>CM062248.1:28753956-29979926 GCA_031216285.1 Syzygium syzygioides | reverse complement strand
TGTGAGAATGCTCTGGAGTTCTCCAAACCAATGTTCGACTACTGGAAGAAGAAGTGCCTCATTCAGGTTAGGTTGGTTGACCATGCCCTTGCAGAAGCAATGCAGGTCAGCAGCGTGCCAGAGGAGTGGAAGTCACAAGGTTTCAAGGTTCGCTGTTCTTTTTTTTTTTTTTTTGGTAAGGAAGGTTAGCTGTTCTTCTGTTTTTTTTTTCTATTTTTTTTGTTTCCTCTTCACAGAATTATTTTTTTGGCCTCATTTGGAGTCATCGTGATATGTAAGTGTTAGGGATTTTGGAATGACAACAGCGACAGTAAAAGCATAGCTGATCCTGAAAACTGAGTATAGATTGAGGACATTCTTTGGTACACATGGTGATTAATTTGCCAAATTTATTGATTTTTTTAATAGCTTGGCCGGATACTTCATTTAGACACAATGGATTAATACATAAGATATGAACTTTCCTCGAATCTTTTTGCTCTCTTGAGCTTATGATGTCACTGGCAGTGTCGTTTTTTGGGTTAAGGATACATCATTTTTTATTCCTATAAGGGAGGAATGTGTTCTCCATTCTCCTTCTTTTCAGCTCCTCTGAAGAAGCTATTGATCTCTCTTTTCGTTTAACTTTGCAAGTTCTTACGTGACGGTAACTACCAAATGGCAAAACTGTGCTTTGAACGAGCAAGGTACACATACGGGGAGAAGTTGGCTAAGCCTCTGCTTTGAAAGCAGATGCAGATCTCAAGCACGCTGTAAGTCCACAGGAGGCTTCTGACCTTCGAAGGCAGGCTGCTGAGATTTATGAAGCAATTGGAGTGGCCGACTCTGCGGCAGAGTGTTTCTACATGTTGAAGGAATACGAAAGAGCAGGTATCATTTTTTCTTTGTTTGAATTTGTTTCATTTCTTTTAAAATAATAGGATGGAGAATTTATATGCTATAAGCTATGTCAAAGCTGCCTAAGAAAGAGGCAGTTTGACTTTGATCTCGATTATTCTCTTGTCTGTAGTTTTCTATGTGCGTGGTTCCCCCTTGTTTACCCGTTCAATTTATTCTTCTCTTTCAATATTCAGAAAAAAAAAAAAAGAAGTTTGATCTTACTTGTTAATATCCAAATGCTTTTAGTGAATTTTGAGCAAGCTGCAAGTAATGTCGAATTCATGATTAATGCCTTTGTGTTGAGAAGTTGATTATTTCCTATATGACAACCCCCCTCTGCACTCTTAGCAACTAAAATAAATTTTGAGCTGCGAAGTTCTTAACACTGACCACATCTATAAGTTTAAAAAAAGCTGTGGCTATCAGTTGCAATACTACATGTCGACTATGGTTTGTCAACAATTTCTTGGTATTGTAGCCACCTATGGACAGTGTTCCCGTTTTGTATCTTGACGTTGGAGAATATAGTTGAGCTGTGCAAGAGCGTTTCTGGCAGCTTCCAAATGTCCCTTTGCTAATGTTTTGTCGTCCGACAAATTTTTTGTGCTTCAACAGGTAGAATATACATGGAAAAATGTGGAGAATCTGCGTTGGAGAAAGCTGGAGACTGTTTTTCTCTAGCTAGGCGCTACAGTCTTGCGGCGGAGGCAGATGCAAGGGGAAGTATTTTCTCAAAGTGCTTGTCCATTTGTGCCGATCGAAAACTCTTTGAAAAGGTCTACAGTACATCGAGGATTGGAAAAGTCGGGGAAAAGAGAACAACAGGATAGTAAAGAAAAGTAAAGAAATAGAGAAATTAGAACACGATTTTTTAGAGAGTTGTGCCCTTCATTACCATGACCTCAGAGACTACAGGGCCATGATGAAGTATGTGAAGGCTTTTCATTGCATCGATTCAATGTGAAACTTACTCGAGAGGCTGGGATGCCTTGATGAACTTATCAGTTTGGAGGAAGACTTTGGTAACTTTTCGGTGGCGGCGAAGAATGCGAGGATGAAAGGTTACATCCTTCGTGAGGCTGATCGACTTGGAAAGAGCGGACAAAACAAAGAAGCGTCATATGAATATCCTGTGGTACGTGTTATTCTATTTCCTTTGGGCTCCTGGAAGCAGAGGGTGGCCCTTGAAGCAGTTTGCACAAAAGGAGGAGCTGGTAGCAAAAGCCAAACATCTCGCAAAGCCTGGGCCTATTGCCTTCTGCGAACAAGTTTCTGTAGAATCGAGCATTCTGTTAAACAAACAGAGCAGTTTGGCTGAAATGAAAGAACATTTTGTTGATAAAGATGAAAAATTAGCTATCGCAATTTTCTGATTTCGCAGAGAGAGATGGGATAGAAGACTAAAAATATTAACATTAACAAAAACTGTCAAGAACAAGCTTAATAGGAACCTGTTTTGAACTGCACACAAACATGCAAAAAATTGACTTGTTCCACTTCCTAAAAAATAGCTCCTAACAAATCAAACTTAACTGCAAAATAGAAAAGACTAAAACGACAAGAAAAACAACAGCAGCACTAGGACACATCTCCAACAAACTCCTCCTTGGATCAGTTGCTGCTGCAAACTCCAATTTTCTCCCTTAACAGCTCAAATCTTTCAACCTGAAGTGGCTTTGTGAACATGTCTGCAAGCTAATCTTCTGATTTACAATAAACCAACTTAACTTCTCCACTTTGTTGCACGTCACGCAGAAAGAAGAATTTGATCTTAAAATGCTTGGTTTTACCATGGAAAACTGGATTCTGTGATATTGCTAAAGCAGCCTGATTGTCCACATAAACTTCAATGCAATCACCAGAACTGAACCATAGATACTTCATTATCTTCTTCAGCCACAAAACTTGATTTGCAGCTGCAGTAGTTGCTATAAACTCAGCCTCTGTAGTGGACTGAGCTACAATCTCCTGCTTTTTGGAACACCAGGAGAAACAAGTAGAACCAAGAGTGAAGCAGTACCCAAATATACTCTTCATGTCATCTACTGAGCCAGCCCAGTCACTATTAAAAAAACCTTGCAACTTAAACTTCTGGCCTTTCCTAAACTTCACACCAAAGAACAATGATCCTTTGATGTATCTCAAGACCCTTTTTGTAGTGACCAACTGTAACTGACTAGGACTACTCATGAACCTGGATAAAACACTCATAGTAAATAAAATATCTAGTCTAGTTGCTGTGAGATACATGAGACATCCAATTAAGCTTCTATACATTGAAGCATCTACCACTTCTCTTCCATCATTCTTTTGCAGCTTCTTCTCAGCAATCATAGGAGTGTTGACACTTCTACAATCTTCCATCTGAAACTTCTTCAAAATTTCCTTCGTGTATTTTTTTTGGCAGATGAAAATCTCATGTGAAGTTTGTTTGATTTCCAAACCTAGGAAATAAGCCATCTTTCCTAAGTCTGACATCTCAAAGCTATAAACAGACCTTGCTTCACCCTCTCTATCACTTCCACATCATTCCCTGTCACCAACAAATCATCTACATAGAGTGACAGAATTACAACGCTGTGATTCACCTTCTTGACATAAAGAGTGAACTCACTCAAGCTTCTTACAAAGCCAAAATCCTGTAACTATCTGTCTATCTTTCCATACCAAGCTCTTGGAGCTTGCCTCAATCCATATAGAGCTTTCCTCAATCTATATACCTTCTCTTCTTGCCCTTTGGCACTGAAGCCTTCAGGTTGTTCAACAAAAATCTCCTCTTCAAGCTCTCCATTCAGAAATGCAGACTTGGCATCTAGCTGAAATATAGGACACCCCTTCTCTGCTGCAACAGCTAATAGTAACCTAATTGTATCAAGTCTTGCAACAGGCGCAAAAGTTTCAGAATAATCTACTCCCCATATCTGAGCATAGCCTTTCACAACTAGTCTAGCTTTGTGTTTATTGACAGAACCATTAGGATTAAGTTTTGTTCTAAACACCCACTTAACCCCAATCACATTCTTATCAAATGGTCTGTCAACAAGCTCCCATGTGTGGTTTTTTTGAATCATTGTCAACTCCTCCTGCATTGTTGCAATCCACTTCTGATCCTCCTTAGCTTCCACAAAGTTAGCTGGTTTAAGCATTGCCACATTGCTTCTTTCATAAATTTCAACAAGTGACATTGTGCCTCTTACTGGCATATCATCCATAGTATCTTCCAACCCATTCACAACTTCATCAACCTGTACAGTTGTTGTAGGTTGTTGTTCTGTAGATTTCTTCTGTCCTACGTTCTTTTCTTCCATCCAATTCCACTCATCTTCCTCTAGAAAAACAACATCTCTACTCACAGTCACCTTCTCACAGGTTGAAAAATCCTATAAGCCTTTAATTGGAGACTGTTTCCAATGAAGACTCCAGGCTCAGCTCTTTAATCCAGCTTGTCCCTCTTGACCTAAGGAACATGCGTATAACACAAACACCCAAAAACTTTTAAATTCTTTACATAAGGTTTAACATCATACCATGCTTCAAAAGGTGTTGACCTCTCTAAGGCCTTTGTGGGCAATCTATTCAACAAGAACACTACAGTACTAGCTGCCTCAACCCAGAACTTCTTAGGTAACGTCTTCTCCTGCATCATACATCTGGCCATTTCCATAATACTTCTGTTTTTCCTTTCACTGACCCCATTCTGTTGAGGTGAATAGGGGGCAGTGAACTATTGCATAATGCCTGCTTCCTCATAGTTTAACTTAAGCTTGTGAGCAGTATACTCAGAACCATTATCAGACCCAAGCATTTGGACTTTCTTCCCACTATGATTCTCAACTGAGGCTTTGAACTTCACAAACACATCAACAACTTGAGACTTGGCTCGCAGAAAGTAAATCCGGCTCATCCTAGTCATGTCATCTGTGAAAGTAATGAACTACCTACTACCATTGAGAGATGACTCAAACATAGGTCCTCATAAGTCTGTGTGGACTAATTACAACTTCTCACATGCTCTCCAGCCTCCTCCTTTGAAAGGAAATTTAGCTTGCTTGCCAAGAAGACAAGTTCTGCACTGTGGAAATTCCTCCTCCAAACGTGGCAAGTCATCTGCCAAGTTATTCCTCTGCATAAACAACATGTTCTTTCCCGTGAACATGTCCAAGCCTTTTATGCCATAACTCTACATTTTCTTCTTTGCACTTCAAACCCATTTGTTGCAATTTCCTATGGCTTGAATAGGAAGCACTTGTCCTTCATTGGCATTCTCAACACTTCCTTGCTATTTGCATTATCAATAAGGCATTCCTTTTCTTCAAACTTCACCTTATAGCCCCTATCAACTAATTGGCCAACACTCAACAGATTCTGGTCAATTTTTGACACAAAGAGAACATCACTAATCAGCTTCACCTCTAGATTTCCTTCAATGGCCACTATACCTTTCCCTTGCACTTCGACATATTATCCATTGCCAATTCTGACTTTGGACCTGACTGACCTGTCTAGACTACTAAACAGTTTCAAATTGCTAGTCATATGATTGGTATAGCCACTATCCACCAGCCATGCATTATTCTCAACAGGAGAACCAGAATAGGAAGCCACAAACAAGCATTCTTCCTTAGTCTTATTCACTGCTATCTATGCTTCTCCTGCTTGCTAGTGATTGTTCTCTTTGCAGATTGCTTCCATGTGACCCATCTTATGACATCTTCTGCACTAAGCATCAAGCCTCCTCCAACATCTAAAGGACTGATGAGTAGTTCGACCACAGTGTTAACAAGGCTTCTTGTTCTTCTTCCATTTGCCAGACCCACTAGAACTTCCTTCTTTCGCTGCAAACTTGGAGTCACCTACATTTCCTTTGGACTGATTCCATTTCTTTCCTTTGGTTCCATCATTGAACTTCACTTTAGCTTGCAGTGCACCCTCTACAGGCTCTTCTCTTCTCATCAATCTTCTTTGCTCTTGTGCCTGCAGGGCACTTAACAATTCTACAAGCTTTATGTTAGCTAAATCTCTTATATTTTCCAGAGAAGCTATGGTGGCTTCAAACTTCTCTGGAAGAGACACCAGGATCTTCTGAACCAGCCTTTCATCCTTCAAGTCAGTCCCTAAAACTCTGATCTTTTCAGCTATCTCAATCAGCTTATCAGAGTATTCCTTCACTAACTCTGAATCCTTCATCTGTTGTCTCTCAAACTCCTTTAAGAGATTCAGCACCTTCATGCTTCTTATCTTCTCATCTCCCTCGTATTCATCCTTCAAGCAATCCCATATTGCCTTTGCAGAATGACATCTCATGATCCTTGTGAAGATAAGGGGTGAGACAGCAACATACAGGCAAGACTTTGCCTTTGCCTTTGCCTTTCTTGTGATTCTCTCTTTATGGAACTTTATCTAATTCAAGGTCGGATTGTTTGGAAGTGGAGCAATTTCATAATCATTCTCCACAGCCTCCCATAGATCATGACCCTCTAAGAATGCTGTCATCTTGACAGCCCAAGCTTGATAATTTTCCCTAGTAAAGACTAGAGTAGCCATTGCAGAGAATCCACTTGATCCTGCCTCCATCAGCTTTATCTTTGCAGGCTCACTTACCCTCACTTCACAGTCCCTTAAGATCCCACAGAAGCTTTGATGCCAATGTTGATAAAGATGAAAAATCAGCTATCACAATTTTTTTATTTTGCAGAGAGAGATGGAATAGAAGACTAAAAATATTAATATTAACAAAAACTGTCAAGAACAAGCTTAATAGGAACTTGTTTTGAACTACACACAAACGTGCAAAAAACCGACCTGTTCCACTTTCTAAAAAATAGCTAACAAACTAACTACCTAACAAATCAAACTTAACTACAAAACAGAAAAGACTAAAACGACAAGAAAAACAACAGCAGCACTGGGACACATCTCCAACACATTTTAGTGCTTCCAGGAGAAATGGAAGTGTCAGAGGTGAAATACTATGCGCTCGAAATACTCTGGACTTCCATCTTCGTCAAAATATCTCTAATTTTTGTTGGGAATACGTTTGGCTGGTCGACCCAATGGTGTATTCTGAACCACGGATCTTGGGGAATCAGATTTCCATTGACTCAATGGTCTGCTTTTGGAATCTTTGGAGAGAGAAGATAGTTAGAATTATAAAGTGTGCAGGATGTGCGGAGATGATGGAGGAAACGGAAAATAGGTGCTGTTGGGAGTTCTGTTTGAATTACTTTGGTGTTCCGGAGCATCGGTAAAGATGATTGGAGGAGACGATGAAGAGGATGATGCAACGTCATCCACAAACTTTAAAGTGGAGGCGTTATTGGACCATGACGTAAATAGTTCCTGGAAGCCAATGTATGCAATTTTCCTGAAAAATATAGCCACTAACAGAAGGATATGGAACGCGTTGCATATGCCTCTGAACTTGGATATTGTGAAGGAAGTTCTCTGCACAGAGGTTTGACTTTCCTTTTGGTACATTGGTCATTTAGACTTAAAATTGCTATTATATTCCTCTAAGCTTCAAAACTTCATTTTACTCCTGCTGATTTGTAAGTTTCATAAAAAAAATAAGAGACTTGATTGATGCTTTCAGCCATTCTGTTGCATTAATAGATTAGGACCATTGTTTCTTTTAGTTGGTCCATTTCATGATATGGAGATTAAAGAAGATATGGGAAATTAGTGAAGTTATGTCTTAAACAGGGCAAATTAATTCCTTGGAGGCGACTTCCGTTAGTACTAGATCTTAAAATTTTCTATACTATACTTTTCACAGGATTTAAGTTTGTGCTGTGCAATGCTCTTTATATTATATGAACACCAATTAAGTTTCAGGGTCTCTAACCTTCTACCATATTTACATGGTCTGGATTATCACAAGAAATGTGTTGGGGTTGCAGGCTGATAAAGTTTCTAAACTCTGTCTTACAAAAGGTAATGGTTCTGGGAACGAGAACCTTGACGAGAGATTGTGCCATGATCTGAATGAATCCCAAAAAAAAGCAGTCGGGGCCTGTCTCAATAAACTCCAATGTGAGAACAAGCCATCTGTCGAACTGATATGGGGTCCTCCTGGAACTGGGAAAACTAAAATCGTCGCTACACTGCTATTTACTCTCTTGAAAAGGAAACATAGAACCATTGTCTGTGCTCCTACAAATGTTGCCATCAAGGAAGTGGCATCTCGTGTTTTAAAGCTGCTAAAGGAATCAGATAATGGTATAAGCACTGAAAAGGAAAGTTTGCTCCTCTACTTTGGAGACATGCATATTTTTGGGAACAGGGAGGGGCTGAAAATTGATTCCGACATTGAAGAAATATACTTGGAACACCGTGTAGATTGTGTTGCCGAGTGCTTTTCTAAAGACACTTGTTGGCATCAGCGTCTAACTTCCATGATGGATACTCTTGCCAACTGTGTCTATCAATACCACATATTTTTGGAAAACGAACACACAAAAATAAGGAAACCAGGATGTGATGATGATGGGAGCGAATGCGGAAGCAGTGAAGAAGATGGTAACTGTGACCTTAAATCATTTCTTGAGTTTTTCAGGGACCGATTCAAGGCAACTGTCCAGCCCCTGCGGAGATGCCTCTTTATTTTCTGTTCTCATATATGCAGAACTAATTTCCAGAAGATCTCATCCCTGCTTACCTTACTTGATTCTTTTGAAACTTTATTATGTGGAGAGAAGTTGGATTCAGAGAAGATGGAGATAACTCTTTCACGTGATGAACTTAGCCTGTTTTCATTTGAGACGTCCATGGGTCCACTATATAATTTATATATGAAGAGACAGGAATGCCTTTCCATGTTGCTAACTGTTCGTGATTCTCTGAAGGATCTAAAACTTCCAAACTTTACAAGTAAGGCCATGATAGCCGACTTCTGTTATCAACATGCTTCCATGATTTTTTGCACTGCTTCTAGTTCATATAAGCTGTACTCTGTGGAAATGGAGCCTCTCAATATACTGGTAATCGATGAGGCAGCCCAGTTGAAAGAATGCGAGTCAGTAATACCTCTCCAACTCCCTGGTGTCAAGCATCTGATTTTAGTTGGAGATGAGTGTCAGTTGCCTGCTATGGTCGAAAACAAGGTAATGTTAAAATGTCTGAAAAGTAACTTTCTATTTGGTCTTGAAAGATGTGTAATATCCTTCTCTTCATTTGATTTAGATGGGATAAATGTTCTATACCTAACAGCCCTAAAAATTTATATCATGTTTTATTTCTACAGGTTTCTAGCAGGGCTGGTTTTGGAAGGAGTCTGTTTGAACGATTGAGTTCACTGGGTTATTCGAGGCAACTTCTCAATATACAGTACCGGATGCATCAGTCAATAAGTCTGTTTCCAACTTCCAACTTTTATCAAAACCAAATTTTGGATGGGCCAAATGTGAAGAGCCAAAGTTACAGAAAAAGTCATTTGTCATTGTTGATGTTTGGCCCTTACTCATTCATAAATATTCCTGATGGATAAGAACAATGTGATGACAGGCGTAGCATTAGAAACCCTGTTGAGGTGAAAGTTAGCTCGACGATATTGAGGAATCTGTACAGAGGTATGTCAAGAGAATTTTATTCATGTTGCTTCAAGCACATGGATTTTGCATGCATTACTTAATCATATAGGTGTACATTAGGATGGCCCTTAATAGTTCTAGTCCTAGGATATTTCTTTTGAAGTTTTGCACCCCTCATAAAATGATATCATGGTTATGATGGTTTTATTTCGTTTTCTTTGCAGCTTGGGATGGGTCAGAAGATCTGACAGTAGGTGTCATATCTCCCTACTCAGCTCAGGTTAATGCAGTTCAAGCTACACTTGGAAAAAAGTATGAAAACATCAAGGGCTTTATGGTCAAGGTGAAGTCAGTGGATGGATTCCAAGGGGGTGAAGAAGTCATTGTTATAATATCCACTGTAAGATCAAGCTCGCATGGGGCTAATGAGTTCTTGTCCAATACTAGGAGAACCAATGTTGCTCTTACCAGGGCCAGGTACTCTATCCTCTTAACTGTGTCAAATTACATTTTAGAGTGATATAGCCTGTAAATCCCAGAGTTATTTCCTATCTATAGGTATTGTCTGTGGATTTTGGGAAATGAGAAAACACTGACAAAAAGCAAATCTGTGTGGGAAGTTGGAAATGGGAAAACACTGACAAAAAGCAAATCTGTGTGGGAAGCTTTGGTTGATGATGCTAAGAGTCGTGGTTGTTTTTTCAATGTTGATGATGACAAGGAGTTGGCTAAAGCCATCTTAGATGTGAAGAAAGAGAATAATCAGCTTGACGATCTGCTTCACAGAAGCAGTGTACTTTTCAGAAATGCAAGGTGGAAGGTAAAAAGTTTACTCAACAGCATTCTGTGGCTACATTTATTTTTCAAAATAAGCATTAAGTTTTAAAGAACTTGCGACAAAATTTCTTATTGTCATGCTTTGGTCTTTTCAGGTTCTTTTCAGTGACAACTTCCTGAAGTCTTTCAGAAAGCTGACAGCCCTCAGGACAAAGATGTCAATCATCAAACTTCTGTCAAAACTATCCAGTGGCTGGAGACCAAAGAAGGGGAATGTATATATAATTTGTGAACACTCATCTCATATCGTGAGACAATTTAAGGCTGAAGGTCTCTATGTCTTATGCACGATTGATATTGTAAAGGAGCTGAGATACATCCAAATCCTGAAGATATGAGAGGTATTGCCTTTAGAGGATGTGGCAAAATTGTTCAAACGCTTGGACAGCATATTCAGGACATATGGCGATGATTTTGTCAGTCGTTGTAATGAGAAATGCATTGAGGGGTAAGTCTAATCATTTCTTCTTACTTAAGATAGGTAGCACATCACTTACTAAATTAGAAAGCATCTCTTTTCCAGATAGATGACTAAAATATTTTGAATTGAGCTTATCCCCCTATTTTCTTTCATTTCACATGCCTCTTCCTATTATAGGGATCGGGAAGTTCCGAAGACCTGGGTCTGTACTTTTGATATTGTCCGCAATCGAAGTCCTAGGGAAGATCAATGTGGGAGTAGTTCTGATGCTGCTGCTTCAGATCGTAGGTTGTATGCAGAGAATGCGAAAGTGAGCGAGAGTTTGCTTCTGATGAAATTCTATGCCTTATCATCAGATGTTATCAGCCATTTGCTCATTGACAGTGATGGTAACGGAGCGAGTCTTCCATTTGAAGTAACAGAGCAAGAACAAGAGATAATTCTTTTCCCCAGAAGCACTTTTATACTTGGGCGATCTGGCACCGGAAAAACTACGGTCCTAACACTGAAGTTGTTTACGAACGAGAAACTCCATGATGTAGCAACCAAGGGATTTCAGGAAATCCAAAGTGGTATCAGCCACAGTTAAGAAACCTCACTGGACATCAATGTTGAGGAAATCAGTGAAGGAGCAGAGGATTGTGTGTTGCGCCAGCTTTTTGTGACTGTCAGTGCAAAATTATGTTTTGCGGTCAAACAACATGTTTCTCAACTTAGAAGGTACATAAAATGTCATGGGAAGATGTTTGAACAATTGAATAAATATTCTGCAATTTTTCAATGAACAAACATATGAAAGGTTAATGGATTGTCAAATCTTTTTATAAATTAGTCCTGACAAGAAGATAAACCCTTTGGCATGCTACTATTTTTCTCCTAGTGGAGAAGCGCAACCAAGATACTTCATATATATACTTCGATAGGAAATATAACATGTAGCAAGAGTGCATTCAAATCAGTGCTTTGCCATGCTCAGGTGCTACTACTTAAAGCATGCTCACGTGCTACTACCTGGTTTTAGCTGCTGGGAAATAGATTTTAATCATTGCATATTAAAGATCGACATCATCTGCTTGCTGATTTCAAACTAAAAATTATATTGGTCTTTGTGCCACTTCTTTAGTTTGCATTTCCATTTTATTGGAAACTTTTGTATTAAGTTTTGTGATTGTAGCATTGTATGTATAAAAATAAAATTGTATTTTAACCACCCGCCTAGGTGGCGTTACTGGAGCGCGCACTCTTCCTCTCGGAAAAGATTGAGTGTTCGAATCCCGAGTGTCGCAGAGTGACTTAACCGGTGGCACGTGTGTGGTGGCTAACACGTGTCGCCCCAGGATTTACTCCCCGACTGTCGGCCGTGCAAGGGTTTCCTGGGTTATCAAAATAAAAAATAAAAAAAAACAAACTGTCGGCCGTGTAGGGGTTCCCTAGGTTATCAAAAAAAAAATAATTGTATTTTATATGAAAATATGCAATTATTAGCAGAATTGAGAAAGGACCGTCTGTTCTACAATTCTTACCGTGGGAGAAGATTTTCATTGCCAGCTGATGTAAATGCTATCTGTGTATCGTAGTATATCATTACAATATTGGGGCATCAGCGTGTTCCAAATCCCTTTTCGCTGTTAGTTACCTAAAAGTAGAAATTACGAGATTGCATGTGTAGTGTAGGTATTCCCATAGGTTTGTTAAGTATATATTTTCATTTCTAATTGCTAGCTTAATTAATTCTGCAGCTCCAGCATTGGTGCAAAACATAGAATAGAAAGCTCTTCAGTTGATGAGATTGTTGATGATGCAGCATTATTCAAGGATATCCCGGATTCATTTGTAGATGTATCTCCCAACTCTTATCCCCTTATTATAACTTTTCGTAAGCTTCTGATGATGCTAGATGGAACAGTTGGGGTTTCATTCTTTGAAAGGTTCCCGGATCTAAGGGAGTTTTGTCATGGCCAATCCTACAATTCTAGACCAGTTGCCTTACAAAGTCTTCTAAGAGCAAAGGAGGTTACTTACGAAAAGTTTTGTGCTGTTTATTGGCCTCGCTTCAGTGACAAGATAAGGAGGAGGCTTGATCCTTCCAGAGTCTTCACTGAAATAATGTCCCACACAAAGGGTGGTCTTCAACCAGCCGATTGTTGTGATGGCAAACTTGGCAGACTAGCTTATGTTTCACTTTCAGAGGGTCGTGTCTCGACTCTGAGTATTCAGAGAAGAGAAGAAATTTACAATGCTTTTGAGGATTATGAAAAGATGAAAATGAAAAATGGTGAATTTGATTCGGCCGATCTTGTCAATGATCTTCATCGCCGTCTTTTTTGTGAGCAGTTTGCTGGTAACGTGGTGGATTTTATATATATTGATGAAGTGCAGGATCTCACCATGAGGCAATTTCACTGTTCAAGTATATCTGTAGAAACGTTGATAAGGGCTTTGTGTTTTCTGGCGACACTGCACAAACTATTGCAAGGGGAATAGACTTCAGGTTTGAAGACATAAGGTCCCTTTTCTACAAGGAGTTCTTGATAGATTCAATGGATGGACCTGATATCAGAATGGAAAAGGGACGTCTTTCCAAAACTTTCCATTTGAGTCAGAACTTCCGCACTCATGCTGGTATACTCAATCTGGTGCAGAGCGTTGTTGATCTTCTTTACCATTTTTTCCCTTTATCCGTTGATGCTTTGAGCCCCGAAACTAGCTTTATATGTGGGGAAGCCCCAATTTTACTTGAATCAGAGAATGACGAAAGTGCCATACTATCAATTTTTGGCAACAGTGATGTTAGTGGTAATTTCGTTGGCTTCGGAGCAGAGCAGGTTATTTTGGTTCGAGATGATCATTCTCGAAATGAAGTTTCAAACCTTGTGAGAGGGCAAGCCCTAGTTCTGACGATAGTGGAGTGCAAGGGGTTGGAATTTCAGGTAGGTGTGTGTCAGGTAGATTGTTTGCCATGTGATTTTAATGGTAGCAGCAATAGAGATTTCATGAACATTTTTTATGGGAAATTTTTTTTTTTTGATGGATCATGACCAATTTGCTGGTAGCTGTTACTCTCTAAAATGCTTGGATTTGCATTTACATTCTACTATACCCTTTTTTGTATGTAGACAATTTCATCTAGATACACATAATGTAGAATTTGTTGGGGCTCATGACAACGTCATCCTACTTTACTGATCTTGATTGGCAGGTGTGTCAAAATGAGCCCAGATATTCTCTTCCTAAATGTTTGAGATCTGTTCATGTATTCATGAAACTCAGAAATCTGTCATTATGGTCTTAAATCAGATGTTTTTACCAGAAACTTTTTTGCCTGTAACATTGTGTAGGACGTCTTATTGTACAACTCTTTTGGCACGTCACCTCTGAAAATTCAATGGAGGGTCATTTATGGATACATGAAGGAGCAAGCTTTGCTCGATAACATCTCTCAATGGTCTTCCCCAAGTTTCGATGATGTGAAGCACAATATATTATGCTCTGAATTGAAGCAGCTGTATGTCGCAATTACTCAGACAAGGCAAAGATTGTGGATTTGTGAGAATGCCCTGGAGTTCTCCAAACCAATGTTCGACTACTGGAAGAAGAAGTGCCTTATTCAAGTTAGGTTGGTAGATCATGCCCTTGCAGA
Organism: Syzygium syzygioides; assembly: GCA_031216285.1. Lineage (NCBI taxonomy): Eukaryota > Viridiplantae > Streptophyta > Magnoliopsida > Myrtales > Myrtaceae > Syzygium > Syzygium syzygioides. The sequence goes on along the minus strand of CM062248.1, from coordinate 29,965,621 downwards.
AGCAATGCAGGTCAGGAGCACGCCAGAGGAGCGGAAGTCACAAGGTTTTAAGGTTTGCTGTTTTTCGGTTTTTTTCTTTTTTTTGTTTGTTTCCTCTTCACAAAATTGTTTTCTTCGCTTCATTTGGAGTCAACGTGATATTTGAATGCTATTTTGAAATGACAATTGTGACTGTAAAAGCATAACGGATCCTGATGTGGACCTTCTGTGGTATAAATATGGTGATCGATTCGCCAAATTTATTGGTTTTTTAATGGTTTGGCTGGATACTTAATTTAGGCACAATGGATTAATGCATAAGTTATGAATTTTCCTCGAATCTTTTTTCTCTCTTGAGTGTATGAGGTCACTGGCAGTCCCTTTTTTCGGGTTAAGGCTACCACATTCATCATTCCTACAAGGGAGGACTGTGTTTTCCATTCTTCTCCTTTTCACCTTCCCTGAAGAAGCTATTGATCTTTTTTTTTTTTTGTTTAATTATGCAAGCTCTTACGTGAGCGTAACTACCCAATGGCAATAATGTGCTTTGAACGAGCAAGGTACACATACGGGGAGAAATTGGCTAAGGCCTCTGCTTTCAAAGCAGATGCAGATCTCAAACACGTTTTAAGTCCACAAGAGGCTTCTGACCTTCGACGGCAGGCTGCTGAGATTTATGAAGCTATTGGAAAGGCCGACTCTGCAGCTGAGTGTTTCTACATGCTGAAGGAATATGAGAAAGTAGGTATCAATTTTTCTTTTTTCCAATTTATTTTTTCAAAATGGTTAGATGGAGAATTTATATGCTTTATGCTGCTTCCTTATTCTTCTTGTTGTAGCTATGCCAAAGTTGCCTAAGAAAGAGGACTTTTGACTTCGATCTCAATTATTCTCTTGTATGTAGTTTTACACGTGTGGTACCCACTTGGTTACTCGTGTAATTAATATTTCTCTTTCAATATTTGGAAAAAAAAAAAAAGTTTGATGATCTCACTTGCTAATTTCCAAATTCTTTTGGTGAATTTTGAGCAAGCTGCAACTAATGTTGAGCTGCTTGGAAACATTTGAGCTGCAAAGTTCTTGACACCGACCACGCCTATAAGTTTAAAAAAGGCTATGGCTATCAGTTGAATACTGCATGTTGACTATGGTTTATCAACAGCTTCTTGGTATTGTAGCCACCTATGGACGTTGATCTTGATTCGTATCTTGACAGGAAACAATATAGTTGAGCTGTGCAAGAGCATTTCTGGCAGCTTCCAAATGTCCCTTTGCTATAACATCGTGAAGTTATTAAATCTTACGTGAACATCATGGCACTATGAATGAGACTGACATTAAATTTGTTTATGCATCAACAGGTAGAATATATATGGAAAAATGTGGAGAATCTGCTTTGGAGAAAGCTGGAGAGTGTTTTTCTCTATCTGGGCAGTACAGTCTTGCAGCGGAGGCATATGCAAGGGGAAATATTTTCTCAAAGTGCTTGTCCATTTGTGCCAAAGGAAAACTCGTTGAAGTGGGCCTGCAATACATTGAGGATTGGAAAAGTCAGGGAAATGAGAATAGCGGAGTAGTAAAGAAAAGTAAAGAAACAGAGAAATTGGAACAGGACTTTTTAGAGAATTGTGCCCTTCATTACTATGACCTCAGAGACTACAGGGCCATGATGAAGTATGTGAAGGCTTTTCACTGCATCGACTCAATGCGAAACTTACTCAAGAGGCTGGGATGCCTCGATGAACTTATCAGTCTGGAGGAAGACTATGGTAACTTTTCGGAGGCGGCAAAGATTGCGAGGATGAAAGGTGACATCTTCGTGAGGTTGATGTACTTGTAAAGAGCGGACAAAACAAAGAAGCGTCAATGAATATCCTGTGGTACGTGTTATTTTATTCCCTTTGGGCTCCTGGAAGCAAAGGGTGGCCCTTGAAGCAGTTTGCACAAAAGGAGGAGCTGGTAGCAAAAGCGAAACATCTCGCAAAGCCCGAGCCTATTGCCTTCTATGAATATGTTTCCGTCGAATCAAACATTCTGTTAAATAAACAGAGCAGTTTGGCTGAAATGAAAGGACGTTGAGTGCTTCCAGGAAAAATGGAAGTGTCAGAGGTGAAATACTGTGCGCTCGAAACATTCTGGACTTCCATCTTCGTCGAAATATCTCAAATTTTTGTTGGGAATATGATTGGCTTGTCGACCCAATGGAGTATTCTGAACAACAGATCTTGAGGGATCGGATTTCCCAGATTTCCGTTGACTCATTGGTCTGCTTTTGGAATCTTTGGAGAGAAAAGATTGTTAGAATTATAAAATGTGTAGGATGTACGGAGATGCCGGAGAAAAAGGAAAACAGGTGCTGTTGGGAGTTCTGTTTGAATTACTTTGGTGTTCTGGAGCAACGGAACAACAAGCAAGGAACTTATCACCTTCTAAACCCAGATGCTGATTGGGTCAGCAACATAGATAAAATATTTCTTCGAAGAAATGGAAAATCGGTTGCTTTGGAGCTTCAACAATTCGTCTCTGCAGCTCAAAAGTATTGGAATTCTGAGCTTACTTCTGTTGGTATGATCCTTCTGCGCAAACTGGATGAACTTCATCATTTTTCGCTGAGGAGTTCTCTGTCAAACTTCTGTCAAAGCAGATGTCTTGCTCTCTTACATGAGGTTGCAAAGTTCCTTCGAGAACTCAATTGTCTGAATGACTCCTTCCGGCATGGTAGGGCACTGGAGGGTTTCATTGAAACATCCAGCGGGAGGTACATGGGTCACATATTTCCTCTTGACTGGAGAGTATCATCGACAGAGAATATGATATCTCTAAGAGGCAGTGAGGCTGCTCGTCATCTACTGAGAGAAACAATGAACATGATAATTTACAAGAGGCGTTTTTCACATGGGAAGATGGGTGAGCTTGCGACTTTGTTTCTTGGGTCTGGAATGCTCAGCGATGAATTGTACAGAAAAATTGCAGAGTCTTTTGAGAGAAATACATCATGGAAGGCATTCATGGAATGTGTGTATCAGGATGTACCATCAGACCTTACTCAGGCCAGCGATGATAATAAGCCCGTGGAGTTCTCTTTGGCTTGGAACCTTTACGGAGCTTTGGCAGATACTTACGAGGCCAATTGGAGGATTGAAAGAGACTACATCACTCCGGTTTGCTTCTTGTATCTCTTGGAACGACTTTTGATTTTATTATCTTGCTCCAAAAGGCAGTTTTACGCAACCAAGTCTTCTCTAGTTGAATGGCTCATCTGCTATGAAGGTTTAGCAAAGCCTAGCTTTACTTTCAACCTGGAAAATTGCTTGGAGCCCATCATTGGGTTTGTTACTAGCACTATCCAGCAGCTTCTTTGCAACAAAGGCGAAACCATAGACTGGATCAAAAGATCGAACCTAAATGTGACGATATACTACCCGCTGTTGGTCCTGAAGTTGGTTCTGTTGGTTTGTTTGCTTCACTTGAATTTTGGCATCAGTCCAGATTTTCCCATTGTTTTGCTGGGTAATAGTTGGATTTCTGGGCAATTACCTCCAGATTTCCATCGTATTCTCACACATTGGCAGAAGCGGAACTTGCAGAGAATTTCAGTCGGTGTTTTCGCTGAAGCATTCAAAAAGGTTGATCCCCTTGTAATTATCAATTCTACTGCAGCTCATTCAAATTGCTTTTGTCCCCATGCCATCATTTTGGACATGATGTCGAACAAATGCAAGGAAGACATTATGAAAGTTTTATTCCCCAAAGATGGAAGCGCTGTGAGCTCTTGCAAGTTGCGAGATGTGATTGAAGTTTCCAAGGATTCCTCTTCATCTTCCAAGGGTGTAGCACCGGTTGTGCATTTGGATGGTGCAAACACGTTGTCTTTGCCGGGATGAGAAATGGGCTTAGCGAATGAGGAAGAGAAGAGCGAAGTTGTGGAAGCTAAAAAATCCAGTGAAGTGAAGAAGGACGAGCAGGCTTCATCTTCTTCTTTTTCCCAGACTGGTGGTGTGGAAAACAGGAACAAGAACAAGGGCAATTGCAAGTCCAAAGGTAAGCACAATAAGAAAGGAAGAGACAAGAAGAAATGAATCCTCACTTCATTGTCCTAGATAAAAGTGTGTGTGAAAATTGTATGGTCTTATAATCTACAAGTAATCCATATTCTTGTAATTACATGTGGAACTTTTTAGTAAAATATTTCTTAGAATGAAGAAAACAGGAAGCTCATTACTCTATGCATATCCTGAAGTTCTAGCAGAGAATAGTCATGAAAATCTACTGTTCCTTTCTTGGCTGCAGAATATTGTTCCTTCTTTTTTGCCTCTCTGAAACTTTAATTCTGTCATGCCTCGCCATAGCATACGTGCCATAGCGCATATGCGATGAAAAATGAGAAAGAAATTGCAACTTTCTCTGCATATCTTATTTACTTACAGATCATCTTGATAGAGAAATTTGCCTGATTGGAGTGAACACACATCACAAGATCCAGCCCGTGAGAGCATATGTCCATATGGGAGTGTACTTAACTGATCTGTTTGTACCCTCACCGGACGCAGGACGACTCCGTCACCGGAAAACTCTCCTATTCACGGATGGATAAGCACAACAGTGAGCCAAAACTGGCTCTTGATGGAGGAGAATGGATGATATTACTATAAGATTCGAACACTCGAGCAACTATTGCAATGAGTCACCTCCTGAACAGCTTTTGTTGTGCTAAGGACTCGTCTCCATGGCTATATGATTTCGAGCCTCGTGATTGTTCGATAAATCAACATGTAATCACCGAAGAAATAAACGAGGGATAATAAAGAACACGTGAGATTTACATGTTTTGATATGAAGGTCGGTATCTACTCCTAGGAGAGAGTCAATCGTAATTAGTCCACTAATAAATCGAAGAATTACATTGCTCACACACTTGAGCATTTCTCAGCCATAAATTACACCCAAACCACGGTATTTACAAAGAAAAACAACTCGATTCGGACGTAGAACTCACGACACAAATCACTTGTGTGTTCAGAGCTCCTTTTTTGCACGATCCATGCGGCAACAATACAGTTTTACGCGGGTAATCCAAGCAAGGCTAATTCCTGACCGGAATCCCAATGCGTTGGAGTCCTCATGGCTGCTGGAGTTCAACCGAAGCCTTATCTATTTTTCTTTAAGTTACTCTGATACCAATTGTTGTAATAAAATGCGGAAATCACCAAATCTTGCAATTGTAATTAAATCAATTGGGATATGAGCAATTAAATCAATTGGTAGCAGAGCAATTTAAAGAAGAATAGATAAGGCCTCGGTTGAACTCCAACAGCCATGAGGACTCCAACATGGAAGGATTCGGTCAGGAATTCGGATCCAAAAGTTCTAATACGGGTACACGGATTCAAATTTGAGACATAACTTAACAGTTATGAACCGAAACTACTCGTGAGTAGTTCATATCGCTTAAAATGAAGTTATGATGTCATGAACTTGCATAGGAAAAGCTTTGTCGGATACTGATAATTAGTGATAAGCTTTTACCTTGTTTTTACGTTGAGTAAAGAGAAACTTACTAAGGCTACGCATGATAACGATTCTATGCTCGGAAACAGATTTTGCTCTGAAATTATTCTTTTTTATTCTGTACCTAGAATTGATTCTGAGCATTTTAAGGCGTTTGTTAACGGCCCAAAATTCCATCCTTGGAATAGAAAAAGGACATAAACGCGTTTAGTAACATCACAAAATTTCCTTTTATTAACAATATTTTTAAATATTTTAATATTTCTTTCTCTTTTTTTTATTTTTTTCTTTTCCTCCTTCTTGGCCATGGCCTGCTCGCCGACCATGACCGATAGAATATTTTTTTATTAATAATATTTTTTATTAAAATATTTTTATTAAAAATATAAATTTTTATTTTTTTGGGCCATGGCCTAATCGCCAGCCATGGCTGGTAAAATATTTTTTTATTAAAATATTTATATTAAAAATATATATTTTTTCTTTTTTTGCCATGGCCTGTAAAATATGTTTTTTATTAATAATATTTTTATTAAAAAAATGTATATTCTTTTTTTGGCCATGGCCTGTCACCGGCCATGGCAAGTAAAATATTTTTTTATTGATAATATTTTTTATTAAAATATTTTTATTAAAAATATATATATTTTCTTTTTTTTGGCCATGGCCGGTAAAATATTTAATTTTTATAATATTTTTTATTAAAATATTTTATTCTCGTTAGATCCGGCGAGGACGGTCCTCGGGTCGAACATTAGAAGCTACATTAAAAACCAAGAAAAGAAAGAAGAAAAAAAAATTGATTCTCAAAATTGTTCCCAGAATCAAGAAGCTACTTTTTTTTTATTCTTGAAAACTGATTCTGGGAACAATTTTTGACAAAATTGTGCCCAGAATCAAAAAATTAAACAAATGTATTTCTATTCTCAAATTGATTCTGGGAACAAAAGAATAGAATCAAACACTGTTTGGCAAGTTGTTATGCGCAACCTAAATTAAGGCTCTTCTTATTTCGTGAAAATAAATTATTTTAAAAATATTTCCAAAAAATTATTATTTATATTGCTTATAATAATTAATTAATTAATTAATTATATTTTATTATCGATAGCAATTTATATTTAAATATTTTCGTGGAAGATGGAAATTTTTTCCGTTCATTTATTTTATTAGGAGATATAGGCGATTATTTTTTGGGAATATTTTTCAAATATCTCGAAAGTGATAGAGGCTGGCTCAAGTCAATATAGAAACAAGGCCTTTTGCAATGAATTGGACTTAATTGTCAAAATGTTGAGAACCATGGGTCCAAAACGAAGAAACTTAACATGTAATGTACTCCAATCTTTGACTCTAGGGATTTCATTGGGCTAACGGCTGAAAATGACAACCTTGTTAAATTAGAGCCTTCAAGAAATGAATATTGTGATATTAAAATGATTCCTTTTCAATGAACTGTCGCTATACTACTGGTAAAGGATAATTGTCCAAAAAAATCTTAAATCTATTATATGAAGGTTAATTCAATCATAGATTTTTGAATTTGGCCAACTTAGTCATAAACTTTTGATAATTTGCCAATTTAATCTGTCTGGCCAATTTTAGATAATTTTCCCGAGATTTTGACACGAGCTTTGAGCTCTAGAAAGTGTGCAATTACACGTTTGGCTTATATTCAATTTACCCAATTGAATTGGCCAAAAAAAATCACCAGAGATTCTTTCATGTTGCTATGGAATGACTAAACTTTGATTAGACTAGGGCAATGAACTTTGTAAAAATTGACTTTGGAGGATATTTTTAGTCCCTTTCCCTATAAGAGATCCAATAAGTACTAGTGTACTGCGAACAATTATTCAGTAATTTAAGGGCCTGCCCCATTTTGTATCCAATTAAGGTCACATTTGTTTTTGTAGAAAATGAATAATTTAAAAATCATTTTCTTAAAAATGGTTACTTGCATCGCTCACACTATGAATAAACGAAAAATATTTTCATCTTTCACAAAAAATATATAGACAAAAATTGTTGTTGATAGCGAAAACATTTTTCATGACTAATTATTTTAAGAGATACAAGCAATGATTTTTAGAAAAATATTTTTCAAAATATTCATTTTCCGTAAAACAAACGAAGCCTAAAAAGTTGGGGCAATTACATTTTCTATCCCGTAATTATTGGGGGAATTCACTTTGGATCTCAATAATAATAAGCCTATTCACGTATCGGGGAGGCTATTAATATCAAGTATTGATCTCAACTCTAGATTATTAAGTGGTTTAAGAAAAGTTTCATTCATGTGTTACTAATAAAGGTACCGGTATTAATTTTAAAGATATATGCACATATGTATCCTAGGTTACTTGTCATGGAAATGTAAGAGTGATATTTCAAATATCATCAATAGAGCTGTGGGGACTAAAATCGTTATAAAAAGAATACAAGACTAAAATTTAAGCATTACAAAATGTGTGCAGATTAATTGTAACTTTTATTTAGATGCTTGTATGTGTAGGAGCCACGTGTCGAAAACCGGTGCTCCCTCAGCAATTCCCGACAATTTTCTGATAGAAAAATTGATGGAATGATATAAATTGTAGTAGAGAAAACATGACTATTTTAATAAACTATCCATACCAATTCGCCTATTGGATAGTGAGTTAGAATTGTGATTAGAAGATTAAAAAGTTTGGCGTGTTTTTATGAAATTAGCCCTAAGTATGTCAATACGACGGTGGACTGAAAATCCGGATGGGGTTGTTATGCATAGTGAAGTTTGGGCTGTTAGTCTAATCGAGTATACTTGCAAACATAGGAACCACTAATTGATCGCCGCGTGGTCTTAAATTTTCATAAGGTTTTGGATGGAAAACGTGACGAAATAATTAAGTTCTCATTGGAAAAATAAAGGAAAAATGACACGAGTAATCCCTGAACTTTCGTCAAACACGCAATGTGATCATTAAACTTCAATCTAATGTGTAATATGAACTTTTAACTTGTGCAATGTGGTCCATAAACTTTTAATACATGTTTAATTTGATTTCTGAAGTATATGAAAAAGTTCATTGCAGTCCTTTTATTAATTAAATATCAGGGATCAAATGTGAACAAAAGTCCAGGAATTGCTTCGAACAAATTGAAAATTCAACGATCACATTGAACATTAAGTTAAAATTCAAGGATCATATTATACATTGATCTAAAGTCAGGGGCTGTTTGTATTTTTATCCCAAAAAATAAACAGGGGATTAGTCTTGTCGATAAAATAAAGTACATGGACTAAAATTGATGGACCGCTAAAGGTATGAAAACCACAATCGCAATTTGTGGTAAAGGTTCATACACGTAGGGCCCACATGTCAATATAGGTGGTGTCGACTCACCACTCGTTGACGAATTTCGACGGTGGCACTTAAATTATCGCCGCAGAGTAACATTAGATTCCAATTTGAAACCAAATAAAGTAAGATCAAAGCCGAGTTCCTCCAATATCGCACCAACAAATTCATCGTAAATGTACAAATTTAGAGTCTTTAACAGTTAAAAACATATGGATTTTTCGTGATATTAAGCGTGTATAATACATGGACTAAATTGATGGATCATAAAAGTAGGAAAACCACGGCCGAAATTCACACTGAAATAAATTTATTACAGATATATCAGTTTTGGATTTATGACCGGTAGAATATTTTTTTATTAATAATATTTTTTATTAATAATATTTTTATTTATAAATTTTTTTTTGGGCCATGGCCTAATCGCCGGCCATGACTGGTAAAATATTTTTTTATTAAAAATATATATTTTTTCTTTTTTTTGGCCATGGCCTGTAAAATATTTTTTTATTAATAATATTTTTATTAAAAATATATATATTCTTTTTTTGGCCATGGCCTGGTCACCGGCCATGGCAAGTAAAATATTTTTTTATTGATAATATTTTTTATTAAAATATTTTTATTAAAAATATATATTTTTTCTTTTTTTTTGGCCATGGCCGGTAAAATATTTAATTTTTATAATGTTTTTTATTAAAATATTTTATTCTCGTTAGATCCGCGAGGACGGTCCTCAGGCTGGACATTAGAAGCTACATTAAAAACCAAGAAAAGGAAGAAGAAAAAAAAATGATTCTCAAAATTATTCCCAGAATCAAGAAGCTATTTTTTTTTTATTCTTGAAAACTGATTCTAGGAACAATTTTTGACAAAATTGCGCCCAAAATCAAAAAATTAAACAAACGCATTTCTATTCTCAAATTGATTCTAGGAACAAAAGAATAGAATCAAACACTGTTTGGCAAGTTGTTATGCGCAGCCTAAATTGAGGCTCTTCTTATTTCGTGAAAATAAATTATTTTAAAAATATTTCCAAAAAATTATTATTTATATTGCTTATAATAATTAATTAATTAATTATATTTTATTATCGATAGCAATTTATATTAAACTTCAATCTAATGTGTAATATGAACTTTTAACTTGTGCAATGTGGTCCATAAACTTTTAATACATGTTCAATTTGATTTCTGAACTATATGAAAAAGTTCATTGCAGTCCTTTTATTAATTAAATATCAGGAATCAAATGTGAACAAAAGTCCAGGAGCTACTTTGAACAAATTAAAAATTCAACGATTACATTGAACAATAAGTTAAAATTCAAGAATCATATTATATATTGATCTAAATTCAGGGGCTATTTGTATCTTTATCCCAAAAAATAAAGAGGGGATTAGTCTTGTCGATAAAATAAAGTACATGGACTAAAATTGATGGACCGCTAAAGGTATGAAAACCATAATCGCAATTTGTGGTAAAGGTTCATACACATAGGGCCCACATGTCAATATAGGTGGTGTTGACTCACCACTCGTCGGCGAATTTCAACGGTGGCACTTAAATTATCGCCGCAGAGTAACATTAGATTCCAATTTGCAACCAAATAAGTAAGATCGAAAGCCGAGTTCCTCCAATATCGCACCGACAAATTCGTCATAAATGTATAAATTTGGAGTTTTTGATAGTTAAAAAAATAATTTGATATAAATTTATCACAGATATATCAGTTTTGGATTTTTCGTGATATTAAGCGTGTATAATACATGGACTAAATCAATGGATCATAAAAGTAGGAAAACCACAGCCGAAATTTTGTCGTGTAGAGGTTTGTACACGTAGGGCCCACATGTCGGTACAGGCGGCGCGCCGACCCAGCACTTCCCGGCAAACTCTGAACGGAAATTCCGCGGCGGCACTTCAATTGTCGCGGCAGAGCAACATTAAATTCCAATTTGTACCCCAGATAAAGCACAAGACGAAAGTCAAGTTCCTCCAACACCACATAGACCAAAACGTAATTTACCCTAGAGAATTTGCGAGCCAAAGGAGCTACTTGTTAACTAATTGGTTTGAGAATCTTGTAGCCCATCGAATTATTGATGCTCCGTAGCTTTTACGACGGACCGCACCTACCAAAAGTCATTTCTTTTAGACAACCGAAGGGGCCTACTACTTTTTCTTTTTTACCCCGAAAAAAGGGGCCTATTTATTTCTCCCAAAAAAAGTTAATTAAAAAAATAATCACCCGTATCGGATAGGAAAATTAGTTAAGGGCCGGTACTCCCGTTACCAACAAAACCGAGTAAACATTAATTACAGACAATAATGAATAACATTTTGTATATTTGAACTTGTATCATTAATTTTTCGCCATAACGAACCAACCTATCTCTAATACGGGTACACGGATTCAAATTTGAGACATAACTTAGCAGTTAGGAACCGAAACTACTCGCGAGTAGTTTATATCGCTTAAAATGAAGGTATGATGTCATGAACTTGCATAGGAAAAGCTTTGTCAGATACTGATAATTAGTGATAAGCTTTTACCTTGTTTTTACGCTGAGTAAAGAGAAAGTTACTAAGGCTGCGCATGATAACGATTTTATGCTCAGAAGCAGATTTTGCTCTGAAATGATTCTTTTTTATTCTATGCCTAGAATTGATTCTGAGCATTTTAAGGTATTTGTTAACGGCCCAAAATTCCATCCTTGGAATAGGAAAAGAACATAAATGCGTTTAGTAACGCCACAAAATTTCTTTTTATTAATAATATTTTTAAATATTTAAATATTTCTTTCTTTTTTTCTTTTCCTCCTTCTTGGCCATGGCCTGCTTGCCGACCATGACCGGTAAAATATTTTTTTATTAATAATATTTTTATTAAAAGTATATTTTCTCTTTTTTGGCCATGGCCTGGTCGCCGATCATGACCGGTAAAATATTTTTTTTATTAATAATATTTTTATTAAAATATTTTTATTAAAAATATATATTTTATTTTTTTTGGCCATGGCCGATAAAATATTTTTTTTATTAATAATATTTTTTATTAAAATATTTTTATTAAAAATATAAATTTTTATTTTTTTGGGCCATGGCCTGATCGTCGGCCATGGCTGGTAAAATATTTTTTTATTAAAATATTTTTATTAAAAATATATATTTTTTCTTTTTTTTGGCCATGGCTTGATCGCCGATCATGGCCTGTAAAATATTTTTTTATTAATAATATTTTTTATTAAAATATTTTTATTAAAAATATATATTTTTTCTTTTTTTTGGCCATGGCCGGTAAAATCTTTAATTTTTATAATATTTTTTTTATTAAAATATTTTATTCTCGTTAGATCCGGCGAGGACGGTCCTCGAGCCGGATATTAGAAGCTACATTAAAAACCAAGAAAAGGAAGAAGAAAAAAAAATTGATTCTCAAAATTGTTCATAGAATCAAGAAGCTACTTTTTTTTTTCTTGAAAACTGATTCTGGGAACAATTTTTAACAAAATTGTGCCCAGAATCAAAAAATTAAACAAACGCATTTTTATTCTCAAATTGATTCTGGGAACAAAAGAATAGAATCAAACATTGTTTGGTAAGTTGTTATGTGCAGCCTAAATTGAGGCTCTTCTTATTTCGTGAAAATAAATTATTTTAAAAATATTTCCAAAATATTATTATTTATATTGCTCATAATAATTAATTAATTAATTATATTTTATTATCGATAGCAATTTATATTTAAATATTTTCGTGGAAGATGGAAATTTTTTCCGTTTGTTTATTTTATTAGGAGATATAGGCGATTATTTTTTGGGAATATTTTTCAAATATCTCGAAAGTGATAGAGGCTGGCTCAAGTCAATATAGAAACAAGGCCTTTTACAATGAATTGGACTTAATTGTCAAAATGTTGAGAACCATGGGTCAAAAACGAAGAAACTTAACATGTAATGTACTCCAATCTTTGACTCTAGGGATTTCATTGGGCTAACGGCTGAAAATGACAACCTTGTTAAATTAGAGTCTTCAAGAAATGAATATTGTGATATTAAAATGATTCCTTTTCAATGAACCATCGCTATACTATTGGTAAAGGATAATTGTCCAAAAAAGTCTTAAATTTATTATATGAAGGTTAATTCAATCATAGATTTTTGAATTTGGCCAACTTAGTCATAAACTTTTGATAATTTGCCAATTTAATCTGTCTGGCCAATTTTAGATAATTTTCCCGAGATTTTGACACGAGCTTTGAGCTCTAGAAAGTGTGAAATTACACGTTTGACTTATATTCAATGTACCCAATTGAATTGGCCAAAAAAAATCACCAGAGATTCTTCATGTTGCTATGGAATGACTAAACTTTGATTAGACTAGGGCAATGAACTTTGTAAAAATTGACTTTGGAGGATATTTTTAGTCCCTTTCCCTATAAGAGATCCAATAAGTACTAGTGTACTGCGAACAATTATTCAGTAATTTAAGGGCCTGCCCCATTTTGTATCCAATTAAGGTCACGTTTGTTTTGTAGAAAATGAATAATTTGAAAATCATTTTCTTAAAAATGATTACTTGCATCGCTCACACCATGAATAAACGGAAAATATTTTTATCTTTCACAAAAAATATATAGACAAAAATTGTTGTTGATAGCGAAAACATTTTTCATGACTAATTATTTTAAGAGATACAAGCAATGATTTTTAGAAAAATATTTTTCAAAATATTCATTTTCCGTAAAACAAACGAAGCCTAAAAGGTTGGGGCAATTACATTTTCTGTCCCGTAATTATTGGGGGAATTCACTTTGGATCTCAATAATAATAAGCCTATTCACGTATCGGGGAGGCTATTAATATCAAGTATTGATCTCAACTCTAAATTATTAAGTGGTTTAAGAAAAAGTTCATTCATGTGTTACTAATAAAGGTACCGGTATTAATTTTAAAGATATATGCACATATGTATCCTAGGTTACTTGTCAGGGAAATGTAAGAGTGATATTTCAAATATCATCAAAAGAGCTGTGGAGACTAAAATCGTTATAAAAAGAATACAAGACTAAAATTTAAGCATTACAAAATGTGTGCAGATTAATTGTAACTTTTATTTAGATGCTTGTATGTGTAGGAGCCACGTGTCCAAAACCGGTGCTCCCTCAGCAATTCACAACAAATTTCTGATAGAAAATTTGATGGAATGATATAAATTGTAGTAGAAAAAACTTGACTATTTTAATAACTATCCATACCAATTCGCCTATTGGATAGTGAGTTAGAATTGTGATTAGAAGATTAAAAAGTTTGGCGTGTTTTTATGAAATTAGCCCTAAGTATGTCAATACGACGGTGGACTGAAAATCCGGATGTGGTTGTTATGGATAGTGAAGTTTGGGCTGTTAGTCTAATAGAGTATACTTGCAAACATAGGAACCACTAATTGATCCCCGCGTGGTCTTAAATCTTCATAAGGTTTTGGATGGAAAACGTGACGAAATAACTAAGTTCTCATTGGGAAAATAAAGGAAAAATGACACGAATAGTCCCCGAACTTTCGTCAAACACGCAATGTGATCATTAAACTTCAATCTAATGTGTAATATGAACTTTTAACTTGTGTAATGTGGTCCATGAAATTTTAATACATGTTCAATTTGATTTCTGAACTATATGAAAAAGTTCGTTGTAGTCCTTCTATTAATTAAATATTAGGGACCAAATTGAACATATAACAAAAGTCCAGGAACTGCTTCGAACAAATTAAAAATTCAAGGATCATATTATACATTGATCTAAATTCAAGGACTGTTTGTATCTTTATTCCAAAAAATAAACAGCAGATTAGTCTTGTCGATAAAATAAAGTACATGGACTAAAATTGATGGACTGCTAAAGGTACGAAAACCACAATCGCAATTTGTGTTAAAGGTTCATACATGTAGGGCCCACATGTCGATATAAGTGGTGTCGACTCACCACTCGTCAACGAATTTCGCCAGTGGCACTTAAATTATCGCCGCAGAGTAACATTAGATTCCAATTTGCAACCAAATAAAGTAAGATCGAAGCCTAGTTCCTTCAATATCGCACCGACAAATTCGTCATAAATGTACAAATTTGAAATTTTCGATAATCAAAAAATAGTTTTGAATAAATTTATCACAGATATATCAATTTTGAATTTTTCGTGATATTAAGCGTGTATAATACATGGACTAAACCGATGGATAACAAAAGTACGAAAACCATAACCGAAATTTTGTCGTGTAGAGGTTTGTACATGTAGGGCCCACATGTCGGTACAGGCGGCGCGCCGACCCAGCATTTCCCGGCGAACTCCGAACGGAAATTCCGCGGCGGCACTTAAATTGTCGCGGCAGAGCAGCGTTAAATTCCAATTTGTACCCCAGATAAAGCACAAGACCAAAGTCGAGTTCCTCCGACACCACATGGACCAAAACGTAATTTACCCTTTAGAGGATTTGCGAGCCAAAGGAGCTACTTGTCAACTTATTGGATTGAGAATCTTGTAGCCCATCGAATTATTGATGCTCCGTAGCTTTCACGATGGACCGCACCTACCAAAAGTTATTTCTTTTAGACAACCAAAGGGGCCTACTTCCTTTTTTTCTTTTTTAGCCCCCGAAAAAAGGGGCCTATTTATTTCGCCGACAAAATTTAATTAAAAAAATAATCACCTGTATCGGATAGGAAAATTAGTTAAGGGCCGGTACTCCCGTTACCAACAAAACCGTGTAAACATTAATTACCGACGGTAATGAATAACATTTTGTATATTTGAAGTTGGATTATTAATTTTTCGCCCGAACGAACCGACCTATCTCTAACCTTAGTTTTGCGAAACCGGGTATTTATGCAATTATTTATACATAAAGAATACTGCTACTCGATCTATTCGTAAGGCTCTTTTCTACCGTTTTGAGGGGAAATTGTTTTTTAAAGGATATTAAATATATTTTTGGCGAAAAAGTATAAAAGGGTGGGAAAAAAAGGGGAAAAGAAAAACAAGGTACCCCCCGATGTTCCATTATTCCGTCCTCGAAGAAGGAATCCAAGGCTTCGATTTGCTTTCTTTAGGGTTTCCTCCCGAGAAGATCGTTCCGGTTTCGTTCCCGTCGATCGGAGAGCGCGGGGCTTTCCTCCCGATCGGAGCGGCCGTTCGATCTCGATCGCGCTCCCGCTCTCGCGTGCGCATTGGCGGTTTCCGGGTTCCGGCGGCTCGCCCGGCGCTCCTCAGGTACTGCGTGCTCGGCCCGGTTTTTTTTTCTTTCTCTTTCTTTTTCTCTTTTGGCCCGAGTTCCGCCGTTCTTGTTTTGTGGTCGGCGGGAATCGCGAGCGGGCGGCGCCGGCCGCGGCGGGGGTGCGGGGTTCCGAGCCGCGGAGGTGGGGGGGTCGGGATTGGGGCGGGCGATTCTGGGTCGCGGCGGGGGCGCGGCCGTCCCGTGAGCCTGGAGTTCTTGACGCCGATTGTTTGTGATTGAGAAAGATGGGTCTTGGACGCCGGGGAAAAGAGTAGACTTTGGGGGCGGGCGGACTGAGCGTCAATCGCGCGGGTTGTGCCTTTGCTAGAGTCGTGTCCTTTCCTTGGCTCTGCGATGGATGTGAATTACGCCTTAGCTTTGGTTGAGATGTGTCCTGTGTTGATTTAAAAAAAAAAGATGCTGATGTCTTCGGACCAAAAAAGATGGTCTTGGATGCCGCGAGAAAGGTAAACTTGAGGCGGAGGTGTCGATCTCTCGGATTATGCCTTGCTGGAGTTATCTCCTTTCCATAGCTCGCGATGAATATAAATTAAGCCTTATCTTTGATTTTAATGTATTTTGGATTGACCAAAAACGGTACCGATATTTCCAGACCATAAGAGATGGTCTTGGACGGTGGGAACAAAGGTAAATTCGAGTCGGATTAAGCGTGAATCGTGCGAATTGTGCCTTGCTAGAGTTATCTCCTTTCCGTATCTGCGGGATGGATATTAATTAAACCTTAGCTTTGATTGTGATGTATCTTGTGTTTACCAAAAAGATGCCGATATTTCCAGATCAAAAAAAGACGGTCTTGGACGCAGGAAAAAAGTAAACTTGAGGCGGACTAAGCATCAATCACTCGGATTGTGCCTTGCTAGAGTTATCTCCTTTCCTTATCTCTGCGATGGATATTAATTAAGCCGTATCTTTGATTGAGTTATATCTTTTGTTGAATTAGATCGTGAAATTGATGGCGAACCCGCAAGGGAACCATCAGGAACCAGCCCATGCTTCGTCGAATTTCAATGGCAACGGGAATATTGCAGCAGCGGCGGCAGTGACGGCAGCGCCGGAGAGTTCGGGCACGACAACTGCGATGAAGCACAATCCTGGAATCTCCATGGACTGGACCACAGATGAGCAGGCTGCACTTGAAGAAGGCCTTGCTCAGTAAGACCCTATTTTTTATATCTCTTTTCTTTTGGTTAGGTGATGTTTGTGTGACTTCATTTCAGTTTATAGACAGATGCATTCATACTATGGAATTTGACTTCTACCAGCAGGGGTAGTTATATAATGTAGCAAGTTCATATAATACCAACATCGTGCAGTAGTTGTGAGACCCTCATTATAGTATTTAAAGGAAGTTGTCACATTGTTCGCTTCTCCTGCCCCATTTTTTGAGCAAACAAAAATAGGTTCATTTTGGGTAGCATGGGTAATAGAAAGACTGATGATACTTTCCAAGTTTTGTCTATAGCTTTTTTCATTTTTCTGTCGGGACATCTACCTCATTGATGTTTCTAAAAAGCTTTTTGGGACTTGATGATCTTTTTAAATTTGTTATTACCCAATTTGTACCCGTTTAAGTACTTTTTGCTGATTGTTTACCAGATATAACAGATTTACTAATTTTGAGAGAGAGAGAGAGAGAGAGAGAGAGAGAGAGAGAGAGAGAGAGAGAGAGAGATCCCCAAGAAAAACTGTAGCTGCAGGCTTGAATAAGCCACTTGTTCAGTTCATTCCTTAGACTAGATAAAGAGACAGAAACGGCATATATTTATCAGGCAAGGAGTCTTTAGAATTAAGAAGTGTTATTTCTGCATTAAGTGAGCCATCATATCTCTCATCATTGCGTTCTCCATAGAAAACAAGTGGGTGACAAACGGCTTAGAAAATTTCATGTGTTTTAAATTATAGTTACCTATCTTAAGAAGAAAATTAAATGAAGCTTCAGGAGACTTAGAAGCTCTTGATACCGAGTTACTTCATGTTGTTTTGATCTAGCCGAGTTAAGTCATAGTGACATCAAATTCAGCCGTAGAGCCTGTAATTCTAATCTTTCTGTGGGGAACCTTGCCCTTGCCACAAGCATATGAGGAATGTTTACCCTATTATCGTGATAATGACAATTTCATTTGTTCAACTGTTATATTCCTTTTCATGCGTGAATAACATTAGCAATGTGGTGTCATGTCTGCAGATTTGGCTCGGAAAATAAGGTGATTTGCTATGCAAAGATAGCTCTACAGCTGCAAAATAAAACAGTTAGGGATGTGGCATTGCGTTGCCGATGGATGTCGGTAAGCTTTCATGTCCTTTGCTTCTGCAGCCGTTCTTTTCCATAGGGTAATGCTCCTCCTATTAGTAGTTATCTTGAGGCCAACAACAAAACTTAGTTATTTTTTCTATCCTTTCTTTCACGCATAGCTGCAATATTGCATAAAAGTGGCATAGTGAAGGCCATAATATGCTTTTGTGATTTAAATAAAAATGAAAAACCTGTCCTCAGGTAAATTTTTCCTATTTGTCCATACTTTTCTTTGCCTAAATGTGAAAAGGATGACATAAAGTCTTACCCTTTTCTTTAGAAAAGCCTTGAGAATCCTGACTCGGGCGGACCATTGCTTCTCTGGTTTTATTGTTATCTCTGTTGGCATATCTACTTGCAGTACAGAATTAAACGTTTTGATTTTACCAGACAATTCGATCAGATATGAACCATGTTTCAGTTAAAGGTTTTCTCTCCCAATAATTTGTCTTCTTTAGGTTTCAAGGTATATTTGCAGATCAAATTTGCAAGGTAATTAGTTCACTGGAACATAAAAATTATTTAAAGAATTTCATTACGGGGTCGGATTTTTCAATGGTCTTCTCAACGGAAAGGTGAAGCAGGTTAAATTTGATTTGCTTATTTAAGTTGTGCTTCTTTCTGTTACAAATTAAAGTATGAAGAGTTGGAAACTAGACTTAAGTACATCCGTTTTTGTACGGAGACCTACTTTTATCGTGATATGATGTTTCGGGTTGTGAGGTGACAGTTTATTTTGTCTTGCTGGTGAATGTGTTGTGACTCTCAGATAAATTGTTAAGTTATATTACGCTATGTCTCAGACAAAATCCATGGCTGGTTTTGGCCTTTTGTGTATGGTTGAGCACATTTTATTTGTCTCTATTGTTCTGATTTCAAGAGAGCATGCAGTAAACTGGATTATTGAAATAATAAGTTGGATAGTACAAGGGGTTTGAGATTTGCTGATAGCGGCTTGGACAGCACTTTTGCTCTTACTATGTTTTATCTTTTGTCATGTGTCCTATACTCTCTTTGGTTTTTTTTTTTCTGTCTAGAAAAAGGAGAGCAGCAAGAGACGGAAAGAGGAGCATAACCTAAATAGGAAAAGCAAGGATAAAAAGGTTTGTTTCATTGCATTATTTCATTTCCAGTTTGATGTTTTAGTTTTGATAATATGTAAGACCTTTTCCTAAGGTATGATTTTGCAAGGTGGTGTAGTTTTGTATTTTCCATCCCCCCTGGTCTCTGTATTTTCCACTAGAAATTATACCAAGTCGCTCTGTGGCTGGCTGGAGGGTTGCCCATAAATGGTAAGGGCCCAAATCAGAAGCCTGAGCCCGACCTTCGTTGATTGGCTTGTGCTTTTGACTTTGAAAATGTTGGGAAAGTGTAAAGCTGTCCTTTGAAACATGACAGGAAGACTAGAATCTGTTCATCTGTCTCGTACAATGGCACAAGTTCGATCATGATTAGTTGTTGTAAGATTATGTGATAGCTGTAATCTGCACTGTGAAATCTTTGTTTTCAGTTTTTGAATTCGGATCAGACATTGCATGTACTCTATAGTGATTGATGGTCTTGAAACAGAAATTCTTGTGAACTTTGATATTTTTATGCTGAGGAACTCGGTTGTGCTAGTAGCTCATAGTTACCACACTAATGTACTCATTGTTCCAAGTACATACATGTACAAGGGTCAAGTGTGCAAGTGCTCCATAGAAACGTTGATGAGCACTTGCACACTTGACCCTTCTATTGTTGAATTGAACTTCCGTGTAGGGGGGCTTGTAGACCAAAGTATTTTATACTAGGTTGCATGAACTGTACTTCAACCTTTTGCCTGCAGATAAATGAAGTTTTGGAAAGAATTTAGGCTAAATGCTTTTCTTCTTTTTTGGTGAATCCAATTATGGTTTAAGGACTTTAATAGAATTTGGTACTTACATCTACACTCGGAAACTTCTTTGATGTGAAATTTTTGTTTGTTTAGGGCAGCTCTGAAGATGTGAAACTGTTTCCTGGAGTTGTACATTCTTATCTATCTCTTGAGTTGTAGGCTAATATGTTTCTTGTGCATTGTTACTTTCAATTGATATTGTTGTGTCTGCTGTAGTTTTACACCACCTTATTGACAATCTTCTCTGGAATATCATGTTGATTTTCTCCACAGGAAAGGGTAGCCGATCCTTCATCAAAGTCTTCTCAGTTTGCTGCCCGGCCTAATGTTGCTCCATATATGCCACCAGTGATTCCTATGGACAATGATGATGGCATTCCATATAAAGGTTAGTGACTTTTGGCTTGAAGAAGTCTGAAGTTATATTTTGAAGCTTAGGTTTTTGGCATTTGCCAAACTTGAATGTATATTGACAGTCCTCTGCGGATTTCATGATCTGTGATAGAGCGGCTTTGGGTCTTTCTTTATTGCAATAACTTGATTTTTTTGCTAGGACTAATCTGATTTAGCTTCTTGATCTGAAAAGTGTGTTTTGACTGGTAGAATTTCTTGACAAACTTTAATGTCATTTACCTGACACATCTAAGATGAATGGGACATTTTATAGTTTTCAGCTTTTTCCAGAGTTTGCAAAGTACTTGAGCTTAGGGAGTTTTGGCTTCGAGTACCATGACTTAGCAGAGATTATGTATACCTTTTGGTTAGTACACAAAACAAAGCAGTGTCAGAAGTTCACTCGATGTCGAATAACTGTCCCGGAAGCATCCTTAGCTATTGAAGTTTCACCTCCCATCTGTTTCCATTGTACGTTGAATTTGAAGTATGAAATAAATTTAATTGCCAACTGACACTTCCACATGATTTTTTTTCCCTAAATTGAAAAAGGGCCTTTGTTGGCTGCTGCTTTCTGCAAGCTTGACAATGCACCTTGTCTGGAAATTATCCAGCTTCAAAATGCATTATTTTATTATGCTGTGTGCATTTAGTTGTTTGGTACGTGCTAATGAATTTTCTTCGTCTTTATGATTGTGTTAACTACAAAATTGTTTCATTCTATGTGCAGTCATTGAATTGAAGAAGCTTTTATCTGTTAATTTTGTGTTAATGATGCAATTTTTATGCTGAAAAATTGTCACATGCCGTGCAGCAATTGCTGGTCCTGCTGCAGACCTTCTTGAGCAGAATCAACAAGCCTTTAATCAGATATCTGCAAATTTCGCAACATTAAAGGTGAAGCACTTTTGTCATTATTGGTTCAGACAATTTTTGGATATGAAAGTGTATAACAGTGTGGACCAAACTTCATAGCTACACTCCCATTTGCAGTTTTGTTTCTATTTTCAGCTTTGGTTTAGTAAACACTCTTGATTTAGATTTTGATTTTTTCACTTGGTGCCTTTATTGAATATTCAGTGTCATTTTTGGCAGTGTTTAGCATGCATTTTATTTTTGAGCCTATGGATGATGTACATTCATGGCCATTTAATATTCCTCTCTTTTTCCTTTCTTCTGTGTGCATGTGTGAACATAGTTGAGTAACCAGATGGTTCATGTCCAGTTCCAATTGACAACTGTGCGATGCGCAGATTCTGGTTGAATTAAAGCAAATTGTTTCCTAATGCTCTTTTACTTTGTTTTTTGTATCGGAAATACTTACATGAGCTGGTTCGTGATGTTTAGAGATGTCTCATTTATTCTTGAGCTACAGGAAAAGAATAAAGTAACTTACCACGAATCACTCGTGTCACTTCATAGTCATACACAGTACATTGGGGAGGATCAGTGAAGCATGGATCTCGCTTTTTTTTATCTGAAAAAGCAATCTTGCATCAGCTCTGTGCTGTCACTTAATGTTTTACAACTTTTATTCTGCATTATCTTCTAGCACCTTTTCCAATTGACTACATGTTATAATGGTTGTTAGACGTAATGCAAAATTGAAGTGCTTAATATTATATAGAGAGCACGTAAGATGTCGCTCTGGTCTGCAACTATTACTTTTCTTATGCTGTTCTTTTTAATCAAGGCATCGGTGGAACGTTGAACTAACTCTTGAAATTCTTTTCTTTCAGATTCATGACAACATTGGTCTTTTTTGCCAAGCTCGTGAAAACATAGACAAAGTCATGAACGAGTGAGTTGTGTATATTATACGTTTTGATTGTTTTATCTGTTCTTTTGTGGCACTTGAGGCATTGCCTATTGACAGATATCAAGTGGCGATATAAATAGCTATGGCTATCACCAGCGTATGTCAGTGATGGTGCCTTACATGATGCTGTGAAATTATTGTTGATTAATCAGTATGATGTTGATAAATTTCACATTATTTGACAGCATTAATTTGTAGACAAATTGTGCTTTTCTTTTCCTTTTCACTTTGAGATGATGTCTATATGATGTCACTTCATTCACAACTCTCATTTTAATTCATTCCTGAAGGAAGGAATCTAAAGCTATAGAATCATGGACTACAGCATATTATGTCCATTTCTAGGCAGATGCTGTAATTTTGCTTACATGTCTCGTTCATGCGAGACCACCTACATTATATGTTTCAATCATAGAGCCTAACAAGGTAAAAGAAAGTATGACATATCATTTGCATATTTTTAGCCCCTGTTAAAATTGATGGATCTTGTATTTTATGAATTGCAGTTTGAGTAACCAGCTGGACATAATGAAGCAGATGCCACCACTCCCTGTTAAGGTGAATGAAGAGCTAGCTAATACGATTCTACCCCGAACAGCACTTCCACCGCAGTCCTGATCCTTTGTTTGCCTCTTATAGCTTTGGAACGGTGCCGAGAGATTCCTGCTTCAAGGGTTGATTCGTTAATCGATATCGACCATCTGGGAGGAGGCAAATTGTCAACTAAGTGGAGCCGTCTTTCCCAAATTGATAGATGTCATTAGTAACTCCATTGCTTCAGTTTGTGCAGAGTCGTTTTTTTTTTCCTTCTTTTTTATTGGATAGTTGATGCTGTACATGTCAAAATAGAGGTGGTTTAAGGTGTAGGGAATGGCTGGAACAATAAGCATTTCGGTAGTTACTTTTGGTTTTGGATTTGGGGAATTTGTCTTTGAAACAATCTAGTACTCTAGAATTCTCGTTGTCACAGTCGCTTTGGGTAGGTGGTAAAGTCCAACTCTTTTCGTCGTATGTACGACTACAGGAATTGAATAAATTTCGATTGATAGTTCTTTCTATGATCTCCCTTTGGATCTCCCTTTGAAGGCTTTCTGGGCCATGATCAGGGAGAGCGGCAGACGTCTTCATTGCCATTATAGCTACCTCAGGCTTCACCATCTGCTGGCGATTTAGCAGCACTGTGCTTAGCCCAAGCGGGCGAGGTCGAGTCACTCCTTTCCCAACTAACTTCCCGAGTGCAAAGTTTTATGTATTGGCTATGCCGTATTGGAGTTATGCCTTAATGCAGCCTGGTGAAGGGGCTTGCCTGCGCCTAATCCAACATTGTATGCCCTAAGGCCTTGGGAAACAATCTGAAAATTCTCGGCAAATCTTCCGAAATTGGGATTAATCAAGGGCAACCACACAATATTATATTGCCCTAATCCATACTGTCGCATAAGATCAACTGAAAGAGGCACGGTAACTTTCTTGGTTTCTTGGTATACCTAGGCCAAACAGAAGGAACCGAAGCTGTCGTAGGTTCTGTCACCAAAATAGACAAGCCACAAAACAGGCCCTAATTTGGTATTCCGCAACGGTATCGGCATTGCAAAGCTAGATCAGCGCAATGTTGTCTCTCCATTGTTAGATATGAAGAGTTGAGAACTGTCGCGTTGGCTAGCCTGCCGCACAAGCTCATGTTTTGCACTGATGATGTGCTGAAATTTGGCTCTTCAAATAGTAAATCGAAATACGCCTTCCGAAATTCTGAAGGCGTGTCCTCTATGCTTAATAGAACTTGCGCCTTTTGATATGGTAGTGTATAACAACTCAGAATGCAAGCAGACTAGTCTCAACTAATATGGGACTCACCATCTTACAGTTACCTTTTGTCAAAATCAACCTCAAAGTAAACAAACAAGTAGCTACAATCCAAAAGTAGTGTCAGGTATGCATGTGCATTTACGACAAGTGAACAAAAGAATACATGCGCATGCACGCATGCGAGAGAGAGAGAGAGAGACCCGGGGGGGGGGGGGTGGGTGGGAGGGGGGGGACAATTGGAAGCCATTGTCATCCACGAGAGACTACCAACAGAAATACCGCCTGAACAGAGCATTATGCACATCAAAACAACAAAAGGGTATGCCCTGCTCCGCATTGAAAGGCCTCGTGTCTTCTCATATGTTGGGGCACATTGACCATGGTGATAAATCCTTACTTCCCCATCACAATCTATTTCCTCTTCTCTTCGACTGATTGCACTACTCAATCACAGCCTACTTGTATATCCATTCATTGGCACGGCCACCAGACTCGTCCATATCTATGAAAATGCTAACTGCCTGTGACAAAAGCATCATTTGTTGCAATCAATCAATATACATTCAACAGTCCTAATCATACCGTACCCTCTCTATGCCTCAAAGAAAAAACTAATTGAAAGAACTTCCCATCAAGTGCATGCAAGTTGGCAAATGAAAACTTTTGTAGACATTTTGCCAAGTGCTGGATTGTATCTTTACCTTTCCTATTCTTGGACGCTCTTTTGACTTTGCTAGGCTGTTTCTAATGTGTGAGACAGCTCCCCAGCATCTTAATGTGTTCGCCACGTCATCAAGCCTCAGTATATACTCCTCTTCAGTTAGCGGAAAGGATCTCTTCGGGGAAAAAAGCAGAAAGGCACATCGAACAGAAGGTTCAGAAAGGATTTTCATCCCAAAACTGATATAGCAATATCCTTAAATTTCATCATTTGTTTCTAAAAGCATAACTGGATACTACTAGGAAACCGAAAAATGCGGGTCAACCATCCACTGACCTGTTCAAGGTACTTCCACATGACATTGAGTGCCAGAAGATTTCTTCCCATAAATTCCTGTAATGTATAGCATTTATAATCATAACCGAAGTGCTGGAAGATCAGCAAAGACAACCCAGTTAATCCAGTGCAAAGAGAAATTGCTAGACGAGAGTACCTAAAGAAAATGTGCCAGCAGATTAGACTTTCAGCTGACACATTCTCAGACATATAAACAGTGATTCTGTGCCAGATTCTTTTCTAAGAAAAAGCTCAGAAATACCAGTCTTCTGGACTACCAAAGCTCTTGAAGGAGATGGGCGTTCAGAATCAAGTAAGAGAAGCAAGATATAATCTCTAAGAAGTCGAGGGGTGAGTCAACCATGTAATTGACGGCCTATCGGAGTCAAAACAAAAGAGTGGAAACCTTAAGCATGATATATAATAGTCTCATATGGATTCTACCTTATGTTTGAAGCTCTACAGTTAAACACAAAGGTCTTCCTTTCTGAACTGCTCAGAAAGGCATGAACACAAAAGGCCTAAAAAGTTTTGTTGAGTCAAAGGACACCGAAATTGGAAAAATAGAGCAGCTCAAGCACAAGAATATACCTTCTTTATAAGCTGAATGTCGTATGACCTCCCATATTTGTTTCTAATAAGTGTGGCAAGATCTATGCCGCTAAAGGTGGAATCATCCATGCCAACAATCCTTTCAAGCTCCTCTCTGAGCGATTCATCACTTACCTGAAATATCAAAAACAGTAGCACAGATGCTTACCATAAGATTCTTGCAGCACAACCCTACATTTACAGGGTTAAGAATTGAAATTATACCAAATCATACTTGGCAAATGAACCTTTCTCCTATATTTGAAAAGGCAATAGAAAAATCCAGGAAAAGTGGACAAAGGAAAAAGAGGAGATGAGATGTTCTTTCCCTACTTGAGAGCCAACAGTCTCTAATAGCAGGCTCTTAGAGTGAAAGGACGTGATGGAGAGAGAAGTGAAATCTTAAACATAATTAAGATTTATCTTCATGTTATCCATGCTATCCAAGAAACAGATGAGGAGCATGAAAGGCTCATAATTGAAGGTGAAGGAATCAACTTCTTTTGCTTGTCAGTAAGCGCAGTCAATTTCTTTTGCTTGCCACTTCACACCATAGATAATGAATCATAATTAAATTAATGATGATTTTAGCAATTTTCAAAATGTAGACTTGCAGTCCTTGAAGATACAGAACACAGGAAACAAAACAGCTGACTAAGCCGAAAGTCCAAAACAAGAGACAAAGACAAACTAATTGCTCTTTCATTCCTCTGTCAGTAGCCAGATATTACTAAAATGGGTGAAAATTGCTGCACTTGATGTTTCTTTTGCAATACTCAAGGTCTCCTAAAATGTTGAATCCTCAGAGTTCTAAATCCTTGATAATTAATATTGTAAATTTTTCTACTAAAATCAGTAACAACCAAAATATTGAATTGGAAAACTAGCATCACTGTCTAAAGGATGGCCTGGCAATTGATGAAACATACATAGTTAAGTACAGGAAAATAAGATAACTATTACCTCTCCTTGGTCATCATTGGTAGAACTTTCACCGTTAGGTTCATCTTCAGAGTTCTCTGAGTCCATCCCATCACCCAATGAACTGGAATAGACTGGCCCATATCTTCTCGAGCATGGACTGGGTTCTACTGAAGGCTGTTGAGCAAGGGAAAACATGCTTCCATTTGGGGAAAAATATGAGCCAGAATACCCTAAACGCGGAACCTTCTTGCATTTTCCTTCAAAAGAGAACTCTGGGATCCTCTGAGACCAATTACAATGATGGCATGGCAAGAGACTTGTCATATCCTCTACATTCACAAAAAACATGGATTAAAAATTACCACATAGCTCACGGAATGACAATTTCCATTTTTCTTTATTTTATGTAACGAAAATTTCACAAGTCAACAAATCATATCTAATTTTTTTCGAGAGGAAAAAATTTAATCAAGTGCTTTGGAGATATTGTGAAGAATCTGTACTAAGAGTTTAGAATCGATAAACCAACTTTTCAACATACAAAATGAAGAGGGAAACAAAATCCTGCTAGGTAGATGCATTTGCATAGTCTACTGAAGTTGACATATTTTCTTCGTTGGCCATCTCTCCTGAAGTTGATGCAGCTGCAATGGACTAACAGAAGTAGAACTAGAACACAACCACACGGATGCGACGCACACATAGTGTTGCAGACAAAAACTATCAAAGCCTGTACTTTTCTAAAAAGAGGCAAATGTCTAAACAAATTGAACATGACAAAAAAAAATACTAAAAACCCTAGAATCCTGATATCAGTCAACGAAGATAAGATGTACAACTGTAAACTATTTATCCAATTGGGGCGTAAACCTGCGTTAGAGCTCAGTACTATTGTCAAATACTCCAATGGCATGCTCCTTTGGATGGATAAAACACAACCTTGAGTTTTAATCAGTTGTAGATTTCCTTTGATTGCCAGGAACTCTGGAACCACATTACTGAAGCTTTCTTACTTAAGTACAGTTTGTTCCTATTATCCTAGAATCTTCTTTCTTTCAGAAACATGCACGTGAACTTAGTACAAACTCCTCTCTCCCTTCTTTCTTAGTTAAGAATTACCCCAACAGATCTTGTTACTGGCCATTTGTATGTGAGCTTTATACTTTAGAATTGCATCCAAGATGATAATAACGTGTGCCGTCCACTGGTGAAATTCCGTCATCTTTACCAGTCATGTCAAAAAAAGTAAAACTAAGCATCATGAAAGGACGATGACCAACTGTGGTCATTGGCCAAATAGATTATTACAGCAGAACGAAGTGATCAAAGATGAACACAGCCAAGATTACTTGCGTACTTATAAAACTGCAATAGGTCACTTCGAATGGCAAAAAGGCCAACTCAAAGACAGCCCCCCGCAATCAGGGTAAACTAAATCGAGAAGGCACGGCCATACACTTCCCAACAGTGGGTATACACTTGGCGACTGATCCAACCGACATGGATGTATTTTGCACCAGCAAAGTGGTTGAGCAAGCACATAAACTATGAAGCTTCCGATCCATACGAGTTTGAGTGCTGGAAACTTGCTTTCTTAGCCAATTAGTCATGCCAGGTATCAAAGTCTCATTAACTCAAAAGCAAGCTCAACGTTCCACTTTCTCTTCCCTTCAACTTTCACGTATTCATTTCATAATCTAAAAATCGCTATTCGGGTTGAAACGGAGGCCCCCCAACAGCACTCCCTGTTTGCTTCAGAGTCTCGACAGAGGAATAGGAATAAAAAAAGAGGGCGACGTCATTGTACCACGAAGAGATTCCCACTCGGGCATTCGCTTGTCAACAACCTTTCCAATTTCTCCAACTTGCACGATCGAATTCTAACGACCCCAGTTCAGAAAAGATGCTCGAAAGAAAGAGAGACAGAGAGAGGGGGAGAGGGAGCTTACGAAGTGGGTATCGTCCGCGAAGAGTCAGCTGGGTAGTGGTTGGCCACTGATAGCTTTCTGAAGCTTCTGCTTGAAAAGAAGCCCAAAGAGAGAGAGAGAGAGAGAGGGAGACGTGGAAGGGAGAGAAGTGGAGATGTGTGGCGCAGTTTCTTCTCTGCAAGTGGACACTCCAGAGTCCACAGAGACAGAGACAGAGACGGAGACGGAGAGACAGAGCAACAATTCTCCTGTATGTTTATTTAACAGTATATACGGTTTTCTTGGCCACTTGTGAGTTCTTTCTTGCGTGGCTCGTGCGTTTCGGGCTTTTCAGCTCCTCTTTATCCCTTCTTCCCTTTTTCCTTTCTTCGAATAAATATCACGAAAAATTTCAAGCTCCCCCTAAACACAGATACCATAAAATTTTAAACTCTAAACTTACCCATAGCGACATAAATACCTGAAATTTCAAATTTATACATGCGTGATACATACACCCTCTATTTCAGTTTCGAACAAATATCACAAAAAATTTCAAGTTATGCTAAACACAAATACCTTAAATTTTTAAACTCTAAACTTGCACGCTGCGATTTAAATACCTGAAACCCAGACTTATACATGCGTAATATATATACCATATATTTCAGTTTTATCCAAAGGTATTTGTCACACCAGTATAAGTTCGGGATTTTTTATGACACGCCAAAAAGTTTAGGGTATTTGTGTCACAATAAACAAGTTTAGGATTTTCAATGATACAAAACAAAAGTTGGGATAATTGTGTCAATTGGACATAATTTAAAGCTTTTTTGTGATATTAGCTTTTCATGTTTTATTGTTCTTTATTTTTAGTCTTTGAAATAACTCAAAAAGAGAAATCCCATTTTACTATGATTGGTCAATAAAATTAATTTGTTAATTAACGTGGCGGACTGCTATTAGATATCGAATACGATCTATCTAGTTGTATACTCATTTGTAGTCTAGCACTGCACTCAACAAGATGATTTTATAGACTAGTTGACTTTTAAATTCGAGCGCTGTAGTCTAGCACTGCATTCAATAAGATGGTTTTATAGACTAGCTGACTTTTAAATTCGAGCACAGGATCGGGGTTATTTGAGTAATGCTTTTTTTGTAGAAGAACTTTGTTATTTCTAGAAATTCTACGCTCGAGCATCAAACTTCGAAAAAAGAAAAGGTAATTTTTTTAAGAACCAAACAGTATTTCAAAATTAGAGAAGGTACACAAACTTTCGAATAAAAGAATATAAAGAACTATCAATCACTAATTTACGATTTATGAGGCTCGCAAGGTATTTCGTGAGCTCGAAATACCATATTAAGAGATAACGAAACAACTTTTAACCCCCCAAATATATGATGATGTGAAGAGTATACATACGTAGATACGAATCATTCATGAGGGGAGGCGACCCCCTTGGCCGGCCGGCCGCCCTCCCGCCACGGCGGTCGCCACCGGTGTCCTCGCTCGGAGGCAGCGGAGAAGACGTGACACGGCCCGCAAAAATCTCTCCGGCCGGCCGGCCGGCCGAAGCGGGAAGAGAAAGAAGTCGTGTGGGTGCACACTGCCTTTGACTTCCACCGAACGTGTGCTGGTCAACCTCCATTATTGTCACGCCGGCCATGGGGGGTGCGAGGAGGAGGACGGAGGGTGAAGAGACCGCCCACCAACTTCAGTTCGTTCGTGGGCGCCCGTCAGTTTCCCCTCAGCTTCCTGTTTCCGGAGATTCTCATCGAAGGCCCGACACCGCGCGCCGAATGCAGAGAACGAAACGATCGGTTCGCTTCTCGACGGACGTGACGGGATCATCGTGTGATCGCTCTACAGCTGGTTCTGTCTGTCGTTGCCATATTAAATCTGAGTTGGTGTCACGACTCAGTATGGTTAGAACCTCTGTCTCTCGCTCGCTCACTCGAGGAGTTTGCTTTTTTTTTTTAAAAAGAAATTCTATTGATATGACCGAGTTCAATCCATGTATTCTATACATGTCAACACACCTCAGTTGATTCCCCAAGTGGTGGCATGTATGTAGGACGGAAGGACACTAATTTGAGGGGCTCATGATGGCAAGCATTTGATTACATTCCCAGGTTAAGCAGATTTGCAACAACGAAAGTCAAAAGATTATCGACTTCCAAGGAAAGTGTATCAAGTTAGATAACCGTACTCCATGTTTATGTTAGGCTAATAGCTCGGCTCGATATGGATTTGATGACAGGCATGGCATTCCTAGTTGCTACAGGACTGCAACCTGTGTTCATATGTCTTCCTCCTGATGCCCAGCCTCCCCGTTATCTCTCGCCCGATCTATTCTTGGTAATGAGAAGGTAGTGCACGGCTTCAGGGATATGCAAGACGTGGAGGAGGAGAGGAAAGATCTTCTCCCACCGGTACAGAATTTTCGTTCTCCGTAACTGCATTCTAATCAAATGCCATGGCTTTGCAATTTTGCCTGCTTTCGACTTCACTGTTTTGCTTCAAAGAGTTTTTCCCGAGATCCATAGTAGTAAAGTGCTGGTCTGCTGGTGAATTCAAAGAGGTGCTTAACTGTCTCGAATCTGCTTTTGGGCTGTTCATCATGGTGGGGTGGGTCGAGTCTGCAAAAGGGTAACGCAGGCGACTCATGTAGCTTCATTTACGTCGTTCTCCATGAAACTGGCCATAAATGTTGCGCTCCGCACAGCCGCAAATTAGAGGGTGGCACCACAATAATCTTAGGACTTGTATTTGATCCTAAATGAATGCAGTTGGCTGATGCAAATGCGACCGTGATCTCTGCTCCATTGCTTTCGAGATGTCGTTGAATTCGGAAGGGTATGTGGTTTCAAGGCGCTTCCTACTAGTGCTATCAGTTCTCTTCATTTCACGGGTTAATCTGGTTAGATCAGGTGATGCAGAACCGCTTCTTGCTCTAAAATCAGAGATCGATCCGCTGATTCCTTGAATTGGCAAGGAAGTGGGGTATGCCAATGGCAAGGAGTCAAAGAGTGCATCAATGGGAGAGTCACCAAGCTTGTGCTTGAGCATTTGGATTTGAGCGGCACTTTAAATGACGACATCCTGAACCAGTTTGACCAATTGCACGTGCTTAGCTTCAAAGGCAACTCCATATCAGGCCGAATCCCCGGTCTCTCTGGCCTCGTCAATCTCAGATCTCTCTATCTCAACGATAACAGTTTCACCGGCGAGATCCCGAGCTCCCTTTCGGAGCTGAACCGCTTGAAAGTGATAGTCTTGGCCGGTAATCGACTTTCCGGGACTATACTGGAGTCTTTTCTCCGATTGGGTAGGCTCCACACTCTCTATTTGCAGGACAACTTATTTACTGGGACCATCCCTCCATTCTACCAAGCCGGTCTCGCGTTCTTCAACGTGTCTAACAATCGACTATCAGGTCCAATTCCCGCGACTCCTACCCTGATGAGATTCAATGCTTCATCGTTCTCGGGCAATATAAATCTCTGCGGTGAGCAAGTCCATGTGGTGTGCAACAGCAGCGTGTTACTGGGTCCTTCAATTAGTCCTGCGTGCCCTCCTATTGCGCCGAGCTCTAATGGGTCGGGTAGAAGAGCAAAGCTAATGAAGATCGTTTTAGGGATGGCAGGTGGACTAGTGCTGCTCATGATCATTTTCGGGTCGTGGATGGTCTTGGAAAGTCGTGAAGAGAGCAAAGCTTTGGGAGAGGCAAGAGGCCAAGAGGGCGAGAATGAAGCAGCAGAAAGCGAGGAAGAGCCGAGTAGAAACAGATGCACTGATGGCGGGATACAAGGCGGGCCTGCGTTGGTAGGCGAGGAGCGGGAGGCCGGGGGTCTGGTGTTCTTAGGAGCAGGTGATCAGAGGATGAGCTACAGCATGAAGGACTTGTTGGACGCATCGGCGGACATGCTCGGAAGAAGCACGGTGGGGACTACTTTCAGGGTGGGGATCACCTCGGAGTATACAGCAGCCGTCAAGAGGCTGAAGAACGCTAACTATCCGAGCATGGACGACTTCAGGAGAAGAACGGACGTGCT
The DNA here is from genome assembly GCA_031216285.1 of Syzygium syzygioides. NCBI lineage: Eukaryota > Viridiplantae > Streptophyta > Magnoliopsida > Myrtales > Myrtaceae > Syzygium > Syzygium syzygioides. The sequence continues at coordinate 29,932,832 of CM062248.1, read as the reverse complement.
CGGGCGACTCAGGCACCCGAACTTGGTGCCGCTGCGGGCCTATTTCCAGGCCAAAGAGGAACGCCTTCTCGTCTACGATTATTATCCTTACGGCAGTCTCTTCGCGCTGATTCACGGTACGCTCGGTTTCTCTCCATTTCTCGTCCTTGTTCTGGTAGATAAAACAGCGACAAGGATTCATGTGCAATGCATCTACTTGAGCGTCCATCCTATTCTCCGCAGGATCATCAGGGACTTCAGGAGGCTAAAAGCCTTTTCACTGGACGGCATGCCTCAAAATAGCCGAAGACGTGGCCACCGCGCTTCTCTACATCCACCGGGACCACGGCATAACCCACGGAAACTTGAAATCTTCCAACGTGTTGCGCGGTCCCGACTTCGAGGCATGCCTGGCGGATTATGGTCTCTCCTCATTCCAGGATCCGAATTCTCCTGAAGAGCCGAGCACCGGTTCGCTATTCTACAGAGCTCCCGAGTGCCGAGACATACGCAAACCAATCACACAGGAAGCGGACGTCTACAGCTTCGGCATCCTGCTGCTGGAGCTCCTGACGGGCAAACCGCCGCTCCAGGACCACGTCCAGGAACGCGGGTCCGATTTGCCGGGGCGGGTTCGGTCGATCCGTGAAGAAGAGATGGAGAACGCGGGCGATTCCGATGTAGGCAGGGACGAGTACGAGGAAAAGCTCGAGACGCTCTTGAGCATCGCGATGGGTTGCCTCTCGCCCGCTCCCAACAACCGGCCTTCGATGGGGGAAGTCCTGAAGATGATCCGAGACTCGAGGACGGGATCCCAAGCGTCCTCCGGCCGCAGCGACCAGCCGTAGGCTAGCATTTCCGACATGCTTCGTCAATCGACCGCAATACCTTCGTGAAGATGCGGTTCTTGCTTACCGCAGCTCGCTCGGTACTCCATTGCGAAGAATTTGCAAGATTGCAGCTTCAATGCAATCGCCGAGATTGCACACTCAGAATTACATCGCGCGACATGCCATAGCTAGCAAAGCATCTTTGGATCAATCGGGGGCGTTCTGGCTTCCGAAAAGCCAAATTCTCAAACTTGCAAACGCATAATTTTCGCATTTTCAATTAAATTCTCACAAAAACTCTAGATTGCCTCTATGTTCCACACGTAAAATTGTACCAAAAAAAAAAGAAGTGAAAATTCAAAATCAGGATTTGAAATGGACATTATTTCAAACAAGGGCATGAAGTGACTATATCAGTCTCAAATAAGAATCCGACCTCGTGCGGCCAAATGGCCTTTCGTCCTTTCCTTTTTTTTCTTTCCTTTCTTTTTTCCTTATTCTGTTTTTTTTTCCGTTTTCTCTTTCCTTGTTCTCTCCGCTAGCCATTACCAGGCCCTGTCGATCGGACTCGGGCGAGGGCAAGAGTTACCCTTGCCAGATCTGGTAAGGGTCGCCCTTGCCCGTCAAAGGGCCTAATTCCCTAAAAAAACCCCAAACTTTACCCTTTGTCCCAATTATATCCCCAACTTTTTTTTATCTCATAAAAAACCCAAAACTTTTATTTTTGTCCCAAATTTACCCCGTTTACTATTCATCCAATTTTTTAATATTATTTCGAATTTTTTTTCTTTTTTCTTTTCTTTTCTTTTCTTTTTTTTTGTTTCACCTTCAACCTCCGACCGATCGCCGGGAGGGGGCAGGCGAGGTCGGCCTCGCCGGCCCCCTCCTCTGGCCGGTCGCCGGACCGGCGACCAGCCGGAGGTTGAAGGTGAAACAAAAAAAAAGAAAGGAAAAGAAAAAAGAAAAAAATTCGAAATAATATTAAAAAATTAGATGAATAGTAAACATGGTAGATTTGGGACAAAAGTAAAAGTTTGGGATTTTTTATGAGACAAAAAAAGTTGGGGATATAATTGGGATAAAGAGTAAAGTTTGGGGCTTTTTAGGGAATTAGGCCCCCGTAAAAAATATATACTCAGAATTATTTTTTTCTGGACTAAAATACCCATTCTCCGACGGCCAAAAACAGTCACATGTTGGCCGGCCGACCGGGATAAAAGTCTTTATTTCGGACGATCTGACCAGCTTCGCGCCCTTGTTCGAAACAGGGGTACACTTCAGGTCCTTACGCGAGGCAATCCCGGCCACTTCGGGCCCTTTATCCGGGATCCTCCCGGCAAAGGGAACCGGGCCTCATCTTTCAGAGCCGCGAACACCCCGAGCTTGGGTGCGTGCATGGCATGAATCCAACAGTAGGGAAGTCAGAAAAAACACGAAAAAAAAAAAAGAGGGGTGGGGGCGTGGCATCAAACCAGAGGCAGAAACGCACGGAGAAAAGGGCCAGATGACAGAAAAGGAAACCCAAGGTGGAGAGTCCACAATGATCGGGCATCAAATTCCGAGATGAGAGAGAGAGAGAGGAGGGGAGAGGAGAGGAGGGGAGCCACTCACTCCCTCCCTCCCCCTCCTCCTCCTCCAATTATATCACTCCTCTTTTGCTCCCCAAAACCGAATAACTTATCCGCAAAATTCGCGGCGAGAAAAAGAAAAAGAAAAGGAAAGGAAAAAAAAAACCGGGAAGAAATTCTCCCTCTCTCCCTCTCTCTCCTCTTCTATTTTGGCATCGGCCGCCGATTTATCTAATCCGTCGAAAAATCTGAGGCATATTCCAATTAAAGAGGAGGGGAGAGGCAAAAAGGGAGGAGGGGAAAAAAAGGCGGATTAGAAAACAGAATAAGAAATAGAGAGAAATGTCCATCCCCACCTTGGGCAGCGCCGCCCAAAAGCAGCAGCGGCAGCAAAATGCGGTGACGCATTGGCTTTCCCCCTAAACTTTCCTTTCATCGTCCGCATGTATATATTTAAACCGGCGTCGGGGGAGGGGCAACCTGCTACGGCGATGCCGTGCCGCGAATCGAACGGGAGGAATGCATTATCTGGGGAATAAAATTGATCTTATTTGTATTTACTTGCGCATGAAGGCGAGATAAAAGAGCCGGTTTTTTTTTTTCAATTAATCATATTTATTTCTCAACACCCCCGGAAAAAAAAGGAAGAAGGGGAGAGGAGGGATTTGATTATATTTATTTCCAGAAATTTTTTTCCTTTTTTATTTTTTTTAAGCGAGAGGGAAAAGAGAAGGGGGTGAGCGACCAATTAGGGCTCTGTCGGAAAGTTGAGGCCCCGGAAAAAGTTAACGTTCTCTTATTGCTCCCCCCCTTTCTCTCTCCTCTCTCCTGCTGCGCTCCGATTCCGTGCGCTCCGATTTTTCTCCTCTCCCTCGCTCGCTCGCCGAATTCCGCGTTCTCGATCGGAGATGGCGTGAGGAGGAGCGGACCCAGTTGGGCAAGCTCCGGTTTTTTCCTCCCTCCCCCCACCCTACGCCGAGCGGCGGCGGCTGCTCCGATCAATTCTTGATTTTGGCGGCGGAACCGCTTCTGGGTGCTTCGAGCTTGGCCGAGCCCGGGCGGCGGCGGGAGGAGGCAGTCCGTTCGGAGGAATCTGCGGCGATCGTGGGGGTTCTTCGGGCTGGTGGGTTTCCGGGTCCGTTTCGGCCGCGCGAGGGGGTATACGGAAATCCCTCCCTCCTCTGTTTCTCGGGAAGCTTCAGTGGGTGAGTCGAAAATGGAATCTGAAGTCTTGTCGCGGGCCCAAGTCGAGGAATTTCGTGCCGATTCTTAAAGCCCGTTGCTGCCCCGAGCTCCGCGGGGGAGTGGCGGTGGGCGCTTCGTCCTGCGGGGGGAAGTGTCGTCTTTGTGCGGCTGGGGGAGGTGCGGGTGGGTTGTTGGGCGGCGGTAGAGCGGATGGCGTCGGGGCGTTGTTAGAGCCCGGGGAGGAGGGGGGGGGGAAGGTGAGGGAATGGCGATGGAGTCGAACATGCCGAGTTCGTCGGCTCTGGGCAGGCACGCGATTTCTTTCCAGGCCGGCGCGCTGGACACGGCGTCGGAGATGGCGCCGATGATGGGGGGCGGTTACTTCGGGGTCAACGGCACGGGCGGCGGGATGGTCTTCTCTGCCGGGAATCCCGCTACCCTGGGCAACAGTTTGGGGTTGGCTCAGGCGGGGAATTCGTCGAGCTCCCTCCTCCTGGATTATGTCCCGGGGCTCAAGCATGATGCGGATTTGGCCGTGGAGTGGTCTGCTGAAGAACAGGATAAACTGAACGAGGGCCTTAGGAGGTAAACAATTTCGAGCTCCATCTATCTCTGCAACGTCTAAACGGGCGTCCGTCGGCGGGCATACGTGATTTTCCTCCATTGCTTTGCTTATCTTCAGCCGGGGTTTTAATGGTCAGGAAGTTCTTTGAGCTTGGCCTGTTAGCCACTTAGGTCTTTCCCTCTACCCCGCAATCGAAAGAGAGGAAAGAGGAGAGGCGGGTCAGCCGGTCATTGTAGAGCCGCCCTTGGTAGGCTTGTAGCTAAGAACGTCGTGCTCGAGCTTGTTATTCTGAATATGAACTGAATACGAGGAAGTGCACGCGAACTCTTTTCTGTTCCGCAGGCGCTAATCATTCTAAACCCGATATTTGAATTCCCTTGCTAGGTGAAATCCCATCTTTAGCTGCTCGGTAGAGACTCTTGTTTAAGCTACATATAGTGAACTTCTGATTTAGCTGCTACCGCGCTCCTGCTTCCGAACGTTTTGTCCTCGATAACTCTTTTCGGTGGCTGATAATTAGCTTGATAAGCTTTTGTAGGATCTCGTGAATGATCTGCTGTCTAGACTTCCATTCTAGGTGTAAGTTGTGCCTGTTTGTACAACCTCAAAGTGTATCCTTCGTTTCCTTTGTTTGCACTCATGTTCCCACTCCATGGTATATGTACTTTACCCTGAAGTCTTGGTGGATGTGACATCTTAATCGTTTTCTACATCAATCATGAGATTATCTTCTTTTCTGCCTTGGAAATCACGAGTGCCTTTCTCCTTTCAATTGTAGATACGCTGATGAGCCTAATATAATGAAGTATATCAAAATAGCGGCCACGCTGCAGGACAAAACTGTGCGGGATGTTGCTCTGAGATGTAGATGGATGACGGTAAGTTCATCTGGAATGTCCTCTGAGTCTAGATAACCATTTCAACTTCGGTGGTTGCTTACGATGCGTTTGGACATTGTCAGTTGTTTGGACTTGGTGTCTTTGCTTGCATAATCTTGTTGACGGAGTTGTATACTTGTCGAATTGAAATGTTAGATTATTTGCATTTCATGCGAGGGGAATCAGACCTATGTCTTGCACCTAAACCCCACTCAGCTGATTTTATGTTCTTCTTGCGCTTGCACTCGGAGGCTCGGATTGTCTCAGCGCATAATGTTTCTTCAAATACCTCCTTAGAGTCCACAATTGTTTTTCGTACTTTTGTTACTGTCACTGGGACATACATGCAACTTCTGTCATGGGATGATCTCTCCTTCTTTATGTCCAATCAATTGAGTGTTGTTTAAGTCAACTAAGGAGTTAGGCATATAAAACTTGGCCCGATGTTGAGATCAGTTGGTCGGGTTGAGGAGTGAATCCAATCATGCTTCTTTATCGAACTGCGATGAATTTCAATAATAGGAAGTCAATAAAATATTCTGCAAATTGATACGTGGCGTAGCTTCTGATCTAATCTCCTCCTGCACGATATGCAAGGACAGTCCATAAATGATAAAATTTGTGCATGCTTATTGGGATAGGTTTGGAAATTAAACCGCACTCATTTCCAAAATTTTCCCGAAGAACAAGTCAGAATTTCGTAATCAAGTGATCAGAATTCAGCTGGTTTCGATGTTCTTGTGCATGCACTTGGAGGCTTGGATTGTCTCACCAGATTAATGTTTCTAGAATTGCCTCCTTGGAGTCCACAATCCCTTTTCAATTCCTACTCATGTCATTGTAACCGAGGTATATATGTGACTTCTGTCACGTGGTGATCTCGCCTTCTTTAAGTCCAGTTTAATGGGTGTTGTTGTTAGTCTATTAAGGAGTAAGACAATTAAAACTTGGGCTGATGTCGAGGTCAGTTGCTTAGGTTGAGGAGTAAATCCACTTGTGCTCCTCTATCTAACTTTGATAACTTTCCCTCGGAAGTCAATAAAATATTTCTGCTAATTCAAATGCGTCTTAGCTTCTGATGTAATCTCATCCTACGTGACATGCAAGAAGAGTCCATTACAATAATAATGAACTTTGTGTATGTTGGTTGGGATAAATTTGGAAACTAGTTGTGGTCGTCTTACTTGTTATCTTGATGGTCATTCCTTGTTTAAAATTGATCGTGATGACAAATTTTATATGTCCCTATTCTCATACTGAATGAATGAAAGTAGTATGGCGTTGTTAAAATTTATTGGATTTATCTATTAAAATGGAAAAAAGGAAATCATTAAAAACTATTGTTAAAGGTCGAGATGACTTGATAGCTCATCGGGCATTGTAAACATGGTCGCTTCTCATACCAAAAGGTACTCGAGCAGCCTCCTGTTTGATTGTTTTTTTTTGCTCATTACTTTAATAATATGATCTCTTTCCTTGACCTTCTGGTTACATGCAAATCAACAGAAGAGCTCACCGTAGGTTAGGAGAAAATGTTTCTGAAAATTAGGGCCGTCTGGAATCTCATACTGTTCCGGTGTAACATGACTAACTTCATCTTGATAACATAATAGGTGGAAATTGCTTTGCCTTATTATGCTGGTGCTTTCAGTACGTGAGCTTCACTTTGTTTCCTTTCCTTTCTTAAGAATTATTTTTCTTTACTGGGCATTCTCGATATCTTGAAGCCGCAGCATCTTGTAGGAAATTTTGCAATTTTTGGAGCAATAGATGTAAACTCGAATAGTCGCTCCAGCATTTTTTTTTTTTTTGGTAAGGGCCGCTCCAGCATTTTATTGTTGGGTTTTTACAAGAAAAAGCATCAGTTGTGCATTTTTTTGCTACTAAACCAGTTTTGCTCCCTGAAATGTGTCCATGCCACTTTTAACATTCTATCAGAAGGAAAGTTACACTAAGAAAGGGTACCAAGGCAACGTGTGCATTAAATCAATTAACTAGCTACAAGATAATAGAAGAACTATAGAAACTGCAATCCGTGACATGGCTTATACTCCACTGAATCATAAGGGTGGATGGTCACTCTTTCAAGGTTATTGCAGGAGCTTCTATTTCTTCTCTCCTGCTTAAGTCGAACCCAGAAAAGGAAATGAGGAAGGAAAAGTAACTTTTCTCATTTAAGAGAAGTTTTCCTACTTAATCATCTTTACAATCACGTTTGTGTCCCACATGTTCATGAACTTGTTGCCACCTCTGCTCGCATGCAATGTAATAACAAATAATAGAACTTTAGGCGTTGTCGTCTAGCTACAACTGACTAGGTTGTGTTAGAAGGATATATTTTGCAAATTACAGGTGCTCTGTCACATTGTTGGAGTATCAGTTGGTAGATGTCAGGCGTCTTTTGGCCAAGTCAGTATGTTCGAAGGCTTCGTTATTCTCTGTACTTCAGCCAAAGCAAAGAATTAAGTGTTAAAGACTTCTTTTTCGCATTGCTTCTATTGACTGATTAACCTATAAATCTTTTTGCCATTTTGAGTATTCATTTTGTCATATCTAAGATGGCATATTCCTAGTTAAAGCTTCTATAGACGTTTCTTAATAGTTCTAAACGTGTATAGATATTTACCCAGTGTCTGGCTATTATATATATTTGGCAATTATTAGCCTATGGAATTTTTGTTTGGTCAATATATAAATCTTCTTCTCTCAAGATTGTGGGAGTAACATCATTAGTTGCTTAAATTTACTTTTTTGCTCTGAATGTTTGGTGCCACAATTATTCCGGTCATATGTTGCATCAATTTATTTAAAAACCATCGATACTTCTTTCAATGATCGGCGAAGTTTTATAATTGAAAGAGTAATCAGTTGTGAGCTATCCTAAAAAAAAATAGGAAACTGGTGCTATACACCTAAACAAGAGGTATTTTCCGGGCAACATAATAAATCAGAGGGCCCTAAGTAGTTGTCAACCATGCACAGAAGAATCAATTGCCAGAGGAATCTACGAAAGACTCTTAAGTCTATATAATCCCAAACTTTCATATCTATCTTGTTTGGAACTGACGTTACTGACCAACATGAGGATAAAGATGTGCACCCCCTAGTACCGCTTAAATTTTCTTTTGTTTTTATTGACCAACATGGAAAGAAAGAGGGGTGTGGGTGGGGGTGGGGGTGGGGGTGGGGGTGGGGGTGGGGTGCCCTATGTCAAAATTTTCCAATGGGCACAAGATGAGATGTTTCTTACAGCCCCTAACAGGTTAAAAAGCGAATTGATGACACAGTTTGAGAGATTCCAGTTAGTACTAGGGCAGTAGACAGACTGTTATACTTCATCTTATGCTGGTGGTATCATAATATTCTGATTGTTTGAATTGACTGACACTCCCTCCTATGTCCTCTTATGTTATGAGGTCTCGTGCTCGAAAGTGCACTTGTTAGAAAGTAAGTTGATTGTATTGGAGTAGGTGGGAAGGTTGCTCATATGGGCTGAGAACTAGGTCTATTTATTACTTATATATTTTTCTCCATGGTTGATCAAAGTTTGGGAGATAAATCAATGGAAGGTTGGGGATTTTTCCAATCAAGACTTTATACATGTTATTTCGTCATTGAACTTTTTCCAAACAAAGTTGGCAGATAATATATTAAATGGTGGCCACAACATGGGATTCTTGGAGGAGGTAATGGTTGTTAGATCTAAGGAAAATTGCAACATGGAATATTTTTTTTGAAAATACTTCCTCGTGTTAAGCTTGGGCTACAAGACCTTGGCTCTTTTGGGCTTTGTGACTTGCTTTGCACCTTGAACAAACTGATTTGATGGAATTTGTGGTTAATACGACCTTTGACATGCAGAAACATCCTCGATTATATCATACTAATTATGATACTGTATATTTATATCCTTTCATGAGGATTAATCAGATGATTCATTGATCTGACTCATGCTGTGGAATTGCTGCAGAGGAAGCGAAGGAAACCTGAAGAACACAATCTAGGAAAAAAGGTGAACAGCCGAAAGGTGTGTCCCCCTTTACATTTTTGTTTACCGAGAAGTGTCTTTTTTCTATTCTTCTAAGTTCTTTAAAATTTAAACTAAGAAACATTATCTAGAACTGATAATCCTAATGGTGATGGCAACCAATAGCCAGCTATTCTTTTCTTGTTTGGGGTCCCCGTGTCCTTATATGATACTACATGATAACTGTAGGTTTCCTTGTGTCCCTGTATGTTTGTACCTTTGGAACCTTTTGGTATTAACCTCTTCTTTCTACTACAATAAAAATTGCGGCAAACAATTTTGTAGTTAAAACCAGTCCTGGGATTCTAGAAGTGAAAGTCATACTTTGTGAAGTTTGTATCATGTGCTTTTTTCTTACGAGTGTATATCATGTTCTACTGGTGTAAGTTTGATTATTCAAAACATTTTTTTGCGTATAAGTTGATTGCCTTACTAACCACCTTTGCAAACCAAGTTATTTTGGATGTGATAATTTCATGACCATGCCTCTTCAGGATAAGCTGGTGGAATTGTCTGCAACTAATTCTTCATGTCTACCACAAAATATGGCTGCCTATACTCCTATGATTCAGCATATGGACCATAATGAGCTTCTATCTTGTGAGGGTCAGTAGTTCTTGTTTGATTTTCATGAACAAAATCAGATAATCCTGTTTCTGTCACAACTTTGTGCGTTAAATTCACCTGTTTTGTTTCTATGATGTCAAATCAAAGGTCATATTAAATTTTCATAGATTGCTGATGCACTTTTTATTGTTTAGCATATCATACCACTGAAATCAAATTTCTTCGTTTGTCCTTTCAATGTTCCCCTTTTCCATTTTTTAGTTGTAGGAATAATGAAATGACACGAGTTTGTCTCCTACTTATTTTGCAGATGAATGTCTTAAAGTGCATATCATCAGTTGTAGGTGAAAGTTAAGTTTGTTACACATATTTTTCTGTAGCTGCATGAATATTTCATTAGTTGGGAAAAACCATTGCTTGTTGCAATGACACTTTGAACTGCTTATTTAGCTTTACCAGTCTATTTTTTATGCCATGCCTGCTGCAAAGGTCATAAAGAAGACTGATATTGGATAAATCATCGAATTCTGCTATGTCTAATTTGTTTGACCATGTGAATTATATCTTTTGTGTACCGACAGAATTTCTTTTTATTAGTGTAGAAGGAGATAAATGTTCTGTTAAATCTCTTTTGCATCATTACATTTTCCACTCAACTTCCTTTTAGCCCTTTCTAACCAAAGGGGTACACAACGTGTATCTTTATTTGTGCCCTCATATTCTATAGGAGATTAAATTGAGCACTACATTTAACATCCTCGACATTATCCCTCAATGTCTTGTGGCTCATGGTCATGATGATACGAAAAAGACGCTTCTTATTCCCTGACCTTGTAGTAGACTGTTTTTCCCGTCTTTGACAAGATGGACTGGTTATATTAGAATTCACAAGAAGCCATGATGAGTCAATTATCCTTTGGATGCGTTTGTCTTGAAATTTATCGGATACCAATTATCTTTAGTTGCTTGCTCAGGGATTGATGGCACGTCGAGGCAGCTCTTAAAGCAAAATGCACAAGCATTCAACCAAATCTCTACGAATCTTCATATGCTCAAGGTACAGTGGAAGAGGCCTTTTTTGTGCTCAATATTTTTGCATATTCTACCTGAAGGAAAGTGGCTGCAAACCTATCTGTTTTTTCTTTTATGAACAAAAAGTTTGTATATTTGGTTTAGTCAGCTTTCTTGTACTTGTTGGAATTTTGCTGGTAAGGTTGGAGAATACATCTTTATTCATGCTCTTACTTTTCTTTAATATGTTTGATTTATCTTCAACCATCAGTTTTCTGGTAGCTCTCTCTCTCTCTCTCTCTCTCTCTCTCTCTCTCTCTCTCTCTCTCTCTCTTAATGTGTGGTGTGAAATCAGATCTATCCACAGATACATGCTCACATACGCGCGAGTTTGTGTGAACGACGATTGTTAAGAGAAAATTGCATGGGGAATCTTATCAATGGAAAACCAACATTTAGCATCTTTATTTGTTTTGTGATAACACGGGGGTTTTGTCCATTCACATGATGTCTCTATGTTGATCTTCATAATATCGAACTATAAGTTCTCTAAATGGCAACAATGCAGTGCATATTGTTCCATCAGTTGTTTAGTGATTCTTGTCTGGTTAATAACTTATACCCTACATTGTGAACTTATGTATATGAATGAGGGCTGTTAAGCAGTCACCTTTTGAGGTATTATTCATACCCAACGATTCCATTGCTATGGAGCTAATTTTTTCTTTTGAAGAGAGGGCTATCCATTGTATCTTGGATAAAAACTGAGAGAACTGCTATGGATGGGCCTACTCGATGTCCTTTTGTATGGTTTCTACTATAATTTCTTCTGTTCTATCAGTCATAGACATATTTATATTCATCGGCAATGTATCGGTCAGGTCCCTTTTCTGGGCATAAGAATTACAATTTATCTCAACTTTCCTCATCGCGCAATTTGGTAAATTGTATGCGGAGGAATTCTACCGGCTTACTTTCCATCTAATGATTATGAGTAACAGTTACAGGAGAACCTCGACCTCTTCTATCGTACGAGGAACAATATATCTTCTATCCTGGAAAAGTATGTTGAGCTTCATTGTTTCTCCTTCTAAATAGTTTATTGATGGTAGTGGCGACATTGGGTAAATGGTTTCTTCCAGTGACTTCCATTGCATTGTGCAGCATGAGAGATACGCCTGGTATAATGAGCCAAATGCCACCACTACCTGTATCCATTGATGAGGATCTTGCAAATACTATATTGCCCAATATTAGTCAGGTAATACAGAATCAATTTCTCTATGCAGTTTATGCATATTTGAAATGTTAACCCTATGAATAGATTCCTCTCTACTTTATTTTTGGGTAAATGATTACTTATCTATTGGAATGCAGTTTGAATTGAAGTCTCGTGTTCTTCTCTGTTCAGTATATTCCAGTTCCTCTATTCCAGTTTTTCTTGCATCTGCTTCATTTTATAGATATGCACTTAATTAACTTATCAGGTCAACTAGGTCAACTATTCATCTTTGCAAATACTTTGGGTATTCTCCTCAGAGGTGTCAAAAACTTGATTTGGTTTCAAAACCAATAAATTGGAGATCTTTGGTATAATCTCTTGCGGAGTAGTGGATTCTCGGGACTAATTTAATTTGTTTTTCGACATATTCAAGTCTAAGACTTTTGTGAATTTGTGAAATAAAGGGGTAGCAGTGCTCAGCTGCTTCTCTATATATTAGTAATGAGTCTAGGGAGTCAGTGAACTGATTGTGCTGTCAGGTTAATCTGAACTGGTTCCATGTCGGGCTTGTGCTTCACTTTTATCATGCAATTGGCATATTTTTTAATAGGTCCTGGCATCAGCTCCATGCTGCCTAAAATTGTGTTATTGCTACCTAATATTGTCCTGCCTGTTTGCTCTTCTTCCAGTCAATCATGTTTGGCTCGCATGGAAGGATCCCATTGAAGCAGGAGCCAAGGTGCTAAGGGGGGCTGATTGAAATTCAATTGCATATACAAGATTTGTGAAGTACAGAACAATTCTGCCGTATAACACAAGATGCTGTTGCTGAACATTCTTCCTTCTGTAGAGCTGAGCGTCTAGCGATTGCCAAAAAGTTCAGAGATCGCATTTTTGGAATTAGAACCTCCACCTCTCAAAATAGTGAAAGCGAAAGCATGACGATAGAAGTGCAGAACATGCGTTATCTACTTATCTTGAAAAAGGAGGTTTCTTGACAAAACTCCCTTTCCTCGGTTAAGCTCTAGTTTAAGTGCATTGTGTATAAATCATAGACATCTACTTTGTATTACTGTCTCAGTGCCTGATTGTAACTTATATCTAAGTCAATACTCAGGTTATGCCACCGATCTTATACATTGTCAGCATCCATGTTATGATTCTTCGATGTACTTTTGGAGCATTTGTGTTTTTATCATTCTCGTTTGGGTAGTCAGAGCTCGTTCCACTTTGTAATGATGTACCGAAAGTCATTTTGACAATCTCCGAGCTCCAGGAAAATAAATTCTTTCGGAGGGACAGCGATGCGAGTCCTTGTTTTAATGTCGTCTCTAACTAAATTCTTCTGTATGATTCCCCAACTGTTTTTCACTACATTCTGCAGTGACATTAACATTCGATGTTGGTTTCTTTAGTTATCATAATTTCGATCCATTTCTTTGATAAAAGGCAGCTGATGAGAACCTTTTAGCTGAGTAAAGGGCAAAGATATCAGCATCTGGGCTCTGGCCAACCTTCTTTCTTGGTTACTTTCTGATAGTCAGTATCTTTGTAAGGTCATGGACACCAGAGGAAGCTAAATGCCAAACGTTCTAAATCTTCGTGTTGGTCAGGTTATGAATTTTTCCGGCCATAATACCGGTTTAATCGAGGCTGATTCGTTCAATTAGTCAAGTTGTTTCCTTCAAAATATCGGACGTATCAAGTCGCTCTTGAACTCTAGGTACATCATGTCGAATGCGATTTTGCCGTCTGCATCCCACGTGGCTTCCTCACCGTTGTCTGCGACATAGGTGGCAAAATTCGAGAACAATGTAGGATGGGATTCCTGTTTGGAGATACTAACTTCATTAATTTCCTAATTTCGGAAGATCTTGGTTTTACATGCCTTAAAATATTAATTCTCCGTTTCCCCCCTTCCCCACCCCCCGCGCCCCCCAAATTTCTATCTAATCAATCCATACGAGCAATCCCTCTTCCTACAACAATAGATAAGGGTTAATCAATCGAAAAACTCTAAACTGATATTCCTGTGATAAATTTATTCCAAACTAATTTTTTGACCGCAAAAAACGTTAAATTGGTATATTTGTGACAAGTTTACCCTCCATTAAATTGCATTAGTATCACAACAAATCATAAATTGGTAAGCTTGTAATAAAAGGAGGGGTAAAATCCTAAACCAGCATACCTGTCAACTGCCATGTGTCATTCAACTCAGTAATTCAATGGTAAAATTTAACGGAGAGTAAATTTATCACAGGTGTACCGATTTAGGATTTTTTAATGGTCAAACAATAAGTTTGAGATAAATTTGTCACATATGTATTAATTTGGGGCTTTTCGTGATATTGATCCTAGATAAAATGATGTTAGCCCGTCTAATATAAAACAGGAAAAAAAAACATGTGGCCAGGAGAGGAAAGAACCAAGAAAGCTTTCTATGGTAGTTGTTAGTAGACATAAGCTTCCAATTGGAAGCGAGACACATTCCACTAATTGAAATCAAATTTGACGAAAGGGGCTGCCTAAAATCCAAAATTCACTGCCTTTCTCGATTCAAGATAAAGACAAAGAACATCCCTAACCAACTCAAAAAAAAAGAAGTATACCTTGTCTTTTCATTAATTCCGAATGTGCTAGTTTATTAAATTAATTAATAAATTAATCAGTTGATTAGTTAATTAGCCTCCTTGGTTGTTACTGATGAATTGGACCTTCGGTTTGGCATCACAAATTGCCCTTCAAAAGAGGCCAACGAAATGGCACTCTCTTCCAAACGGAAAATGGCCATAGCTGCCCACTTATAATATAAAGAAATTGCACATACTTGTATGCTCTAACTTAATCGAATTTGGAAGATTATGCAGAATGTCTTTAATAATCGATCCATTCCAGTCAAATCTCCAGCTCGATCACGGCGCTTATTTAAATCAAAGAGCATCCGATCTCTGTCTAATTAGCCGCCTAATCAATCTCGATTAATTTTAAAGCTTCGCGTCGGAATAAAACAAACGTGATATCATAAGTTACTAAAAAATAATTGGTTTAGTCTGCTCGGGTGCACGAACTCTTCTGATCGATCGATGATGAGGACTTTGTCCCTGTCCTCGAACGGCATCACATTTTCAAATAGGTCTTGCTTTTTGTTGTCAATTTGGATTCTTTGACTTTTGTGATTGAGTTTGTCGCTTTTTTGTTGCGATTGCAATATATTATCAATCTAGCTTTCTTCCTATGCGGTTTCATAGATGAAGTAGTTTGAGCTTAATTATTTAACAGTTTATTTTGTCTCATTGGTGCTTAATGAAGCGAATATTCGTGGTTTAATTGCTTCATATAGCCCTACTAAAAAAAGAAATGGAACATTTATCCTATCGAAAAATCAATCTTTGGTACACTTTGCTCAATGAGAAAATGGGTCTGGATTAGACGGATTGAAACTTATGGGGCTCAAGCAATGATGGAGGAGAATGAAAAAAAAAAACAAGAATAGCAATAAGAAAATGAAGCAGAGAAACCTAGATTTTCCATGAGCAAATTCAAACTAATAAAAGGATCTTTCGAATTTTCAAAGAGTAAGGGACAAGGAGATCGATCAAGAAAGTTCTCTGGATCTTATACATACACATATAAACGGTTCAGAAAATGTTGCTCAAGACCTTGAACTTGTGATCGGGGTTTAAATTAGGGGACGAAGTTCATAGTGCTATGAAGCACAAATGAAGCCCGGCCTAAATTCGTCGTTCGGCCGAAGGAACAAAGCAAAGCTAAAGTTTCCATCCCGTAAAGAACGGAACAGCAAAGTTAGGCCGATCATATGGGATCGGCCGATCAAACACCCAAAAGGAGTACAAAAAGGGAGGTTTCCGAACAAAGACACGTGATTCCCGAAACAGGGTTTTGCAAAATCAAATCGGAGCTTTGCAATCTTATTCTAATGCTTGGGCGGCCACAGATCTTTCCAGAAATTCCGGTGTGAATGTCTGAAAAAAATTTTAAAAAATTAAGGATGTTTTGAAAAGAAGGAAGAACGTGGAAAAATGAGAAACAGACCAGAAGTGTCTGCTGGGCGGCACCGTGTCGTGGAATCGAGTCTTCAATGATTTTGGGTCATGTCATGCCCCTCAAGAGGAGCACAATGCCTTTTTCCACTGTATAAACATGTGCATGTGATCTATACACTATACCGTGCTGCTATATTATATATATAATTTTCTGGGCTCGAGCCCAAAAGCAATTCCCCCTTCTTTTTTTTTTTTTTTGGGTTTAGCAAATATATATGATTTTTTTTTGGTCATATTGCCTTTTCTAGTAAGTTTCTACATAGGGTTACACTTTGCCTTGTGCCACATTTGATTTGATAAGAAATGTGTGGAGGGGAGACATAGGAACCTTGAAAAGGAGATGCCATATGTTCAATGTTTCTTTGTTCTCGCGAAGGCAGACAATCCCATTGCATTAGAGTAAGAAAAAAAGGCATAGCCAAACACCCTTTTTGCTTTGTGGGTTCAGAAGTGCACGACTTTTTCGCAGGAAAAAGAGAAGTCACAATAAATGCCTACCGTCTCTTTGTTCTGTGTCCTTTTTTTCTCCCTTAAGAAAATGACGAAAGATTAAGAAAACATTAGTCGCGAATGGATTGCTAATAGTTGGCTGATTCATGTGCTGCCAGATACTAGAGAGTAACAATGCATGACCTGAAGGTCCTTTTCGACCGCACTTTGTGGCGTCTTTGGCGCTGTAATCACGAAACTAGATGAGAGGTTTTTATAATTTCATCCTATCTTAGTCGGGCCGAATCCGGTCGGTCCTTCTTGGCTTCTGTGCCTAATCACACGACTGTGTACTTGTTTAAGTTGATAAATTCAACAGACGTTATGAAGTTTTCCGAATATGATATCTGCTGTCAATTCCCAAGCGCCCGAAAAACACTGTGCATGTGGTGTTGCCTAGCTTCTTAGAAAGTACCAAAAGCCAAAAAGAGATCAAAGACATATTCGCGGAGGACAAAGGGGATCGACAAGGACAGAACAAATCAGAGTGCAGTTGAGTTCCAAGTCCAAAGCAAAAAGTTCACTGGGGGAAAAGCTCTTTTGGCACTTAATTGCCATTCGTCCATGCACGAAACGGGTCCCTCCTTTGGTAAAGAGTCAAAAAGATCTGATGTGGGTTTTTTGGATCCACTCCTTTTACCACCTAGCTCCGCCGCTCTCCTAAAGTCTTTGAGAGTACCAGTTAGATTCACCCATGAAACTCAAAAGGAGGAAGAGAAAAAAGAAAAAGAACGCACCGAGTGAAAGTTGGTGCATATGCAAAAAGTGAAAGTTGATTTATGGATCGAGTTGGTCCAACGTGACAGTATGACACCAACTTCATCTGCACCTTCTCGGGCGCGATTGACTTCATTCATCGCACCAAGGATTGGCACCCGAGTCCAGACAAGAATTTGGCTGCGAAAAAGCAATAAGATTTCTCCTCACTTTTCATAGGAGGCTTGACTTCCCAACCTCGTTTTTTTGGGGAGACCGAGTCTCTCTTTCTCTTTCTCTCAAGGGTGAGGGCGAAATGCTCTCATGCTGCCACCTGTCGCTACTCGGAGCTCCTCCCTTTATTCCCTCCCTGCCCCCCGCTTTTGTCCCATTCTATTTGTGCTCTTCCGCTCCCCCTCCGCCTCTCTCCGCCTTATAAATACGCCCGACCACCGCCCAAACCACACTCACTCCTCACACTCGGTTGCAGCGATGGGCTCGATCTCAGACCCGCCCCTTCTGACCAACTTCGCCCAACTCCTCCGGAGATGCCGCACCAACCCCTCCTCTCCAATCAAGAATGTCAACATGGTACTCTGCTTAATATGTTATCTTCATGCTGATTTGTAGAAGATTCTGCAATGCAACCATTCTGATTGTTTGTTTTTTTATTTATTTGTTACTTCAATAGATGGCCCAGGAGTGTGAGCTCCCGGTCATCGACCTGAGCGGGCTGAGCAGTGAATGCGAGGCGGAGAGGCGGTCGTGCGTGGAGGCCATATGCCAGGCCTCTGCGGAGTGGGGATTCTTCCAGGTGGTGAACCATGGGATCAGCAGCGAGCTGCTTGGAGAGATGAGGAGGGAGCAGGTGAAGTTGTTCGAGACGCCCTTCGAGACCAAGGCCCACTCCGCCCTCCTCAACAACTCCTACCGCTGGGGCACTCCCACTGCCACCTCCCCCGCCCAGTTCTCCTGGTCTGAGGCCTTCCATGTCCCCCTCACCAAGATCTCTGACCCCTCTTGCTATGGCCAGTTCATCTCTCTCAGGGGAGTGATGATGGAGTTTGCCACCGCCATGTCTAGGCTGGCCAGGACGCTGGCGGGGGTCCTGGCAGAGAACCTCGGGCATCGGGGCGGCCACGGCACGTTCGACGAGACGTGCCACGAGAGCACGTGCTTCCTCCGGCTGAACCGCTACCCGGTGTGCCCGCTGTCGCCGGAGATGTTCGGGCTGGTGCCCCACACGGACAGCGACTTCCTGACCATTCTGTACCAGGACCAGGTGGGAGGCCTCCAGCTCCTCAAGGACTCCCGGTGGGTCGCCGTCAAGCCCAACCGAGACGCTCTCATCGTCAACATCGGAGACCTTCTTCAGGTAATAAAAAAGCAAAGCACAAAGTCAAAACAAATTGCCCAAGTCAATAGCGTCCCGGGCTCATCCTATCAATCCTCGTCCGATTCTTCAAATGCTGACTTTTCTCGTGCCTTGAACGAGGACAATGATTAACGCGAGTATGAATCGGTCATCTCTCTGGGCAGGCGTGGAGCAACGACGTGTATAAGAGTGTGGAGCACAAGGTGATAACGAACGACAAGGTGGAGAGATACTCTGTCGCCTACTTCCTTTGCCCTTCGTACGACTCTCTGATCGGGAGTTGCAGAGAACCCTCCGTCTACAGAAAGTTCACTTTTGGAGAATACCGGAAGCAAGTCCAAGAGGACGTCAAGAGAACCGGCCACAAAGCTGGTCTCCCACGTTTCAGGCTACAAACGAGTATATAAACACAGTTCATTCAATTGAAATATACGAAAGCCATCCTGTGGGGACCTCCATGGTTTATAGACTAATACACAGTTCTGAGAAATTATATCAGTTTATTGAAAAAGAAAAGAAGAAGAAGAATGAAGAGAAGAAAAGAGACGAGGAGATTCTTTTTAGGTATCTTATGATGTATCTGTAAATCTATAGCATACCATCCATACTCTGCAGCCTTCAAACCAGCGAAAGAAGAAGGAGAGACACATCATGTATGAGTCAATATGGCCTTTGTACAAGATCTTTTTGACATATAACATTAGTACTTAACTGATGTGAAGCCTTTTTGACTCTCTCTCTCTCATTTGACTGCAAATAGTGTTCTCTTGTCATTCATATCTCATATGTCATGCCAACCCTCAGAAGCTTATTCCTTGGGATCGCCATGATTTTCTCGCCTTGCCTGAAATTTTTCCTGAGAAAACTGTAAGCATAGTCGATGATGATCTTCTTGCACAAGGATGAGTTCGGCTCGGCAACCATCTCGGCTTCCCCGAGGAGGTACACCGTGCCCATCTCCATCGTTCGCTGCACGATTTGCATCTCCTCTTCTGCCTCTAGGATTGCTGTCACATCCTTGCGGTTGTCATCATGGCTCTTGGCCTCGAGGAAGAAATACTCATGCCGGATGAATTCCTTCAAGTTGTCCACCAATTGGTGCTCAAACTCATGTGGCTCCTCTCTCTTGTCCTTGTATCCATACCGCACGACGCAGCGGAACATCCTGATACTCCTCGGTTCGACCTGCCTGAACAAGAATCGCTCCTCCAGCTCAACCTTGCTGATTGGGAGGTTCTTGATCGAGACAACGACTAGAATAGAGTGGATTGATGATATATTAGCCACAAAATGCGATAATATAGGAGGAATGCCCTGCACGAGCTCAGAGTAGAGGAGGGCGATCCCAGGGACCCGGTTGATGCTTGGGTTTGCGGCAAGATCTCTGATGAACTCCGTTGAGACCTTGTTCTTGAGCTCGTACATGTACCGTTGCTTGTGGACGTATTGCCATATTATCATAACTGTCATAAGGACGGCTGCAAACACGAGTGACAGGAAACCGCCCTCTCTGAACTTGTAGAAGACTGACGAGAGATAGAACAATTCAATCGAGCCGAAGATGGTGAAGAAGAGCACTATCCACCTTATGCTCGTCTTCCATATCACAACCATTGTTGGAAACTTATGCGGAAAAACAAGAGACAGAACACGGGGAATTTACGTGGTTCGATCACGAAGTGATCTACGTCCACGGGCGAGGCAAGACAGATTCCACTATAATCAAAAGAGAGTACAAATTTCAGAAGTCGAAACAACGACAAAACCTCACGGCTCACCAAAACTCTCTGAAAGCAAAACTCTCTGTACTACAATGAGAAAACCTAGCCGCAGTACAAATAGGGCTCCCGAAATTTTTCTTGGGGCCCTAGCCCCCGAACCCCCCGCGCGTTGGTTCGCTTCCTCCAGCTTGGGCGGTTCGCTATGGAGATTTGTTCGCTTGCTGCGGGTTGGGCCTATCGGCCCAACCCTTCGCGTCGCGAACTAAATCTCAATTTTCTTTCCACTTTCGGGTCGCACAAAAATATGTCGGGTCGGGTCATAAACCGGACCGAGTACATAAATTTAAGACATATTTAACAAATCTCCACCTTGGCTTGAATTTCTCAAAACAAAATAGTCAAGAAGCCGAACACATTCTCTTGGCATCCCTAAGCCTACGTGAGCTAACTCGATGTAGGAAACAAGGGATGCAACAAAAGAATATATCCACTTCAAAACACACAAATGTAGAACTGTCATTTACCTCTCCACCAAAGCCCCAGAAGGGGCAAACTCAACCAAGCATGCCAATCAAGTTCAAGCAATGCTTAAACTTGTTGGCGGGAACTGGCTTGGTCAACATATCAGCAGGATTGTCAGTTGTACCAATTTTCTTTACCGTTATGTTTCTCTCTGCAACTGCCTCGCGAATAAAGTGATACCTGACATCGATATGCTTAGTCCTCTCATGATATGCTTGATTTCTAATCAAGTATATTGCACTTTGATTGTCACAAAAGACAACCGAATTGTCTTCCTGCTGTAGCCCAAGTTCCTGAACAAGATTCCTTAACCAAATAGCTTCTTTCACTGCTTCTGCTGCTGCCATATACTCTGCCTCTGTAGTAGACAAAGCAACTGTCGACTGTAAGGTTGACCTCCAGCTAATAGCCGAACTAGATAGTGTGAAAAGATAGCCAGTCAATGATCTCCTCTTATCGAGGTCACCTGCAAAATCGGAATCCACAAATCCCACAACTGAGATACCGTTGGAACTGTTTCTATCAAATACTAGACCCAACTCTGCGGAGCCTTCAAGATACCTAAATATCCATTTCACTGCCTGCCAATGAACCTTTCCAGGATGCGCCATATATCTACTAACAACACTAACTGCCTGTGCAATGTCTGGACGAGTGCATACCATAGCATACATAATGCTACCAACTGCACTGGAGTATGGGACAAGAGACATCGCAGCCTCCTCAACCTCTGATTGAGGTGAATGTTGAGCTGAAAGTCTAAAATGAGATGCCAACGGTGTACTCACGGGCTTAGCGTTTTTCATGCCAAACCTCTCAAGTACCTTCTCAATATAACTCCTCTACGAGAGATATAATTTTCCTACTTTCCTGTCCCTCTGAATCTCCATTCCTAAGATCTTCTTGGCAGGACCCAAATCTTTCATCTCAAACTCCTCATTGAGCCGTTTCTTCAAGGTCAACACATCCGACATGTTCTTTGTAGCAATGAGCATGTCATCACGTATAAGAGAAGATAAACAAAGGATCCATCTGAACCCTTCTTGAAGTAGACACAACTATCATAGTTGCTCCTCTGATAACCGCTCCCTATCATAAAGCTGTCAAATCTCTTATACCACTGTCTTGGTGACTGCTTCAGACCATACAAGGATTTGTTTAATTTACAAACATGATCTTCCTTGCCTTCTACATAATAGCCCTCAGGTTGGGCCATATAAATAGTTTCTTCAAGCTCGCCATGCAGAAAAGCAGTCTTCACGTCAAGTTGCTCAAGCTCTAAGTCAAATTGAGCAACTATAGCCAGCAACACACGAATGGAAGTGTGTTTTACCACAGGAGAGAAAATTTCAGCATAATCAATTCCCTCCTTCTGGTTGTAGCCTTTAGCTACGAGCCGAGCCTTGAATCTTGCATTTTCAACACATGGAATCCCTTCCTTTTTCTTGAAGACCCATTTACACCCGATGGCTCTTTTTCCCTTAGGCAACTGCACCAAGTCCCAAGTCTGGTTCTTGTGAAGTGATTCAAGTTCCTCAACCATAGCAACAGACCATTTTTCTGATTCTGTGCAAGTGATAGCTTCTGTATAGGTAGAAGGTTCCTGAATACCCATATCTTCCGCTGTCGTGAGAGCATAAGCCACAAGATCAGAAAACCCATATTTCTGAGGAGGTCGGGTCTGTCTCCTTTCTCTGCCAGTAGCAATGGAGTATGGCTGCTCCACCTCATCTACAGCTTCCTCATCTGAACTTGAATCAACACCAGCATTTTGCTCGTTCAAAATATTCTCAGAGGTCTTTTCTGGAAGCTCCACCTGAACCTCCACCTCATTCATATCACTCTCATGTTTACCTGCAGACTCATCAGCAACTTTCCTTTGATCAAGCATATGCATTTCATTAAAAGTAACATCCCTACTAATAATGAACTTAGGTGAGTTAGGTTCCTGGCACCATAAACGATAACCTTTCACCCCATCAGCATACCCAACAAAAATGCATTTCTTTGCTCTAGGTTCTAGCTTACCATCCTTAACATGATAATAAGCAGGACATCCAAAAACCTTTAGATTAGAGTAATCGCAAGGCTTACCTGACCACATCTCAAAAGGAGTCTTGCATTCAATTGCTGTTGAAGGAGAGCGATTAACTAGATAACAAGCCGTGTTAACAGCTTCAGCCCAGAAATCCTTTTCCATGCCAGCATTAGAGAGCATGCATCTTGCTCTCTCCAATAGAGTTCTGTTCATGCGTTCTGCCACTCCATTCTGTTGTGGAGTGTGCCTGACTGTACGGTGTCGAACAATACCTGCATCTGCACAGAATTCATTAAAATCGCCACCACAGAACTCAAGACCATTATCGGTCCTAAGATGCTTGATCTTCTTCCCTGTCTGATTCTCAACAAGAGCTTTCCACTTCTTGAAGGTTTCAAATACATCACTTTTTCTTTTCAGAAAATAAACCCAAACCTTCCTGGAATAATCGTCAATGAACGTCACAAAGTAAAGAGCGCCACCCTTAGATGGAACCTGTGCTGGTCCCCATAAATCGAAATGGATGTAGTCAACTGTGCTCTTTGTCGAATGAGACCCTGTGCTGAATTTGACCCTGCATTGCTTGCCAAGAACACAGTGCTCACAGAAATCTAGTGAGGTCGTCTGCTCCCCACAAAGTAAACCACGTTTACTCAAAACTGACATGCCACGCTCACTCATGTGGCCCAAACGCATGTGCCACAATTTCGTTTTAGCATTATCAGAAACTGAATTGCTTGTGCCAATTGAAGGACCCATAACTGTGCTACCCTGCAAATGATACAAGTGATTAACCTTGCTTCTTTTCATCACAACCAGATTGCCTTTTGTAACTTTAAGAACTCCACCTCCACCTGAGTACACACACCCAATGGAATCCAAACTGCTCAACGAGATAAGGTTTCTCTTCAAGTCTGGTATATGTCTTACTTCGGTCAAAGTTCTTACTGTTTTGTCGTGGCACTTAATCCGAACAGTACCAATACCCACGACTTTGCATACAGCATCATTCCCCATCAAGACTGATCCACCATTTAATGGCTTCGCGTCACGAACTAAATCTCAATTTTCTTTCCACTTTCGGGTCGCACAAAAATATGTCGGGTCGGATCATAAACCGGACCGAGTACATAAATTCAAGACATATTTAACAACCCATGATGAGAGTGACCATGCAAGTTGTGATCACCATGACGCTCACCACAGCAATTCCTGTAACCCAACTTTCAGGAAACAAATCAAATTATAAAAGCCACCAAATTAGGTCCAATTGGAATTTTTGTGGGGCGCAAATTTTTTAGGCCGGTCCAAATTGATATAAAGTTATCCGAAGATTTGAAAGGGAAGGCAATCAAATTGATTCATCAATGAAGTCTAATGATTTCGACTTACCGTATGCATTGCCAATGTTGGTGGGTGTCTGGAAGCAGGCGGTGACCAATACGCAGGCGAACATGAGCATGTAGTTCACCTCCGGTATGTAAACCTGGCCCTCGTACTTTGTAACAGCCCGAATTTCGATGTAATTCCGGGATCAATAAAACTGATATTAATTCGCATTTCATTTTAGTAAGTCTTGCCCAGAGCTGATCACTCTCGGGATACTAACCAATGGGGCATGGCTAACTAGAAAATAGTACGTGGACTGAGGACCCTATCGTGAAACAGACACCGATCACAAGAGACGCTGAAGGAATATTTTGGACCAACGTAGGCCGATCGTAGGAAATGGTAATGGATTGGGTTTGGCCAATGCCAACGATGTATAATAGGGACGCAGGTGATTCTGCAAGACCGAAAATACACGTGGCCAACCAGTCCTGAACCTGAACCGAACGATCGTGACCTCTGGAACTAATGATAATTCCTCATTCTCTCAATGATCGAGACCATTACGACGCGGATAGCCCTAGGTCGATACGCGTAACTTCTAAACAGCCACCCGTTAGTGAGAGACCTTGAAATTGAAAGTTTAGCAAGTTTATTCACGAAATTGGGCCCGGATTTCGATGTTGATTTTCGAAGACTTAAAGGACCATTTTCACGATTCTGACGTCATATTATGCTGGCCACGCACATTTGGGGCTAAGCTAGCTAAAGATTGAAATTTCAACGAAAATTGGGGAAAATTACGATTTTGCCCATGTGGGTGCCGGTGTTGGATTTTGGGGCCGTTTGAAGTTATTTTTCAAGGCTGACACCATTTTTGGGTGGCCGCGCATGCCGGGAGTCGTTACGGGCAAAAATTGGAATTTCGACAAAAATTAAAAAAATAATATTATTTTATTCCTGGAACTTCGCAATCGATTTTCGAGGGCTTAAAAAGTGAATTTCGCGATTCCAACACCATATTAGGTTGGCCACACATATATGGAACGCGTATGTACGAAAATTGGAATTTTGTCCCGGGACCGGAAAAATGACTGTTTTGCCCCTAGGCTATTTTTGGTCTGAATTTTTTTGGGATAATTATGGATAATTATCAGCTGCATTTTTGGGGACCATTGACCCTTTTGCCCCTCCCTTTTTGGATAAGAATGCATAAGAACCATTTAATTAGAGGCATTTTAGTCATTTTTGCCAAATTTTGACACATGGCACCCCTAACCCTATAATTTGACCACCTATAATTTGACCAAGTTGGACTGATCTCTCTCTCTCCTCACTCATTCTCACGAGCAGACCAGCCCCCTTCAGAAAATTTTCTCTCTTTTTCCCACCTTTTCTCTCCACTTTCTCTCCATTTTCCCTCATTTTCTCTCTCGTCAGAGAACGCCGCCGACCGCCGTGCCTCGCCGTCGACCCCCTTGGTCCCCCGCCTCAGCTCAGCCTCGGTTCCGTCCATTTCCCTCTCCCTTTCCCTATATTTTTCTCTCTTTTTCTCTCTTTTTTCTCATTTTCTGTTCTGTGAACAGTACCGCCGGAGCTTCGCCGGAGCTCCGATTGCAGTTCCGTTGACACCTGGCCATCTAGCACCTCCATACGTCGTCGTTCAGCCCTGTCCGTACAGTGACCCCCCGTACAGTTACTGTTCACGTCCGTATGGTCACTGTTCATTCGGACCGTACGTCCCGTCGCCGCCGTGACCGGCGCCTCGCCGGCCACCGTTCCCAGCCGATCCGTACAGTGTCCGTACAGAATCACTGTTCACCGTGTCCGTACGGGGGCACTGTTCACCCGTCCGTACGTCATCGCCGCCCGGGAATTCCGCTGCCGG
The DNA here is from genome assembly GCA_031216285.1 of Syzygium syzygioides. Lineage (NCBI taxonomy): Eukaryota > Viridiplantae > Streptophyta > Magnoliopsida > Myrtales > Myrtaceae > Syzygium > Syzygium syzygioides. Next base: position 29,906,875 of record CM062248.1, on the reverse strand, counting down.
TTGCACTGTTCACCAATGATCGATCGCCATTCCCCGTCGTCGTGACTTCAGATTAGGTGAGTAAAATTCCTAAACCCGGATTAGGACTGATAGTGCGTTTTTCTGAACTAGTTTAGATATTATCAATACATTTTGGACTGGCTTAGATAGTATCAATGTGAATTTTAGACTGGGTTGAGAATTGACTGGTAGAAATTATTGTCAAAAAAATTATAGTAAATCATTAAGGATTTATTGGGGAGAGAAATTAGATTAATAGATCAATTTAGGAGCCCATTAGAAAATTACCGGGTATGTTCGGGTTGATTGATTGTACGTAAATTGTGCTTGGTTGTGATTGAATTTCATTGGTGCTCATGGTGCATTGCATTGCATAACATGGACACGCATTATGTATGCCTAGAGTGTGGCATTTGGTAAAATTGTGCGAGAATGCGTGCCTGCCATGAGTGTGTGATCACCTAAATTACCCTGAAGCATTATATGCTGGGTTCAGATAATAATGAATTGTGTGATCACCTAAGAACCTTCGAGTCGTGACCTTCAGGTCGATACCGTCCTCATGTACTTTGAAGTAGGACGATGCCCGGTACGTTCGAAAGGCGACCATCCTCATGCACTTTGAAGCAGGCTCTGGTTCGCAAGGAGAACAGTGTTGTGCCTCATACGCTTTGAAGCAGGTTAGAGACACTGGGCCAGATTGGTTATTGCGCCTCATGCACTTTGAAGCAGGCTAGACGCACTGGGCCGTGAAAAATAATTGATGACTCGAGTCGTAATAATAATAAATTGGGCAGTTTGCCAGTGTGTCTGTGTGGGCCAGTGGGCCGGGAATTGCACGTGTCATGTCGACGACAATTGCATGCATGAACATACATGGACTGGCATGCGAGAGTGTGAGAATCGGTGCATAAGCATGTGATTGGCATACGTGTGATTATGAGTGCCACGTATGTACTGTGATGATTATATATTGATCTGTCTAACCTGCAGGATCTAAGAATGATTTGGTTATTGTTGATTTTTGATTTAAATATTTATTTTCCGGTTAGGAGATTGTATGTTAGCCTAGCCTAGGTTTAAGGGTTGAACTCACTGAGTTTCGTCACACGGTTGTGTAAACCGAAACTTTTCAGACCCCCGGCCGCGAGGATGGAGAGACCACCGCCTCTTTTTGGGATCCCTCTGCAGATCCGGACGTATACTACTACCTACCCTTCAGGAAATGGGAAGGCTTTTGTGAGGTATCAATCTGAGCTAGTTGTGAATATAGGTGTGGAATATTATCAGAAACAAGAGTATGTGGCATGGTGCCATCGGGATGCTAATGGAAATGAGGGAGAGCCCCTTAGGACCTTTGATATCGCTATTAATAATACTGGGCTGATGCAACCAATTATAACTGCTGGTAAAGTGATAGACCCTGAGGTTGAGGGAATGATGCAGGAGAAGGAGGTGCATGAGGAGCCCAATGTACTAGCAGAGGACCCTAAGCCTATGGATGAGGAGGAGGATGATGAACTCGAGGCCATGGAGCAGGACGTAGAGGAGGATGGTGAGATGGCAGAGCTAGGATCAGATGAGGAGGGATTCGAGCTTTACTTTAACCCGGAGTTGGAGCCAGACTCCGAGGATGAGCGAGCCCAGGCGATGGATTCCGAGGAGTCAGAGTCTAGTGAGGACGTCTTCGAGGAGTTGTTAGACGATTCTACCGAGTTATCTGATCCCGACTGGCAGCCATAGGATTGTCTAGTGTCCTTAGCTTAGCTGGTGATGAGGCCCGAAACTTTTTGGACCGTAGCCCTCTTTCTTAGTTTTAGCCTGACCTTCCTAGCCACTTATCCCTTTTTGACCAGGCGGCTGCTGACCGTTGTATCTTTTGTTGTACTTATAAATATTGTACAAATGGTTTTAATAGTAATATAAAAGTGTAATTATTTTCTATAATGGTGTTTGATATATGGCTATCCTTGGCTCATATTGTAATTGTTTGGGTTTATTTGTTTTATACTTCCGCTTGTGCTTGATCTCTGTATGGGTGTGGGTCGGCGACGCTTCCTGGGAGCGTTGCACCATAATCGACCGTAACGAGATATTGCGTTCCAATGGGGTACGGGGCGTGACATACTTGGCCGACGTGTGAACCACCTTGACCCTCGGGAAACAGCCCAAGGTCAAAGACTGCGAGATGATGGCGAACGTCCCTGAGATCATTGCCTGGCTGGCAATGATCGCCGCGGTGACAGCCACCACAAGCATCGGCCAGTACAACGGTCCTGCTCATCGATCAATACGAGTCATGAAACATTATCAAACATAGCCTCATTTGTATTGCAAGCATAAGGCCTCATAATCTTTCGTGAGCTCATCCAATACATCGCAGACGATTTACCTTGGAAGCCTAATTCGGGTTAATTTTCTAAGTCTTGATTATGGAAATCATACTAATTAATTTTCTTAGCTAGATTATCTTTTATGAAATTCAAATGAGGTGTTTTATTTTAATTTTACATACCCGGGATTGAGTCATAGAAAGTGTTGGCAAAATTGCCAGGGTGCTTCATGAGATAAGCTGCTTGTCCACTATATGCGGTCAGAAGTGCAGGAAATATGAGGCACGAGAAGCTGATCTGCATCAATTGTACTCGCCATTAAATAAACCCAACAATGGGAACACACGTTACTAGCCGTGTAAGTAGTCCATAGGACATAAATACTTCGCCTGACAATCGTCTATATAAGAAAAGGTTCAGTTGAAACTTTGAGTTACGTGGTCCATAAAAGAGAGAAAACTGAGCAAAATTATGGACGGAGCTGTAGTTCGCACCACGCATATTTAGAGTTCGAAAATATGCCAGGTTTTTAAGGATAGTTTTACAGATATTGTGCGTTTGGATCAGAACCATGAAATCGGTGCGCAAGATTTAGAAACACGCACGCTTTTGTTCATTACAAAAACTAGGTGATATATATCTACTTACTTGGATTGCTCGAACATTGAAATGACCCAGATCAGCAAACATGGCCTCAGTACCTGATTCAATGGAAACGTTCATATCATTGTGCTTGGGACTTTCACCTACTTGTATACCAAAAAAGCACACACAAGCATGATCACACGGACCTGTAATGCAAAGGAAGATGCCGCCGAGCGAGACCCAGGCTTGCTTGCCGTTGCGGTTGAAATAGTCGACGATGTACTTAGGGTTGAAGGCACGCAACACACTGATGTCGTACTTGAACAGGTTGAAGATCCCGATCCCGATAATGAATGTGAACCAGACAAAAATGATGGGTGCAAATGAGAACCCAACCCGGTCCGTCCCGAACCTCTGGACGCAGAAAAGGAGTATCAGGATCACCACCGATATTACCACCACCGCATCTGCATGTCCATACATAAATATACGCGTGAAATAAAGAATTAGCACTTACGTGTGAAATAAAGAAGAGAGTTATAAATGGATTTTTGAAGCATATTTGTCTAATCAATTAGCTAATAATTACGCATTGAATTCTTACCTTTGCCCAGTGACTTGATCCCACTTACTGCTGAAAGAACTGCCAGAACCCAAAAGGAAAAAAAAGAACCATAGAGGTCTTCTTAGCTTCCAAGATGCAAAAAGTACTTCTATTTCTAACTCGATGATATCTTGATGTCGCATGAAGCATTGAAGGATAGACCATCTTAAGTGAGATGGGACATTGTAGGTCCACCCAGGTTTGGAATTCAAGAATAATAGAGGTGTTTCCTGGCTAGTAGATTAATAGCGAGAAAGGATGGGCGATTTTAACCTGAAATGGATGGAGTGAGAACACCGTCGCCGATGACCATGGAAGTGCCCATGATGGTGACAAGAAAGAGCACGATCTGGGCGGTCTTGCTGTTCTCCAGTATATGCTCGATCTTCTGAGTTCGTCGCAACTGCTTTGATGGAGTGTCGAGCTCGTAGTTCGAAACTTCTCGATCCTCAGGCTGGTGATTCGGTATCAGACTCACCTTTGCGTACCTACATATCAGCGTGTACAATGCGAACGTCCTGAAAGCAAGCACGGTGCACCCGAGTTAGAATTGTGAAAATCATGTCATTGGTCGCCACCATAAAAAAGAAAAAGCTAATAGCAAAAGATTGGCACGTGAACCTACAAAAAATGGTCACCTACATTATCCTGATAATCCTACTATATGAAGCACAATAGAGGTTCGACAAAATAAAAGAACAATAGAGGTATACACGCGTACCGTCGCCATTGTCATTGGTGAAGAGGACGATGAAGACGTACTTAAGCAAGGGGATAAGGGCAATCGTGTAGATGATTAGACGTAGAGTGGAGACGTCCCTATGTCACCATACACCACTCCAATGCTCTGAAATGCCAAACTCAATGTCCTTTGCCAATTCATCTGTAAATCAATTATTTCATCGGTTTAATGAAACATGCTCGGTTATTCCGGGGGAAAAAGGATTATCCCTGAAGTCAACAGTAAAAAGTAGATTCAATTTATGTAAGACTTGAATTGCAAAATCTGTTAGTATATGTGTTATTTCTCAACAATTGCAATCGGAGTTAAAGTTAGGGTTTCTCGAGTTGATTTAACGGATTAGCACATTTGGTCACCATTTGGAAACCTTGTGTTTGCAATTATATCTAAGTTGAAATTGAGAAGTTTAATGGCTGGAACAACTTTGAGTGATGAAGAATTAAGATGCATGCCCTGTTGACAACCCAAATTTTGATAAAAGGAAGAGAGCTCACTCTTTACTCTTCAATGCTAGATTAGGTAAAAATTTCTAGGCTAAAGTAGTGAATTCTTCTGGCTGGTTAGTGAATAAATTACCATCATCAGCAATTGATTGGAAATTTCTCGAGGAAACTTGGTCAGGTGAGCTTGCTAATTACACAGAACTTAGAGTGTTTGATTGCCCCGCTTATGTTGTGTGAGTGATGGTGAATCCGACGGTAAGGAGGTTGATGTTCCCTGGTTATTTGCATAGGGTGAAGGAAAATAGGTTGTGGTATATTGAGGAAGAATCACCCGAGCTTATATTCACAGAGATGTTACCTTTGACAAATTTGCTCATTTCCACAATAGGAGTGAGGGATTAATTGTAGAGAAAGATTTGGATGATATTAAAAAACAAGTGGAGCTTCAAAGAGAGCCTAGAGGTGTTTAGAGTGCGGTGGATGTGACATTGTTTGCAAAGTTGCTGCTTTCCAAAGTTAGAGGTCCCACTTAATGAAGCTTCCAGGTGGTTAGTGAAGTTGGATGAGATAGAGGGCTAGTTGCAAACAAATACTGATTTAGAAACTTGGGTGCACTAGAGATAGTTTCGAGTTTGGAGATGTAGAGAGTGAAGAGCGCTGAAATGTTGCGAACGACTCGTAAAAGTTATTTAAAAAAAGTATTGATATGCTTCAACATGTGATTGAAAATTATGTAAGTACCCCACGTGCGACCTATCATAAATTGTTTAGATTGTCACTGTGTACTTGGATGGAGGTGGACCACTTGTCCCATGCTTCACTTGCTATTACCATCAATTATGTAAGCCATGTCAGGATAGTAATGGGCTTGATCTTTCACGTGCTATTAAGAGAATATTTACAGTTAGTCTAGGTGAATATTTGTCACGCCCCGTACCCCACTGGAACGCAACATCCTGTCACGGTCGATTATGGTGCAACGCTTCCAGGAAGCGTCGCCGACCCACGCCAAAAACAGAGATCAAACACAAGCGGAAGCATTAAATAAACAAACCCAAACAACTACCATATGAGCCAAGGATAGCCAAACGACAATCAATGGAGAAAATATGTACATACTTATATTACTATTTTAAAATTCTTTTTACAGTGTTCACTCCAACCAAAAAGGAAACACCAACAGCTGGGAATAACCAAATAACCACTTCTCCGTTCTGCTCCATCTCCACCGGGGTGCATGCTCGACGACCGCTGGATAAAATGCGGTATTCCAAAAAGAGGTGGTGACCTCGGCATCCTACTACTGGGAGTCTGAAAATGTTTCGGTTTACACAACCGTGAGATGAATCTCAGTGAGTTCAACCTCTAAACCTAGGCTAGGCTAACATGCAATCTCCTGACCGGAAAATAAATATTTAAATCACAAATCAACAATAACTAAATCATTCTTAGACCCTGCATGTTAGTCAGATCAATATATAATAACCACAGTACATACGTGGTACTCATAATCACATATATGCCAATCACATACTTATGCACCGATTCTCACATTCTCGCATGCCAGTCCATGCATGTTCATGTATGCAAATGTCATGGACTTGACACGTGCAATTCCTGGCCCACTGGCCCACACTGGCACACTGGCAAACTGCCCAATTTATTATTATTATGACTCGAGTTCTCAATTTTTCACGGCCTGGTGCGTCTAGCTTGCTTCAAAGTGCATGAGGCGCAACACTGTTTTTCTTGCGAACCAGAGCCTGCTTCAAAGTGCATGAGGATGGTCGCCTTCCGGACGTATCGGGCATCGTCCTGCTTCAAAGTGTATGAGGACGGTATCGACCCGAAGGTCACGACCCGTAGGTCCTTAGGTGATCACACCATTCATTATTATCTAGACCCAGCGTATAACGCTTGAGGGTAATTTAGGTGATCACGCACTCATGGCAGGCACGCATTCTCGCATAATTTCACCAAATGCCACACTCTAGGTATACATAATGCGTGTCCATGTTATGCAATGCAATGCACCATGAGCACCAATGAAATTCAATCACACCAAACACAATTTACGTACAATCAATCAACCCGGACATACCCGGTAATTTTCTAATGGGCTCCTAAATTGATCTATTAATTCAATTTCTCTCCCCAATAAATCCTTAATGATTTGTTATAATTTTTCCGACAATAATTTCTACCAGTCAATTCTCAACCCAGTCTAAAATTCACACTGATACTGTCTAAGCCAGTCCAAAATGTACTGATAATACCTAAACCAGTCCAGAAAAACGCACTATTAGTCCTAATCCGGGTTTAGGAATTTTACTCGCCTAATCCGAAGTCACGACGACGGGAAATGACGACCGATCACTGATGAACAGTGCAACCGGCGGCGGAATTCCCGGGCGGCGACGGTGTACGTGTGACATTCCGGATTTTGGCCCATTTTTGGGGTTTATAAGACGTGTAATTCGTCAGTGCGCTTATAATGGAATTTCGCCCGAGAACTGATCACTCTCGGGTTCTTATTTTAAAAAATAGAAATTCTGCTAGAATCGCACTCGATCGAATTCAGTCATTATTTTAGACCTCGAACTTAGCAGTTGATTTCCGGGAGTTTCGGGACGAAATAAATTGGACGGTGTCAATATTATTGTGGCCAGCATCGAGATTATCAGGAATAGTGAGGAAGTGGATTTTTGGATCGGGTGCGGATTTAGACTAGCAGACCTCCCTCGTAGTGTGTCTTGAGTTATTTTATTTTGGTCATTGGCCCTAGAATATTATTTGGGATTTTTAGAGGATCGTTAGACCATTTTCCGAATTTAAATCGGAACCGATAGGTCGATTTTTAGTTCGAACCGTGTCCCTTGGATTGCGCTCAAAAAATTTTAAAATAGCCCTTTTTCCCTCTTTTCTCTCTCTCTGTCTCTCTCCTCTCTCCTCTACGCGTGCTCCATCTCTCTCCTCTTTACGTCTGCCCCTCTTCTCTCTCTCTCTCCTTTCCTCTCTCTTCCTTTTCTCTCTCTCTCTCTCTCTCTCTCTTTCTCTCTTTCCCCTCCCCCGCTGCCTCCCCATGCAAACTTCTTCTCTCTCCCTCACGTCTCCCTCTGCACGCCTGACAAACCCCCCTCCCTTCTCTCTCTTCCTTTTTCCCCTTCTTCTTCCTCTTCTCTTCTTCTTGTTCTCCTTTGGTTTCCCCGCGTTTGCTTCGTTCGCGTCTCGCTCCGCCCGACCAGCCCACGCCGCCGAGCTCGCCTGGCCGTCGCGCGCCGCCGTCGCCAGCCCGACCGCCGCGCCGCGCCACCTGACCAACTCCGCCCCGTCGCCGCCGGCCCCCACCCCCCGACTGCTCTCTCTCTCTCTCACTGCCCTCCGCGAGCGAGCAGCAGCTCGTCGCTGCGACCGCGACGGCCCGGCGCCGCCCAGCTGTACCTGGCCGCTCCGCCGTCATCCCAGTCGTCGCCGTCCGTCAGCCGCCGCCCCTGACCGGCCGCCCCCTCCCCTTCCCCTGTTCGCGCGAGCCGTGAGCTCGCCCCACCCCAATGACCGCGACAGGCCCAACCAGCCCCATCGTCGCCGCTCGCCGGCCCCCCCTGCAGGCCAACTAGCCGTCGCCGGCCCGCCCTGCCGGCCAACTCGCCGTCGCCGGCCCGTCCGCCGGTCCGCCGCCTCCCCCTCAGCTTCTACCTTCCTCTCTCTCTCTCTCTCACCCCGGTTTGGTCTCTCCCCATCCAGCTCGTCGCCGCCGCCGCGCCACCGTCGCCGCCGCGTCTCGGTCGCCGCTCCGGTCGACCAGCCAGCAAGGCCAGCCCGGCCGGCCAAGCCCGTGGCCCGCGCGGGCAAGCCGCGCGCTCGTTGCCGTGCCCGCGCCCGCGCCCGTTGCCCAGGCGCGTAGCCCATCCGCGCGCCCGAGCGCCCCGGGCACGCCGCGCGTTCGCCGCGCCCGCGCGCTAGGCACGCCGATCGGCCATTGTGCCCACTTTGGCCGGTCAGCGCGCCAGTATGGCCTGCGCCCGCGCCTAGTCCGGACTTCTCACCCGGGCCATTTTGAGCCCGAGCCAACTTTTTCCGGGCCAAAATTTGATAAGTGACTCCCTAAACCCTACTTAGTATTTTGGGTACCTTATTGACTTGTCTCGAGTTAGACGGCTAGGGCGTGCATTAATTTAGTGATTCTATTATTTAATTGTGCAATTTGAAATGGATTAAATAGTATGCTTGATTTGGGAAATTGTGCATGACCGACTTGAACGTCGGGTTGGTGGATGAGGTGGCGACTGTGAATTCGGACTGAATGTTGGGTATGAGTGGTTTGGTGTGATTTGGCGTGAATTTGATTTAATTAAGTGGCGTGTGCTTGCCTGTGAGAAATTAAGCCTGGATCGATCGGAGGGCTACGGACTTGGGACGTGTTGACGGCGGTCCGTGTGAAGGCATGAATGGCCGATGTGCCAATTGGATGCGGGCTTGAGACGTGTTGACGGTGGCCCGTTAAAGGTGTGAATGGACCGGGACGTGTTTACGTCGGTCGTTGGAATTGATTGAATAGTGTGGCTTGGGACGTGTTGACGGCGGCCACTGGAATTGTTTGAATATTGTGGCTTGGGACGTGTTGACGGCGGCCACTGGAAATTGAATGAATGTTATGGCTTGGGACGTGTTGACGGCGGCCATTGGGATTGATCGAACTGTGTGGCTTGTGAGCCTGTGAGCCTGTGAGAATGAACTTGAGGCGCAGTGGCGCGGGTCGTGAGAAAGATGTTCGGTCACGCATGCGATTTGAGTGTGATTGGAATTGGCTGGTTGAGCGTGTGACTGAGTTGGCTGGTTGAACGTGTGATTGGAATTAGCTGGTTGAACGTGTGACTGAAATGGCTAGTTGAGTGTGACTGAATTGGCTGGTTGAACGTGTGACTGAAATGGCTGGTTGAGTGTGACTGAATTGGCTGGTTGAACGTGTGACTGAAATGGCTGGTTGTGTGTGATTGAATCGGTTGGTTGAGCGTGTGGATGTTGATCGAATTGACGGATGGCGTGTGTGAGTGCTTGGTTGGATTGATTGATTTCGAGTGGGAGTGTGTGTGCTGGTGATTATGATATGGCGGTGAATTGTCCTTGCATTATCATGTTTGAACTAATATGCAGGATTGGCACGTGGTTCGAGATGAGGTAAGCCTTTCATGTGAAAGTGATTGTATTGTCCGGTAGTTCGCATGTTAGACTAGTCTAGGTACGCATTGGCCTATGTGGGGTTTAGGGTGTTGCTTATTGAGATTTTGTCTCACGGTTATTATATAACTATTTCAGATCCGCGACCATGAATGATTGGAGACGCCGCAAGAGTATCTTGGAGATCGAGGACGGGTCAAGTACCCGTTATTTTGAGTCCCCCTTTTGTAGAGGAGTTAAGCTTGCGAGCCTTTGTCCCTTTTGAGGAATGTGATTCTGTTGTTGTGGCTTAGCTTAGGGATTGTCGTTTTGTGGACATTGTATGTATCTGCCAAGCGTTGAAATTCTGGTTATTGTTTTATGCTATTGCTACCCATTGTCATTATTAATTGTCTGGGTTGTTTTTATTTATTTCCGCGCGTGCTAAATCTCTGATGTTTGGGTCGGGTCGGCGACATGTCTGGGACGTCGCATTCAATGTTCGACCATCGAGGGATGATCGCGCGCTCGTAGGGTGCGGGGCGTGACAGTACGGACGGGTGAACAGTGCCGTACGGACACTGTACGGAATGGTTGGAAACAGTGGTCGGCGAGCGCCGGTCACGGCGGCGACATCCGTACGGTCCGGCGTGAACAGTGCTCGTACGGACGGTGAATAGTACCCGTACGGACACTGTACGGCCAGTGCTGGACGACGATGTATGGAGATGCTGGACGGCCGGGTGTCGACGGAACGGCGATCGGAGCTCCAGCGAAGCTCCGGCGTTACTATTTGCAGACCGGGAAAGAGAAAAAGAGAGAAACAAGGTTGTTTTGGACAAAAACCGGGGCTGATGGTGGTTGTACAAAGATGGAAAGGGTTGCTGGTGGTGCTGGCTTGGCGGGGACAGCTCCGGTCGGTACTGTTCCGACGTGAACAGTATAGAAAATGCAGAAACGGACACTGCAGAAATGGAAACGTGAGGAAAACAGAGAAAATTTTGGGGAAAAAATGGCTGAATGGTATGTATGAGAGAGGGAGATAGAGAGAGAGAGAGAGAGAGAGAGAGAGAGAGAGAGAGAGAGACATATATATATGTGTGGTCAAATATGTCCAAGCTTGTTTTAGTGGAGTCCAAGTGTCCAAATCTTGGGCTAAATGACATTTTTGCCCTTGATCCAAGGGCTCATATTTGTTCTAATCCATAAAAGCAAGGGTAGAATGGTCATTTGCCCTTAACCATGGTTGACCAGACCTGGTTTAGCCTTAACTAACCTTGGTTAATCCCAAAATTAAATCCAAATTTTGGAATTAACTAAAAATGGCCTAGGGGTATTTTCGTAATTTTCCGATCCCGTACCGAAATTTCAATTTTTGTCTATACCGGTCCTATATATTCATGGTAGACATAATCTGATGTCGGAATCGCGAAATTCACTTTTTAAGCCCTCGAAAATCGACTGCGAAGTTCCGGAAATAAAATAATATTATTTTTCTAATTTTTGTCGAAATTTCACTTTTTGTCCGTAACGACTCCCGATATGCGTGGCCACCCAAAAATGGCATCGGCCTCGAAAAATAACCTTAAACGGTCTCAAAATTAAATACCGGCATCCACAGGGGCAAAATCGTAATTTTTCACCCCCGGACCGAAATTCCAATTTTTACTCGTACTAACTCCAAATGTGTGTGGCCAGCGTAATATAACGTCAGATTTCCAAAAATAGTCTCTTAAGCCTTCGAAAATCGACATCGAAATCCGAGCCTAATTTCGTGAATAAAACCCGCTAAACTTTCAATTTCAGGGTCTCTCACTAACGGGCGGCTGTTTAGAAGTTACGTGTATCGACCTAGGGCTATCCGTGTCGTAATGGTCTCGATCATTGAGATAATGAGAAATTATTACTAGTTCCAGGGGTCACGATCGTTCGGTTCAGGTTCAGGACTAGCTGGCCACGTGTACTTTCGGTCTTGCAGAATCACCTGCGTCCCTATTATACATCGTTGGCCTAGGCCAAACTCAATCCATTACCCTTTCCTACGATCGGCCCACGTTGGCCTAGAATATTCCCTCAGCGTCTCTCGTGGTCGGTGTCCATTTCACGATATGGGCCCTGGTCCACGTACCGTTTTCTAGTTAGCCATACCCCATTGGTTAGTATCCCAAGAGTGATCAGCTCTGGGCCAGACTTACTAAAATGAAATGCGAATTAGTATCAGTTTATTAATCCCGGAAATTACATCGAAATTCGGGCTGTTACAATATTGTGGTGCTGCAAAGTGGATCCTACTAATTTTGTTGGGGACAACAAATGTTGGGTATGTTTCAGAGGATGCAGTTTAAGTAGGGTGGCAGTAATTAAATTTGTGAACTCTAGGGTCATGTAGGGAATTTGAAAGATGGTCGTTTTTCAAGCAATTATGCCTTATCTTCTAGTAGTTAAGTCATTAGTTGGAAGACGTCGTTGAGAGAAATGACAATTTTGGGATGATTGAGGTTGAAAACACAGTGACAATAAAAGTAGCTGAAGAGGTGGTGCGGTCAAATGACTTAGTTATCAATGTTGGCATGGGACATCGGATTGATGTGGTGATTAATGGAAGCTAGAGATATCAATGGAGAATTGAGTTAATTGGTTATCGATATTTCAGCATAAGAAATCATATGTCAGGAGAGGATGTGACACTAAAGAAACTTCTTGTAACGGAGAACCCTGAGGATGTGTGGACTAAGTTCATTCCTCTAAATAAGTCCGAGCTGCGCTTGGGCTTGATAGATGTCTGCAATGGTTGAGAGCCCGTCCGGACGTTGAGAAAGTTGACACGGGTGTTAAGATTATATCTCAAGTTTAAGTCCGTGAAGGAAACTCATCTAGGTAGAAGTTCCAAATCCGAAAAGGACTTGTGGTTTTTTTGTTTGAACAAGTAAGGACTTAATGAAATAGTTTCCGCATTGGAGCTAAATTTAGGTTCCCTAGTTTAGTTTGGCAATTCACACAAAAAACCATAAAAACTGAATTCTATTATACACTAAGCAAATTCTATTGAGTTTTCTGATGAGTTTTCAATAAGAGATTTTGAGAGATTTTATTAGTGTGTTTTGGTTTTGGTGTAATCTAGCAATAAGAAACACTCGAGGGATTGTGTAAGCTCTGCAACTTGCTGGATACATAATGAATTTCTTGGCGGTTGGCTACCCTCATGAAGTAGGTACTAACACTTAAACCTAACTACATTGTGTCGTTCCCCGTTGATTTCTCCAATAATTTTTCTTCTTGCATTGGACTTGAATTACAATATTCGTTACCTTCTATCTTATTTCACAACCTATGACGAGCATATGAAGGTGATCGAACTCGTTGCAGTCTCAAGAAACATGTGGGACTTGTATATGTTATGGGAGTCCTCTCAGCCTTTTTGCTATTTTCGATCAACGTGATTCAATGACCATTTAAAGGTGCATTCTAGGAAATCACAGGCATTCATATTTCAAGGAATACGGACGGACGAACTCAACGCAATGTTTTCTTGAAATCCAGGAATATAAAACAAAGAAAAGGAATTACTTAGCTGACGAAAAACACGGCTACATGCAAAAGAGGCAATACGCACCTTGGATGAGTGGGCGTGGGACATGGAGACTCGACCGGCCTCCACGTTGAGGGAGTCGGAGTGACCCAGTTTCGCCCACGAGACCTTTCGCTCCTTCATGTTCCGCTTCGTATCGTTCTCTGCCTCCTTCCCTTCTGCTGCGATCTCCGATTCTTCTTCTTCCTCAGTCATCGCCGCCAACTTCTCCTCCACCATTGATGCTCTTTGCCGAACTTTCTTTCTGTCTCTTTCTTCAATGTCAAGCGATGGCTGCCCTCTTTACAGGGCCTCGAGAGAGTCCAGACGTTTCAAACTGAATTTTCTGCCTGAATAAACCGTGCCATATGTTCGATGATTTCACACATTGTTAGAAAGACGTGTTTTGTTTGCGGGACTATAGGCTTCATCGGTCGGTTTGGCGAGTCGCGCGCTTTTGACGCTTTTCTACAAGTTTTATCAGTGTAGCACCTGTCTTAACTTATTAATTCTGTGCTGGGCCCAATAATCGTGGTGTGTCCTGAACAAACTATTTCTTTTTTCTTTCCTCCTTTCTTTGTCAAATTTTTTTAATGGTTGAATGACACACACACACACATATATATATAGGGTTTAGGGTCTATACACACACCTGCACACACACATTGTAGTATCTTCTTGTTCATTTGTGGTTTCATTAGAGAAAAAAGTTCCATTAGTCGAGAGGCAATGTCAAGTGAACATGTCATTAAAATTTAAAATACAATCCTTGGCATATAACTTGCCAAATTGTATTGCGTGTTCGATTATGACCCTCCTTGAATGTCGATTAATTATTCAAGCATTCGGTTTGGATGTCGATTAATTATTCAAGCATTCGGTTTGAACGCGACGGATCTCGTATTCAAGTCACACCTTCTCGATTTAGAGACCTTCAAGATCATTCTCGTCACTTTAATGTGGAGTCTTTCCTAATGTAAGTTAATGAGGCTTATCTGCATGCATAGGTGAGGAAGTGAGGATTAATGCAGTTGAAAATATATACGGTGGAATCGCAATACTGTTTTGTAATACAATTCCCTAAACCATTCACTATATCTTTGACAAGGCTCAACATTATTCAAAGTGCAAAATTACTTTTGTCTAGCAATTCCTTTTTCATTGGGAAATGGCGTAAAAACTCCCGGCACTTTTTGGACGGTGCACGTTTACCCCCCGGACTTTCGATCGTTACACAAGATCTCCCTTGGAATTTCACTTTGTTTCAACCATCAACCCTTTGTCTATTTTTAAATTTGCACATACCTAACATGTTATTTTTCAAAGGTAAAACCATAGTTTTTGTGAGGTCTTCCATGTCCCCCTCAACAAAATCTCTGAGCCCTCCTCCGATGGCCAATTCATCTCTCTTGGGTACCGTGCCTCCCTTCTCATCTCATCTAATCTTAATCTAATACAACCCATCACTTAAGGAAATCTGGGTGGAAACGAACGTAACAGGGGGCGATGACGGAGTTTGTGGCGACGATGTCAAGGCTAGCGAGGGTGTTGGTGGGTTCTTAACGGAGAAACCGGACCGTCAGGGCATCGGTGTGTTCTACGAGAGCACGTGCTTCCTCCGGCTGAACCACTACCTGGCATGCCGGCTCTTGCCGTAGATGTCCGGGTTGGTGCCCCGCATAAACAGTGAGGTTCTGACCGTTCTCTACCAGGACCAGGTCGGAGGCCTTCAGTTCCTCAAGGGCTCTCGATGGATTGCTCACGCCCAATCAAGATGCTCTCATTGCCAACATCAGAGACCTTCTTCAGGTAAAAAAAAGAAAGAACGCACAAACATTTTCACTCCACATTTCACATCGTTCTCAGGTGTACCGTACAACATTATGATTTATTGTCATAATTAAGTATAAAAATGTCATAACATGTTGTAACATTGATTTATGACATTACAACGAACTGTTGTAAACAAGTTTAAAACAGTCCTACAAAAAGTTGGAATACGATGTATATACCTTAGAAATTCCCGTTTTCGTTTGGGTTAAGCCTCTTTGTATTTGACTTGCATTAACGGGGTGAGCTTGAATGGTGTTAGCTCAAACCCTGCTAGGCCGACCCAAACCGATTAAAGAGCTACTTACTTTGACTCACTCAACCTCAAGAAATCTTTGCTTCCGATTGGCCCGATCCCGAGGGGCTCGAAAGCAATGTCTATATGCCCAATCTGAACAAAAAAAAAATTGGAGACGGGTTCATCCAAGCAATGCTCATTCAATTCTTCAATGCCCTGACTTTTCTCGTGTTTTGAATGAGGACAATGATCAACTCGGGTATGAATTGCTCCTTTTTTTGGCAGGCGTGGAGCAATGACGTGCACAAGAGTGTGGAGCACGGCCCTTTGTATGACTCTAATCGGGAGTTGCATAGAGCCCCCTCTGTCACTCAAAAGCAGTTGAAGGCATAATTTAATATTTTAATATTCTAACAATATCTCTCACACATAGGTTAGATGTTGGCCTAAGTCCTTGAAATATTTAAACTTAGGACCTTCCGCACTGCTGCCATGTGAAATTTTCTGGGACCACTGCCAAGTGCCGGCTGTTTTAAATGTTTAAGCAAAGTGGGTGGAAAGAGATCACATATATACAAAAAGCATATAAATCTCATTGTGGAGAAGGAATGTCTTGTGGTGAATCCGTATATCTGTGGCCAACCATTCATACTTGTGGCCTTCAAACCAGTAAAAGAAGAAAGAGAGGCATATCATATCAATATGGCCTTTGTATATAATCTTTTTGACATACAACGTTAGTACTTAGCTGATGTCAAGCCTTCTTTCATGATCGTCCAATGAACCGGGCAGGCTCGGCTCTAAGCCTTTGGAGAAAACAATCATAGACTTCTGTGTAATCTGGCCTACCTAAAACGCATTTTCCAAGCTTTCTCATGACTAACTAAACAATCTTCAGGAATTGCTATTATCTTTTCAAAAAGAAAAGGTTATGACCAGGGAGGCCGAATAGGTACGGTCAATTCGTAAAGTGAACCACAAGGCCTATCCATCTAATAAAAGTTACACTCAAGCTCGGCCTGCCTATGAAGATGGATGGATGACCGTCCCAGAACATTAGTGTATATGGTAAGTTCACTAACTGAATTGTCTTGTTGAATGCAAAAGGAAAGGTAATTCACAATTACATGGCAAGAACATTCATCGATAGACACACAGGCAGTATATATCAAAACTTCTGTTGTATTAAAAAAGGCCATTAGTTATGAAACATGGCCGTGATGTTTCACCCATTAAATGTCGCTAAATTTTATTTGACCACAACTAGTGTCACACCCCGCACCCAACATGGGCATGAACATCCGCCCGGGGTCTAAACAGAGTGCGACACTTCCAGGAATGCGTCACCGACCCGATTACAACCCGATCAGAGTCAACACGCCAAAAGCGGAAACGACGTATATACGTATGTAAGATAAGTATATACACCCGGACATTTTTAAAGCAACCATGAATAGCGAACTAAAGCAAATTACGATCTATTAAACCAAAATATACATTCTTTAAAAACTTGAATACAATATCCCTTTGATCAACAAAAAGAACACCAAAAAGGGCCACGAAGTAGAA
The DNA here is from genome assembly GCA_031216285.1 of Syzygium syzygioides. Classification (NCBI taxonomy): domain Eukaryota; kingdom Viridiplantae; phylum Streptophyta; class Magnoliopsida; order Myrtales; family Myrtaceae; genus Syzygium; species Syzygium syzygioides. Next base: position 29,889,806 of record CM062248.1, on the reverse strand, counting down.
GGGATCAGTGACCAAGGGATATTAATCTATCTACCGGAGGGCTACAGTCAAAAGAAAGGGGCTAGCCTCTACTGATAATACTGAGACCTAATCTACGGCTCCCAGTCGGGGTCAGATGACTCTGAAAACTCCTCCTCTTCCTCAGTCAAATGTTCCTGGTCCATCCCAACTTCAGCAACTTCTCCAGCTTCGTCAATATCCATATCCCTTGCACTAAGGTCTAACTCTTCGTCCTCCACCGGGTCTACGTCTAGGGCTATGACTTGCTGCTCCACCTCCTCCTCATGCATAACTGCTGGCCCATCCACGGTCTCATTCTGCCAACTCACGCTGAGGGAAGGCTGTGGGTCCGACACTTCACCGCTCACCATCTGAGGAAGCACGACGCCGTTCGCGTCCACCGGGACGTCAAAAGTTCTGATTGGGGGTCCCGTCACGCCATCTGCTCCCCTATGGCACCAGGCTACATACTCCTGGGTATGGCTATAGTCCTCTCCCACATTAACAAATAAAACTAACCGATATCTAACATATGCTGTTCCATCCCCGCAAGGGTGCACACTAACTGATCGCTGAATCCGCTGCGGGTATCCAAAAAGATGGCCATCCCTCGGCATCTTACGGACGGGGGTCTGAAAAGTTCGGTTTTATTACAACCGTGAGAAACTCAGCAAGTAATAAATCCCTAATCCTGAACTAGGCTAATGTGCACCTCCGGAAGATAAATAAAATGCATAATTAAATGAACTAGTGCAACAATCAATGTCAATTCACCCGGGCCCATAGCCCAATTCACCACAACATCCTGCATGCGAGACTTTCAATATTAATGTGAAACATGTACAGTTACATTGGCTCGAAGGCCACGACCCTAAGGCCAGCAATCCATTAAACCGACCCGAAGGCCCGGCCTGGAGGCCTCAGTTCGTTCCGACCCGAAGGCCCGGTCCGAAGACCCCAACTGTTTCAGCCCGAAGGCCCGGTCCGAAGACCCCAACTGTTTCGACCCGAAGGCCACATTTGTTTCGACCCGAAGGCCCGACTCGAAGGCCACAGTTATTTCGACCCGAAGGCCCGACCCGAAGGCCACAGTTATTTCGACCCGAAGGCTTGACCCGAAGGCCACAGTTGTTTCGACTCGAAGGCCCGATTTACTCACGACAGACATGTGCATTACTGAATTCAATCTCAACCATATTAAAACATAATATGTAACTTCACATGTCATGGAATTCGAATCAATAGCCGTTATACCTCGATGTGCCCAGATCAATGAATCACAATTTCCCACTCAATCGGCACTTTATCGGCACGTCTAATTCATTTCATTTTAGTTTATGAATACTCGGTATTTAACGCCCAACTCAGCATTACCAAAGGTCCAATCCATTTAGGATCCGCCATAACCAATCGGACTCAGCCATAATAAGTCTCGATTAAAACTCCTAATCAGCCTATCTATATATACGTCCATTTAGGACACAAATTAACTCAATTAACCCTAAAATTTACCCCCAAAAGTGCACAATCAAACTAATTCGGGGTTTAGGGATTTTTACTCGCCTAGTATAGTCTTGAGGCGACGGGAGCGGGCGGTCGACTACCGACGTGCGGTGAGAGTCGACGGCGGCGCTCTGGTGCAAGCCGGCGGTCACACGGCGCCGGGGGCGGTACAAGCACGGGCGCGGGCGCGGCAACGGGCACGAGCGCGAGCGCGGCAGCGGGCGCGCGGGCACGGTGTGGGCGCGGCAGCGGGCGCGGCTATGGCCCGGGCTGGCCGGCCGGGGTTGGCTGGTTGGTCGGGGCGGCGGCCGGCGGCGCGGCGGTGACGAGCGGCGACGGTCGGGCGCGGCTGGGGCGAGCTGGACGAGAGAGAGAGAGAAGCCGAGGGTGAGAGACGGAGAGAGAGACGGGGAGAGAGGGAGAGAGAGAGAGAGAGAGAGAGAGAGAGAGGGAGAGGCGGGAAGGTTGAGGGGAGACAGCAGACCGGCGGTGAGGCGGCGACGGCGGCGCGGCGGCGGCGAGCCGACTGGGCTCGTCGGTGAGAGCGCGGCGGTCGAGCCGGCGGTGAGCAGTAGATCTGGTCGGCCTCGGCTCCGGCGTGCCCAAAAGCCGTGCGAACAGGAGAAGGAAAGGGAGAGGAAGGGAGCAGTCGGGGCGGTGGTCGGTGCGACGGCGATCGGTGCGGCGAGGCTGGACGGCGACTGGCGCGACGAGCAGTGGCGCCGGGCTCGTTGTCGCGCGTGCGAGGAAGAAGAAGAGAGCGGCTGACTGGCGACGGCGGCGGCGGAGCTCCCTGGCGGCGTCGGTACGGTGCGGTGGCGAGCTCGGACGGTGGTCGGCGTGCCGGGCGACGCGCCAGCGGACTGAGCCGGCTCCGGGCCCGACCAGCAGCGAGGTGAGCTCGCGGTGCTGCTGCGCGTGTCTCGCGGGGAGGTCGGCGAGGGGCGGTCGAGGCAGCCGGCGGAGGCGTGACGGCGGTGGGGCTCGCCGGCGACGGCGTCGAGGCGGTGTGGCGCGGCGGCAGCTCGAGCGGCGTCGATCGAGCAGAAGAACGAGGCGGAATAGGGGCGTCGGGCTGGAGGGGAGAGAGAAGGAAGAGGGAGAGGAGGAAGAAGAGGAGAGAGAAGAGGGGAGTTGGTGCATGGGGAACATGCAGAGGGGACGTGCGCAGGAGTAGGGGGGTAGCGTGCACGGCTGGGAAAGAGGGAGAGAGAGAGAGAAAAAGAAAGAAGAGAGAGGGAAGGAGAGAGAGAGAAGGGACGCGCGCGGGAGGGCTCAGGAGAGAGAGAGAGAGAGAAAGACCCAATTTGAATTTTTAGGGCGTGATCCATTGGACACGGTCCGAACTAAAATCGACATAACTGTCCCGATACAATTCCGGAAAAAGGCCTAACGGTCTCCGAAAAATCCCAAATAATATTCTAGGGCAGTTGACTGAAATAAAATAATTCCAGTCATACTACGAGGGTAGTCTACAAGTCCAAATTCGCACCCGATCAAAAATTCCATTTCTCACTATCCCTGATATTCTCGATGTTGGCCACAATAATATCGACACCGTCCAATTTATTTCGTTCTGAAACTCCCAAAAATCGACTGACAATGTTCGGGGTCTAAATAACGACAAAATTCGATCGAGTGCAATTCTAGCAAAATCTCTAATTTAAAATAATAATAACCGAGAGTGATCAGTTCTCAGGCGAGATTTTTACTACAAGCACACTGACAAATCACGCGTTCTATAAATCCCAAAAATTGATCGAAATTCGGACTGTTACAACTGGTGCCCTCTTTCGATTCATATCTCATATGTCATACCAACCCTCAGAAGCCTGTTCCTTGGGATCGCCATGATTTTCTCGCCTTGCCTGAAATTTTTCCTGAGAAAACTGTACACGTAGTTGACCACGATCTTCTTCAACGTGGACGACTTCGGCTCCGCGACCACATCAGCTTCCCCGAGGAGGTACACCACTCCCCTATCCATCGCTTTCTGCACAAATTGCATCTCCTCTTCGGCCACTTGGGTCGGACCGAACACAATTCCATTGGAAGAATTAGTTGACTTGGCCGCATTAAATGATTGGATAGAATTACAGGAGAGATTGGATGGGTTTTGCTGCAGCAGCGACTCCTGCATAATGCTTGATCGCTTGGCCTGTCCATCTTCTGCTAGCAGTGTCGAATGTGGTACATCGTTGTTGGTTGTCATATCCTTTCGGATGTGATCATTGTTCTCAGCCTCAAGGAAGAAGTACTCCTGCCGGATGAATTCCTTCAAGTTGTCCACCAATTGGCGCTCGAACTCATGCGGCTCCTCGATCTTGTCCTTGTATCCATACCGGACAATGCAGCGGAACATTCTGAAGCCCCTCGGCTTGACCTGCCTGAACAAGAACCGCTCCTCTAGCGCAACCTTGTTGATCGGGAGGTTCTTGATTGAGACAAGGACTATTATCGAATGGATAGACGAAATATTTACCACAAAATGTGATAATATTGGAGGAATCCCCTGCACGAGCTCGGAATAGAGGAAGGCAACCCCGGGGACCCGATTGATGCTTGGGTTTGCGGCGAGATCTCTGATGAACTCAGCCGAGACCTTGTTCTTGAGCTCATACATGTACCGTTGCTTGTGGACGTAGTGCCAGATAATCATGATGGTCATGAGAAAGGCAGCAAACACAAGCGGTAGGAAACCGCCCTCTATGAACTTGTAGAGGACCGACGAGAGATAGATCAGTTCGATCGAGCCGAAGATGGTGACAAAGAGCACGATCCACCATATGCTCGTCTTCCATATGACAAGCATGACGAGAGTGAGCAGGCAAGTGGTGATCACCATAACGCTCACCACAGCTATTCCTGCAACCAAAAGTTCAGGAGACAAATTAAATTACAAAAGCCACCAAATTTGATCCCATCAGAATATTTGAGGGTGCAAATTTTCAAGCCGGTCCAGATTAGTATACAGTTATTAGAAGTTTCAAACGGAAAGTAAATGTAATTAATTAAATCATCAATGAAGCCTAGCAATTTGCACTTACCGTAGGCATTACCGATGTTGGTTGTGGTCTGGAAGCCAGCAGTGACCAAGACGCTAGCAACCATGAGCATGTAGTTCACCTCCGGTATGTAAACCTGGCCCTCGTACTTGGCGGACGTGTGAATCACCTTGACCCTCGGGAAGCAGCCCAAGGCCAGCGACTGCGAGATGATGGCATATGCCCCCGAGATCATTGCCTGGCTCGCAATGATTGCCGCAGCGACTGCCACCACAAACATCGGCCAGTACAATGGATCTGCTCATAGATCAACAGGAGTCGCGAAACATTATCAAACATGGGCTCATTTGTACTGCCGGCATGAAGCCTTGCAAACATCTAGGGCTCATCCTAAGAATCACGTACATTTTATGTTGAGAGCATAATTTAGGTCAATTTTCTAGGTATTGATCTTGCTTTCTTTGCTAGATTGAATCGATTATAAAATTCAAACAAGGGTGTTGTATTTGAATTTTACATACCTGGGATTGAGTCATAGAAAGTGTTGGCAACATGGTCAGGGTGCTTCATGAGATAAGCTGCTTGTCCACTATATGCGGTCAACAGTGCAGGAAATACGAGGCAAGAGAAGCTGATCTGCATGAATTGTACACCCACAAAAAATCGTCAACGGAAATTGTGGGAAAAGCACAAAGTGATGTATGACGGTTTTAATTCTTTCAGTTTACTTATGGTTTTGTTCTTGGCATGATTTCCTCAATGGACAAAGACTTGGAGACAAGAACAGAAAAAAAAAAAAGAATAAATAAAACACAATTAATAAAATAAATGTTCCCAAAGAAGCCAAGAACAGCTTCCTTCTGTTGAAAGCTAACACAAAGGAAATTGCATCTACTTACTTGGATTGCTCGAACATTGAAGTGACCCAGATCGGCAAACATGGCCTCGGTGCCTGATTTCAATTGAATCATCCATATCAATGAGCTTAAAGCTGTGACCTACTTGTTCACCAAAAGAGCACATGCAAGAATACACATGGACCTGTAATGCAGAGGACGATGCCGCCAAGCGAGACCCAGGCATTCTTGCCGTTGCGGAGGAAGTAGTCGACAATGTACTTAGGGTTGAAGGCACGCAACACACTGATGTCATACTTGAACAGGTTGAAGAGGCCGATCCCACTGATGAACATGAACCAGACGAAGACAATGGGGGCGAACGTGAACCCAACCCGGTCTGTCCCATACTTCTGGACGCTGAACAGGACTATCAAGATCCCCACCGATATCCCCACCATCGCAGCTGCTAGGACATAAGTTGGATATACTTTTACTGATGAGCTAGTATTTGCGTGTGCCACAAGGAAGAGAGTTATATATAGATTTTAGAAGCATATTTGTATTATCAATTTGCTAATAATTAAGCTTTGTGTTTACCTTTGCCCAGTGACTTGATCCCGCTCACTGCTGAAAGAACTGCGGGAACCCAAAAGAAAACAATATTCCTATTTATTTAATTGTGTAAAAAGGATTAACACGAACTTTCAGCATGATTAATCTTAGGTGTAAGCTGTGCAGTACCCAATAAGGAGCAATCGATAGCATGTCGACAAGCCCATCTTTGTTTGAGGATGTGATTATGTGTTTCCGAAAGGCACATCTTGAGGCAGTACGTGATGTACGTTCTACATATATGAAGACACTTTCTCCTTCATAAGGAGGAAGCGGACTCTATTCTCACATGATGTTTCTTGGTGCTTGCTTTAACACGACTTTTATAAAATTATTGGTTTTCACTATATGTAAGTCTCTATCAGAAGATAGGCAAAAGAAGTTTATCATGTTAAACTTTTTTCAACTGTGAGAACATGAAAACAAAAATTTACCAAACATCTGTTGTGCCGTATGTAAATCGTATGTGGGTAACCACTAAAGAGTGTACAATAAAAATTTCTTTGAATTGAAATGAACCATCTTAGGTGAGCTGCCATTGTTATGGGTACCCTCAAGTGCAAAAGACAGAGCTGTTTCCTGGCTAGTTGGACTTGAAGAATTCTTGGAAAGGGTTGTGATAGATAAATAGCGAGAAAACATGGTGATTTAAACCTGAAATGGATGGGGTGAGAACACCGTCACCAATGACCATCGAAGTGCCCATGATGGTGACAAGAAAGAGAATGATCTGGGCGGTCTTGCTGTTCTCGATCATCTCCTTGATCTTCTGAGCCCGTCGCAGCTGCTTCGACGGGGTGTGGAGTTTGTAATTCGAAACATCTTGGTCCTCCGGTTGGTGATTCGGGATCAAGCTCGCCTTTGCGTGCCTGCACATCAGAGAGTACAACGCGAACGTTCCTCCTGCAGGCACATAAGTCAGAATTCAGAAAATCAAGTCACCTACATCTACATAAAATGGTCATGTACATTATCCCGATAATCATGGTATGTATGTGAAGCACAGTAAAGGTAGACATGCGTACCGTCGCCGTTGTCATTGGCTAAGAGAACGATGAAGACGTACTTGAGCAAGGGGACAAGGGCAATTGTGTAGATAATGAGCGACAAAACCCCAAGAATATCCTCAGTGTCCTTAATTCTCTCCGTGAACGTACTCGCGTACACGTACAGTGGAGACGTCCCTATGTCGCCGTCCACCACTCCTATGCTCTGAAATGCCAAACTCATTGTCGTTTGCCAATTCACCTGTAAATCATTCATTTCATCAATTCAATCACCAAAACAAATATATCCAGTTATTCGAGGGGAAATTAGAATTTTACAAAGCCCATCAACATTAATTCGATTTATCGTGGGTAGCTGATGATGATCATGTCCCGCAGTGAACAGTGTCCGTAAAAGCTTATTTACTTCAGTATCATTTTTATTTCATGATCTGGTAAAAGATAATGGAGAAATTACTATGGAAAACGATTCTATGACAAGCATAAACAAGAAATCTACTTCACTGCAATTTTACAAATACATGTGGGACACACATCTTTTCTAAGAATCCTCCCACTGTCTTCCGATCGATACGATTCAAGGATCGTTCAAAAGTTCATCCTAGTAAATCCTGGCCGTTCACGATTTCAAGAAAGACGGACCGAAGAACTGTATGCTATGTTTTCTTATGACAAAGGAAGAAAAGGAATTGATAAGCCGATGCAAAACATGGCCACATGTGAAATTTGCAATAAGCACCTTGGAGGAGTGGGCGTGGGACTTAAAGACTCGACCCGCCTCCAGGTTGAGAGAGTCGATGTGCCGCAGTCTCGCCCACGAGACCTTTCGCTCTTGCATGCTCAGCTTCTTCTTGTCCTCCGATTGTTCTTCTTCCTTCTCCGCCATAAGTGATGACTCCACTCTTTCCAGGGCCTCGACAGTCAAGACGTTTGCGTCAAATTCTTCTGCTAGACAAATCGTGCGGAAGTGTTTTTTATGTCGAGAATTTGACGCAGACGTGCTTGTTTTGCGTACAGGTTTAGTATGACAATAAATTTTCTCTTCAAGGTAAATGAATAGGCTTCATCGATAAAATTTGGCAAGTCAGCACGCGTTTTTATTGCGGATGTCTCCCTAATTATTGTATTGCAGATGGACGACAATATGTATGACATTATTTTCCTAATCAATGCATTGTGCATAGACATCAACAAATATGAGCTTATCTCCCTAATCAACGCACCTGGATATATTTCCTTGGTTGCATAAATATGAGATTATCTCCTTAATTAAGCAATAGAAGATCTTGGTATATATAATTTAAGCAACAAACTCGCCAAGGACATTCAGAAAGGAAAGGGATTTTGTGGTCCAAACGGCACCGTTGGGAAATATTCTTATATTTATTGCTGTATACCCACGATGCATGTTGCCATATATAATTTCGAGATTCATGGATTGGCCGACAGACCTGGCTAGTCTTTAAAGTTTCATCGTGATGGGATAGATCATTATAATTGTTGGTCTTCAACAAGAAATTTCTAGTAAGTGTGAGTCACTAGCTCGCGTAGACTACACATCTCTACCCAAAAAAAAAAATCATGCATTAATCGCAACACCAAGATAAAAATAAAACTAAATTCCATGATCACCACTTGGACTTAGGGTGCATTTGGTTCGGCTTTTGCGAAAAACTTTTGGGAAAATGCTAAAGCCTTTCGTTTAAAGGAGTTTTCCGAAATGTTAAAGTCTAATTTAAAAGCACATTGAGAATCAACTTTGAGTTAATTGTTGTTTGGAAAAAAAAATGCCCTTTGTAAGCGGCGTCGCCAAGGTCGCGCTATCCCAGGCAACCTCAAGCAAGGCTAGCTGGCACTAGATTGGCTTACTGGCAGCCAGATCTGGCCTCGCTTGCCGCTTGAACCCTAGCCAGTTAGGTTGCATGAGGTGGGGATATTTTCGGAATTATGGAAGTTTAGCGAAGGCAAAGTTGGCAGAAAAAAATGTATTTGCATTCCGGAGTGCACAAAGAACAAAGAACCTTTGGATCTGCCTTGGGTAGATGCTTTTGGAAATGCAATTGCATCTTCTCAAAACTGTCTGAAATTTTTTTCAAACGTTACTTGCATTTGCCCATTTTGGGAAAGTGTTTCCAAGTGCACCCTTAGGACTTTTTGTTGGGAAAACACTCCCAAATAGACTGTGATGATATCGTTGGTCTCTATGAGTTCAGTGAAGGCTGAAACGAAGATCTCAACAGAAGGAGAATGAGTCTAATACGACGACATGTTCACGGAAACTTGGAAATTAGGGTCGATCTTTTGTCTACATGATGTCTTTGGATATTAATATACTCAAAAGGATGATTGGATAGACAATCACAAGTAATTTCTCATGGATCAATGGTGATATCGAGCACATGCCGATGATAAGCATTAAACCGTGTTGATATCAAGTCAAGTTAGAAAATAGCATTAGCTATTTGAGATATAACATAAGTCCCACCGAGAACTCAAAAGATCTCTCCTGCTTATCTATCTATTTACACACTACTAGGGACCACTACTAGATACGTCTCTTTTGCAGGCACTGATCTAGAAGCCTGAAAAACTCAAACTCAAAATACATTGAATCCCACTTAGTGATCTTTCCTTCAACTCCATACATAAATTGCATGATCTAATTCCTTCAAGTATCCATTTTTATCTTTCCCTTGCCAGCGTGCTTACCGTACCTGCCCTAGCGGGAACTACCCTAGTGACGCTGATAACGTGTTTGTTTGAAGATGAACGTTGAACAATGTAGGCATAACTGTTAACAGGCTGAGAAATCACAGCAGAAGAACCAAGAAAAGACCGCTAAGCAGCCGACGGCTTTTTGGTGAAATAGTTAGAGGATTAGCGAAGTGAGAACTCCAACAGACTCCATTTTGGGAAAACCAGTTGCTGTCAGATGGAAAGGTTGTATGGGCAATCCTAACGTCGGTAACTGCTCTGAACGACTCTCAAACAGCTCTGTGTCTAAACAGAGTCTCCAACGGAATAATCGAAGATGCCCATATCAGAAGGATCAAGGAAGCTAGAAGGGGTTCAAATGGAAAAAGAGTACACTAACAATATTCTTCATTATTCTCTTGCGTAACTAAAATTGTCACTGTAATTGTTTGGAGATTTCTAAGTAGAGTTCAAGCTCTTTTGTAATCATGATAAGATTAAGTGTACAAGAGTGATAGTAGTAAATGTGTCCCGATAGTGTGATCTATCAATTGAATGGAGTAACACTTGCTAATTGTAACTTGTCTTAAAGATTACTAATAGAATCCAACTCGTGTTGAGGTTCTCACCTAGAGAATGGACATTGACTTGGGGATAAAGTCGAACCATTATAACTTTGCTATGTGCTTTATTTTTCATTATTATTATCGTCATATGTTCATTAGCATCACCTACACATAATGTACACAATCTATTTCTGATGCTGTTGAGATTCATTTAATTATATATTGCGAAAGTGTTTCAAAATCTTGATACAACCGATTCAGCTTTAACCCAACAATTAGTATCAATGCTCTATTGCTTCTTATTTGGAGTGTTTTACTTCTAAGCATAAATATTCTTATTTATGGCTAATCTTAGTGGTTTCTTTGTTACCAACTCTCAAGCTTCTAGCAAGCCATTTTACTTTGATGGCACCAACTATGGAGACTGGAAAAGTGGGTGTAAGGTTATATTGAAGCAACAGATCTCCTTTTGTGGGAGCTCATTCAAAATGGACCTGTAATACCTACAGTAATAAGAGCTCTCGCTCAACAAGATCGTGAGAATGTGCAACCTACGGCTCCCATCGCTGCTGCAACTAGAATAGAAGAATCACAGAAAGACTTACACAAAACGCAAAAGCTAAACCTTTATTATATTGGGCCTTGTCTCTTTCTGAATTTAACATAATCTATTCATGTTCGACAGCTAAAGAAATTTTGGGTCGATTCTTAGTCACATTCGAATGAATGGATAGGGTGAGGGAGACAAACATTTATTATATTGGGCTTTTTAAACAATTGGCAGTGGTTCCACCAAATCTCACGTGATATAAGAAATTTGCCTTTCTAATTGCATATTTTCACGCTTTAGGCTTAGGGTGAAGACTAGCCTATGCATGAGGGGGAGTGTTAAGATATTTAAATAATAAATCACACATTCATTAATAGCTTAACATTTTAGAACAATTAACAGTGATCATACCAAATCTCACACTCGTTGTCAACATTGGAGACCTTCTTCACATAAAACAAACAGAATTCACAAACACTCTCACTCCACATTTCACATTATTTTCAGGTGTACTGTACAACATTACATAGTATTGTCATGATTAAGTATAAAAATGTTGTAAAATGTTATAACATTGATTTACGACATTACAATGAAGTGTCGTAATCAAGTTTAAACAGTCCTACAAAAAGTTAGAATATGATGTACCTTAGAAATTCCTGTTTTTGGTTGGTTTAAGCCCCTTTGTACTTGACTTACATCAACAGGGTGAGCTTGAAAGGTGTCACCTCAAACCCTACTAGGCTGATCCAAACTAATAAAAGAACTACTTGCTTTGATTCACCCAACCTAAAGAAATTTTTGCTTCAGATCCGCCAGGGCAGGCCCAGCCCGATCTCGAGGGGCTCGAATGCATTGTCTATATGCCCAATCTGAACAAAGTCCCCAAGTCAATTTGGAGACGGGTTCATCCAATAAATGCTCGTTCAATTCTTCAATGTTCTGACTTTTCTCGGGTCTTGAACGAGGCCACTCATCAACGCTGGTATGAATTGCTCCTCCTTTTGGCAGGCGTGGAGCAATGATGTGCACAAAGGTGTGGAGCACAACCCATTGTATGACTCTGATCGGGAGTTGCATAAAGCCCCTCTTTGCAACTCAAAAGTTTTAAATTGTTAGTTGAAGGGATAATTTAATATTTTAATACTCTAATAGTACCCCTCACACGTAAGCTAGACATTGGTTTAAGCTAACTGTTTTAAATGCTTAAGCAAAGTGGTTGGAAATAGGTCACATATATATAAAAAGCATATAAACTTCGTTGTAAAGTAGGAATGTCTTATGGTGAATCTGTATATCTATGGCCTATCATTCATACTTTGCGGCCTTCAAACCAGTAAAGAAGAAAGAGAGGCATATCATGTATGAGTCAATATGGCCTTTGTACAACATCTTTTTGTTGAAACTCATGATCATCCGATGAATTGGGCAAGCTCGGCTTGGGCCAAGCCTTCAGAGAAAACAATTATAGACTTCTGTCAAATATGGCATACCTATAAAGCATTTTCCAAGCTTTCTTATGGCTAACTAAATGATCTTTGACAATAGCTTTGATCTTTTTCAAAAAGAAAAAGGTCGGGAATGGGGAGGCCTTATGGGTATGGTCGAGTTGTAAAGTGAACCACAAGGCCTACCGATATAATAAAAGTTACACTCAAGCTCAGCTTGCCCATTAAGATAGATGGATGGACGGTCCCTGAACATTAGTGTTGGAAACGGATGCGGAAACGAAAAGACAGAACACCAGAAATTTACGTGGTTCGATCACGAAGTGATCTACGTCCACGGGCGAGGCACGACAAAATTCCACTATAATCAAAGAGAGTACAAAATTTCAGAAGTCGAAACAACGACAAAACCTCACGGTTCACTAAAACTCTCTGAAAACAAAACTCTCTGTTCTACAATGAGAAAACCTAGCCACCGTGTAAAATAGGGCTCCCGAAAATTTTCTCGGGGGCTACGCCCCCGAACCCCCCACGCATTGGTTCTCTTCCTCCAGCTTGGGCGGTCCGCTATGGAGATTTGTTCGCTTGCTGCGGGTTGGGCCTATCGGCCCAACCCTTCGCGTTGCGAACCAAATCTCAATTTCCTTTCCACTTTTCGGGTCGCACAAAAATATGTCGGGTTGGGTCATGGACCGGACCGAATACATAAAATTCAAGACATATTTAACAATTAGTGTATATCATAAGTTCAGTAATTGTATTTCCTGTTGAGTTATTTTTTATTTGTCTCACTCCAAAAGCTAGCTCAAAGGGTGAGGCGTTCCTTCAAACTTATTGTTGGTTTTTTAGTCGAGAGAGGAAAGACAACATTTTTTTATAACTTCTGCAAACATTACAATTTAAAAGAAGGAAAAATAACCAACCACTAACAACATGGCCCTACAAATAAACCACGATCAACAGCACTAATAAAAATAGCTTAACCGCTTCCTAAAGACTAGGACAACCATTTAACAAATTGAAATAACAAAAACACATGCTGTACGTGGACATGTTTCAGTCCTGAAGCGTATTCCTAACACTCCTCCTTGCTTTAGGAATTGCAAACACCAATTTTCTGCCTCAGAAACTCGAACTTGTTGATTGGAAGGGGCTTTGTACATAGATCTGCCAGCTGATCTTTAGACTTGCAATAAACTAAAGTCACAGATTCTTCTTTTTGCACTTCTCTCAGAAAGAATAGCTTGATGTTGAAATGCTTAGTTTTTCCATGAAACACAGGATTGTGAGAAATAGCAACGGTAGCTTGGTTGTCAACAAATATCTTAGTGCTTTCTTTTTGCTCAAGATTGAGATCCATTAGAATTTTCCTTAGCCACAAAGCTTGATTAACAGAAGCTGTTGCAGCAACAAACTTTGCTTTTGCAGTGGATTGAGCCACGGTTTCTTGCTTCTTCGAGCTCCAAGAGAAAACACCAGATCCAAGAACAAAACAGTAGCCTGAAGTGCTTCTCATGTCATCAATGGAACCTCCCCAATCACTGTCAGAAAAACCAACCAGCTTGAACTCCTTGCTTTTCGTGAATTTGACACCAAAATCACTTGTCCCTTTAACATATCGAATCACTCTCTTGGCAGCCTTGAGATGCAATTCACTTGCGCAATGCATAAATCTGGACAAAATACTTACAGCATTCAAAATGTTAGGCCTTGTTGCTGTGAGATACATTAAGCAACCTATCAAACTCTTGAAATATCCCTCATCAACTTTATCTGCACCATCTTCTTTGCATAGCTTCTCCTTTTGATTCATAGGAGTGCTTACTTCCTTGCATTCTTCAAGCTTAAACTTCTTTAAGATCTCCTTCACATACTTCTTCTGGTAGATGAAAACCTCATGCTTAGCTTGCTTAATTTCCATTCCAAGAAAGAATGACATTAAGCCGAGATCTGTCATCTCAAAGACCTTCATCATTTCACGTTTAAACTCCTCAACCAGCTTTGCATTATTTCCTATCAGCAAAAGATCATCAACATAAAGAGAAACTATGAGGACATCATCGCTTAGACGTTTGACATAAAGAGCGGCCTCAAACATGCTTTTTTCAAAGCCTAAGCTTAGCAAATGATCATCAATTTCGCTGTACCAAGCTCTTGGAGCTTGCTTCAAACCGTAAAGAGCTTTCTTGAGAAGAAACACCTTGTCCTCCTCTCCATTCTTCTCAAATCCTTCAGGCTGTTCAACATGAATTTCTTCCTACAAAGCACCATTTAGAAATGATGATTTTACATCAAGTTGATATATTCTCCAATTCATTTGAGCAGCTACAGCAAGCAGAATTCTTATGGTGTCCAATCGAGCAACTGGTGCAAAGGTATCCAAGTAGTCCATGCCAAAAACTTGAGTATAGCCCTTTACCACAAGTCTTGCCTTATGTTTGTTGATAGAGCCATCAGCATTGAGCTTGGTTCTGAACACCCACTTGACTCCAATTACTTTTCTATCTTGAGGCCTTTTCACTGGAATCCATGTATTGTTCTTCTTTATCATGGACAGCTCCTTCTTCATTGCAGCTATCCACCTTTGATCATTTCTTGCTTCTTCATAATCTGTAGGTTCACTCACAGCAATGTTGCATCTTTGATAAATGTCAGAGAGCAACCTAGTTCCTCTCACGGGGACATTATCTACTATTTCATTTTGTCTTTCTTCATCTTCTTCAGTGCTTGAACCAAAGAGCTTGAATTTTGGCTCTACCACGATCTGACTTCTCTTCTTTGCATCATCCCAATTCCACTCTTCATCCTCCACAAAGTGGACATCCCT
Source organism: Syzygium syzygioides (assembly GCA_031216285.1). Taxonomy (NCBI): domain Eukaryota; kingdom Viridiplantae; phylum Streptophyta; class Magnoliopsida; order Myrtales; family Myrtaceae; genus Syzygium; species Syzygium syzygioides. The sequence continues at coordinate 29,874,755 of CM062248.1, read as the reverse complement.
GCTAACTATAATATTTCCAGTTTGTGGTTGGAAAATTTTATAGGCCTTGCTGACTGTACTATAGCCTATAAAAATGCCCAGTAAAGCTCTTCTATCTAGCTTTGTCACGCTTACTCTGTGGAATATGAGTGAAGCACAAGCAACCAAAAACTTTAAGATATTTCAGAGTTGGTTTATAACCATGCCATGCCTCATATGGTGTCTGATCTTTCATTACCTTTGTGGGAAGTCTGTTTTGAAGAAACACAGCCGTACTTGCTGCCTCTGCCCAAAACTTCTTTGGCAAATTCTTCTCATGCAACATGCATCTTGACATTTTCATGATGTACCTATTTCTCCTCTCACTAACTCCATTTTGCTGAGGAGTGTAAGGGGCTGTAAGCTGATGCTCAATGCCCGCATCTTCACAAAACTTGTTGAATTATACCAAAGTGTACTCCTTCCCATTGTCAGATCTAACAATTTGAATTTTGCAGCTATTCTCATTCTCTACTCTTGCCTTGAACTTCCAAAAAACTTGAGCCACTTCTGATTTGAACTTCAAAAAAAAATCCAACACATTCTGGTGAAATCATTGATAAAGGCAGTATAATAGAGACTACCCTTTAGAGAAGGTGTTCATTGAGGGCCTGAGACATCTGTGTGGATCAGTTGCAGCTTCCTTGAAGCTCTGCCAGTTGACTTTGAGAATGGTTTTCTATTGAGCTTACCGAATTGACATGCCTCGCAGCTTGAAATCTGATTTTCAAATTTCAGAAGACCTTCTACCATTGTATTGGATTTCATTTGCAGCATCCCGTGGTGGCGGTAATGCCCGAGTCTCTTGTGCCAAATCTCAGTGACATTCTCCTTAATTGAGAAGGCTGCCTGCTTCTCCTCCAATGGATTTAAAGCAAAACTTTTGCCTTTCATTCTTACTTTAAAGATTTCTTGGTTGGCTGCATCTCTAATTAGGCAAAAATTGTCTTCGAAAGCAACTTTAAACCCTCTTCCAATTAACTAACCAACACTCAACAAGTTTTGTTGAATTTCAGGAACAAAAAGAACATCAGGAATGAACTTTGTACCTGAACAACAAGTTATTGTAACTGTTCCCTTGCCTTTAACTGAAATATAGTCGCCATTCCCAATTCTCACTTTGGTGATAGTGGTAGGCCTCAAATCTCTGAAAAGCTCCTTATCATTGGTCATATGATTGGTGCAGCCACTGTCAATTAGCCAACTCTCACTTGATTCACTGCTTGCAAAACACGTGGCTACAAAAAGTTGATCCTCCTCCTCTTGATCAACAAGTTTAGCCTCTTCTCCTTGCTGTGGATTTTTGTTTTTGCATATGATGGCTTCATGTCCAGTTTAATTGCATTTTCTGCATTTTGCATCAGGTCTTCTCCAACATTTGAAAGGTGGATGACCTTTTTTCCCGCAATGTTGATAGGGAGGATAGTTCCCTTTCACTCCAACTTTCTTATCTCCGGCCTTGCTTTTGCTGCCCGACGTTGAACCTTCGCCTGTTGCTTGAGTCTTCTTGCTTTTCTGCCATCTAAATTTGCCATCATCTTGATGCTTGGCTAATAAGGCTCCTTCAACAACTCCCTCTTGCCTCATGACATGCCTTTGCTCTTGTGCTTGCAGGGCACTTAAGAGTTCTGCCAGTGTGATTGCGGACAAGTCCTTCGTGTTTTCGAAGGTGGTTATTGTAGCCTCAAACCTTTCAAGCGATGTCACAAGAATTTTTTCGATAATTCTTGAGTCTGTCTGCATACTCCTTTATGGTCTCAATTTCCTTCATTTTCTGCATCTCAAAATCACAGATTAGATTCAACACCTGCATTCCACGAATTCTCTCATCTCCTTCATACTCAAACTTGAGAAAATCCCATATCTCCTTTGCCGTCTTGAGAGACATAATTCGAGAAAAAATGGTGGCTAAAACTGCAGCAAACAAGCAAGCTTTGGCCTTTGACTTCTTTGTCTTCTTCTCCTTATGAGCTTTGATATGAGCCATGGTTGGATTGGCAGGAAGTGCAGGGATTTCATAATCTTCTTCCACTGCTTCCCAAAGATCCAAAGCATCCAAGTATGTCTCCATGCGTACTACCCATATCTGATAGTTATCTCCATCGAACACTAGTGGAGCAATTGAAGAGAGACTAGCTTCGGCGTCCATGGCTTGTCAAACTCACACAGGTCCCTTAAGAAGAGAGCTCCGATACCAATTGTTGGTTTTTTACTCGAGAGAGGAAAGACAACATTTTTTATAACTTTAGCAAACATTCCAATTTAAAGGAAGGAAAAATAACCAACCACTAACGACATGGCCCTACAAATAAACCATGATCAACAGCACTAATAAAAATAGCTTAACCGCTTCCTAAAGACTAGGACAACCATTTAACAAACTGAAATAACAAAAACATATGCTGTACGTGGACATGTTTCAGTCCTGAAGCATATTCCTAACACTTATAAAGTGATCACCAACCCCTTCCACACTTATCTTTCCCTCACACATTAGGCCCTAGGTCAGAATAGCAGCAATCCGTATCTTCCGTGAGTGTTGGGTCTAGGCTTGTTGGTAATTAGGTTATGATACTACTGTTAGGTGATCTTAAGCTTCTTTCACCTTGAAAGTTCGTTCAAAGGGCGGGACTTTCCCTCATACTTATGAACTGACTAGTCCCTTCCACAATAGATTGGGGATAACCCCAACATTTTCTTGTTAAATTAAAAAAAAATGTAATTTAGTATTAAAGAAAGCCATTAGTTATGAAACATGAATGTGATGTTTCTCCCATTAAAAGTTGCTAAATTATATTTGACCACATTCAGTATTCTCTTTTCATTCATATCTCATATGTGATGCCAACCCTCATAAGCCTATTCCTTGGGATTGCCATGATATCCTCATCTTGCTTGAAAATTTTCTTGAGAAAGCTATAGACGTAGTTGATGATAATCTTCTTCAATAAGGATGACTTCGGCTCTGCGACCACCTCGGCTTCCATGAGGAGGTACAACACTCCCCTCTCCATCGCTTTCTGCAGGAATTGCATCTCCTCTTTGGCCACTTAGGTCAAACTAAACCCAGTTCGATTTATAGAATAAATCGAGTTGGCCAGTTTAAATGATTGGATAGAATTGGAAGAGAGATTGGACCGGTTTGGCTGCACCAGCGACTCCTCCATGTGGACAGTTGATCCCTTGCTTTGTCCATCTTCCGCTAGCAATGTGAATGTGGTACATTGTGCCGTCTCATCCTTTCAGTTGTGATCAATGTTCTCAGCCTCAAGGAAGAAGTACTCATGCCATATGAATTCCTTCAAGTTATCCACCAATTGGCACTCAAACTCCTGCAGCTTTCGATCTTGTCCTTGATCCATACTGTACGACGCAGCAGAACATCTTGAAGTCCCTCAGCCTAACCTGCCTGAACAAGAACCCCTCCTCCTGTACGGCCATGCTGTTCGAGAGGTTCTTGATCAAGATGAGGACTATTGTCGAATGGATAGACAAAATATTTGCCACAAAATGTGATAATATCAGAGAAATGCCCTGCATGAGCTCGGAATAGAGGAGGCGGACCCGGGGACCCGGTTGATGCTCGGGTTTGCGGCGAGATCTCCAATGAACTTGGCTGAGACCTGCTCATACATGTACCGGTGCTTGTGGACGAAGTGCAAGATAATCATGATGGTCATGAGGATAGTGGCAAACACAAGCGGTAGGAAACCGCCCTCTACGAACTTGTAGAGGACCAATGAGAGATAGAGCAGTTTGATTGAGCAAAAATGGTGAAGAAGAGAATGATCCACCATATGCTTGTCTCCACACAACGAGCATCATGAGAGTGAGCATGCAAGTCGTGATCGCCATAACACTCACCACAGCTATTCCTGCAAGTCGGGATCAGGCTCACCTCTGCATACCTGCATATCAAAGACAGGCACCACATGGGCACAACACAGGCACAAACAAGGCACACAAGTCAGAACTTCGAAATCAAGGTTGACACCAAAAATAGAGAAAAGCTAAAAGAAAAAAAAATGGCACGTGAACCTACAAAAAATTGATAATCCTGGTATGTGAAGCATAATAGGGATAGGCACACATGTCGCCACTATCATTGGCCAAGAGGACAATGAAGACAAACCTGAGTAAGGGGAAGAGGGCAATTGTGTAGATGATTAGCGGCAGAACCTCGAGAATGTCCATAGTGTCCTTAATTCCCTTTGTGAACGTACTACTCACGTACACACAGAGTGAAGATGTCCCTATGTCACAGTACACCACTCTTATGCTTCGAAATGCCAAACTCATCGTCCCTTGCCAATTCACCTATAAATTATTTATTTCATCAATTCGATCAAAAAAACAAATATATTCAATTATTTGAGGGGAAAATAGATTTTAGTAGATTCGATGTTCCCACATGGCATCTGCATGTCCATACATGAATATACTTTTATTGATGACTAGTATTTGCGTGACACAAGGAAGAGAGCGATATATGGATTTTAGAAGCGTATTTGTGTTATCAATTTGCTAATAATTAAGCATTGTATTCACCTTTGCCCAGTGACTTGATCCCGCCTTCTACTGAAATAAGGGAAGAGTGCCAAAAAGTCCTAAACTTTTTGCATTAGTACCAATTTAGTCCTAAACCTTTTTTTAGTGTCAATTCAATCCTAAACCTTTTGTATTGGTGCCAATTTAATCCTAAACCTTTTTTTGGTGTCAATTCAGTCATAAACTTTTTAAATTGCTGTCAATTCAATCCTAAACCTTTTGTATTTGTGCCAATTTAGTCATTCCGGTCAATTTTGATCGGAATTTGCCGACGTGGATGCTTGTCGGCAGGCGGCTAGTCACCGACGCTGAAGTGGCATCGACATGGACAACTTTAATAATATTTTAATATTTTTTTGAATTTTTATTTTTTTCCTTTTTTCTTTTTTTTTCCACTTTTTTTTGGTCCCTCTCCTTCCTCTGGCCGGTCGCCGATTCGACGAGCTCGACCTCTTCGGCCAGTGGCAAGGGCAAGCCTCGCCTTGGTCGGGTGAGGCTCGAGCCCTCGTCGCAGCCTCCAGCGAGGGCTCGAGCCTTGCCTTGGTCGGTCAAGGACCGACCTCACCGAATTTGGCGAGGTTGTTGGGCGAGGCTCGACCTCGCCAGATTCGATGAGGTCGGGCCTCGCCTGACCACGGCGAGGCTCGGCCTCCGGCGAGGGTTCGAGCCTCGCCTTGGTCGGGTGAGGCTCGACCTTGCCAGATCCGGCGAAGTCTGGCCTCGCCCGACCATAGTGAGGCTTGACCTTGTCGGGCGAGGCCGCCCTCACCAGTGGTCGGCAAGGTCGAGCTTGCCGGCCAGAGGAAGGAGGGAGAGGCCAAAAAAAAAGTGGAAAAAAAATGAAAAAAATGAAAATTCAAAAAAATATTAAAATATTATTAAAGTTGTCCACGTTGGCACTGGTGACCGGTTGCCAATCGGCAGGCGTTCACGTCTGCAAATTCCAGTCAAAATTAGCCAGATGACTAAATTAACACAAAAACAAAAAGTTTAGGACTGAATTGACACCAATTTAAAAGGTTTAGGACTGAATTGGCATTAAAAAAAGATTTAGGACTAAATTGGCACTAACGCAAAAGGTTTAGGACTGAATTGGCACCAAAAAAAGGTTTAGGACTAAATTGATACTAATGCAAAAGATTTAGGACTTTTTTAGCACTTTTCCCGCTGAAAGAACTGCACGATTAATCTTAGGTGTAAACTGTGCAATACCCAAGAAAATGCAATTGATAGCTTGTTGACAAGCCCATGGTTTGGGGAAGTTTTATTTATTTTCGTATGGCAAATCTTGCTTTAAGTTCTAAAATATCATGATTGTGATTGGCAGCAAGTCCTAGTTCTTCACCATCTCCAAGATCACCAAAAGCCTCTTGCACGGAACGGGCAAGATAATTGCACCAGCGAGGCACACATTCATATGTCTTTCAAATTCATAGGGGCAAGATCCACATCACTTTCAAATGGATTATGAGGGTGCACTTGTTCCCCTTCCAAATTACTTAGGCTTGCAATATATATTTTCATAGTAAGTCAATTAACAAGTCCTTCACCAAGATCACCAAAAGCCTCTTGCATGGATCGAGCATGGCAAGGGCATGAACAAGGCACACTTTCATATGTCTTTCAAATTCATAGGGTCGAGAACCACATCATTTTCAAATGGAGTATGAGGGTCCACGTGCTACCCTTCCAAATTACTTAGACTTGCAATATATCTTTTCATAGTAAGTCAGTCAACATGTCCTAGTTATTCATCGTCTCCAAGATCACCAAAAGCATGCATGGAAAGGGCACGAAAAGGGCACGAACGAGGCACACTTTCACATGTCTTTCAAGTTCATAGGGTCAAGATCCGCATCACTTTAAGATGCAGTATGAGGGTGCACTTGTTCCCCTATCAAATTACTTAGGCAATCAATATATCTTTTCATAGTAGGCCAATCAGCTGGTCCTAATTCTTCATTGTAACCAAGATCACCAAAAGGCTCCAAGGCTTTGTTCAGCATTTTATACTTAGTGTTCTCCAATATGCCTCTCTATTGGAGTACACAAAATGAAGAAATGGAGTCATAAACGGGATCTCTCTGGTAAAGAATGCTGGCAGAGGAAAATGGCAATATGCCTGCCCACAATGTCGGAAGTGGAAAAATAAAAAAAAAATGGATAGATGTTTTTTACAATGCCAAGGTGAACTCAAATAGGCATGAAGATGTAAAATAAGGAACCTTATTTGATGTATTTCCAATGAAAATAAACTTTCAAAAAAAAAGGGTCGGCAGAAAAATAGCCAAGAGAAAGTCAGAATCAATCCTTGCCCCTGCATGTAAACATATTGACACAATGTTTTTGCTACATCTCAAACATTTTCAAACAAAAGAAAATTATGGCTCTTGTAGGCACAATCAAATAGAGATAAAAGGGCAACATTCGTGCACTATATGTGCAACATTCGTGCACTTCTAAAATTTATTGATGTAAAATAAGGAATCTTATTTGATGTATTTCCAATGAAAATTAACTTTCGAAAAGAAGGGCTGGTAGAAAAACAGCCAAGAGAAGGTCAGGATCAATCCTTGCCCCTACATGTAAACATATTGACACAATATTACTGCTACATATCGAACATTTTCAAAAAAAAGAAAATTATAGCTCTCGTAGGAAGCGTAAAAATCGGATTCTCATAGCCTATACTAAATGCTTGGGCTTTCTATATGACCCAAAAAAATTAAGAGAACTTACAAAGACGAATGCCATCCCCTATCTTCCCCAAGTAATGATCTGTATTGTACTCTGCATAGTGGTAGAAGATGAAGGTATAGTAATAGCTATATGGAACAATCAGCACTTTCAGCAGTATTAGAAGGATTCAATTAACTATACAAAGTGTCCATGAAATTCTAGAGAATGAGAAGAGCAACAGTGTAACGCTGACGGATGAGAAGAGTGACAGCGTAAGGCACTCTCATGCTGCAGAGGACATGCTGGTAGGCAACTCCAAGCAACAAACATAGTCTGTCAGGTGGAGGAGCTGCTGCTCTCGTCCTTGGTCGGTATCTGGAGGGCAAGTAGCTCCTCCTCCTCTGTGTCCAAGGCCTTGTTTAGCATTTCGTAGTTAGTGTACTCCAATATGTGTCTTTGTTGGAGTACACAGAGTGAAGAAATGGAGTCATGGATAGGATCTCTTCGCTAAAGAATGCTGGTAAAGGAAAATGACAATACGCTTGCCCCACATTGGAGGCAGTGGAAAAATAAAAAAAAAATGGATTAATGTTTTTTACAATGCCAAGGTGACCTCAAATAGGCAGGAAGATGTAAAGCAAGGAACCTTATTTGATATATTTCCAATGAAAATGAACTTTCGAAATGAAGGTCCGGCAGAAAAACAGCCAAGAGAAGGTCAGGATCGATCCTTGCCCCTTATTGACACAATGTTACTGCTACATCTTAAACATTTTCAAACAAAAGAAAATAGGAAGCGTAAAAACCAGATTCTCAGAGCCTATACTAAATGTTTTGGGTTTCTATATGACCCGAAAAAATTAAAAGAACTTACAAAGACGAATGCCATCCCCTATCTTCTTCAAGTGTCAAATCTATATTGTACTTTGCATAACAGTAGAAGATGAAGGTCTAAATAGCTATATGGATCGATCAGCACTTTCAGCAATATTAGAAGGATTCAATTAACTAGACAAAGTGTCCATGAAATTCTAGAGAATGAGAAGAGTGACTGTGTAAGGCACTCTCATGCCACAGAGGAAATGCCAGCAAGCAACTCCAAGCAACAGGCAGAGTCTATTAGGTGGAGGAGCTCCTCCTCTCGGCCTCAGCCGGTATATGGAGGGGAAGTAGCTCCTCCTCCGCAAAAGTAGCCATTTGGATGAAGTTTTGTAACCAAAATGAGTCATGACTCCAACAAGGAACTATCGACACTTTCTCCGATTCATAAAAGGAAATTTGCGTGGTTTTGCTTTGCTTGATTTCGTAAGTCAACTTGCTTTTTAAAGGAACTTCCACATTTCCACAATATCCCATCTCTTTTTTTTTCCTTTCTTTCCAATTTCGACGTCTCTTGCACAATGCTGCATGTTCATGCGCTTTGACTCAAGTTGGCTCACATTCAATATCCATAGAGTATAGTAACTCGGTAAATGTTACTGAAATATACAAGAGCCTTCCAGTGTGATATTTATGTTTTATACTAGTTAAGAATAATCATGCGAAATAGAGGAATTTGGAATTTGTGTATATTTCGACATATATATATTAATAAAAAATACATTAGCCCATTTATAGGCTTTATTAGATAACTATTATCAGATAATATCTCAATCAAAATCAAATAGAGATGTATGTGCACTACACGTGCAATATTCGTGCACTATACGTGCAATATTCGTGCAATCTTAAACCCTAAGTAACCTTCATTAACATAAATTCATGAACAAGAATTAATAAAATGTGAACAAAACCCTAAGCAACTGGTTTTATTGAATCAGACCAGACCATGAACCGATCACCTCTAATGGGTGATGAGAAAGAATTCTTCTAAAGGGCTCTGATAGATAAATAGTGAGATAGGACAGCGATTTAAACCTGAAATAGATGGAGTTAGAACACCGTCACCAATGACCATTGAAGTGCCCATGAGGGTGACGAGAAAGAGCATGATCTTGGTGATCCTGTTGCTCTTGAGCATCTCCTTGATCTTCTGAGACTGTCGTAACTTGTTTGACGGAGGGTCGAGCTTGTAGTTCAAAACTTCTTGGTCCTCCGGCTGCTGATTCGGGATCTGGCTCACCTTCGTGTACCTGCATATCAATGAGTACAACGCAAACGTCCCTCCTACATGCACGCATAAGGCACACTAATCAGGATTGCGAAAATCAAGTCATTGGGAACCTAAACCATTTATCATGTACAATTATGCTGATAATCTTAGTACGTGAAGCACAATAGAGATAAAATAGCGTACTGTCACCATTGTCATTGGCCAAGAGGACGATGAAGACATACTTGAGCATGGGAATTAGGGCAATCGTATAGATGATTAGCGACAAAACTCTTAGAATATCTTGAGTGTCTTTAATTTTGTCCGTAAACGTGCTCTCGAACACATGGAGATATCCCGATGTCACCGTACACCACTCCTATGCTCTGAAATGCCAAACTTAACGTCCTTTGCCAATTCACCTGTAAATCATTTATCAATCATAAATACAAAAACACTCAGTTATTCAAGTAGGAAAAAGATTTTTACTAAGTCCATCGACAGTAAAAAGTTGGTATAGTTCATCAACGGCAACTTATCATTATCCTGTCAAGCATCTTTTCCGTGAGTCCTTTCACTATCTTTTCATATTTGTGATCGATATGGTGCTATAATTGTTTGAAGGTTCATCCTAGTAAAACCCGGGCATTCATATTTCAAGAAGGACGACGGAGAAACTTTTATGCGACGTTACTCGAAATGCACTAGTATCAAATAAAGATAAGCGAAATAATTAGCTGACAAACAACATGGCTCCATGCACCACCATGGAGGAGTGGGTGTAGGACATGGGGACTCGACCAGCCTCTGGGTTGAGAGAGTCGACACGGCACATTCTCGCCCACGACACCTTCCGCTCCTTCATGTTCAGCTTGGTCTTGTTCTCCACCTCTCTCGCTTCAATCGTGATCCCCGGCTCTTCTTCTTCCTCCAGCGCCACCACCCTGTTCTCCGCCATCGTTTCTCTCGCCGGCCTTCTTTCGCTCTGTTTCTTTCTCTCAACGTGAAGGGACGACTCCGCACTTTATAGGGCATGGAGAGTCCAGACGCTTTTACTGAATATTCGGCTGGGCAAGTCGTGCGAAATGTTTTGATGGAAAAAAGGGGGATCATTGAGGTTTGTTTATCGAAAATTTGACTTTGGTGGGTCGGTGAGACGTGTGTTTCGCGTTGGGGATGAGGATAATAGAATTTCTTTTCAAGGTGACTGGGCTTCGTTGGTCGATTTGGTAAGTCGCGCGCTTTGTCGCTTACTGCATAAGCTGGGAATAATACCAAAAAAGTTTTAACATATTGCACTTATGTTAATTCAATTCCAAACATTCAATTTGGCCAATTTAGTCCTAAACCTTATGACAATTTAGCAATTGAGTCTTTGCGGCCAACTTTGACCAGAAATCGCTGACGTGAACGCCGGCTGTCCTACGTGATACGATAGGGGTGACATGGATAATTTATATTATTTTAAAAAATGAAATTTTATTTTTTATTTTTTTATTTTTTCTTTATTGTGCCGGCGACCCTGGCTGGCTCAATTAAAAAAACACACTAAAAAATTCTAAATTAAATTAATTTTTTTAAAAAAATTACATAAATTGTCTATGTCAGCACTCGTCATGCCACGTAGGACGACTGACGTTCACGTCAGTAATTTGAGACCAAAATTGATAGAAATGACTCAATTGGAAGATTATCAACAAATTAAGGACTAATTTGGCCAAATTAAAAGATTTATGACTAAATTGGCAAAAAATTTAATAGGTTTATGGCTTCTTTAATAATTTCCCCCACAAAAGCTAGTTGAGATGAATTTAAATGTGTACTTTTCCAGAAGTCAGCTGTCTTAACTTATTTATTATTAATGAAACTACTATTAACTACTTTTTTTTCTTTTTTTTAATGGGCGGTTTCCAATAATGATATGTATCTTTCTTTGTTTCAAGGTTTCATTCTCAAGAAAGAAAGCCCAATAAGGAAAACCGCAATTTGATCACAGCTAAACTAAAACAAAGTGAAAGTTCCAAATTGGGACTTGAATTTGGACCCTTTTCTCAAAAGATGACCAAGACTGGATATTGTCACAAACAATATTTTAAAGTGACAAACTTAGTCTACCGGGCCGAATTATAGCACACGAAACTCACATGGTTGCGGAAGGAAGAAAATGCTTCTGAACGAAAATGCCCTGGTCATGACTTGCAAAGCGTCATGTGAGTTACACATGTTCATCAGTTGGCGAAATTTTGGCCGACATGTGAATTCAGGATTTTATCTGAGATTAAATTTGTCACTTTGGGACTTTATTTAAGATAAAATCCATTTTAAACCATCCTTTAGGAAAACAGCCCCACTTGATGCGGTCATTTGAAATTGTTTTTTATAAGTTAATTAACCATGATTGCTTTAGCTACACTCTAGGGATCTAATGTGCTGTCCCCAATAATCGTGGTGTGTCCAGGAAAAAATGTTTTTTTCTCCTTTTCTTTTTCATTGTTTTGGTAATTAAATGACATTGACATATGTATACGTTGTATCTTCATTCGTGGTTGGAGAACATTCCATTATTTATTTTAATAGCATAAATTATACGTAACTAAAAAGCTTTCACTACTTTGAGTTGTGGAGCCGCTTACTCCAAACATTTCAAACTATCACACTATAACAAAGTATACCTTTAATATTTGCGGTACGGTTGTTTCACCCTAAGTATTTTGTGCGCATTCCACTCAACCTTTTGTCACTTTAGAGACACGAGTTTTGAGTTGAGGCATTCTCAACATCATAAAATACAATCCATCAATTTTTTGATAACTTAATTTTTTATTTTGTATAGCAAGTTAGGTGGTGTCCGAGTTTGCTTTTGCGCACATCAACTGGTCCACCTCCTCTAGAGATATTAAGGGCGCACTTGTCTACGTCGATGATTTAGTACATTTAGGATTTTACTCATGGAATGCTATCGACAAGGACTTGGATAAAAAAATAATCATAAGAAGGAGCAAACTCTCTTGCTATTTAGGTCAAAATCTCGTTTGTTCTTAAGACAAAACTATTTACACTTGTAAATGCGCCATTAGCAAAATAAGAAATGCCCATGTGTAATTAGCAAAATTCGAAATGCCCCACGTTGGTAATCATGAAACCCATTTCATTTCTCTTCAATGCTACAAAACCATTCAAGTTTCAATTGGAGACCTTAGAGGACATTCCTATTTTTAATAGCATAAGCTTTTTTTTTTCTTATAACGGATCAAATACTGTCCAAGTCTGCTTTTGCATACCTCGACTATTCCACCTCCCCGAGGGATCTAAAGGCCACGATCCCCTACGTCAATTTGGTGCATTTGAGATTCTACTCATGGAGTGCCCTCTCACTTTAGTTTGGTGCATTCAGTATGGAGTGCTCTCAATAGGACTTGAACATATGACCATAAAGATGAGTCAATAGGATAATCGAGACGCCTCACGTTGGTAATCGTTCACAAAATCATATTAACTGTCTTCAGTGGCTCTTCTGAACAAAAATAAAACAAAGGGGCCCTTAAACAGCTCTTCGGGTCCCGATATGGTAACATGGTTTTGTCAATGCTACAAAACCATTCAGATTCAATTGAATACGTCGGCCAATCTAGTCTGACTTCATGAAAGGGATATCTGAGAGATATATCTCAAAAATTTCTTCCTAATGCCAAGCATCTACTTCCTATGTTACTCCAATTGCCTACTCTTTCTAACATACTTGTGACACCAGGGTTCTACTCCCAAAAGGAATTGAGGGTGACCTTCACATAAAAGAAAAATCCCAGATGACAATAATATCGTTTTTGTAAAGTTATGTGACCAATGATCGATCCATATTCAAGCATTTGGTTTCAATGTGACAAATTTTGTATTAAAATCGCACCATCTCTAGTCAGAGTAATCCTTGAGATCGCTTTTGTCTTCTTATTATCGAGTTTTGTCTAATGGTAGTTGATCTGACTACATGGATAAGTGAGGGGTGTGGATTAGTGTAGCCGAATATATATGGTGGGTCACAATATTGTCTTGTAATCTAATTTCCTAAACCAATCATTATTTCTTGGGTTAATACCACGAAAAACCCTAAACTGGTACACTTGTAACAGATTTACCCCAAACTATTTTTTTGACCATAAAAAAACCCCAAACTTGTACATCTGTGACAATTTTACCCCGAACTATTTTTTTAACCACTAAAAACCCCAAACTGGTACACCTATGATAATTTTACCCCGAACTATTTTTTTGACCACCAAAAACTCCAAACTGGTACACCTGTGACAATTTTACCCCGAACTAATTTTTTAATATTATTATTTTTTTTATTTTTCGAATTTTTTTAGTTTTTCTTTTCTTTTCTTTTTCCTTTCCTTTTTTTTTCCTTCATCTTCATTAGACCAACAATGGATTGTTATATTGTAATTGATACCACAATAACGTAACACGTAACATAAATGCTACATTTTGACCAAAAAAAAAACATAAACGTTAAATGAAAGACTTTCTTTTATATGCATGAATTTTCATGCCAACCACTTTTTTCTACATTTAAATGTCTCGCGTTTTATTTATTATATATTTCAAGTGATCATATTGACTTATGAATCGCCATGCACATATAATATCTCTCATCTTATATATAAAATATACTAATTTTTTAAATTAATCTGTTAAATTAAATTTACAAGTAGGACGTATAGAAATTGTTGATTAGTTGTACTCTAAGCTTAGGTAACAAGCCTACGTTGGACCCCACCAGTTTGCCTATTCACTTGCACCCAAAAATAAGAAAGACACGATAACAATATAATGCCTTTTTCGCGAGACATTTAAATGTAGAAAAAAGTGTTTGGCATGAAAATTCATGCATATAAAAGAAAGTCTTTCATTTAGTATTTTTTTTTGGGTCAAAATGTAGCATTTATGTTACGTGTCACGTTATTGTGATATCAATTACAATATAGCAATCCATTGTTGGTCCAATGAAGATGAAGAAAAAAAAAAGGAAAGGAAAGGAAAAAGAAAAGAAAAGAAAAACTAAAAAAATTTTTAAAAGATTAGTTCGGGGTAAAATTGTCACAAGTGTACCAGTTTGGGGTTTTTTGTGGTCAAAAAAATAGTTCATGGTAAAATTGTCACAGGTGTACCAGTTTGGGATTTTTGGTGGTCAAAAAAATAGTTCGGGGTAAAATTGTCACATATGTACTAGTTTGGGGTTTTTTATGGTCAAAAAAATAGTTTGGAGTAAATCTGTCACAGGTGTACCAGTTCAAGATTTTTCGTGGTATTAACCCTTATTTCTTTGACAAGGCTAAAAATTATTCAAAGAGATAAATTACTCAAAACTGAATAAATCCTCCCCGAATTGAGAACTTCGTCAAAACCCAAAATGGGAAGAGGGTTTGGGCAGTGCGTGCGGATGACAATTGACCGAGCAAAGTAGATTTGATTATTATAAACGTTTGATGGCGAGCTTCACTATTAAACTTGCATTATCCCTAGATAGTCGTAGCAATTATTGTGGGTTTTAAATTAGAGTTATACAGGTGCACTTTGAAGATCATCAATCATGCCTCCAAAGTCAATCTCCTTAAGCAATTTTGGACAGGCGAGTTGGAATTCTAAAAATTCGAGGGAATCGTCATATGCTAAGCTTCGTTGACTTTTAGGCAAATTGAAAGGGTCATGTCATGTGGTGCCTTGTCCATTTGCACTTAAATTAAAGTATCTATATTGAAGTATACAGTCGTTTAGTTGAAAAAGGAAAAAAAAAAAAAAACCTAGATGGTCATCTTGGTTTCCAAATAATACCCTTCCCGCGAATTATCACTTCAATTGAGTGATGATTAATATTACACAAATACAAAGTTGGTTGAATTGAAACAGTACTTCATAACAATGAAGGACCAGAAGAAGGAATGCCCATCTTAATTTAAGTATTAAACAGTTCGAATTGGAAAGTCTATCCTTGACAGTCGTAAAAAAGTAGTAAGCTACCCGTGCTTGCACGTGTTTCAGTTTTCTCGCTTTTTCTTAAGGTCCTGCTTTTTACACTTCTCTTTTAACTTAAACATTCCCCTTCACAATACTTTGACCATATTACTCCTTGTGTGGCCTACTGATTAGCCTGCTTCAATGGTCAGAGTGAAGTTCCTTTTTTTCGGAAAAATTATTTAAAAAGTCACTAACATATTGCACTTTTGTCAATTCAGTCATAAACCTTTTAATTTGATTAATTAAGTCCTAAACATTTTCACGTTTTACCAATTGAGTCCATCATGTCAATTTTGATTAGAAATTGCTAATGTGGATGCTAGTTATCCTAGGTGGCATGGTCGGTGTTAACGTAAATAATTTTTAATAATATTTTAATATATTTTTGAATTTTTTATTAATTTTTAAAATTTTCTTTTCTTTTTCCTTTATTTCTTTTCTTTACTTTTCCTTTTTTACTTTTTCTTTTGTTTTCCTTTTCTCTTCTTTTCACTTTTTCTTTTTTCTTTTTTCTTTTTCCCTTTGTCCCTCCATCGGCCATAACTAAGCCTTGTCAATGGCTGACAGAGGTCACTGGCCTTAGGCAAGGGCCACCCTCGCCGACCTTGAGCAAGGGACACCCGCACCCGGCCTAGCGAGAGTCTCACCCTCATCTAGGCAAGCGTGGGCAACATTCACCTTCCCCGATCTGGCAAAGGGCAGCCCTTGCCCAATCTGGTGAGGGTGGTCCTCACTCATGGGTTCAAAATTAAGACATGTTCTAGCAATACTTAAGCTTGGCCTGCCGGCTAAGTATCTTGGATCAACGGGCCCGAAACAATAATGGATATCATTGGTTCACTAATTGAATTTTCTTGTTGGA
This sequence comes from Syzygium syzygioides, assembly GCA_031216285.1. Lineage (NCBI taxonomy): Eukaryota > Viridiplantae > Streptophyta > Magnoliopsida > Myrtales > Myrtaceae > Syzygium > Syzygium syzygioides. The sequence goes on along the minus strand of CM062248.1, from coordinate 29,858,541 downwards.
TGCAAAGAAAAAGGTAATGTACAACTACAAGGCGAGAACATTCATTAATAGACGCACAAAAGGTACATAACAAAATATGTTTTGTGTTAGAGAAAGCCATTAGTGATGAAACATGAACATTACGTTTCTTCAACTTGTGCTCTCACTCCAAACATGCATTCAGCAACTTTCCCATTAAAAGTTGCGACATTATATTTCACCACAAGCAGTGTTCTCTTTTCCATTCATATCTCATATGTCATGCCAACCCTCACAAGCCTATGCCTTGGGATCGCCATAATTTTCTCGCCTTGCCTGAAATTTTTCCTGAGAAAAGTGTAGGCGTAGTTGACAATGATCTTCTTGAACACGGACGACTTCGGCTTGGCAACCACCTCAGCTTCCCCGAGGAGGTACACCACACCCCTCTCCATTGCTCTCTGCACGAATTGCATCTCCTCTTCAGCCGCTGGGATCGGACTAAACACAGTTCGATTGGAAGAATTCTTCGACATGACCCCGTTAAATGATTGGATAGAATTGGAAGAGAGATTGGACGGGTTTGGCTGCAGCAGCGACTCCTCCATTTGGACGGTTGATCCATTGGCCTGTCCAACTTCCGCTAGCAATGTCGACTGGGGTACACTGTTGTTGGCCGTCTCATCCTTTCGGTTGGGATCATTGTTCACGGCCTCAAGCAAGAAGTACTCATGCCGGATGAATTCCTTCAAGTTGTCCACCAATTGGCGCTCAAACTCGTGCGGGTCCTCAATCTTGTCCTTGTATCCATACCGCACAACGCAGCGGAACATCCTGAAGCCCCTTGGTTCGACCTGCCTGAACAAGAACCGCTCGTTGAGCGCAACCTTGCTGATCGGGAGGTTCTTGATTGAGACGAGGACTAGAACCGAATGGATAGACGGAATATTTTCCACAAAATGCGATATTATTGGTGGAATGCCCTGCACAAGCTCAGAGTAGAGGAGGGCGATCCCGGGGACCCGGTTGATGCTTCGGTTCGCAGCGAGATCTTTAATGAACTGGGTTGAGACCTTGTTCTTGAGCTCGTACATGTACCGTTGCTTGTGGACGTAGTGCCAGATGATCATGACGGTCATGAGGACGGCGGCGAACACGAGTGGCAGGAAACCACCCTGTTTGAACTTGTAGTAGACCGACGAGACATAGAGCAATTCGATCGAGCCGAAGATGGAGAGGAAGAGCACGATCCACCATATGCTCGTCTTCCATATCACGAGCATGATGAGAGTGAGCAAGCAAGTCGTGATCAACATGACACTCACCACAGCAATTCCTGCAACCAAACATTCATGAGACAAACTAGACAATAAAAGCCACCAAATTAGGTCCAAATTAATATATCGTTATTAGAAGTCTCGAATGGAAATGAAGGCTCCGTTTATTTCGCAAAAAATGAGTAACTTGTAAAATATTTTTCTTAAAATGATCGCTTATATTACTTATAAAAAATGAACGAACGAACGAACGAAAAATATTTTCACTAGCGACGTAATTGTTTAGATATAAATTGTTGTTGGCAATAAAACATTTTTTATTGATTAATTATTTTTGAAATATATATTCCAAATCATTCATTTTCCACGAAATAAATAGAGCCGAAATCATATTAATTTTTCAACGGAGCCATGTGTTTTGGACTTACCATAGGCATTGCCGATGTTGGTTGTGGTCTTGAAGCCGAGAGTGACCAAGACGCAGGCGATCATGAGCATGTAGTTCACCTCCGGTATGTAAACCTGCCCCTCGTACTTGGCCGATGTGTGAACCACCTTGACCCTCGGGAAGCAACCCAAGCTCAGCGACTGTGAGACGATGGCGAACGCCCCCGAGATCATTGCCTGGCTTGCGATGATCGCTGCGGCGACCGCCACCACGAATGTTGGCCAGTAAATCGGTCCTGCTCATCAATCAGCAGTAGTCACGAAACATTGTCAAACATAGGCTCGTTTATACTGCGGGTGGGACGCCTTATAAACTTTTGCGGGCTCATCCTAGGACATCACGCATGATGAGTCAATTTTGTAAGTCTCGATCATGGCAATCATACTAATTATTTTTTCTTGGCTAGACCATATCTATTATGAAATGTACATAAACTATGGTATTTCAATTTTACATACCTGGGATTGAGTCATAGAAAGTTTTGGCAACATGGTCAGGGTGCTTCATGAGATAAGCCGCTTGTCCACTATATGCGGTCAAAAGTGCAGGAAATACGAGGAAAGAGAAGCTGATCTGCATCAATTGTACACCCCTATAGTCAAACTCGACCATGGGAACACTATGACATATATTTAATGCACAGGACACAAATACATCACCTCACGATCGTCTAAAAAAGAAAAGATTCAGTTGAAACTGATGTGGTTCATTAAAAAGAGAGAACTAAATTCAGAAATTTTGTGCTTTTGTATCCTCCTCAATGGAGGGAGTCATGAAGACAAATAATGAACAAAACAAAATTGATTAAAATATTCCTAAAGAAGTCAAGAAGGGCTTCCTCCTGTTGAAAGTTAAGGCGAAGGAAATCGTATCTACTTACTTGGATTGCTCGAACATTGAAATGACCCAGATCAGCAAACATGGCCTCAGTGCCTGAGTTCAATCGAACCGTCCATATCAATGAGCTTAAAACTTTTTACCCAAGAAAACAAACACAAGCATACACACACAAACCTGTAATGCAGAGGACAATGCCGCCGAGCGAGATCCAGGCTTGCTTGCCATTGCGTTTGAAGTAGTCGACGATGTACTTAGGGTTGAAGGCACGCAACACACCGATGTTGTACTTGAACAGGTTGAAGAGCCCGATCCCGCTAATGAACAGGAACCAGAGTAAGATGATGGGCGCAAAAGAGAACCCGATGCGATCCGTCCCGAACCTCTGAACACAGAAAAGGGCTATCAGGATCGCCACCGATATCCACACCACAGCATCTGCATGTCCATACATAAATATACGTTTATCGATGAGTTAATATTTGCGTGACAAAAAGAAGAGAGTTGTATATGGATTTTAGAAGCAAATTTGTATATTCCACTCGCTAATAACGAAGCACTGTATTTACCTTTCCCAAGTGACTTGATCCCGCTCACTGCTGAAAGAACTGCAGGAACCCAAAAGAAAGAAAAAAGGACCAGAGAGCTTATCTTAGCTTTCAAGATGCACAAAATATGTGCAGCACCAAAAGAAGAAACAATTAAGACAGTTTCTCCTTCAAAAGGAGGAAGCGGACTCTGTGGACTGTTGTTCTAACACGACGTTTGTGAAATTATTGGTTTTCACCATGTCGAAGTCTCTTATCATAACATTGTCAAAAGAAGTCCCTGTCGTGTTATGCACCTTTAGGAATCCTTGATATCATTTTTCAAATGATTTCGAAATATATCGACTGAAATTTCATTTAACTGTGAGGACATGAAAACGAAAAATTGCCAAACATCTGTTGTGCTGTGCATAAATTGTGCATGGGTAACGAGAAAGAATTCTTTGAAAGGGTTTTAATAGAGAAATAGCAAGAAAGGATAGCGATCTAAACCTGAAATAGATGGAGTGAGAACGCCGTCGCCGATGACCATCGAAGTGCCCATGATGGTGACAAGAAAAAGCAAGATCCGGGCGCTCTTGCTGTTCTCGAGCATATACTTGATCTTCTGAGCCCGTCGCAGCGGGTTCGATGGAGTGTCGAGCTTGTAGTTCGAAACTTCTCGGTCCTCCGGCTGCTGATTCGGGATCAGGCTCACCTTCGCGTACCGGCATATCAGCGAGTACAACGCGAATGTCCCTCCTACGCGCAAGAATGAGGCGCACTAGTTAGAATTACAAAAATAAGTCATCGGTTGCCAACAAAAAAAATGAAATAGCTAAATAAAAATAATGGCATCTGAACCTACAAAAAATGGTCATGTACAATATGCTGATAATCCTAGCATGTGAAGCACAATAGATCTCTATATGTGCGTACCGTCGCCATTGTCATTGGCCAAGAGGACGATGAAGACATACTTAAGCAAGGGGAGAAGGGCAATCGTGTAGATGATTAGCGACAGAACCCCGATAACGTCCTGAGTGTCCTTAATTCCCTCCGTGAATGTACTCGAGAACACGTAGAGTGGAGATGTTCCTATGTCACCGTACACCACTCCTATGCTCTGGAATGCCAAACTTAACGTCCTTTGCCAATTCACCTGTAAACAACTCATATCAGCAATTTAATCGCGAAAACATAAACTCAGTTATTTGTGGGACACGTATCATTTCCGAGAGTCTTCTAACTGTTTTTCTATATTCTCATATGATTCGATGATCGTTCTAAAGTTGGTTCTGGCGAAACTGACGAAAGCAACTCTATGGGATGTTTCCTTGAAACCCACTAACATCAAATTCAGAAAATGGAATTGATTAGCCAAAGAAAAACATTTTCCCCACAAAATCGGCAAGAAGCACCTCAGAGGAGTGGGCGTGAGACATGGAGACTCGACCCGCCTCCAGGTTGAGAGAGTCGACGCGGCGCAGCCTCGTCCACGAGACCTTTCGCTCCTTCAGCTTCTCCACCTCGCTCGCTTCCGTCGCGATCTCCACTCCTTCTTCTTCCTCCATCACCGCCACCTTCCTCTCCGCCATCGCTTCTCCCTGCCGGCCTTTCACCCCCACCTGTTTCTTTCCTTAATGTGAAGTGATGACCCCGCTCTTTATAGGGGCTCGAAAGTCGAGACGCTTTAATTGAAGATTCTGCCGGCCAAATCGTGCGAAAAGGTCAATGTTAGAAAACGAGGGCGATCATGGAGGTTTGTTTTTTCCGAAAATTTGACATTGTGTATGCGAGACGTGTCCGTTTCGCGTGTACGATGATTTCTTTTTCGAGGGGACGAAGGTTTCATTGGTCGGATTCGGTAAGTCGCACGCCTTTGTCGCTTTCCTCAGAAGCTAGTGGAAATAAATTTCCGTAGTTCTAGTTTTCCATGAGCCACCTCTCTTGGTCTTAACTTATTTTCATCCTTTAAATTTGAGAGGCTGTTTTTTCAATGATGTAATGTATTTGTATGTTCCGAGGTACTGTTCAGAAGAGAAGAATGGCCAGCAGAGGAAAAACTGCAATTGGATCGCAATAAAGACTTGAGTTAATTGACTAGAATTAATTAACTATCGTCGCTTCAGCTACACGCTAGGACCTTATGAGCTGGCCCTAGTGGCAGTGGTCACTCTCTAAAAAAATATGGGTTTTTTTTTTTTTGCTTGTTCTCTTGGTCATTGTTTGGATGGTTAAATGACATCGATATGCATTCTTTCAGCATTTTAATATTGGTGTTTATGCACGGCGATGTGATGAGGACAATAAATATAAACGCACGGTGGAGTGAGAGATTTCGACGTGTGCTTATTACTAAATATGGTGATCGACTGACAATCGTTCACGATAGTAGATATGTTTTTAGGGGATGAGAGCGTGCTTTTAGCTGCAGACTATGCTTTGTTATTCTCTTTATGGCTTTTACTTTGTTCTGCAGCTTAGTTGGGATTTGCTCGGAGAAAGACTTCTATATACCTCTCTAGTATTATTTGATATATGAATGACAACTTTCTTTCGAACAAAAAAAATGACATTGACACCCAATTGATGTTAAAATTATTGTATAGATGTCAATTCAGTCCTAAACTTTTCAAGTTTGTCAATTCAATCATAAATCTTTACATAAATTTCAATGTGATCATTCCGGTTAATTTTTGCTATAAATGGCTAACTTGTCGGTCCAACCAAGTCGGTCAACCTACATGACTTATTACCACATCAGCAATTTCAGGTAAAAAATGGCTAGAATAACTATATTGAAAAGTTACGCAAAGGTTTAGCAGTAAATTGACAAAATTAGAAAGTTTATGACTAAATTGGCATCCGTATAATAGGTTTATGACTAATTGGAAAATTTCTCATACATGACACACATTGTATTGTCTTCTCATTCATTGTTAGTTTGATAAGGGAAAACATTCCACTAATCGCGAGACGATGTCAAGTGAACATCACGTCGTTACAATCTATCTTTCAATCCATGTTGTATGTTAATAGCATAAATTATAATAACATGACATAACATGATATCAGAGTTAAATCTATCTATAAGTTTTAACTTTCGCTACTTAAAGTTAATTACATGTGGAGCTACTTCCTCCAAAAATTAAAATTATCAAACTACAACAAAGCATTTTTTATCCAAACGGTACCACTCTTTCGCCCTAAGTATGGGATATGCAAACTATTTGACCTTCGTCACTAGAGGTTTTTTTAATAATGTAAAATAATTCGTTATTTTTTAATAGTATAAGCCATTAATTGTTGTATAGTGGATCAGATTCTGTCCAAGCCTGCTTTGCGCAAATTGACCGTTCTGCCTCTTCAGGCGATCTTAAGGTCGCGGTCCACACACCAGTCTGATCAAGGAATTTACTCATGGAATGCTCTCACGCGCCAGTATGATACATCCAGGAATTTACTCATGGAGTGCTCTCAACACGACCTGAACATATGACCATAAAAGAATGCTTGTATGGATAATCGAAATATCATTCATAATAGTTGTCTTTAAGTGGCTTTTCTGAACCGCGGGTCCCGATGAGGCAACATACTTTTGTCAACGCTACAAAACCGTTCGGGATTTCAATTGGGAGACCTAGGAGTATATTCCTATTTCCCACCCAAAAATTATTTCATTCTCCCCAGGAGAATAAGTTGGCCCATCGTGTCTGACTTCATGAAAGGGACATCTAGTAATAGCGTCCAAAAAAATTCTTCCTAATGCACTTTGTAAGATGCTATGTAACGTGACATGAGGGTTCTACTTCTACCACCCCCCCCCCCCCACAAAAAAAAAAAATGAATTGAGGGTGACCTTTCTATGACAATGGCGTGGTCAACTTTTTGAGGGTGACCTTTCTATTAAGATGGCGTGGCCAACTTTTGTTGCATACTCGGACTACGACCGCTCGGAGGTAGATTCATTATTCCAGCATTTCGTTCGGATGCGACAAATCTTGTTTTCGAATCGTGCCATCTCTTTTCAGACTAATCTTTGAGATCGCTCTCGTCACCTTACCATGAAGTCTTACCTAATGTAAATTGGCATACATAGATGAAGACTCGGGATTAGGGTTACCATATATAAATAGGGTTTTTGTAATTTAATTTCCTAATTCGATCACTTTATCTATGACAAGGCTCAGGATTAATCAAAGAGCAAAAAATGCTTTTTTCAAGCAATTCTGTTTTTTTGGGAAATTGCATTAAAACCTTATGAAGTTTTTGGGTGGTGCACGTTTATTCCCAAACTTTCAACCGTTATATAAAACTACCACTAAACTTTGGCTTTGTTACAATCATCAAACCTCCGTTTATTTTTTTGGTTGCACATGCCTAACATGTGATTTTTCAATGGTAAAACTATAATACTTCTTGATTGTTGTAGTCATTTTGCTTTCCATTCCACTCAATTTCAAGCATTATCATTATTATTCTTATTATTGTTGTTGTTGTCTAAAAATCCCGACATTTTTTCTTGGGGAAATTTCAAATCAGTACCCAAAGTGGAGCCATTATCTCAAAAAAGGGTTCAAAGTGGACATAGTGTCAAATAATGGCCTAAAGTCTCCAATCAGTCTCAAATAGGGGCCCGAAGTGCCCAATTAGTCTCAAGTAAGGGCCTGGGTTCGCTGGCCAGTTAAATGCTCATCGGCCACCGAGCTCGTCAGTGTTTTGATCGCCAAAATAAGGTCAATTTAGTCTTTTACTTTTTAAATTTTTTTTTGTTTATTCTTTCCTTCTACTGTTTTTTTCTTTCCCTTTACTTTTTTTTTCCTCTTTTCCCTCCGCCAGCCGTAGCTGGGGTCGGCGAAGGTTGCCGACCATAAGCGGAGGCCGCCCCGCCCTCGCCGGTGTCGGGCAAGGGCCACCCTCGCCGGGGGCTAGCAAGGGCCGCCCTAGCCCAGGTTGGGTGGGTGAGGGCAACCCTCACCCGACGCTAGCAAGGGAAACCTAGGGCCGCCCTCATTAACGTCAGGCGAGGGTAGCCTCCGCTTAAGGCCGACAACCTCTGCCAGCCCTGGCTATAGCCAGCGGAAGGAAAAGAGTAAAAAAAAAAAAGGGAAAGAAAAAAACAGTAAAAGGAAAAAAGAAACAAAAAAAATTTAAAAATAAAAGAAGAAATTGCCCTTATTCCAGCGATCAAAACAGTGACGTGATCGCCGGCCGATGAGCATTTTACTAACTAGTGAACTCAAGCCCTTATTTGAGACTAATTGGGCACTTCGAGCCCCTATTTAAGACTGATTGGGCACTTCATGCCCTTATTTGATACTATGTTCACTTTGGATCCTTTTTTTAGAAAATGACCTCATTTTGGGTACTGATTTGGAATTTTCCCTTTTTACTTCTATTTTTTTGTTTTGCATATGTGATCATGTTTAGTACCGAGAGCTCGAACTCTACTTGAAATTGAGTGAGTTAATCAAAAGCAATCATGAAGCCGAGCTCGAAGTACTCGCAAATAACTTGAATCAATTTCATCCTAAGATAGGTTCGCTCTAACTACTTCTTGTCCTTAAATTTTGTTGTCCACATTAAACTTTTAAAAAAAATTCGGAAAAAGATAACCAGAGAGCTCAAAATAATCACAGAGATTAGTCGAGGAAGACAACTTTTACCAGGAAAGCCAAATGGCCCTTACAATGAAATTGTGTAGAGATATGCTTCAGACCATTTTTAACAATGAAATTTCTAAATATGCATGTTTCTGTATAATTAAGCAAGTATTTGCATGTTTATTCTTCATCATCTATGCTACATACTTACGAATCGATTTTGCTGTGACATTCTATTTTCAATGCAAATTACACCCTTACATAATAATAATGTTTTTGCCATTAATGTTAAAAAATTCGGCCAATCATGAATTTCATTGTACAAGATGACATACTTGCGACTAATGTCACAATCAAATAGTTATCGTAAAAACGTGTTTCCAATCGAGGGATATTCACATATTGCATGGCCATTCGACCAGTGAAATCTAGGGGTGGGAAACAGCAATTCGCTTAAGTCTAGACCAAATTCGAGGGTAGCCTGATCTTGTTTTTTTTATTATTCTTATTTCATTTAAGAATTAGCATGTTATTGTAGAAATTTTAAAAGTCCAAATATACAATTTGCATGCGGGATCAATACGTCAGTTGGGGTGAATACCAAGCATAAAATTCTTTTTCCCAAGCCCTCCAATGAATTAAAAATAGTGCGACAAAGTTACAAAAATTGAAAATGACACTTACATGGAAGCAAAAATATGAATAATAGCAATTATATATTGATACACAAATCTTGCCTATCTCCTTATAGCTTTGATCTTTAGGAAAAATGTTTATCAAATTAATGTTTTTTTTACATACTTACGGTTTTTTTAATACAATGTGATAGGTGGGACTGAGGATTAGATTTTTACATACAAGTGTAAATTGAATATGCAGTCAAGTTTCCAAACTCAATTATGGAAAGACATTTAATTAAGTGCTAAAAATTTACAAAATTCAGTAACGGATGAAAAATAAAACTTATTTAAAAAATTTTATTAGTATTGATTAAGAAAAATCTGGTAAGTTGAAAATTTATGTAATGCGGTAAGCAAGGAAGGGGTTACTGAATTCGTTCAACAGAAAAATAATTGACGACAATACTAGAACTTATTGACAATTCTCCTCCTCCTATGTTTGTTATGAAATTAATAATATTCAGTTATCGATTTTCATTTATCGCCTAACAAATTTTTATCTCTCTTTTGAGCACTTAAGTTTAACATCTAAAATTGAATACTATTCGACAATTATTTCACTCAATTTTATCGAACAATCCCGTCTTGATAAATTTGGACACGAAACCTTCAATTTTGGGAGGCCAGGGAAAATGGGGGCCATGAAATTCGAGTGAAAACTTTTGAGAAAATTTAAATTTTTGTGGGGTGAAAAGAGGAGATAAAATTTAAAATTGTGAGTATTTTCCTTCAATTTTCTTCACCTAAGGTGCTTTTATGAGCATGTTGTTGAATTTATATAACTCACCAACCAAATCACATAATGCCATTGACACAATACTTCCTACCTTTTCATACACAAGTGGAGAATCATCTGATGAAAAAAAAAAGGTTTTTGAATATTCTAAGAATCTGTCAAAAAATGACAAAATTGATTGAACGTCCATTTCACTCTCATTTAGAAATTATAAAATAGAATAGAAAAATGTATCGATGACTTTTCTTGGAGTCTCCACGTACACTTAAAAAAAATTTGAATACATCGTCCCCCCGATTGAGAATTTGGTCAAAACCAAAACTGGCAAAAGGTGGAAATAATTACCTGGTTGCGAGAACTTTCAATACGGTGATTTCAGCCAATTTTTGTCGGAAATCGCTTACGGCTGGACCAGTCATCGCTATTCCTCTCACGTGGCGCACCGTCCCGTGAGCAATTTCCTGCCAAAATTGGCTGAACATACTGCATTGGAATTTAGGTAAAGGTTTACGACTAAATTTATAAAATTGAAAAGTTTATGATTGAATTGTCATCCATTAACCAATTGAATAATTTTCCCGCAAAAAATGCTAAGCAACAGGTGTGGATGAAACGTTTGATTGCGAACTTGATTATTCAATTGCATTATTGCTAATAGTCATAGCAATTATTATCGGTTTCTCATTATAATTCTACAACTTACTTAATGAGAATCATCAATCGTGCCTCCAAAGTCAACGTCCGTGGCAATTGGACGGCAGAGTTGAAATTTTAACTTCACGGAACATGGATGGATCGTCATAGGTTACGCCTCGTTGACTTTTTGGGCATTGAGAGGTCATTTGGTGTGCTGCCTCGTCCACCGTCGAAATTTAAACTGAAGTGTCCATGTTGAACTATATACTAGTACAATTTACACCCAAATAACACCGTGGGCATTTTTTTCAATGTTACTTTAACTAATACTGATTTACTACATGATTGACTACTCATCTATCTTACATCGACTAATCGTTGATTTGCAATCACGTCATATGACCGTCGTATCGACAACTTAATGCCAATGCCCCACTAAAATTTGGATTATTTTTGGGTGTAAACGAACACCCTTTTTCACAAAATATCACTTGAATTAAGTAAGCTGAAGTATATATGGTGTTACTAATGTGATTTTTTTTTTTTTGTGGTTATCTCGAACCTGAATCTTTTCAATCTTGTTGCACTGACCTCACTTCTCAAACACGTACATGAGAATCTCAATTAGCGTAAACAAGCTTTTTTTTTTATTTTGGTAAAGGTAAGATGAGCATAAACAAGCTTAATACCATTAAAAATCTCAAACTTATATTCATTGACACATTTATCCCAAACTAATTTTCGTCTCGCAAAAAATCTCAAACTTGTACCCGTTACAGATTTACTCACAAACTAATTTTCATATTATAAATAATCTCAGACGGATACCTCTAGACACGTTCACCACAACCTGATTTTCGTCTTACAAAAAATCTCAAACTAGTACTCCTGACCCAAATCTATCCCTTTAATCTATACACATCAGTATACGTGAATTTTCCATGTCGGATCTAAAACTCCACATCAGATCCGTCTTGCAACCACCTACCATGTGTGGACACTTTTGCATTTTAATGGGATATTGGACAGAATGCTAAAGGAGATTAGATTTGGGTCAAGGCTACTGTGACATCCCGAAAATTTGTCCATTTGGGATTTATAAATTACTAAGTTTTATGAATGTACTCGTAGTTAGTTCTCACCCAGAACTGATCATTCTTGGGATACTAACCAATGGGAAAAGACTAATTAGGGAATTAAATTCGTACGACTATTAGAAAATTCAATCGTGAATTTAATTTCGGCTATGAAATCGCCGAGGTAATATTTTGAGCCACTATTGGCCGATCTAAGGGTAGTCAGGGATTAGTTTGCCACTGTCATAGTAGTGGATCCCGGGTGATTCCGCCGGACCACGAAATGACTTGACAAATTATCCTAAATCTATACCGAACGATCGTATCCCACAGATCTAGCGATTGATCCTCGTGATTTTAATGACAACCGAAATTGTCACGAACCAAACAGACTTGCACGCAACTTGATATATTATCAATCACAAGTCGAATATGCAAATTTCTCAAACAAGCCGCCCGTTAGTTTGAGAAATGATCGAATTACGTTTAATAGAATTTAATTATTTAATTTAGCCCAAATCAGACATCGAAAAATTTAGAAGTCACAACGGAATGTTAGGACGACGTTGCGGTGGTAACGTGCATTTTTTGTTGCACCCGAATCCTTTAGAAAAGCTTGATTTTAATGAGAAACGGAGAATCGGACCATTTTACCCCTAAGAATTAATAAAGGGATAGTTTTGTGGGCAAATGTCATTTTGGTCATTTTGCCCTAACTTTTTTATTGGATAATTTTGCCCTTGGACTTTTTGAGAAATTACAAATATACCCTTAGATATTTTTGGTAAGATTCGATCTGGGCCATCGGTTTCAAGATAAGATCGAATCTGGACCGTTGAATCAAAAATGTGAGTAGGGGGCATTTTGGTAAATTGCAAAAAAGTGGTCAAATTGGGCATATTATCTTTGACCCATTCCTTCTCTCTCCTCCATTTCTCTCTCTCCCCACCGTGAGCACCCCTCCCCTTTTTCTCTCCCTTGTTGCCGTGAAACCCCCCAACCGCACACACTCTCTCCCTCTCTCTCTTTGCCGGTTGCCGCCGCACGATCGCTGCCATCCGTACGCCCGCTAGACCGCCGCCGCACCACCACCGAGCCTCACGCCCCCTTCCCGCCGTCCATCTCTCTCTCTCCCTCTTTCCCCCTCTCTTGGCCGTGAGCCCCACCGACCACGCCCAAGCCGCGCCGTTGCCGCCCAAGCCGATCGTCGCCTACCGGGAGCCATACATCATCGCTGCCGTTCCCGATTAAGTGCCGCCACTTTCCGTTCTAGCCGCGATAGTCTAGAATGTGGGTAAGTTGTGCTCTAAACCTAATTTAGGACTTCGGGTATCGACAGGTGATTTTGGGTGAAACCGGGCATAGGGTAGGTGCGGAATTGCATGATTTAGGAGTGAAATTATGTGGCGGGCCTTAGAATTGATACCGGAAAATTTTTATTGGAAAATTCAAAATAATAATGGGCTGTGAACTACTGTTCATGGCAGTGATGAGCCGATCGGATCGCAAGTTAGATTTTTAGAACCAAGAATTTATGACGAGAAAGTCTCATGAAGGACCTGAATCGATTTGAGGTCATTTGGTCAGAGAAAAATAATGATTTCTGTGTTATATGTGCGTTTGAATTATAATTAAATTGTGGTGGTGAAATTAAATGTGCGATTGTGCAATTGGTTGATTTAATTATGTCTGTTGGGTGCACATTTCGACTAGATTGATTTAATTGATAAAATTGGCCATGTCAAATATTTGATGAGCATGAATTGTGTGTATATGTTGTGCGCGTGGGCCACATGTGACTGGCTATTTATGTGGCAAGTGATTGTTGAATGTGTGAAAGAACGAGAAATAGTGCGTGACATGGCACATGCGTGATCGAGAGAATTGTGCCGTCATGAGGCATGTACTTTAACGTGGGACGATGCCCGATAATACCAGAAGACTGTCAGCCGGATGCGTGTACTTCAACGCGGGTTGCGCAGTAGGTGGTAGGTATTGAGCTTGAGGCGTGTACGTTTACGTGAGCGAGAAACACGGCTTGAGGCATGTATGTTTACGCGGGCCTGAAGTGTTGTGATAAGTGGTCGCAGTGGACCTGAGGCATGTACGTTTACGCGGGTCACTGGTGAGGATTGAGATAGAAAGGCGGTAGGTGTTGAGTCTGAGGCGTGTACGTTTACGCGGGCGAGAAACACGGCCTGAGGTGTGTACGTTTACGCGGGCCTGAAGTATTGTGAAAAGTGATCGCAGTGGACCTGAGGCATGTGCGTTTACGTGAGTCACTGGCGAGAATTGAGAAAGAAACATGATAAGCCGGGATTGAGCGCACGAAATAAAAAGTAAATCACGCATGTGATTGATTATATATCGGTTATGGCTAACGTGTAGGTAGAACGCTGGAAAGGCTCAGATGTGTCTGCTATGTGATGATTGCACGTGTATGGTTGTATTGCATGAAATTGTCTGGAGGTACGTGATAGCCTAGGTGGGGTTTAGGGGTGAACTTACTGAGAAGTGTCTCACGGTTGTTTCAACCAACAATTTCAGAATCCCGACCGGATCCATGAATATTCCACTACCGCCACCAGAACAATTTGGAGTCCCAGTGCACACCAAGTTAGTAGTTTTAGAGTTTCCAATGGGACGGTACAAGGGGACTCAGACTCAAGGACGAGGACGAGGAAATCAGACTCAGAATGGACGCCTAGCAAGGGGCGTAGGGGTTAGAGTATGAGTGAACGAATTAACTTTTTGAGGAGCACCATTTTTGGGTTTGAACGAGTCCAGGTTATCGATTTACGGTGTGTTGGTTTATTGTAAGACGGTGTACATGTTTATGTTGGATGTTGTTGTAAGGATGTAAATATTTGGTATAAGAAGGAGATGAAATAGTTATGTGCATTCTCCTTATTCTCCCCAAGTTTTTATTTGTCAGGGTGTAAATGGTTTCCGCTGAGTAGATTAAATCTCTAATGTTCGTAAGTGAGGTCAGCGACAACCTGGGACGTCGTACTTATCAACCATGTAAGGATGTTGTGAGCTCGATGGGGTTCGGGGCGTGACAGCTACCGGCCTGCGTTTTTTGTGAGACGAAAATTAATTTGATGTAAATGTGTTATAGGGGTATCAATTTAGGATTACAAAAATCAATTTTTGGTAAATGTGTCACGACGTATTGGTTTAAGATTTTTTGTAAAATAAAATTTAGTTCTAAATAAATATGTTGTGATCTAGTGGTTTGGGATTTTTAATGATATTAATCCTCAAAACAATATGAGAATTTTTTGCGACAATCGAGCACACTTGATGTGTGTTTTCATTACCAAGTGTTTTTCATATTGATTTCCATATAATATAATGATTATTACGAATCTTTACATGTCTTTAGCATCCTCTATGAAGTAATTAAGAATCCAAATTTGGTGTTCAAACTTGATTTGTACCATCAGACACCCACAGAGGAGCGCCAAAAAAAATTAAGAGGGCTTGTGCTTAAATTCGAGAACGAAAATAGTGACCATCATATGCTATCCAAATAAGAAAAATAATGAGCAAAAAAATACAAATTCCATGAATTAGCATCTCAAAGCATTGAAGGGTACGTAGAAAAAATGCCCATCTTATTTTAAGTGACGAACTTTTCAGATTGCAAAGTCCAAAGTGGATTACGGCACGGCATATCCTTGACAATCGTAAAAGACTAGTAAGCTACGCGTTCTTGCACGAGTTCAAATTTACACACTTTTTCTTAATGTGAGATAATATAAAAAATTACTCCAATCATCATAAAGTTATGCTTGATTAAATTAGCATACAGACTTCCTATATCTGAGTTAATATCAAAAGCTAAAGTATATCGATGATGAGTCTAATAGATTATATGGTGTGGATGCGTATTGTATGGCGAATTTAGTCTTAAAACCTTTTGAAAATTCATAAAGTATTTACAGGCCAATTTTTTTCTTTCTTTCTTTTCCTTTTCTTTTTTCCTTATTTTCCTTCGCCAGTGGCCAGGTCTTGACGATGGAAAGAAATTGCAACAATTATCTACATTAGCATTGGCGTACCACCTAGGACGCCCAACATCTATGTCAGTGATTTCTGGTTAACATTTGCCGAAATGATTACATTAACAAATCATCAAAAGGTTAAGGATTAAATTAGCCAAATTTAAGAGATTAGGACTAAATCAACCGCCGTACACTACAAAAAAACAAGGATTTAGCCACGAAAAATTTTTCGTGACTAATTTGCAACGAATTTTGCGACGAAAACTAAATTCGTCGCTACTTTGCTACGGAATTAGCCACGAAAAATTTTTCGTAGCTAATTTGCGACGGAATTTGCAACAAAAAATTTATCGTGGCTAATTTGTCACATTATTTGCCACGAAAAACTTTTCGTGGCTAATTAACCACGAATTTAGCCACGAAAACTTTTCGTGGCTAATTTTCGATGGAATTTGCAACGAAAATTTTGCGTGGCTAATTTTTGCGACTGAATTTACCACAAAAAATTTTTCCATGACTAATTTGCGACGGAATTTTCCACGAAAAATTTTCCGTGGCTAATTTGCGATGATGAAAAAAAAATTGTCACTAATTTTGCAACGGAATTTGCTACGAATATAGAATTCGTCACTAAATTTGAGACGGTAAATAACGTTCGTTATGTCCCACCCCATCTCCAATTTCTCTCTCTCTTGATTCCTCATATCTCGCTCGCTATTCTCCCTCCCTCTCCTTCTTTCATTTCTCTCGAGAAACTTCTTTGCACTTGCGCAAATCAGTCTCGATAAAGCTTTTTCACCGGTAAGTATCGTGACTAATTGGCTTCGTCGCAAAACTATTCATAACTGGATTCGATTTTTTTTTTAATTTTATTGACTTTTTTTTTCTTTTTCTTTTTTTTCCTAACTTGTTCCCCGGTTGCCGGTCGCCGGACCGGCGACCGGCGAGAACTCGCCGGCCATGGGCGAGATCGAGCGGCCTCGCCGTGGCCGCTCGACCTCGACCAGACGTGACAAAGGTATATGAAATATGAACCATTTGTGTTGGCACAACAAGCAATTCAAGTATATTATGCATCATATCTTAGTTTGAAACGTGACAAAGCTAATTGGTGGGCTGTATGTAAAACAAAAGCATGAAAAAAAATTGAAGAACACTGGAAGGATACAGTATATCAACAAGAGGAAGTTTGTAACACGGTTGAAACTAAGGAATATAACATTCCAAATTTACGAGATCCATATGTAGTAATGATAGATGTGGATCCAATTGAAATTCGCGAACCAAATTTAGAAGGTGTTGCAGAATCTGATTTTGAGACAGAGGATGAAGATGATAATGCTCATGAAGAAGATGAAGGTGGAGACGAAGACGAAGACGAAGGTGAAGGTGGAGACGAAGACGAAGACGAAGGTGAAGATGAAGACGAAGACGAAGACGAAGATGAAGACGAAGACGAAGGTGAAGATGGAGACGAAGATGAAGATTATGATTTTTGAGACTTTTTAATAATTACGTGTAATTATTATTATTATTGCGACAAATGTCTATTGTTGTTGTCATAATTATTATTGTTGTTGTTGTTGATAGTATTATTATCGTTATTATTAGGGCTAAATACATGGCTAATTAGCCACGTATGTAGCCACGAAAATAAAGTTTCGATGATTTTGCGAACTTTATTTTATTTTCGTGGCTAAATACGTGGCTAATTAGCCACGTATGTAGCCACGAAAATAAAGTTTTGATGGTTTTGCGGACTTTATTTTATTTTCGTGGCTAAATACGTGGCTAATTAGCCACGTATTACATTCGTGGCAGAAAATCGTGGCTAATTAGCCACGTATTTAGCCACGAAAATAAAGTTTCGATGGTTTTGCGGAGTTTATTTTATTTTCGTGGCTAAATACGTGGCTACTTAGCCACGTACTACATTCGTGAAAAAAAATCGTGGCTAATTAGCCATGTATGTAGCCATGAAAATAAAGTTTCGATGGTTTTGCGGAGTTTATTTTATTTTCGTGGCTAAATATGTGGCTAATTAGCCACGTATCAGATTCGTGGCAAAAAACAGTGGCTAATTAGCCACGTATGTAGCCACGAAAATAAAGTTTCGATAATTTTACGGACTTCATTTTATTTTCGTGGCTAAATCCGTGGCTAATTAGTCACGTATTACATTCGTGGCAAAAAATCGTGGCTGATTAGTCATGTATTACATTCGTGGCAAAAAATCGTGGCTAATCAGCCACGAATTTAGCCACGAAAATAAAGTTCCGATGCCTTGGCGGACTTTATTTTATTTTCATGGCTAAATCCATGGCTAATTAGCCACGTATTACATTCATGGCAAAAAATCATGGCTAATTAGCCACGTATTTAGCCACGAAAATAAAGTTTCGATGGTTTTGCGAACTTTATTTTTTTTCGTGGCTAAATACGTGGCTAATTGCCCACGTATTAGATTCGTGGCAAAAAATCGTGGCTAATTAGCCACGTATTTAGCCACGAACATAAAGTTGGATGGTTTTGCAGACTTTATTTTATTTTCGTGGCTAAATACGTGGCTAATTACCCACGTATTACATTCGTGGCAAACAAGTGTGGCTAATTAGCCACGTATGTAGCCACGAAAATAAAGTCTCGATGATTTTGCGGACTTTATTTTATTTTCGTGGCTAAATACGTGGCTAATTACCCACGTATTAGATTCGTGGCAAAAAATCGTGGCTAATTAGCCACGTATGTAGCCACGAAAATAAAGTTTCGATGGTTTTGCGGGCTTTATTTTATTTTTGTGGCTAAATACGTGGCTAATTAGCCACGTATTAAATTCGTGGCAAAAAATCGTGGCTAATTAGCCACGTATTTAGCTACGAAAATAAAGTTTCGATGTTTTTGCGGACTTTATTTTATTTTCGTGGCTAAATACGTGGCTAATTAGCCACGTACTACATTCGTGGCAAAAAATCGTGGCTAATTAGCCACGCATGTAGCCACGAAAATAAAGTTTTGATGGTTTTGCGGAGTTTATTTTATTTTCGTGGCTTATTTTATTTTCGTGGCTAAATACGTGGCTAATTACCCACGTATTACATTCGTGGCAAAAAATTGTGGCTAATTAGCCACATATGTAGCCACGAAAATAAAGTTTCGATGATTTTGCGGACTTTATTTTATTTTCGTGGCTAAATTCATGACTAAGTAGCCACGTATTAGATTCGTGGCAAAAATTCGTGGCTAATTAGCCACGTATTTAGCTACGAAAATAAAGTTTCGATGGTTTTGCAGACTTTATTTTATTTTCGTGGCTAAATACGTGGCTAATTAGCCACGTACTACATTCGTGGCAAAAAATCGTGGCTAATTAGCCATGTATGTAGCCATGAAAATAAAGTTTCGATGGTTTTGCGGAGTTTATTTTATTTTCGTGGCTAAATACATGGCTAATTACCCACGTATTACATTCGTGGCAAAAAAATCGTAGCTAATTAGCCACGTATGTAGCCACGAAAATAAAGTTTCGATAATTTTGCGGACTTTATTTTATTTTCATGGCTAAATCCGTGGCTAATTAGCCACGTATTACATTCGTGGAAAAAAGTCGTGGCTAATGAGCCATGTATTAGATTCGTGGCAAAAAATCGTGGCTAATTAGCCACGTATTTAGCCACGAAAATAGAGTTTCGATGGTTTTGCGGACTTTATTTTATTTTCGTGGCTAAATACGTGGCTAATTAGCCACGTACTACATTCGTGGCAAAAAATCGTGGCTAATTAGCCACGTATTTAGCCACGAAAATAAAGTTTCGATGCCTTGGCAGACTTTATTTTATTTTCGTGGTTAAATCCGTGGCTAATTAGCCACGTATGGATTCCGTGGCAAATATTTCCGCTCAATGCCGCCAAGAAAATTTCGTCTAAAAAATTTTTGCGCTCAAAACATAAAAAGAAAAAACCCTTCTTAGAACAAGAAGTCCCCTGTTCAGAAACCCTCTTCACACAAACCCCCTGTTCAGAAGCCCTCTTCACAAAAACCCTCTTCGCTTACCCTCTTCGCTTACCCTAACAAGAAGCCCCCTGTTCATCTTCATCTTCTTCTCTTGCAGTTGTCTACCCCCAAAATAACTACCCCATCATCACTCGCTCGGCTCATTCAAGCAATTGCACCTATATTTCTGCACTTCCTGTGGCTAGCTGGTGTTCGCTTCCCTACATTACCTCTAGCTTTTGAGGCCTTTGTCACTTCGGCGCGACTGCAAGCTACTCTTTCCGGTGTGACTGCAGGCGGCTCTTGCTTGTCGTTCGATTTTTTTCATCTCCTGTGACTCACCAGCTCTCTCTCGGCTCTCAGTTCACTCTCCCGTCCACCCGGTAAGTCTCGCACGATCGTATTTTGTCACTCGTCTCCACGCCCGAGCCCGATTAGGGTGGCCCTTGCGCAGATCGACGAGCATCCCTCCTGATCTGCGTGAGGGCCACTCGGGCGAGCGTTTATAAGGTAACTGAAGTCGTAATTTGTTATCATCACATAGGGAATCGCTAGTTCCAGATGGCAGTTGTAGGAAGAAAAAGAAAGGTTTTGATGTTTTCCATGTTAAATTTTAATTGTATATGCATCATGAAAGCTTCGATGCATACTGGGTTTGAAGGCATAAACTATCTGCTTAAACTTTGTTGTCAAGGGAAAAAATCAAAATATGACCCATCAACTCAAACAAGATTTGGTCCTGTTAACTTAA
This sequence comes from Syzygium syzygioides, assembly GCA_031216285.1. NCBI lineage: Eukaryota > Viridiplantae > Streptophyta > Magnoliopsida > Myrtales > Myrtaceae > Syzygium > Syzygium syzygioides. The sequence continues at coordinate 29,838,008 of CM062248.1, read as the reverse complement.
AGCAGAGCAAATTTCTACTCTTTCACGTGGTGCATTAAGGTTTTAGAGTACTGTATAGTCACGTAGTTCGTTTATCATATCCTGATTGAAACTGGACTTCTCTGCTTGTCTATGGGATGTCTGGAGGATACTTAGTTAAAGCTACTCTATGATATTTTCTGAAGTATTTGTACAGAACTCTTGTCGTAATGTATGAAGCGTGGCTGATGTTGCACATACTGCTTGTGGATTTTGAAAGGCCTTCACTAGACTAGATCTCGTTATCATATAAAAATTGGATGCCGTCACTTAACATTCCCCTAATTCATTGTTCCACTTAGTCCAGTAATATGGCCCTCAGAGATGCAGTTTTCCACAAGTATCCTTTCCGTGATTAACCCCAGAGCTTTTGTATGCTCTTTCCATAATCAAAGTCATTTGCTATTCTCTGACTATCCTTGCACATGCAACTGACCTATTTAGCTCTAAATTCTAAATGGCGAATGGTTGCTGCATGTATCTAAAGCTTGCGCTTCACCAACTTTTGGTTATGCTTTTTCGAGGAGATATAGTGTAAATAGGCTGGTGGTGCACATTTCACTGGACTATATCTCATTGTTGAAAAAAATGGATGTTGTCACCTTTGAACATTCTCCTTATTCATTGTTCCTCTTAGTCCAGTTATGTGGCCCTCGGAGATGCAATTTCCCCCCATAATCCTTTCCCATGATTACTCCTAGAGCTATTGTATTCTCTTTCTATAATCAAAGTCATTCTATTGACATTTGCTTGGCTTGCCTCAACTTCAACTGCATTCTTCTCTTCCCTATTGATGCAATAGGATTTCATTAAGAACAGGTTTCTTATCTTTATTTAATAACTTGGCATTTGTTTATTCATTCTTCAGAGGAGGATCCACCCTCGAGTTTATCTCTTGCTTTCTGAAACAAAATGGTAAGCTTCATGACGTACGTCATTTTGTGTCCCTAATATATGTTCATATTTTTTTTAATATATTTGTCTAACCTTCTTACTTATCAGTATAAACGTGGAGGTTATATGCGTGGTGCGGTATCACAAAGAAGACCGGCCCCTTCCCCTTCCTCGTCCTTGTCCCCGGCCCTTTCCTCTTCTCCTATCCTTTCATCTAACCCTCAACCACTACATGTTGATGGACAACATGGACACATTGGCCCATCCTCCGAACCTGAAGAACATATTTCAGTTCCATCTCCTTCGATTGCATGTCCTTCGGTTCCACCTTCTTCTTCAGTGCAACACTCGAATGTTGAAGAAAGCCGATTGATGATATGCCCATATGGAGATTCGTAAGTACTTCATTTTTTAACGTATATGTAAATTATGGATGTCAACTGAATTGTCTACGCTGCAAATTATCCGCATGCTTCATTGTTTCATTGACCATATTATTATAACCTGTTTGTAGATTCACGGATGGCACCCATGTTGTGAGGCAACTTAATAAAATAATCGATAACTGTTGGATGGGGCAATATATTTGTTTCAGCAGCGCTCCAAAAGAAGTAAAGAATTTGTAGTGGAATGAGTTCAAGGTAAGTTTTGTCATTCTATTTCCTCACGAATTATCTGGTGTATGGTAATGGATATATGACCTGTGACTCTCATAATAACTTTTGGTTGTTTTTGTATTAATTGCAGCGGAAGTTCAGGTGAGATGAAATGGAAGAGAATGAAGTTAAAAGAATTTTTAAGAAGAAAGCCGGTGATCACATGCGAAATGTGATAAATAAAGCAAAGAGAAATCAACGAAAGTCGGATTTTATTACAGCCGACAATTGGATGGAAATTACGAGAACTTGGGAAACTGATAAGTATAAGCAAATAAGTGAATAGAATAAGAAGAATCGAGCTTCTAGTTCTAGTGAAGGGTCTGCGTCTGCCACATATGCTGAGGGTTCTATCAACATCGAAGAGCATAGAAAAAGAATGGTAAGTTTGTTTAAACATGTTGTAAGTTAATTTAATTCAATGATTACTCATTTATGTTTATATTTTGTAAGCGGATGAATTGGGGATGGAACCGACATTTACAGCTACATTTGAATGTACATTTCAGAAAAAAGACAAGACGTGGACTGGTGATCAAGCAAAAACTATTAAGGTATGTAAGGTTTATACTTTGGACTTTATGGAAACTATAATGAAAACCATGAAATACTTTTAATACTTATAGTAGTTATATATATGAATTTATTTTATTTTCATCTATATTGTTAATGTAGGAAAAATATGATGAACTTTTAATGAGCACTGCTAGTGGTGGTGATGGTGGTGATGGTGTTGCTGCGTCTGAGCCATCGGTTGATAGCATGGCATTATGGCTGGAGGCATCGGGTGGGATGAAAGGAGGAAAAATATTTGGGATGGGATCTTTGTCAAGGGCATACACAACAAAGGGTGCTACAACATCATCCTCCAATGCGATTGTTTTAAGGAGGACACGACATGAGGAGCAAATGATTCAAGAATTGAGCCAATTGAAAGATTTACTTGTACAAAAGGACGAAGAATTCAAACATTTACTTGCACAAAAGGACGAAGAAATGAGAGGAGTGAAACAACAAATGCAATTGATCCTGCGACACCTCAACATTGATCCCGATGAGGTTCCTCCTGTACCTCCCAATAATCCAATAGGTGATGGGCACAATGATGAGCCACACAATGATAATGAGATTACTGCTGATGATGATGATGATTTTATTAGCAATCCTCCTAGTTCATTCTCTTCGGGGGTAAGCTTATGAGGTCCAACTTACAACAATTACTTTCTATTGAGATCATATTGACCAACCTATGCTTATTTGGAGCTTTTCTTTGTGCAGTATGTAGTTCGAGATATTAATTTTACACTTTTCCAATGTTCAATATTGATATTGCTTTTCTTTGTGCAGTATGTACTATTCTCATCTTATGAACTTAGGATTTCCAAGAAGGCATTGGAGCACCTATATTTCTCTTGACATCTCAAGTTGCTGGTCTAAGCCTCACCCTTACAAAAGCAGACCGTGTGATTGTTATCGATCCATCATGGAATCCAAGGTACTACTACTTATTCGATTGTCGGCCATGAATTCAACTACTTTTGCAAGTACATGAAAGAAGAAAAGAACTTCTTTTTTCTGTTATATTGTAAGGGCATATTCAATGCCATTCCTTTATTATGGGACTATTAACTGTTCCACAACTTTTAAGTACGAATCTGTGTACTATTTGAGTTCTAACCCATACTTGTCATGGGTAATATCATTATGGTAGATGATACAAGTTCTAACCCAACTTTAAGCTTCACGCTGCTATGGTAAATAATATTTCATGGTACCAATATCACTGAACTAATGATGCAAAGACACATGTAAGGGTGAGGTGTTTCACTAGAATTCTTTACTATGAAATGCTACAATCAGGAGCCTTAGGTGTTTCACTAGAATTCTTTGGCTTTCGTGTGTTGATGAGCACAAACGACGCATGCCTCAGAAGAACTGAATATATTTGCTACTCCATTTGTCACTGCACGCGTTATCAAATGAACAATCAAGACAAGATTTCTTTTCTAGTTTTCTCATAAAAAGATAGTATCTCATATAATGCATTCGCATTTGTTCTTTTATGAGCGAGTGGCTCACTATATTGTATAAGTAGTGTATTGCAAACATGCAATACTTTCTCAAGGGCATGGAAACCACATAGGACAGAATGTGCCATGATACCCGTCATTTTATTGTGGGGCGTAAATTCGGAAAAAGTGCTGATTCGGAGGCCTATTTATGTTGGAACTCCACTATTGTAGATTCTTTTCGGAGCTATAGTACCTCCATCATCACGCAGCAATTGATTCAAGCATAGGCCTTAATCAATGTTAAATATATATTTTAGCAATTAATTTTGCTGCTAATTAGATTTAAAGTCGAAATCGTCCCTAAACAATATTTGTCGCAAACTTACTGACAAAAAAAAAATTTCCTGGCAAATTAGCGACGAATTTTGCCACAAATAGATTTCGTCACAATTTAGCGAAAAAAAAGTGTCTTGGCAAATTAGCGATGACTTTTGCCACGAATATAGTTTCTTGGCGAATTAGCGAAATAGCGACGAATTTTGCTACGAATACAGTTCGTGGCAAAATTAGCAACGAATTTTGCCACGACTAATTAGCAACGAAATTTGTCACGAATAATTAGCGACGAATTTTGTCACGATAACAGGTTGTGGCAAATAGCGACGAATTTTGCCACGAATAATGAGCGATAAATTTTGCCACGAATATAGGTCGTGGCAAATAGCGACAAATTTTGCCACGAATAATTAGCGACGAAGTTTGCCATGAATGCAGGTCGTGGCAAAATAGCGACGAATTTTGCCACGAATTCAGGTCGTGGCAAAATAGCTACGAATTTTGCCATGAATAATTAACAACGAATTTTGCCACGAATAAAGTTCGTGGCAAAAATAGCAACGAATTTTGCCACGAAATTTGTTCGTGGCAAATTAGCGACGATTTTTGCCACGAATTAATTAGTCACGATTTTTGCCTCGAATTATATTTTCGTGGCTAATTTAGCGACGAAAATTGCCACGAATTTTTTTCGTGGCAAATTAGCGACGAAAATTGAAATTTTTTCGTCGCAAAAATTTGCGACGGCGAATTAGCCATGAATTTTTTTTCGTGGCTAATTTCGTCGCAAATTCTTTTAGCCACGAATTTTTCTAATTTTTTCGTGGCAAACTTCGTGACTAAAACCTTGTTTTTTGTAGTGGTACAATAGGTTTAGGACCTTTTGGACAATTAACCCTGTCAATATCAAGTGACTTATTTAATCTTCATTGTTTGGGTGAATTCATTCTTTATGATGCATCTGTTTTTTTCATCAAGATTGTAGTGAACATATACTGTATGCAATGTTAATTGTTCAAATTTTTATTTATGAGTCGAATTTAGCCCAGAGCAGAGTTCTATAGATCAAATGCATCGACAAATTTATTAGGTTATCACAAGTTCAGTGATGTATTCGTGTAAGTCTAGATTTATACGTAGTCTAATGAAAAACATAGATTAATTCAAGTTGGACAATGTATTTCCACTATATGTTCTTCGTGGATAAGCCATACGATACATATAGTTATGACCTTATCTAAATGTCATGATGTCTTTAATGTAATGCATTAGATATATGCGCACGGGACAGATAATTTCAATAGAACGATAATTTTTGTTGCGCAAGGAAAACCATAGCCACAATTTGTAAAAATATAATCTCCTGATATAGTTTATAATGGCCCAGAAAGAGGGTAAAAGTGGCAGGTCTGCGGAGCGCCCGTCTCTTCCTTTATTGTTTCTACCCTTATAACGAGGATCACCGACGTTCGTTGTTTCAAGTCCTTTGTTTTTCGTCCACCGATCTTCATCCTCAAAAGCATAGCTATCTCGTGAGCAACTGGTCTCTCCAATCTTCATCCTCAAAAGTATTGGTATCTAGTGGGTAGCTGGTCCTTTCCGTTGCCATCGAGGAGTTGTCGTAAGAGAAAAAAAAAAAAGAGCATTCTACGGTGCCATTAGAGCTCTCATCTACATCACCTCATCTTCGGAAACTTTTCAATTTTGTTGCCAATCATGGGCATTATTTATTGTGGGACTCTATGTCAATTGCGAGCATCATCAATGAGGGAAATCGCCGTCAAGTCTCTTGGCAAGTATGAGCACGGAAGTCGAGCACGCCTTCATTTAGCAGCCGAAGTTGAGCATGGTGGGGGTGATAAATTTTATTTTGCTGCAACTCAAGTTAGTTTTCCACACAATTTTGTAAAAGTTGTATGAGAAAGAGGTGTCAAATTTTAGATCATGTGTTTCCCGAGCGCCTATCAGATCCGGTGATGATGTGGATTGCATTTGATTAGTCATGTAAGGTTTGATCTATAATTATAAACACGTCCCTTGTCTAGTGTAAGGTCTGGCTTACAAGGCACTTTGGTCACAGAATTTTGAAGAAAGTTGCACCTGTTGTATGCCAGCTGCGTGCTTTAGCTTGAGGATATGTATGGATGTCAGAGTACTGTTTGTTGTAGAATAAAAAAAAAGATATTATTAAATATTATTGATATCATTTGATGTTTCATTATTTTTTAAGATAGCTAATTTTCTTGTTAGATTGGATTACGTCCTTTTTTTGTACATAATTTTTTAATATAAATACCCCTCAACACAATATAAAGTCAAGTTATCGAGTAAGAATGTAACTTTTGACTATTTTCTTTCTTCCTCTCTCTTGAAAATCTTAGAATATTTATAAGAGCATACATATATTATTTATCGACCTTCAAACAAGAGTTGTTGGCCATACTAAATTGATTTTAGTATCAGATTGTCTGATGTGACCTTTTTGCTGGTAGTGTTTGAACTTAAGCTCGTGACAACCAACTGCGATCTTCTCCTGTATCCTCGCTCTAGAAATATAATATATCTTTTTGGTGACATGCTGACTCATGAAAGCATCATAATCCATAAGCATATGATAAATTAGGTGGATGGATCGATGGAAATTAAAAATATATATAGATGAACGTCAAGTGTATAATGTCCTTTGGCAAAATTTCAGTTTTGTCTTAGCATTTTCAGCTTCCAAGGCATATAGGATTGCTATGATGTGTAATCTATCTTTCAATAAAAGATTGTCCAATTTGTCATTGTCGCAAGCAATTTAGCGTAGGATTTGGTCTCCAGCAATTTTTGAGGTTTCCTCTTTGGGCTATGATATAGAAGAGGAAAGCGCTGGGAACTATTGTTTAAACTAGGGGTGAGCGGTTCCAGGTTCCGGATAGATTCCGCCTGAAACCTGGAACCTACTTTCGGGTACAGGTTCCTTATTTTTTGGAACCTGGAATCTACCCGTCGAAATGTGGAACTTGGAACCTACCCTGTCACAGGTTCCAGGGTCGGTTCCAAGTTCTTTTTACCGAACCATAACAAGGATAGAGTAAAAAATTAAATTTTGGCCTTCCACTAGACCAAAAGCATCAAAAGCATGACATAAGGCAAAGTGCTAGAAGGAAGAAATTCTAATCAACAAATTGTCCTCCCATTCTAATCAACAAATTGCACCCCAATATTGTGCTGGCTCAAACTCAACATGGTCCATATACAAGTTCGATTTGGTGTGATTTTCAATACACGCTTCCAGAAATGTAGTTTCCTGGTATATTTTTTCAAGTTGTCACATCCTAATATGGAGGAGCAACATAGTGAGATGTTTTGTCCTCAGCATATAGGGCATTTGTTCCATGGTATGAAAAAAATGTCAACCAAAACAGTTAAAAGTTGAAGCTCATAAATGTAGAAAAGCCAATGAGCTTGATTGTCAGCATTTGTGGAACTGTCTTAGCAAGGCTTTTGGGACAAAATCTTACTAGGTTGGACAGCTTCAAATAAACTCTGTGAGAGAAAGGCATAGTAGTTTTCCAGTTATGGTGATCAAGCTTATGCCTAAAAGGATTAAAGCAACATCCAATGTACTACAGATACACAACTTTTAGCACGTCGTAACACAGAAACAAGTTTCCTTTCAACAGACTTCTGGACATTGCTATTGTTTGACAAGTATTATTAAGACAATCATCTCCTATAGAGAGGAATGCACTTGAATAGAGATAAGAGAGGAGTCTCCTCAGCCAACCACAAGGCAAACACAAAGGCCAGCGTGATCCAACTTCACCCCCACCTCTAATGAGAAAAGGAGACAGTGGAGCACACACGAGTCCCAATATTGTAAAACAAAGAGACCCATGCAAACTCTGAAATGCTAATGATTTTCAAGAGAGAGAGAGAGAGAGATAAGGTGAATGATAACAGAACAAATCATTTTGAGAACCAAAACCATTAACCAATTAGCTAATTCGATCTTTTCATTAAGCTATCTAATCTGATAACAAAATTAATTGCCACTATAAACTTATGCAAAGAGCTAACGATAGGATCTAGCGTGTAGTTCCTGTAAATGTACTATAAACATCGAGATAAAAATTGTAACTTACATTAACTAAATTAGCCAATCTCAAGTTCTCAACATACCTTGATCACCTGCAAAGGCAAAACAGAACATTAAAATCGACGTCAGACACAATATCATGTTTAAACAACCAAGAAATTCCGCCATTGCCACCACAGCAAAATAGAAGCAATGTTGTCTACACATACATATCATTCAAATTTAAAGTACTAAAAAGAAATACCATCTTGCAGCCAAATGAACACTAAGATGATACCTTTGTCCTCACGGAAAGTGTATTCGCAACAACGAATTTGAAAAACTGAGGAAGATATTTTCTTTCTCCATCACCGTCAGAATATAATGCTGTGCAAACCAGGCTGAAGAAGAAGATCAGCAAAAAAGATAAGATGCACAAGTTCAAATCACAGACACCTTTGCACACCTAATTGAAAGTATGTCATCAAAACAAAGTATAGCAAAACTCACGTGTGAGCTCCAAGTTCCTTCACATCGTGTTCCACAATAAAATCATAACGCCTTCCTGCATGTATCATTTCCACCGGAGCCTTGGAAGTATCCAAAAGCAAAATCCACTGCTTCTTAGTTTGAATTTCCGCCTGTAAACTAATCTTTCAGATAGACACACTAATCACAAAGTGCCTTTTCGGGTCAGGAGTTTGGTGTCAATCCTCTGGCCTGCTAATCTGAAGACATAAAAAAAAATCATCATTCATGGAGCAACCATCATACAAAAGATGTGCACCGCATCACACTGATTAAATCCAGAAAGGTTCACTTCCAAAGTGCTGGGTAGAAACAGTACACAATGCGAGCAAATAAGAAAATCCAAAAAGACCAGCCTCCCCAAACATAACGGCCGACCACCTATTCACTTCACAACATAAATCAAACCAAACTAAACCATTTTCCAACCGCGAGAAGGCAAAAAAAGAAGAAGACACAAAATAAAAACTTGCGCTTGAACACCTAAACAAAAATGGGAAAAACACGCAACAATCAAAGGGAATATAGAGCAAAAAGCGCGAACCTTGGCAAGCCAAGCAGGGTGGTCCTTGACTTTGGCAAGAACGAGATCGCCCAAACTCAATTGACGCTTACTCTTGTCCTTGCTCGCTCCCTTCTTGCGCCCTCTAGCCAGAATCAGAAACCCTAGAAAAAGCAGAGACCGTGAACGAGCCAGACCGTGGTTGATGAAGACAGAGGAAGAGCCAAGGCGGACATCGAATGGAGCGAGGAGAGGCGAGACGATCTTGTCGAGTCGTGGGTGTTGGCAGTGGGAGAGAAAACGTGATGGAGGAGTGACCGAGCATGGGGAAAGTTGGCAATAAACTAAGGAAGTTAGGGTTTCTACGTTTTAGCAAGGGAGAGAGCCGATTCCGATTCCGGTTCCGGGTCCGGTTCCGGTTCCGGTTCCGGTTCCTATAGGAACCGGAAACCGGAACAAGAACCGATGATTCCTAAAAAATTAAAACCGAGAACCGGAACCTCTTACTCTAGAACCGGGAACCGAACCGGACCCGCCGATTCAGTTCTTTGGTTTCCGGTTTTACCCTAAAACCGTGCTCACCCCTAATTTAAATACCATGTTTCTATCTTACCCAATAAAAATAAGTAAGACACAGTGATTTTACCATGTTTCTATCTTACCCAATAAAAATAAGTAAGACACAGTGATTTTATCTTGTCCTTTTATGGACAACTGTTCATCGAAGTTGTTGACACCAACTCCAAGTCTGTTTTTAGAAACCCCCCAAAAAAATAACATAATTTGTCTCACTTTGTCTCTTGTATGTGAAGAAAACCCGCAACAATAGAAATGCTTTGAGAATACTAGCAACTGATAAGGTCATTACTCTGTATACTATAACTATTGAGAATACTAACAACTCATAATTTCGCATGCATTCCTGTATGTGCCGAAAACCATGACACCCTATATCCCACGTCAATGATAAATGTCTTCCCGAGTGATTCGTGCATACGATTCTTATCAAAATAATCACCACCTCGGGTGATTATTAATTTGAGCACTTCTTATGAGAGCTTGACTATTATATATGGACCATGTTTGTTGCAGATAGCTTCGGAGAGGATTCCTTTCGATAGATATGTGGTTCGTGGATAAACTAGGCATATACCTGATCCAACAAGGGCGAGGAATGACCGTTCAGCAGGAAGACTCGAACAAGGGTGTGACTCCTTACAATCTACCAGGACGGTGGAGGAGGCATGAATGGTCTGGACCGTGCATCAAATCAAGAGAGTATATCATCGAGCGATATGAATCGACTTTGACGAGGGCATTAGTGCCTTAAATAGGGAATCTTGTAACGTTATAAGTTTCCCATCAGATGGAGGGAGTCTGCTTGAGTGAACCATAAATGAGGCACACTCTTGAATGCTCATCATCTCTTATTGTCGCTCTGAGTATTTGATTTAGAGGTGAGGCCCAAATGGATCGGGTCAAGCCATTAGAGATTTTTCTCTTTCACGTTCTAAATTTTAGCTCAGACGAGAGAGACCTTCTTGATTAATTGAGAAGTAAAACTTTCAAAGTGATCACCATCATCATCTTGTGTTGTTATTTTGAGTACTCCTTTTTGGGGTTTGACCCACGTGGAACAGCTCAGGTCGTCACAAATAACATTATAGCCATAACCTCTTTAATGGATGTGTGGTTCGTAAACAGACTAAGCCCGCGCCAATCCGGCAAAGGCGAGGAGCGATCGCAGTAGAAAAAGGGCTCAAACAAAGTGCGGCTTCTAAGGGAAAATGAAGCAAACAGTCCTTAATCTTTGACTAATTGTGCAATCTGATTTCTGAACTTTTAATTTGTTCAATATAGTTTATGAATTTTAGTCTAATGTTCAATCTGGTTCGTGAACTTTTAATTTGTTCAATATGGTCTCTGAACTTTTGGTACATGTTCAATTTAGTTCATGAACTATACAAAAATATTCATTGTAGTCCTTCCATAGAAGAGGTCAGATCTCAAGTTGATAATATATGGGCCTAACCTCACTTAATGCCTTAAGTAGTAGCGTATGTGATGATACTCTATATTACAACTTCAAAGAGATTTGTCAAAGGCAATGGGCTTTTTTCTTGGGTTGGACAAGGAGCAAGTACTCCAGCTCGAACGCCAGCATCGAGTGAACAGAATGAAGTCAGTGAATGTGTGAAATTGTGTTTTTAAGTGATGGTGGGCTTGGGGCAAGGGTTGGTTTAGGCTTTGTATCATCATTTATGGAATCTAAAAGCCTCCCTAATGGATTGACTTATCAATTCTCCCAAGGTCCAATTGATTTCCTATTAATAAAGTCTCGTCTCACGTGACATCGGAAGTCACTCGATATTTCGGTCTATGTCAATTCAGTCGTAACGTTAGCGGTTTCCAGCGAAAATGAACCAGGATAATTGTTTTAATTTGGAAAAATTAAAAAGTTTATGATCGAATTAACTTCTACATCGTAAGTTTAGGACCGATCGGATAATTTTTCATTCAAAAAAAGAAAGAAAAAAACAACAAGCTAATTAGCTCTATCGAGGTACGTAGACAATTGAAAGAGTCGTGCTTGATGAAATGACGCCTCCTGATGATTGGTCATGTCCATCATTTTCGGCTCGACGGTGGTCGCCAGAAGAGCTCGGGTTCGGTCGGGCGATGCCGAAATGGAAGGCCTGGATTCTCGTCCGGTCCATTGGAACGGAATTAACTTTTGGAGCGGGTACCGACCCGTGACGCCTCGGATCGGGTCGCGATTCTTTTTCTATATATATATATAAATATAAATATAAGTATATATTTTATTATTATTTTTTTCATGATATGATGATCGTGTGAAGTCTTCGGTGGATCCTCTTCGCTCGACTTCCTCTTCCTCTTCTTCTTCGTCGTCGTCTTCTTCCCTTCCTGCAGTCACCCAAGCGATCGATCTCTCTCTCTCTCTCTCTCTCTCTCTGGCCACAACCATGAAGCGCGCGATCGACGACGTCGCTTCCGGCGGCGGCGCCGCCGCCGCGGGCGCCGCCAAGCCGGTCTTCCTAACCAAGGCCGAGCGCGAGAAGCTGGCCCTACAGCGCCGCCAGGACGAGGTGGCCGCCCAGAGGCGCCGCCAGGAGCAGCTCCTCTCCCAGGACGGCGGCGGCGGCGTCCCCTCCTCCTCCTCCGACCAGAAGCCCTCCGATCCCGACCGCCGCGACCGCGACCGCGACCGCGACAGGGAGCGGGACCGACCGCGGGAACGGGAACGGGAGCGCGACCGCGAGCGAGAGCGGGAACGGGAGCGCGACCGCGAGCGAGAGCGGGAGAGGGATCGGCGGGAGCGAGATCGTGAGTCCGAGAGGAGGAACCGTGAGAGGGAGCGGGAGGAGGAGGCGAAGGCCCGCGAGCGCGCCCGGCTGGAGAAGCTGGCGGAGAGGGAGAGGGAGAAGGAGCTCGACGCCATAAAGGAGCAGTACCTGGGGTCGAAGAAGCCTAAGAAGCGGGTCATCAAGCCAAGCGAGAAGTTCAGGTTCTCGTTCGATTGGGAGAACACCGAGGACACCTCCCGGGACATGAACGCACTCTACCAGAACCCTCACGAGGCGCAGCTGCTGTTTGGGCGAGGGTTCCGCGCCGGCATGGATCGCAGGGAGCAGAAGAAGCTCGCGGCGAAGAACGAGAAGGAGCTCCGTGAGGAGATTCGCCGGAAGGAAGGGGTTGAGGAGAAGCCCGAGGAGGCCCTCGCGCAGAAGCAGAGAGAGGAGGCTGCGGATGTGTATGATACGTTTGATATGAGGGTTGATAGGCATTGGACGGAGAAGAAGCTGGAGGAGATGACGGAGAGAGATTGGAGGATCTTCAGGGAAGATTTCAATATCTCCTACAAAGGGTCTAAGATACCTAGGCCTATGCGGAGCTGGGTAGAGAGTAAATTGAGCTCTGAGCTTCTGAAGGCTGTGGAGAGAGCAGGGTACAAGACGCCTTCTCCTATTCAGATGGCTGCAATTCCTCTTGGGTTGCAGCAACGCGATGTCATTGGCATTGCGGAGACTGGGTCTGGTAAGACTTGTGCTTTTGTGCTCCCTATGTTAACTTACATTTCAAGGTTACCTCCGCTGACTGAGGAGAATGAGGCCGAAGGGCCTTATGCTGTTGTGATGGCACCGACGCGTGAACTCGCTCAACAAATCGAGGAGGAGACTATGAAGTTCGCCCATTATATGGGGATTAAGGTGGTTTCAATTGTTGGTGGGCAGTCAATTGAGGAGCAGGGGTTTAGGATCAGGAATGGTTGTGAGGTTGTGATAGCAACACCAGGGCGTTTGATTGATTGTCTGGAGAGGCGTTATGTTGTTCTTAACCAGTGTAACTATGTTGTTCTTGATGAGGCTGATAGGATGATTGATATGGGTTTCGAGCCACAAGTTGTGGGCGTGTTGGATGCCATGCCGTCCAGTAATTTTAAGCCTGAGAATGAGGATGAGGAGCTCGATGAGAAGAAGATTTATCGCACTACTTATATGTTTAGTGCTACGATGCCGCCTGCTGTGGAGCGGCTCGCAAGGAAGTATTTGAGAAATCCTGTAGTGGTTACAATAGGTACCGCTGGAAAAACTACTGACTTGATATCTCAACATGTGATGATGATGAAGGAATCAGAGAAGTTTCACAGGTTACAGAAGTTGCTTGATGAACTTGGCGACAAGACAGCTATTGTCTTTGTTAACACTAAGAAGAATGCCGATACAGTTGCTAAGAATCTGGATAGGGCAGGCTACAAAGTGACTACTTTGCATGGTGGAAAGTCTCAGGAACAAAGAGAGATAAGCCTGGAAGGTTTTAGATCCAAGAGATATACCGTGCTAGTGGCAACAGACGTTGCTGGGCGTGGTATTGATATACCTGATGTGGCCCATGTAATAAATTATGATATGCCCGGTAACATAGAAATGTATACACATCGTATAGGGCGAACAGGTCGTGCTGGTAAGACGGGTGTGGCTACAACATTCCTGACTCTAGGCGACACAGATGTCTTTTATGATCTGAAGCAGATGCTTATTCAAAGTAACAGTCCAGTGCCCCCTGAGCTGGCGAGGCATGAGGCTTCAAAATTCAAGCCTGGATCAATTCCTGACAGACCTCCTAGACGAAATGACACCGTTTTTGCTCACTAATCAAGCCAAGTTATTGCAAGATAGTTCCTAGTATAGGGTCTAGTTATTGTTCCTTGCACTGTGCAATGCTCTTTTTCCAAATGAAGAATTCAGTGTACTATTTGATGAGTGGGATCAGTCCAAATTTGTGCAGGTATCAGTGCACTGAGAGTGGTAATTGATGTTATTTTTGTTAGAAACATTGTATTTGGAGCATTGTTATTACAGCAGCAATTAGCGACTGCATCATTTCACTAGTTATAGCATATGGAGGTTTTACTTATGGTGGCTTGTTGTATCTAAATCCTTCTCTCTGATTTACTCAATTATCTGATGTTTTAGTGACCTTGTGGATTGTTCTTTCCCTTTTTGGCTTTTAAGATGTTGCAGCTTAAAGACTGTTATATTCAACTTCTGCAGTCTTGACTTGTCTTCTTTTATTGTGTGGATTTATTTGTTCTGTTTGCGTTTTAAATGTTTGGAAGGAACATGTTTACCATGATCTATCTGGACTAGTAACGTGGAGGTAATTAATGTTTAGTGCAGATGTTATGTTTAGTTGAGAACCTTGAACATGGTACTTATATGATGATCGACAGATCTTGAGTTTAGAACTAAATTTTCTGTTAACATAATCAGAGTACAAGTAGAAGACGCGCGAGCTGTGCTTACATGCTGAAATGGGTGAATCATGACCTCAGAATTTGAAACCAGTTGTCTGCAGAAAATGAGTGACCTTCGCTGCATAATATTTTAGGTAGATTATAGATGAAAATTCACTCCAAAATATTATTTGCTAAAGTTGAGGTAGTATCAGTGAGAAATGTGGCACGTTACCTTTTCCACAGTTTTATATACTTCTTTTTACTACGGCTTAGAAAAGTACTTATTGCTTTTCAAAATTTTGAAAACGAAAAAAGAAAAGCATAAACAGTTCAGTAAACATTCTAAACAAGTCTACGTATCATATTTATGTGTTTTGAAATGCTACAAGTGTTTTATGTTTAAAAAAGTGAAGTATTAAACACTACTATAAAAGAAAAAGCAAAATATGGTCCCAAACACCTCAAATCGTCGGACTTGGAAGATCCAGTCACCAGTAATCAGGAATTTCAAATGGACGAAAGTTTCGAGTTTTGTATCTTATGTTATGGACTTTTAGTTGGCTAAAGATTGGCAAAATCTGGACATTGAGGATCCTTTTACTGGAGCAAAGTGATTCTGACAAGCCAAACATCGATCTATTAGTTAAAGAAAAAGAGATGGGAAAGTTGTGAGGAAAGACTGAACTGGAGAAGGGAAGTTACTAGGAAGGACAATGAGCCTAATGCTGTTATTGAGTCCTGATCTCAGTGGTCAGAAACAGTTTGACGCAGAATTTAGTTTCAATTTGCCCCCACCTCCCTATGAGTTCCCGCAAAGAAGGTAGTTGTTCGCATTTGAATTTGAAATTTAAGGCGTTTAAATCTGCCGCAGCATTAAGTTGGCATATTAAATGACTGATATGATAAGGGCGTTGGAGGAATGAATTTTGGAGTTGTCTTCATCTAGTTGGTAGCTAGGTACACTTTCAAGGCAAGGAGGTTTTGTTGCCTGGCAGTGCACACGTACATCCATGGGTTTTGGGGTCTTTTACTTTTTCTTTTTAGGTTTTTATTCTTGTAATGTGGGGGGGGGGGGGGGGTGCGGCGGGGGGGGATTTGGCGGCGGCGGTGGCGGCAGCGGCGGGCAGGCGCGGGGCGTGGTGTTAATTATTTAGCTTTCAATATAATGTTAAATTGCATGTAGGCTTGAGGACATCGATATTTGATATATAGATGTCATGCATCTCTTGTGCTCTTGTCGTTTATTTCTGGGTTGGGAACATAGGCTGTTTGCTATGTGTAATCATCTGCTCTGCTCTTGCAGTTTACTGTAGATTAACCTGTTAGTGTTACTTTATCCTCTCTATGAATAAAATTATTGAGGTGACCTTATTGTAATATCGTTCATACTCTTGGATAGTCTTCTGATGGAATTTTGGGAATCCAGGTAGGGTGCTTCTGCACCAGGTCTACTTTAGATAATTTACCTTAAGCTATTAGTGTTCCCTTGTTCTCTCTATGGAGAGTCATTAATGTGGCCTCAATGGAATAACGGTAATTTCTTTTGGAAAGTCTTCTGATCTTTCGCCAAAAGGCAGGGAGCTGCCAAAAGATGACAAATACTGTGGGTCATATGTTATATTCAGATTGCAGCTTTGTGGGTGGGCACTGTAACGTGATCTTGGGGCTTTGGATTCACTTAAGTTGTTGATGAGACTTGATGGCATCACTTCTCTTTATTGTTTGCCATGACGAATTCAATCTTCTTATGGCTAGAATTTGTTTTATTTGATAAGTGACAAACTAGGAACAAATCTTAGCGAATCAGTGAGACTGGCTAGAGGATTGATGGACTAAGGTGAAGTGCATATAGAGGCTCAAGGCACGCCAAAAGGAGAGTTATAGACAGCCTCACCTTCAGCAGAACCATGCATATATGTAGCATCACTTGCGCATGCCAAAGCGATGTCGGATATTGTCCCTGCCTAAAGAATCAAGTGAGACTAGCTTACAGGCTCAAGGGACAGAAGGGAAACGCATATAGGTTGACCTTACTCTTCATAGCTTTTCCAGTATGGTTGCAGATCATTTGCCATGGACTAATGATGATCTTTGAACCGATTAGTTCATTTTCTTGTTCAGGTTTATTGATGTTCTAATTAGTTAAATCGTGTTGCTAACTGCTAAGAGTGATTTGGTGGATTGAGGAAGACAGAAACCAGGCATTGTAAGTTCAAGAGATCAAAATCTCTTCACTCGTGTTGATGTATCACTTCTTCCTTTCCATTTGATACTTGGATAAAACCTTCCATTGTCAATATTTTCTATCTGAACAACTATTGAGTTCTAGTTACTTGTTCTTTATATAGCTGATGCATACAATTTTCTGTCTCAATACTCATCCATCCGTTTGTAACTAATAATTGGTTCTACCATGAGATCTGATCACTTTATACTAGGAACCCTACAGTTAGATGGATAGCAGTTATCTGGACCGTAAAGCCATTCTTGAATCCCAAGCTCTTTACAAGATGTATTATGACTGCACCAAACATGGATCACAGATAGAGGCAAACTTGTAGTGGGCATAGCATGTATATGGTTTCACGTAGGTGAAATGGGTTGTATTAGTGATTCTATTTCTGGGGTAGTGGTTGGTCATCGCACACTATGGAAGCTTTTCTTTGGCATTTCAGTTTGAAAAAGGCAAGTAGGGAAGCAAGTGGTGTATTCATACAAGATCATTTCAACTTGTCATAACTGAATGAATTATAGACAGATGAATGGTAAATCTAAGTACATGAAAAAATGACTTCTACATCTTTGTGGCATTCTCAAAGGTTTTCCAAGATACTCCATGCTTTTGTATTTTTCTCTGGGGCTTTGTGGCAATTAGGGAAGGCAATGTTTTCAAAGCTTACCTAGCTTGTCCCGTAAGGGATCTCTTTTGCATGTTGTTCTTCCACAGTTATTGCACTATTTGGACTTGCCATTGGCATCCCTTCCTGGTGGTGTTTTACACTCACAAGCATGTTAGGTCCATAAGTCTGATCTACACCTCAAGAAACCAAATCAGAAGTAAGAAGATTGCTCCGGAATGACCTTCATCTGCTTAAGCACCAAAGCTGCTTTCTTCTTATGTCCATCCTCATGGAGAAGTTGGATAAGAACTCCCTCAATCCTTCGGAATGATGGATCCAAAGGATTCGTAAGATTTGTGTGACTCAAGATCTTCTCAAAAAGGTCCAGAGCTTTTGGTTTTGCTGAGTGGGACCCTTTCTCCAGGACATGTAAAATGGCGTCTATGCCTTGGTAGTCAACAATGGCTGCAGTTGCTTGAGATAGTGTTCTATCATCTGTCAGCAATGTTTCAAGTGCCATCAAAGCAGCCTCTTGCACGCCAGGATCTGTCCCCTTCAATGATTTCATGAGTGGCATCATTGCATCTGTCTTGACAAGGCAGAAAGTGTCCTTCGACGAGCAAGCAGTACCATGAACAGAACACAAGCTTCCAATTTCTGATGAGGTTGAACAACACCAGGAGAAGTTGGGGAAGAGATTCAGTAATTGGCGGAGTGGTGCTGCCTTTCTGTCTGCTGTAGGGATAACCGTTGCACGAGAAAATGACAAGCTGGACTGGGATAAATGGGCTAGTGCAATTGCCGCGCGTTGCTTGGCTAAAGAGCTCCGACTGGACAGCACACGGATTAGTGATGGATGCAGTTCGAGTTTTCCTACTTGCTTCTGTAGATCAATTTTGGATGGTTCTGTGTAGTGTAGTAGTGCTGCTAGCGCATTCTCCAGCAGAAGTTCTCCCGAATTTGGCACAGTTCGAGCTTGATTGCTTTCCATGTCTACCCCACATATGATCTCATGTATGGCTTTTAACACATCTGATTTAAGTAATAGATCATCAATGGTGGTATCATCTTTCGGGAGTTGGCCAATGATTCCAGCAGCAACAGACCTTTCTTCTGGATCTGGTGAATGGGTAAGAGTGGATGCTATTTTGTGAATGACAGCTTCTTTTCTGGGTGTTGGAGGAAGCGGGACTCCACCAAGGTGACCATTAGAGATACTGTATACAAGTTCCATTGTCCATCTTCTTACTGCAGGCTGACCGTTTTCAAGGCAAGAGTAGAGATGGGCAATTGCATCATCATCCAATCGGATTAGTTCTCTAGCTTGCTCAGATTTATGGCTGAGCTCCACCAGCAACTGTAAGAACTTTATTCTAGCTTGAGTCTCTGAAGTTGATATGAGGTGTAAGAATAAACTGATGCTGTGCTCAGACTGGAGCTCCTTCAAACCTTGAAATATGTGGAAGTCACAAGCCTCAGTGGCCCCGACCAGCAAGGCGAGAACCTCTACAGCTTCTTCCTTCAAGTATGGATCAGACATTACATATGATATAAGGCCGAGCAAGAGTGGAATAGTCATGGGGTCCGCCAGGAGCTGCTTAGCAATAGCAGAGTGTGCCAAAAGTTTTTTGATGGCCTGGAGACAAGCTGATTTGTATGCCGGGGAGCTTGAAGAGAGCATTTCGACCAGACTATGTATAAATGAATCATTTTTCAAATCGATGACGCTAGTCTCCTTGAGTTGCATCTGTACTAAAGCCGCAGCCATCAGTGCTCTGGTCTCCTGTGATCCTGGATGAAGAGTTCAACAAAGTGACTCCATGGTTTTTATAATAACGAAAAATTCTGTTAGCTGGTTTTATGTACCTTCATTGAAGCGACAAACAAATGGTTTGAAGTATCCACTTTCCGCCATTTTGACAACGAAGTGGGTGTTAAAGGACAGATTTTGCAGCACCTTGTGAGCTTTCTTCGACACATCTCTCTCCCTGTAGTGAAGCATGGAAACTAATAGAGGAATGCTGTTTTTGGCGTTTCCAATTTCCTCTGCAATTGCCTCTCTCGAGGACAGCTCCAACAAGACTGCAATAGCATTGTGTGCCACTTCACCTTTATAGAGATGTTTCACAACGAGATGAATTGCCCCCGCTTTAAGAATGGATTCCTGCAGCTTTTTGGCAACACTATCTCACACACACTCGGAAAACAATAAAGATGAAATAATAATCATTGGTTAATGATCTCACCTTGCAGTCTTCTGAATGTCTGGCCAGGCAGCCGAGACATTCAAGCGTAGCCGCAGTATTTAACCTTTTGTTTTTCAGAAAGCCGACCAACTTCGGAATGGGGTTTTCTTCTGAAAATTTGGCAGCATATAGAGGCGTTTTCAGTAGAGACTTCAACTCCTGTAAAGCGCCATTTTGTGTAGACTCCTCGTCGGAATTGATCGCCTGTATTGCCGCTTGGAATTTTAAGTCCATGTCCCTTTGCTTCCATTCTTGTATGGATCCTCGAAGAGAGAGGTTTGGTGTTATGTCCAGAGAGGGAAGCTCCTCTTTGCAGGTGGGGCAAACTGTCTCTCCTCTTTCAAAATGCTCTTGAATGGCCTTCTTCTCAAAGCTATGGCCACATAAGATCGCGACAGGCTCTGTCATAAGTTCATGGGAGAGTGGGCATAGAAATGAGTCAATCAGGCGATACTGGTGACGTGTGTTGGTATTATCATCTACAGGCCTTGTCACGATTTCTGTGCTACAGAGAAGCTGTATTAGCTGTGACAGCTGAAGTGCCTCAGCTTGTTTCTTTTGAGCCTCCATTTCTTCCTTCTCTTGCTTCAGAATTGCCAACTCCTGCTGCACTAAGGATGTATTCTCACTGGCTCCAACAGCTTCTGCGATTTTCTCCAAGAGTTTCACGGCATTCTCGTGGTTCCTTCTGTCCTGCTTTATCAAGTTCTCTATCTCTGAAGAAATTCTCTCTATTTTAGTCGAAGACTGGAACTCCACAGACCCCAGGTTGTCGATGATGTTGGCGATCATTGTCTTTACATTCAAGCCGATGTTGAGATTGACCAACTGAAATGAAGAGATGGTTTCGGCGATCTCTTTGGCCAATTCCTGCATCTGAGCGAGGACTCTGCTCGAACAGAGTATGAGGCGGAGGCGGCTGCCTGATCTGCAGTCTTCGATGACATCGCATGCAAGATGTAGCTGGGAGTTCAATTTCTGCAGTTTGGTTTTTGTGAACTCTGAGCCGAGCTGGGCTTCGACCTTCCTGGCATCCATGGCATGGAGGACGCCGATCAGTTGCGATATGCTTCTGGAGAACTCCTGAAAGCCGTCCTTCGCAAGTACCACGTCCCGTGTTTCGCCCACAAGCTCCATGGCTTGTAGAGTCACCCTGTTCCATAGTTCTTGCAGAACTGCCACTCCGACGTCCTCGATTCTGGTGTTGAAGTCCATCTTGGGGGGGGGGGGGGGGGGGGGGGGGGGCGCCGCGGGGGGGGGGGGGGTTGTCAGGGCGAGGGAAAATACGCAGAGACCGGGTGAGCTTATCCGAGTCGACCGAGATGACAGCGGATTTCCTGGAAACCTAAGCTCTGATATGACCTACAAGAACTGCAATGGACGGACAATCGTGGTTCAGTCAATCGTCAGGAGTATGAGGTGCGTGTGAGAACTCAGGAAGGAGATGGACCATTAAACTATAATGCTGGGTCCTGAGTAGTCGAGCAAAGCGAAGGTCTTTCCCCTTTTTTTTCTTCTCCTAAAGCACCCTTGCAAGTACTTTCAAGGAGAGACTTAAAAAAATGGTGAGGTCGCTGTCAGGAAAGTTGAAATTGAGAGCAGCACTGTGTTTGGTCCGTCGTGAAGTTCGGGGCTTGACCTCAGGATCAACTCCCACCACGATTCCTTCTAGCGTTCGCGTTCATATCTTCTTTCTCGACAAGGACCATTCCTCGTCCTTTGCTTCTCTGTTCACACGGACCGCCTTACGCATGCAAGAATAATATAGTCATCGATCAAAATCTGAAGCAGCTTCATCTCAGGAAATATGAAACGCAACTTTATGTTTGGAACTTTCCTGGCAAGAAAAGACCCTTTTGAACATGTCAAATTTGTCACTGCGGACCGGTAAGATGCCCATCTTGTTGGAAGTCAATACTAGGGCAATTTCCGTATCAGTTCTTCCGTCCTTCCCAGGGCGAAGCATGATTTTTGACTTCACCCATCTCGACGCGGCTTGTGTTGATTCATTCCTCCCGAATAGAAATCGTTGTTAGATATGCCGTGGACAGACCCAACGTGAGGTGTGTGGGTGACTCGCCTGTGCTGATTTGGTCATACAATGAACTTCGATTGTACGCATATCGATCGTCCGAGTCGCTCGAGAGGCGCACTTCCGTGTTTGTTTGGAGGACTCGGCTTGCTCTGTTTCCTTCAATTTATTGTTGAGGGCCACCATCACGACTATATTAAGTGACTTAGACCTGGTCTTGGTCTTTGTTTGGATGACACAATTGTCTTCAATCCGAACCTAGACTATTGTATTGCAACTAGCTACCGTCTGATGATATTTAGCTCTAGGAAGTGGCAAGATGAGTGCCGTTGAAAATATATGATGCAAAGAGAGCTCTTCCGTGATACGCTGGCTTGATGAAAAGAGGCTCTTGTTGGAAACCCTAGAGTTGTGATTCTGCGATCGGCTCCTGTTGGAAACAGAAGCGAAAAACGAAAAGACAGAACACCAGAAATTTACGTGGTTCGATCACGAAGTGATCTACGTCCACGGGCGAGGCAAGACAAAGTTCCACTATAATCAAAAGAGAGTACAAATTTCAGAAGTCGAAACAACGACAAAACCTCACGGTTCACCAAAACTCTCTGAAAGTAAAATTCTCTCAACCCAACAATGAGAAAACCTAGCCACAGTATAAATAGGGTTCCCGAAAATTTTTCTCGTGGGCTACGCCCCCGAACCCCCCGCGCATTAATTCGCTTCCTCCAGCTTGGGCGGTCCGCTATGGAGATTTGTTCGCTTGCTGCGGGTTGGGCCTATCGGCCCAACCTTTCGCGTCGCAAACTAAATCTCAATTTTCTTTTCACTTTCGGGTCGCACAAAAATATGTCGAGTCGGGTCATGAACCGAACCGAGTACATAAAATTCAAAGACATATTTAACAGCTCCGATCTGGTGGTCAGAAGATACAATGGACACTTTGATCATGATGATCAAGATACCTTGTGGGGATAATACTTCTCTCTGAGTTGAAGAAAATGACAGTCCTGAGAGGCAATTGATGCGAGAACCGTCATCTTAAACAGATGGCTTTTGTTACTGGGCTCGCGTTACAGCCCAAAGCATGGGCCCTTTCTGTGCAAGTGTTTTTGAGTTTTGCACTTAACAACATAGTGTCCAAGTCATCAAGCCCATTGAGGTGGAGTGTGTTCAAACGGGGATTTACGATCAATTGAAACATTAATGTAATTAAATTTCTTATTACGTTTTACCCTCCTTCTCTCCCCTCCAGTATAATTGTGGCTCCGTCACCGAGCTTTTCATGACCAAAGTCTAGCAAAAGCTCTCTTTACTTCTAGTGTCAATTCATAATTCTATAGTAGTGTGTATTATGATTCTCGCATCCATATATATTTTGGCGCATCTTTGGAACCTCATTCTATGTGTGGATCCCTTGCACCCAATCAAGGAAGCCAAGTTCAAAGTAAACATGAATTCACCCACCCATTGGTCTTGCGAAAACGATATTTGTTCGTTCTTTCGCTCTATCATTGAGTTGAGATTGCCGACATCCGCCCCACCGCTCGTGCCTGCAAAGGGTTGTCACCGTCGACACGCACGAGCACTTTCGGCTCTTCCCCACAATCAAACCAACAAGATAAAAAGACGGGGGAGAGCCACAACCCTTAGTTTGAGGGAGGGTGCATGCATGTATAGTTCCATGGTTTTGTTTGGTGTGGGTCAATCGGGCACCAGGATTGGGGAACACGACCCGCTGATCCCGTTCAATGGCGAGCAAGCGAGAGCGAGAGAGAGAAGCATCAACACCATAAAACAAAATAATGATGAAAGCAACAAGTCCTAGAACCCAAAGGGGAACATGTTGGCAGCTACTATTCATTGCGCACGATCACGGTGGTTCTCATTGTGGCCCATTCGCTTTGACTCTCCTTCCCTCCCTCCCTCCCTTTCTCGCTTCTGTCTTTTGCGTGGGATTTTAACAGAGATTTCTCATTCTTCTTGAGGGTTCTTAGGCATAAAACAGTAGCTCTCGCCTTGCTGGCTCCATGAGGACCATGCATTCTTGTGTCCATATAAAGATTATTTCGTTCTTGACATAATGTTCTACTGAAACCATAGTTACTCCATTCACCGGTACTTCGAGGGTTTGAGATCGTCGTGAAATTATGAGGTGCACAGGGGATGAGGACGAAGCTTACACACACGTGCGGTTCTTGGGGTTGGATGTGACAGGACTCAATCTGGAAAGGCAAGCAGTGACCCACGCTTCGCAGTCTTTTCACTTTCATCTGTACATGGTACATCGACAAAGTCTCTATCTCTCTGTCTCTCTGTCCCACCACTTCCATTCTCCATGCTCGTGGAAAATTTTGTGGGGGACACAAAATCCCTAGCAAAAGGACACATTACTCTTTTGTTCTCACTATATTCGCAGTGGGTGAATTTGATTTGATGGTTCAAATTATGCAGATAGCTTGAAAGTCTATTTGAAGTGACTTTCTGTTTTTCAGTTTTCTCTTTGATTATTTTACTTTCATTGTTAGTGTTTTGGAGAGATTTCACTTTTCATTTAGAATTGAGCCACTTGAATCTTTAAACAAGTATGGTTACGAAGATTTAGTGTGTCACATGAATTTATATGGGCATCTTTATAATCTATTGAAAAAGAAAAATAGCATGATTTTTTTGCTAAGATCTGTAGTGTAATCTTACTTGGAACAAATGTAGTTTTTTTATGTTAGATGCAAGATATATTTCTCGAGATTCCCTAACTAGGTCTTTTTTTTGGAGAAAATGATTGCACACTCAATTCTAGTGTGGTAGTAAAAATGGTATGACTGAATGATTGATGTGTTGTGAAGCGATTAATATAAATAGTTTGCCTTTAACTCATTAGTTCAGAATCTTGATCAGAAGTGAGTCAATTTAGATAAATTAATGAGCTTGGACTTGGGTTTACTCTTGGTGTTCTCCTGATATTGGAATTTTCATGATTCTTTGACACGTCCTAAAGAGTGATATTACAGTGGATAGCTGATTGTCAGGCCCTCGAATTGGTGTAACGATATTTGATGATTATCTTAAGAAGGAATCTCATGACCAATACTGTACTACCGTAGTTGTTCGGTATGATGAGATGGAGATCTATACAATGGTGTTGCAATGCAGTCTTGGACTAATGATGATGGTGTTCCATAAACATATCCTTAGTTTACATATTATTGTCCAGGTAGGAGTAGATAAT
This sequence comes from Syzygium syzygioides, assembly GCA_031216285.1. Classification (NCBI taxonomy): domain Eukaryota; kingdom Viridiplantae; phylum Streptophyta; class Magnoliopsida; order Myrtales; family Myrtaceae; genus Syzygium; species Syzygium syzygioides. The sequence continues at coordinate 29,812,894 of CM062248.1, read as the reverse complement.
ACATTCTCTTTGGTTCATAACTCAACAGACTTAAATTTTTTAGTGAAGATAAGTCTAACTAGAAATAAGTCAAACTTGCATTCGCTCTTCCTGATCTCCCAATGTCTGAAAACATACATTTCTTGGAGCTTGGCTTACAAGATAATTACGCACTAAAATTATCTTGAATATATGATATTCGTCTATCCAAATTCAATACAAGTTCATTGTGATATCAATTACCATCTAATTGAAAGAGTTTAGGGTGGAACAGCAGAAGCCCGACACCTCATTTTGGAGAGATTATCAAAAAAGATTTCAAGTTCAAGTCTATTAACATGTCAACTTAAACCCATCTCCACTCAAAAAACTCAAGTAAAAAAAATGAGTCATGGACCAATTAAGAATTATTAACTACTCAAAACCACGATTATTCTTCAAAATTAGGATTTTGCCTAACACCTTCTACACATTCATCTGATCAACAAAACATAAATCGTTCATCCAAGATGTTTTTCTTTTAACAAAAGTTCATCTTATATGAATATTGAACTCTACCTGTAACCATGTTACCAGTACCATACCATTTGATAATACATAGGTGATGTTTGTTCAGTACATAGTGATTTTTTTCTCTTATGGAAATTGCAGTGGAGACAGCTACAAGGGAATGCTCTGTCATTTTCTCTCTGAGACGTACCCAACAACGTGACTCCAACACGCGTGGCTGGTCCTTGATGTCCTCCTTTTGATCCGGCTGAAGCAGTCCAAGATGCAGCCAAATGCCAACCACAAAGTGGCCTTTTCTAGCCAGACACATCCCCATTCTTCTTCTTACTTTGAACATTCATTGAGTCCCCCTCCCTTTACGAGGCCAGCTTCTATTCGAGCCTCGATGTGATATGTTTGATGTTGAGGATTGTCGAATAGTGGGGTTTGTCTATAGCTCCATGTCTGCCATATATTATGGGATTTCGAAGTACAAAATAAAATATTGCATATATATATTATATATCCTCAAGAGAAAATATGGTATTCGGTAATGTATCAATCCTTTCATATATTGGATTATGAAAAAAGAAATGGACAATTAGAGCAGGAGTTGTAAAACTTGTATCGATCTGGCGGATGAGTTCTAAAAATTTCATTTTGTGTCTTTAAGTTTCAAAAGCTGTAGCCATCCTCCACGTTAGGTTGAAATGAACCCTAAATCTGATTTTTCTTTAGCAATGGGAAACTTATCCGTTGTTAAAAGGAAGCTAATTTCATTGCCATTCATAAGCATGGTTCACGAAATGTTCTTTTCGTCGATATTGATAAGTTATGGCGACGAACTTGCTGTAAAATCTGTACGGGACTTTTCCCTCCCACTTGTAGGCTACGAACTCGCAACCACCGTAAAAAGCAGGCGGGATTTTTGCATTTCATCACCAAAGATATCTTTTTATAGTCAATTTTAATTTTAAATTTTTAAAATTACTTTTAAATAGAATGAAGACATTATAAATATGATAGAATTAGAGAAAATTGAAATTAAATTTAATAACCAGAAAAAAAGAATATTAACAGTTAGATTAAATAATAAAGAATGACTGAAATTGATAATGAACCATTTTAGCAAAACTAAATAAGATGATTTAAGAAAAATTAAGTAAAAAGAAAGAAATCTAGTAAGTGACTGCGCCTGCTGAAGACTTTGGATGTGTTTGGTTCAACATTTGAAATGGGCTTTGCGGCTCTAAAGTCCCTCGGCTAAATGCAAATGACATTTGGCCACTTTTTTTTACTCACTTTGGGAAGCTACAATTGCATCTCCAAGGCTCTCCAAAGGATTTTAGCTAAATGCAAGGCTGGAGGTGCCTTAAGAAGTTGTATTTTCGGAATGTTAAGCCTTGGTTTAATGAAAATTTTAAAAATTCCCATTTTAACCACATTTGTCAAGTGTACTTCCATTTTTGCCCCTTTTAAAACAAACCCTAAGATCCTCGCTCCTCTCTCTTCCGCATCTCCTCTCTATTTTGTTCTCAAAAGATCTTTGCTCTCGCCTCTTCGCTCTCAATGACCCTCACCTTTCTTCCCTCACGCCCGCTCTTGACGCCGCTCGCCTTCCTTCCTTAAAGATATACTGGTTTTTATGATTTTTGGATAACTTCGTGTTGAGCATGAAGGTTTTTACGATGTCACTTTGATTTGTCCTTTGCTGGCTCGTCTGGATTTGACTTCACTTCAAATTCTGGATAACCTTATGGGACTGCAATCACTTCAAGTTTTGGTTCGTGCTGTGCCAAGTTAATGTAGGTTCGCCAGTTTTGGAGCATTTTTGGAATGATCGAGCCTATCTTAAGTAGCTCACTTGTGTTTTTGATTTGTTGTGGCGGAAATTGATGAGAACTTAATCTTATTCATGTATGCATGTCCATCTCTGCTTGCTTCTCTGCACTCAATTGTGAAGCAAACCAAAAAGCAAACTTTTAACTGCATGGCATCGTGCCAAAACAAATTAGATAAGAGTTTGAAACCTGCCATAGTTGTTTTTTTCTTGCTCTGGCTTCTATAATTCTTCATTTTCGTATCTTGCTAGGCTTGATCTTAGTAGCAACCAAACACCTTGGCAATGTGGCACATGCACTCGTATATATTAAGTGAAATCACTAGACTTAGTTGTTTTTTCTGATTAAATAAGCAAAGGAGTGAAGATCTAGGATCCACCAAGTTTTTAGCAGCCGTGTTGTCACCAAAGCTTCATCTCAAATGAAGCTATTTAATTCCCATGAAGCAAACCAATCTCTGCATTGTCCTGTTTCGTTTCATTAATGCTATTTGTCTCTATGCTTGTGCCAATGGCTTTTCTTGCGTTGCTCAAAACACAACTCTGAGGTTTCTTTCTTTTGTTTTGGTTTGTTTTTGCAGCATAAACAATTGATTGAGAGACTAATTTGTTTGTCTGGGGATTTAATTTGATAATTTTACTATTTGGTTATGGTCAAAAGATCTACCGAGCTATGATTGTTTTGATTTGCTAGTCACTTGTAATTTGCTCGTCTCTATTTTCTTTTGTTCATGTCCATATTGCTAGAAGATGGCAAGTTCATCGAAGGAAAAGGCATATTGGACTACCGATGATGTAGAAATATTTTGTAAGTTGTGTGTTGAATAAATTTAAAAAGGCAATCGTCTTGCAACCAACCAGAAGGATGGATGAACAATCAAAATTGATAAGTTTGAGGAGTTGACGAACAAAAAAATGATAAAACTCAAATGAAGAGTAAGTGAGATAATCTTAAAGAAGAATTGAAAAGATGGAGGACATTGATTTTAAGTGGAACATGACTTGGACGGGATTCAAGGAAGAAAACCATTAATGCAAGTCATGATGGTGGGAGACTAAATTTTTGGTTTTTATTACTTCTTCTTTTACTTTTCCATTAAGTTCATCTTGAATGATACAACTTACTCAAATGCTCCATTATAATAGGCCACTCCTACGCTTAAGGTTTTTAGGACAAAAGGCATACCTCCTAATCTTGAAGTGTTGTTGGATAGAATGTTCAAGGATATAGTTTCTATTAGAGGAATCTCATGGAATTCTGCACAAGGTTTATATTTTGATGAGGATGTTGAGGCCACATAGGTGCACGAGAATTTGGAGTGTCATATTGTTGAATCAATTCAAACTCAAACCCATAAAAGAGCAACGCAAACTTCAAAGTGACCAGCTCAAAGAAAGAAAGAAAAGAGATTGACTCTAGCATAACTGCTTGGAAACCATATTAACATGCTTTGTTTTACTCTAGCATAGCTGCTTGGAAACCATATTAACATGCTTTGTTTTACTATTGAAAGTAGGAGCATTGCCATTTTAGTATCTCAGAAGGAGTTATGAGGCCTATAATAACAATTTGAAAGGAGTTATGAAGCGTTCATAGTAGAAATCCAGCATACGATAAATGATCATAACTTTTTATTCCTAAGGAGTTATGAGGCCTATAATTCCAATTGAGAAAGCTCGTTCCAAGTGCTATGCTCAAGCCTCAAAATCCATCATTTGGGCATATTTCGAGACACTTTTCTATGGTATGTCTATTCCCGATTATTTTTCCTAACTTCTTAACTATTTAGGTTATTTTAGGGTTTTCTCAAATTGCCTCAGCGTGTAGAGTTATTTATTATTTTCAATATTTCAGACAACATTTAACTATAAATTCATGAAATACAGAAAAGAGAGCTTTCTTAGAGTTTTCACCTAAAAGCAAACACCTGCATGAGTGCGTGTTTGCAGATTGGATTGTCCATGTTTATCTACCATTTACACTAGGGCTGGCAATTCATGTTGTGTTGAGAGAAAGGTATAACACGAATATGCCTAACTTAAACACAACACTGTTAACAAATGTGTCGAAATGCCTTGACATGCCCAACAAAATACGTCACACAGTATGACATGACTAGCATAGTTATCAAGTGTGGTCACAACCCTCCGAGCTGAACCTTGAGGGAGTTTAATGGATTGTTAGGCGGTCACGAATAACCCTCTTGTGAGGTGGTGTTTATGCTTCGCACAAGCTCTCCCAAACCTATCGATTACAACTTGGTTTATCATTCATTATTTAATTGAACTTATATTAAAGTCGACATTAACCTATTCTAGACTGATTAGAGCCAATGTCTACAAACCAAAAACTTCAAGGTCGGAAACTTGGTTATGCTAGTTTTGCCTAATGCCCATGACTGGCACCTTTTCTCTTTTAATAGAGAACTTGTTTTTTTATTCTTGGAACATGTAAATATATTATCATGCGTAAGTGCTCAAGCATTAGAAGACAATCAATCATAAATAAAAAAAGAAAAAATGAGATGGAAAATAACTCAAGCCGTATCAGGCAAAATTAATACAAAGCCTCGTTGTAAAGTCCAAGACAAGACCCCTATATATTACGCGTAGTTATAAACATGAACTAGTCTAATAATTGAAAATTTCTTAATCTATATGACGAGAAATAAATTCTAATTGAAATATGATGAAACTAGTAATAAGACATAATCAAATGAATAGAAGAAGAGGAGGAGGAGGAGGAGGAGGAGGAGGAGGGTAACCTCCACTTGTCCAAATATCTTCAGGATTTTCAGAAGAGATCAATGTCAAGCGAGAGTTCGTTGTCTCTTAATGCATGATGTTGCTGATCCCAACACAGAATATTTGTAACAGTTGCATCGATCATTATCCGGTACGAGCCTACAGTTTGTCGAATTTGACATTTAAATTTTCATGTCGACCGTAACAAGCGTGATGATCACTTTGTTGGATGGTATTTTGTTTGTTTCTCCATACATAGATAGATGCACAGAACATATTCTCACCGATTTCATAGTTCCAAACAAGAACTCACAGATAATCCGCCTTATGAATTTATTGCATGTGTCATGCATGCAACTGCATACCCTGTTTCGTCAGTTTTCGGGTTGTAGCAAACAATGGCTAAAACCAGACGATTCATTTCCATTTCTTTTTTTCAAGAAAACCGCACGTATTAGTTGGGCCATGCATTTTATTCTCAACGTATAATTTATAAAAGGGAAGAGAGAAAGAGATAAGGGCGGAGACAAAAAGAGAGAGGGTCCAAATTTACTGTGTCCGGGCTGAAAGCTGGAGGAGGTGGTTATGGCCACATGCTCTGCCATAAATGCAAGTGTTAGAGAGAGAGAGAGAGAGAGAGAGAGAGGATGAAGCCAAAGATGCAGGATTGATTGATCATGTGAGTGTGTGTTGATGGATTTATCATATGTGATTGCATGAACAGTGCATGTTGTCCCCCTTGGGTTGCTCTCGTTGTCTCCTCCTTGCATTCACGTCCCATGCTTCACGGATCTCGCTCCTCTCATTTTCTTTGTGTCCCTTGTCCTCGTGGCCACACCATGACCTTCTCCATCACTCCCGTGTTATCCTTTTCTCTTTTTCCTTTTCCTTTCCTACCTCCTTTTTTTTTGTGTGTGTTTCTCTGATATTGACTGTCATGATAAAAATTTCGATCTTTACAGACAACATTAACGTTAGCAGAAAAAGTGCTCTTGTCCAGAATTATTATGACTTGCGTAAGTTGTATTCTGTTAGTGGTAGTCCATACAGACCCATTTAAATGCGACGTGTGGTTAAATTATATACGTGCGCGTTATAAATGATTGTTTCTTTAGCTTTGCCGGTCATGCTTGAAAATGCCCCTGTAAAGAGTCTTGGACCAGTCTTTCTTGCGAATAGTTTTGAGAATTCAAATGTCGTAGGCCAAAACAGTTCAAGTCACTTCTTAGTGAAAAGTAATGTGGAAGCACATGAGACACTGTAGATTCAATTGGCACAGGCTAAGCAGAGAAAAACACATGTTAACATATAGTCATATGAAGTCTGTCCCAGATCCAGCAATAGTGCACAGAGCGAGTGCTTGTACAAAAATCATCACATCAGCATGACAAAGGGGTACTCTTGGCAACAAGCCACCCCAACAACAGACCAATATCGAATTAGAAAAGGACAGTAGAGAAGGGGAAAAAATGATAAAACTTTCACTACCGCGTAACTGTTTCTCAATTGTCCTCGTCAGGGATGAGCAGGAGAACCTGTGAAACCTATCAAACCAGCACGAAGAACCTGAAAGGAACTTCTCACTTGGCGACATTAACCTCCATCTTGTAAGGCTCCCAGAAAGGGACCTTCTTGCTGAAGAACCTCCATGCCACCCTCGAGTCCAAGATCTTTAGGGCATCCTCTGACTTCATGCACCTGGGTGTCTTGTACTGGTTCACTGAGGACCCCTGTGACACACAATAGTCCATCAGTGCATCAAATGTCCCATGCCTCACCACCCTAATCTCTAATGCCCCAATGGACTTGTCCTTGGTCCGGCACCGCCGGTACACGTAGTCCAGCGACTCCTCAACCCTCGAGCAACACTCCTCCATGATCTCACCATCAAGCCCCGTAAGGTCGCTGTTGTTAATGTTGTTGCCCTTGGCCTTGAGCTCCCAAAAGAGCACGTAGTGGCCCGGCAGCGACGATGCGTCGGGGTAGCTGGTGTACTCGGTCAGCAGGAACCCCAGTGGCTCCAGCAGCTTCTTCGCCTCCGTGACCGCCTTGAGCAGGTCCTCCTCGCTGGTCTTGTCAGTGTCAATGCTCAGGACAACATTCTGCCGTTGCACAAAACGGAACTGGGGAGCATTGTTGTAGAATCCGGTCACCATTAGTATGTCACCGACCCTATATCTGTACAGGCCTGTGGAAGAGATTTTACAGGCATTTTGAGAGAAATGTTGAATTTAACCGATTCTTTAGTTACAATAATCATTGACTAATTCTCAAAGAACGGGGAGATTTTAGATCAAATTTATCGGAAGATTTTATGTGTTGCATGTGACCTTAGGCCATGAATATGGGATTTCCCATGTAACAACCCATTAAGCTGGTGTTTTCAATGCTATATATCCTGTTCAAAGTTTGAAGTTCCCAAAACATGTGCATGTGCATGCTGGTTCAAAATTTGCACTCTTAGAGTAGCAAAAAAATATCATCCAACTGGGATCTTTATAGACTTGTGCATTGCATTTAGCACATGAAAGGGTTGGGTTTAGAAGCCAGAAAGTGTTGTTGCACATTAATTTATGCTTTATGCTGTGTCCTGCATTAGATCAGCGAGGCTTTCAATGGTGACAGTTGTGGTGGTTAATTAAATTTGCACTACAAATGTATACCTACCAAATTAACGAAAAATCAGAAATAGAAGCTGGCTAACTGAATAGGGACTTTAAGTTATTAATACTTTCAAACGAAGAAACAGATCTGAAGAGAGAAAAGAACGCACCTGTAAAGGTTGTGACAATGAGCTCGTAATATTGACCGAGCTTCACATCCACGAGATCAACGGCCTCTTTTACGGAATGTGAACCAGAATTGCCGTTGCATTGAACCTCTTGAGTTGTTTCGCCGGGACTTTTCTCCACGGGCAAGAACTCGAAGTAGGCCATGTTTGGTAGGAGGGTGTACGAGACATCCGAAGGCTTGCTCAGTGGATTGAAGTTGATCCCGAAGTAGCACTCCGAAGAGGCATACATTGTGGAGATCAGAGGGAGCCCACCACTGTAAAACTCCAGAGTTGGGATGTATTGGGCCATAGACCCTGTAACTATGACCTCAATGTACTTTGTTCTCGGCCAAATCTTCTTAATTATGCCTTCCCAAGATTCTCCTCCGCACTCTTTCTCGAGTGAATTGGCTAAATCCGGATTGGGCATTCTGAGGATCGAGGAGACAGAGCTCCTGCAACCCGGGTCTGTGATCCAATCGCTGATTTGACCTGTTCTAATGTTTGAACATAATTCTCTCCAAAAGTCTTCCAAGAACTTGATGGCCCTCAAGAAAGCGGATGCGAATACTGCTCCCACTCGGAGAACCTCGTCCCGTTGTACCAATCCACAAAGCAATTGGCAGTACATGCTTTGTTTGCTGTCGGAACACAAAATAGTCTCGTCAGGGCTAGTGTATACATTGTACCTGTTATAAGGCCTATTCCTGAAGTTGTCGCTCTTGTAGTAACTTGTCAAGACAGGTCTTGCCCTTAAATTAGAGGGAGTACTGATCTCCGGCTTGATAAAAAGAAGGTACATCCCCCTACCTTGGTCCAACCCATCGACATACCTGAAAAATTAGCGGGAATATAGCACACCGTTTTGAATTAGGATTTCACTGTTACATTCAATTCCTTCCAAGAATTTGAGTCAAAAAAGAACATATGACGATAGAATTATGGTACTTGTTCATCACGGGCACAAGGAGGTTGTAAAAGAATGTCTTTCGATCCAGGTCTTCTGCGGTTGAAGGCATCATTTTAGGCTGCCCGCCTGAGGTTCCCGAGCTGTGAGAAAGACAAACACGCACAATACTTAGTTCAAGAAAAAATGCTTCAGTAAAAGCCAAGAACAGATAACAGGAGAAAACTTGGTATACCTTGTCAATAGCTCAGTGATCGGTTGGAATGAAATAATCTCGGATTGTTCCCCATTGGCTATCCTCTCGATATATGGCTTGATGTCCTCATAATTCACCATGGGCACTTTCTTTTTGAACAGTTCCTTATCGACGAGGCCTTCCAGGAAGCCACTGAGGTACTCCGTCCGAGCATTCTGCATTAGGATCTCGTTCAACACCTGTCCCTGAATCTGATTTGCATCCGTGGTGAGATCCTCCAGAAGCTTCAGGCCGGCTTCGCTGTCGTTCGGGTCAAAGTTAAGCAACATCCTCTCGGCAAAATTGCTTTTCAGGCAGAACTCTAGTGGTGAGCACCTTTGGAATAACAGTTTGGCAAACTCCTACGATTCTGTCATTCCTGGGGTGTTTATAGTGAGGGTCCTGAAGAGCCACACTTTCGTTTTCGCAAAACTGAACTCAAAAGGCGACCTCACCAGCTGAAGCACAGCCTTTATAAGCTAACTTATGAATTCTCTCATATTTAACAATCACTTCTCTGGCTCTTTCCCTCTCTCTCTTTCTCTCTCTGTCTCTCTGTGTGAATTGGACCATGTTTCTGAGTAGCTGCTGACTGAGGGTTTTGAGAGAGGAAATGATTTAATATAACAGCTTTCTTGATGGGATTTTTTGTAAGGTTTTACATAATTTCAGAAATGGAGGAGGAGAGAAGAAAAAGAAATATCCATCTGAAGCCACAATATGCTAATGCTAGGGAGTTGAAGAAGTAGAGAGGCTATGAAGGTCCTACACACGTGGCCTTGTCTGGTAAGCCCTGATTTAGATGCAACCCCATCATTGGTCAAAACCCCTACAAGTGCCTACTCTTTAGCCCAATAAGGACAAAAAATGTGCACTGTACAGTTTCAAGCCCAATAGTCATGTACTTGTTTTGTTTTTTTTTTTTTCTGTGGAGATAAACTTGAAGAGCAAATAAAGTATTCGCTCATGCATGACTCCTTTGCTTGGTCTTCCCACTAACACAAAAGTTCAGAAAAGGAAACAAAGAATTAGAAAAATGATTAATAATCAAAGATAAAAGCTGTGCTTTTTGTTGCACAAGAAATCCAAAATCCAAGTGACCTCAAGAAGAGCATAACACGGTTTGATCATATTGGCAATCATGGACGAACTTACCCTCATTTAGCAATCATTTCAAAAGACGGCATCTGTGAGTCAAATCACAATTCCCTTACAAAATGATTGATTCTAATGAATTGTACGTTGGAATTTCGAAGAATCTCAATCTTTGATCGATTCAATTCCCTATGTGTTATCACAATGCCATGTAATTGCTACACAAAATATCCTCTTGTTTTCTAGAGCAATTCACATGCATGATGTGCATGATGTTACAGTACTTCTCCTCTTCCATGACCTAACTGAGATTTCAGTTATAGACAAAATGTGTCTTGAAACAAAGTAGGATCTGTTTGGCTGATTCTCTAGTAGACAAGCGACTGTCTGCAACAGTATGGAAGCTTCCAACTTTATGTATCAGCCGATACCCACTACGAAAGACTCTGTGTCCCTAAGAAAATGAAAGCGATCTAGCTCTTGACTTCACATCTTCTTGCTTAGTATTAATAAACTCTCTAAGTCACCACTTGATTACTCATGAAAAACTCCCAGGAGAGCTTTCTTTAGCCCTAACTAATAGCATAAAGCGACTTCCAAAGCACACAGCTGTCCATTGATTAAAATGCTCTATTTAAAAAGTAAGAAGAAGAAAATTATTCCTACTTATACTAATCTTGTCAGTTATGCAGAGCCCAAAACAAGTTTTTTGTTGCTTTTTTAACCTTTTTCGGGGATCCTGACTTTTGTGAAGTCACCATCACACGTTCACGGACTCACGTACTGTAGAATTACCTACCTTAAAGGGCAGATCAGTGGTGTTATGGATATGCAATGTAACAATAAATATGATGCATTATGACAGCAGTAAGAATTTCATATGTCAGATGTAGTTGGATTCTTCTGTTAGGAAAATCCCTTATGATCTTTTGAAGATGACAAAATAATCAAAAGTTACTAATGTATTTAATTGTTGAGTAACCAGGAAAAAGATGCACAAGTTGTTACGTTGGTGTTCTAATAGCATGCCTAAAACATACAAGTTCTCCATCAATGTTGAACAAGGCATTAGGTGCAAAAGTGTCTATAAGTTGGAGGTAACTGAATAGAAGATGAACAAGCCTAGAACGGAGAGTTCGGTAAAGCTTGGAAGTATCATGGATAGGTATGCGGCAAGGTGGAGCTATGATTGCCAATATTGTGACATTCCGAATTTCGGCCCATTTTTTTTTGGATTTATAAAACGCGTAATTTGTCAGTGTGCTTATAGTAAAATCTCGTCCGGAAACTGATCACTCTCGGTTATTATTTTTAAATTAGAGATTTCACTAGAATCGCACTCGATCGAATTTGGCCGTTATTTAGAGCTCAAACTTTGGTGTCGAATTTCTCGGAGTTTCGGGATGAAATAAATTGGACTGTGTCGATATTGTTGTGGCCAGCGTCGAGATTATCAGGAATAGTAAGAAAGTGAAATGTTGGACCGGATGCAGATTTGGACTAGTAGACCTCCCCCGTAGTGTGTTTTGAGTTATTTTGTTTTGGCCCTTTTGTCTTATATTATTATTTGGAATTTTTCGTGGACGGTTAGATCTTTTTCCGAATTTGAATCGTGACCGTTAAATCGATTTTTAGTTTGAACCGTATCCGTTGGATCGTGCTCGCAAAACAAAAATTAGCTTTTTCCTTTTTCTCTCTCTCCTCTCTTCTCTGCACTACGCACATTCTTTCTCTCCTCTTTGCGCCTATCTCTACCTTTTCTCTCTCTCTCCCTCTTTCTCTCTCTCTTTCTTTCTCTCTCTGTCGTCCCCAAGCCGCGCACGTTTCTCCCCCCCCTCGGTCACGTCCCCTCTGCATGTCAAACTCCACCCCATGCAACCACTCCATCTCTCTCCTTCTTTTTCTTCTTTCTTCCTTTTTCTCTCTCTTCTCTCTTCTCTGCCTTCTTCCTCCCCCAACCCCGACTGGCTCTGCTTCGTTCTACCCTGCTCGCCGTCTGCCGTTCGACCGCCCTTTCGCCTCCGCCCGACGCCGCCGTCCTCCTCACGCTGTCGTCGCTCTGCCGCGTCGCGCGGCAGCTCCGCCCGGCGCTGCCTTCCTCCCCTCCCAAGCGCACGAGCTCGGCTCGTTGCCGCTTGCTACCGCGTCCGGCGAGTCTTGGCCGCCGTCCAGCCAGCTCCCCAGCGCCGCCCTAGCACCTGGATGACGCCACCGTCGCCGTGCTGCTCCATCACCGTCGGTTCGCCCCCCCTTCCTCAACTCCGTGCGCCTTCGTCGGAGCATCGTCGTCGCCTCCGGTGCCGCCGCCGTGAGCCGCCGTTCCTCTCACCTCAACCAGCAGCCCCTCCTCCTACGCATCACTCTCTCCCTCTCTTCCTCTCTTGTTTTGGCCGTGAGGAGCACTTCGCCGGAGGAGCCGCCGCCGCCGCCGCCGAGAACCACCACCCCACACCTCACCACCCTCACCACTCCATCCTCTTCCTCTTCCCTTCTCCCCCAACCGTGTGAGGATCGGCCTCCCCCGCCTAGGCCGCCATCGCACGTGCGCCAGGAGGGTCGCCATCGCCGCCGCTATCCCGCCGCTGCCCAGCCTTCCCCGTCGCGTGTTCAGCCTCATTTCCAGCTTAGGACACCAAGTGAGTTCGACCCTAAGCCCTAATTAGGTCTATTTGCATTTCTAGATAGGTTTTAAGGGTTAATTAGGGTATTTTAGGGGTTAATTGGTAAAGGCTATTAAGGGCTGGATTTGTGGCGTTTTTGGTGACCAAGGATAATCATTTAGTCGAGGTTTAGCAGCCCGTATAGTGCTGTGATGTGGCGAAGCATGGGTGCCGGGATTTAGACAAAATGGCGGACTTAGTGGATGAAATTGATAGACCGGGCGGTGGCTGTTTTGGTGGTTGTTCTACGGGGTTAGTGCAATAAATAAATGGAGGTTTAGTGACTCGAGAGGCACTGTTCAATGGCTGAGCAGATTGGATCGGAACGGCCCAAGTTTGGGTAAGTTCGGGCTCCAAATGTGGATTATAGTGTGCGCCTTATTTAGTCTTGTGGTGGCTGATTAGAATGACGTTTGGGGAGCATAATGGAGCATTTTGAAGATAATTATTGGCCTGGAATTTGTGGTATAGTGGCTGCCAACGACGGGATTTGATTTAGGCGATGCGTGATCAAATTGGGGTTTAATTGTGTAATTATAGGGAATGATCGCATTGATCGATTGACTAGCTAAATGAGCCTTGTTTGTGATTGATTGTATGATGCCATGTCGCAAGTCTAGCAGGACTAGGAATGGAATAACTTGGCGGGCCTCGAATGCGCGAGTTCTTATTGACCCGGTTGTGTGAATTTGTGCACGAATTGTGTGACAAGTTGATGTCATGGCTGATTTGAATTGATTGTCTGGTTGGGCATGTTAATTCATGAAATTGAATACGCGCGGTGCAAGTTGAGCTTGTTACATCATGATTTGTGCATGTAGAAGCCCAAGTGTGAACGTGATAGCCATGAGTATGCATCTCAAGCATTGGCACGGCATGTGCATATACGAATGTGCTCGAATGACATGTGCATTGTAATCATCTAAAATGCCCTGATGCGTATTACGCGGGGTTCAGATAAAAATTGATGCCTGTGAACGTATGATCACAATAAACCCTTATGCGTTTTACGCGGGGTAGTGAACCCGTCCTGAGGCATGTTACGCGGGACGATGTCTGGTTTACCGGAAGATGACCAACCTAAGACGTTTTACGCGGTAATGTGTCATAAGCCTGATGCGTATTACGCGGGCCAAAGATCGATCTCGAAGTGGTGGACCTGATGGGTTTAACGCAGGTTGGAGGAGAAATTGATAAATGGCAGAGTGATAGCATGCCAATGTGCGTTAATGCATTGATGAGACGTGAACATATGTGCGAACATGAGCATATGCATTACGTACGTCGGAACCGAGTGATATGTGTGTATGTGTGATACTGTGGTGAATATATGCTTTTAGAATGCCTAACCTGCAGGGTCAAGTAAGATTAGATTTGGGCCCGAGGGCCTGAGTCAGTTATGTTTTGAATCGTGTGTTGTTTCATACTCGTCAGGAGGTGCACATTAACCTAGTTTAGGTTTAGGGAATTACTCGCTGGGATTATTCTCATCATTGTAAAAAAAAAAAAACAATTTTTCAGACCCCCAGCCCTGAGATGCTTCAGTTTCGGTACGTTATGGGATTCCGCATCACGTAGAGCGGACGCGGACGACACACTTCGTAGGGATCGGGGAGGTATATATTAGATATTATACCACAGTTTGGGTGGATGTGGGGGAGTCACATTATCAGACCCACGCGTACGTGGCGTGGTGTTTCAGGGACGATCTCGGAGAGTATGGTCCTCTCCAGACTTTTGATGTTCCATTTACCGGATTGAGCACCCGGTACTCTCGATGCCCTGATGGCGAGGTGACTGACCCTGGCTCTTCAGCCAAGGAGAGTGCGAGCTCCGACGGTGTACCGGTAGAGTACGAGGTAGATGAGTTCGAGCCGATAGACATAGAGCCAGACAACGGGGATGCTATTTTGGAGCCGATGGAGTCGGATGATGAGGAGCTAAAGCAGATCGAGGAGGATCTCGTGCCGGAGGCCGAGCCTGAGGATATGGTCTCGGAGGAGGAGGCTGTAGAGGCTGAGTCTGAGACGGACTCGTCAGGGTCCGAGGAGGAGATGCCTGACAGCTCTTCGTCCTCGGAGTCTTCTGATTCCGACCTAGACTGGGCACCGTAGGAGTTAGCATTTGCCTCAGTTTGGTAGGGCCAGTACTTTTTTGACCAGTGCCTTACCTTTAGTAGTAGACTGACTCCCGAGCTACTTACCCCTTTTTATTAGTGGTGGCCTCTGACCCGTTTTTTATTTTTGGTGACCGAGTTGTACATGGATATTGTATATGGTTTCCCCATGGTAATGCAAGTGTTCATTTTGTAATCTTGTTCTCGTTTGTGGCTATCCTTGGTTTGGTGTTATAACATTGTACAGGTGATTTTAATTACTTCCGCATGTGCTTTAAACCTCTGTGTTGGGCATTGGGTTGGCGACGCGTCCTAGGACATCGCACTCTAATCGACCATGGCAGGGATGCTCGCGCGCTGTAAGGTTCGGAGCGTGACAAATTTGCTTGGAAGAACCAGAAGATAGAAGCTAAAGTAAAGTTGATGTACTTTGCCTATATTAATGATATCCGAATTATGAAGTGAAAGACTGATGAAAATTGAACGGACATTTATGGAGGTGAACAAGTCATGAAGAACGGGAAGTTTGTGGAGACTTGCAAATACCATGCAAGGTGAACAATTTATAGGATCCACATCATTATCGTACTCAAAGTGTCTAATTGGAAGCAGTTAGATATAACCAACAAGTCTGTATAACCGAGCTTGATATCAACAAAGTATTGTATAAGTTGGATATCAGCAGAGTAGTGCGGGAACTGGATATAAGCAGAATACTGCTGAAGCTAGATATAAGCAGTAGTCTAGCAAGAATATGATATCATCATATAACTGGAAAGCTGGATAATATAAGCAAAACGCTTACACTATCTACAGCATGGATCTTGTCGCAAACTTCAAGATTATTATTTTGAGATATTTTATTTCATCCCTTGACAACTCGTAATGTAGTATGGATTCCTTATTTAGTAGATTTTGATTGACAATCAATCTAAGGATTATCTATGCAAAATAAATCAAATCACACGAGATATCTTGATTGATTGATTGACAATCATCCTATAGGCAAGATACATTCCATAGACGAACTACTCTATTTTTGGAAATTAAAGATTTGATTGTATGGGCGATCAACGGCTATATTGATCTACTCAACAATTGTCCAACAATCAGTTTGGAGATTGATCATCTTGAAGGGGTAGATTGGATGCTGAGGAGTATAAAAGGATATTCAAAACACTGAAGATAAAAGATTGGTCAAGAGTTCAAAAATCCAATTTTTGAGAGAGCTTTACATCTTTACATTGTCTTTTGAGAGCATTAAATTTGTACTCTTTCCGGAAGTGTTAGTACTATTATAGTTAGTGCTTAGGTGTGAGATAGTAAGATTTATCAGTTTGGTATAAGCAGCATTAGTTTCAAGGAGAAGTGCTTGAGTATAAGCGGCACATTATACTATAATTTTAAGAAGATATCTAGTGGAATCAACTTAGAAAGTTGTTAGTATAGGAGAGTGAACATAGGCTTACAACAAGCCGAACCACTATAAAGCTTTAAGTACATCGTTCTCTATCTCTTTTCTTATATTCATTTATTACTTGATAGAAGAGCACTGCACTATTTGGTATAGCCGAAACCTGTTCATATCAACACTTTGTTTTACCTGGTCACATTTATATCACACTGGACACTTTTACTTCTGCATTCTTTTGTCAAGTTTATTAAAATCACCTATTTACTCCCTCTAAGTGATATTGTTAGCCAACATCAATAGGTATCATATCCTAGTGCTCGTTATTTTGAATTGTTAACTTTTGAGCTAACAATTATTATGGCTAGTACTCTTGGATCAAGTATTGTCGAAAGATAAAGTAACACCAAAACTCCCTACTTTGATGGGAAGGACTATGATATCTAGAAGAATGAAATGAAAGATCTCATCAGATCCACAAATCCTTTGATGTGGGACGTGTTGCAAAATGGAGTGAATGTGAAACTCACAACAACACGCAAACCTACATCCTCGAGGATAGGAGAAACAAATCTAAACACAAATCATACACGTACAATTACTCCAACGGAGTTGGCCAGAAGAGAAGCCTTAGATGCTAAAGCTCTTTATTATCTTTACTTCGTATTATCTCTTGTTAAGTATAATTGTGTTTCTTCATGTGAAACAAAGACAAACATTTTTCCTGGCAAATATAAATCGTTCAAAATGAAGCCAGATGAATCAATAACTGATATGTCCAACAAATTCACTGATATCATCAATGGAGTTGCGTATCAAGGGAAACTAATCTCATATGAAAAGAAATTAAACAAGTTCCTGCAAGGACTCTCAAAGGAATGGAATAACATTAAAACTATCATTTGAGAAACATAGAGGATTATGCCTCTCACTAACAATGAACTCATTAGGACTCTCATGTCATTCGAAGCTGAACGTATGAATGATGAGGAAGATCACAAAGGTAAGAAGTCAATTACTTTGATATCTAACATTCATGATTCAAGTGACACAGATTCTAAAGAAGATAAAGAAAACGATGAAGATGTGGCTCAAATGGTAAAGAAGTTCATAAACATGGTCAGAAAAGGAAGAAATTTCAGTGGGAAAAAAAACAAAGCAAGGAACAAGGAGAAAGAAGATTCTCCGGGAACAAAGAAGAAGATTCAGAATTAGAGGAAGAGAACGAGGAAAAAAAGAAAAAGAAAAAGAAAAATAGAATTTGGTATGGAATGTATGTAAATAGAATTTGGTATGGAATGTATGTTTTTCAATTCTCAATATGGTTTGAGTACACATTTTAATTACTTATGAATTCTCATTGTACTTGATAATTGATATATCCACTTTGTAATTCGTTTAATTAGACTTTTTCTTGATATAGCATGTTGTATTGATGTACATCGTTGGTTGAGCTGGAAATATCTTTTTGGATATAAGTCTAATTCATTTGGATGGGTCTTGAGATGAGTTTTTATATTTTAAATAATTGGTTGATATTATTTAGGAAAAAAATAATTCAAATTATTTGACATATTTTATACTCTTGTCATACATTGTAAAGTCAGAATTTTATTTAAAGATATAATATATGTTTATGCATATTATTAGAATGATAATATTTCTTTATATGCCATAATATTATGGAAGAATCTTTTGATATCTATGAAGATTCCCTATTTTGTGTCTAACAAAAAGAAAGAATCTAAATACATGGATACCAAAAAGGAAATGAGTTTATTGTAGGCAATTATACAAAGGAAGCTCGATTGTGAATCTACACAAATCATGCTACAATCAAAGAAGGATCTCAAGTGACGAATATTTTCTAAAAAGGAAAGGTATATGTTGCACATGCATATTGGGATATGATATGGTAATATTTGCTTCCATGTGTATAAGATACTGCATAGATTTAATGTTTGAAACATTTACATTCCTTTTGCGAAATACGTATGTAATCTAAATTTGAGATATTTTCTTAAGAAAAATATCCTTGATTTTGAAAGCAATCATTGCATACTTTTATATATTCGGATACACTTGTTATATTCTTAGAAGTACATATTATAATTAGCAATTTTGATCTGCAAATCGGAGGAGGGTATGTATGTGAAAAACTCCTTATTATTACAAAGATTATTATCTCTTCTACAAGAATTCGCAGGTGGTAAAAGACTCTTTCCATATGAAGTTTGGAAAGTTTGATCTGAAAATTGGAGAACTGCACTATATTCGAAGGATAGAAAATTCTCCTCTTTGTACAAAATAATCATGAATTATTGAAGGTATCTCAAAATATACTAAGCAATCCCGTAATGCGTCGTATGAAAGGTTGAGCAGCTTCTTATTGAAATATTTGATATTCTTATAGAGGCTATTCAATTTAGCTATTCTAAAGCAAAGGTATATTATCTGAGACATGATATATGTAAATTCTCCAATAAGTATGTTGAGTCTACATTCTAGATGAGCTTGATTGAAGAAAACAAATTTCTTTCTCGAATTTCAAAAAGCAAATGAATGATGTGGATGTTGTTGCTACAAAGAAAATAAAGGAAAACATTATGTTCAACACACACAAGCTGTGATAAAAGCTATTTGCAAAAAACTATCATGACGATAGGGGGAGAAAAAAAAAGGTGAAGAGGAAAAGTGGAACAATGCAAAAGAAATGAGGGAGAATCATATCAAAGAAGCAATAAATTGAAAGAGAACATAAATCGAGTATGGGACAATCCTACTAAAGTTGAGTTAATTTCTACCTAATCTTAATTACTATTTTGACAATGGAAGAAAAGGTAAATGTGTATTAGAACTTGCTAAGTTCTACATAATTCGGTTAGTCCATTTTCTATTTTCCTTCTTTTTTGTTATTAACAAATCTCTTATTTATATTATTGTTTTATTATGACAAAAAGGTGGTGAAATTTATTATTTTTATCCTTGCTCCTTAATATATATTTGCTTATGTATATGATATTTGATTCTACAAAACATGAGCTATATTGCATATTTTTTATGTTCGCCTAAGTCTGTAGAAGATGTTGTATCTAAAAATTGCGTTTCATGCCTCATATTTTTCCAAAGATATTATGTGAACATGAGGTGAATTGTATATTCTCTACATAATACCATTTTTATTGTTATCGCTTTTTTATTATGACAAAAAGGGGGAAAGACTATAAATATGCGTGTGTTGAATTAGTCATATTTTTATATTTATTTGGTGCATAATATTGAGCTCTGATTATATTTGCATAAATTGTTGTGCTCAACTTATTTATCTGCTATCTCTAGATAACATTATTTGAATATCTTAAAATTTGGAGTTTGTGTTATGTGCTTATTATGCGTTGACCTGAAATCCTAGTTATTGCAAGATACGCAAATTTATCTCTATATTTTGAAGCACACATTCAAGATCTTTGAAGTGTGATTACACATTTGCATATTCAGATATTGTTTTGTCATAATTAAAATGGGGGAGAATTTCATGATGTTTTGAAAATGACAAAATAATTAAAACTACTAATGTGTTTAATGGTTGAGTTACCAAGTGAAAGATGCATAAGCCATTATGCAGATGCTGTTCTAACAGGAGGGCTAAAAGTTATGAGTTCTCTATTAATGGTGAATAAGGCATTGGGTGTAGAGGTGTTTGCAAGCTGCAGATACCTAAGTAGAAGGTGAACATGCCTAGAATGAGAAGTTCGGTAAAGCTTGAAGATACCATGGATAGGTGAACAACGAGGTAGAGCTACAATTGCCAATGTCCTTGGAAGGACCATAACATAAAAGCTAGAGTGAAATGATGTACAATGCCTATATCAAAGGTATCTGAAGTGTGATGTGAAGGACTAACAAAAACTAGATAGACCTTTATGGAGATGAGAAAGTCATGAAGAACGAGAAGTTCGTGTAGACTTGGGATACCAGACTAAGTGAATAGTCTACAGGATCTACATTACTATCTTACTCAATGTGCCTAATGGAAAGCAGTTGGATATAATCAGGATGCTTGATATAAGCAAGCTTAATATCAGCAAATTACTGTGTAAGTAGGATATCATCATAGTATTGTGAGAACTAGATATTAGCATAATATTGTTGAAGCTAGATATAAGCAGAAGCCTCGTGAGATTCTAATATCATCGAATTGTTTTAAAGGTGGATAATAAAGTGGAACACTTACACTACCTGGGACATGATCTTGTCATGAACTTTAAGATTATTATTTTGAGATATTTTATCTCATCCCTTGATAGTTTGTGATTTGATATAGATTTCTTATTTAATAATTGGCTAAAATAATATTTTTGCTGAGCAATTTCAAGCATTCTCATGTCTATCATAAGGTGAACTATTACCATCTGTTCTATTTTAAATGATACGCAAAATGATCATTTTAAAAAGCTCGCAAAATTATCGTGCGTTTTTTCTATCCTTTTTTTTTCTTTTTAGTTAGAAATCAGGTGGTGTCAAGGTCAGATTTTGCACCATTCGATTGATCAGCCTTTTCGAGTGATCTTAAGAGTGCAATGCCCACATACATGCCCACATACGCATGTACGTTAAAAATTGTCCAATCAGTTCTAAACCTTTCAAGCAGATATCAATTTACTCCTAAACTGAAATTTAGTCTTAACCATTTGTGCAAAATATCAATAAAGTTCTTTGGCCAATTTTCACCTAAAATCATTAACATAGCGATGTGCCATGTATAACAAATGATGATTGGACTACCACATCAGCAATTTCCAATGAAAATAGATCAGAATGACTATATTGAAATTTCATACAAAGGTGTAAGACTAAATTAGAAAAATTGAAATTTAGGACTGAATACAATAAGTTTAGGATTGATTGGGTAATTTTTCACATATATGCATATGCATTTTTAGGTGATCGAAAGTCATTTTGAGTTTGTTTTAGTATATTACAGATACAAGACTTTTCATAATTGTTAATTATCAGGACATGTTTACCCTTTGGTGAGGTACCTTCTCACTTGTTAGTGCAGGACAGCCATCGCAGATGACATACCCACATTGCAATTTTATCTTGCTTTGCATTTCATTACTTGTCATGTTAAATTTAGATCTTCCTCACCACATTAATAGTAATTTATTTTGATTCAGAAAAGTTCGATTAGAGTTGATTCAATACATGAACTGACCAACTCGATTTCATAATTAAATAATTAAGATCCACGTTGTCTCGGGAAACCTTTATATCCTCAACATAATTTTCTCATATACTGTTAAAGAGAGGGACAAAAGCAGCTTTTACTTTTCACATGGTTTCTTTTTGTAATTGTTTTCGCTGCTACATTGGATAAAGTGGGAAGACTGGCGTGCATGAGCCCAACAAAGAGGACAAAGAACAAGAGGTGACATGCAAGTGAACCGTTGAAAACAGATGCGAAAAAACAAATACAGAACACAGGAATTTACGTGGTTCGATCATAAGGTGATCTATGTCCACGGGCGAGGCAAAACAAGATTCTACTATAATCAAAGAGAGTATAATTTTTCAGAAGTTGAAACAACGACAAAACCTCACGGCTTACAAAACTCTCCGAAAACAAAATTCTCTACATCAATGGGAAAACCTAGCCGCAGTATAAAAAGTGCTTCCAAAAAATTTGCTTGGGGGCGTAGCCTCCAAACACCTCTAAATATTGGTTTGCTTACTCCAGTTCGGGCGGACCGCTATAAAGATTTGTTCGCTTACTACAAGTTGAGCCGATGCATCGCGAACTAAATCTCAATTTTTCCTCCATTTTCGGGTCGCACAAAAAATATGTCAGGTCGGGTCATAAACCGGACCGAATACATAAAATTCAAAACATATTTAACATGAACCATGTGTCTTTTTGAGGAACCTGCTTTGGGATCACGAGCATTATGATTGGAAGCAGACCAGTCGAACCCTAAATTAAAGGGGTTAAAAACCAAGAAAATCCAACTAAAAAACATGTTGTTTTGTGAAATCGAGACTACTGGTCAAACGAAGAAAAAAGCAGCAAAAAAAACAATAATAATAACTGTTGAGTGCATGCATGAGAAGTCTGATACATTTACTTGGGGAGATCGCTAATAGAAAAGCAAAATCCGAGCTCGTCAATATATCATGTTGGATCCACATTCACTCAAAAGTTTGAATCAATTCTATTGATGTGAGACTTTCTAACACAAGTCACACATGCATACATTAACAATTTCTCCCCCATGTGAGCTTAGCTTTAAATTTGTCCTCCCTTTGCTCGAGTATTCTTTTTGTATAAAGATATCTCAACTTGAGTCTTTAACACGATTTTCAAGCAATGGACATTGTGGATCTCCTCCTTACGTGTGAACTCAGTATTAGTTTTGCTTCCCTTTAATTCATGTATCTTTCTGCATCAACATATCTCAACATGAATTTCCAAGCCTAGCTCAGGATCGTGTTGATATAACACAACAACCACTGCTCAAAAACCACTCCCTTCACGTATGAGCTTGATGTTGTGGATCTCCCCCTCAAGTGTGAGCTTAGTGTTAGCTAAGCTTCCCTTTAATTCATGTATCTTTCTGCATCAACATATCTCAACTTGAATCTCTAATGCCTAACTCGGGACCGTATTATTACACCACAAAGTCCAACACTTGAAAACCAAGCTGGGCACGAGATTCATTTTTTGAAAAATTTACCAAACACCGGAAAAGATTGGAGACCAACCAGTTTATCATCGGCTCTAATATCATTTGTTTGAAGCGTGCGACAAAAGTCTGATATCTTCACTTGAGGAGATTGCCAAGAGGAAGTCAAAGTACAAGATTGTTAATATATATAATTGGATCCACTTTCACTAAAGAATTTAAACTAATGAATTATGAGCCAACTAGAATATATTAACTATTTCATACCACATCAATTCTTCAATGCGGGACTTTTTAACACAACTTAAAAGTGCACCTCAACAACAACAACCATGATAATAAAGAAAGAAGAAAGTTTAGGGCCTTTAGGCTTTTTGGGTATGACACGCCAGGTAACGTATGGAGTATGAGGACAAAAGATGAGCACCATTTTGAGCTTAGCTTTAATTTGTATTTTTTGAACATTTTATATTGGAATTATTAGACCTTTACAGCTTTTTTTGTCTTCTATCTCTTTGGAGTGATCATAGCGGTTTTTAAAGAAAGGTGCGGATTTTATATTGAATATGCTAGCACTTCACATCATAGGAAAGTCTGAAACATAGGATCCATGAATGTGTGTGAAGGCGCACTACCTTTATAATAGAGATATTTGTGAGTGGGTGATTAAAAGTACTGCGCAGCACATCTAAAACTTTTAGAGTAGTAGCGGACGGTGCCGAATAATCTCTTCACGTGAATACTGGTTGGATGCGCGTGGTTCCATCAAGTAATATCATAGTTGATGGTAGATATATTTTCTTTCAATATTTACTGGTTTTTGATGAATATCTCCGGAAAAAAAATTTGTGGGTTATCACCATTACCTCCATGACAATCGCCATCTCGGTCCTGTTTGACAGAACAAACCATGTTAAGGTCATTAATACAAGTCAAAGGTATGGACTTAACCGATTCATTTGGATTGCAGGATGTTTTATGATCCTCTAAATAGCTGGACTTCTATGCTCGTGGTCTTGGTTCATGAAAAGAATTGATAGAAGAGAAATAACACAAGAAGAATAAACGGTTCAGCCATTGGCTTACGTCTACAGGCAAAGCAGGAGCAGAAATTCACTAACACAAAATCCGGAGTATAATAAAAAGGAGAGAAGTCTTAAGACCCTAACCTCCAAATCTAATGAATCTTTGCTTATCTATCCCTCTTGACTCAGATGTTGCTTATTCACGAGCAATCGTCTTTTCTACTACATTTCACAGTGTTTCTTCGAGTCGCGTTGTGCCTATTTTCCGCTGTAATCCAGCCACCTTTCTTCTATTTTCGAGGCCTACAGAGGTTGAGTTGGCCTATTGTGCCCTCTAGCTGATATGGCATACATTGATATTCTCAAGTCACAATTAACCTGGTGTGCTTATCATGTTTACTCCATCCACTCACTCCTTGAACATCCTGCCGAGAAAAGGGGAAAAGAGAAATATCCCTTCTTGGATGTGAAGCAAAGTAGTATGTCCTGTCCAAGGACTATCTATGTAAATATGTCAACAAATCTAAGCTTCAAGAATCAGAAAAGTTACCCCACAGAAAAGACAAGACGGTCCTTGGTAATTGCAAACCATAGCTTCAAAAGTTTCTTTCATGTGTAAGTGACCATGCCTTCATCTTTGAGTTGAACCTAAATCTTGAAAGTCTTAAATCATGTAAAAAACAACCTGAAATTATATTATCTTACACCAAGGCAAACCCCTCTTGAACGTTCGCAGAAAAAGATAGAGTTTATGAAATTGCATGATGTAAGAGAAATTTATATTGCTCATGATATATTGGAATATTCGCTAGTTTTCTTCACTTTGATACGATGCAAGCAATAATGTTCGGTTAGTCAGTAGTGGAGATGTGATGCCCAACGCAACATAGTTGATTCCTTGTTTACATCGCTCGAAAGATCTTGTCAACCTCAATATAATTAGTATGGGATCCCAATCCGTAAAACGACCAATGAATAAGTAAATTTGTTTGGTTTGAATGCAATCATGAACGGGACAAACTAAAATGGGTAAGCTTGTCTAGACATGAAAAAATGAAATGCGCCATGCATGGGCGACCTTCATAAACAACTTAACAAATCTAGCTACTTCGAACTGAATAGCTAACCTTTACTCGAGTTAGCTTGAAAATTTTACATGCATTTTACACCGTTTAATTACTCACAATTAAAAACATCCGATCATTTCTCGTAACTAGTAAACATGCAAGGGTTCGAATTAGATAGATCTGCATAATGCAAGATTATTCGACGCAACTTACATTGCCCATATCACAAAACATAACATAAATTGTTGAGTAGATAAAAGAAGCAGCAACAAGATGAGGTTTGCATACGTGACTGATCTGCATGGCTACGAGATCAATGGGTATGCACTAGAATAATGAAAAGATAAAATAGAAAAAAAAATGGGGTTTTGGTAGGCGTACACTGAAGAATTAACTAATCACGGATCTTATTGATTATCGATAGTAAGACACGTATGTTGGGATTTGCTAGATTTGGTTGACCATAGATGGGAAAAACAAAGGGATGGATGGTGTCACGCGAGGGAACAGGAGCCCTTGAGAAGGGGAGGGGAATAGGAGCGAAACAAGGGAGGGAAGGGTCGAGGTGCCTTGGCTTGATCCTCGTGTGTGGATATGTGTGAGCCTTTTGGCTTCCCTCATGCTTTGACTTTCCCATTCTAAAAAGTTTCCCAAAATCGGGTCTCCCTATTTAAATGCTCCTAGTTCTTGCCCTTGTATTGTGCGTTTTGTATTCTATCAAGTGCAAGTTGGGAGAGAAGAATAGAGAAATGTTGGCCCTTAAATTATTTAATTTCTTAATCATTTCCATTCAATGCGTTCAAAAGTTTTTGAGGATAAGAAAATATATTTCATTTCTTAATACTTCGCCACGCGCAAATACCAATTTGATGATCAAGACCTTATAGGATGGATCCTAATATGCGGGACCGTGGGCAAAGGATTATTGAAGTTTAATGTATATGAATAAGGAAATCAATAAATAAGTGAATGACAATGTTTTTCGCTGACCTGATTGCAGGAAATTTCGTCCAAACTACAATTTCAATTTGTAGGTTACGTGAGTTATGTGATCTACATGTGAACATAAAATGAACAAAACACACAATAAAAAAAGGCAAAAAAAAAATCCTAAAACCTAACCAGGACACTATACACGAAACCCACATCCTCACTCTCTCCCTCTCTCACATTTGCATTGTTGCCACCACATTATTGCGCCGCCACCGTCAATAGCCCTCGCACCCTTGAGTCTCTATCTCTCTCTTGTTCGGATTGGATCGAGAAGGCTTAAAAGCCGCCACGACCTTGGTTTCCGCCAATTTGAGGTCACACAAGGTCCAGTGGGGGCCTGTAGAGGAGGAGGGGCGAAGCAGGGCTGTCGGCAATGTTATGATTCGGCTCACAATCAAAAGTAAATAGAGAGTAAAAAAGAGCAAAGAAAATCAAGACATTATGTTTTTATTCTAGTTCACCCTTAAACTAGAGTCACTTCCAACAGATAATTCCATTATAATTAACACATCGCAGCTCTCTGTTACATCCCTCAATTACATCCATGTGCCTTTCTATCGGAGAGTAGTATGAACCACACCCTAGCAAGCGGCACGGTGAAGGCTCGTTGGCTTAGCGATGGCAGTTTGTACGCTCGACAACGGTGACCCATGGGCTCGACAATGGATGCGGTTTGGGCTTGGTGGCATCGACGGTGCAGCTGCGACGTGAATGGCCACTCCACAAGTTGCAAGAGTAGAGGGCAAGCTAGGAAGGGAGGAAGAGAGAGAAAAAGAAGAGAGAACGCCTTTTTGTCTAAGTTTGGTCACCTCATTAAGTGTAGGGTTTTCCAGTAAAAACCCACCAATCAAAGTTTGAGTTGGAGGAAACATGACGAAAGATAAAACGAAATTCAAAATTGAATGCACAACCATTTATTCCACAATGCTTATACTATTAGAATGTGACGTGACTTCACATTCATGGAGAAAATTGGAATATATATGCCCAGCTTAACTCCACGAAAACACTTGTCATTCATGAACAGATTTAATGTAAACGCAGATACATCTCGCTCGTGGTAGCTGAAGTTTGGTCCAAATAGACACTATGAACGGGACAGAAAGTTCGTCATGACCCAAAGGGAAAAGAACAGAAAAGGAAAGCTCTAGGTCATGTATTAATTAGTACTTGTTGGTTGGTGATTTAAGTTGTCAAGATAGACATGGGAGAGGAAAAAGAGATGTGATGTGGGTTGGGAAGGGGAGTGGTAGTAGGGATAGCATGAGTAGGTTTGACCCCGATGTACGTGGGCAATGCATACACCTTGTTTGGTTGGGCTGACATCTTGCCTGCCTATTGTGGGATTGGAAGCCCTATGTGTCTTAGGCTCTAAGACAACTTCATGAGCGGCTAGAGCTCTTTGTCTCAAGTGAGTTAGTCTCGAATTTCAGTACCAATGACTTAGGCCAAATCCGCATTGGTGTTGTCGAGAAAAACCCTTATCAGACATCTTTTAATAAAAACTTATAAAGACGTATTACAATAAAAAAGAATAAAATAAATTAATCATATGGTTGAATTGTACTATGTAGAAGTTAAATGTTAATGCGCAGCGGGGCGCGGGCTCCCAGCCGTGAACATTAAAGAGCTTTGGAGCACTTAGGTAAAGCTGACATATAAAGTCAAAGTAAGACCAGAAACTGGGTTGGGAAAAGGTTGACTCTGGAACTTCCGGGAGAACGTTTTGTAGCTCAGAAATTGTTCGATTAGTCTTAAACTAATTATATGGATGTCAATATAGTCTTAAATTTTTTAGTTTTACTAATTCAGTCATAAACATTTCCGCAAAATTTCAATATAATTATTTTAAACAATTTTCACTAAAAATCACTGACGTAAGATGTATCACTTAGCGATGTGCCACTTAGGATGACTGGCGTTGATTGGATTGCCAAGATTGTGATTTCTGACAAAAATTAATCGAAAGGATTACATTAGAATTTCACGAAAATGTATATTACTAAATTAGCAAAACTGAAAAGTTTAAGATTGAATTAGTATTTGTACATTGAGTTTAGGAATGATTGGGCAATTTTCCCTTCAATAGTACATTCATGAAGATCATCAAAAGCTTTTCTGAGAACTTAGACTTTGCTCTCATGCTTATACTCAAGAACAAAACTGAGTGTGGACTCTCATAATGCTCAAAGAGTGGCACGGTGTGATTTGTAAAATGTGTGAGTATACTTAATTTAGAGATGAGTGATGGAACTCATATAGAGGTTGCGCAACTTCTAGCTCGAAGTTACATGTCTTGTACACAGTTGTAGACAAATGCTCCAGCATATACAGCGGATTACAGCGATGTTGGGCTGCTAATGCTAGAGAAATTGGACGAACACCAAAGGAGCGCCGAACCACTATGTATCTTCTTTGCAAGATTTGTTAGGCCCTTCTCATTCACTAGTGCAAGTACTCGTGATGCTATTTATTATGGAACAGTGGACGGTTACGCAAACGAAGTGTGCAAAACATGTACTTTATTGCTTGCACACCTAATTCTTTGGTTTGAACTTTTTTTTGTCAAGTTAGCATCGTAAGCGTGCATAGCGCTATTCTTTTTATTGGGTAAGTTTAGTTTTCTTCATCAACTAAAGAGAAATGGAGGACAAGATCCATTTGCAAGCCCCAAGTACTTGCACGCGTTATTGTCGATATTGTTCTCTGTTCTTCTAATCTGCATGTAAAACTACAGTGACTCATTGTATCTACAAACTCCATACAAACTTGGCATCTGAATTGTTAATGTATAACACATTATTTGACTATGAACTTTATACTCTTTATATATATTTGATCTCATTCCACCTATAAAATTTAACTTTTTGGGTTGGACACTTGCTAACATAATATCGAAACTAGGTTATGCCTCAATTTATTACGCATGTTCACCCTCCTCCCCGGCGTATACGTCGAATTTCAAGTGTCGTTTGTATCTCACATCGCTTGTTTACGGGATTTATATGCTTTATTGATTTAGATATTCTAATATGAGCATAATCCAGGCAGAGCAGGTCCATGTGCGATTCGCGAGTATATATGGACATTGGTTTCTATAGACTAGGACAAGTTATAAAAATACTGAAGTTGGACTTTATGCATGGCTTGTTCACATTGCTTCCCAGCCATTCTCTCGTTGAGATCCCACAACATCTCATGTTCAAAACTTCACTTTGGCTCTTCCCCAACCCCAATAGGGCGTCGTCGCTATTGCCCTTTAATTAATTGCGGGCACATCCTCCACTCTTTTTGTCTCTTTCTAGTAAGTGGTGGGGGAAAAAAAACATTTGTTCGTGGGTTGCTTGGTTACTAATTAAATCATGTTTGTCGGGTAAGCCGATAGTAATCGCACGTTAATCCAACACTAGGCGCCCTCCCAATTGGTCCCCAAGGCTTCAAATTGAGTTTAGTAGTCCAGGTCAATCTGAACGGGAACTGCTCACACTTATCCATGGATATAACTTAATTAATCCTCACCATGGAGTTTAATTACCTAATCATATGCCGGTAGACAAGAGAGCTGGCTCCAAGTTGACGCTGGACCACGAGAAACTTTTCTTTAATTAAGGTTTTAATGAGAGGTGTTGACATCGTTTTCTTAAACGGGAGACTCACAAGATCCAAGAACGTAATATTAAACAGATAAATTTTTTTTAAAAAAAAAGGGCAAGTCAATTTGGTGAAGTGTCGAGGGAAAATTGTCCAAAAAGTCTTAAATTTATTGTAATTTTTTTCAAATTCGGTCTTAAACCTTTTAATTTTGTCAATTGAGTCCTAAACCTTTTTCACGTTTTGCCAATTGAGTCCATTCAACTAATTTTGACTAGAAATTGCTGACATAAATGATGATCGTCCTAAGTGGCACGGCCGATATTGACGTGGACAATCTTTAATATTTTTTTAATATTTTTTTCAAATTTTGTATTAGTTTTTATGTCTTCTTTTCTTTTCTTAGTTTTTTTTTCCTCCGTTCTTCTTCCTCTAATCGGTTGTCAGGCTTGGGCGATGGCTAGCAATCAGCCAAAGGAAACAACTGACGCGGGCAACCGCCATCGGGATCTGATGAAGGGTGTCCTCATTGGCGTCGAGCAAGGGTTGCCCTCGCTAGATGCCAACGAGGGTCGCCCTCGCCGAAGGCAGACAAGAGTCACCTCGACAACTTCAGGCAAGACTGGCCCTCGCTGGCCTATGGCGAGGGCAGCTTCACTAGCTTCGGCGAGGATGACCTCACCTGAGGCCGGTGAGCATCACCCTCACCGGTGGTTGCCTTTGGTCAGTCGCTAGCCAATGCCTAGGCCCGGCGACTAGCCAGAGGAAGAAGAAGGGAGGAAAAAAAAATAAAAAGAAAGAATAAATAAATAATTTCAAAAAATATTAAATATTATTAAATATTGTCCACATGAGCGCCAGCCATGCCACTTAGAATGGCCAGCATCTATGTCAACAATTTCCAGCCAAAATTGACCGAGTGAACTCAATTGGCAAAACATGCAAAAATTTATAACTCAATTGGCAAAATTAAAAGGTTTAGGACTCAATTGGCAAAGATACAATAAGCTTAGGACTTTTGGGATAATTTTCCTAAGTGATGAAGTTTATACGTTGCAGATTTTCTTCTAGTGCAAAAGATGGGGAAAAATTCCTATGAGAAGGGTCACATGACATTTGAGAAGGCCATTTGTAAACGAATAGGCAGGCCGGTGAAGAAAATATGGGCCTTTAGAGTCGGATCATTCGACTTTTACCACAATTAATCCGATGCACTAAACTTTCGGTTCTCTCTTACAGTGGATGGCTGGATGCAATGACCGGAATCAAACTAATCTTCTGTCGAAACGCAGATTCGCCGAAAGCAGGACCGATATTATGAGTGCCACGTGGCCACCACATCAGCATAAATTGGTGAAATCAATTCAAAGATTTATGACTCAATTGCATTATGTACATAAGGTTTAAGACTCGTGGTGCGACTTTCCCGTATTTGCGTAATCCAATTCTTTTCTCAACGAAGAAGATACCTTCAAAGTTTGTGAATCTTTCACCGCGCGTTTTTTCCGATTACCTTGTGATTTAGGATGCACTCAAGGAAAGCGTTGCTTTGATGTTGTGGGCGTCCTAAGAAGTTCATTCCAAATGTTGTGATGGTGAGATTGGTCGTGTTAGCAAAGAGTTCATCACATTCGAAGGCACTTCATGTAAATAGTTTCTGGCGATGGTTTCCCATTTTCTAGTTCAATGTCTGATCCCCATCTGCACGAGTGGTGGTTCAGCATTTTGGACATTGACTGATGCTTGTATGGCATCACATGGCAATGCGAGAGAGAGAGAGAGAGAGCCCGGGGGGGTCGGATGTCGTAGGTTCAACTCGTGCAACAATCCGCCCCTTGCCTCCGCCGCAAATAAGGTTGCGAGGCTGCCACAACCACAGTAGCTTGTCTTCGGCCGAGACTGAGGGTTGGCTTCTTCTGTCGTGGGCTGAGGTCGCAACTCGGCTCACTCAGTCGGTGAGGTCACCCGTGCTTTTATCGAATGGTCTCAATTCGCATACTACCGAACGTGAGAACTGTTGAATTTTCCGATCCCATATTAGACTGGCATGATTCAATGACTGGATAGCATTGCTATCCAACGGAGACTAGATTTTATCTTCATCGGACTCCGTCGTGATCACGTTCGTGAAGGAAATCCAATTTCGTCGCCATAGACATAACCTAGGGCGACAAATTACCACTTTCGTCGCCAAAGGACTAATCTGGTCTGCTCTAATGCGATGAAGCTTAAACTTTGGCGCGCTTGGTTGGAGAATGACGGCAAAATATTAGTTTCACCGGGTCTGATAAGCTTCTGATCTAATCAACTTTTGGTTTCGCTGCCATTGCATTGAGTAACAGCGACGAAATAAAAGTACAGTCGCATTTGCTCTACCCAAACACGACGAAACCAATGTCTTGTCGCGATGGAACTGATATTTCGTCTCAATGACATCGATCAATGGCGAAGGAATTTGTGTTCGATTTCGGTTTTTCTCTTCTCATCGCCATTCCTTGGAGTATGGCGATGTAGCTTGTTTCCATCGCAGTGAGATATCAACCGCGACGAAACTAATTTCGTCACCAGAAGATTTCGTCTGCATAACCTCGATTTCTTGTAACGAAAGTTGGAGGACGAATTGGATGCCCCATTGACCCAAATAAGTGTATACATTCGTCAGAGGAATAATCAGTAAGAGCAGAGTTCCTTTCCTGGAATGGGTTTGATCAGAACCGATCGAGCTGATGCAGTGAGCTTCTGCATGTGCATACCAGGAGAGGCAGACAACGCAATCGCAGACTATAATATCCCTATATCTTGTAACATGGAATACTTAAGACAAACAGGTGGATTTAAGATTCGATCGAGTCGAGCTCGGGGAAGACTAAAGTCGAAGGGTCGCCTTCGAATCGTGCTACACTGCGAGCTTGCTTAGTGCATTCAGCCTAGACTCGTCTAGATTCCTGCCTATGATAAGTTTTATGACTTAATTTAGTGGGTAAGCTCTTATATTGTTGCAACGTAAGGCAAGAGGGACCATTTAATCAAAAGGAAGAGAATTAAAATATGATCGAAAGCACAAGGATTTTATAGCATTTCAACAAATTATTTACAAGCTTTCCCATCAATACTTCAACATTATTAAAACATTAGAAAAATTAAGAAACTATTATAGGTGAGTTTATATGTGGCAAATTTTGTACCTTTCAAATGGATTTAGGTGTGTATCACGTTAAGTAAAAGTTAAATCATAAGAGACACGAACTTTAAAAGAAGAATATGTAAGAGATAAAAGTCACTCCAGATAAAGTTAGATGTTTTTTTTGTCATAACTTTAACAAAATCATGCATCCAACATGAAACATAAGCATACAGAGATCTTAGTTTGATGTCGAACCATTCTAGCAAACACAGTCTTGTAATGGTCTCTTTGAATAATTGGATAGAAATGTATTTCGGTTCGCTTTCATTGCTCAAACGAGGCTGACTTGTGGGCGATTAGAGGAGATTATTCGGCAGAAGTATAGTCAATTGTTCTTGACCCTTCTCTTAAAATTTGCTCATCAAACATGCTATTTCCATAAAGGTATGAAAAATAATAGAATATACTGAAAACTTAACAAGAAGTTATAGTTTACTTCCATGTGACTTGTGAGTTAAGTAACAAAGTCTAGAGTTTAAGTCATATTGAGGACCACCTTCTTTAGGATAATTCATAAATGCAATGGCAGATCGAGAAATTGACTTTAGAGTGGGGCGAGACAAAGATTATTCATTAAATAACATTTATTATTCTTCTCCAAAAACTATAACCTTGAAAATATAAGAATTTTTTGGACCTACGGAAGTGGGGCCGCCACTACCCCTGTGTATCTGTCATTGCATACGTGTACGGGCTTTGATTAAACCTGATCATGAGACCATCGGCAAGTTGGCCCTATCTAGGCCTTGAAGCACCGATTTGGATGGCTAGGGCAATTAGTTTCCTGTTTAAGCTAAGCCTGCCCCATACCCGATCTTTCATGAAGAAAATTCAAACATATTTCGAACACGGGCGGCACTCGAACTTGGTACTTTTAGACCAAATAGGCCCGGTACTCGACTCGATCTACCGAGGCCCCACGTATTGATCAGGTCTAGCTTCGAATTCTTAGACCTTTGGTCACTGTTCAAAGATAGAGCTCGATGGGCATTGGCAGACAAAGTAGTCCCAAGGACTTGGCGCACTTTCCCCGGGGCGGATGGAATGGAAATTTCACCAGTAGCTTCTTCCAGGTGTCATCCTCCTCGTAGAAGATAGAAAATTTGCAGTAAGCTTCCCTTGTGAAACAAGGGCCTAGGGAAAAAAGAAGGCTTCCGGCACAAGGGAAGACGACCCACAAAGCAGCGAAAAAGCAGAAGCTTGAGCCGATGTTAAGCCCAATTATAAATTAGCGTCTCCAATTTGATTATGAACCCACAAATTTACTCAGACGCTCCAGTTCACCACAACTTCAGTTACATCACTTAGTCTTAGTCAATTAGCAAAACTCCGCTTTCTCCATATGGAGCAATTTCAAGTAGGATTCAGATTTTCTCCGCCCGAGGAAGAACTCGTCAATAATCACCTAATGAGAAAGGTACTTGGGTACACCGACAATTGCCTCATCCCCGAACTCGAGGATTTCTATGCGTGGGATCCTTGGGATTTACCGAGAGTGTATCAAGGCGAGTTTCATTCGCCTACTCCTTTCCCTTTTACTTAGACATGTGTGGTGGTACTTATTTGCGACACATAATTTTTATCACACATAGAAAAGTTGTTCACACACTACCCGCACTTATGGTGTTATGATAAGTTGTCCTAAAGTTTTTTGTCATGTATGTGTGCAGAAATATCAAATGTTCCATCGGACGGGTGGGATTGGTACTTCTTGTGCCCTTCACCTTACCTAGCCCAAAATAGTGAGCGTGTGAAAAGGAAGACAAGGAGCGGTAATTGGAAGATTACGAGCCAAAGGGATTATATCAAAACCCGAAGCACCAGGGTTGTAATAGGCACGAAAAGGATTTTGACCTTTTACAGAAGTCGAGTTAAGACTGGATGGGTCATGCATGAATATCACCTTAATCCCGAACTTCTCGATGGATACTCGTCAACCCTCCAGGTTCTCCAATTGATCCATTTAATATCTCTCTTTTTTCATGTGCAAAATAAATTAGTGAGAAGTGAATCGATAGCGCATTACGCCAGGCTGAAGAATGTAGGATGATGGTTCTTTTAAACTACAACATAATATCAGCCGCTTTCTAGAGAATGAGCTAATTGACCTCTTAGAGTTAGGCCACTTGGTTGGGGCCTCGGGATTTACAATCTAGCAGCTGGTGTTTACCCGTTCAAATCCCGCCGACATGCATGCAAACTAATCTAAGTTAGGAGCACCTATACATGCCAAAGGCATGTACATAACCGTGTGACATTTACTTTTATAGGTTATTTACATATTCCACATTTGTATTCAAAGTGAAACTTTCATATTCTACATACTCTGATCTTTGCAACATTAAAAATAAACAAATTTTTACAGATACCATATATTCTCTGTCGCCTGAAGAGGAAACCAAGTGAAAGCTTGGATATTTCCCCAAGCTTCGAAGGAGGTTCAAGTGTAACCGACGATGCGCCAGTTGCTTCTCAACACGAGTCAGTAGAAGACGCTGATCATGAGGTAAGTAATCCAAAAGACCAAACCTTGTTTCCATCAAAATGATGTTCCATGCACTGAGCATTAGCCGAAAAATTTCATAGTAATTCGGGCGTTTTCTAACACGGAATTTTTCATCCCAACATCAGTCATCGTATCAAGCAACTCTAGAATCACTCTCCCAATTAGAGATGCTCGATGACAACCCACCGAACTACTACTCGCATCACTCTTACGATCCACAGCCCTATGTTTACGGCAACGGCCAGGTAAGGCGCACGTCATCGCTTGTGGTGCATGCCAATGGTTCGATCAATTGGCGAAACAAATTAACCATTCACTAATTCCTGATTAAACTGATGATCAATATGTCTGGTGCAGGGAAATGATTTCTTTGATCATTGGAGCTGAAGAATCACCACTATATGCTCTTCAACAACGTGGCTTTTTGCAGGATCTTCGTGTTAGAGAGTTTTCATGTCCTCTAAGAGTGTTGTGTTTTGTGTGCCTTTGTGTAATTTGAGAACTACTGTATTGCATAATCTGTAATGGACTTGTGCCAACCAGATAGTGTCACTAAATTGCGGATACAAACCGACAATCGCAATACCGATCTTCAATTGCGACGGTTCGAGCATTTCGCGGTGACCCATGTCAGACGATGTTGTGTGTATTAGTTCAAATTGACACCTCGGACGCTTTTATCTAAGTCGACCAGCTCGGAGCAAACTCGAAATGTCCAATTCATAGTTAGTCGGATATGATTGAGGATAATCTAAAGTTTTTGCCGATATCAAAGTTTAGGGGTTGGCCGGCACAAACAATAAAAAAAACAGCAACAACGACCCGTTCTCATAATCTCATGGGCCGGATCCTCTCGATTTCGGCCCATTGCGAACCGAGGGGATAAACTCATGGCTCAACGAGTCACCGAGTTAACTCCCTGCATTACAAACCAAAAAAACTGCAAATGTTGATTGATTTGCCAGACTCCAACAATCCGACGGCCAAGATCAAGCCATACACGTCACCATTCGACTCACAGTCGCTCACGCACATCGTTTCCTCCAATTTGGAGACTCACAAATTGACCCATTAACCCGTTTATGACTCATTTACTTGTAATGTAAGTTTCGCAACCCATACCCAACCCGACCCTGCCCATACCTAATCTATACCCTACTCGACCCATATCACTAAAACCACTTTCATGTTTAACCCAATTTAAGAAAACTTATTTCTTATGATTTTTAATATATATATTGCTAAAACACTTTCGTACAGTACAAATCTAGTTGATAATTTTTATAATTGTTTTTTAAAAATATTGAGGCTCCGTTTGTTTTCAAGGCAGAAAAACATTTTTTAAGAAAATGACAATATTTTCCGATATTTGGCTGAAACTTGAAAATGAATTAAAAAAAAATTTCCATCTTTTAGTATGGAAAATCTGATTTGATTTCCTCTGTGCACTCCTTTT
This sequence comes from Syzygium syzygioides, assembly GCA_031216285.1. Lineage (NCBI taxonomy): Eukaryota > Viridiplantae > Streptophyta > Magnoliopsida > Myrtales > Myrtaceae > Syzygium > Syzygium syzygioides. Next base: position 29,776,139 of record CM062248.1, on the reverse strand, counting down.
AATAATTTTTATTTTTTATTTTTTATTTTTTATTTTTTATTTTCTTATTTCTTTTATTTTTCCTTCTTCTTCAACCGATTGCCAGCCATGGCGACGACTGGTGACTAGCCATAGACAAGTTGTAGCATTGCCAGATCTAGCAAGAACGAGCTCGCCCAAGGCGAGCGAGCTCAAGTCGCACCAAATCGGTGAAGCTTGAGCCTCGCTAGTGCAGGACATTGGCGAGCTTGAGTCTCACCATTACCGGACGTCGATAAGCTCGAACCTTGCCAAAGACCGGCAAGGCCCTGGCCTAGCCAAATTGGCAAGCTTGTCCCTTGCTTGTGGCTTGTCGTCGTGACCGAGGAAGAAGGGAAAAAAAGAAAGGAAAGAAAAAAGAAAAAAAGAAAAAGAAAAATATCTATAATTTCGATTTTTTAAAAAGAAAATATTCTTATAAGGCTGAAGAAGAGGAAGAGAGAGAGTGTGTGAGCATAGTGGGTTCGAAATGGGTTATAAACTCAACCCATTTATATCCATTTATTTCAAGCTTTAAATTTTAAAATCCATTTAAGTTAACTCTTCAAAATTGAAGTGGCCTATATATATGACCTATTTATTTTTTAAATGGGTCATATATGGATCTAAGACTCATTTTAACATGTCTAATCACGGCATAGCATAAGATGATGCATTATTAATCATATTACATGCTATGTCATTTTTTCATAAAGGTTAGGGAGTGTCCGGGTCAGTTTTCACGCACCTTGACTTATCTGCCTCTCCGAGCGATCTTATGGGCACACTTTTCTATATCGGTTTGCTTCATTCAACATTTTACTTTTAATTGCTTTCAACGAGTTTTGAACCAAGGCCGTAAGGAAAAAAATGAAGCATTCATATTACTAGCTATGCCATTTGTGGATACTTGCCATGTCATTTTCATATTATATTCTGCCATGCCATTCTGTGTATATACTTGTTATCCGATCATTCTCATATCACATACTTTGTCATTCGTGCATTTTTTTTTTTGTCAGAACTAAATACTTTGCATTAAAAACCAGAGACAGAGGAGCCCACTAACAAGGTATCAAAACAGAGAAGATCAGAGAGGGTCTGCGGGGGACTAGTCAACCAGTTTAGAGAGACCTTTTTTTCCCTGTAAGCCTTTGCGACCCAGTCAGCTACCGTATTCCTACTTCTATTACAATATTGGAGTTTAATATTAGAGAAAGAAGGAAGCAGTTGGCGTGCTTCGCAGATGAGGGCCCTCTGTTCCCACGGCAATTTCTGTGAAGCTTCCACGCTGTTGACTAAATTAATGCAGTCTGACTCCAGAGTAATTTTATCACCCGCTCGAGACAAGAGGAAATTGAGGGTTTCTGTCAAAGCTAAATACTCAGCTTGCTCGGCGGAGGAGACGAGGACATCCTTCACGAATCCATCTATCATGATCCCAGACGAGTTGTGGCACACGCAGGCGATCGTTCCTTCGAATGAACCAGGTTGGTAAGCAGCATATATATTGACTTTGATTTCTCCTCTTTCTGGAGGGATCCAAACTTCGTTGTCATCCCAAATCTTGGCTTCAATTTTCCTGTTTGTGTTGTTCCATTTGCTGAAGTTCCTGCACATTTGTTGTCCTCTCTCGATCAATGCTTCTGGATCCGGGAGATGATTTCTGAATACTAGGCTGTTCCTTGCTTTCCATATTTCCCAGAGAATGAACGAGACTAGCTCGAAATCAGGGGAGTCTTTGTTGTGTCTAGGTAAAAATTTCAGCATCCAGTCATCTATTCTGGAAATCTGATATTTTGAATTGTGTATGTTCAGAGCAGGCGCTTCCCAGACTTCCCTTGTCCATTTGCAGAGAAGAAAAAGATGTTCGAGCGTCTCTGCATGAGTTCCACAGTATAGGCAGTTCGGATCAGGTACCATCTTCCTTCTGAACAGGTTTTCCTTCGTCGGGAGTGCATTCTGACACACGCTCCAAATGAAATTTTTGATTTTGTGTGGAGTCTTCATTTCCCATATTCTGTTCCAGAGCTTAGTTGGGGGTTGATATGAGGAGGATGCGTTCTAAGTTTCCATGTATTCATTCTTGCGAATAATGTTGTAGCAACTTTTAACAGAGTACTCCCCTTCCCTCGTGCCAGTCCAGAACAACTTATCTTCATTCATCTGCGATCTAATTTGTACCGTGAGGATCTCTCGCAGTACCTTTTCATCAAATACTCTTTGCAAAACTGGTTCCTTCCATGTGTGATCTACTTGGTTTATCAGTTCAGCGACCAATCTTGGATCCCCTACATTCGCCGGTCCCCCTATCCGTCCCCGCCTTAGCCACTTGTCCTCCCTGATGTTGATATTCTGTCCGTTCCCTACTGACCACATTATCGAGTCTTCAATTGATGTTCTTCCCATAAGAATGCTCTGCCATCCCCACGATGGTCTGGATCCCTTCTCTGCCTTCCAGAAACATTTAGTTGGGTAGTAGATACCTTTTAACACCTGACTACACAGAGTTTGATTATTTTGTGCTAGATTCCAAGCCTGTTTTCCCAACATTGCCTTATTAAAGGATATTAAATCCCTAAACCCAAGGCCTCCCCTATCTTTTCTCTGTTTCAGGATTTCGGCTTTTCTCCAGTGAACTCCCTTTGTTGTTGTTTGATTCTTCCACCAGAAGGTTAGTATTTTTTGTTCGATTGCCCGACATACTGAAACTGGGATCTTGAAGATTGACATGGCATATTGTGGTAATGCTTGGACAACAATTTTTATCAGGATTTCTTTCCTTGCTTTAGACAAAATATTTTCTTTCCACCCTTCAAGCTTCATATTTACCCATGCCAGGATCCAGGCAAACATTTGCTTTTTGGAAGCTCCCCAATCGGAGGGGATTCCCAAGTACTTTCCTATTTTTTCAATCTCCGGGACCCTTAGTTCTCTAGCCATGTTCCTTCTTAGATCACTAGGGCAATCCTTCCTGAAGAATATTCCCGACTTGTTCAGGTTGACTGCTTGTCCCGAAGCAAAGCAGTACTGGTTTATGATGCTCGCTAGATTCGAGCATTCTTGAATCTTCCCATCTAGAAAGAAGATTGAATCATCGGCAAAGAGTAGGTGAGAAAGTACATGGCAGTTTCTATTCAGCTGTATCCCTTTTAATGTGCCATCTTGCACAGCTTTTTTCATCATCATGGACAGGAAATTTGCAACCAGGATGAAAAGATATGGAGATAATGGGTCACCTTGCCTTATTCCTCTTGTAGGTTGGAAGTAGAGCAGGGGTTCTCCATTAAGTTTCACACTCAGTGAGGTTGTTGTAACGCATTGCATTATCAGATTTACCTATTTTCCATCGAACCCCTTTGTAAGCATACAAGCCTTTAAGAAGTCCCATTCAATTCGATCATAAGCCTTTTGCATGTCCAGCTTTAACACTGCCTAAAATTTTCGTTTTCGCTTCCGAACCCTTATTTGGTGTAAGACTTCCTGGACAACAAGAATATTATCCTGAATTTGCCGTCCTCCTACAAAGGCACTCTGTTCCACTTCTATTAACTCTGGGAGCCATGGTTTCAGCCTATTTGCTAGTACTTTCGAAATGATCTTATATGCGAAATTGCATAGGCTAATGGGTCTAAACTCTTCTAGCTTCTCTGGGTTTTTAACTTTTGGCGCCAATGAGATAAGTGTTCTATTCAACTGAGGATCAAGCACGCCATTAATAAAGAAATTCCTGACCTCTGATACTACTTCCTGCTTTATATCTTCCCAGTAATGTTGAAAGAATTGTCCATTCATACCATCCGGGCCTGGGGCCCTCGAAAAACCAAGTTGGAAGGTAGCTTGCTTGACTTCCTCTAGAGTAACTTCCTCGAGCAGCCTGATGTTTGTTTCTTCCTCGACTCTACATGAGCAGTATTGAAGAAGTGGGGTGAATTGTCTTTGACCAACTGATGTATACAAATCCCGAAAAAAGTTATAGGACATCGTCTTTATTTGCTCTTGGTCACAGGTCCAGTTCCCTATATTATCCTTCAACATTGAGATTTTGTTTCTCTGTCTCCTTTGTATAGTTGAGGCGTGAAAGAACTTAGTATTTTGGTCCCCTCACTTTAGCTAATTAATCCTTGAGCGCATAGCCCAATACATTTCCTCCTGACTCCATAGCTTTTGAACCTCATTCCTCAACTTTTGCAGTTGTGCTTTTTCCTGCCCTGCGGTTGGCTTGTTTGTGATGGACTTAATTTGTTCCATTAGGATATTTATTTTCCCTGGCCATTAGTAAACTTCCCCTTGCTCCATCTTTGTAAGGCAATAGCAGCTTGTTTCATCCTTGTTCCTAGGCCCTCGTTGATTGCCGCTGAAGAATACCATGCCTTATTGATTACCTCTCTACATTCCTCGTCCTCTAACCAATATGCTTCAAAGCTGAAACTCTTCTTTCTTCTCTTTCGGGCACGTTGTATAGTTACTAAGATCGGGCTGTGATCAGAACCAACAGCCGGTAATGCGTGCACTTCTGCCTCAGGGAACTGTAATCTCCATCTCATGGTGCTAACTGCTCTATCTAGTCTTTCCTTAACCAGCTCATCTCCTTCACGGTTATTGGACCAGGTATATGCACACCCCTTACTTTCTAGGTCCATAAGTTCACAGTTGCGTAGGAACTCCCTAAAAGCATGAAGTCTGTAGTGCTCGGCCAATCGTTTGCCCACCTTCTCCCAATGGTACATTATTTCATTGAAATCCCCCATGCATACCCAAGGCAGCTGGTTGCTTTGGCTAATTCTATATATTTCATCCCATGTCTTGGATCTTTCTTGGAAAGTTGATGGCGCATGCACAAACGTAGCTCTCATCTTCGTTTTATAGGTCTCCTCTTCACATTCGATGTCTATTACTTCATCTGAAGCGTGTAGGATTGAAAGTGCCGCATGAGCATTCCACAAAATTGCTAAGCCGCCCCTAATACCCCTTGGATTGACAACAAAGTATTCGTCAAACTTAAACATCCTCCGTACCCCTTGGATCCTTTCTTCTCGGTTTTTTGTTTCCATAAGAAAAAGTAGATCGGGCCTTTCCTGAGCCACTAGGGCTCTCAAGTACTGGACCGTCAGAGGTGAGCCCAACCCCTGACAGTTCCAGCTGATGATTTTCATAATGGCTCCGGTGGCTTATTAGGACTAGCCAAAAAAGCCCATTTTCCAGTACCTTCCACTACCTGGATTGGTGTTTTCAGCAATTGATCTTCATCTAATAGTGACTGTTTATCCCCATGAGAGTCATACGGGCTAAACCTTTTGGTCTTCTTTTGCATAGGAGTTTTCTTGCCACTTAACTTCTTTTTGTTTGGGCCAGCTTGAACCATGATGTAGTTTGGTTCCTTGGGAAGTCCTTGGTCACGAGCCAAGAACACGGGAAATTTAACCTGTTGCTCACTTTGATCTTCTGGGCAGCTCCTTCCAGTGAGTTTAGTATTAGCCTTACCCTCCTCTAATTGAGGAATTTGCTGGATGAGGGTCGAGCTGCTTTCTCCATAGATTACTAATTGTCCAGAGTGGGTTGGAGTGTCCGGGATTCTCTCCTTTTCCATCGGTTGTGCTAAGTCTTTGCCATGAAATAACTTTCGAAACGGACTACTGTTGCTTACTTCAGCCTTCAGCCAAGGGCCGAAAAGTCTGTCCTCCTCTGTGTTTACATCTTCGACACTAAATGGTAACTCCTCACATTCTGAAGCATAATGTCCTATTTTCCACAGGAGAAACAAAAATAAGGGAGCCTCTCGTGTTTAAAGTCCAACCAAATTTTTTTCCCTTCATTATCAGCAAGCATGCCTGACTGTAGGGGTAAGTTAAGATCCAATGTCACTCTCGCCCTTCCATAAGACATCATTGCTCTTGTTTCAATTTTAACTGCTTGGACTTGGCCTATATTTCCAACCAGCTCCCGAACCACTTCCATAGAAAACCACTCGAAAGGGAGCCCCAGAATATGGACCCATAAGTCACATGAATCAAATCTATAGCTCAAAGCAGAGGTGTTTGGTTCCCATGGTTTCAAGATCAAGGGATTATTCATGAAAGACCAAGGACCAAGGTCCATCACTTTGTTCCTCACAGCTAGGGAATCAAAGGTTATAGCGAAAATACCCTGCTCTAAAGGTGTGAATACTGCACTTTCCACTCTCCACGCTCTCTTCAATGTGTTTTGGAGAGCTTGAAAGTTGATTTTTGGATTTTTAAGAAGTTTCCCTATCAGCGTCAGTCTACCATCCTTACCTCTTGTTGTTGTCAGAATGCCTTCCACGTTCTTAGTAACTTTGTTTAACCACAATCTTCCTAATCGTTTGCAGAGCAGGGCAAGCCTTTGGTTTTCGTCATCCTCCGACTCCATTGAAGTGAACGGACCCCTCCACAGCTATGAAGCCCCGAACTGGACGAGATCAGGATCTCTCGCCTTCGCCAAAGTGTTCCAACTACAGCAAGAGTTCTGAGGGCTGGAATTGCGTGTTTGGCTCTTTTTGAGAATGCAAGTTAAGGGGTTGTGGGTGGGTATGTAGATTTCGACTCATGGGGTTGTCAAGAATTAGAAATTGACTCAAAGAATAGAGCCAGAAGAGGGAGGAGTTAGAGGAACATTTAGGATTTACCTCGCTGAACTTACTTCATGAGTAAAGGGAAGCATACACGGGCGAGTTGAGCTGGAGATTATGAGATTAGGGTTAACTTTTGCTAAACTACCCCGATGGGCATAGGAAAGCTCTTCCGAGAGAAGAGAGCATTGTTGCGACCTACCCCTCGAGGGCCGAACTCGAATGAGGCGGGTTTAGAGATAAGTGTTCATGAAACGGTTCATATGGCATATCATGAAAACAATTTTATTGAAGCATAAATCTTTTGGTTAACCATATGGCCCATTGATCATGAACATGGATTTTCCTTAAATCCATATCTCGCGTGACAGCGGATTGATTTTATCTTTTTTAGGAGTCGCCACTAGCCTAGGTCAGGGGTCGGCTAGAATACCCAACCGAAACGCGGGAATTTCGTTTCGGTTTCCACGAAAATCAGAGATCAAAGGTTCGGGGATTAGTTTACGTTAATATTTCTATTAACGCCCTTTCGGTACCGTTAAACTTAATATGGTTGTTATCTAAATTGTCATGCATTTGTTCTTTACTATTTTCATGCCAAAATTTTAGTCCACTAGGTGATCATGCATCTTGTTTTTGTATTTTCATTTAGGATTCTAAACTAATCCTATCTTAGTCTAGAAAAAGAAAGAAACAATCAATTGTATTGAAAGATATTTCATAAAGTAAACATCGAAGTATTGAAAAGACGGGCTAATTCTAAGTGCGAGAAAGTAAAAACCCGTAACTCGTCGGGTGTTTATTACAACACAAATTGAAAACCCGAGACATGATCGGGGATGAATGAATTGAGTACAAATTGAAACTGGATTGGACATCGGTCTATCGCCATCATCAAATGAGTACAAATTGAGACCGGATTGGATATCGGTCAATCGCTTTGGCCTTTTTCAATTTTGGATTACCTCCCATGGACCGCCTCTCGGGTGTCGGTGTTTACATTCATAACATTCATTCACAACAAACAACATATAAAAGAATAACCAAAGAAGAACAATGATGCAAACAATTCACTAATTAAGCACGGGCCTCAGGATCGGCCTTTGTTTTTCATGCATTTCGATTCGTCACCCACCTAATCATCTAATATTATTTGATTGATGGTTAATGATAATGGGCTACCATTTGTATTCACAAAACGGCAACTCATATCAATTAACCTCTAAAGTCGGGTTCTAAATGACCATAATAGGCTACCCACCGAACATGCACCGGGCCTAACATTCATCTAATAAACACATGCATAGCAATGAAATAAGCATGCATTCAAGTCCATGGGCCTTATTTCGAAGTCAATCAAGCAATGAGATGTGGGCTTTATAAAAAGACCACTTATTCAGTTATTATCTAATTCGTATTGCTTCTGTTCAGATGTGATTGACTACCCTAATAACGTCCAAATGAAATGATTCAGGTGTCATTAGAAAAGCTTATGACATGAGGATCAAAAGTCAATAAGACCGTTTTTTCTAAATCCTCACCGATTTCCCCGAAAATATCAAATTTGATTTCAGTGACAGGCTGGACTCGGTTCTGTTATGGATTTTAAAATAATGACGGGAAAAATAAATAATGTTATCAAAACCACGTGAAAATTTTTGGGCAGTTAGGATTCCCCGTGTGTAACAACTTTCAAGTTCTGAGTTTTTGCTAAAAAGCCCTCCAAATTTTTATAAAATTCGGTTTTCGCGAAGGACTCAATTGCAAATGAAATTTTAACCCGTGAAGACCTTTTATGAAATTTTAAGCAAATTGACCCTCCAAAAATTGCTATTAGGCCCTCAAAATTTCCAGTTAACATAATGAGACCCTAATGAACAACTTTGTAATTTTTATTTTTTACAAAAAAGGACCCTAACTTTATCAAATTCAAAGAAACATCTTTTGAACTCCAAAGGAATGAAAATCAGATCTGGACACGGATACTGATCAGATTGTGAAAATTCCTTTTGAAAATTCAAATGACCTCTGATTTTGATGAAATTAGTATCAATAGAAAGATCTCGATCTCAGTGGGAAATTTTATGAAGAAAACATTTTCATATTTCGAACACACAAATTTATGAAAATCGAAGAACACACGAAAGTCAGTCTGAAACTAGTCTATCACCAGATTCATACAAACATGACGTTGCAAATCGTACAACGTTAACATGCTTGGAATTTTGTGAAAATTTTATGATGAACAGATCAAGATGTGCTCTGCAACTTTCATGAAGAAAGTTTTTCCAAAAAATGATCGTAAAAAATCATAAAAAATCGTCAAACAATGCGACGTCAATTAGGAAAATATCAGAACAGACTTGAACATCCTATTCCAGATTTTGATCTTAACTTCTAAAAGTATTTTGACATAGCAAATCAAGTCCGATCGAGGCATATAATATATCAAATCAAAGCTTAAGACGTGCTCTACGATTCTCTAGTATATCACTTTGCCAGATTTCGACATTAACAAGCTCAAATCAACATCTCAAACATGCAGGTTTTCCAGGCTACGAATTTGCAGAATCACATTCAAATGCACTTACCTTGTTTGACGATGCTCCGACGCGCGATCGAGCGATCCGACCTCCGTATTCAGATCAAGAACAGCACGAAGAAGTCTCGGAAAGCTCGGCCAACTTATGATAATAGATTGCACAAACTATAGTGAGAATCGATTCGTTTTTTGCACTAATGAACTAAAAACAGAGCATCAAATCAAAGAAGGCGATCCGGTGGCTGTTCAACGAATGAATGAACACCACAGCCACACAGAGATGTTGAAGAACGTCGCTGGAGGTTCCGGATTGTTGAGGAGGACACCGATCAGCCAGTTCAGCCGCTTGAACCGGCTGATCGCATTACCAGCAGCAGCGCCGGTGACGCTGCCGAGAGGAAGAAGTCGCCGGAACAGCAAGCTCCGGCCACCGAGACGGACAGCTGGTGTTGCGACTAGCCTTGGGCCACCGTGGGGGACGACGGTGAGGTGCTGGTTCGCCGGAAAACAGCCGGCGATGAGGCGAAGGGGCTGCCACCGAGAGAGAACACGAGAGAGAGATGACGTGAGAGGAAGAGAGGAGAGAGAGATCACGTAAGAGGAAGAGAGGGAGAGGGAGAGGGAGAGAGAGAGAGAGAGAGAGGGAAGAGAGAGAATTCAGATCTAGAAAATGAGTCCCCCCCTCAAATTTTGGAAGGTAAAAAATTACATACCCCCTTTAATTTTAGAATTTAACCCTTATATTAATCCAATAGCCCAAAATGCATTTTTAATGATTAAAAATATTCTTTAAGGGCTAAAGATTAGTGACATGGCATCATGTACGGACGCGATCGATTCTAAATGAATGGCCACGATTGATTTATTCATCCCCTAATTAATTTGTTTAATTCTTGAAGAATGGCATTTTAGTAATTTCTCTTAGGGGCATTTTCGTAATTTTCAATTAAGGGCATTTTTGTCATTTTTGAGCTAAAAAGGATGTGGCCGGCCTAGATTAATCAGGATAGATCGTTGATCGCCGGATTTTCGACTGGAAAATAGCCAATTCGATCAAACCGTTTGAATTTGAATCAAACCAGGTTGAGCTGATTAGTCTCGAATTTGGCCTGATTGAATCAGTTCAATCCTTGATTCCAATTTTGCACAATTTGATCTCTATCATGATTAATTAACTCCATTAATACTGAATTGGATCAAATTGGATTGAATCGATTTGTAATTCATGCACAAATTGACTCAATTTGACTTGTTTGTCTCAATTGATCTTGAATTTGGATAATTGCATGGCCAAGCTAAACTAACAAATTTAATTGAAGTCCAATTAACCAAATTGAGTCTCAATTCATCAAATTGAATATTAGTCTAGAGTGGGTCAAATTGAATTACATTAATTGGTCAAATTACTCTTAGACTTCATAATCATTGAATCCCTAAATTGATCAAATTGACTCAAATTCATGTGAATTTTTCAAAATTGATTTTGAATTTGGACTTCATATAAGAATTAGGTTCATTCGTGCCTTAATTGCGCAAATCATGAATAATCGATCCAAATCACTAATTAGGGCCTAAATTGGGGGTTTTTGTGTTTGGCTTGGAATTACAAAATTGTTTCCAAAATTGAATATAAGATGACATCTAGATCAAATGTCGTGAAGAAAATTAACCTAAAAAATGACTAGAAATGAAGTAATTTCATTTTTGGCCGATTTGAATCAAATTCCGTAATTTGGGAAAAAGTTGATTCTAAATCGATTTTTGTAAAATTTCAAATGCCAAAGGTAAATTGAATGTAAAATAAGATGATTTTTTGAATTTTTATATTTTTCAATTTTTTGGTCAAAGGTTTGACCAAAAATCAAACCCTAGTTAACTTTTTACTAGGAGCTTGATTTTATGATCAAATTTTTGAATTTTTCTGAAATTTCCACTTCTAAAGTGAAATTGGACTTGAAAGGAATCTTTTTATGCAAAAAGCCCTAATTTGACCAGGGGTTAACTTTTGGTCAAAGGGTTGACCAAAAAAGTCAACGTGAAAGTCAACCATTTGATTTTTCGGGTTTTTACATGAAATGAATAGAAAATTATTTACAGAAGCTAGGCCAACAGACAGAATTAAAAACTGACACTTTTTGTTTAAGAAACAAACTCCGTCGCGATCGGAAACCATAATCTTGAATTTTCTATTTTTAATGATGTGTCGACTAAAAATTAGGTGTCAACAAGCATTCGTGCATTTTATTAAGGGCAAATTGCACAAGAAATCCTAAATTTTGTGTATGGAATTAAATCAAGTTTTAGTCATCTTAATTAGTTCAATTAAGTTATAAACCTTTTTCAAAAAAAGCAATCGAGTCCTTTTAATGAACAATACCTAAAATTGCCTACAAGTCACTCAAAAAATATTTATAGAGAATTCTTAAATTACACTTTTCAACGTAATTTTAGGAATTAACTGCGTTTTTCGATAAAGGTTGAGGACATAATTGAACCAACTAAAAGGTTAAGAACTCAATGGTAAAGGCACGTGACTTGATGGAACCAATTCAAAGATTTAGGACTCAGTTACATTATGTACATAAGGTTTAAAACTCGTGGTGCACCTCTCCCGTATTTGTGTAACCCAAATCTTTTCTCAATGAAAAAAATGCCTTCAAAGTTTGCGAATGCATTGCCGTGAGATTTTTCCGCTTACCTTGTGATTTAGGATGCACTCAAGGAAAGCGTTGCTTCGACGTTGTAGGCGTCCTAAGAATTTCATTCCAGATATTGTGATGGGGAGATTAGTTGCGTTAGCAGAGAGTTCATATTCCAAGCCACTTCATGTAAATAGCTTCTTCTATATGATGTGGACGACCCATTTCACGAGAGTCGTAGCTGAGGCTCTGGTGATGGTTTCCCATTTTCTAGTTCACTGTCCGATCTCCATCTGCACGAGTGGGGTGGTTCAGCATTTTGGACATTGACCATGCTTATATGGCATCGCATGGCAAAGCAAGAGTGAGAGAGAGTTCGGGGGGTTGGATGTTGTAGCTTCGACCCGGGCAACAATCTGTCCCTTGCCTCCGCAACAAATAAGGTGGCCAGGCTGCCGCGACCACAGTAGCACATCTTCGGCCGAGACCAAGGGTTTCTTCTTGTGTCGTGGCTGAGGTTGCGACTCAGTTCACTCGGCCGGTGAGGTCACTCGTGTTTTTCGTGAATGGTCTCCATTCGCACACTCCCGGTATGTGACAACTGTTGAATTTTCCGATCCCATGATTCAATGAGCGGACAGCATCGTGTCGATATGATCCGAAACAATGCAAGAATTCCTCGATTGCTTGACCTTCTCATCCTCAATCTCGGTGCCTCAGACCCGCTGTCGAGTGCAATTCATAAGTGAGTTGGCTATTAAAACCAAAGTTGGCTATTAAACCTTGTTTATAAACTACTTCACACACACAAAATCAAAGTGCGATCCGAAAACACTCCCGATTAGTGAAAAAATTTGTAAGTTGTCTATCCGTTTTTATGGACCAAGTTCCCCAACAAAAGAGGTGCCGAAATTACCACACAAAATGATGATTACTTGGGATTGGATTTTACCTATAGGTAGCATCACCGGGCTTTGCCCCACTTGATGTGGAACTTGACATCTTGCGTGACGAAATGAGGAATTCGTTGAATTAGGTTTGTTTCTTCTCATCGAAAGTAGAACCGTTAAAATGGGTATTAAATCCATATACGACCCATTTAGGGTCACTATAACTTTGAAAAGCCCATTTTAAATGGGTTTTAAAGTTTTAAGCCTATCATAAATTGGTCTAAATGGATTGAGTGTAGAACCTATTTTCAACCCACTCATTAGGCCCACACACACTTTCTCCCTTTTTATAAAAATACTTTTTTAAAAAAAATTGAAATCAGAATTATTTTTATTTTTTTCTCCTTTTCATTTATTTTTATTTTTTCTTTATTTTCGATCGGTGGCCGTCCACGGTGACGGCCGGCAACTAGCCACAAGGGAGGACGACCTCACCGGAGGCCGATGAAGCTCGAGCTCGTCAATCTAGAGATCCCGAGGCCTTTCCGGCATTGGGCGAGGGTCGAGCCTCGCCAGCCTCAAGCGAGCCTCAAGCTGGCCTAATTTTGGCAAACCGAGCCTCGCCAGATCCAATGAGGTCGAGCTCGATGAGGTGGAGCCTCACTCGGGGCCGAAGAGGCCTTGGCCTTGCTAGATCGGTGAGCTTAAGCTTTACCGGCCTCCAGCAAGCTTGCCCTCGCTTGTGGCTGGCCACCTGCCAAAAATAACGGAAAAAGAAAAAAAGTAAAAATTAATTTAAAAATATAAAAATTATAAAAATGAATGCATGAAGTAAAATCAAATCAGATTTTATATACCAAATGTTGAAAAATATTTTCTAATTCATTTTCAGGTTTTAGCCAAATACTAAAATTTTTTTTATTTTCTTGGATAATGACTTCATGGAAAATATTTTATAGAAATATTGCATTTTTTGCGAAACAAACAAAACCTCCATTTTCAAAAAAAATATAAAAATTATTCACTAACTTTGTATTGTATGAAAATATTTTAGCAGTATAATTTTTAATGTGGATCGGGTCGAGTATAGGTTGGGTATGGGTCGGGATATTTACGTTACTAATAAATGGGTTACAAACGGGTTAATGGATCAATTTGAGTTGAACCATTTATGACCCGACCTAACCGGATCCACCCATTTAACAGGTCTAATCGAAAAGCGATGAAAAATTCGAGAAAAATGTCAGAAAAGTCCTAACCTTATTTGCATTAATATCAATTTAGTCCTAAACCTTTTAATTGTGCCGATTTAGTCTTAAACATTTTGACCTAATACACTCAGTGGCTGGATATTGCTGACATGGATGCTAGCCGGCTTACGTGGCACAACCGGCACTAACATGGACATTTTTAAATAATTTTTTAATTTTGTTTCTTTTAGTTTTTTTTCTTTCTTTTATTGTCTCTTTTTTTCCTCCTCCTTTCGATGACCGGCACGGCCATGGCCGGCGAGGGTTGGCCTCGCCGGGCCAAGGGCGAGCACTAGACCTTGCTAGAGTCTATTGGCCTCGCCGACGCTTACCCTCGCCTCGACGAGGAACACCCAAGTGAGGCCAACCCTCGCCGGCCATTGGAAAGAGGAGGGGAAAAACAGAGAGAAAAAAAAATCTAAAAATTATTAAAATATTATTGAAAAATGTCCACATTAGCACCGGCCATGCCACATAGGCCAGCCGGTGTCCACGTCAGCAATATCCGGAAGGACTGAATTGGCACTAGGTCGAAAGGCTTAGAACTAAATTGGCGTAATTAAAAGGTTTAAGACTAAATTTGCATAAATACAATAAATTTACGACTTTTTTAACACTTTTTCCCCGAAAAATTCATTTGGTGGCGTTTGTTCAGACCAAAGGCTACAAAAGGACACTTTCCGTGGCCTTGCTCAGATTAAAAGGCGATGACGTTCGCGATGAAAATCCATTTTCGTCGCCGTAGACATAACCTAGGGCGACAAATTACCACTTTGGTCGCCAAAGGACTAATCTGGTCTGCTCTAATTAATGCGATGAAGCTCAAACTTTGGCGCGCTTGGTTGGAGAACGACGGCAAAATATTACTTTCACCGTGTCTGATAAGCTTCTGATCTAATCAACTTTCGTCTCTCGATGACCCAAATAAGCATATACATTCGTCAGAGGAAGAATGGGTGAGAACAGAGTTCCTTTCCTGGAATAGTTCGATCAGAACCGACTGAGCCGATGCATTGGGCTTCTACGTGGGCATACCCGGAGAGGCAGACAACGCAATCGCAGACTATAATATCCCTATATCTTGTAACACGGAATACTTAAGACAAACAGGTGGATTTAAGATTCGATCGAGTCGAGCTTGGGGAAGACTAAGTCGAAGAGTCGCCTTCGAATCGTGCTGCACTGCAATCTTGCTTAGTGTGTTCAGCCTAGGCACGTTTAGATTCCTGCCGATGATAAGTTTTTGAACTTAATTTGGTGGGTAAGCTCTTATATTGTTGCAAGGTAGGGCAAGCGGGACCATTTTATTGAAAGGAATCGAATTAAAATATGATTGAAAGCACAAGGACTTTACAGCATTTCAACAAATTATTTACAAACTTCTCCATCAATACTTAAACATTATTTGAACCTTAGAAAATTAAGAAACTATTATAGGTGAGTTTATATATGGCAAATTTTGTGCGTTTTGAATGAATTTAGGTGTAAAATGTGTTAAGTAATCGTAAAAGACACGAAACTTCCTTACCAAAAAATTTTCCCTTACATTACCAAAAAAAAAAAAAGACACGAAACTTTAAAAGGAGAATAGATAGGAGACGACAGTCACTATAGATAAAATCGGATGTTCATTTGTAGTAACTTCAACAAAATCATGCATTCAACAGGAAACATAAGCATACACGGATCTTAGTTCGATGTTAAACCATTCTAGCAAACACAGTCTTGGAATGGTCTCCTGAATAATTGGATAGAAATGTATTTTGCTTTGCTTTCACTGGTCATACGAGGCTGACTTGTGGGCAATGAGAGAAGATTATTGGGCAAAAGTATAGTCAATTTTTCTCGACCATCTTTACCAAAAAAAAAATTTTTCTCGACCATTCTCTCAAAATTTGCTCATCAAACATACTACTTCCACAAAGTTATGAAAAACAATAGAATATACCGAAAACTTAACAATAAGTTATTGTTTACTTCCTTGTGACTTGTAAGTTAAGTTACAAAGTCTTTGAGTTTAAGTCATTATGAGGACCACCTTCTTTAGGATAATTCATACATGCAATGGCGGACTGAGAAATTGAGATTAGAGTGAGGCGAGACAAAGATATTCATTAAATAGCATACATGATTCTTCTCGAAAGATTATTACCTTGAAAAAATAAGAATTATTCACTAACTTTGACCATTGGTCACTGTTCAAATACAGAGCTCAGCTGGGCATTATTAGCAGACAAAATTGTCCCGAGAACTTGGCGCACTTTTTCCCGGCGAGGATAGAACGGAAATTTCACCAGTAGCTTCTTCAAGGCGGAATCCTCCTAGTGGAAGATAGAAATTTTGCGGTGAGCTCCCCTTGTGAAACAAGGGCTCAGGGGAAAAGAAGGCTTCTGGCACAAGGGAAGACGACCCACAAAGCAGCAAAAAAACATAGAAGCTTGAGCCGATGTTGAGCCCAATTATAAATTGGCATCTCCAATTTGATCATGAACCCACAGAATTTACTCAGACGCTCAAGTTCAACTCAACTTCAATTACATCGCTTAGTCTTAGTCAATTAGCGAAACTCTGCTTTCTCCACATGGAGCAATTTCAAGCGGGATTCAGATTTTCTCCGTCCGAGGAAGAACTCGTCAATAATCACCTGATGAGAAAGGTACTTGGATACACCGACAATTGCCTCATCCCCGACCTCGAGGATTTCTATGCACGTGATCCTTGGGATTTACCGGGAGTGTATCAAGGCGAGTCTCATTCATGTACTCCTTTCCCTTTTAGTTAGGCATGTGTTGAGGTACTTATTTGTGACATTGTAATATTAATTACTTGTAGAAAAGTTGTTTGCACGCTATATGCACTTATGGTGTTACGATAAGTTGTCCTAAAGTTTTTTTTGCCATGTATTGGTGCAGAAATATCGAACGTGCCATCAGATGGGTGGGACTGGTACTTCTTGTGCCCTTCGCCTTACCTAGCCCAAAAGAGCGAGCGTGTGAAAAGGAAGACAAGGAGCGGTAATTGGAAGATCACAAGCCAAAGGGATGATATCAAAAGCCGAACCACCGGGGTTTTAATAGGCACGAAAAGGATTTTGACCTTTTACAAAAGTCGAGTAAAGACTGGATGGGTCTTGCACGAATATCACCTGAATCACGAACTTCTTGATGGATACTCTTCAACCTTTCAGGTTTTCCATTTAATCTATTTAAGATTTCTCTTTTTTTTCTTTCTTGTGCAAAATAAATTAGTGAGAAGTGAATCGATAGCTCATTAGGCTAGACCGAAAAATGTAGGATGGTGGTTGTTTTAAACTACTACATAACATCAATGGCTTTCAACAGAATGAGCCAATTGACCTCTTAGAGTCGGTCCAGCTGGTTTGGGAGTCGAGATTTATAGTCTAGCAACTAGGGTTCACGTATTCAAATTCCACCAACATGTATGCAAACTAATCTAAGTTAGGATCACCCTGTACATGCCAAAAAACCTGTACTTAACACGTTCATGGAATTTGCATTGTGTTTCGAGGACTTAGCCCAATCTTACGCTTATGCTCTTGAATTATAAAAGAACGAGCCAATTACATTATCATATCATGTCATCGTCATTATTTTTTGTTTTGACCATGTGACATAGTTTTGTTTTTCATTTACATATTCCACATTTGTAATCAAAGTGAAACTTTCAAATTCTACTGACTCTAATCTTTATTTTATTTTACTTTTTTTTTGGTAAGGGTCCACTGACTCTAATCTTCGTAACATTAAAAACAAACATTCTTCCGCATTTGTTTTGTTTTGAAACTTTGTCACCATATTTTATTTTCTGTACCAAAAAAAAACAAATTTTTACAGATACCGTACATCCTCTGTCGCTTGAAGAGGAAACCAAATGAAAGCTTGGATGTTTCACCAAGCTTTGAAGGGGGTTCAAGTGTAACCGATGACACTCCGGTTGCTTCTCAACACGAGTCAACAGAAGACACAGATCAGGAGGTAAGCAATCCAAAGCACCAAACCTTCGTTCCATCAAAATGATGTTCCATGCACACTGAGCATTAGCCGAAAAATTCCCGAGTAATTCGGGCATCTTTTAATACAGAATTTTTCGTCCCAACATCAGTCATCGTATCAAGCAGCACTAGGATCGCTCTCCCCATTGGAGATGCTCGGCAACCTACCGAACGACTACCCGCATTACTCTTACCATCCGCTGCCCCACTTGTACGACAACAGCTGGGTAAGGCGCGCGCTGTCACTCGTGGTGCACGCCGATGGTTCGATCAATTGGCGAAACAGATTAACCGTTAACTAATTCCTCATTAAGCTAATGATCACTATGTTTGGTACAGGGCAATGATTTCTATAATCCTTGGAGCTGAAGAATCACCGCTATGAGCTCTTCAACAACGTGGCTCTGCAGGATCTGTGTGTTTAAGAGAGTTTTCATGTACTGTAAGAGTGCTGCATTTTGTGTGCCTATGTATAATTTGAGTTTGAGAACTACAGTACTGCATATTCTGTGATAGGCTTGCGAGTACGAAACAATGATCGCAATACCAATCTTTCATTGCGTTGGTTCGGGCGGTGACCCATGTAAAAAAAAAAAACCCGATCCGTTCTCAAAATGTGATGGGCCGGACCCTCTCGATTTGGGCCCATCGCGAACCGGGGGGTCATGAACTCGCGGCTCAGCGAGTCACCGAGTCAACTCACTGTGCTGTGCTAGCGTTGATTGATCCGCCAGGCGGCAGCGATCCGACGGCCAGGATCGACCCAGACACGTCACCGCCCGTCTCCCTAGCCGCGCACATCGTCTCCTCCTCCGATCTGGTCACTCCCCCTCCCCCCCCCCAACTCACTCGAAGACGCCACCAAGACCAGCCCCAGAGCTCACAGAAAAACCCTCGCCCTCTACCCCCGGCCTCCGTCGCGTCGCGCCGCGCGACCGCCGCTTCTGGCCGGACGACCCCCCGCCGCCGCCGCCGGCGAAGATGATGATACCGCCGGAGCTCCAGCCTCGGTCCTTCCGCCCGTATATCTCCTCCTCGGTCAGCGCGCCGACCTTCTCCTCTCCCTCCTCCTCCTCTTACGGCGATGGATCGCCGCCCTACTCCCCTGCTCCTCACGGCTCCAGCCCCGGCTCCGGCGATTTCTCCGGCGGGGGGTCCCGATCGGCGAAATCGTCGTCCCGATTCGCTCCCTCCGCCTTCTCTCACAACGCCCGCGTCGCCATCGCCCTCGTCCCCTGCGCCGCCTTCCTGCTCGACCTCGGCGGCGCGCCGGTGGTCGCCACCCTCACCCTCGGCCTGATGGTGGCTTACATCCTCGATTCCCTCAGCTTCAAGGCCGGCTCCTTCTTCGGCGTCTGGTTCTCCCTCCTCGCGGCTCAGATCGCCTTCTTCTTCAGCTCCGCGCTGATCTCGACGTTCAACTCGCTGCCCCTCGCGCTCCTCGCGGCGTTTCTCTGCGCGGAGACCAACTTTCTGATTGGTGTGTGGGCGTCGCTTCAGTTCAAGTGGATTCAAATCGAGAATCCTTCGATCGTGCTCGCGCTCGAGAGGCTTCTCTTCACTTGCGTTCCCATTGCGGCCTCGGCGCTCTTCACTTGGGCGACGGTCTCCGCCGTCGGTATGAGCCATGCGGCCTATTATCTGATGGCGTTCAATTGCGTTTTCTATTGGCTTTACTCGATCCCTCGAGTATCGTCTTTTAAAGCTAAACAGGAGATGAAGTATCACGGTGGAGAGGTTCCAGATGATAATTTGATCCTCGGGCAGCTCGAGAGTTGCATTCACACACTGAATTTGCTCTTTTTCCCGTTTCTCTTTCACGTTGCATCGCATTACTCTGTGATTCTCTCATCAGCTGCTGCGGTTTCCGACTTGTTCCTCCTGTTCTTTATCCCTTTTTTGTTTCAACTGTATGCGTCGACAAGGGGCGCACTTTGGTGGGTGACAAAGAATGCCCATCAGCTGCAGAGTATTCGCGTGGTGAATGGTGCAATATCGTTGGTGGTGGTAGTGATTTGTTTGGAAATAAGAGTTGTTTTTCACTCTTTTGGGAAATACATTCAGGTTCCACCGCCATTTAATTATCTTCTTGTGACGACTACAATGCTTGGAGGGGCTGCTGGGGCTGGTGCTGGTGCTCTCGGTATGGTTTCGGATGCTTTTAGCTCGGCGGCTTTCACTGCTTTGGCTGTAATCGTCAGTGCTGCTGGTGCAATAGTTGTGGGATTTCCTATAATGGTATGCATTTTAACTACCTTGCATTTTTTAGATTAAGTTTAAACATGTATCATCTGTGGACATTGAATTCGTAGTATCGTAGTATAGCTTCAATAGTCCTGTTAAGTGTTAAACAAGTAACTTGAAGCGCTGCCATGGGTTAAAGGGAAAAAGCAGATAACTTCAGTGCCAATGAATGACAAGCTTGGTCTTTATTTGCAAGTTTCCATTTTTCTTTTGAAGTGTACTATTACGTTCAGTAAAAATTCGTTAGCACATAGATTTGGACTTCTCTCTGTTATGGCATTTTGGTAGATATATGTGCATGATAAAAAAAAAAGTAGTGGTGGTTGTTCTATTGCTTAGGTATTACGCCCAATAGTTTATACTTTATTGGATGATTTAGCTATGACTATTTAGTGACATCTTAGTTAGCTTGTTATTACGTGAACCTGTAGTAGTTATAATGTCTCCACTGAATCAGTGACACAGTGACACTAATTTCAATATGGCAAACATGAAACTCAGTTTTTTGATGGAACAACCCTCTCCCACAGTCCCATGTCCAGGACCGATGACCCTTTCCCCCGTGCATTGTCCCTCTTTGCATTGCCACTATGGAACCTATGACAATGCTGATGTAGTGCAACATATTGGCTGTTGCATCATTCACGCTACTTTCATTACAGATAGATGATGTAGTGGTAAAAATTGCACAACCTCTTTGTAGCTGCTTTCTTTTCAATTTGGAATCATGGCACTACATCCCATTGTTTCAATTGACACCTTTCTCAATAACTAGAGACCATTTTCTGTTTGCTCCCACAATTATATTCTTTTCCTGCCATATGCAAAGCAAGTTTTAATGTTCTTTTCCTGTCATGTGCAAAACAAATTTAAATGGTATAGAATAGCTGCTAAGATGGATTTTGTCGGGTGCCAACTTATCAAAATTGGCAATTTTTACTCATGTTATGTGGAATTCCACTGTAGACCGGCACAAGAAACTCTTGCTGATTGTTGCTTTGTTTGATATAAGATGTGCTACTTTGGCTTCTTGCAATGGTGTTTGAAGAGGTAAAGGCAGAAGCTTTGAAGGACGAGTATGCCTCTCTGTGAAATTATTCTTGCTCTGTGAGATGGATAAAAGATTTTTTGTGTGGCTAGAAATCACTAAAAGTTTATGTGGATAGTCATGGTAACTATTATTTTCCCTAACTGAAGGTGTTCACCCTTTGATTGGTGATTTTATGTGTTTGTATAATTCCATAAGATTCAAGGTTCAAAGTCTAAGTTAATCCATCTAAAGTATTGGATGAAAAGAATAAACTTCCTTGGTTTTTAAACGTCTGCAATTGGTTTTGCGCCTTTACAATAAGGGCCGAATAGCATAGAGAAGGATGTGCATTCTGTTGCTTGTAGGTTGAGTATCTAATTATTTCATAGCATTTTGCCACGTGAAGGATTCATGAGAGAGGGATGGAGGGAGGGAGGGAGAGAGAGAAAGGGGGGGGGGGGCTGGAGGGAGCCAAACTGAGCAGGTTGATATCATTGGCTAGAGTTAAAAGATCATGCAGCTTCTTTGTTTTATCTTAGTGTTGGTTGTCTCGGCGGTGTAGCTTGAAATCTGTTCATTTCTTGACTACTGGCCTCAAAAAGGTCGGAATATGTAGAGGAATTTTGGAACTTTCTGATTTAAAAGCGCCGAAGATATTCCGGAGCATAGTTCCTAATTAAGATGCAATTGAACTCTATTTCTCTCATGTAATGGACTGAACAAATTTGCTAACACATGAATCCTAAGCTTTTAACTTAGAGCCTCTCATTGCTCTGGCAAGTGCCTTGGGCACTTAGCACTTCCGGCATTAGATTTTTTAGTGCCTTATGATTGCTTGGCAAGTCTTGATTTGGTATCAGTAATTCCTTGAGAAAATCAACAGTGAGCTCTTGCAATCTGCAAGTCTTGATTTGATATTTGAACATTAAATAGCTGGTTGTAGTTGGACTTTTCATTGCTTGGTTAAATTAATCTATAGAAGTTTCACATGGCATTTACTATCAACCATGGATACAAAAATTTATTATTTTTAACTTTTGATCTTGCAGTTTCTTCCATTGCCATCAATCGCAGGCTTCTATTTTGCTCGATTTTTTACTAAGAAGAGCCTCCCATCGTACTTTGCATTTGTGGTGCTTGGAAGCTTAATGGTCGCATGGTTTGTTATGCATAATTTCTGGGACCTGAATATCTGGATTGCAGGCATGTCATTGAAATCCTTTTGTAAACTCATTATGGGAAGTGTTATTCTGGCCTTGACGGTTCCTGGTTTAGCTCTGCTGCCATCAAAACTGCATTTTCTGATTGAGGTTGGCTTAATCAGTCATGCACTGCTTCTATCCTACATTGAGAATCGGTTTTTCAGTTATTCCAGCATATACTACTACGGGTTTGAGGAAGAAGTGATGTATCCGAGCTATATGGTAATATTCACGACTTTTCTGGGTTTGGCTTTGGTGAGAAAACTGTCTGCGGAACATCGCATTGGACCAAAGGCAGTTTGGGTATTGACTTGCTTGTACTCATCAAAGCTAGCCATGCTGGTCATTACATCAAAATCCGTTGTCTGGTCTTCAGCTGTCCTACTGCTGGCAATATCTCCTCCTTTGCTTCTTTACAAGTACTGAGCTTAGTTTTTCGTCGGAGCATATTTGAGGTGTTTATCATCTTCACTAAAATGATATTATTAATCCTGTTGGGTACTTATGCATTGCAGGGATAGGCTCAGAACTGCTTCAAAAATGAAAGCCTGGCAAGGTTATGCACATGCCGGAGTAGTTGCTTTATCGGTTTGGTTTTGCCGTGAAACAATTTTTGAAGCCCTACAATGGTGGAATGGAAGAGCTCCATCCGATGGTTTACTTTTGGGTTTCTGTATTGTCTTGACTGGATTGGCTTGTGTGCCTATCGTTGCTCTTCACTTCTCGCATGTCCTGGTAAGAGTTGTGCTCATGGAGTGGGGAATTCGCTCATTCTGTGTGGCTGTTCTTTCCTGGCTAACTGTTTCTTTTGTCTGTTTCTTTAAGTGATTGCTTTTGGTTCGGTAATATTCAGGAGTGTTGTTCAAACTTCGATACCTTTTGAGTGATCTATGTTGACCTCTGCCTGCATTTTTTTTCCTTCCCTAACTGAAACTAATCTTTGTTTCCTTTTGCCTTGCAGCCTGCTAAGAGATGCCTGGTCCTCATTGTGGCTACTGGTCTGCTGTTTATCTTGATGCAGCCCCCACTCCCTCTCTCATTGACTTACCGTTCTGAATTAATCAGAGCTGCCCGTGAATCTGCTGATGACATTTCAATCTACGGATTTGTGGCATCAAAGCCCACATGGCC
Source organism: Syzygium syzygioides (assembly GCA_031216285.1). Lineage (NCBI taxonomy): Eukaryota > Viridiplantae > Streptophyta > Magnoliopsida > Myrtales > Myrtaceae > Syzygium > Syzygium syzygioides. The sequence continues at coordinate 29,752,613 of CM062248.1, read as the reverse complement.
ATCATGGTTGCTTATTGCAGCTATTTTGCTCACTCTTGCTGCTGTAACATCCATCATACCCATCAAATACATTGTTGAGTTGAGAACATTTTACTCAATAGCCATGGGAATTGCTTTGGGTGTCTACATATCTGCAGAGTACTTCCTGCAAGCTGCTGTCTTGCATGCCCTAATTGTTGTGACTATGGTTTGCACTTCTGCATTTGTGGTGTTCACCCATTTTCCATCTGCCTCAAGCACGAAGCTCTTACCATGGGTATTTGCTCTACTTGTTGCTCTCTTCCCAGTGACTTATCTGTTGGAGGGCCAGATGAGAATTAAAAACATCCTTGGAGATGGTGTTATTGGTGAAATGGAAGAGGAAGAGAAGAATTTGACTACTTTATTGGCTGTTGAAGGTTCAAGGACATCTCTTCTTGGTCTTTATGCAGCAATCTTCATGCTCATAGCATTGGAGATAAAGTTTGAATTGGCCTCGTTGATGAGGGAAAAAGCTGTCGAAAGGGGTGGGATCAGACAGTCACGATCTGGCCAAAGTAGCTCTGGTACTTTTCCTCCGAGAATGAGGTCCATGCAGCATCGACTTGCATCTAATGCTCCGACCTTCACTATCAAGAGAATGGCTGCTGAGGGAGCTTGGATGCCATCGGTTGGGAATGTTGCCACCGTGATGTGCTTTGCCATATGCTTAATCTTGAATATCAATCTCACGGGTGGGTCAAACCGTGCCATTTTCTTTCTGGCACCTATTTTGCTTCTCCTCAACCAAGATTCTGATTTCATCGCTGGATTCGGGGACAAGCAAAGGTATTTCCCTGTCACAGTAGTTATATCAGGATACTTGGTCTTGACTGCCTTATACAGCATATGGGAGGATGTTTGGCATGGGAACACAGGTTGGGGGTTACAAATCGGTGGGCCTGATTGGTTCTTTGCCGTCAAGAATGTGGCACTCCTAGTTCTTACGTTTCCCAGCCACATTCTTTTCAACCGTTTTATTTGGAGTTACAAAAAGCAGAACGACGCCATGCCATTACTTGCGGCCCCTCTTAATCTGCCATCTATTTTGATATCTGACGTGCTTAAGATTAAGATATTGGGTTTGTTAGGTATAGTGTACTCCTTAGCCCAGTATCTAATTTCTAGACAGCAATACATATCTGGTCTGAAGTATATTTAGGCTCATACGTGTGTTTTGTACTATATGATTTGGCAATTTTCAAAGGAGATGTGAAAGGTCAATTTCTTCTTTTCTTCATTGGGGGTTTTTGATGCCCCAGAATTGCCAGAACTGTGGGAATCCGAGTTAACATAGCTTTCCTTGTTACTCTTGAAATTACTATCCCTTCCAAGCATATCTCCAGAATTGGGATGCGTCACAAACTATTGTCCGATCTAGCAGACTAGCACTTGCAGGTACGGTAATTGTTGCTCCGAATGGGGGTTGCAATGCTGGTCGGGATAAGGCCACTTGCGACACCTGCTTGAAGCTGTGGTATTGATTCTTCTGTGAATTTCAGTTGTGGCAAAGCTGTGTCGTGTTATACCTCCAGGACTGACGTGTTGTAAAGTAGCAGAAATTTTCGATGGTCAGTGTACATCCTCGTCATACAGGACTCGTGCAGATTAGTTAGATTTTCGCTGATGCCATTGAAGGTTAACCGATGAAGAGAAGAGTTAAATGTTTTGGTGCTTCCCTTCTCTCTCTCTATCTCTCTCTCTCTCTGCTTACTCATTCGTGGAGGAGTCGGTATTTGAATTACTGTAGGATCTATACTGATTGAGGGGAACTGTTCATCCCATGTTCATCTTTCATTAGTACACGATAGGATAAAGTACACACCGATGAAAGAGCATACTTGCATAAAAATTGAGAGAATCTCATACGCATTCTTTAAGTTCGATCGTTCTCCTTTCTTTCCTTTTTTTGTGATGTTTATACTTGCTATATCACAGTACCCAGCTTGAACTTTTGAAGTATATGATCGTTCAATCAAATGTCAAGTTCCAAGATAGATCCACAGCCGATCGACATAGGAACGGCAAGTTAAGGATGGGCTATTTGTCTGTTCTATGAAGAAGGATATGAATGATCATCCTACCCCTAGGTGAGTAAGTGGGACGTAAGGATGGTCACCCTTAAAGATGCTTCCGATCTAGACCGCCAAAGACAATCACGCTGCGGAGATTTTTTGGGCTATATAAAGGGCACACGAGATAGTTAAAGGCTAGTGCAATCTGGGTCCTTTAACAGAAGTTGTAAGTAGGAGTGTCGGCGGGTCGAGTCGGGTCGGGTTTTCATGATACTCGACCTGACCCGAAACAATGAATATGTGTGCTTGGCCTGACTCGAAACAAGACTTGAATATGATATAGCCCGCATGATCGGGTCGGTTCGGCTCGGTTTTTTTTTATAAATTAAAGTTAAGTTACACCTAGGGGTGTCAATGGATCGGGTTGGGTCTAGTCTCCACGCTACCCACCTTGTCTTGTTCTTCGGCAAGGTCATGATGTATGACCATGCACTTTAATCTATGCCAAATGTAACATTTTCAGTTTCGCAGTGGCCAATGCTATGCCGAACACACCTTAAATCCATCTCAAATGTCAGGACTTCAACTTGATTCGAACACTGGAATAACAATAGGAACATTTCCAAAAGCCTTTAGCATTATTCTATTGTGGAGCACATAATAGTATTACCAATCTTTGTTTCTGATGAGGAGGACGGAGGCAGAGTCGCCGAGGAGGACGAAATTGAATGACAGTACTACAAAGTGAAATGTGTTTCGATTCTAAAAATAAAAAATAAAAATAAAAATATGTGTTTCGGTTTGGTTTATGTTCTAAACACGAACCGAACCGAACCGAAACTACTGAGATACCCATTTGCTTAGCTACTATCCGAACATGAAGTTGACCCAGCCCAAAAATACCCAAAACTTCGGATTGGGTTGGGTTGGTTTGTGTTCCGATTCGGCTGTATTGTTTGGTTTTGACACCCCTAGTTGTAAGCATAGAGTATCAACATTTCTTTAGCCCCATCATCCTTTTCGTTCTTGGGGTAGTTGTTCAAAGAGTACTCAACTTATTTTACGGTGGCTAATTCAATATTAAACTTCTTAATTTGGTTAAATTTTTTTTTGGTCAAATAATTTGGCTATTATAATAATAAACATTTTGACGATTTGCTAATATAGTCATTCTGGCCAACTTTGGCTAGCAGTCGCTGATAGGTATAATTGGTGCTGACGTGAATAATTTTTGTAATTTTTTTAAAAATTTTTGAAATTTTCCTTTTTTATTTTATTTTCTTTCCTTTTTCTTTTTTTCCTCTCTCCCTTCGCTAGTTGTTGGGGCCTCGATGAACAAGCAAGGGTGTCGCGGCCCTCACCTAGGCCCTCTCGACCACAACAAGGGCGTTTTGGCCCTCATAAGCCATAGCAACTACTTGTTGGCCCTGACTAGATCTAGGCTGGCAAAAGCCGTCGGCCATTGCTGAGGCCACCGCAATTGACGGAGGGAAATAGGGAAAAAAGAAAAGGAAAGGAAAAAAAAATATAAAAAGAGAAAATAATTAGAATATTTTAAACATAAAAATCGTTTATATTTACATTGGTCATGCCACGAAAGATGGCCAGTGATGACTGAATCGTTATGTTAGCGACTTTGAGCCAAAATTGATTGGAATGATTACACTAGTAAATTGTCAAAAAGCTTAGAACTAAATTGGCTAAATTGAAAAAAAAGATTTGGATTGAATTGGCCGCAATAAAATAAGTTTAAGACTTAGGTGGATAATTTTATCTTTCGTTCTCCTATACATCAAAATCGCCATTGAAGCAACTAAATTGTAGAAATAGGACTTGCTGTGACACAGAGTTTGCATATGCACTTGATATAGTCCATCTTTTTCGAGACAAAAACTTTCAAAACCACTATTTATGCAGTAACACAAGCATTCAATGAATAAGAAAGTCCACAACTGCATAATTCACAACTTTGCAACAAGAAAATTGTTCGATGTTGTTCCATGTCATAAAGCAACAAAGGACTACACAAGAGACCTAATAGTTATGGCACCATTAACCAAGTTTAAATATCACCATAGAAGTTGCAACTATACAAAACCTAGCCTAGAATGGGGAGTCATTCTCGTCTATCTTCTCTTAGAGAAGCATTTGCACAAATACTTGCTTGTCATTTCCTTCCAATCCAAAAAAGAGATAAATGTTCTCAAGATCCTTCACAATTTTTATGCAGAATTTCATTCTATCCACGGTATTTAGAGACATTTTAAAACGCTTCTCATTGATTTTTCTCTTATCACTATACAAATCTTTTAGCATGTCTCCTTACCAAAAAAAAAAAAAAAAAAAAATCTTTTAGCATGTCCAATGCGACCAACAATAATCTTCATCCTCTCATTAGCTTTTCTCCATAAAAAAAGAGCCAAAGTATCACCGCAATTCCAAAAAACATAGTGCTTCGACTCTTTAGTTGAAGTCTCTTGTCACTTTCGTTAAGTTAGTACGTGAATTAGAGAGGTTCGGACGTGAATTAGAGAGTCATGAAAGAGAATGAGCTTCGACTCTTTTGCTACTTTCCTAAAGTTTCGATGTGAACCGAAGAGTTACCAAAGAGAGAGAGCTTTGACTTTCTTGCCGCTTTGGTGAAGCTTTGACATGAACCCAAAAGTTATGGAGGAGTTGGGGGGCTTCGACCCAAATTGAGTTTTGACACCCAAATTGAAATTTATGACGACCCGACTTGAGAAAAACAAATTGAGGTTTAGTGTTGGTAGCGGAGGGTTTGGGCGGTAGCCCAACACCAATCCTCGGTGGGAGTGCGAGCCCTCCGTGTGGAGTAGTATAAATATTGTTTCTCAACTTATTAAGTTTAAAACAAAGACAGAATGAGTCTTAAAATTTATCAAGCCACCTTTTGTAATCCTTGAACTTCCGTAGTGGATTTTGCTTCCCCTCTCCTTGTGGTTTTTCCCGTAGGGGTTTTTCACTTAAATTTGTGTTTTTTAATTCTTATCAGTTTAAATTTCGTTTTTGTTTCCGTATTGATCATAACAATCTGGTGTTAGAGCCATAAGATTTTTTTTTTTGGGCTTGAATTCTTGAATTTCGCATAGGCCATAACAGTCCCAGTATGTCTTGAGTTATGTTTCGGCCTTCAACTCAGATTGAGTTTTGATACCCGAATTGAAATTTATGGTGACCCGTCTTGAAAAAAACAAATGAAGGTTTAGAATTGGAAGTGAAGGGCTTGGGCCTAACAACCCAAGCTTGTAGACACTAATCCTCTCATGGGGCAGTATAAATATTATTTTTCTCAAGTTATTAGATTTAAAGTAAAGACATAAAGAGTTTTAAGATTATTCAAGCCACTTTTTGTAATTCTTGGAGGTGGTTCAAGCGATTATATTTTTTGTGACTTTTATAGTTTTCTTTTTTTAATCTTTATTTAGATTTTATTTTGGACAAAAATGCCGTATTCCGGCCATCGGAAATTCAAGTGTTCATTGACTGGCGAGCTCAGTCCCTTATTTGAGACCAAATTGGCCGCTTTAGGCCCTTAGTTGAAATAATATCTATTTTGGACCCTTTTTTGAGAAAATAATCCAACTTCATGTACTTACCAGGAATTTTCCATAACTTTTATACTATGGTCATAAAAAAATCCCATCTACCTTTATCCCACCCACAAATATGATATTTCTGTCCAAGTATATTCCTCTTATATACATCCTTATCCTGTCTCGAATATCAACCAAATATAGGATAGGATAAAATTTAGGGAAAAAGTAGAAATAAGCAGTTTCAAGTTCCGTACAGATTGATTTAGAACCTGAAACCTACCCGTTGAAATAAGTTCCTTATTTTTTGGAACCTACCATGCATCCCTTGGAACCTATAACCTACCTTGTCACAAGTTCTAAGGTTAGTTACAAGGACTACCTAGTTTTACCCGTATTATTAATTAAACGATTGCAGTTAAACATTACTTTTTATGACCACTTCCACTGACTACAAATTATATTGAGACAAACAAAAAATATGAAACAATAACAAAGTAAAAGTCTTAGTAATAAAATGGAAGCTCATGTTAGTGTTTTCAAATTATACTATTATCATCGAACACCATGGAATACCGCAAGATCATGCGAAGACATAAACAAAAAAAAACTAAAAAAAATTGTTACAAGTTTTAGGTTCCAGGTTCCACATACTTAATATCTGTAACCTACCCGTCGAAACATGTTAATCAATACTTGGAACCCGGAACCTACATGTATACTTTGGAACCTAGAACCGAGTGGTTCCCACATGTTCGATTATCAGGTTCCAAGTTCTACTCCAGAACTATGCTTACCCCTAGGAAAAAGTCATTAAAAACCTCAAAGTATGCCAACGATGACACATTTACCTTGAACTTTTATTTGTGACATAAAAAACCCCAAATTATGTCCCTGTGACACATTTTATCTTAAACTTTTTCTTGTGACATAAAAAACACAAAACTTGTATTTATGTGACACATTTAACCTTCGTCAAGGCTCCGTTAAACGATTTTCAGCCTAAATAACATTGTCTTTATTTCACTTAAGTCGTGTGACTGTCATGTCAATACCATTTGCTTTTATGGCGTTCATGTAGGCAGATTTTTAACGATACTCGTCGATGGAACTCTGACAGAAACTAAACGTGTCACATAGATACAAATTTAGAGTAAATGTGCCACAGCATATATAATTTATGATTTTTTGTTAAATTTTGCCTTAAAATTTTTCATATCTTGACTTTTATCCCTGTTATAGAACGTGGCCATCGGGAACTGGGCACCTATCAATGTCAATTGGGTATGGCTCCGACACGTGGCGATGGCCAGATTTCTTACCCTTTGCAGAAACAAAAGCAGTAAACAAATTTCCAATTAAATCGCGCCAAATAGGGAAGAAGGAAGAACACTTTTTTTGAGTAACCGATTTTTGCATAAATTGAAAGGGCGCCACACGACAAGATAAGAGTTGAATTCGACGACATACAATGGAGTCGAAACAACATCTCTCTCCTCCCCTCTCTCTCGCCATCAAATCCAGCCGTCCACGCCACGCGATGTCGTCCTCGCAGCTCCATCCTCCCATCTTCTTCCTCCTCCTCCTCATCGCCGCCGCAGCATCCTCTCTCCTCTTCCTCGCCCCGACCCGATGCCATGGCCGACCCGACCCGACGCCGACGCCGTGGCCACACCAGTTCCACGCGGCCCTGTTCATGAACAACTCGAGGGGCGCGCTCCAGCTGGTCGACCTCTGGTACGACTGGCCCAACGGCCGCAACCTGAACGCCATCCGGGACCAGCTCTCCCCCTCCGTCCTCCACGACGTCGAGTGGGACAACGGCACCTCCTTCTTCTACACCCCCGGCGGCGCCGGCGGCGGGGGGAGCTGCCGGACCCTCCACTTCGAGGTGGGGATCCTGCGGCCCGACTGGCTCGAGGGGGCGAGCTACCTGGGCCGGCGGCGCGTCGACGGGTTCCTGTGCGACGGGTGGCAGAAGGTGGACTTCATCTGGTACTACGAGGACGTGGCCACCAAGAGGCCCGTCTACTGGGCCTTCTTCAACGGTGAGCGCCATTTCTCGACGATGCTTTCTTGCTGTGTTCATGGCTTGTCTCCGTTTGACTTTTTGTTAAGCCGAGATTTTGATTGCTGTGTCTTTTTCTTTAATTATTTATTCGAGCGGTGAGCGTGTTCGTTTTTTCTCGCCTTCGGTCTAAATGTTTGATTACAAGCCCGGGTGTATTCTAATGTCAAATTGGATGTGTTTGGTTCGGTTCGTTTTGCGAAAAATAAATAAATTTTGATAAAATTTCTTAAAAGTAATTGTTTCTATTACTTATAAAAAAAATAAACGAACGAAAAATATTATCGTCATTCACGAAAAACATTTACACATAAATCATTGTTTATAACGAATATTTTTTTCGTCGACTACTTATTTTAAGTAGATATTTTTAGGAATTTTTTTTTTAAAATTATTTATTTTTTGCTAAACGAACGGAATCTTAGTGAAAATGTTTCCCTTATTTTTGGACGACGGCACCAAAGGTCACTAAACCCTTTTTTTTATTTTTTTGTTTTTGGGCGTGTTTTGGTATAATCGGGTTCTTGAACTTTATATTTTCTTGTTCAATATTGTCTTACCGTTAATTTCATGGACGGTAGGGTTTGCTGCCTAGTTCATGTGCGCCCGAGTTCGTTTTTTTCGTTTCGAGCCCGTCGGATCCCGGTGTCGATGTTAGCGGGCGATTTATCAATAAAAGTTGTCTATTCCACCGCTTCCATCTATAAAATCAATGGGAGCACTACATTGATAACATGGTTAACTCGGAAGGTGTTATGTTTGATGCGTGAAGGGATGAAAGCTCATGTGATGACATTTGAAGCGGGAGCTGCCCTGGAAGATGCAGAGTGGCAAGCCCCTGCCTATTGCTTCCGGGAGAAGGGAGGAGAAGATCCCGCTAAACTTGCCGCTGCTTCCGGCGATTCCGGTGGATATCCGGTGAACGGACTCGGAACACTCGGACGTTCGATGAGTTTGAGGAGCCTATGAACCTGAGCGAGCGAGCTCTTGGTCGTGTATTAAAAGCCGTATTCTGTCATGCCGAGAGCGAGTGATTGTATTCTAATAAACGTTGGCCCGAATTGGCATCGGTGTCGCCAAATTACGCCATAGTGAGCACTGGACCATCCTCCAAGCACCGATACATTAATTAACTTGTTAAATAATTCAACCTCAGAACATGTCTCCTCCTTTATCAATTAACGAGGTGAGACAACAATTCCTTCCTCGAATCGAGATTTTGTTTTTCTTCCCTTGGAGACGAATGATTTGGACAACATCTTTTTAAAAAAATGATCGTTCATATCGTTCGTGAAAATGACCGAATAAAAATATATTTTCATCGTCCATGAACACGTTTAGAAATGGATTATTGATCAATTATTTTAAAAGATATGAATAATTATTTTTGAAAAATATTATTCGAATTATTATTATTATTATTCTTTTTTTTTTTTGCGAAATAAACTGCGCAACGAGATGAGTTACGATAGGTTCGAGGATGATGGCCTTAAATCATTGGAAGCAAAAAGCCATAGCCAAAGAATCCATCGAACGGTCGCATTCCACCACCCACCCAGAGAACAAGATGCCATCCTCAGTTCCATTCGCAATCTCCGCTCTCTCCCTGCTCCTCCTCGCCGCCGCCGCCGCCGCCGCGGCGCCGCCGACCGGAGCCCGACCGGGGACGGGCGAGACCGACCCGACCCCGACCCCATGGCCGCACCAGTTCCACTCGGTGCTGGTCATGAACTACACGGGCACGCTCCAGCTGATCGACCTCTGGTACGACTAGCCCAACGGGCGCAACTTCAACATCGTCCGGGACCAGCTCTCGGCCTCCCTCCTGTACGACCTCGAGTGGGACAACGGCACCTCCTTCTTCTACACCCTCGACGGCGCGTCCCCGAGCTGCCGCACCGCCCAGCTCGAGGTCGGGATCCTCCGGCCCGGCTGGCTCGAGGGGGCCAGCTACCTGGGCCGGCGCCGCGTCGACGGGTTCCTCTGCGACGGGTGGGAGAAGGCCGACTTCATCCGGTACTACGAGGACGTCGACACCAAGAGGCCCGTCCACTGGCGTTTCTACACCGGTGAGCTCTGACCAAAAAGCTCGTGGCTAATCAAATTCTTGTTCTCTGAGGCTTTAGAACTTCCAAATCGTGTAATTTATTCGTAATCGTGTGCTAATTTTGATTTCAAAAGAACTTCTCGGTGCATTCGCAAGTTGGGTTTTCACTGGAGAGGAAAATGAGGGAGGTCGAGTGAAATTGAATCGAGGGGCGCGCGGAAGAACTTCCGCCGCTTGTTTCTTTTCTTGGTGAAATTAGGGTCTGTGGGCTGGTTCGTGAATTGAATTTTGCTCTCTGTTTCTGATCCTTGGTCTTGGGTATGGCGTCTGCAACTGGGTCGTGTTTTACTGACTTGGGATTTGCGTGTTGTTGATTGAAGGTAGAGAAGCTCATGTGATGACGTTCGAAGTCGGAGCTGCGCTTGAAGACGCCAAGTGGCAGGCCCCTGCTTACTGCTTCGACCAGGAAGAAGTGGAAGAAGATGGAGTGGAGGTGAGAGGAGGTTCTGCCGGTCTCTGAAACGTGCAAAAGCTTCTGTTTTGGTCCCCTTTTCTCGGTACTCTCTAGTTGTTTCGAGGAGGCTAATAATGATCAATTCACGAGCATCGGCAGTTTCAGTTCTGTGACCATGTTATGTCTACTGTAGTTCTTGTTAGTCTGCTGCTAAAAGCTAACTTTAAACATCACACCTCAGCAACGAACAACCTGAGGAACAAACACATGGTCCAACACATGGAGTTTGGACCATAGTCATTCAAGGAGCGGTGACTTTGGGGAACCAAGATGGGTCGTTCCCATTGAGCTGCTGCGAGGGCTCGGGGATGCTTCCATCCTCTCTCTCTGTTCACACAGGCTGTGACCATTCACCACCTCTCTGCGCAGCATAAGTGGCGGAAAATGAGCAATAAATGGGTTGCAGGAGTAGTTTGAAAGGACACTCACGAGTTTTGAGAAATAACACAGGAGATGCTCTTGCATTGATATGCTGACTTTACGAAGCGATACCGATGGATCTAAATCGATTTGAGGCTAATCTGGTCAATAAGCGATTGGGCAAGCAAGTTTAAGCTTTTGCTCTCCGTTGTTGCGAACTCGACCATAAAGTGATCAAACTCTCGGGAAAACAGGTTTTTTTCTGAGACGTGATGGGTGTGAATGTCCCGTGAGAAAGGCATGTCCGCTCCTGAGAGCACAAGTAGTGTAGAAACCGCTTTTTGATCTAAATGAGGGGTAAACACAAGTGCTTTAAAAAATTGAATTGCGAGAAATCTAAAGTTAATTGAAATGACAATGCTGGAAACAATGGAAAATAAGGTGGTGAACACTTGATCTAAAGATACTGAGAAACTAGTGCTTGAAAGCGGAAACGAACTTCGCTAGAATAGAGAGATGACCGAAGGTTACATACCCATTGACGCTTGAATGGAAGCATTGAAATGAACGCGACTTTGACGTTGACAGTGCACATTATGAAGAATAAACTTGATCCTAAAACTAAAACTGAAATTGAAAGACATCGATTCGATAAGGAAAGAGAAAAGTTTGGCAGAATTTTGGCATAACTAGGGAGTCTCTTCTTCCTCGGTATTCTTTCTTCTCCACATACCCATGATTTCATTAACTCTCAAAGAAATCGTGTCTTGCGATAACTTACTCCTCTCACACAAGCTAATTACATATTGTAACCATTCTCCCCGTTAGCTCAAGTGCATCGAGATGCTCTTATTCTTACGCTGATCGAAGTAACCCCAATACATCTCGGATCGAGACCAATCATTGCACATATCGAGTCGACGTTAGGGTGGATGAACCTCATATCGAGATTGAACTTGGTCGAACTCAATTCTTTCGAACTTGACTCTTGTATCAAGACTCTTTCTTCTCAAACTTATGCCTTAACTTGAATCTCATCATAATATGTACGCCGTAAATTGACACCACCAACACATACATAGAGTTGCAATACATTGTTCTTGTAGAACATGAAATCTTTCTTTTACACTTGGGACGTTACAACTTTCTAACACAAGCTTAACCTTGTGAGAAAAAATCTGTATGTGGCATTTGTAATTGATCCGCGGATGATAAAAATCCTTGACACCTAAAACCCCAATGATCTACACTAGAGTGAACAGAACGAAGAGAAACTCAAACCCTAAGTCATATATTAAAGATAAAATGCGGCCACCAATCGATGCATCCTCCGCGCCGTCTCGAAGCTTGCATCACTCCGGTCTATAGCATCGGCTTCCTATCCTGTCTAGCGTCTCTTGATCTATATTTTAACCGGTTCCCTGGTCTCAGCCTTGTGCCCTGCCCTGTACTTATACCTCCGTGCCGAGTACAAGAAAACGCCGAAATTGATCAAGCTCAAAACGGTGAGCAGCCAGTAAAAGTAATCGAATCTACCAGTGTTGATATTTTGGGAAAGCCACGACAGTCGACTTTCCTTCTCATTACCTGTGACCGATTTCACAATGTTGTTCAGTATAGAGGCTGCGAAGCAACCTAATCCACCGGCCAGAGCGGCATAAGCAGACCCTATGCTTTTCATTGCATCCGGTGCCTCCTCGTATAGAAACTCCAACAACCCCACAATACAGAACACTTCGGCTATCCCAATCAGGCAGTACTGAATCAACAGCCAGTACGCACTCAGGTTCGGCATCGGGCTCAGGAAGCTAGCCTCGTAGCCATGCTTGATGGCGTAATTCCTCCTGAACCTCTCGAAAAGCCCAGCCCACGCCACGGACAGGATTGAGACCGCCAGCCCGATCCCTACCCTCTGGAGCTGAGAAGCGCCCAGCGGATGGCCCGTGACGCGTCTGCACAGAGGGACGAACAGGGAATAGTACAGAGAGAGTAAGAGGAATATACTGAGGCCTGGGAAGACGGGCATGCAGGTCACGGGGAGCTTGAGATGGCCCATGTGGGTGTTCATCGTGAAGGCCTGTTGGACCGAGAGGGTCAGGTACTCAGTCAAGACCAAGCTGAGCATGATTGTGCAGGCTGGGATTGGGATGAGCTTGATGAGGATCTTCACTTCCTCGACTTGGGTCACGGTGCAGAGCGTCCATGGACTAGGATCTGGACCATCCTCTTTCAGCTGCAGAGCGGCCTTGTCCAAGCATCTGTGCGGCCATGAACACGTTATTCATCGAGCACACAAGAAGTGTCAGACTTGTCTAAGAAAGAAGTGGCAGAACGTTTCTACCTGAATTCATCTGTGTGGGCAATCTTTCCGCTACCCTTTATGGCCGATTGTTTCCCCAGAACTTCATAGAGGCCCACGAATTCACTGCTCGAGAATTTGGCTTTCCTCTTCCGGAAAGCAGCAACGAGAACTTGGGCGACCCGCGTCAAGGGACTGCCTCCCGGCAACCTGTGCCGGTACAAAGGCGTGCCCACGAAGAACACCATGTTTGATATTCCCATGGCAATGGCCAGAGAACCAAAAGCCAAGCCCCACCCGTGTTCCATCTGAATATAAACGACCAAAGTGAAGGCCACGATCGCACCAACCGTGACAGAGAGATAAAAGAAGTTGAAGAACCTATCCAAGTGGGACTTGTAGTCTTTACTTCTCTCGTCAAACTGATCAGCCCCGAAAGAAGAGACACATGGCCTGATTCCAGCGGCACCGAGCCCGGTTATGTAGAGCACAGCGTACAGGTAAAGCATCTGCCAGGGTTTGGCGGGCTCGCAATTTCCTAACAGAAGCGCGAGCCTATCGCACCCCTCTTGTTCCGGCATGAATATGCCCATGGTTGCACATAAGGTGATTCCCGTCAAGCCCTGTACACAAATATTGTGCGTCAAAGGATTAAATCATCAGAATCCTGATGCAGGTCGTAGCAAGGAAATTCAAAATACACACTGACGAGCTTAACTAAAGAATGCACCAGAACATTTGATCTCGCAACAACATAGCAATATAAATCAAGCTAGGACAACTAGATCTGGTACGCTCTTTCATATTTCTCACCGCAAGATAAATCGTGGTGAAAAGCGCTATTGTCCAATATCGGCCTAGGTATGCATCGGCTAGGAAACCTCCTATGACGGAGGAGGCTTGCGATATCCCGAGGAAATTGTTAACCGCGTTCGATGAACTGGAAAAGGGTTTGTGCATAACGTAAAACATGAAAGCCACCATGTTCACCGAGAGGCCAAAATATGCCATTCTCTCTGCCATCTCATTTCCTGCAGAGAGAAAACAGTTAAGCTCCGACAAAAGTTTGCGGCAAGAACAAATAAACCAAAGCAATCCTGTCTAGAGAGTAGGCCGCGATCCAGCCGCCATGTTCAATTTTCAAAAACAATCGTTTTGCTCACCGAAAATGAAGAAGGCCGCGATCCAGCCGCCCGTCTTCGACAGGTCGGCAATCGGCTTCCCGTGGATATTGACGGGGGTAGTGCCGCCGGTGTAACCCCGCCCGAAAGCGGTCCTCCTGTCGTCAGACTCGATGAAGAAGTTGCCCAGCTTCTTCCTCCTAATCGTCTCGGAACTCGCGTTCACACTCGCGCTTGCTTGCGCACTCGCTTGGCTCTCCGCGAGACACTCCGGCGACTTTATCTCCCTGGTACCCATTATCCGAAGCTCCCTGAACAACGAAGAAGAACAAGAAGAAGCTAGAACTACCGACGTCCCCGAACCCTCGCCACTTTCTGAACAAATAAAGAGATTCACGATATCAGCACCCGTGTGATCAACAACTACAGCTGGAAGGAGAGAAAAAAAGAGGAGCAAAAGTTTTCGTTGCACGAACAGATTCACGCACACCCTTTTAGTGGGAAGATGAGCTTAACTAGGTCATTCTACTCGGTGCACGAAAGCAAGCGCAACGCCAAGCCAGTGCCTAAGTATCTACCAGTGACTGTTGTAGTCCCAGCCTAAGCCTTTAAAGAGGGCTATTCGGGACGGATGGCCAGCGCAGTGACACTTTTCCTTCCAGATGTAAGGGCAGGGAGACAGGCAATTAAAGCTGATCCAGCTAGCGACACATGGTTACCCATTGAGGTCTGAAGGAGTCCGGCATTAAATGCTGCATAGAGAGAATATCTATATATGGGAATTCGGTATAGATAGAGACTGGGCATTAATGGCCGCCACCGGCCTTGGAGGCTGCTGCATCAATCGTTGTGGTTCATGCCGTCTCGTCTGAGAAGAGCATTTTTCACACAACCACTGTTGCGAGCAAGAGCCTACCGTGCTGACATGATATTTATTCGCCCGGTTCGGTTCGGTCGAGTGTTCTCAATGTGCTGTGGTTTCGGAACATGCATTGAAAATGATAATTCTTGGTTTGAAGGGCGGCATCGTACCATTAAATCGCCAATATGTAAGCATAAGGTGATAGATAATGATCGTGGATTGGACCCCTACATAGAAATTGTGCGATGTGACCAAGCAGCAATACCAAAACAAGGGCATTTATTGGAGTTATGTAAGTAATTGGCCTAGCTGCCATCGGATTTTGAATTCTCGTGCATGTCATTTGCATTTAACGTTCGAGAGTACTCGAATGGGATAATTACTATAGAAAAGTTCTAATTTATTATATGGATGTTAATTCAGTTCTCAATTTTTCAATTTGGCCAATTTAGTCATAAACTTTTTGACGTTTTATCAATATAGTCCTTCCAGCTAATTTTATCCGAAAATCGCTGGCATAAATGTTATTCTTTCTACGTGGCACGGTTAGTGCTGATATGGATAATTTTTTAATTTTTTAAAAAGTTTCTGAATTTTTTTTTAAAAAATTTGTATTTTTCTCTTTCTTTCTTTCTTTCGTTTCCTTTTTTTCTACTAGTAAATCAAAAAAATTATAAAAAAATTCAGAAAATTTCATTAAAAAAAATTTGTCAACATTAGCAATTTATAGTCAAAATTGGATGAAAGGACTATATTAGCAAATCGTTAAAATTTAAAACTAAATTGATCAAATTAAAAATTTATGATTGAATTGACATCCGTACAATAAATTTAACATCTCTTTTTTGGTAATTTTCCCGTAATCGAATTGCCATTAACGAGTTGATGTTATCGTTGAAAACACGTAGGGTACGCTTGTGATTTTCAATTTTTGCGTAGTTTCTATCAATTTGCAAATGGTAATAAATTCAAGAACTGACCCATCATGGCAATGGACTCCCATCAGAACGATAATCTGTCCTGTTCAACCATTATGTCCACAGACTGTACAGCTGTTGATCAATGAATGCCATCATCATCAGCTTATCGTTTGCAGTTTCCTCAATGACCCAAAAGCATTTAAATCTTCAGAAATGATGAAGATGAGGTCACTAAAGTTTGACGAGCTCAAAAGTGAGGAATGGACCATTCCGTTTCCGAAAAAAAAAATGCAGTAAAAAAATTTTGCTAGTCACCTGATTTCCCCGATAACTTATTGGTATTCTAGTGGTACTTTTATGAAATTACCGACTTTTTTTCAATTTATAAATTATCAACTATCCTTATCTTTGTGATTTTGTCTGCCTTTTCTTACTAGATCTTAAAATTTACACTCTCATATATGAATTTACCAATTTTCATTTGAGCGACTTACCAACTTTTTTCCGATTAAATTACTGTCTAGAAATGCAATTCATTCAAGTAGGTTCTTCTTTTCGCTTAGAGGGAAGCATACGTAAGGTGAGACGGAAAATTAAAAAGAGTAAAAGTATCATCTATATCGTAACTTTAAGATCGATTTTTTCTTCACATTTTGATAAACATTGCAAGTCCAAAGTACATTTTATTCAAGTAAGGTACCCATGGTTGGTTTTCTAATAATGTATCTATTGCTCTTCTTGAAGCTTGCATGTCGTACCGAATCATTACTTGGAGAAGAGAAGTGTTTGAGGCAACCTGGCTACATCATCTTCCCTAGAAGAGGGGGTAGAGTGTCTCGATCATTATCCAATCAACCTCCTTGAATTGCCAATTCCTTCTTGTTCTTTGCCTCTCTCTTCCTTTAACCGCAGAAAGAGACAGGAAGAATGTTTAGAGGATTGGACAACCTATGGCAACAAGAGATTTCCCTCTTCATGTCATGAATTCAGACACCTTTAAGTTCCACTGTAACGAGATATGCCACAATTAGTGCATAGTGATTATGTTTGTTGAGGTCTTCTGTTCTGCTTTCTTTTATCCGTGCGATGGTAAAGACGCACCCCCGCTGCGCGCATGTAAAAAGGCGACACTTTCAAAAGTTGAGTAAAGCAGCCCTATTGAGAAGTATTTGATTCAAAGAAACTAATAGAAATTCACAATGAAGAGTAGAAATTGAACACGGACATATATATGAAAAGAGAGAAATCATTTTAAGATTTGAAGGTTTTTGGAAGATCGTTGTAGCATAGAAACTATAAACACTTTAGAATTGAATCATTGGAAAGATGACATGGAATTAAAAATTTACGGATTTGTCCATGGATATCGTATTTATAAAATAAGTAAAATGAGGTTATTTGAGTAAATATATATATATATATATATATATATATATATATATCGATGCACTATATCATTGTAATGACAATTCTTATACGTTTGGAAATCCCGGTAGGAAGGAAGAAGAGAGAAAGGACGGAAAAACAACTTTTAAGCAAAAAAAAGTATCATCATTTTATTTTACTTAAATAACCATTTTTATTAAACAATGATATTTATTGTTAGTATCCTTACCAAAAAAAAAATATTTATTGTTAGTATTATATTATTCTTGATGATTTATTTTTTCATTAAAAAAAAAAGAGAGGAAGGGTGGCTGGGCAATGGCTCTGTTACAGTCCACCAATGTTAACGGCTCCGTCGGGGGTCCGGGGAACCTCGCCGAAGCAGTGGCCAGACCCTCGCCTTCCATTGGAGGGGACGGCGCAACCCTCTCCATGGGCCGGCTGTGGCTGGCCAACCCACTTGGTTTTTTCCTTTCTTTATAATTGTCAATTCCAAAATTGTTTTCTTCTACTTCTTTCTTAAATTAGTGTTTTCTTTTTTAATTTTCTATCTTGTTTTTTCACTTTGCTTAGTGTGTAAATTAACTGTCATTTGGTTTGGATGATTAATATTTGTCACTATTACACTCATCAAAAGGAGATATTATTAAAAATAATACGTTTTACTGTGAATGACTGTTATTACTATACATGAAACATTTTACCACAAATGAAAATCATTTACCGTACCGTACGGTACATGTGTACAAGGTAGAATTTGCTTTTACTAAAAATGATGGACAACTTGACTAGCAGGTTAAAAAACTGAAATGGTCCAAATTGATTATCACGTTTTTCAACGGCGAGAGATCTAAGCTTATGGTCAAGTCACTTGACCGTACAAGCCTCTCATAACGACGGAATTGCGTTGTACCGCCCAGTAGTTTGCGAGTATCTAACTTGTCCATGTTTAATGATTCGTGATGCATTCATTGAGCAACCAGAGACTGCTTCAAAGGCAAATCTGAGAAATGCCATGCTTGTGCCACTCTTATCCCATAAAGAAAAAAGCAAGCCATGTCTTAAAGTTAAGTGCACGGTATAGTTACTTCTCAAATTATAGCTCTAGAGTTCTAACCATCCCTCACCGGTGACAGTATCTTACTGTTTGCAGCCGAAATAGAATTCAAAAACACTTCATGAGTGATTATAATGTTGTCTTCGATGGCTCTAAGGGGGACCGTGTTGGACACGGTCAGGCCGCTTAGACATAAAAATAGTAGCATAAGCTTAGTTTTACAGAAAATAAAATCATAGGACTTAGAAGCACTTGCACACTCTGATCATGCTTCTCTGTGACATCATAGTACTTAGCTAAGCACTCGCACTTAGCTATAAATATATGCATACATAGCAGCTTTTCGGGCAGCATTGATAAGGAATTCATACTTCCTATAATGCAGCTTACAGAACAAAAGAGCCTCTCCCTGATTGATCAAAATATTGATTAGGTGACTTCCTTAGTTTTCCCTTCGTTTGATAGTTGACTCTTATATTATAGGGTGTGGGCGCTGAACTAGATAATGCACTCTAGGCTTTAGGAAAATGCCCTCTCCATCACTTGTTGCTTCTTGTTGCCTGGATTAAGTAACTGGTTCAATTACTCTGCGAGCAAAGAACTTTTCACCTCAGCCAGGAAGATACACTGCAAAACAAAGACTAACCTCATGCGTCAACTGAAGCATGTTTCAGTTGATCAACTCTGGATGATTTTAAGGAGCTCAATATCAAAAAGAAGTGTCTTGTCTATCAGCCCTTGGTTCCTCAGGACAAAATCGAGAGCTCGCTGACCCTGTTAAAAAAGTTGCTTCTAAAATTTCGTCAAGTTGATAGACTAACCATTCAGATGTTATCAGAAATAGACATTAATATTACCGAAAAGGTAGTGGGCTTTGGACCGCTTTTGCTGAAGTCATTCTCTGGATATCCCAGTTCTGGTGGCACTATGATCCTGCATTGCTGTGAATAAAGATGTGAATTTGAATGTAACTAGTAGAAACAGTAGAACTCTGGCCATTGTTTCCCTCTAAAGGTAATTAAATAGGATACAAACGAGAGGATCTTCGCTCTGAATTTTATGAAGTAAACAATATAGAACCGCATCAGTATGCTGACTGAAACTTCAGAAGAAACCATAACATACTGTGAACATTGCGCTCATTGTCAAAGAACCCAGACTGAAACTTCAGAAGAAACCATAACATACTGTGAACATTGCGCTCATTGTCAAAGAACCCAGCCATTTAAAGAATATAAGAACTGAAGCTGCAATTACCTTAAGCAAAGACGTTTTTTAGATATTTTGTCCTCTCTTGTTGGCATCAATCACGACCCATTACAGGCATGCATAACTAACAAGCATTTGGATCATCGACCCAACGAGCATACAGCCAAGATACATATACACTACTCCATACACTTGAACAGGAACAAAGGGAAAGACTAAATAGCCAAGATACAGATGCGGCACCTTCTAACACCCCCAAGGGCCATGCCAGCAACAGCTTCTTCAAATGCTGGTATTACCTGAAAATGAGAACAGGAAGTATGCTTACCTATCTAATTTACGTCAAGTGTGGCAGCCGATCCATTAGTAAACAGAAGCAGCTACCGAGCTATTCTGATTCAAAGCAAAGGAAACTTGCCAACACACAAGATGAGACTTTACCACGTTATCACTCCTACGTCACTCAGATAGAGCAGCAATTGAATTAAAATGGTGATTGCACTCATGAATGAAGACTAGGTCAAGCCAGTACCAAGCTGGCGCATACGTTTCATATGCCCCGCTTACAAACAGAAGCACTTTAAAAAGAATTGCTCAGTTGGAATAGATTAACGTATACGAGTACATTTTAATGTTTGTTAAAACCAGGGATATGGATGAATGACACAGAGGATAGCTAAACATTATCCTAGATCACACAAAATGCTATTTGATACGGAAGTAAAATATACTTTTTGATTCCATATTATCTACCATAGCCATTATAAGGAACCATAACTAACCTCTTGAGATCCTATCTTGAATTTGAAGAAGTCCTTATCATTTCCCTGCATTAGAGGAACAAGGGATGGTGTTTTAAAGTCAATAAATGAGAGATGGAGAGCATAAAAAAGAAGCCTGTATACCTCAAAGGAACCGCCTTTTGTCTTGTTACGAGCTTCAAATATGCGGCCATAGTATCCAATAGTATAACCATCCCAGTCAACCTGTGATTTATTCAATCCGTCACTGACATCATTGACATTAAAATCAGACAATCCTGCAATGATATCGCACAATCATATGGATAAGAAGGCCAGTTATGCTTGCTCATTGTTTCTTCTAGATCGGTTTCACACCTCCAGATCAAAAAGTATCAAATGTACGAAACTTTACCATTCATTCTGTCAAAAATAATACGGTCTCCAGCACACACAAGGGATAAAGAAATAAAAGCTTATCCCATTTGTAGACAATCCCTTCTATCAACTAGAAATAAACTGAGCGCACCAGGAGCTATGCTTAAAACACCATCAGCAAAGGATCGTCACTCACCACTACAGTCTCTCCCGCTTTGGGGGTGGGACCATCTCCAACTCTCAAGTCCTGCATTCCTTTAAGCAATGAATTAAAATAGACGAAAAAGGTATTCCTTTAAGCAACGAAACAAAGTACAAGTGCTTCTAGATGGAACAAAAACAGGTTTCAAATATAGCATTGGCGCATGAATGACCTTGTACTGAAGACCTGAATCCGTTTCTGTGTAGTCCGGATATCGCATTTTTGACTTGCCATAATCCTTCCCCCTAATTGCCGGCACTGTGACCATAAAACAACAACAAACTACAATAAGACTAGCAACCACCTCGGAACACTTTAATGTCGAGTCTTTGAAAAATTTGAAGCGGGCATAAGCAGTCTCATGAGACATCCGTTCATTCGTTTTTGATGAAGGAAGTCGTTAATAAATGTCACGATACACCGAGCAAAACCAGTTGGCAGGCGGGTCAATTTTAACTAACATGGATAGGGGAAAACGATGCACCAGCAAGTAACTAAATAAGCCACGACATCTACAAATGCATCATATCAACGCACAGATTTACACCGGGATTAGAGAACCCGACAGGCCGACACCCCTCAAACAGAAAACAAACATTCGACCAAAGCCGACAGCATCCAACAGGACCAACTTTCCAGACAGACAAGTTATGACTTTACGACCTTATTTATTCATATCGATTTCATCTCACGCGGCGGAGCAATGCATCGACAAGCATCAGCAATCCACATGAAGCAATCTTTGATCCGAACGGAAACATGGAAGCGGCGCGAGGAAAGGGGATGAGCTTACTGTCGGCGAATTCGGAAGCGAGAGCGACACGATCGCGCGAAACGCCCCACAGGGCTCCGATCAGCGTCCCCACGGTCGACGGAACCAGAACCTCCCGCCGCCGAAACTCGCGCGCTCCTCCTCCTCCGCCGCCGCCGCTACAGCTCGGCTCTATTGCAAGACGCGAAGATTGAGCTACCCGTACTTTTAACTCATCGCTAATGCTACCTCGTAATGACCGAAGCGGAACAGCCAATCCGATACTGACCGGAAGAACCGGAAGAGGGTAGGGACAGCCGAGGACGGGGAGTCGCTCGCGGTCGCTGCGGAGACCGAGACCTCGCGGCTCCGTTTCGTCTCTGCGCAGGTTCAAAGACGCTCGCAGAAATGAGTCGAGCCTCGGCCGTTCTGAAAGCGAAAGGAGAGGGGGGGGGGGAGTACCGTGGCGCGAGGTGTAGGAGACGGCGGCACGGGCTTTGACGGTGGTCCGACGGCTGAAATGGACGCCATTGACGCACGGAGAGAGAGAGAGAGAGAGAGAGAGAGAGAAGGAGAGACGGTGTTTCGCGGGAAGATAGTGGCCTCAGCTTCCTGGACCTTCCCCCAACAAAAAAACAAGAAAAGCAAAAAGAAGGAAAGAAGGCTTTCTTTTGACGATTCTGCCCTTTACGTAACGGGGTGAGCAACTTGGACCGCTCAAACCGGGACCGGACCGGACCGGACCGGACCGACGAGTTTGGTCCGGTTCTCGAGACTATTGGTCCAGTTCCCCGTTCCTAAAAGCGGAACCGGTTTCCGGGCGGTCCGGTTCCCGGTTCCAAGGGGGAACCGGACCGGACCGACCGGACCGAACCGGACCGACTATTTAATATATATTTTTGTTATTTTTTTCTTTAAAAAATTTAATAAAATGTAAACTAAACTCTAAGCGAACTTTATTATCATAAATTCATTGATAAAAATTAGTAAAATGTAAATTAAACTCTAAGTAAACTTCATTGACATAAATTTATTGAAAAAAATTAGTAAAATGTGAACCAAACTTTAAATGTTTGACAAAAAAAAAAACTCCAAACTCTAAGTAACCGGTTCCATTGGATCGGAACCGGAACCGGACCGGATCGACGGTCCGGTCCGGTTTCCGATCCTAAAACCAACCGGTCCGATCCGCAGTTCCCAAAATTGAGAACCGGTTCTCTCAGTCCGGTTCCCGGTTCCACTTTGGAATCGGACCGGATCGGGAACCGCTCACCCCTAGGTTTCCTAGTCGATTTTTACGGAAAATTATTGAGCTGGACCGAGGTGGATATGAGCTCAACGCACATGTACCGTTGGGTCAGGTGGGCCTCTAACGTGAAAAACACCTGATCTAGTGAACCACGCTAGATGATTCGAATGCGCCCAATATTTGTTCACCCTTACATTTTGACAACCGCATGGTTGTTCACCCTTACATTTTGAGAACCGCATTTCTCCTCTTTCACCGCACGAACCATGCCACCATCGCCTCCTCCTCGACGATTCGGTGGCAGCGAGGGCTCGCAAATGGTATCTAGAGCTGATCGGCAACATTCAAGACTACAAGCAAACGACGGAACTTCTTCCTTCATTTTTCTATTGTTTTTCGGCCTATTTCTATTTAAAATTTGTGAGGGGAAAAGACTAATTCCACTTTTAAGTTCAGACATCGTCGCCATCATTGTTTGAAATCCCTTCCCTTGGCCGCAATAGCGCCCAAGATTTTGGTTCTCCATTCCATCCTTTGAGCTGCCTATGCTTCTCAATAAGGTCCTGAAGTACCTGACAGCCGTATGGTGGAACGTTTTGTCACTCTCAGCCCTGCATTTTTCCGCCAATGTTTTTGCAGTTCCAGGCAGTGTGAACAAGGAATCCGACTTTTGACTATGAAAAATTCTTGAAACCTGCCTCACAAAGGAAGACGATGTCTAGTCCATGTAACAAAGCCAATCAACCGACTGTAGAACCTCGACGGAAGAGCAAAGATCTATCATTCTGATGGGCAATCTTCTCACAACATACAAGACAAACACCAGAGAGCCTTGGATCAAGATTTAGAAAAACTTTCTTTAACCACAGCTGAATGTAATCCACTCGAAATACAATATCGTCTTTGAAAGACACTTATCTACCAACTTTACAGCTGGCACACTTCATTCACAAGCTTTTATTGAGCCACACCGACAGCAAGTACAGGAACCACCAAGATTACAGGCTAACCAGGTTGAGAGAATTTGCCTTTTCTTGCAGGGTATCGAGGAGGCTGTCAAAACTCTTCTTGAAGGAATCGACTCCTTCAACTTCAAGCTGGGTTCCGACATGATTCCAGTCAATTCCCAATTTCTCAAGTGCACTGTAAATACCTTCGGCTTCAGAAACATTCGAATCAATTGTCCTGGATACAATGCCGTGATCAATAAATGCTTGGAGAGCTTGGTCAGGCATAGTTGAAACCTGTTGAGATCGTCAATAAGACGAATGTTATATAGCAATTTGAGTCAAAACTAGGACACTTCCAAAGAAAAACATAAAACAATTTTGAGGTGAAGAGAGGAAATTCTTTCATTTAGTAATTTCGGTATTCGAAAGAGTGCAACATCACTTTACGTATTCAAAAGAGTGCAACACAAAAAGGGGGAGAAGTAACTAACAGTGTCTGGTCCAATGAGAGGAGCAACGTATAGGGTGTCAGGATATGCTGGGTTCTTTACACTGGTGGATGCCCAAAGAAGCCTCTGTTTCTTTGCCCCTTTCTTTACAAGAGCCTCCCATCTTGGACCAGAGAACTTCTTCTGGTAGAGCTTGTAAGCTAGAGCTGCCTGAGCCACTGCAGCCTGCAGTGATCAATAGATACATCACAACATGAGCATATCATTGCAAACAAAACTTAGTTTCATGTCCTGAGAATTGACAAATGGATGCCGGCATGTACCTTCCCTCGAAGATCAAGAGCCTCAGGTGTTCCAATCTTCTCGAGCATCTTGTCAATGAGGGTGTCCACACGACTGACAAAGAAGGAAGCAACACTCGTAACCCTGGAGAGATCATCAAACCCAGAGGCTTCAAGGCCATCCAAGTATGCATCTATGACAGCTTCATATCTAGCCAGTGAAAATATCAACTGCACGCGAAAAAAAAGGTTATTTCATTAGTACATGGATGGAATCTGTTCTTACTTACTGCATGGAAGGCACTTGCCAAGTAATATAGCAACAGCAAGATGCCGTCTGCGAGGTTTTTACTAAAAAGGAATTTTTCCCTAGTTAATTCTCAAAACTTATTCTAAGTGCCTGTCAATATATGTAAAGCATCAAGCAGAAAGACAACCCATTTAGATAGATGTCCAGGGAGCAAAAGATTGCGAGTGCATACTGATGCAATTAAGGAAGCAACCACTGAAGTATGTATATTATCAGAAAAGGGGAAAGGGTTGGTCAATGTTAGGCATCCACCATCCAACGGAACGCAACACTTTAATTGTTTCATGAGAACTCTGGTCATGAACACTTCCTTAATATACTCAGGACCAGGACAGGTAGTACCCACATGTTTCTGCTTGCCAAACCAGTACCATAGGCTCTCGGGATTTGAGATCTCTGTTGACCAACCACTATTCATTATACTTTTGTTCCTATATTACCTAAACACCCCCCATTAGTTAGAATCCTACTTATAACACTTGCACAGCATACAACTCAGGACATTTCTGAAGATCAACTGTTTGGCCTCACATACGATGTACTGTCCTGCAGATCTAAGTACCAATAGTTAATACAGATGCCATGAACAGAATGACTTACAGTCACATTGACACTAATCCCATGCGAGATGACTTGCTTAATTGATGGAACGCAAGGTGCTGTGGCAGGGATCTTGATGTAAACATTGGGCCGATTAACCACTTTATGAAGCCATTTTGCTGCCTCAACAGTCCCTTCGGTATCATCTGCCAGTCTAGGAGAAACTTCAACAGAGACATAGCCATCGCCAGCATCAGTTTGATCGTATATTGGCTCAAAAAGCTTGCACGCATCTTGAATGTCCTTCACCACAAGCTCCCAATATGCACTTTCAATGTCTTTTCCCGATTGCACAAGCTCTCTGCAAAATTTAGTCTATGAGTATATAACAACAAGACCATCGGAAGTAATTTGGCAGAATGAAATACAGGGCTCAAGACGATCCAACACCAGGCCACTAGGCACAGTTGATGGTTTTTAAAACATCCCGATAACAAGCACCAAATCAAAGAACACGGGACAAGACACAGATTTGAGCAGTATTTTCTTAAGACAGAGTGAAGCAGATCCAAATTCAAGATAACGAAAATGACATCTCAATTTCCAGACTACATTGTACTCAAGCTTTAAAGTAAACCACAATATCCATTTGGAAGAATCGTTAAGAATTAACAACATCCGCGGCTTTTGAAGCTTTTTGTTAGCTTTTTGTTAAAATGATACGTTTCGAGCAACGCCCACACGACTTCTTATGTTTATTTACCCTTCAGTAACAGGTAAAGCAGGGAAGAGCTACACACCTGAACTGATCATTATAAGCATTCGAAGACGATATTGCCTTCTGGAAAATCTGCAAATTGATGGTCATATGTTATCAGCAAGGATAAAAACCAAAAAAAAAGAGAACCACCAAAATACTGTTATCATCATTGACTTTCAACAGTTTCATTCTTTTAGTTCATTATGCAAATTATCAACACTCGTAAGGAGGGGAAGTTTCTGCACGATCAGGGCCACAAACAAGTATGAACACGGGAGCTTTTCCCCGAACTTTCCCCACACAAGCAAGGACACACGGTCAAAGAACGGCAATCGCTCCAATTACCGCGGGGTTGCTCGTCACCCCTCTAACCCCATTGGCGATCAGAGGAAGCAGGTCCGTCACGGGTCTGCAGAGGTTGTCATACCAGGGGCTCTGGCCCGCTCGCTCATACAAATCGTGCAGCACGGTTCTCTTGACTACGCCGCCATTCGCGCCGTTCTGAGAGCACGTGACCCTGCGACGAGAAATAACAAGAAGGACTAAGATACAAAGATCGTGGCACCAGCTCATGCAAATCCACTCCAGTTCCGCTTGCATCTTCCGAAAGCAAAGATTTCGCCGAGAACTTCAATTTGAAACGCAGAAATCACAGATTTATCGAAAGGCATCAGAGGATCGTCATGGCAGGATAAGGAAACTTCAGGACGCGTCACATGAAATCCACGCTCACAAAACTAAGGATAGATACTCCGTTGAAGAGCCTATCGACCGTGCGCAGAGAGAATCAGGTCAGGTTCATAAAAAAAAGCAAAGAAAAGTAAAATCTTAACCGAACTAGCAGCCCTCATCAGCCAGCCACGGCATCGATGGCAATGCCCCGAGATCCGCGTCGAAGCCGACGGGATCGGTCGTGGAATCAGAGCACGGAGAAGTCCATCGACATCAGAAACGGAGGGAGCGGGGGGGAAGGAAAAACGAACAAATCAGAACAGGCGCGAGAGCCGAGAGGGAGAGAGATCGCGCGCAGAGAGAGAGCCGGATCACGAGCGCGGAGAACGCGGAGGCGCACAGGAAAACTCACACCAGGGAGCTCCGGGAGCGACGGCCGCATTTCACGGACAGACCGGAGGCTCCGGCGGCTCCGGCGGCGGCGGCGGCGGCACGTGACCGGGGCACGAGGAAGGGGGGCGGCGAAGAGCGGGCGCGGCCGATCGAGGGCCGGAGCGACGAGAAAGGGGCGGGGCCGGAGAGCTTCGAGATCGTGGCCATCGCGCAGGCGGGGAGAGAGTTAGGTGACGAGGAAGGGGCGGGGCAGTACGATGCGAACGATGACGCAGCGGAGGGACAAAAGGGTCGGGCGGGCGAGAGAGAGGGGGAGCTGACGAGCGGGGGGCGTTCGTACTTATACACGCGACAGCGGAGGGAGGGAGGGAGGGAGGAGGAGGGAGACGCGCCACCTTTCGGTTGAACCGACGGGCAGGTGGGCCCGAGGGGATCGCTGCCGTGTTTTTTTTTTTTTTTTTACGCCCCCCACCTCATTTTCTATTTTCTTTTTCCTTACTATTTTGTGTGAACATTCGGTGGACTTTTTCTTCTTCTTCTTCCTTCCTTTCTTTCTCTCTTTTTTTTTTTGGGGGGGGGGGGGACTTTTCTTGGGTGACGTTGGAGATCAAATTTAGAGATCGGTCGTGCTGTATCGCTGCTGACGCGCGGGGGGCCACGGATAAGCCCGACGACCTTTCTCCTGGTTTTCTTTTTCTTTTTCTTTTTTGCTATATTTAGTTAATTGGATAAATATAGCGTTTCTATTTCGTAATTTATTACTTGCCCCCGCCCTAAATTTATGTCCCGGCTAAAAATGAAAAAATTCCGCCCCCCCCCCAAGGTAGGTTTGCCCTTTTTACGCGCTATTAAATGAAAATAAGAAAAAAAGGAAATATTTTAACGGAGGAGGCTCCCTCTCTCTACAAGATTTGTCTCGATAGCTAAGCGCAACCTTGATTGAATTTTCAGAGAGAGAGAGAGATAATGACACAAATAATCCCTTATTTTCAGCTCAATATATGCAATGCGGTCTCTAAACTTTAACTCGATACGCAATGCGATCCTTGAATTTGTAACGGGCTAAGTTGAACAGGTTTCAAAAAGTTCATGAATAATATTGAGCCAAAATTCGAGAATCGTTCGTATCATTTTCCCCTCCTTCGAATGCAAGGATCATTTGAAATTGAGCAAGAGGCCATGTGATGTCCGAGGCTAAGGCGAAATGGAGGGGGGACGGAGAAGGACTTTCGGATGTTGCGATCACCGGAGAGGAGAAGTTGGCACAGGATTCGGAAGACTTGGAGAGGAATTTAATGCGGGAAGATGATACTCGGAAATATCTACGAGGACAAAGAAAATTTGGAATGGAATACCGCATGTCGTGGTCAGATAGTTTTAGAGAAAATCCTCTAGAAAGCGAGCTGTATATGAGCTTTTACATCGGATTTGGAATCGTGCGCAAGGTCG
The DNA here is from genome assembly GCA_031216285.1 of Syzygium syzygioides. Taxonomy (NCBI): domain Eukaryota; kingdom Viridiplantae; phylum Streptophyta; class Magnoliopsida; order Myrtales; family Myrtaceae; genus Syzygium; species Syzygium syzygioides. The sequence continues at coordinate 29,724,059 of CM062248.1, read as the reverse complement.
GCGCGAAAGAGTGCGCGTTTAAGATCGTTCGGGAACGCAGGCCGATCGGGACGGGCTGAAATTGCCCGGACGCTACCTAACTACTTGGAAAGAGAGAAGAAGAAAAAAACGGATACGCATGAACCTTAAATTATGGCTACTATTACATCAATATCCCAAACTTAACCCAAACTTATAGGAATGTGACAAAAGCACCTTCCGTCTGCCTCGAAATATCCTAAACTATATGCCCATCCTCCGCCTACCACAAAAAATCTTAAACTATGTCAATTGCAACGTTAATGCGATTTTTTTTGTGTCACAAACCCGCCCTCTCCAAACTTGTTTAGGGTGTTGAAGACACAAAAAATATCATTGTCATAGTTGGCGACGTTTAAGGTTTCTGGTGGCATTAATTTAAAAAAAAAATCAAAATCTCAAGCTCCCACGTGGCTTAAGTAAACCCACCTTTACCTTCTTCTTTTTTGTTAATATCACCAAAAATCCCAAATTTATACACATGTGATAAATATATCAAAAATTAATTTTTTGACGACTAAAAATCTTAAAATGGTACATCTATGACAAATATACTCTTTATTAGTTTCCGCTAAATTTTATTATCAAATTGCTGAGTTTGATGACAAATAATAGTTGACAAGTGTACCGGTTTGGGGTTTTACCCATACTAGTTTGTAATTTTTTGTGATATTAATTCAATTTAACGAAAATTAATATAGGGTTAATTTATCACAAATGTACTGATTTATAATTTTTTTGTGGTTAAAAAATTAATTTTGGGTATATTTGTCACAGATATATTAATTTGAGATTTTTTATGGTAAAAAAATTAATTTTTGATAAATTTATCATATGTAATTTTGTGTGATATTAATTTTTTTTCCGTCATTCTACAACTGTGAATGCGCAATGCGTACGTAAAGTCCTCCAGAAAAATGGCTTTTGCGATGTCGTCTTGCAAAAGGAACAAATGCATGACCTTATCATCCTGAAAATTACTCCTGTCGCTCTATGTATTGTGCAATCTTTCACCAACTTAGAATGATAGACATGGTTACACATAACCGCACGGTGGACCGATCATACGAGGAGAATATATGATTTTTAGTATAGTGAAATTCGCATAGGCGAAATTAAATCGATTTTGATTAACGTACAGAGTACAAGCATAGACAAAAGTAAGAATGAGATCCGGGTGAATTTGTTAGAAGATCGGATGAAAGTTTAATTTCGATAGAGTTGCGGTGAATCTCCGTGAATTCCGTTATCAAGCGAATTGAAATAATACTAAGAAAAAATTAAAAAGAAGCTACGGAAGTCTTAATCCGTGCCCAAAGTCGCATGCTGACATAATTCCCCGTGATATTAAGCTACAATCCACACCATTAAATTTAAGATATATTAGACCTTATTTTTAATAAATATAGTATGTCGAAACAGCAGCCTCCTATAAATGATAATTCAGTTGGTAATTGTCCTACTTTGCGGTCATTTTTTTCTCATCACAAACCCAAAAGAATTACCACGAAAATCAAGATTACTGTAAATTTCCAAAAAAAAGAAAAACCAATGACAGAAACCATCCATCAAACTAAAACCGTAGAAATTCTCCCAAAAGAAAAAGTCTATATTATTAAAAATTCCAAACCGACTACTCATAATACACTTTCTCAAAACTAATTTTCATTTTACGAAAAATCTAAAATTTGTTCCCCCTCATCCAAATTCAATTTAGGATTTTTCGCAATATGAAAATTAGTTTTGGAAAAAAAAATGTGTGATAAGAGTACCAAATTTGGGATTTTTCACAAAAAAAATTTCGATTTGGAATAAATGTGTTACAATGGCACAGGTTTGACATTTTTAATGGTAAACAAAAAAAAAACCAACACCATATGTTGACCTAATCCATGGAAACTGTCCTCAAAGAAGCAAATCCTACCAAGGTTTCCAAATGAGAAGATTTGCAAAAGCAAAGAGGACCCAATAGCAAGTCAAATCAGACCAGATTGGCAAAGTAGAGATCTTTGAAATGCGGTTCATCATGGGTTGGGAACTTCAGTTGCACCCAAATCTCTTGCACCATCACCCGATGAATTTTGGGTACATTTATTAGGGGGGCGTGTGTGAGGTGAGCTAGGGGTCAATGAGCCAAAAAGGAAACTTAAGTCAGCAGCCACTAGTCCTTCAATCCTCATTTCAAAGGAGTCCCATCACACGGTGAAAACAGAGGAGGCTCTGTTTTGTATGAAATGCTGTACTGCTACTTTCCTTGGATCTTGGTCCCATTGGTTTGTTTAATGACCAGGAATCAAAATGGTTGTGTTTGTATCTAGGCAGCAAGTTGCCCGAGTTCCATTCTGTGTGCTATCTGCCAAAAAGCATTGAGTAGAGAGAGAGAGAGAGAGAGAGAGTAGGTGGGATGGTGAAAGCATTATTATATGCAGATCTTAGGTAAGTTTGAAGAGAGGAAGGCCAAATGTTGAGGGGTCAGTGGGGTAGATAGCAATTTGGCCTGTCCTTTTCCCTTACAGAAAGTTTGCTTAATCATCCACTTATCTTGACCCTTTTTGCACCTTAAGAGATGCTCTCAAGTCTCAATCGCACAATTTAGTTTTCTTTTTTTTGCTGCTCCTGTTGTTGCTATTGTATTGTATCATTTTCTTTTATGATTTACAGTGGAATAAAGCCATGTCATCCTTACTTACTTTCTTTTTTTAGCGAAAAGGTGTCAGCTACCCTCGGTGTAAAGAGTTTCACACCCATGATTGGAATGTTCGATTTGAGCGGTAACTGATGCTCATTTTGAGCGAGCCTGTCATCGTCGCACCACCAAATGCAAGTCGAGATACAACCGGAATTGTCCTGCACACGATGCAGAAGCCAGACCTATGCCGTGGACAAATTAGGATTTTTGAGATCGAGGAGCGACTAGGAAATCCGAGGAGGCTCCAAATCACATGGGAATAAGGCCATGCTTGTGAGGTTAGGTGGCTAAATTCCCCACCTTTATCGCAGAGCCCTACCACTGAACCCAGCAGGTTCAAATTATAAATACGCAAGGGAGGAATCGAGCTCAACAACCGAAGATGGAACCAAGGCAGCACCAGCCTTCGCAGATCACCTCTTGGGCCAATTTGGGGAGCTGAGGGATCGCAACTCTCGGCTCCGATCTGTTTCTTGCATTGATAAAGAATCATCGATACAAGGAAGGAAAGAACAACACGATTAGTTTGGTATTCCCAATTCTACAAAGCTAACTTTGCCATTAGGAAGAAAAGGGCCGAGAAAGGTCAAAGTAACTCGGTAGGAATGAAACCCCAAAACTCGGTCTCATTTGCATTCATCTACAGAACTCGTGGTCATTTGACAGTGGCCATAAACAGCATTTTATGTGCGAAGATCATGACTCTAATGTTCAGTGCTGCTTGATTTCTAAGACACGCACAAACATGTACAGGTCTTGAAAGCTGCACGATGATCTGAAGCCAATCTTTTGGGGGGGATCGAATTGCCTCGGGAGATGATCAACATCGAAAACAGTCTCCAGAAGAACAGGACGAAACCATCTACAAAGAAAGGTCGCGGCCCAAATTTGAGGAACTTCACCCAAGCCCAAGCTCAAAAAGAACCAAGAGATCAGCTAGAGGATGAAGCTCACCGACGTTTATCATCCAAAACTTTTCGCTTATCTCAATGATTTTTAGACTGCCTGTTCGACACAAAAAAGAAACGCGTACCGTGTAAACACTCGAGTGGACTCGCCCTTCTCGCTACATCAAGATTGGATCCGATTCTATGACGCATTCACAGGGACGAGAGCCAAGGCCAAGGGAATGATCAACTTTAGGCTCTACAACCAGATTCCAAACATCGTCTCCTACTTAAAATCCGGAAGATGACTGCCCTGGCTTTCCCCTGAGATCACCAAAGAAAGAAAGGTTGTTAGTTTTAAGGCAGGAAAGAGAGATTGGACCAATTTAAGAGTGCTCGCGTCTGAAGAGGCTAACCTCTGCAACAACACCTCCTGCTCCATTGACTCTGCTGAACCAAGATTTACCAGCCGCACCCTCTATGTTAAATAATCTTGCCTGAGCCTTATTGCAGTGGACGGAAACTCGGCAGGACAATCTCCTTTTAAAGATGAGACCTTCTTTCCTAACTGGGAACTCAAGCCTTCCATATTTTCCGTCTGATTCGCCGCAATGGGAGCCCTTTCGAGTGGGCAAGAACTCAAAGTTCTGCATCACGACATGGGTCATTAGGCTTGGTGCTACAGTTCATAGTAGTTGAATTTATGTAGTTGACTTCTCTCCATGTACAATCCATGAGGAAAACTTTCCTACAGCGCTTTTCGTGATCTTTCCATTCCATTTGAAAACGGGCGCCCGTTTCCTTGCACGACAAGCAACTTCATCCACAACTTGAAAGTTTCTCGTCATTTATGGAGAACAAGAAGCATAAGCTGTGGCAATTGGTACTCAAGAATGAAGCCTGGCCATCTCATCCACTGCACTTTGTTTTTCTGTGAGAATTTCATCTTGTCCTAGTTACATTCTCTTTTTTGACTTATTCATTCATTTTCTACGCGCGGAAAGAAGATCACAGGGTAAACCACCGCGCCTCCGCCCCTCTGGCTGATTCTGCCATACAATTCAAAGGCGAAGTGGCTCGATTTGCACAAACAGAAACCATAAATTTCAAATTCTCGAATATGGTTCTCGAGGGAAAGTGCTATTGGTTTACCTATCTCAATAAAGACTAACCGCCCTTTTGACTTTGAGTGTGCTTCCCAAACTGATAGGCGAAGGTTCGTCTTTTGTCGTCTAAAGAAGCCAAACATGGGTCCCTCTTGTATTGACATCCATTAAAGACTGGTCACCTTACTTAATAAGAACATTGAAGTGGAATTTCTTAATACAACTAGCCTTTCTCTTCTATATATTGTGCAATCTTGTGCACGTCCGCGGCATTTTCAGCTTTTTTCCCTTGCACGGTTGGATAAGTTCTGCGCAAGCTTGTGACTGGATCAACCTTCGTATATTACCGGCAGCATATGTTTTTTTTTTTTTTTGGTCCAAGGCAGCATATGTTAAGAAATTATGTTATTTTGCAGTGATATCACTTTAATCCATATTTAGTTCGTAGTTAATGCACAAGCCTGTCCATATGATTAGGAATGAGGAAATTTATCCAAAAAAATCTTATTGTACGGCGGCCAATTCAAAATTTATTTTTTTGGTTAATCAATTCAATACTAAACATTTCAATTATACCAATTTAGTTCTAAACCTTTTGAAGAGTTGCCAATATAGTTTTTCCAGTCAATTTGGATAAAAAAATTGCTGACATAGACATCAGTTGTTCCACGCGGTATGGTTGGAGATGACATTAACAATCTTTGCAATTTTTTAAAAATTATGAATTTCTTTTATTTTTTCTATATTTGTTTCTTCTTATTTTCAATGTGGATGGCCACATGTGAGCCCTTTCCAGGCCGCAACGGTCGAGCCTCGCCAAATTTGGTGAGGGTTGCCCTCATCGGCCACAAAAGAAAAGAAAAAAGGAATGAACAATAAAAAAATTTAATTTTTTTTAACAAATTGCAAAAATTGTATAGGTCAGTGCCGACCGCGCTACGTAGAACGACTAGCATTCACATCAGCAATTGCTAACCAAAATTAGCTGAAAGAACTATATTGACAAATCGTCAAAATCGTTTAAAACAAAATTAACACAATTGAAAAATTTATGACTGAATTCGTCGCCGTATAATAAATTTAGGACTTGTTTCGTGATTTTCTCCTAGGAATGTTTATCAGAATGCACAATTGACGTGCAAGATGCGAAGTCTGATAGTCTTACACCCGAAAATTAGAGCTCAAACAGAGTAGTTGATGTACTTGATTCAGATTGTCCCATCTGACATTCGATCCAAGCAAATTTATCGGCAAGGACGAAACTCAAACCAATAACTTGGGTTTGTTTTCGACTTCAAATCCTCGACGTAAATTCCACAAATACGTACGAAGCGAAACATCGATACTATGCTGTCAAATGGCAATATCGACGATACGAACCCCTGATCAAATCTTAATCATCCGCAGTATCATAATACAAAACATATCTTTCACTTCTAAAGAATCACAACATAAACGAATGCAGTAAAGTTTGACTCATGAAAATTCTAATTTGCGACAAAACTGAGACACTTTGAACTAAAGAACGTGAATTATTACATGTTTGAGTAAATCGCTTGCATCAGAAAGATATGAAGGTTGTGTTAAACATCTGTCTGTTTGGCTCAGCTGGGAACTCAACCATGGAATGCCAAAATCAAAACCGAAATAAAGTTGCCGATCTTGCTATTTTCCAAACCAAAACCAAACTAACAAATTGATAGATCGAGAATCTCAGGCCAATTTAGTTCGGTTTGTTGATTTGCCTCGAATACCATCAAAGTCTAGCCCAAGCACTAACTAAAGGTGGAGTCGGTTTTTGGTTTAGTTTCTGCCTTCTTGTGGAAAGTATAAATGAACCGCTCTTAGTTCTATACATCTTATGTACCATGCAAAATGATGTGCCAAACAAAGTGCTGACGAGAAGACCTTTTTACCATGGTTTTAGATCCCCAACCGGGCCAGCCGTCCAGTTCAAGACCTTTTCGCCAGGCTTCAGGTAAACACTCTTGTGGTGCGGCAGCTTGCGAGCCAGTCCGTTGAGTATCTGGTGGAAAGCGTCTCCTGATTGAGCGGGTTGAGGGAATAGCATCGCCCTTTTCATTGAAGGATTTGCGAGCAGCCTCTGCTTTCTTAAGATCACTTCTGGAGAAATAGATGTCAGGATCGTGTCTAAGTTGTGGACATCTTCCTCGGCCACGAAAACTCCGATTTCCTCCCATGGTATAGCGTCCGCAAAAGGCAAGACGATGTTGTCCGCTATGATCACGGGGATACAGCCGAACACGACCGCTTCCACGAGCCGAGGACTCCAGGGGGCCCACCCCAGGGGGCACAAGCAGAATACGGCCCTTTGCATGTCTTCATAGTATGTAGTTGGATGGTCCGTTGAGATGTCGAAGAGTGGATTGTCCTTGAAGTTCTCCCAAACAGCTGCCCTTGCTCCTCTATTGGTCAAACCAAAGTAAAGGTCAAGGCAATGCTCTCACCCAACCAACATAAAAGACATAATAGCTCATAAGAGAGTAACAACACCAGATAATCTAATCTACCTCAAATCACTTTGTAAACTTGCAAAAAGAGAACTAGATCTGTACCTTGCATAATAGCCACCTTCAGGGTCATTGTTCACGTCATAAAATAAGCCACGGAAGTACACAAAGATGGAACGAGGAGTGTCTTGAGGAATCAGGTGAGCCTGCATTTTCTGAGGGGGGGCATAAGGAGGAATCGTTATCGAACCTTCCTTCAGGCACACATGGTTTCTCTGTCCAAAAGTCTGGACTAAAGTAGCACGCCAGAGTAACGACAGAATTCCACGATCAATAGCTTTCTCTTCCTGCAAAAATGATGCCCAACAACAACCATAGATGTGTGTCAGCAAGACCAAGTCACCCACTGATCTTACATGTTCATGAAACAGCAATCTACTCAGAATAAATCATTGTGTAGAGGTTTTTTCTACCAAAAACTAACATAAATGATAGACCTCCACAGCCTTATCTCTGTCTCTCTCTTCTTTGTGTCAAAAACAAGGGTAAAGCTGAGGATAAACTACTAATATCAGAATCCCTCTTTCACTATACATAAATATTAGATCAATTAAATCTCAATTGAACATAAATATCCTCAACATTACAAGCGCTGGGACTTCATATCGCCTCTTTCTGTCTTCAAGCAAAAAGTAAAAGGCTTTATTTGTCATCCAACATTGTAGCACAATATTCTAAAACAGGAATATATAAACAAAATTTTACCTGATAATGAAAGCAGGCTCCAAAATCATGGGGTACAACAAAGAAATGATCTGCCCCTTCTGTCCGATTCCAATATGGCCAATTTGAAGAAATCAGTTGGATTGCGCTTCTCATCATCCTAGGAGATTTGAAGGGTAACGGCAAGCCAGTGGGCGTAAGATCACACGTGGTGTATATAGGGGTATAAAACCAGTCTGCTTCCTCAGGATTAAGAGTACGGACAGCGCTCGATAATAGGAATCTATGCATAAAGATTTCAGCAGCAAACATGTGGTTGAGGCATCTAGGGTCCTTCTGGAGGAGTTTTTTATTGTATTTGCTCGGAAGCTCGTAAACATACACTTTCAACCTTCCCACTGGATTATCCTCAAGGACGTCACCCGCACTTCCTGCCAATCATTATCAACAGCATAAGTAAATTCCCAGCTCTCTCAGAAATTTAATCATCTCACATCCATGTGAGAGTCCAAGGACCACTGATCTTTACAAGATTTTAGCGACCAAGCTAGAGTTTCAGGCAAAAGCAGATTCACAATTGACAGCACCCAGAAAACAGAATAAGGTTTCCCAATTCATATCGATCAGTTCATGTAGTAAACAATCCGGATGTGTCAAGGCCTAATACATAGTTACCCTCCATAAAAGTCTTCCTATCAAATATGTAATGAGCTCTAGCTCAGGGCACAAAGGTAATCTATAATAACCCTTATCCAACATGACTACTGCAGCAGACTGCCAAATTAGAGAGATTTCTTAATGCACAAGCCGAAAATTGTTCCAAAATACTGTTCATGCTCCCACCTCAAGAAAAATCAACGTCTTAAAAGCAACATCCGTCCAAGAGATGTAGGTGAAATGCTTTAAGTGATGGATCTAGCCCTACGCGCACGACATACGATGCATCTCATCCGCAGAGGAACACAGTCAATGAAACATCTGTCATGTCCCCTGCCACCGGTCTCAACACGCTCATAAGCTGCATCCGGGACCATCCTTGGCTCAACATTTTCTATCCCTCTTCCAACATAAAGTACGCATAATTATTCCGCAGAAGTCCATACTTATCAGCCGAAGTTCATCTTCTACCAAACTCGGTACAACGACATACATCGCGCAGAACACGACTAGACTCACCCACATTCAAAACCATTCAGCCTAAATTCCATCTCACGACTCGGAAACATTACCTGAAATCCGCTCCGTGTGCAGCCTGTGCTCCGCGCCGACGCTCCGGGCAAACGCCCCAGCGAGAGCGACCGCGAAAACCCACAACCAAGCCCTCATATTTCGACCTCCAACCCAACCAGGATGGCCAAATTCGAAATGGGTCTCGAGCGTTAGGTGGGGGAGGACGACCAGGGATCAAGAGGGTCTTTATACGAAGGTGGTCGTCGCCACCTTGGATCGGTGGGACGTCAGAGGGGGCAGTGGTTGAGGGGTTACCTTAGAGTTTAGTCTTCAGTCCCCTCGCCCCAACGGGACTTTCGGAGGAATATGAAATGGAGGTTTCCAGGTCAGGCAGGGGATTGATGGGGAGAGCTCGAAGGGAATTTTGCTTCAAGAAACAGAGAAGGGGATGCGTTCGGGACGAAGCTTTGTATTTTTCTTTTCAAATGAAACAACAGGGCATAAAGAGATTTTGCGCTTGGGGTTTCCATGAAAGCTGTGTTTCCTTTGCCAGTTTGATGGCAGGTCCATCTCATTAGCACCTACGGTCTATTAAGCAAATATATAATCAACCAATTAATTAATTAATTAATTTAGCACGTTCTTCGCTCTACCCCTTTACTAAAAGGGACAATAACATAAACTGCCCCTGAATTTTAGCTCAATATATAATATGGTCCATGAACTTTTAATTTGTTCAATGTCGTCATTAGATTTTTTATATATGTTCAATGTAGTCCATAAAGGTACTGCATTGATCATGTACAAAAAATTCAAGGACGATATTGAACAAATTAAAAATTCAGGGACTATATTGTACATTGGATTAAAGTTCAGGAACTACATTGAGCAAATTAAAAATTTAGGGATCACGTTGCATATTAAATCAAAATTCATGGACTGTTTGTATCTTTTTTCCTTACTAAAATACAAAGGGAGGGCCTTGCTTTTTACTTGTTTTTTTTCCCTACCTTCTAAAATTTGTTGACAACTAATCCTAAATTGGGTGGGTTTTTTTTTTCTAATACTGATTTCATGCACTTACTGACGTCTACTTATTAATTATAATGACAATACATGGGTTAAAATTAGAGTTGAGAGAATGTCCCTATATGTGGCTGCTGTATGGCTCGTTTTAGTCCGCGTTCACGTACATAGCGTGCCGACGGCGTGGCACGTCAAAATTGCACATGAATTCACAGCTTGGCATTCGAATAACTCGTCGAAAGCGATTTTTTAGCTGAACATTACTTGAATATCATATGATCCACACACACATATATATATATAGTATTAGGATGAGGAGGGCACACTTCCCACGCGTGTGCATAAAAAAAAAAGTTTGCAGAGAAGGGGGATGGGTTGGAACTTGGAAGCATGGAAGAGATGGAGAAAGCAGGAGGAGAAGGGAAAGGGTGGTTGAGATGAGAGAGAGAGAGAGATATGGAGGGAGAGAGTCAAACAGGCGTTGGAAGTAGGTATCTAATAGACTAATACCTACTAATGACGATATCAACGCCTGTTTATTTATTAACGAGCATTTTATGAGGACAAAGCGGGTATCATTACATAATCGTGGTTTAATATTTTTCGAGTAAATAAATAAAAAGTGAAAAGTACATTAGGAAATAATTCCAGTGCTTTTATTTACTGCTTCCTCCATGTGCAAAGTACTGCTCTTTTTTTTCCCCTTCCGTATCGATAATTCGACCTCACTTTTGTTTTCGCTACTTACAAAATTTTACATATCAAGATGGAGTAACTAATAAAGCGCATCCCTAAATTAATTATTCGATAATTACATATCGGGAGCCCAGGTCGCGCGCCAAGTCCTAGCCAGGCCCGGCCCATTCATTGTTGGGCCTCCAGAAAAATGGTCAGCCTCGCCCAACGGTCCAACATGGAGTCCAAGTCACTCCATGTCCTAGCCGAAACAGGATGCAAACTCAACGTCGGTTCATCATCTACTTGGATTTTGACTCGCGTCTTGTTATATCCACAAGATCAATAAAAGAAAGTATTCAGTGATTGTATAGTCCCATGTCATAGGCTAACGTATCATATATATATATTACTGAAGTCCAATCGCAACTTGACACATGTCGATAACTCGAACGAATATGAAAGTAAAAATAAAAATCTAGCTGGAATTGGCCCTCCATCCACGGCCATCTCCTCCATCTGCAGTCTTCGGCAGCATTGCATCCAAGCCAACTACTGCTATACAGCTATAGCCGAGCCACCCTCCATTGTCGCGGTGTCTCGCGGTTGCTGCTGTCCATGGATGAGCATTTAGACCTGAGCAGCGGCTCGCAGTAGTCTTCGCGAAGGCTTGTGTCACGGTCAAGAGGTTTTCAACACTAAAGACCGTGACACATCAATGAAGACCCGTTCAAAACCCAACAAGTTTCCGGAATCTTCCCAAGGACGGGCGAGACGGTAATTATGCCGGGGTTCTAGGGAGTTCTCGGCATAAATGCCGGTAGTTGGTAGCTCTCAGAATAAATGTCGGTAGGTGGTCGACGAGAACGATACGATCTCGGCCACCCATCTAGAAAACGATCAATGGTTGTAATCCGAGGCCCTCTACTATATAAAGGGGTGTCCTCCTCCTCATTTGAATCATCCAAAACAACAAGAAGCAGTTGCTTTCTCTTCCAGAGCTTCTCTCTCTAGATTCTCTCTCTACGATCCGAGTGTCCGAGCAAGTGAGTGACCGGGAAAAAGGCTTGGCCTAGGCTTTCCAACGATCCAAGGAAGCCTAAGTCGCCGCACGGGTCGTTCCCAAACTATCGGCCCGTGACAAGTGGTATCAGAGCAAGTAGAGAGTCCATCCAAGGAGATCGAGGAGCACACCAACTGGTCAAGAGAATGTCGAACGACCAACTCGCTTCGGTTGTTGTGGATGAAAGGGCTCCTGATGAACCGGTTCCCAATGAGCCGGCTGCCCAACCAAAGACTCGTGGAAAATCCAAGAAGAGGGATGCTTCGTCGAACGCCATAGCCGCGATCGATGAGAAGCTCACGAGAATGAGAACAACAATGTTGGAGTTCATCGAAGAAATTGACGAAGTTAAAAGGCGGATCGACGAGGGTGAAGAAAGTCTCCGCCATGAATTCACAAACGTCGTCAATCGCACGACGGCCCCTTTATTCGATAGGGATGATGTCCTCGAAGCATCCATCGAGGCCCTAAAGCTTGAAGTCGTGGAGCTCAAAGAAGGCAACTCCTCCAAGACCGAAGTCGAAGCCTTGAAGATGGAGGTGCAAGAGCTCAAGACCGAGCTCATCCTATGTAAAGCAAGCATCGCGAATGGTGCATTGCCTATCCATGCGGCACACAAGCTAGATGTGCCGAAGCCGAAAGAATTCAAAGGCAACCGGTCTGCCAAAGAGGTAGACAACTTCCTATGGAGCATGGGACAATACTTCGACGCCATTGGAATCCAAGAAGATTTGGCCAAGGTACGAACCGCTTCTATGTTCTTAGTCGATAACGCCATGCTTTGGTGGCGAAATAGATGTGAAGAGACAAAACAAGGCGCCGACCCCATCACTACTTGGGATGGATTTGTCGAGGAATTTCGGGATTATTTCTTCCCCGAGTATGCTAAACAAGAAGCCCGTAGCAAGCTCCATCGCCTTGAGCAACGAGGCACGATCCGAGAGTACGTGAAGGAATTCACCGAACTCAAACTCCAAGTTCCCAATCTTGGGGAAGAGGAGGCTCTCGGGGCGTTCATGGATGGATTGAAGCCGTGGGCACTACTCGAGCTCAAACGAAGGGACGTCAAAAGCCTTTCGCGAGCACTGGTCGCTGCCGAGTCTCTCGCCGACTTCACCAAAGAAGCCCCAAAAACAAGAGGAAGCGGGTGGAGATCGGATCGCCACCATGATGAAGAAGACCAAGCTGCTCGTGGTCGAAAAGACTCGGACAGTAGTCCCAACCGTGGCCGAAGAGATCATGGTGGACGTGAGAAGGCATGGGGAGAAGGATCGTCCAAGTCAAGCGATCCCAAGTGGAAGCAACCTCAAGGAGACTACAAGAACAGGTTTGATACTCCACCACCGTCTCCGTGCTTCATTTGCAACGGTCCTCATTGGACACAAAAGTGCCCAAAGAAGAGTAGGATCAATGCCATTCTTGCCGTAGAAGAGGATGAAGAGCCGAAGCAAGAAAAGGAGAAACGCGAGGTGCGACTTGGGACCGTGAAGGTTTTCAACTCAATCAACTCCGTGAAGGACAAAGCTCCGCCAAGGGAGAAGCCGACACATTCACATCTCTCATTCGTTGAGGTCAAGGTAAATGGCGTACCCCTCCTTGCCTTGGTCGATACGGGTGCTACGAGCTTGTTTCTGTCAAGCGAAGCGGCCAAACACTTGGGACTTCATGTGGAACCGACTCGCAATCGTTACAAGACGCCCAATTCTAACGAAATATCAGGCGTAGGCGTGGCAAAAAATGTGGAACTCCAAGTTGGTACTTGGGAAGGCAAACTCCCATTCGAGGTAATTCCTCTCGATGACTATGATCTCATTCTCGGCCTTGAATTTTTCGATGCCGCGAAAGCCATGATAGACCTGAGGAGCAACACGGTTATCATCACTGACTCGGAGTGCCCATCCATGGTTCCAATGATTAAGGGAGTGTCCGAAGCCAAAGTCCTCTCCACAATCCGAAGAATAAACAAAGAACCAAGAGTTGAGAAATCCATGCCCGAACTCTGCACCAAGCCAAAGCCGAAGGTGGATCATCCTCTTCAACACAACATGCCGATCCATGTTCTATTCCCGGAGGTAACAAACCTGCCGACCGACATGGAGAAAGTCAAATCAAAGGAGCAAAATGCCCGACAAACTGAGAAGCTGAAGAAATCTCGGAAGAGTCGAAGGCGCTCCAAAAAGCCAACAAATAAACCCCAAGCCAAGAGCGTCGAGGACGTCGCTCGAATGAGTGGGGGAGAATGTCACGGTCAAGAGGTTTTCAACACTAAAGACCGTGACACATCAATGAAGACCCGTTCAAAACCCAACAAGTTTCCGGAATCTTCCCAAGGACGGGCGAGACGGTAATTATGCCGGGGTTCTAGGGAGTTCTCGGCATAAATGCCGGTAGTTGGTAGCTCTCAGAATAAATGTCGGTAGGTGGTCGACGAGAACGATACGATCTCGGCCACCCATCTAGAAAACGATCAATGGTTGTAATCCGAGGCCCTCTACTATATAAAGGGGTGTCCTCCTCCTCATTTGAATCATCCAAAACAACAAGAAACAGTTGCTTTCTCTTCCAGAGCTTCTCTCTCTAGATTCTCTCTCTACGATCCGAGTGTCCGAGCAAGTGAGTGACCGGGAAAAAGGCTTGGCCTAGGCTTTCCAACGATCCAAGGAAGCCTAAGTCGCCGCACGGGTCGTTCCCAAACTATCGGCCCGTGACACTTGCGTCTGTGGATGCCCCACATCTGGAGGTGGATGAAGAAGAAGATGATCCCGAGGTGGATGATAAAGAAGCGAGGACCGTCAGTATGCCCTGTCTGTGAATACTCCAGAGCTGGAGGTAAACGAAGAAGAAGATGATCTTGCGGTGGCTTGGGCATGGACCATGGCTCCAGATGCGACGATGGACGAATATGGCCGCGAGAGACGACAAAGGGCCGGGTGGCTTTATCCACAAACACGAGCTCATATCTAGGGCATACAGACGGTCATCACTTCTTGTTCATCCACCCCGAGATCATCTTCTGCTTCGTCCACATCCAGATTGGGGCATCCGCAGACGCAAGCCTCCGCGACGGCAATTGCGAGCCACCGCTTAGATTTGGGTGGCTCGGCCATGGACGGCAACAACTGCGAGTCGCCGCAATGACAAAGGGTGGCTTGACCATGGATGCACAATGGTCGGCTTGGACGCAGTGCCGCCGACTCTGCTGGTGACTGTAGATGGAGGAGGCGGCTGTGGATGGAGAAGATGGAGAAGAAAGTGAACAATTCCAGCTAGATTTTTTTTTTGTTTTTCCAAGTTATTGACACATGTCAAGTTGTGATTGAACTTCGGTAAATAAATACATGCCACGTTAGCTCACGACGTGGTACTATATATGCTAGGGGTGTCAACAAAACCCGGGCTGACCCGGCCCGAACCGTCTCGGCCCGACTCGGCCCTAAAATTTAGGGTATTTTGGGGTCAGGTGTCAATTTGACCCTAAAACTTGTGGTACCACTAGGGTTGGGGTATAATCGGCCCACCCATTTACATTCTGAGCCGACCCACTGACTCTCCCTCTCTCAGTCTCTCTCCCATTCTCTCTCCGCTCTCTGCGCGCATAGCACTGCAAGATGAAAAAACCCTAGGTCTAACGTCGTCGTCGTCGTCCTCTTCGTCGCCCTCGATCTCCAAATCGTCCTCGTCCTGGAACACCCAGCGGGACTCCGTCGTCCGGCAGGCTCGTGGCCCTCTTGAGCGGGCTGGGGGAGAAGTCCGGCAGCGGCGGAGGCGGCCCGAGGCTGTCCATCGGCGGCGGCGGCGGTGGAGGCGGCGGCGGAGGCGGAGGCGGCGGGGGGGCGGCGTCCAGCGGCGCCTGGCTGCGGAGGGCGCGGTCGAAGCCCTCCTCGGCCTCGCCAAGGCTGTAGTCGTTGAGCGCGGCCCCGGTGTTCTTCAGGCCCATGGCGTACCCGGTGTGGCTCGCCGCGAAGGCGTTCCTCGCCCCGACCGCGTCCTTCATGAGGTTCCTCCGCTCCTTGCACCGTGACACCGACTCCTCGTTGTCGATCTTCGACTGCGCGTACCCCATCTCTTCCCCCGGCCGGCGAGCTCCGGCTCCAGAACTCACCCGGAAAAAAAAAAGAATAAAAAAAAAAACCTCGGTCTAAGCTCGGAGTCGATGGGCGCTACCTCTGTATTCGAAGCTCAAGCGAAGCAGCTTCAATGGAGGACGAAACCCAGTTGCCGCTTTGCTTTACGCGAAGAGAGAGAGAGAGAGAGAGAGAGAGAGGAGAGAGAGAAGCAGGGCGCAGTTTTGTGCAGAGGAGTGGACAGAGGGTGGCAGCGGGGATTCAGAGAGAGGAGAGAGAGAGAGAGAGAGAGGGGGGGCGGTGCTTGGGGACAGGGACGCGCCATGTGAGTATGTGTGCGGGAGCGGTACGCGCGAGCTCCTCCGTGCTCATCGGCGTGTGTCCACAGCCCGGCTCGACCCGACTCGGCCCGACCCGGGTCTTGGGGGTGTACGGTGAACAGGGTCTTGGGTGGGTCTGGGCGGGTCAAGCATGACCCTGTAGTTTTCTGGTCGAGTCGGGTATTAAGAAAGTCCGACCCGACCCGACCCGTTGACACCCCTAATATATGCAACCATCGAATACTTTCGCAATCGGTAGAGTATATCATAAGCTTGAGTTTACCTATTTGGCTGTAGGTGTCCAGATTACTGAACAGATATTACCCTCGTGGATGAATTCGATAAACAGAAACTACAATAAAAATTTGTAGGTACCTTGTTTTGCGCTTAAGAAAAAGATGATCGGGGTCACAACCATATACCAGTGGAGCACATGGTCGTACGTAAAAGAAATTCAAGCCACTGTGACCGATGGGAAAGGGAAACAAAAGATAGAATTCGGCATTACTGGAGACAACTTTAAGAAAAAAAAGTGGAAATTTTTTCTCAATTAGTCATTCAAAGTTGAAGTTCACATCCATCTAGTTAACTTAGAAGAATCTGACTAATAGGAGACATAACCTCTATGTGACACTAGAAATGGAAAAATTGTCCAAGAAGCCCTAAACCTATTGTACGGCGGCCAATTCAATCTTAAATCTTTTAATTTTGTCAATTCAGTCCGAAATCTTTTAAAAATTTATCAATTTAGTTATAAATCTTTCAATTGTGCTAATTTAGTCCTAAGCCTATTGACTATTTGTCAATTTAGTCATAAACTTTTTAACGAATTACCAATTTAGTCTTTCCGGCTAATTTTAGCTGGAAATTGCTAACATAGCGGTCTAGTCGACGCCAACCGTCCTACGTGGCGCTGAAGTGGATAATTTTCTATTTTTGAAAAAAAATTGAATTTTTTTTATTGATTTTTATTGATTATTTTATTTTAATATTTTTTTAGTTTCTTCTTCGTTGAGCGGGCTAGCGGAGGTGGTCAGCCATTAGGCAAGGGCCACGAAGCCCTCATTGGCCGTGGGTGAGGGCGTTGCGACCCTCGCTAGCTCGCCCGCCTTCGCTAAGGTCGGCGACGGCTTGGGCAAGGGCCGCAACGCCCTTGCCTCACCAGATCTAGCAAAGGAGTCGTAGACTTCCCTGGATTTGGCAAGGGCTTGCAAGTCCTCGCTGAGGTCGGTGAGGGCGTCGCAAGTCATTGCCGCCCTCACTGTGGCTGGCGACGGCTTGGGCAAGGGCTGCAACGCCCTTGTCTCACCAAATCCAGCGAAGGCGTTGCGGCGATCGCCGAATTTGGCGAGGGCTCGCAACCCTCTCTGTGGTCAGCGAGGGCATCGATAGCCTACGCTCAGGCCCTCGCCAACCATAGCAAGGGTGGGGTGAGGGCCACGACACCCTCACCCACAGCCGGCGACAGCTTCGTGGCCCTCGCCCCTGGGCTGCTTACTGGCCCTTACCTAGTGGTTGGCCACCTCTGCTAGCTCAACGAAGAAGAAGAAAGGGAAACAAAAAAAAATAAAGAAAATAATCAATATAAAATTCGAATTTTTTTTAAATAAAAAAAATTATCCAAATCAGCATCAGCGCCACATAAGACAGTTAACGCTGACATCAGCAATTTTTGGCCAAAATTAGCCGAAAGGACTAAATTGGCAATTCGTTAAAATGTTTAGGAATAAATTGGCAAATAGTCAATATGTTTATAACTAAATTAACACAATTGAAAGGTTTATGACAAAATTGGCAACTTTTTAAAAGGTTTAGGATTGAATTAGCAAAATTAAAATGTTTAAGATTAAATTGGCTGTTGTATAATAGGTTTAGGACTTTCTAGACAACTTTCCCCACTAGAAATTCCACATTTATGTGATAATACATATTTTTTTAATTGTCAGGATTGACCAATGTAAACCGAGTCACGAGATTTCAATGTGATATTGGCTCTTGAATAGCTTGAACTTACGTGATAATCGACCTTAACCCATAGGAGTTTAAGTTTCAACTACGCAAGTAAGTGACACGAAAACTATGAAACAATAGTGTTGGATTTGTACATCAGATAGTAGATATATAATGAATTGATAAGCAGAAACTTTAAGCAACTTATAAAATATCAGTGCTTTGGCCGACCTAAAGTGTTTCCGACAATAAGCAAACGAATGGATTAAAATGGGTTTCAATGAAGATTGAAAACATATAATACTAGCTCTTCTCTTGCTAGGGTGGCTTATCCAAGTTGGGCCTGTGGAATTTTCGCTTCAAATGATGCATCAAAGCTGGTTGGGGGCTGTGATGGCAAAGTTCCCTAGTTCAGGCTCAGTAGGGTTTTATTGTTTGGTCGATCATATTTGCATAAATTGCAGACTCTTGGACAATCGAGACAGTGGCGTGACATTCACTGTCAATGTGCAGCATGTAAACACCACGAGGAGATCCACTAGGAATCATCACTGGTGAATGGAACGTGGAACTGAACTGGTAAGAGTTGTCTTTTGCTGAAAAAACGCAAGTTCCAGGCGAGACGAAGGTGATCTGCAGGATAGAGATTAGTATGTGATAAAACATAAAGATTATTAGCATGTAATAGGGTTACACAGGAAGCAAAAATTAGGATAGAAATGTAAAGACAGTAATTTAATAATTGTACGAATAAGTTTTATTACATGAGTAGGCAAAAGAAAACGTGCCTATGATGGTTAAATACCAAATGAATTGCCCTGCAAGTTTGAACTCTTGACAGACAAATATAGTATAAGATGTTAAACCAACTACCCATTGTTAAATGAGTCATTACTATAGATTACCAATGGTACAGTTAAGCAATGTTTTATATGCTATTAACGATAGCCAGTCAAGAATTACTTTAATCTGAAATACCCACTTGGGGAAAACTTAGGTGAGCATCTCTTGTAGTTTGGGGTTTTATTATCGAATTAGATTATATTATATTAGATTATGCTAGGCATTAGAAGCTTGCTAGCAAATCCAATTCCATCCTTGTTCATTACAACTCATTGTATTGTCCGTGCTAATTTTTGACTAGTACCTAATGTGATGGATCTTCTTCGGGCGAGAAAAGAGATGACTCCTACGTATCAATCACAACCCTGATTAACCGAGTTTCGATTAACCAATAAGACACGAGACTTAAGCAACCTAATTGGGGAAAACCTACTCTGCCTAAGTGAATGGAATGGATAGAGAATTTTCATGGGAAAATTGAGGTCGTACCAAGGGTATGTTTTGGGCAGATAGGTCATGGCAAAATGCTAGATGGTTCCTGCTTCCTAGATGGTTCGGAAATTACTTTCAATAACGATTAGTACGATCGTAAAAAAGGCTCCACGCGACTCGGTCTGGACTGATCCAAAGAATAAGGGTGATTACTGATAACTGATTATGTTATATTCAGGTAGACCCGACCACATCCGAACCGTTGACACCCCTAATAATTAGGTCAAAGCACAGGGTGAAATTTCCTCGGGGATCACATCCCACCTCAAATGGCAAGGAGCATTTTATCTCCACCGTCTGGTCCCTTAAGAGTTGAGGGTGAGGTTTGGCTGCTTGTTGAATCATTTTCAAGCTGACGAGGCACATCGTCTTTATGCTAAGGGTCTCGTCCACACATTTAAGAGAGGGGGGCTTCCGCCGCCCAAGAAGACGGCGCCTCATTCATTGTCATTCAATATCGTTCACCGACGACTGCCATCGTTCCATAGAATGAATGACAATTGCCATCGTTCCATAGATCACATGGGCATAAATATCTTTAACTAGACTCCATTTTATCTCGCAAAATATAAATAATTTAAAATATATATATTTTTAAAAATAATAACTCATATTGCTTGAAATAATTTATTAATGAAAAATTTTTTTATTATCGATAACAATTTATGTCTAAATATTTTCTTCAACGGTGAAATTATTTCTCATCTAATCATATTTGTAAGCGATACATGTAATTATTTTTAAGATTTTTTTTTTCAAATCATTCATTTTTTGCAAAACAAATGGTGAGCCTTATATAAGATTGGAACACTTGTCTTCGTTAAATCGTGTCGTGTTTTTTTATAAATCTTCCTCTTTCGAACAAAATAGGGGTCGGGACTCTGAGTTCATTTTGTATATTAATATAAAATATAGTTAGATAATCCCTTATTGTCGTTAGGGAAATGTTTTATGTAACCGACAGAATTAACCGACCAAAAAAAAAACCGACAGAATTATTGTACCGTTGAGAGGAAGATAATACAAATCTTCCAAAGGAATTACCTAATGGGATGAGTCGCAAAAAAGATGCTGGAATTTGTAATAATTGCTAATTTTCCACATTAAAACTCATTACAACTAATGCCCTATCTTTCCTCGAACAAAACTCGTGTTTTCTTAGTGAGGAAGGGTGCAAATTATAGTTGGAAGCAAAATGAGCGAAGAGTGCAATAAAAGTCCTCCTTACGACGATAATGAGCAATCCCTTGCAATGGCTTCGTATAATATCTTAAATAGATTTTAGGATACGGCATTCAAGATATCGAAAAGTCATCGATTGGAATCGCATGGATGTATATTTTATCGCAATTTATCCAGAACTTATTGTAATTGTATCAATTCAGCTTTAAACATTTTGCATTTGTGCCAATTCAGTTTACCCGGCCAATTTTAGCCTGCCGGTCGACACTGATGTGGACGTTGGTCGGCACCGGACGCTAATGTGGCAATTATTACTGTTATTTTTATTTGTTTCGAATTTTTTAATTAATTTTTTATTTTCTTTCCTCCTTTTTTTTCTCTTTTCTTTCCCTTTTTTTTTTCCTCCATTCATTTTCAACCTTTGGCCGGTGTCGCCGGAATCGTCCACCGGCTAGAGGCAGGGGCCGAAGAGATCGGCCTTGCCTGCCCCTGGCGAGGCTTGACCTCGCACCTCGTTGTCACTAGCAAGGCTTGACGCTGTCACTGGGCGAGGTTGGCCTTGCCAGGGGTGGGTAAGGCTCGCCCTCACCAGTGGCCGGTGGGGCCGACCTCGTCGGCAAAATGTCGAAGATGAAGGAAGGAAAAAAAAGAAAGGGAAAAGAAAAGAAAAATAAAAAAATATATTAAAATGTGTGGCATCCACATCAGCATTGGCCAACATCCACGTCAGCACCGGCCTGTCCAAATTAGCCGGATGGATTGAATTGACACAAATGCAAAACGTTTAGGGCTAAATTAACATAATTGCAATAGGTTTGGAATTATTTTGACAGTTTTTCCCCTCTAGAATTAATGTACAATTCTAGGTCCCTGTACATCTCGAGAAAAGACTCCCGATACCCTCTACCGGACTCGGGTCCGTATAGATTGGGCCCATTGCAACCGTAGATGCTACGTGTCCCGCTTGAGCAACATTATTTGTGGAACGATTGGGACGGGACCTGCAGACCCACAAGCGGGCACCAATTTCCCAACGGGGAGGGGGACAATTCATACAAAAATGGCCAAAAAGTTCGTTAACTTTTCTCACCCCCGACAAACGTTCGAGAAGAAGTCGACAAATGACTTCATCCGCCACTCGCAAATGGTCAAAAATCTTGAACCAAAATGTCCCTCGACTTATTCTTAAGCAGCGGAAAAGTCTCAATTTTTATAAGGGTTTAATATCACGAAAAAATTTAAATTATTATACTTATAATAAATTTATTTCAAATTAATTTTTTGATCACCAAAAACTTCAAACTGGTACACCCATGATAAATTTACCATCCGTTAGTTTTCGTTAAATTTTACCGTCAAATTTATGAATTGGATAATACATGACAATTGACGGGTGTAATGATTTGGGGTTTTATCCTTCATTTGCCACAGGTGTAATAATTTGTGGTCTTTCGTAATATTAATCCAATTTAACCGAAGGTATATTTGTCACAAATGCATCAATTTGGGGTTTTTTATGGTTAAAAAATTAATTTGAAGTAAATTTGTCGTAAGTGTAGCAGCTTGAGATTTTTCGTGGTATTAACTGTTTCTAAAACCTTGACTTTTTTTTTATCGTAATAAAGACCATAAAGTAGGTTATTAATACTTCAAAAATCGAATACTTTCTTAAATGCCGAGGGCCTCATCTATATCTACATCATTAAGTTAAAAAAAAAAAAGAACTTCCCGTCGCCTTGTTTTTCACAGATGTTGACGATGTCTCTTTTGAGACTTTTCCACGACGGTGAAAAGTTTAGGTGCTGAAATGTCGACGCATATAGTCGTTCGTGCTTCATACGTATCTTCTCATTGTTTTCCGAGCCTATAACGAGTAACTAAAAGCAAATTAACCTATACTTTTGCTAGTTGTATTGGCAACTTACGGAGATATTCTCGTCTTATCCCTGTAAAACTATATATGAATTCGTGGCATGTTTGTTGACACTCAACAGCACTGCATTTGAAGGGTCTTCCTTCAGTCATTAATATCTTCTTTCTCCTCCTCCTCCTCCTCCTCCTCCTTCGTCTTCCGCTTCTCTCCCTGTCTCGCGAACACTGAAGCTCCGAGTGATTCCTCCGGTTCGAGCGTGGGTAGATGGAGTTCTCCGACGAGAATGTGGGCGGCGGAGCGGAGGAGGAGGAGGCATCTCGGGAGATCAGCGAGGTCGAGAAGAGCAAAATCGGCATCATGCGAGCCATCGTGGAGCGAGAAGATCCTTCTGCCAAGGTTCTCTGTTTTCCCCGAATTCTTAGTCCGTTTCAGTCGCCTGCGTTGCGTTCTCTTGTGATCGCGTGGCTCTGCCGATTCTACGTGAAACGTTGTCGATTTGCAGAGTGAAATGTGTGTCCCGATCGTCACGAGCGAGGGAAGTGAATTCATGTTGCTCTCTGCGCCCTTAATTGCGTGAATATATTCCTTATGCCGGAACCAAGCTAGAGAGCAAGATCGACTGCGATTCAAGTCGAGCTGCGTTCCTCGTCAATAATCCATTACTCGATTTTGTTGGAATCGGAGCTGTATTATCTAGTGCTCTGTAACTAGCTTCCAACTTACATGGTTGCAATTTCTCTAAAGTAGCAAAATTAGAGTTTAGGCGATCCCGTCGATCACTTGGGTGTGGACATGTCGTCATTGCAAAGTCAGGTCCATGAATTTAAGTTACCTCGTCATTACGTAATGATTTTTGGTTGCAGGATGTTGATGATTTCATGATACGGAGGTTTCTGAGAGCTCGCGATCTAGATATAAAGAAGGCTTCTAAGCTGTTTCTGAAGTACCTGAGCTGGAGACGGTCCTTCGTCCCCGATGGGGCCATATCGGCATCAGAAATTCGAAATGACCTTGCTCAGCGGAAGTTGTTTATGCAAGGTCTTGATAAAAAGGGACGGCCTATAGTAGTCCTATATGGGGGTAGACATAATCCTTCCAAAGCAAGTCTTGAGGAGTTCAAGCGTATGATACTTCTCTGATTCTTCCAGATTTTTCTTCTAACCAATATGAATTCATCGCTTCACGCAAGACTTATCATCATCACATTATTGAAAAGAAATTTAGGCCGAAAAGTACTGAATTCGGCTAAAGTTGAGTTTGTTTTACCGAGCGCAGGTTCTGTGGTCTACGGTCTTGACAAAATATGTTCCAGGTATCTCTTCTCCTTATTGAGACTCTGCACATCACAGAAATCTAAAACCATTGGAAAGAGAGTAATCTTCCGAAAATGAACTCCTTCAGAAGCATTCTGGTTAAGATGTCTATCCTGTGAGGCACAAAAATTGCGTGTGTCACCTTATCACTGATCGAAAAAGAACGGACATATTACTTGCTAATGAAGCTCCTAAACACTATATCTAGAGCCACCTTCCTCAACGGGAGTAGTGTTGGAAAGTTTCTACGTTCGTAGACCGGTCCCTTATGGGTTTCTCGATTTCCAGTTTCCTAAGAACTGTGATCAACCCAGGTCTTTCTTTTGCATTTGCTTACCAGTGTTGGTCAAATTTTAGCCAATAACTTAAGCTGTTTCTTGGGCGTCGATCTTTCAGAATGCCTGGAGGGCAGGAGAAGTTTCTGGCTATAGCAGATCTCGAAGGATGGGGATACAAAAACAGCGACGTTCGTGGATACTTAGCATCACTGTCAATCTTGCAGGTTCAATCTTCTGTCTCCTGCTTTTCTTTTGTATCAAGTTGATGCTGATGAAAACATTAAACTAGAATCCAATCTCTCCTTGAACAGTAAAAATGTGAAATTTTGTCTTTTTTTAATTGCACCTTACCTGAAAGTAGGTTTTAACAGAATACAGAATGTGCAAACTGAAAATTATAAGTATTATGGTTGGTTGATGCCAGGACTGCTATCCGGAGAGGCTGGGCAAGCTCTTTCTTATTCATGTGCCTTACATATTTATGACTGCATGGAAGATGGTTTACCCATTCATCGACCCTAAGACGAAAAAGAAGGTATTGTTGGATTTTTTTACTTCTTGCTCGCCATTTGACTCTCGTACGTTGACTTACTTTCAGAGTTCTTAAATTTGATTAGTAGATGAAGATTGGAACTTATGGAATTCTCCTTCATATTTAATTGGAAGAACACATAAACCGAACGTAAGAGCTCAATGAAATCCCATTGCGGCTACAAGCATTAAAGATTAGCAATTTGTACTTTAATTTGTTTGTGTTGCGGAAGCAAGCAATCGAATAATAAAATAGACATAATAAGAAAATAAATCGGATATCAGATTTACGTGGTTCGGTCGTAATGACCTACATCCACGGAGATAGCAGCAACGAATTCCACTATAAATCAAGCGATACAACGGAGATTACAGCCACACTCGAATCACACAAACACTCTCAATGTTTCCCAAGCTCCAATTACATCCAAAAACACAGACAGTGTTTAGCCTCACAATTACTCACGAAATAATCTCTCAATTTTATGAAAGAATTATACACAAGTCTTATTGAAGAGACTAGAAAGTATCACCTAGAAATGGGTAATTAGGTGATTTGAGTACTTTTAGATCAATTTAAATCGAAAATAAATAATCATAGGTAAAGTCTGAACAATGTTCAGATTTTGAACAAACTTTGAAAGGCAAATACGTAAATGTGCAATTAATTAAATCAAAGGGGTTCTAGGGATAAGAAAAATTGCACACAGATGTATAGTGGTTCGGCTTGGATCAAGCCTATGCCTACTCTCCCATGCTGACAGCCTATCAGTTAGATTCCACTAGAAAATCAATTAAGAGATTATAGGTTTTGAGTGATAATACTCTGTGAAAGATATGTCACTCTATCTCACTCAATCACTATTACAAAAGATCTCTCAAGATTGCAGATTTTAGATCACAAAAGACAAGTGACGCTGGTCGGAGTTTGCTCAGACCTTGGAATGAATAATTCTAAATTCCGTCTATCCTTCTACTCCTCGAAATGTCTCCTCTTATACTCCTCCATGTCCAAAATAGCCGTTGGACAATCTTTAGATGTTCATCTTCCAATCTTCACCTTGGATAGATTTGTATAACAAGGATCGAGTAGCCATTAGATGATAAAATCTAAATCCCACTTAATTTGACCGCCCATGCAACTAGAACTTCGGTTTTCATAAAAAGAGCTTTTCCGTGAAACTTGTCTTGGGTTTGATTGTCAATCATATATTAAGATATTTTGTTATAAATATTCCTTACAAAATAACCTTTAAGATTGAAACAATCAAGACTTTTCATTTGTGAAATCCAAATCAGATTACTAGCAGTTGTTTTTGTTCTGAGTTAGCGTCAAAGTTTGGATAAAGTTTGGTTCTTGACTCGCCATCAGAACTTAAGTCAGGATAAGTTGATCTACAGAACTTTAATCTTTCAATACAAACTGAAGTTCTTAGTCTGTCATATAAAATTTTTGAACTTCATCTTTGTGGTATAGAATATGAACTTCTCCTACTGAATCATGTAAAGTTTGAACTTCCAGATTATAATTCACTGGATTTAAATATTGCACAGCATTTGTCAAACTTACAAAATTCTCATAAACAGCTTTGTCAACTTCAAAATTTATTAGAAAGTTTTCTCAATATTTACCACAAGATTTAATCGGCTTGAACACTAAGTCTTCTTGGATATAATTCATGAGTAAACCAAACGTGGATGTCACACCATTGTCATTTGCTCGCAAGCAAACCTCAGCTTCAGCGGCAAAACAAGGCATGAAGATCCACTCTACATTCGTCTTTACGACAGACCATAACCCTTGAGAATATATATATATATATAAGCCACCGGCCTGGACAACAAAAAAAGTCCAAGTTTACTCTACCTTTTTTTTTCTTTTTCTATTATTTTGTCTGACACATGTTAATTAAGTTCATACGTAAGTCAAAGTTATATAAGCCACCGGCCTGGACATCAACAAAAAAAGTCCAAGTTTACTCTACCTTTTTTTTCTTTTTCTATTATTTTGTCTGACACATGTTAATTAAGTTCATACGTAAGTCAAAGTCCTCGATCATACTTTCCTATTTTGATGGCCAAACACACCAACGCAGATTCGGACTTTAATTCGAAAGTTGATTTCCTTCCTTTTTTTTTTTTTTATCTTTGATATTCAACTTTTCGCTTTAAGCTCAAACTCGAGATATATCCTAATAATCTCCATCTTGACTCGACATTTGAGCCAAGTCATAACCGCTGTAATAGCATCTGAATTTCACTACTACTCTCCCACAATTCATATGGGCTCAATTGCCATAAATATTTTTTAAGTTCAAGCCTCGCTTAAACTTTGCCATAGTTGTAGACCTCATCAAAACACCAACTACACATACACCTTTAACTACTCTACGAGAATTTTCCGACATGACCTCCTTTACCACAGATAAAGCAAAACATCATTGCATTCAAATCTGTCAAGATATCGAATACACACCTTGTCAATATTAAAAGTTACAGCAATTGTTGGCTCTTTAGGCTGTATCTTGCTATAAGCACCATCTATGATGAATATTAAGCTGGTACCCGCTATCTCAGGAGTTTCTGGTTGCAACTCCATCTCAAGCTGAACACCGTTCAAATCCGTATAAATACTGCCAGTAACACTCATAATCAAAAGTACTGGAGACTTATTAAATATAACTAACAAGTGAATTTAATTTCGAGCACCACAACCGATAGCCCTGCTCACCTTGTGAATAACCTAGAAACATGCACTTTCTTGCCCTTCCATCGAACTTACCATCATTTACTCAAGCATAATATAGTCAACCAAATATTCTAATAACAGAATAATCAGTAACGTTACTTGACCACACTTCTTCAAGAGTCTGACATCCAATCACACTTGATGAGAATCTATTCTTCAGGTAACTTATTATACTAAGCGCGTCTGCTAGATATCTCTTAGCCATACCAGCACTAGAGAGTATTTTAAGGGCCATCTCTAGTAATGTTCTGCTCATCAACTCTACAACCTATTGTGGTTTATTAGCACTAGTGCAGTGTTTCACTATGCCTTCCTTCATGCAGAATTCATTTAACAACATCAAGCAAAACTCCATGATCCTGTCGGTCTGCATATGCTTCATTGTTTTACTAGTCTCCTTTTCGATCAAAACTTTTAAATATATGATCCTGATAACAGCATCAAACTTGTGCCTAAGCACAAATACCTACGTCTTCCTCGAGTAGTCATCAACAACTATTAGCATAAATCTAACACTTTTCCTCAATGGAAACCGCGACAACTTGCAAACATATTAGTTTATGCAATTTCCATGGTTTCTTTGATAATTGTACTGAACAGTACTTTCCACATTTGATTTAAATCATAACACATGTATACATTCAGTTTATTAGAAATATAACCACATAGCAAATTTCTTTTACTTAGAACCTTCAAACTTCTCTCACTAATGTGTCACAAACGCGTATGCCACAAGTCAAACCCTCAAACAAATGCATTCAACGTCTCCACAACGAATTCCATCACTATCTTACCTTGAAGCTATATAGGCCATTGTGCTTGATTCCTTTCATTATAACCAAGGCATCTCAAACAACCTTCAAAATTCCACTTTCTGAAGAATACCAACACCTAGTTGAATCCAAGATACTCAAGGAAATCATATTTTTCTTCAACTCTAGAATATGCATCACTTCAGTCAATGTCCACACAATACCATCATGCATTATAATTCTAACATCACCAACACCTATAACATTGCACTCAGAGTTGTTCTCCAACCATACTTATTTGTGTATTGATAACTATTAAACCAATTCTTATTTGGTGTAACATGAAAAGAACAATTAGAATCCATAATTCATCCATCGAACGATGAATAATCAGTGACAAATAATAAATAATCAGCATTATTCAAATTATTATCGGCTATAGCTGCAACATCGCAGACTTCATTATAATTCCCTTACCCTTGTCGTTTTTCAGCTTAAAGCAATTCCTTCTAAGATGACCCTTCTTGCCACAACTCCAACAAATAGAACCACTAGTTTTAGACTGACTATATCTATTCGAGTTTATACCACTTCTGCTAATGCGTGTACAAGTTCTTCCTTTATTTTCACATACTAAGAAATAGATACATATTCACCATATTCTCTTCTATGGATGTCTTCACTCAAAATCAAATCTCGAATTCCATCAAACGTCAAACTTGTTGACCCAGCAATAACAATAGTATTCCAACTATTAGGCAATGAGGACAATATAATCAAATCACGTACCTCATCTTCAAATTAATCTTAACTGAACTCAATTGACTAACAATCACATTAAATTCATTGATATGATCAGCAATAGACACACCTTTGCTTATCTTCAAGTTAAATAGACATTGCATCAAATAGACCTTGTTGATCGCAGAGGGCTTCTCGTACATGTTCGACAAGGCTTTCATCAAACCTGTAATGGTTGTCTCTTTCACGATATTAAACACAGCGTTACAAGCCAACGTCAGCCGAATAACACCCAACGCTTGTTTATCCAACAATTCCTAGTCAACTTGCTTTATTGTCTTTGGCTTCTCCCCAAATAGAGACAAGTGCAATTTCATATGATATAGATGAATTCTTAATCTACATCTTCCAGAAACCAAAATTCTTCTCATCAAATCTGTTGATTTTCATTTTTCCTTCTTTTGTCACCATCGATTCGCTTCAACTCAGCCAAACCTGACTCTGATACCAATTGTTGTGAAAGTAATCGATTGAATAATAAAATAGATAGAACAAAAAAATAAATCAGATATTAGAATTACGTGATTCGGTCATAGCAATCTACATCCACAGGGAGAGCAGCAACGAATTTCATTATAGATCAAGTGATACAATAGAGATTACAACCATACTCGAGTCACTTAAACACTTTCAGTATTTCCCAAACTCCAATTACACCCAATAACTCACGTAGTATTTAGCCCCACAATTCTTTACAAAATAATCTCTCAATCTCATGAATGAATTATACATAAATCTTACCATAAAATTTAATCGGCTTGAACACTAAGTCTTCTTGGATATGATTCACGAGTAAACCAAATGTGGATGTCACATCATTATCATCTCCTTGCAAGTAAACCTCAGCTTCGGCGGCAAAACAAGGCATGAAGATCCACTATGCGTTTGTCTCTACGACGGACCATAACCCTTGAGTATATATACAAGCCACCGGCAGGGACAACAACAAAAAAAGTCCAAGTTTCCTCTTCACTCTTTTTTTTGCTTTTTCTATTATTTTGGACACATGTTAACTAAGTCCGTACGCAAGTCAAAGTCCTCGTTCATACTTTCCTATTTCGATGTCCAAACGCACCAACACAGATTCGGTCTTTAATTTGGAAGTCGATTTCCTTCCTTCTTTCTTTTTTCTTTTTTATCTTCGAAATTCAGCTTTTCTCTTCAAACTCAAATTCGAGATATATCCTAACAGTTTGGACGTAAGGAAAATTAGTACAGCGCAATTGACCATAGTTATGAGAAATCTATATCAGAAACCGTTGCTTCATTCCTGCTGTATTCAAGGTAGATGGTCGCCATGTTTCAACTGTCTAGACTGTCCCAAGATTAGCACTCTATGAAGTTTTGTCTTTTACTGCTGGAGCATCATGTCCACCCTCGAAACTGTGCAAGTGCATATGTGATGCTAATCGATTCTGAACTCATCTCTCAGATTATTTTCATCGAGAACAAAAAAGAGAGTGCTACTCTGCTCGGGGACATCGATGAAAGCCAACTCCCGGATGTTTACGGAGGCAGGTTGCAACTTGTTCCTATTCAAGATAGCTAAATTCTACTCAGATTACAATAATTTTCTCCTCTTTTCTTCTCTGGCCGTGGGCCTATACTACAAAATATGAAGAAGATGTTATATGGAAAAATGTGGAACAATAGCCAAATTCATGGCTGAACTGTCCTGACGATAGGTATGTCTCTCGGTATTTAAATTCTTTGTTTGAGGGATTTCTAATGTGATCGCTTTAAAAACTTGTGGGGTTAATATACCAGATAGTGGGGTCCAATGTACTCTTTTTTTTTTTGGTCTAATGGTCCAATGTACTCTACTCTTCTTAAAAAATGATTTGTTATGCATGTCCACTAGGAGCTTTCAGTGAGGGCTGCTTGACCTAGAAACCGGCTAGAACCAGCTTGTTTGATTTGATACCAAGCCGGTTCTTAGGAAAATCGATTTGATTCAGGATCTTCAAGAACCTAACATCCGCTTAGGACCAGTTGACTTCTTGATTTTAAGGTCGGAATCGTCGGGTCCACCTAGGAACCTACGATCCCGCATAAATCGATTCTCCCTTTATTGAAGAAATAAATTTTGCACTTCTCGATGTTCAAGTCACGGGCTACAAATCACTTAACTAAGGAAAGTCCTTTATTAGACATAGTTTTCTAATTATAAAATGTAATTATCAACTTTTAGCTTTACAAATGAAAAAGGAATTTGAATAGCTTTGGTACCTAAGACTCGACTTGGAGCCAGCCAGTTCATTTCTTGATTGTTAGTCGAGAACCGATAACCCTAATGTCCATTATGAAATGATAATAGAGTATAAGAAATATTTTTTGGGTTAAGTATACTTTTGATCCACTAATTTCTATCAAATGTTATACTAGGTTGTTGGATTTCTTTTATTTTTATTTTTTTGCAATCAAGTCATCTATCTTCCTGTGGTGGAGATGCAAACAACATCGAGGATAGAATCCAAACTTTGGCTATTGAAACAGAAATCGTTGTATGTTTCTATTAAACTTAGTTGGGGTACATAAATACCCAAGAGTACATTCTAGAAGATTTACTAGAAAAAAAAAGAAATAAAACAAAATACAAAAACTTTCTAATTTCTAAAGATAAGATTTCAAATCTTTTAAAATTGATTACCCTATATTTGGTAGATATATATTTAGTTGATACACCCCCTCAAGTTGAAGAATCAAGACTGTGAATCTTCAACTTGTCTGGTAAAAATGCAAAACATGCTTTGGGAAGAGCTTTGGTGAGAGCATCAACTAGTTGGTCAGCTTTTGAGATAAACTACACACTGAGTTGTTGTTTGGCAACGCTATCACGAACCAAGTGGAAGTCAATTTCAATATGTTTGGTACGAGCATGGAAAACTGGATTTGCAGACAGATAAGTGGCACCAATATTATTGCACCAAAGGATGGGAGGACCTTGAAAGGGAACCCAAGCTCTTGAAAGAGTGACTCAAGCCAAATGAATTCAGCTACAGCATCGGCAAGAGCTTTATACTCATACTATGTGGAAGAGCGCGCTACGGTTCGTTGTTTTCTGGAGCTCCAAGAGATCAAATTAGGATCAAGAAAAATAGCATACCCTCCAATTGACTTCCTGTCGTCAGAGCTACCAGCCCAATCCACATTAGAAAAAGCTTGCAAGCGATTATCATTTGGATCGGGAAAGAAGCAAACCAAATGACCTTGTATGTTTGAGATAGCGCAATATGCGTTTCACCAGTGGCCAATGGTCTTCAGTAGGTGCATGCATGAATTGACAAACTTTATTAACAGCGAAGGAGAGATTTGGTCTTGTCAATGTCACATATTGCAAGGCACCAACTATAGACTGATACAAAGTAGGATCGGACATCAGAGCGTCCCTTTTCTCAGATGGTTTTGTAGTCGTGGCCATAGGAGTTTGGACAGGCTTGCACTCAGACATCCCAGCCTTGTGAAGAAGGTCATCAATATAATGTCCTTGACAGAGGAGCAACCCGTTAGAGTGAGGGGCAGCCTCTATCCCAAGGAAGAAGTGGAGCGGGCCAAGATCCTTAATGGAAAACTTTGCAGATAATGTCTCTAAGCTTGCATTGATAGTAGAAGATGCATTTCCTGTAACCAGAATATCATCAACATAGATCAAAAAATAAATGACATCAGGGCCTCTTCGATAGATAAATAATGAGGGATCTGTTTGTGATGCTGAGAATCCCAATTGAAGCAAAAACTGTGAGAGTCGTTGAAACCAGGCTCTCGGAGCCTGCTTGAGACTATATAGAGAACGATGCAACTTGCAAACATAATCATGACAAGTTGGGTCTTGAAACCCAGGGGGTTGTTCCATGTACACCTCTTCAGAAAGAATCCTACGTAAGAAAGCATCGTGTACATCCAATTGCCGCACTTGCCACCCTTGAGAGATAGCTAGAGATAATATAGAGTGAGCAATGGTAATTTTCACAACCGGACTGAAGGTTTCTATATAATCCAAGCCATGTTGTTGATGAAAACCCTTAGCGACCAAGCGAGTTTTATAATGCTCAAGACTACCATCCGTTTTTGCGCTTAACTATGTAAACCCACTTACACCCAATGAGGTTCATGGAGAAAGTGCGAGGGACCAAAGACCATGTACCATTTTTTAACAAGGCATTAAATTCATCGGTCATAGATGCATGCCACTCAGGAATTTTGTTGGCTTGGGTGAATGAGGTTGGTTCGATGAGAAGGATGGTGGCAGTATTAATTTAAGGAGGACGAGAGCGAAGTCGCATGGTGTGGGTATGTGTTGGCCTAGGTGGGGACGGCGGCGGCGGCGGCGGCGGAGAGGATGATGAGGAAGGAGAGTGATAAATGTCATGGAGGGGTCTGGTTCTTAAGGTATGAGAAATGAATGAATCGGTATTAGATGACATTGTGGGAATCAGTGGAGGAGTCTGTGTTCTCACTATATTGGTAGGTGGAGGAACTCCAATAAGGGCTGAAGCCCACGGTACCAGGACAGGTGTAGAAAGCGATGAATTAGGTGATGGATCAAGAATGGAAGGAGTTGCAAAGGGAAAACAAGTTTCATCGAAACGAACATGTCGAGCAATGTATAAATGATTAGTGATATGGTCAAGACAGCGATGCCTTGTGTGAGAGGAACTATATCCCAAGAAAATACAAGGAATGGAGCGGAAATCCATCTTATGGGCGTTATACGGACGTAGATAAGGGAAACAACGACACCCAAAGATTTTTAAGAAGGAATAATTCGGAGGGTGATTGTAAACCATTTGAAAGGGGTAGATGCGATTAGTGACCTTGGACGGCATCCGATTGATGAGGTAGACCGCTGTTTCAAATGCGTAGTGCCAATATTGGTGAGGGATGGAGCCATAAGCTAATAATGTTAAACCAGTTTCAACTATATGCCTATGACGACGCTCAACTGCCCCTTGCTATTCATGAGTATAAGGGGTGGAGATGCGATGAGCAATATCAATTTTTGAGAAAAAGGAGGGGAGGGCACGAAATTCCCTACCCCAGTTCGTTTGAACGGCTTTTATTTTTTGTGAAAATTGACGTTCAACAAGAGCTTTTTTTTTTGGTTCATAACAATAGCTTGGAATGTATGAAAAATAGAGTAAAAATCTGACTTTACTTTAAGAGGATAAAACCAAATAAATTTGGTGCAATCATCAACAAAAATAACGAAATAGCGATGACCATCAGTTGAAACAAAATGAGAAGGACCTCAAACATCACTATAAATTAAATCCAGCGAAAATAAACTACGAGTTGAAGATAATCTTAAAGATTGACGATTAACCTTGCCCAATTAACAAGCTGTACATAACTGACCCAACTGTATTGACTGACACGATAAATTATTCTGTTTGATCATAAACCGTAAGAGACGCTCATGGGAATGGCCAAGACGTTGATGCTAGCCATCCATGGAAGTCCGTTCCGCAATACTGGCAGTAGGCATTGAATATTGTTGTGGTATGGTGTACAGACCACCACTACTTGGGCCGGAAAGAAGAACCGCCTTGGTCACTAGATCCTTAACAAGAAAGTGGGTTGGATAGAATTCAAAGAAGACATTATTGTTAGATGCAAATTTTTGAACCGAAAGTAAACATTTAGAAATATAAGGGACATGAAGAACATCATTTAAACGTTAAGAAAGATTTGAAATAGAAGAGAGAATAGAAGAAGTACCAATATTAGTGATTTTAAGACTCTTACCATTGCCCACGTGTAGTTGATCCGATCCATTATAGGCTTCGTAGGAAGAGAGGGATTGTATGTCAAGTGTGACATGATGGGAGGCACCAGTGTTAGGGTACCAAGGTACAGTGTTGGTAGGTGTAGGTAAAAGAGGGGGAAGGGCATGGCTTTGGTTCCATCGACATGACCATAGAGGTTCTGTCCCTTGAGAAATGGGATAAACTGTGATTTTCATAGCAAGTAATTGGATGCCGTGAGACGTAGGGAAAGAAAGTGATGAGTAGATCCTAATGGAGGAAATGTAGAAGATAGGTTTGTAATAGCAGTTATGGTGGTGGTGGTGGGGGAATTCTCTAGGGCCATATTGACCACCAAAGAAGAAGAAGAAGAAGAAGAAGAAGAAGAAGAAGATGATGATGATGATAATGATGAGGAAGAAGAAGAAAGCTAGGGTTGAAAAGAGGCGTTAGCCCTAGATAGCTCTGATACCATGTTGAAACAGAAATCGTTTTATGTTTCCATTAAGCTTAGTTGGGGTATATAAATACCCAAGAGTACATTCTAGAAGATTAACTAGCAAGAAAGAAAGAAATAAAATACAAAAACTTTCTAATTTCTAAAGATAAGATTCCAAATCTTCTAAAATTGATTATCCTATATTTGATAGATATATATTTGGTTGATACCAGCTGTGTTTGGTTCAGCTTTTTCAAGTGGTTCGAAAGCCCTTTGGAGAAAATTTATGGTGTTTGACAAAATTTTTTGGGCCCCTTTTAATTAAATGCTGACATTGGCAAAGCTGAAAACCCAAGGTAAGGGAGAACCTACAGTAGGCTTTCAGCATTTTCAAAATGCTATTATAGGGATTTAATGACTTTTTTTCTTTTCAATATTGCCCTCACTGATAATTATGCATTCCACTTTTGCCTTCAAAATATATCATTTATCTTCTTTAACCATGTCTATCATCTTCTTCAACCATCGTCTTTACGCTCACTAGTTGCTAAGTAGTTGAAATCAAGTCACTAGTCGCCAAGGTCGACGGTCAATGTCCAAGTCGCCTAGGTCAAGGGCTGATCCATCATCTTCTTCAACCCATCATCATCTATCTTCTACAACCCTTCAACCGTAGTTGCCGAGGTCGCAAATCCTCGTTGGCCCTCGCTTGGGTCACGCCAACCGTCGAAGGGCCAGATCTAAGTCATCCTAAGGTAGCACAACCTCGGTAGCCCATCATCTAGTGTGGCATGATCAATCTCAGGTACTGCACAGTAGCCAACGCGAGAGAGTTAAGGTTTTGATGGAGTAGAAGCGAAGGAACTCATTAAATTTTACTATGAGAGCTAAGGTAAGATCTAAAACTACACCAGTGCCTTAGCCCTCTCTTCAACGAAGGAGGCGAACGGTGCCCTTTGGTTTTTTTTTTCAAAATTTTAATTTCAAATTACTTTGCAAAAAATTACACCAAATTTTACTAACCAAAGGCTATTTGCTTTGAGCAAAATAACTTGAGCCAAGCGCAGCCGATTGCTCCTTCCTATTTTGTGTGTGATTGTGCTTGTGTGAGAGAGATTATTTTTTTATTATAATTTTTTCATTTATCTTTTTTAGTTAAATTTACACAAAACCCCATGAACATTATGTGGTAGTACATGTTCTCACCTGAGCTTTCAACTATTAAACACTATTTTTAAAAATTTTATTTTGTTATAGCCGTTAACCCTCACTTTTTTTTTCCCGATAGTATGTGTTATGCACGTGACTTTAATGGGTAAGAGTATATTTTCATCTTATTTTTTTGAAGAAAAGCTCTTTTTAATCAATTTTTTAAGAAAATGAAAATATAGAAACAGGAAGAAAACTAAATAAACTAAGATTACTGACAATAGAAGAAATGAATATAAATAATAAAATTAAACAATAGAAATAAATTGTAAAATCATATAAATTTAGCGGTTTTAATAGAGTTAAATGATATTTTAAGAAAAAAGAACAAACACAATCTAAACAAAAAGTGCAAAGTAACAAAAAATTGATGAGTTATTGTGTATATTTAAAGGGTTAACTTAGATAAAAAGTGATTGATTAACAAAAAAGCTATAAAAATTTACAAAAGGAAATAATGTCCTCAACTCATAAAAGGAAATGATTAACTGATATTTAAAGTGATTTTCTTATATATATTTTTATTCATTTTTTTGTATTAATTGATTATCCAAAAACATATAATGATTATCCAATTTTTGTTATTTGTCCTTTTTTGTTATTGGGGCCTTTTTCCTCTTTACTTGCTACTTATTTCTGTTTCTTTTTTTATTTATCTTTTTATCAATTTTAAAAATCCCAATTTCAAAATAATTATTAGCATTTTATTTTTATACCAGTGTTTTAGTTATTTTTTTTTTCAATTTCTCTATTTTTTTCATTGCTAAAAAAAGCAAGATTAAAAGAGAGATTTCTAATCCAAAAGATGAGATGAAAATAAATATTTAGCGCTTAATTTCCTTTCAATTTCATGGACACTACCAAACAGAGAAAGTCAATCCCTTTTCAAGGGAAAAGACTTTCTTGTAAAATGATTTCCTTGTACATAAAGTTTTTCACGAAATAAACATCGTGGAACTTGTGTTCTTCTTCATCGCACTTTCACTGCATCACCTTTGTAGCTCATTAGTGTATGTCTTGCGAGTTGCAACTGGCCAAGAAAGACAGAGATGTTTATTATAAGCAAAACTTACGAATTAGGTTTAATTCACAAATTAAGTTCAGAGACAATGTTATACAAATTAAAAATTTATGGATTACATTGCATGTTGGATTAAAGTTCTGGGACTACATTAAAAAAAAAAATTCATAGACCACATTGCACATTAAGCTAAAGTTCATGGACTGTTTATGTCATTTTCTCTTACTAAAATACAAAGGGAGGGCCTTGCTTTTTACCTGTTTTTTTTTTCTCTTTTCCTGCCTTCTAAAATTTATTGATAAATAATCTTAAATTGAGTGGGTTTTTTTTTTTCCTTCTAATGCTGATTTCGTGCACTTACTGATATCTACTTATTAATTATATTGACAATACATGGCTTATAATCAGAGTTGAGAGAGTGTTCCTGTTTATGGCTGTTATATGGCTGGTTTGGTTCGTGTTCATATACGTAACGTGCTAGCGGTGTGGCTCGTTAAAATCAGGCGTGAATTCCCAGCTTGGCATTTGAATAACTTGTCGAAAGCGATCTTTTAGCTGAACATTGAGTTATATAGCGAAAGGAACGATTTTTTTACTTGAATATCATATAATCTACACACACACACACATACATATATATATATACATATATATATATATATATATATATATATATATATATATATATATATATATATATATAGGAGAGCACTTCCCACGCGTGCATAAAAAAAAGTTTGCAGAGAAGGGGGATTGGTGGGAGCATGGAAGGGATGGAGAAAGTGGGAGGAGAAGCGAAAGAGTGGTTGAGATGAGAGAGAGATATGGAGAGAGAGAGAGAGTGAAAGAGGCGTTGGAAGTAGGTATCTAATACCTACTAATGACGATATCAACACCTGTTTATTTATAAACGAGTATTTTATAAGGACAAAACGCATATAATTGCATGGTCGTGGTTTAATATTTTTCGAGTAAACAAATAAAAAGCGAAAAAGTACATGGGAAATAATTCTAGTGTTTTGTTTACTACTCTGTCCATGTGTAATGTGCTGCTCTTTTCCTTCCATATCAATAATTTGACCTCATTTTTGTTCTTGTTGTTTACAGATTATATGTATCAAGATAGAGTAACTAATAAAGAGCATATCTAAATTAAGGGTTAATACCACGAAAAACCCCAAACTGATACATTTGTAACAAATTTACCCAAAACTAATTTTTTGATCACAAAAAATTCTAAACCGGTACACCTGTGACAATTTTACCCTCCGATAGTTTTCGTTAAATTTTACTATCAAATTTCTAAATTGGATGATACGTGGTAGTTGATTGATGTATCAGTTTAGGGTTTTACCCTCCGTTTGTCATAGGTATACCGGTTTGTGATTTTTCGTTGTATTAATCCAATTTAATGAAGGGTAAAATTGTTACAAATGTACTAATTTTGGGTTTTTAGTGATAAAAAAATTATTATTGGGTAAAATTGTCACAGGTGTACCAGTTTGCGGTCAAAAAATTAGTTTGAGGTAAATTTGTCATAAACGTACAAGTTTGAAATTTTCGTGATATTAACCCCTAAATTAATTATTTGATAATTATATCAAGAGCCCAAGTCTTGCGTCAAGTCCTTGCCAGGCCCCGCCCATTCATTGTTGGGCCTCAAGAAATGGTCAACCTCACCCAACGGGCCTACAAGGAGTCCTAGTCACTCCCTATTCTAGCCGAACTGGGTAGGGGTGAGCATGGTCCGGGTTGGGCTGATCCACCCCCTAACCCTAGGACCAACCCGCACAGTGTTGGTCCTCAATTTTGGGACCGAGGACCGCCCGTTGATTCCATGGACCCGCCCGGGAACCGGACCGACGGTCCGGTCTGGTTCTCGAGCGGGTCCATGGAACCGGTCTCACCAAATTTTTCTAGACAAATAAAAAAAAATATGTGGACCAACATCGGATAACAGAACAAAAAAAAAAGAACATAACTTTCCATACAATTCCTATACTATAATTGATTCTATTAACCACATCATCCATAAATCAAATGGATACCCATCAAATAAGTGTTCAGAGATAAGAGAGTAGAGAGTTATGAGTGTCTAGTTACGTTTTTCTTTTTTTTAAAAAAATTTTTTGGGTCAGATTTTTTTAATTAAAATTTTTAAAAAATAAATATATTATTATTATATTACCGGTCCGGTCCGGGTGGGCGGGTGGGCGGTTCCACACCGGGAACCGGGAACCGGACCGATACCCACCGGTTCCAAAAAATTGGAACCGGGAACCGGACCGGTCCCCTTGGGAACCACCGGTTCCGGTCCGGTCCCGGGCAGTCCTGGGTGGTCCTGGGCGGTCCTGGGTTTTTTGCACACCCCTAGAACTGGGTTGCCGAGCTGGTTGACTGCTCATTAAAACAGGTTGCAAACTCAACGTCGGTTCATCGTCTGCTTGGATTTTGACTCGCGTCTTATTCTATCTGCGAGATCAGTAGGAGAAAGTATTCAGTAGTTGCGTAGTACAGTGCCATAGGCTAACGTATCGTGTGTATTTTCTTACTTAAGCCCAATCGCGACTTGACAGATGTCGACAACTTGAACAAGCACAAAAATCAAAATCAAAATGTAGCTGGAATTGTCCTCTCTCTTCCCTGACCTTCTCTAGCTACGGTCATCTCCTCCATCTGCAGTCGTGGGCGGCATTGCATCCAAGCCAACTACTGCTGTGCAGCTGTGGCTGAGCCACCCTTCGTTGTCGCGGCAGCTTGCAGCCGTTGCCATCCATGGATGAGCACCTAGATTTGAGCAATGGTTCGCAATAGTCGTCGCGAAGGCTTGCGTCTGTGGATGCCCCAAATCTGAAGGTGTTCGAGCAAGAAGATGATCTCGAGGTGGATGACAAAGAAGCGAGGACTATCGGTGTGCCCTCGATATAAGTTCGCTTTGTGGATGCTCTAAATCTGGAGGTTAACGAAGAAGAAGATGATCTTGTGGTGGCTTGGGCATGGACCATGGCTCTATATCAGGCAATGGATGAATATGGCCGCGAGAGACGATGAAGGGGGCAGCTCTGTTTACGAGCCGAGGCAACAATTGAGGGATGGCTTGGCATGGACCTCCCAAACGCCTAACTTCGAGCAACGACGAAGGGGTGGACGCGAAACTACTGTAGATAGAGAATGAGGAAGAGAGAGCAAAAGAGAGGCAGATTTTTTTTTTATTTACTTGACATGTGTTAATGTATTATTGGATAGTGGCACATAAGTGCTTGCCACGTTAACATATGAAGCGGTGTCATGCAACCACTGGATACTTATTCGTTGGGAACAGTAATATTTGGTCATAGTACCACGTCATATAGGCTGACGAGGCAAATATTTATGTGCCAAAATCTAATCATACATTGACACATATATATGACGTGACAAAGTAAATATCTACCTCTCTTTTTCTCTCTCTCCCTCCTTCTCCATTTACGATCGTTCCCCGCCCACCCCTTCGTCGTTGCTCGTGGTCAGGCATTCGGGAGGTCCATGGCCAAGCCATACCTCCGTCGTTGTCACGGCTCGCAAACAGAGTCACCCCGTTCGTCGTCGCGGCCATATTTGTCCGTCGCCAGATCCCGAGCCATCGTCCATGGCCAAGCCACCGCAAGATCATCTTCTTCTTCGTCCACCTCCAGATACAAGGTATCCACAAACGCGAGCTCAGATCTGGGCATACAGATGGTCATCACCTCTTGGTCATCCACCCCGAGATCATCTTCTTCTTCATCCACCTCCAGATTGGGGCATCTATAGACGCAAGCCTCCGCGATGACGATTGTGAGCTGCCACTTAGATCTGGATGGCTCAGCCATGGACGGCAACGACTGCGAGCCACCGCGACAGAGGGTGGCTTGGCGATGAATGCACAACAGTAGTCGGCTTGGACACAGTGCCGCTGACTCCGCTGACGACTGTAGATGGAGGAGTTGGCTGTGGATGGAGAAGATGGAGAAGAAAGAGAACAATTCCAGTTAAATTATTATTATTTATTTATTTATTCAGGTCATTGACACGTGTCAAATTACGATTGGGTTTCAATAAAAACTACATGCCACGTCAGCCTACCATGTGATACTATGCAACGACCGAATACTTTCTCAATCAGTAGAGTATTTCATAAGCTTGAGTTTACCTATTTGGATGTAGGCTTCCGAGTTACTGAAAAGATATTACCCTCGCGCATGAATTTGATAAACAGAAACTACAGTCAAAATTTTTAGGTACCTTCTTTTGCGCTTAAGAAAAGATGATCAGGGTCACGACCAATATACCAGTGGAGTGCCCAGTTGTACATAAAAGAAATTCAAGCCTCTAGTAACTGTGATCGAAAAGAAAGGGAAACAAAAGATAGAATTTGGTATTACTGGAGACAACTTTAAGAAAAAAACAATGGAAATTTTTTCTCAATTGGTCATTCAAAGTTGAAGTTCACATCCATCTATTTAACTTAAGAATCTAACTAGTAGGAGACATAGCTTCGATGTGACACTAGAAATTCCACATTTATGTGATAATACATTTTTTATTGTAGGAATTGACCAATGTAAACTGAGTCAGGTGATTTCAATGTAACAATGGCTCTCGAATAGCTTGAAGTTATGTGATAGTCGGCCTTAACCCAGAAGAGGTTATGTTTCAACTACTCAAGTAAATGACACAAACATTACAAAACAATAGTGTTGGATATATGTACATAAGATATTAGGATATATCATGAATTGATAAGCAGAAACTTTAAGCAACTTACAGAATATCGTTGCTTTGGCCGACCTAAAGTGTTTCCGACCATAAGCAAACGAATGGACTAAAATGTGTTTCAATGAAGATTGAAGATATATACTAGTTCTCCTTACCAAAAAAAAAAGAAGATATATACTAGTTCTTCTCTCGCTAGGGTGGTTTATCCAAGTTGGGCCTGTGGAACTTTCACTTCAAATGATGCATGGAAACTGGTTGAAGGCTGTGATGGCAAAGTTCCCTGGTTCAGGCTCAGTTGGGTTTCATTGTCTGGTCGATCATATTTGGATAGACTGCAGAAAATTGGAAAATCGAGAAAGTGTTGTGACATTCAGTCAATGTGCAGCATGCAAACACCTCGAGGAGATCGACTAGGAATCATCACTGGCGAAAGGAACATGAAACTGAACTAGTAAGAGTTGTCTCTTGCTGATAAAACGCAAGTTCCAGACGAGATGAAGGTGATCTGCAGGATAGAGATTAGCATGTGATAAAACATAAAGGTCATTAGTATGTAATAGGTTACACAGGAAGTAAAAATTAGGATAGAAATGTAAAGACAGTAATGCAATAATCATGTGAAAAAGCCTTGTTACATGAGTAGGTAAAAGAAAACAAATACCAAATGAATTGCCCTGCAAGTTTGAATTCTTGACAGATGAACGTACTATAAGATGTTAAACCAACTACCCATTGTTTTTTTTTTTGGGTAAAGAACCAACTACCCATTGTTAAACGAGTCATTACTAGAGATTACCAATGGTATTAGTTAAGCTATTTTTTATATGCGATTAACAATAGCCGGTCTAAGAATTACTTTAATATGAAATACCTACTTGGGGAAAAACTTAGGTGACCATCTCTTGTGGGCAAGTCCACAAGAGATGGTCACCTAAGTTGTTGGCAAGTCCACGTCCATCTTTGTTCATTACAACTCAATGTATTATCCGTGCTAATTTACGGGTAGTACTTAATGTGATGGATCTTGTTCGGACGAGAAAAGAGATGACCCCTTCATATCAATTGCAACCCCAATTAATCGCGTTTCGATCAACCGGTACGACGCGAGACCTAAGCTACCTGATTGGGGAAAAACCCGACTCTACTTAAGTGAATTTGTAATGGATAGAGGGTCTTCAGGGAAAATTGGGATGATATCAAGGGTATGTCTTGGGTGCAAAGGTCATGGCAAAATACTGATGGTTCCTGCTTTACAGATCATGCAGAAAACACTTCCAATGGCAATCAGTATGGCCATCAAAAAAGTCCGACCGGACTCGATCCGGACCGATCCGAAGACCAAGGATGATTATTAATCATTGATTAGGTTCTGTTCGAGTAAGCCCGACCAGATCCGAACTGTTGGCATGCCTAATAATTAGGTCAAAGCATAGTTTGGAATGTCCCCGTGGATCACGTCCCAGCACAAATGGCAAGGA
Source organism: Syzygium syzygioides (assembly GCA_031216285.1). Taxonomy (NCBI): domain Eukaryota; kingdom Viridiplantae; phylum Streptophyta; class Magnoliopsida; order Myrtales; family Myrtaceae; genus Syzygium; species Syzygium syzygioides. The sequence goes on along the minus strand of CM062248.1, from coordinate 29,680,455 downwards.
CCATCTCTCGTTCTTTAGATTGGGCTGAGGTTTGGCTGCTTGTAGAATAATTTTCGGGCCAACGAGTCACAGCCTCATTGATCTAACAGTCTCGTCCACGCATTTAAGACGGGGGGACTTCCACCGTCCAAGAAGACGGCCCCCGTTCATTGTCATTCAATATCGTGATGAATGACGACTGCCATCGGACCATAGATCACACGGGCATGAATATCTTTGTTAAGGATCGCTGTACTTCGCAAAAAATAAATAATTTAAAAAAATATATGTCTAAAAAAATTATTTATATCACTTATTATAATAATTAGTTAATAAAAAGAACATCCATTTTTATGAACGATGAAATTATTTTTAAGTCATTCATTTTCGTAAGCGATGCGAATAATTATTTTCAAAAAAAAATTTTAATCATTTATTTTTTCGAGAAATAAACGGAAAGCCTTATATATAAGATTGGAGCATGTGTTCTTCGTTAAATCGCGTCATGTTTATTATAAATCTTCCTCTTTTGAACAGGATAGGGGCTGGGGCTCTGAGTTCGTGTCGTGTGTTAATGCAACTATAGGGATTCCATAACAGGTAGATAATTCCTTATTGTCGTCAGGGAAATTTGTTATGTATATAACATAGTTGTTGTACTGTTGAGAGAAGATGGTAAAAATCTCCCTAAGGAATTACCTAATGGGATGAGTTGCGAAAAAGATGTTGGAATTTGCAATAATTGCTAATTTTCCACATTAATACTCATTACAACTAATGTTCCATCTTTTGCTGGGCAAGTCATTCATCGGAATTGCATGAAAGGATAAGCAGTTTCAAGTTTCATTTCAAGTTTCATATAAGTTCCACCCAAAACACAAAACTTACACGTTTGAATAGTTTTCTCATTTTTTTAAACTTAAAACCTACCATGTCATGGGTTACAAGGTTAATTTCAGGATTTACCCAAGTTCCACCTGCATTATTAGTTACATGATTATAGTGAATCATCGCATTTGATGACCATAATTTACTATTACAATCTACTGATCACAACTTATATTTAGACATTCAAAGAATATGAAACATTAATTAAGTAAAATTTTCAATCATAAAATGAAAGCTCGGACCAGTGGTTCCGAATTGTACACTCATCGTAGGATGCCATGGAATACCGCAGAATCACACGAAAATATGGACCAAGAAAAACATAAAAACTTGGTCCAGATTTCACCTACCTAGAATTCGAAAAGTATCCATCGAAACAGGTTCCCCAATTATTTGAACCTGAAACCTACCCTACATATCCGGGAACCTAAAACTGAATAGGTTACCACCGATTCACTTGTTAGGTTCCGGGTTCTATCATTGAAATCACGCTCACCCTTAATTACATGGATGTATATTCCATTGCAATTTTATCCTAGATTAATTTACAATCCTAGGTCCATGTGCATCTCGAGTCAAGATTCCCGATACCCTTTACCGGACTCGGGTCCGTGTGGATCATGTCCATCGCAGTCGTAGACGCTACCGAGTCCCGCTTGAGTAATATTATGTAAATGGTGAACGATTGGACTAAACTTCCCAACAAAAATGGCCAAAAATCCGTTGACTTTCCTCTCGCCCCACCGAAACGAAACAGTCGAGAGGAAGTCAACAGAAGACTTCTCATTTCCGCCACTTCGCACGTGGTCAAAAACTGGGACGAAGAAGCTCGGAATTTCGCAGACCCAAAATGCCCCTAGACTTTTCATTGTGACATTGCCGAGCAGCGGAAAAGCCCTTAGTTTGTGGAACATTTGACTTTTTATCGTAATGAAGACCGTAAATTAGGTTATTAAAACTTTGAAAATCGATTGCTTTCTTAAATGTCGACAACTTCATCTATATTTATATCGTTTAAGTCAAATAGAAAAAAAAAAACTCGCTTTCGCCTCACTTTTCACAAGTGTCGATAATATCTCTTTAACATTTTTCCATGACGGTGAAAAATTTAGGTATTTAAATGTCTTCGTATATAGTTGCTCGTACTTCTTACGCATCTTCTCTTCGTTCTCCGAGCCTATAACGAGTCACTATAAGCAAATTGCCTTATATTTTTGCTAGTCGGACTGGCAACTTGCTAAGAAATTCTCCTCTTATCACTTATAAAGTTATATAAATTCGGGGCATGTTTGTGTACACTCAAGCAAAAGCATTGCGTTTTCGGCAAAATCCGGAATGTTGTTCAAGTTTTCTAGAAAATCACGAAAAAAACCTTCCACCTGAATTTGCGGGTCAACATTTGGGTATCGCGGAAAATTCGGGGTGTAAAAGGGGGAAAAAAAAGAGGGCTGAAATGCGTGAGTAGCAAGATAAGCCAATTTTAGGCGGGCCACGAATTTGACTTTACAATATCATCGCAACAATCATCGTAGGGCAGGAGGTGGGGCGGCCGAGTCGTATCTAACCTGTGTTTCGGGATCCTCCTCTCTTATTGTGCACGCTAGAGAAGTGTATGTAAAATGCTCGTAAATGAAACTCTATATTTCTTAAAATATATTTGATAAGTGTATTGATAGCATTATCTAAATATTTTACGTATTTGTCCAAAAAGAAATTTTATAATAATTATTTTTTTTTCCTGAAAAACGATTTGAGCATGACGGTACATCAACGGGGATCTACTGATCCCGTTGAATACGGCAGGCGCGGGTCGGTCCACCGGCTCAACCGCACTTCATTTAAAACGGGTCTTCCTTCAGTCGTTAATATCTCCTTCTTCCTTCTCCTTCTTCTGCTTCTCTCTCTCTCTCTCTCTCGCGCCGGCGAACACTGAAGACTCCGACCGATTCCCTCCGATTCGAGCGCCGGAGAAATGGAGTTCGCCGACGAGAGCGTGAGCGGCGGAGGAGCTGCCGCGGAGGAGGAGGAGGAGGCGGCGGCGTCGGCGTCGGCGTCGGCGTCCGGGGAGATCAGCGAGGTCGAGGGGAGCAAAATCGGCATCATGCGGGCCGTCGTGGAGCGCGAGGACCCTTCCGCTAAGGTTCTCTCTCTTCTTTTTCCGCGACTCCTTCGTCCGTTTCCCGTCGCCTGCCTTCTCCCGCGATTCGCGCGGCCCTGCTGATTCCCGCGTCGCGTCGGTGTGGAGCTGCATTTGGGCTTTCTCTAGCTTTTTCTGAGCTTCGGATTGGCTTTAGTCGCTGTGGATCGTCGCGAGCCGAGGGAAGTGATACGATGTTGCTCTCCGCGTCCTTGGTCGCGTGTGAATATGTTCCTCATGCCGGAACGAAGCTAGAGAGCAAGATTGACTGCGATTCGAGTTGAGCTGCGTTTCTCGTGGGTAATCCGTTACTCGATTTTGTCGGAATCGGAGCTGTGTTGTCTAGTGCTCTGCGACTAGCTTCCACCCTACGCTAGTGAATCATCCAAATTCGGATGCATATGTATTTGAGCAGATAGTCGACAATGTATTCGGTGGTTTCCTTTTCATGTAGCCTCAAAGTTGGAAACTTGGCTAATTTAAATTGGGAGGCTACTTTTAGGATTTGGTTTCTTAGATCATACCTGTTTTTAGATTGCTAAGTCGGGTCCTTGAATTTAATTTGCCTTGTCATTACGTTACGATTTTTAGTTGCAGGATGTGGATGATTTTATGATACGGAGGTTTCTGCGAGCTCGCGATCTAGATATAGAGAAGGCTTCTAAGCTGTTTCTCAAGTACCTGAGCTGGAGACGGTCTTTCGTCCCCAATGGGGCCATATCGGCATCGGAAATTCCAAATGACCTTGCTCAGCAGAAGTTGTTTATGCAAGGTCTTGATAAAAAGGGACGGCCTATAGTAGTTGTATACGGGGGTAGACATAATCCTTCCAAAGGAAGTCTTGAGGAGTTCAAGCGTATGATACTTCTCTGATTCTTCCAGATTTTCTTCTAACCAATATGAATTCATCGCTTCATGCAATAAGGTACTGAATTCGGCTAAAGTTGAGTTGTTTTACTGAGCGCAGGTTTTGTGGTCTACAGTCTTGACAAAATATGTTCCAGGTATCTCTTCTCCATATTGAGACTCTGCGCATAACAGAAATCTAAGAACATTGGAAACAGACTAATCTTCCAAAAATGAATTCCTTCAGAAGCATTCTGGTCAAGATGTCTAGCCTGTGAAGAGCAAAAATTGCATGTGTCACCTTATCGCATGATTGAAAAAGAACGGGCATATTACTTGCAAATGAAGCCCTTAAAGACTATATCTAGAACCACCCTCCCCAACGGGAATAGTATTGCAAAGTTTCTACTTTCGTAGACCGGTCCCTTATTGGTTTCTTGATTTCCAGTTTTCTAAAAAACCGTGATCAACCCAGGTCTTCCTTTTGCATTTGCTTACCAGTGTTGGTCAAATTTTAGCCAATAACTTGAGATGTTTCTTGGGTGCTGATCTTTCAGAATGCCTGGAGGGCAGGAGAAGTTTCTGGGCATAGCAGATCTTGAAGGATGGGGATACAAAAGCAGTGACGTTCGTGGATACTTAGCAGCACTGTCAATCTTGCAGGTTCAATCTTCTGTCTCCTGCTTTTCTTTTGAATCAGGTTAATGCCGATGAAAACATTAAACTAGAATTCAATACCTCCTTGAACAGTAGAAATGTGAAATTTTGTCTTTAAGGATTGCTTGCACCTTACCTGAAACTAGGTTTTAACAGAATACAAAATGTGCATACTGCGAATTAACTCTTTTGGTTGGTTGATGCCAGGACTGCTATCCAGAGAGGCTGGGCAAGCTCTTTCTTATTCATGTGCCTTACATATTTATGACTGCATGGAAGATGGTTTACCCATTCATCGACCCTAAGACGAAAAAGAAGGTATTGTTGGATTTATTACTTCTTGCTCACCATTTGAATCTTGTATGCTGACTTACTTTCAGAGTTCTTCAATTTGATTAGTAAATGAAGATTGCAACTTTTGGAATTCTCCTTCGTATTTAATTAGAAGAACACATAAACGTAAGAGCTCAATGAACTCCTATTGCGGCTGCAAGCATTAAAGAATAGCAATTTGTACTTCATTGATTTGTTTGGACATAAGGAAAATTAGTACAGCGCCACTGACCATAGTTATAAGGAATATATATCAGAAACCGTTGCTTCTTACCTGCTGTATTCAAGGTAGATGGTCGTATTGTTTCGACTGTCAAGACTGTCATAAGATTAGCACTCTGTGAAGTTTTATCTTTTAGTGTTGGAACATCATGTCCACCCTTGAAACTGTGGAGAGTGCATATGTGATGCTAACCGATTCTGATCTTATCTCTCAGATTGTTTTCGTCGAGAACAAAAAACAGAGAACTACTCTGCTCGGGGACATTGATGAAAGCCAGCTCCCGGATGTATACGGAGGCAGTTTGCCACTAGTTCCCATTCAAGACAGCTAAATTTCACTCGGATAACAAGAATTTTCTCCTCATTTCTTCTCTGGCCGTAAGCCTATACTATAGAATATAAAGAAGATATTATATGGCAAAATGTGGAACAATAGCCAAAATCCACGGCTGAACTGTCCTGATGATAGGTATATCTCTCGGTATTTATATTCTTTGTTTGAGTAATTCTTAGTGCGGTCGATTCAAAAACGTGTGGGGTTAATATACCAGATGGTGTGGTCCAATCCAATGTATTCCACTCTTCTGGAGAAATGATTCGTTTTGCCCACTCTGAGCATACAATGAAGGCGGTTTGAGCTAGAAACCGACCCGAACTGGCTCGTTCAATTTGATACCGAGCCGGTTTTTATGAAAATCGATTTGATTCAGGATATTCAAGAACCTAGAATAGGCTTAGGACCAGTGGACTTCTTGATTCCAAGGTCGGAACCGTCGGTTCCATCTCGGAACCTACAATTCCGCATGAACCGATTCTCCCTTTATTGAAGAATAAATTTTTTTGCACTTCTCGATATTCAAGTCATGCGCTACAAAATCACTTAACTAAAAAAAGTCCTCCAATAGACAAAGTTTTCTAATTATAAAATGTAATCATTAACTTTCGGTTTTACAAATGGAAAGGGATTTGATTAGCTTTGGCAGTTATATTTCCTTTTTTTTTGTCCCTTTTTTTTTTTGGCAATCAAGTCATCTAACTTCCTTGGTGGAGATGGAGACAGTGGCGAGGACAGAGTCCAGACGCTGGATGGATTGCTCGATCCTATTTCCATTTTTGTGTGTGTGGTTGTGTGTGCGCGGGCGCGGGGAGAGAGATATATATACATATTTTTAGGGAAAATTACATAAACCACCCCAATGAACTTTTGGTGGCAATAAATACCCTCGTGACCCAAAAGAACTATGAAATAATATCCCTTATATAATTAATTTTGTTACGGCTGTAATTCCTCAATTATTTTCCCTGCTACATGTCTTGCAAGTTGTGACTAGCCAAAAAAGAGAGATGTTTATTATTATAAGCAAAACTAACGAATTAGGTTGAATTTATTCATTGCAACTAAAACTACACATCCCAACTATGAATCTTGTCACTACTTCTTGACTATTTTTTTTCACCATTGTACCATGTTGAGCTGAGCATCTCGTTCGAGCTCTCTTGTGTGTTCGATCACCTGAAAGGCTCTTCACAGATTATGCTCGATATGGTGCTAATTGCCCAACTCTAGGAACATCATAGACTACTGACCTCTAGCAATTTTCTTGCTGTCATGGTGTCATCTGCTTGCTCTGTCTAAGCTCAATCCTGCTGCCAGTCAGTTATCCATCACCAGAAGTCTTTGCAAGAGCACGACCCTTTACTAAAATGGTGGAAACGGTTCTGATCTCGGACAACAATCTGTCTTTGAAATACATTCGACACGTGCTTCATAAAAGAATGGCAATCATGACAAATTCAGATATTCTTCATGACCCGTATTGTCCTCCCATCTTCGAAATGCAGAAGGGCGAAAGCAATTGCCAACTTCTCGCTGGGATAACTCAGATTGCTCTCCTTTTCCTCCTCTTCGATATCATGCAGCACGTTGGACGTCTGCGGTGTATAACCTTGAAGCTTCAATCTGTCGATTATCGAAGTTAACAAGTCCCTGATATTTTCCCACTCCAGATGAGAATTTTCCCCCGAAACAAATTCATGAGTCTCGTGGTCTGCATTGATCAGACTATACCCTGGTCTTTTGCTAATTCTCCTATCTCTCATTAAAATTCTCATCTGAGCTTTGCGGTTCCATTTACCAACTCCCCCATAGGTATTGGATAAAAGGACATAATCGCCATCGTGATGAGGATCCAGCTCATGAAGTCTTCCTCTTGCCTTTTCAGCTAAGTCAAGATGGTTATGATTCACACAGGCTCCAAGCAGAGTTCTCCAGACAACTGAATTTGGCCTGATGGGCATCTTTTCGACAAATTCATATGCTTGCTCAACCAGCCTGGCTCAACCAAAAATGTCGACCATACACCCATAATGCTCAACCACTGGTTCCATGCCATATTCTTTCTTAATGCTTTCGAATATTCCTCGGCCTTCCTCAACTAGTCCAGCGTGGCTACAAGCCACTAAAACTGCAGAGAACGTTATAGAATCTGGCTGCACTCGCGATTTCTTCATGTCATCGAACAATTTGAGGGCCTCGTCACCGCGGCCATATCGCCACAATCCAAGTCAACACATTCCTCTCAGGCATTTCGTGGAACACCCTCATTGATTCATCGACCGACCCACACCTGGAGTACATGTCTATCAAAGCGGTCGCAATAGAAATCGTCCAACTCAAGCGACTTCTCTGAACGTAACAATCGACCCACCTACCCAATTCCAAAGCCCCTAAGCTGGAAACCGCCGAGATCACGCTGAGCAAAGTGACCCTATCCGGTTCAAAACTCTCCACCAGCTGCAAATCCCGGAAACAAGCCAAGGCATCGTACCCAGATCCATTATTCGCGTAACACCCAATCAAGGACGACCAAGACACCAAGTCTCGCTCAGGCATTTCGTCAAACACCTTCCGCGCCGGCCCCACCGCACCGGCACACCCGTACGCACTGATCAGCGCGTTCTAGACATAAACGTCGGAGTCGAGCCCGAGCTTCACGATCAGGGACTGAAGGCCGCGGCCCATCTCCCGGAGGCGAGAGCAGACCTTGAGGACGAAAGGGAAGGTGAAGTTGTAGGGCGAGACGCCGCGGCGGAGCATCTGGGGCGAAGAAGGAGCGAGGAGTGGGGAGGGGAACAGAGGGCGTGGGATCTGATGATGGGTCTTGTAAGCGACGGCGTCGGGAGAGGAGATACCGGCGAAGAGAGAGCGGGCGTGGGGCAAGCTCTCGGGGGCGGAGGGAGGCGGCGTCGTCCTGGAGGCTGGTCTTGATGACGAGGGGGAGCGGAGCTTGTAGACATTGTTCATGGATGATGTTCTCGCGTTGCATTGCCGGGTCTTGTCATGTTGGCCCACTTTGATTTATACATTGAGCCTGCTAACTAGTTTGATTTTTGCAATTGGGTCCTTTTCCCTGTCAATTGTGTTGCGGTTAGCGGCTCCTTCTATTTTGCTGACAATACATCATTATTCATGAACTGTATCTTAACAAGTGGAGCTTACGTCCTATGTGGCATTCACGTCAGCAACATGCTAAAAAAATTCTTATTTAAGGGGAAAAAAAAAAAAACAGAGCACACTGGCCGTGGCATTGATGAGCGCTAACTATTCTCCACGAAATTTGTCGGCCCTATCTCCGGAAAGGCCGAGCTAGCCCTCCCCAGCATCGGACCTGGCTAGGTAATGACAGTGGTTTGGTCTGCGTTGGCAAGGCCAATACCGTATACTCTAATTCCTCATACTATGGTTTTCACGTCGCTACCTCATAAATTCTCATGCAAAATTTTCCCATCACACTTGCTTTCTGTAAAATTGAGAAACAATAAGTGTCTTCCAATGTCGTTGCCAGATTCGGTTATACCACCTTTGCCTTTACCTTCATCAATGGCAGTGCAAGCACAAATAGATCGGACACCTCTCTCTACCTATCTGGCATGCACGAGAGTAAAATGCTATGGATCCGTGGTCGATGATCCCAATCCACCTTCAATCCAAGGTCCATATGAGAACGATGACCTTGTTCCATCATGCAAGAGATAGAGAAGGGTGCTGAGGTTTAGCAACCGATGGCTGGCATTTGGCGGAGCAACAGCAATGACGGTCGCAGCTGTATGCATACCGGACTAAGGGGAAACTAGGGTTTATGCTGTGGCGGATCTTGCTGACATATAACTTGAAAAGCAGAGAAACTCATTAGAAAAATATTTTCATCTTCTCAAGAAGCAGAACTCCCATGAAAACTGAGTGATAGCAAATCAAGAGAAGAGATCAACGCAGATCTGCAACTTCCTGTTTGTTTTATCTCCGTGTAACACGAACAAAACATCATATTTAGCCAGCAAAATACATATAAAAAGTATGCCATTCATTTGCTACCTCGGATATCCCCCAAAAACGTGACAAATTACATTGTATGGTTGATTCTAACTGATGTAAAGTTAAGTAAACTATTATATCCGTAACTCAACTATTCATCTTCAGCAGATGTAGATGTATGATGTGGGAAACTCGACCATACATCGGACCAGGTCCGGTGCCCATCAATTACCTCCTTCACAACTGAGGCCACTTCCCCCACACTTACTCGAACTTGATCTTTGCTGTCTCTCTCTCGAATGGTCACATCAACTTGAGAATCGACAGTAATTGCAAAGGGCACACCAAGCTCATCGGTTCTCGCATATCTCTTCCCTATGGTGTTGCCTGTAAATATAGCCAGGGCACAAATAGCAGATGATCATCCAATGTACCTTTGGTGCTTTCACCAAGGACAAGAAAGTAAAGCTCGATCCAGTATACAGCTAAATAACAAAACAAGTCCTCATCTAATTTATTTGTGTATCATTCAAGACTGCAGACCTGACACCAACCTTAACAGTTCCCACATATCATAGCTAAGATTTTAACAAGAAAAAAGGGAAAGAGGAAAGAGAAGATGCCTATTAATGGAGCTAATCCAAGCATAAGGAAAAAATAATACAATCTTAGAAAAACAGGCAATCAAACCCCTCTAGAAAATCCCCTTACATTGTGAATAAAACAAAAAAGGAGTGATCAAAATATAGTATTCATGTACACACATACGAAAAGAAAAATGCTTCACAAATTATAGCTCTGTTTTTAAGAAAGAAAAAGCAAAGAGAACAAAGATGTCCATCAAACTTTGGAGCTGATCCTAGCATGAGGATAAATGAAAACAGTTTCAAGGAACACACTCACAACCCTCCATAAAATCCCCTTCTATGGTGAGTAAAGAAAAGAGAGTGACCAAGATATAAGCACCATGTAAATATGTACAAAAGAAACTCATTTCACGCAAGAAATTAAGAACCTAAATTCTATATTGGATAAGTACCTGTAATGTCAATCTTGTGTGAAACACCAGCCACAGTCAGTGATCTGCTAATAAGTTGAGCAACTGACTCATACTCTGGCTTCTGAATCAATGGGAAAACCGTACACTTGATAGGTGCTACGAGTGGAGGGAAGCAGAACACATTTAGTTGTTCATCCCCTGCTTTGCTGGGCCTTGTATAGAAAGAATGCTCATAAAGGCAGTATATTATGCGTCCAATGCCAAAAGACGGTTCAATAACAGATGGTGTAAAAACCCTCTGATTTTCCCTTATCTTCTGCTTAGAAATCTTGACCATGTTATCCTTGATTATTACACTCTTCCCCAATGTGCATACAAGAAATTCAGCCTCTCCTTTGGATTCTAAAGCTGCCTTCAACTGCAAAGCTTCCTCTTCACCCATTGCCTGGTATTAACAAGACAAATGCAAGCATAAACTAAAGGAAGAGATTCCTAATATGCTTAGCAAAAGAGCAAAAACCAAGGAACCTCCAGTGTATACCTCCAGAGATTCAACAACCATCTTTTGGTTTCCCTTAAAGGCAAGACCGAGTTCCTTCTTGTTTGAAGAAATTACCAGTTTCTGCATTTATACTTCAATTAGTTAAGTCATGATAACAAACTCAAGCATTTACAAATAAAGGGCAGACACTCGCTCCATGTCATCCAAGAATCACTAGCAAAGTTGACTAGTCTGATGAATTACCTCCACTTCTCTGGGTTCAGAAAATTTTTCATGGGCAACAAGGGCAACACCACTTTTCTCCTGTCAAATGATAATAATCATCACTCCAATTAGATGCCTCAGTAATTAGCGGAACATATACATTTCTAAAATTTCTCTTATTCAGTGTTCAACCCCCTCAAAATGTGCCAGATAATGTTTTCCTTCCTTCAAACAGTATATTAGACAAAAGAATATAATTGTGCAATAATGGATAACATATGTCATCCAACAAATGGCTGCCACGCAAGATGGCTAAAAAGAGAACCTATACAATGTGACAAAACCACACCTTGCTATACAGAGATCATTGAAGAAAGAAGTACTGTGGATGAAATTATTTATAAGTATTATTAATTTCTTAGGCATATTGGCAGCTTATGATTCACATTCCATAACTTTGCTTCTGCTACCTAAAAATTAGAAACAGGACAAAGAGTTCTGGAAGATTTCAGACAGACTCAAGATAACCTTACGATAAAATCATTTCACTTATTGAGATAACAAAAGATGCAGCTGTTTCTTTCAGTATCCTGAATGTGCACCTTCTCCAATTAAAAAAAAGTACTTGTAAAAAGGCAACATAAATCTTACCGTATGTGCTCGTAAATCATACGCTGACCTATCTGCAATACCAACACACTCGATCCAACCATAGGAACACTCAATTTCAGCATCCCAACAATCTGCTGCATAGTGAGCCATTTCGTTTGCAAGATGCTGCCTAAACCGTAAGCGATCCCTGTCTATGCCGAGCCGAGTTAAAAATAGATATACTCTCCCAATGAAGTAGCCAAGAGTCGCATTGTTCACAGTTCCCTAAAAATAAACATCGAAATTTGTGAGACTCAAAGTGAACAAGTTAGGGCAGGAAAAATCAAGTCCAAAAGATGATTCAAGCTAACCTTTGAAACTGCTTCACCAAGCTGAGTTTTAATAGCAGATTGGCCAGACATTTGTTGTTCCCTTGGGAACATCAGAAATTCCAGATCTGCAACTTGAGAAAACTTTGGATGGGATTTATCTTCTGGATCAACAAAATGCTCGATCTCAGCGAGAGTGAACTCACGGACTCTTAGAAGACCTTGGCGAGGAGAAATCTACACATGTGAAAAGCATTAGAATCAATCGTAGACTAAAATATAAAGACATGGTGAAGATAATGACAATAACTAAACTACAGCATTGGAGACCGCGTTTTCAGCCCATTGACTAACAAGACAATCAAATCTTACATGTAACGCGGTCATACAACAAGTTATGCTACGCAATAGTATCAGAGCAGAGATCATGCATACAACCGAAGCATGTAAACATGAATGATTTAAGATGATCAGAAAGAATGATGCACAACCTCATTTCTGAAAGCCTGACCAATCTGAGCAGCAGCAAAGGGGAGTTTATTGCCATTATAATAATAAAGGTCTTTGAAATTGACAAAAATGCCTTGTGCAGTTTCAGGTCGCATGTACCTGCAGTAGATTGAGTAAAAAAACACTACCGTAAATCTCAATGACATAAAACCAAACATATACAAAACCAAAAGCTACAATAACAACTATGAAACAAGAACTTAATTCATTTGAAGTCTGCACCATTGGCATGACAGCGTGACATCCATTGGTGGTACTTACCCGGGGAGCAAACCAGATGGGCCTATGGACGTTTGAAACATCAAGTTGAACGGATAGGGATCGGAGAGAGGGTTTTTGGTGTCAGGAGCTGCGATACCATATTCTTTTATCTTGGCACCCAATTCATCAGCGGAGAGATCATCCAAAGTTGCAAGTACAAGCTTTAGTTCCGCAGCCTTCTCTGCACTAATGCTCAAATCCTTTTGGAGCTTCTCGTTACAAAAATCTTTGAGCAGATGGTCAGCTCGATAGCAAGTCCCAGTTTTCTCATCCTTCACCATAAGGTCAGTAAACTTGTCCACGTGACCCGACGCCTTAAGTACAATCTCCGGAGTGACACAAGGGCAATCGACCTCCAACATGCTCTCCTCGTGAACAAAATGCTAATAATAGAAATAAAAAGATTAACACACTTAGACCCAGAGAAAATGGATTCTTTTCTTCTGATAACAGTCAAACAAATGTTTAAAGATTATCATCTAATCTACACACGGTTCTGCATCCGGGCGTTTTCCACAAGGGCACAATACGCACATGTAAAGATCCAGAATAACAAAAGAATGAGGAGACAATCCTCATACATGGCCCTTGCTCAGCAATATTGACAAAGATAAAAAGGAAAAAACACACTGCTATGATGTTGTAAACAGCCGTAAGTGGGCACATAAATTGAACCAAATCACACATGTCCACCTTGAAGTCTCTGGGAAAGGATCTCTAGCGAACCTAAATGCCCATCAGAACCTATTTCCAGTTACTTCACTCGGATTCTCCTCAGAACTCTCGCTAGAGAATGTGAATTTTGACAAATCAACAAACGATCGTCTAAATAACTAAGTTAAGGGAAACGATCGAACCATTGAAACCCATAAATTCGAATTCAGCCTCGAAGAGAAAGCAAAATCACTAACACCAATTCGCAACGACAAACTGTTACCGGCTACAGCATCTACTACTGTCGCGAGAATTCAACTCGAATCCACGGCTAACCTGACGCCAGTACGCCAAGACGTTGGACTTGACGGCGCAGCCGGGCGGGCCGTAGTCGTAGAGCCCCGCGACGCCGCGGTAGATCTTGAACGACGGAATGTAGAACAGGCGGCGCTCGAGCGTGTTGACCACGGCGTGGCGGAACGCCTCCCGGGTGAGGGCGCCGTCGCCGGCGCCGGAGACGGCGGCCTGGAGCTGCTTCTCGACGCCGGCCTTGTCGATCTTGAGGGCGTTGAGGGCGGCGATGGCGGCGTCGATCTCCGGCTTCGGGGCCTTGCCAGCCTTGAGGGCGCGGACGGCGTTGCCCTGGGCGTCAACGGCGGCCTGCTTGTCGGCGAGGGCCCTGCGGAGCGCGTCCTCGGAGGTGCGGTCCATCGCCGCGGCGGCGGCGGCGGCGGCGGCGGGGGAGGCGGCTGCGGGGGAGGCGGGCGGAGGGGGAGGAGGTCGGCGGGGGAGGGAGAAGAGGCGAGGGATGGAGAAGCGAGAGGCGAGGGGAGTGGATGAGGCGAGCCTGGCGAGGAGCGAAGGAGAAGAAGACGATGACGATGACGATGACGAAAATAGTGGCATGCGAGAGCGTCCTCGCGGCTATTGCTGAGGGGAGATAAATATCTTGTGCTGCCGCTGTCGCTTAGGGTTTTTGGGAAGGGGGAGGGAGTGATTGGGAATACCTTTTCGAGATTCTCCCGATTTTTTAATGGAAATTATTATTATTTTAGATAATTACATAAATAGTCCTTGAACTTTATTCCAATGGACGATATAGTTTCAGAATTTTTAATGTAGTCTCTGAAATTTAGCATAATATTTAATATAGTCCATAAATTTTAAATTTATTTAATGCGATTCCTGAATTTTTTATATATATTCAATGCAGTCTCCGGTTATTAAAAGTCCAGGGACCGCATTGCACATCGGGCATAAATTCAGGGATTGTTTATATCATGTTCCCTTATTATTTCCAATGGACGGATTGGACAGTTACACGCGGGATTTTAGTGTTTGGTGACCTTGGTGATTGTTAAAATAAAATAATATCGTTCACCGTCGTTCGACAAGAAAATTTACGAGATCATCGTCTGCTTGAACTTAGTTGAGTAACTGAGTACTCTCACATGTCGATAATTCATTGATAATTGTGTAAATTATTTGTTAATCCAGGCAATGGATCTAATTAAAAGTCCAGATAGCTATCTTCTCTAAGTACTGTTTTAAGATTGTCGCTTAAGATTGTCGATTGCCAAAACTGAGGCGAGATAACGTTTCGATGCCATGTCTAGTGATGTGGTATGTCCAATCATCAAATAATTGTAGCAAAAAATGTGAAGTTGCCTGAGTGTATTGTTATGAGTGGGATTGGATAGGAGAATATTAAGGATACTTGTGGAAACATGAATAAGTGTATTGGAAGCCTTAAAATTTATCACTAAAATGTAATTGAGTTATAAAAACTTACAAAAAAATGTAATAAAGTCCAAAAACTTATCAAATTAATACAATCAAGTCATTTTATTAACTTCGTCTAATTTGATTAACGGATATTAAAAAGGTGGACATTACTTTGATTATTATTTTCTTTATTTTACATGACAATGACGTGGCTAAATTAGATAATTGTACTAATTTCTATCAAATGTTGTACTACGCAGTTGTATTCCCTTTTTTTCTTTACTTTTTTGCAATCGAGTCATTTATCTTCCTAAGTGGATATGGAGACAATGGCAGGGACAGACACGAGACTTTGAATGGATTGCTCGATCCTATTTTGTGTGTATTG
This sequence comes from Syzygium syzygioides, assembly GCA_031216285.1. NCBI lineage: Eukaryota > Viridiplantae > Streptophyta > Magnoliopsida > Myrtales > Myrtaceae > Syzygium > Syzygium syzygioides. The sequence continues at coordinate 29,664,917 of CM062248.1, read as the reverse complement.
GATTGTGTGCCTATGTGCCAGCCCGATCATAGAGAGCAAGAGATTTTTTTTAACTCTAGCTTTTTTCGATTTTTTTTGTTTATCTTTTTATAGGGAAAATTACACAAACCCCCCCCCCCCAAAGAACTTTGGTGGCAATACATGTTTTCATCTGCGTTTTAAACATTAATTTGTTACAGCCGTTAATCCTCAGTTTTTTTTTTCTCTGCTACGTGGGTGCACATGACTTTAAGGGGTCAAAGTATATTTTCATCTTATTTAAAAATAACTCTTTTTATTCTAATTGTTGTCAAGAAAAAAAAATATAGAAAATGAGAGAAAAATAAATTAACGAAAATTGCTAACAACAAAAGAAAGGAATATAAATAAGAGCAATAAATAATCAAACGTTGTAAAATTTATATAAATATAGCCAATTTAATAGAGTTATATGATATTTTAATAAAAAAAGATTAATATCACAAAAAACTCAAAACTGGTACACTCATAATAATTTTACCCTGAACTATTTTTTTTTACCATCAAAAACCTTATGCTGATATACTTGTAACTATTTTATCCCGAACTATTTTTTTGACCATCAAAAACTCTAAACTGATACACCTGTGATAATTTTATCAAAAACTAATATTTTGACCACTAAAACCCCCAAAACGATGCATTTATGATAAATTTACTCTTCGTTAATGTCCGTTAAATTGGATTAATATTATGAAAAATCATAATTTGGTAAACTTGTGACAAATAAAGGGGTAAATCTCCAAACTAGTACACTCGTCAATTGCCACGTGTCATCAAACTTAGCAATTTGACAGTAAAATTTAACAAAAACTAACTTATGGTAAATTTATCACAGGTGTATTAGTTTATGATTTTTTGTGGTCAAAAAATTAGTTTGGAGAAAAATTATCATAAGCGTACCAATGTGAGATTTTTGATGATAAAAAAAAATAGTTCGAAGTAAAATTATCATAAGTGTACTAGTTTGGAGTTTTTTGTGGTAAAAAAAATAATTCGGGTAAATGTATCACGGGTGTATCAGTTTGGAGTTTTTCGTAGTATTAACTCTGGAATATAAAATAAACTTCATCATCACCTAGAAATAGAGATGACTAAGCACTCTAGAGTTTGGTCCATGCGCCAAGTCATATGTTTTAGAAATTCACGATTCGACAATTTTTTTTGAAATTCTAACAACATTTTTTAAATAATTGGTTCACGGGCTTTCCGTAGGCACAAAAATCGAGTTAATGGGATATTGAATGAAAAAGTTATGCTCGATCAAAATTTGATCCAATTTAATTAAAATTATATATAAATATAATTTATTTTCATAATTTTCTCAATCAAATAGTTTTTTTTATCTGTTCTAATTTAACTCTCAACTTACTCTCAAACTTTTATCCTGCTTCTTGTAAGGCGTGTGAGTCAAAATCCACATCTAAAACTACACGTCCATATCCCTAACCCTCCTGAGAAGATGGAGATTCGAACTCCCTACCTCCCCTTCCCAAGTAGGAAAGGTGGCCACTGGCATAATCAAATTGTTTCAAATGCTTTATCTTGTGATATTTAGAGCTTTTTATTCATTTAAGTTATTTATATTGTTTAGCTTTTCCCTTAAGACCAATTTATCAAATCGGCCTCAAAATCATCAACGGCACTCTTCTATCTTCAACACATAAGATAACACCCTTCTACATTATCTTCAAATCTGGGAGGCTCTATATGCTATCACTTGGCCACGAGGCCTTTGCTAGGTTTTTCAAGTTTTTATATTTCCTAACTTGCTAATGTTGGGATGGTTTTAAAACCAACTAGCTGCAAGTTGACGTAAATGCAGGTTGACAAGTATTTGATTCTTCAGAAATGAATGCATTGGAGGAGAAAATGGGAGAGCAACATAAAGAAGGCGATTGAATGAGAAGACGACACATGCCGCCACGTGTCGTCCATTCAATAGTCTTTTGGAGGAGAAAGTTTTCCCTAAAGGGAAAAAGCTTGAGAGACAGAGACCTCGAGACCCTCTTTGGAGAAATTTTGTACCTTCTAATTTAGGTGATCGGATTTGTGCTTTTTTTGCACTTTGTTAATATCCTTATATGATCATTTTCTTCTCATTTTAGAGAGAGAAGAGAGCGAGTGGAGGCTTGAGGATGATAGAATAGCACTTTGACTTTGACGGTAAGAGCAGCTTTAGTGGTAGCTACAACACCTTTAACCGTCTCTCCTTCGATGTGAGGCTGCTTGACCACCACCATGACCATAGCTCCGCCTCTACCGCCGAGGCCCACCGGTCCTCCTCCGCTGCATCCCGAGGCTTGTATTCCCAGACTACCGGCTCCACCGCCACATAGGATCCAGCGCCGTTAATAGCATCTACCTCTGTAGCCATGATAGAGTCTTTTTCTTCACTAAATGACTCAGGTGTACCGGTTTGGGATTTTTTGTGGTAAAAAAAATAATTCGAGTAAATTTATTACGGGTGTACCAGTTTAAAATTTTTCGTAGTATTAATCCTAGAATATAAAGTAAGCTTCATCATCACCTAAAAAAAGAGACGACTAAACTCCCTAGAGTTTGGTCTATGCGCCAAGTCATATGTTTTAGAAATTCGCGATGTGGCAAATTTTTTTGAAATTCTAACTATATTTTTTAAATAATTGGTTCACAGGTGTAGGTATAAAAATCGAGTTAATGGGATATCGAATGAAAAAGTTATGCTCGATCAAAATTTGGTCCAATTTAATTAAAAAATATATAAATATAATTTCTTTTCATAATTTTCTCAATCAAATTATTATTTTTTGTTAGTCCTACTTTAACTCTCAATTTACTCTTAGACTTTTGTCATGTCTCTTGTAGGGCATGAGAGTCGAAACTCACATTTAAAACTATATGTCCGCACCCCTAACCTCCTAAGAAGGTAGGGATTCAAATTCCCTACCTCCCTTTCTCAAGTAGGAAGAGTGGCCACCGACGCAATCAAATTGTTTGAAATGTTTAACCTTGTGAGATTTAGAGCTTTCTATTCATTTAAGTTATTTACATTGTTTGACTTTTCCCTAAAGGCCCATTTATCAACGCGGCCTCAAAATCATCAAGGGCACTATTTTATCTTCAACACATAAGATAACAGTCCTCCATATTGTTTTCAAATCTGGGAGGCTCTATATATCACCATTTGGCCATGATGCCTTTGCTAAATCTTTCAAAGTTTTTATATTTCCTAACCTGCTGATGTTGGGATGATTTTGAAACTAATTAGCTGTAATTTGACGTAAATGCAGGTTAACAAGTATTTGATTCTTTGGAAATAAATGCATTGAATGAGAAAATGGGAGAGCAATATAGAAAATGCTATTGAATGAGAAGACGACACGTGGCACCACGTGTCGTCCATTCAATAGTCTTTTATAGGAGAAAGTTTTCCCTGAAAAAGCTTGAGAGACAAAGACCTAGATACCCCTTTTTCTCTCGAGAAATTTTGTACCTTCTGATTCGGGTGATCGCATTCATGCTTCTTTTACACTTCGTTGATATCTTTATATGTTTATTTTCTTCTCCTTCTAGAGAGAGAGAAGAGAGCGAGTGGGGGCTTGAGGATGATGGAATAACGCTTTGACTCGGATGGTGAGAGCAGTTTTGGCGGCAGCTGTAACACCTTTGACGCCTCTCCTTCGACGCGTGGCTGCTTGACCACCACTATGGCCACAACTCCGCCTCTATCGTTGAGGCCCACCGGCCCTCCTCCACCGTGTCTCGAGGCTCGTATTTTGCAACTACTGGCTCCAACGCCGCATAGGATCCGGCGCCATCAACAGCATCTACCTATGCAGCCAAGACGGCGTCTTTTTTTCACCGAATGACTTAAGTGTACTAGTTTGAAATTTTTTGTGATAAAAAAATAGTTCGGATAAATTTATCACGGGTGTACCAGTTGGGGTATTTTGTGGTATTAACCCTAGAATATAAAGTAAGTTTCATCATCATCTAAAAAAAGAGATGACTAAGCTCTCTAGAGTTTGGTCCATGATCTAAGCCATATGTTTTAGAAATTTGCGATCCCAACAATTTTTTTTTTTGAAATTCTAACAACATTTTTTAAATAATTGGTTCACGAGCTTTCTGTAGGTACAAAAATCGAGTTAATGGGATATCGAATGAAAAAGTTATGCTTGATCAAACTTTGGTCCAATTTAGTTAAAAAAAATATAAATCTAATTTATTTTCATAATTTTCTCAATCAATTTTTTTTATCTATTCTACTCTAACTCTCAATTTACTATCAAAGTTTTGTCATGTCTTTTGCAGGGCGTGGAGTCGAAACCCACATCTAAAACTACACATCCGTACCCCTAACCCTCATGAGAAGATGGAGATTCGGACTTCTCATCTTCCCTTCCCAAGTAGGAAGGGTGGCCACCGGCACAATCAAATTGTTTGAAATACTTAACCTTGTAGGATTTAGAGTTTTCTATTCATTTAAGTTATTTATATTGTTTAGCTTCCCTAAAGGCCTATTTATCAACTCGGCCTCAAAATCATCAAGGACATTCTTCTATCTTCAACATTTAAGACAACACCCTTCCATATTGTCTTTAGATCTAGGAAGCTCTATTTACTGCCACTTGGTCATGAGACATTTGTTAGGTTTTTCAAGTTTTTATATTTCCTAACCTACTGATGTGGGGATGGCTTTGAAATCAATTAGCTCTAATTTGATGTAAATGCGGGTTGACAAGTATTTGATTCATTATAAATGAATGCAATGAAGGAGAAAATGGGAGAGCAACATAGAAAAGGTGATTGAATGAGAAGACGACACGTGGTGCCACGTGTCATCCATTCAATAGTTTTTTGGAGGAGAAAGTTTTCCTTGAAAAAGCCTAAGAGATAGAGACCTAGATACCCCTTTCTCTCTCGAGAAATTTGTACCTTCTGATTCGGGTGATCGGATTCATGCTTCTTTTGCACTTCGTTGATATTCTTATATCATCATTTTCTTCTCCTTTTAGAGAGAGAAGAGAGCGAGTGGGGGCTTGAGGATGATGAAATAGTGCTTTTGACTCGGATGGTGAGAGCAGTTTTGACGACAGTTACAACACTTTTAGATGCCTCTCCTTCGATGCGTGGCTGCATGACCACCACCATGGCCACGGCTCCGCCTTTGCTGCCAAGGCCCACTGGCCCTCGTCTACCGCGTCTCGAGGATTAAATTCCGCGACTATCAACTCCACCGTCGCATAAGATTCGACGTCGTCAACACCATTTACCTCTGCAGCCACGACAGAGTCTTTTTTTCACTGAATGACTCAAGTGTATTGATTTGGAATTTTTTGTAGTCAAAAAAATAGATCTGGTAAATAAACCATATGTTTTAGAAATTCGCGATCCCGACAAATTTTTTTGATATTCTAACAACATTTTTTAAATAATTGGTTCACAGGCCTTTTGTAGGTACAAAAATTGAGTTAATGAAACATCAAATGAAAAAGTTATGCTCGATCAAAATTTGATCCAATTTAGTTAAAAAAAATAAAATATAATTTATTTTCATAATTTTCTCAATCAAAATTTTTTTGTTTGTCCTACTCTAACTCTCAACTTACTCTCAAACTTTTGTTATGCCTCTTGCAGGGCGTGGGAGTCAAAATCCACATATAAAATTACATGTCCGCTCCCCTAACCCTCTTGAGAAGGTGGGGATTTGAACTCCCTACCTCCCATTCTCAAGTAGAAAGGGTGGCCACTGGCATAATCAAATTGTTTCAAATGCTTTATCTTGTGATATTTAGAGCTTTCTATTCATTTAAGTTATTTATATTGTTTAGCTTTTCCCTTAAGACCAATTTATCAACTCGGCCTCAAAATCATCAACGGCACTCTTCTATCTTCAACACATAAGATAACATCCCTCCACATTGTCTTCAGATCTAGGAGGTTCTATATGCTGTCACTTGGCCATGAGGCCTTTGCTAGGTTTTTCAAGTTTTTATATTTCCTAACCTGATCATGTTGGGATGGTTTCGAAACCAATTAGCTGTAATTTGACGTAAATGCGGGTTGACAAGTATTTGATTCTTTAGAAATGAATGCATTGGAGGGGAAAATGGGAGAGCGACATAAAAAAGGTGATTGAATGAGAAGACGACAAGTGGCACCACGTGTCGTCCATTCAATAGTCTTTTGGAGGAGAAAGGTTTCCCTTAAAAAGCTTGTGAGACAGAGATTTAGATACTCCTTTTTCTTTCAAGACATTTTGTACATTTTGATTTGGGTGATCAGAGTCGTGCTTCTTTTGCACTTCTTTGATATCTTTACATGATCATTTTCTTCTCCTTCTAGAGAGAGAAGAGAGCGAGTAGGGGCTTGAGGATGATGAAACAATGCTTTGGCTCGAACATTGAGAGCAGTTTTGGCGATAGCTGCAACACCTTTATACGTCTCTTCTTCGACGCGTGGTTGCTTGACCACCACCATGGCCACAGGTCCGCCTCTGTCGCTGAGGCCCACGGCCCTCCTCCGTCGATTCTCGTGGCTCGTATTCGGTGACTACCGGCTCCACCACCATATAAGATTCGGCGCTGTCAACACCATCTACCTCTATAGCCACGATAGCATCTTTTTATCACTGAATGACTCAAGTATACCAGTTTGGGGTTTTTTATGGTAAAAAAAATAATTTAAATCAATTTATTACGAGTATACCGGTTTGAGATTTTTGTAATATTAACCCTAGAATATAAATTAAGCTTTATCATCACATAGAAAAAAAAGATAACTAAGCTCTCTAGAGCTTAGTCTATGCTCCAAGCCGTATGTTTTAGAAATTCGTGATCTCGACAATTTTTTTTGAAATTCTAACGAAATTTTTTTAATAATTGGTTAACGTGCTTTTCGTAGGTACAAAAATCGAGTTAATGTAACATCGAATGAAAAAGTTATGCTCGATCAAAATTTGGTCCACTTTAATTAAAAAATATATAAATATAATTTATTTTCATAATTTTCTCAATCAAAGTTTTTTTTTGTCTGTTCTACTCTAACTCTCAACTTTCTCTCAGATTTTTATCATTCTTCTTGTGAGGCGTGAGAGTCGAAACCCACATCTAAAACTACATATCTGCACCTTTAACCCCATTGATAAGGTGGGGATTCGAACTCCCCACCTCCCCTTCCTAAATAGGAAGTGTGGCAAATGGTGCAATCAAATTGTTTGTAATGCTTAACCTTGTGGATTTTAGAGGTTTATATTCATTTAAGTTATTTATGTTGTTTGGCTTTTCCCTAAAGACCCATTTATAAACTCAGCCTCAAAATCATCAAGGGCACTCTTTTATCTTCAACACATAAAATAACACCCCTCCACATTGTCTTATGATCTGGGAGGCTATATATGCTGCCACTTAGCCATGAGGATTTTGCTAAGTTTTTCAAGTTTTTATATTTCCTAACTTGGTGATGTTGGGATGGTTTTGAAATTAATTAGTTGTAATTTGACGTAAATGTGGATTGACAAGTATTTGATTCTTTAGAAATGAATGCATTGAAGGAGAAAATAGAAGAGCAATATAGAGAATGAGAAGACGACACATGGCTCCGCATGTTATCTATTCAATAGTCTTTTGGAAGAGAAAGTTTCCCCTAAAAAAGCTTGAGAGACAGAGACCTCAAGTTCTCTTTCTCTCTCGAGAAATTTTGTATCTTCTGATTCGGATGATCTGATTCGTGCTTCTTTTGCACTTCATTGATATTCTTATATGATTATTTTCTTCTCCTTTTAGAGAGAGAAGAGAGCGAGTGAGGCCTTAAGGATAATGGAATAGCGCTTTGACTCGAATGGTGAGAGTAGTTTTGGTGGCAGCTGCAACACCTTTAGTCTTTCCTTCGATGCATGGCTACTTGACCACCACCATAGCCACAACTCCGCCTTTGTTGTCGAGGTCCACCAGCCCTCCTCCGCTGCGTCCTGAGGCTCCTATTCTGCGACTACCGGCTCTATCGTCGTATAGGTTTCGGCGCTGTCAACACCATCTACCTCTGCAGCCATGACGGCGCCTTTTTTTCACTAAATGACTCTTTGTCTCCTGAGCTTTCCCGCTCTACTCTAATTGAATGAGGGAGAAAATACGTGTCTTCTCCCTCTCTTGTCTAGTGAGCTTTCCCGCTTTTCTGTCTCTTTGCTATGGCTTTTTTTTTTTTTCGCGTTTGAGTATTCAGATTCTGCTATACTCTCTCTCTCTCTTTCCTTTGGTCTCTTTACTTCTTCTTCTTTACACCATGTCTTCATCCACGATGATAATCTTTAACCAACAAGCTCTTTGAAGACATCCGCAACCTCTACAAAGTCATCTTCTATGGCCACAATAGCCATACCTCTCCTCACCCACTCCCTTTTCATGGCCTTCTCCTAGCTCTTATTCTATGGCTTCTAGCTCATCATCGTTGACTTTGATGTCGAATGGTTACCCTATTTGCAAGGCGTCAATAACCATATCGCAATCCTCCAACTCTCTATGGGTCTCTATTGCCTCATCTTCTAGCTCCTCCACACTCCTGAGATCCCCCAAGCCTCTATCAACTTTCTTCACAAGGACTACCACACCTTTGTTGGGTTCGACATCATCAAAGAAGTTGAGAAGCTACTCTGTGACTAGTGCCTCAATGTTACCAACGCTATGGACTCGAGATCCCAGATTATGGGGGTGGGTCGAGCGGATTTAAAGAGTGCCAAACTAAATATGCTAGCAAAGGAGATACTAGGGAGGGAGATTGAGAAGCCGAAGTGGAATGACCAACGAGAGCGTACATCCATTAAACGTGAGTGAACGCTTTTGTATCTTTCCAGATCTTGGAGGCTTTATATGCTGCCATTTAGCCATAGGGACATTGCTAGGTTTTTTCGAGCTTTTATATTTCATGACCTGCTAATGTTGAGATGGTTTCCAAACCCATTAGCTACAAATGGATGTAAATATGGGTTGACAGGTATATGATTCTTGAGAAATGAATGCATTGCGGAAGTATCTTTCGTGTCTATGCTTATTACTGTTTCACTTTTGAAGATATTGGAGATTTGGTAGTGTTGATGCATTAATTAGCATTTTCGTACCAATTGTACTTGAACATATGCTGCATTACAAAACAAATGTGTTATCCGTATTTTTTATTATGCTCACACCGACTGGTGATTTCAATGCACATGAAGTTGGTGACACTGCGTAAACATGTTACAGGGATTCTGGACAATCCTTTGCTTCCAATTTTTCCTCTTCACTCTTCAATGAGAGAGAAGATGATGCAATTGAAGAACTTGTCGGACTTAATCAAAAATTGATAATCAGTTTTCAAGTTGTCATGATTGACTCATCGTGTAATATATGGGCCAAGTCCAGCTCATTTCTTTTTAGTTGAGCCCAGCTTCCATCCCTTTTCTTCTCTTCAGCATATGAAGAGGTCTTTAGCAGAGGAAACAAGAATGACAAGAAACAAAACAGAAAAAGAGGGAGAGAGCGACAGTAAGAGAGGAAGAGGAAAAAAAAATCATTGGTGCGCTCATATTCCAAAGTCGATGTAATGCTGTTATGTAACCCCTGATAAGTCTCTGAACCCATTATTCATTTAAATCGAAGAATCGTCGGAATTAGGTCTTGAAATTTTGAGTTTTAATGATTCTGTGTTGCTGCATTCAATTGGGGGGTTTCCAAGTTGCGTATATATATGGAAATGGAAGTTTAGGATGTTATGAAACTATAGCTTTTTATGGATCTCGATTTGAGCTTGTGGTTTGCCCGAAATGAATTTTTGAAGTTCGCCGCACATTCTTGACTTACGCAAATAGTAGTTTCGGGACTGATTTTTCTTCGATTTTCGGCTAGTTGTTGGTTCGGCCAAATGAGGGGTTTTTTAGTATGTCGAAAGAGCTTTTTTTGGACTATAAGTTTGCTTGAATTGGAGTTCGTGGAAGGAAGTTACGGCTTGAGCAAGTTTGTCACATAAGTTGAGTATAGTGGACAGCAAGGGTATCTGCTATGGGCGACCTTGCCATTAGTGCATGGGTGTTGTTTTGTCGACAAATGAGCATAGTTTTGTCGAGTCATTCCCTATAATATCGGTTTACTCGGTTTTTTATATCGTTTTTCGATTAATCACTAGGTATTCGAGTGCGTCGGCTTGAGTAACTACTATAAGTTGATATTTCGATTTTTCCAAGTGAGTGGTACTATTTTTTCTTTGAATCTGTAAGTTCATATTTTAGAAAATGATATATTATAGATATATTATCATATGAGAAATGGCATTTTAGTTGCATAAAACCGGATAGAGCATTTACTGTCATTTTGTGTATTTGAAATAGAAGATCATCTTTGATTTTGGTTTGAATTTATTGAATGCAAATAGGTTTGTGAAACCTTTTGAGAAAGATTCATGATGAGTTCTTGACTTTGAATGTGGTTTTTGAAGGGTTATATACCGGTTTGCGAAATGGTTTATGAAATGATTTTTGGATTTTGGTCTTGTGGATTGTGTGGATGATATCATTATTGATAAGTATTTGATACTTAGTACCTCTGTGAAACCAACGAGGGGTTGTGGGTATGTACATACTAATCTAGGATATCCTTGTGGGCCGAGCTAGGTAGAGATTTTGCTAAGGGAGGAATCTTGGTCGCCTTTTCGCGAGGCGTTATCCATGATTGTAGTTAGATTTCTAAGTATGGGATTGGCCAATGGAATGGACCATTGGTGTGTGTTTTTTGACGAGATTGACTAATGGAATAGACAATTGGTTGCTTATTTGATATAATTGATTGAAATGAGCATTCCTATTGTGAAAATATTATGTTAAAGTAGTATATGACGTATTTTGACCTTGAAGTTTGTTATATGCTATGGTTAGGTTAATTGAGCTTTCGTTTGGTCTTATAACTGTGTGTATAGTGGATGCTCGATCTACTTAAAAAAAATATATTACTCACTAAGCAATGGTAGCTCATTCCTCTCATCTCATTTGTTTTTTAGGTTCTTCATAGAGCTGTGAGTAGGGCGCGAGAGTTTCGGTAGTGGGGAGGATCTTTTTTTGTTAGTAGGAACCTTTTGGCACAAGTTATACATAGTTATGGACCTTAAGTGTTAGCTTGTTGCTAGTTATGTATTTAGCGTTTTGATGGATGGCACTTAACTCTAATATTGTAACCAGATAAACTTTTATCATATATATATTGATGTATATATTTTGATATTAGGTGAGCTTTGATTATGCTTAGACTGCGTCATTTGGTAAAAGGATGGCCGTGTCATGCCATTGTGCTTCTTGAGTTAGGGGTTTGACACATGGTCTCCTTCAAGGTGGAGGAGACAATGAAAGCCAAATCGTCTCCCCAAATCTAGACTTTTTTTAAATTCTATTTTTCCTTTAGATAATCTTCATTGTCTCTCCAAATTGCGTCCATTGCTCTATCAAGGTTGAGCCTAATGTCGTCTTACTCGACTGTTGGGACTTCCTTGAGACTGAAGTTGAGATCCACCGCTGACGGCTAGCTTCATGTCACTGTGAGGAAGTCTAATGCATTGAGGCGATTCCTTGGCTCCGACTCCTTCTCCGTGTTGACCCTAAGGTTGTCGAATTTCATGGGTGTCAAGACACCTTGAGCTTGTCCCAAAAAGAATCTTGGAACCTCCTTGCCACGAGTCAGGGTTGCTAGCCATCACTGATATGCTAAGGACCCCCGTTGGTCCTTGCCAACGAAGGGAAGAAGATGAATAGTAGAGAAGGAAAGAAATGGAAAAAAGAAAAATAAAATAAAAAATTGAGAAAATAAGTTGAAAACCAGGTTGTTTCATTTAAGATCTTCCACATCAGCTGTCGATCATGCCATGTAAGATGGACGTCTTTGATTGGATTGCTACGTCAGCGATTTTCAGCTTAATTTAAGTGGATGAACTTCATTGGAAAATCATCAAAAAGTTTAGGATTGCATTAGGCAATTAAAAAAATTTATAATTGAATTGAAATCCGTATAATATAGATTTACAATTTTTTAAATAATTTTTCAATATAAATGCAAAGGAGAAATCTTGTGAGGGCATTTGTATAGGTGGGTCTCTGCACTTGTTTTTGAAGGTTCTTCATTTTAAGAAGAAATCTCTCCCTTTGAATGTCCAATGAATTATTATGATCGTGTGAAAGAAAAAAACAAAAGTTTTTAAATGAAAAAGAAGGGAAATCTTTGCAAAATTAATTTTTTTTTGTTAAATTGATCTAAAGTTTATAGCATTACGTGACAATTTGATAAATTTAAGTTATGCTTTTGTTCATTATTCTTTCTGTAAAAATTGTTCTGGATGCCACATATGAACGATTTTATTGTTCTCGAATGTATCCTAATTTTTTTGCCAAATTACGTTGGAAGAACCTTTTAGATCTTTCATGTACAGGATCTCATATATGCCTTTTGGACTTGATAACTAATCTCAAATCTACATTCAATTTTCCGCAAATATATATGGCAATGAGAGGCATTTTAACATTGGCAAGTGTCAAAAAATTATTGGTGAAAAAAAATGAGCGGTGACTTTTTTTCCTAGATAACGTGTTGGTATTTATTAAGAAATTCCATGAAATTACCAATTCTATTACAATTTGCAAATTATCGGATCTTGTGGTGACTTACCAACCATTATCATAACTTAATAAAAGTTTCAAATTTACCAACTCTTGCATGAACCTTTCAATCTAAATTAAAGTAATTTACCAACTTTTGTCAAATTGAATTACCAACTTATTTAGAGTTACCACCACCGCCCGCAGCGGCTGCGTTGGCTTGCGCTCTGGTCCCCCCACGAAGGGACCAGAGTTCAAACCCCAGCGTAGTCGTTAGGGATTCTTAAGTGTGGCGCCGTGGTGGTGGGTCCTGCGCTAGCGTCACCCCAGGTTTACTCCTCCGGCTGTCGGCCGTGCGGGGGGTTCCTGGGTTACCAAAAAAAAAAAAACTTATTTAGAGTTACCAATTTTCATTTGAGACCATGCTTGAACTTAAGATGAGCTTCCCTCTATGTAACAATATAGCTGACATTGGTCAAAGCTTTGGAACGACCGAATTCGATTACTCGAATGACAAAGATTGCTCATAAGAGGGTAGACACAAAGCCACCGTAAGACACCATAGGTTCTTTAGGACCTGAGAACAATTATTGCTTTAATCATGTGTATAATGGTCTTTGATTCAGCAAGAATAGTCACTACAAAACGTTCTTCAGGTCATTTTCTGATCACCGGCCATCCCGACTCCTAAAGGACGACTCCAACTTTCCAAGTCATGCCTTCCAAGACCCGCCAAACAGTCATCAACCCAAAATACGTGTCATCTTTTTTCTGTGATAACGATCAAAGGAGGACCAGAAAAGAAGAAAGAGAGGATGCTTACAACACTATGTACCTCTAAGACCGGCAATTGTCTTTTTTTTTTTTTTTTTGGTAAAGTTAAGACCGGCAATTGTCAATGTATGATCTCTAGAAAATTTGTCATTTTCAGACGAAATGAAAGTGGAAGCTCGGGTCAGAGACAAGTGGTTGACATGCAATGCAAGGACTTATTTGCAAACAGAAGTCGGTGCGCAGTCGAAGCAGCTTGGTCGCCATAGTGGCAATGCATCATGGATCAAGCGGTTGCCACCAAAATTGGAGAAATTCAAGCAAAGTGTCATTGACGGTTCAACTTCTCTTTACGAAAATAAAAGAGGCTTAGGCGTTCGAAGAAAACAAAACCCGCATGCACATGTCAACCCTCCACCTAGAGTTTATCCATTCAATTTCCTTGTATTTTGCTTCCTTCTACATTTTAATTCCTATATTTTCATTTTAATATCCTTTAATTTCTTCGCAACTTACATTTCATGGCACTTAGATTCACATATTTGTCACTCCATCCATGTCTCATCCACGCAGTCTATGCTAGAGTGTGGAACTGCGGGGCGATCTCGATTGCTCTCCAGTCGTTTGAAGCTCAGATCATCTTAGAATTCGTCGATTTTTGTCAACACTCGTTTTGCCATGCCCAAGAAAATATATTTTCACTGACAGAGAGCATGTGTTGTGTGCCATGAGTAATAGAAGAAGAAAATACACACAGAGAGAGATTTTTTACTTGCTACTAGTTTGGTGGGCACGCACATTCTTTTATTGAAATTAACGTATTCAGGTTCATGGAAGGTACTATTATCGTGTAAGACATTTATTCTATAGAAGTTTATATAACATATCACTCTTTCTTACATAAAAGATAATGTTCCATGTTGTTATTTTACACAGCAATCATGGTATCAATAAGAAATTTAGTTCGCACGGGTTAGGGTCTAGCTTATATGATAACATTATCTATACTATAGATAAAGTAATGAGGACTTCTTACTTTTATGGGATCTCAATCATTTAATTTGCTTATCAACATCCACAGTTACTTGTTTTACAACAAATAACATTATCTATATACTCAGTGTTGACCTTATCCAAAAACTGCGGAAATCGTCCTAGAATACAGCTGCATTCCCGATTTCTTCATGACATCGAACAATTTGAGAGCCTCGTCACCATGGCATTGCACTGCAAGCGCGTTGATCGCCTCAGTCCAAGTTGAGACATTCATCGACCGACCCGCACCTGCAGTACATTGTCTATCAAAGCAGTCCCAACAGAAATCGTCCAACTCAAGCCACTTCTCTGAACGTAACAATCGACCCACCTACCCAATTCCAAAGCCCCTAAGCTGGCAATTGCCGAGATCCCACATCTGTGCGATCAGGGCGTGAAGGCGGTAGCCCATCTCCCCAAGGCGAGAGCAGGACTTGAGGACGAAAGGGAGGGTGAAGTTACCCCGGCGAGACGCTGCGGCATAGCATCTGAGCGAAGAAAGAGTGGGAGCGAGGAGGGGAATAGTGGGCGTGGGATCTGATGATGGTGTTGTAAGCGACGGCATAGGGAGAGGAGATACCGGCGAAGAGAGAGCGGGCATGGGGCAAGCTCTCGGGGGCTGAAGCAGCACACAATAGGAGGAGGCGGCCGCGTCTCGAAGGCCGGTCTTGCTGACGAGGGAGCGGAGCTTGTAGACATTGTTCATGGATGTATCGCACAGCATTACCGGGTCAACGAAATCTGCTCAGGTCTTGTCATGTCAGCCCACTTCGATTTAGACATTGTTCATGGGTGT
This sequence comes from Syzygium syzygioides, assembly GCA_031216285.1. Classification (NCBI taxonomy): domain Eukaryota; kingdom Viridiplantae; phylum Streptophyta; class Magnoliopsida; order Myrtales; family Myrtaceae; genus Syzygium; species Syzygium syzygioides. The sequence goes on along the minus strand of CM062248.1, from coordinate 29,649,708 downwards.
TCGGGTCTTGTCAGGTTTTGCAATTACACCCTTTTCCCGTCAATTGTATTGTGGTTAGTATCGAAAGAAAAGGCCAAGAGAAAAGATATGTCGGTCAACTTTTGGAGCTGATCCTAGCATGATAAATGATAACAATTTCAAGAAAACAGGCTTTCACACCCCTCGATAAAATCCGCTTTATGGTGAGTAAAGAAAAGATAGTGACCAAGATATAAGCTTCATGTAAAATATGTACAAAAAAAACTCATTTTATGCAAGAAATTAAGAACCTAAATTATATATTGGATAAGCACCTGTATTGTCATTCCTGTGCTTAACACCAGCAGCAGTCAGTGATCTCCTAATAAGTAGAGCAACTGACTCATCCTCGGGCTTCTTTATCAATGGGAAAACTGTACATTTGATAGGTGCAACATGTAGAGGGCAGCTGAGCACATTCAGTTGTCCATCCCCCGCTTTGCCTAGCCTTGTATAGAAAGAATGCTAAAAAAGCAGCATATTATGCGTTCAATGCCAAAAGATGGTTCGATAACAGATGGTGTAAAAACCCTCTCATGTTTCCTCATCTTCTGCTTAGAAATTTTGACCATGTTATCCGTGATTTTTATCATCCTCCCCACTTTGCGCACAAGAAATCCAGCCTTCCCTTTGGATTCTAAAGCAGCCTTCAACTGCAAAGCTTCCTCTTCACCCATTAACTGGTATTAACAAGACAAATGCAAGCATAAAGTAAAGGAACAGATTCCGAACATACTTAGCAAAAGAGCAAAAACCGAGGAACCTCGAGCATATACCGAAAGAGATTCGGGCACTATCATCTAATTTTCGTTGAAGGCAAGACCTACTTCCTTCTCGTTTGGAGCAATTACCAGTTTCTGCATTGATACTTCAATTAGTTAATCATGATAACAAACTCAAGCATTCACAAATAAAGGTCAGAAACCTGCTCCACATACTCCAAGAATAGCTAGCAAAATTGACTAGTCTGAAGAGTTACGTCCACTGCTCTGGGTTCAGCAAATTTTTCATGGGCAACAAAAGCAGCTCCACTTTTCTCCTGTCCAAATGACAACAATTTTCACTCCAACTAGATGCCTCTATGATTACATCTCTAAACTTTCTCTTATCCAGTTTTCAACCCCCTAAAAACGTGTCGTACAATGTTTTCCTTCAAACAGTATATTAGACAAAAGAACACAAGTGTGCAACAACGGATAACTTATGTCATCCATCAAATGGTTGCCACACAAGACAGCTAAAATGAGAACCTATACAATGTAGCAAAACCAAACCTTCCTATACAGAGATCATTGAAGAAAGAAGTAATATGGATAAAATGAAAATAAACTATTAATTTTTTTTAATTTCTTCTTACCAAAAAAAAAACTATTATTAATTTCTTAGGCATGTTGGTAGCTTATGATTCACATTCCATAACTTTGCTTCTGCCGCCTAAAAATTAGAAATAGGACGAAGAGTTCTGGAAGGATTTCAAAAAGACTCGAGAGGACATTATGATAAAATCATTTCACTTATTGAGATAACAAAATGATGCAGCCGATTCTTTTAGTTTTCCTGACCATACGCCTTCTCCAAAAAAAAAAGGAAAAGAAAACTACTTGAAAGAAGGCAACATAACTCATTGGAGGTCGGGGAAGGAGGAGGAGGAGGAGGAGGTCGAGGAAGGAGGGAGGCGAGAGGAGATGGAGGAAAAGAGAGGGGCAAAGGGAAGTCGGCGAGGAGTGAAGAAGAAGAATAAGAAGAAGAAGAAGAAGAAATGAGTGAGCGAGGAGTCCGCTTAGAGCTTTTGGAAAGGGAAGTGAATGAGTGAGCGAGAGCGAGTGGGGGGTGTTTTCAGGATTCTCGCAGCGTGTTCTCATTGGAGGGCACGCATTTTTTATTGTTTGAATCCAAGAAAAGCTACAAATTAGTAGATAAAATTTACCCAAAATTCACCAAAAATTTCAAATCGATACATTTACCAAAATTTATCACAAAAAATTGCAAATCGGTGTACTTGATCTCAATTCGGTATACCAATCAATTCTCACATGTCATCCAACTCAATAATTTAACGGTAAAAGTGAACATAAACTTATAAAAGGTAAATTTATCACAAATATACCGATTTGAATTTATTCCTAATATTAACTCTGGATCTTATAGAATTCTCGATTATACGGATTTGATCTCCCACTTTCCCAAAATATAAATAATTTTACTTTGGTCGGTCTATCCATTCGGATTTTCACCCGCCATCTTATATGATCTATGAGATTAATGGGAATTTAGTAGGTCCGGGGATTTTACCTGGATCTATAAAATAAAGCGGTCTTTCTCGTCGTGGACGATGTCCCTAATACTTGATAATTGAGCTTTTAAGATCGGGATTCTCGGCGGAAGAAGGATGAAGCTTGCATCTCTCGGGAACTGAGCTTTACTGCTCAGGAAAGCCGCATGAAAAGAAAAGGTGCGAGTTTCAGGTGGGCTTTGGACGACCCTACGGGGGCCCACTTGGACTTTGCTTTTAAGGGGCAAGTTGGGGGTGAGGCCCACCACCACACTTTGCATGCATGCATGCAAGAAGACGGAGGAGGGATGATGATGGTACGTTTAGCTCCCGACAATAGAGCACTTTCGAAGCAAGGGGGCTTTATGTGTTATCCTCCACGTTTAGAGATTAACAACTTTATCTTTTACTTAAGCCTAATGGAGACTTGATTCCATCGTATTATGTATGCAAAGAAGTTCTCAGCAATATCGCTCATTGGCATTCCCCCAGTTCATGGTCAGAGCGTTCGGACAATATAAAAGTGAAATATCGAGCATGGCGTCGTACTTTACGATTTAAATATAACTCAACTGCTGAAAAATTCAGTTTGTACAATATATTTCTTGATCTTCTCCCTCCATCAGCCGGTGCCTTTTCAATCTAAGGTATTAGTCTATACAAAAAAAAGGGTAATCGTGAAATTTATGGTCAATGTATCTACAGTTGGAGGCACCATAGTAAGATAGAGACTCCTCTTCCATTTTTTCTTATTAATTTTATGCACTACTGGAGACTATGAATTGGTATTTTGTCCAACACTAATCTTCCGAAAAAGGTAAATCCCAATTTGAAAGATATGATCACACATCTTATGGGTGTGGGATCTTTATGGTAATTGCCTGGAGGAGGCAGTCGCACTTATCCCCCTCTCTACCCTTTTATTGATAGAAAGAAAAAAAAAACTACGGACATAACATGTGCCTATCATGCTAATATAAATTTGTTGTCAATTGTTAGGCAACGCCATATGTAAATCTAGGTATAGTACTAACTTTGTAAAGAGCCCAGGCACCGATGAACATAGTTGACCCTTAATATCGAATGGAAGGTGGCAACATCGCAGATGCTCCATCAGCGCACTGTCTCTCAATTTTCTTTTCTTCTTTTGGATTCTTTGTTTTTAGCTTGTCTTTTATTTTTGGGCTTTTTGCTTATAAGGCACTCACTTGGCGCCACAACTCCTCAAATACAAAAATAATAATAATAAAGAAAAAAAAAGAAAAAAGAAACAATCCTAAACACCAGTATGTCAACAATTTTTGTCACTCAAATTGGACAAGGTTAACAGGATTCTTTAATGGTTCTGCTTGTACAATGTTTCAGAACTCCGCTTGCATTAAATAAAAGTTTCAGGACTTTAATGATACTTTCAAAACAATTCTTAACTTATTTTTAAACAGTAACACCCTCCCACGTACACAAAACAAACCCAACTCTCTCTTTCTCTCTCACACACGATGAGTATATCCGGGGTCTCCCAATGGAAGGGACTCCAAAAGCGGCGACAGGTAGAGAGAGCGCTAGAGGCCGAGTTAGGCTTAAAAGAAGGAGAGATGGAGGAAGGGAGAGAGGTTTTCTGAGGAGTGTCATAATGTTCACCCAAAATTTTAAAGAGAGCCAGCAATCGGAGGCCGCACCAGATTATGGATAGCGGAAAACACAACACACCGCATGCGAATTTTGATCCTTGCCAAACAATATTCCAATGGTAAATCTTTCCTGCTCTTTTTCGCAAGAAACACAAACAATTAACGCCCAAATCGAAGGTAGAACTACACGCTTGGATCTGTGACTCGTTTCAATGTAAGCAAACCAATATATTTGCAAATAGAAAGTTCGAAAGGCACATACCAAAGCGCTTTCCTCTTCATTTGCTTCGGTCACCAGGCTTGTATTCTTCAACTCATTGAAAATCATAACTAGATGATCTTGCTGTCTCGTCTCGTCTTGACAATGGTGTCAAAGACTGATAAGTCCACATCGCTATTGGAGAGAAGTTGCGCATACTGAATCAAGTCCAGGTATGCTTAAAGGATATGACATTGTCGTTTTGTTCGGAGAGTGACCTTAAATTGCTACGAGTGTACACGTTCCTAATGATGCTAGTATTCGTGTTGCCTTGAAGTTGTCCGGGGAAATTGAACTTGCCTTGGTGCCTTTGAATCTGAGGGCCTGAGCTTGGCCTTGGTACTTTTGAATCTGAGGGCCGCGTTGTCGTAGAGAGGACTGCCGCTTCGGGCCTGCCGAAAGTGCCAAGCCACACCCGAGCCGCTTTGTTCGGCTCTGGTATCTCATCAGCCCATTTCCCTCAGTCTTTGCCTCACTCCTCTGAAGTGTCTCCTCATCATCCTGTTACTCTCTTCACAAACATAAGCAGACCCAAAAACGGAGGCTTGTTAATTAGGTTAAGAGTGCGACGTCAGAAAGCTGAGATGGAAAAACATAAAAAAGAACAGTGGGAGGCTCAGTTCGCGCCCATACTTGTAATGCATTGTCCTCTTAAGAAATGACTAATTATCATGAACCATATTTTTTACCTACCAATCTTTAATGAGTCTTCAAAACATTTCTAAGTGTACATGATCGTTATACTTTGAAGACAAGCTTTATCAAAATAGATCTTGTTGTCGGAGGTGCGCAATCTCGGATTAAACCCGATTTTATGCAAACAATCAGGTGTCCTCACATTCATTCGTCCTTGCACGTGTGTGGCACACACAAACAGAGAATTGCTACGATGTTGTAAACAGCCCCAGTACCAATGTAGTGGGCACATAAATCGAACCAAATCACACATTTCCACCTTGAACTCTCTGGGAAATGATCTCTAGCGAACGTTAATGCCCGTCAAGGTCCTATTTTCCCGTTACTTGACTCGGGTTTCCTCGGAACTCTCTCTAGACAATGTGCATTTTGACAAATCACTTCACAAATAAAGTCAAAAGCATTAAACTCATTAATTCAAATTTGGCCAAGAAGAGAAAACTAAACTTCAACACCAATTTGCAACGGCAAACTATTAAGGCTAAAGCATCTAATACTTTTGGGATTTGTCGCGACCTACCCGTCCCGATCGATTAGGCCAAAAGGTATTTGTCGAAGGATATGGACGTTAATTGATTCGTTTGAAAGACAAACCAAATGGTTCATTAATCCAGGGACTGAGGCACTCCTAAGCCTCATATCTCACACGACGAGAATTGTCTAAACTAACTATTCAATTGGAGTTGCCACTAGTCATGATCAAGAGTTAGCTAGAAACCTTGATCGAGACGCAAGAGTATCGTCTTGATATGTGTGAAAATCAGAGATTCCAAAATTCGGGGACTTGATTACACTAACGATCTAACTAGTGCCCTTTCGGTACCTAAACTTAAATGATCGTAAATTAACGTACCGGACAGCCTATCGAAAAAGCTTAAGATCGTTCCAACCATGCTAAAAATGGAAAATAATAACCAATGTAATAAAGGTACGCAACCGGATAATCATAAAGAAAATAAACAACAAGCAACCTAGCATCGTCTCTAAAAAAAGAAAAGACAATCAAAGGTTCTAAAGTAAAGCCCTAATGGCTTATCCAATTTTTGAAAAATATTTTTTAAGGTTTTTCTTAATTTTTTGCAAATTTTAAACTAAGTCTAGAATGAAATTAAACACTAAGATCTAGTGAAAAACTGATTTTTGGATATTTATTTCCTAATTTTCTGGATATTTTTGGAATTTTTCCCAATTTTTCTGATTTTTTTTTAAATTTTTGAATTTTCTGAATTTTTAAATTTTTTTAATGTTTTTCAGATCTTTTAATATTTTTTGGGCTTTCTAAACATTTTCGATTTTTTTGGAATTTTAAATATTTTTTTTGAATTTTTGAATTTTAATATTTTTAATAAAATAAAGATTCCGGACCGGGTCCCTGACCCGATCCGCCCGACACCTGACCCGGCTCTCTGACCTGCCCGAGACCCCCCTTTTCTTATTTCTTTTCCGATTTTTTTATTTTCCCATTTTCCCTCTCTTTATGTCTTCTTTTTTCTTTTTGTTTCTTTTTTTCTTTTTCTATTTTTGTTTTCTGGTCTTCTTCCCGTCTTTGCATGCCCTTCTGGACGTCTCTCCCCAGAACGCTTTCTTCTTCGCTTCTTCGTCGAGAACGTCTTCATGCCGTCACTAGGATTATGCCGGGAACGCCCACCGCCATCCGTCGGCTCGGGCCGCCAGCATCAACGACGGACGCTGGCCTTACGCCATCACCGCCGGCCAACTTTCCGGCGACCACACCAGCCCCTTAGAGAAACAGTCACAACTCCCGCCCGGCGACAAACGCACTTTCTGACAATCCAACATTGGGTCCCAACAATAGACGCTAAGCCTGAACACACAAGCATACATACACAAAATAAGGCATAGAACACTGTCACGGTGGGACTTCGCCCCAAGGCCTCACCAGAAAATGAATGTTGACTCCGACTCGTGTGCACGTCCATGGCCGACATCGGGGAACAACGGAATATACCATACTAACACATGAAAAAACAAGGAAAGCTTGGGGTCAGTAACTACAATAGAACCATTCAAGCATATAACAAAACTTTAGGGCGTCGGTTTTGCAAAAAGGGACTCGGAGTTTCAGTTGGACATTTTGTCGAGCAGGTGGTGGCGACTTCGAGCAGGGGCTTAAGATTGGCATTCGGTGCGATTTTTGGCTTGAACATGGAGTGTGAGGATCTAAGGAACCGTATCTCGTCAAAAAATCGTCTCGGCTTGCGATAGAACGCTAAAAAAAAAACGCGACCAGATCCAACATTTAAAACTTAAATAGCTTCAGGCGGCAAAAAAAATGGATCCATAGGTCCGATTTTGACTAGGCTCACGGCTTGTTTTCAACATACAATGCTCATAAAAGGTTCATGGAGTGTCGAATGAATGTTAGCCTCTGTCGACGGGGCCGAGCAATCACCGAACGGACTCGGTGTGCCCGGCACTCGAGAGGCAGGGGAGAGGAGCAGCCAAAACAGGGGAAAGCTATGGAGACCCACCTGGTTCGTGACCGACCGAGAAGAAGCGCGGCGATTGGAAGCTTGTCGGCACCGACGGCGACTCGGGCGGCCCTCCGGTGAGCGGGTGAGGCTCTCTCTTCCTTTCTCACCCTCAAGATCTCTCTTTTTCACCTCATCCTCCCTCTCTCTCTCCAGTTCTCTCTCGCCCGCTCCCCGATTTCTCTCCCTCACCCTCTGTGCGATTTCTCCATTTCCTTTTAAGCCTCGGGACCGTAAAGCTTTTCTCCATTTCCTTTCTTGTTCTTTTTTTTTCGTGTTCCGCTTTCTTCTCTCTTTTTTCTCGTGAAAACATGCAGCGCCCTTTTCTTGTGCTTTCTCACTTGTTTCTTTATTAGTGAAAGTGTTGGTGGAGAGAGAAACAGATCCTCTTGTGTTAGTCTCGGAAAAAGAAAGGAAAAGGCTTCATTTATCATTTTTGTCTTTTTCCTTCCTTCTTTGTGTTTTTTTTCTTCCTTCACTCCTCTCTACTTTCTCTGTTTTCTTCCGAATTGTGGCTGAACACCCTTTTTCTTTTTGGGTGCAAGTGTGCAGAGGGAGAGCACCTGTCTATGGAGAAGATAGCGTCCCCTTTTGTCTTCTCTCTCTTTTTTTTTTAAATTTTTATAATGACTTTTTTAATAAAAATAAAAATAAAATAGAATAAAAGGAAAATATGTTTCATTAAATTATATTAATGCAAAGACACCTAATATCTACGTACCATGAAATTTAATGAGAATATTTTTGATTTAGGGTTAAAAATTAAACCTTAATTTTTTATGCCATAAAACTATAAATGATTGAGCAAAATTTAGATATCAACAGGATTCTCGCAATTTTTAATGGAAATTATGATTATTTCCATAGATGGATTGGACAGTTTCGCACAAGAATGTAACGTCCGGCTATCTTAGTAAGGAAAAAAATAAAATAATATTGTTCATTTTTAACAAAGAATTCATGCGACCATGTGTGCTTGAGCTAAGAACTCTTGCATGTCGATAATTCACTAATACGTGTGTAAATTATTCGTTATGCCGCTAATGGATCTCATAAAACCCCAAAATTGAAATAACTTCAATCTATGTAAATATATTATATCAATCTTCTCTAAGTATTGCCTTTAAATTTGTCACTTAAGATTGCCGATTGCTAAAACAGAGGTATGTCCAATCATCAAATAATTGTAGCAAAAAATGTGAGGTTGTCTGAGTAGATTGTTTTGTGTGGGATTGGATAGGAGAAAACTAGGGATTAGTTGATGGCTAATTGAAGCCTTAGGTTTCAATTTGGGTCAATTGAGGACTTTGGGTTTTAAAAAGGCCATGATCGGGTTTCAAGCTCATTATATGTGAAATTCAGGCATCAGAAATGACACGTGGCAAATGACTGAATATTTCACGTGGAAGTCACGTAGGGTTTTCAAAGTTTGAATTCCATTGATGGCGAGTTCGAAACTTGATTGGAGCTTTTTTGATATCTTAAGTTATTAATTTTCTAAAATAAAGTCTTGAGATTCAATTGATGAATGTCCAAATCGTTAAGTTTGTTTCCGCATTTGTCCAGAGAAAGTTAGAATCACTAGTCCACATTTTGACCGACAGTCATGTGTGGAAGTAAACAAGCATGAAATTGACATTCGTCCGCGATTGTAAATTTGTATGGTGGTTAGTAAGTTTCAAACTGTAGTAAGTTTTTAAATGCAATGCAATAAAATGAAATATTTTTTTGTTTTAGGAACTAAAAATTTAATTCCTAATTTTGCATAATTAATTTAATTTGGTAATTAAAAATAGGTGTCAATAATGAACAAGAGGACACATTGTATCATCCGAATTATATTGAGGGACACTGCATCAAAGACATCAAATTTATCAGACATGCTCTTTTGGTCTAATTTGCTTGTAACCATTATTTGCAATTTGTTTTTTTTCAAATTATGTAAGGTTCTACTTCTATTTTAATTTGGTTTAATTGAATGAGTGTTTTTCATTAGAAAATGTTTGAAAACAATGCTTTCATTTTTTCATTACTTTTTATTTAGAAAATTTTAAATCAATTTCTTAGAAAAACATGCCTTGTGTCTGCCACATGGGCTGGCACGACCCCGGTGCCCAGCCCTACTAGCGTGTGGATTTCTATCACCCCTAATTGTGTCTTCTCTTAAATGATTCATTAGTTGTGCCATGACCCTCTCGAAGCGGACCTTGTCCGTTAGGGAGCAGGTTTAGAGGTAATGTCAGTGGGGATGGGCATTCCTCAAATTCAAGATGTCGGCCCTCGTTCAGCATGGATTTTCCTAAACCCTTACCTTGCTTGACGTTGGGAGGCTCAATTGATTTGATTTGTCTATGAAGTTGTATCATATACGGGAGTCATCACTAGCCTATTGGGGTTGGCTAAACGCCAAGTAGAACACAGGAGGATGTTCCACTTCTTATGCAACTTGAGATCTTTGTTCGGGGGCTTAATTACACTAATTATTCAATTAGTGCTCTTTCGGTACCTTAACTCGATCGTTTATCAACTATGTGATTCATGAGGTCTTTGCCAAATTAAGAGTTCTTTTCCACTCTATGTCCATGTGCGGTTGTTTTATTTTTCAACTCCTAAAGCGTGATCTACCCATCAAATGAAGATAAACGAATCACAACAGGGAAAAATATAATAAAATTAAAATGACGCATCAAAAATAGTAATAAAGGGTGAGTAAGAATAAAAATGCGGAAAGTAACCCAATACGAGTCAGGTAAAAAATAGTACATGGCCTTGTTATTGACCCCCGAGACAAGATCCCCAGGAGCTAAAATTGAAATCTCAAATGACTCGAAAGCAATGAAGAAAAGACGCAAAATAAAATGAGGGAAAGTACCCGATATGAGTCAAGCAAAGACTATACACCACCTTATTATTGAGCCCAGAACATGAAGTCTCATGAGCTAATTCTTAGAATTGAGATTGGAGTCTAATTTCAACTAAAGGGAATTATCTACTAAATCGAAAATCACTAAAGGATATTAAAATGAAGAGCCGAACCCTACGGTGCGCGAGTATCCCTGCCACGGTTGATTTGAGTGCGACGTACCAGGATGCGTTGCCGACCAACTCCCAACACAGAGACTTAAAGTACATGCGGAAGCAACTCAACACCCGTACAAAGATAAACACACAATCAAGGATAACTACAGAAATCAACACTTGTACTAGTACTGGAAATCATATACAATATCCAAGTACAACTCGAACACCAAAAATCAAAAGCGGGTCAAGGCCACTACTGACAAAAAGGGGTAAGTGGCTCGGGGTTCAGACACTACAACTAGCTGAGGGCTCCTCCAAAAACACATCGGTATGCCTGCCATTCTCAAGGCTGGGGGTCTGAAAATGTGGTTTTAAACAACGATGAGAATAATCTCAGTGAGTAATTCCCTAAACCTAAACTAGGTTAATGTGCACCTCCTGACGAGTACTAAACCATGCATAAATCAACACATAACTGACTCAGGCCCTCGAGCCTAAATCTAATTCATACTTGACCCTGCAGGTTAGCCATTCTATAAACTTAATCACAACAGCACCATAACATTTAGATTGCAATACAAATACACATATCACTTAATTCCGATGTATGTAATGCACGTGCTCATGTTCGCACTCGTGTCATGCCTTAGCAATGCAGTAACGCACACTTGTGTGCTAGCACTCTGTCATTTACCAATTTCTCCTCCGACTCGCGTTAAACGCATTAGGTCCGACCTACGTAAAACGCATCAGGTCTATCACTTCGAGATCGATCTTTGGCCCACGTTAAACGCATCAGGCTCATGACACACTACCCGTGTAATACCCCTCAGGTTGGTCATCTTCCGATAAACCGGGCATCGTCCCGCGTAACACGCATCAGGACGGGTTCACTACCCCGCGTAAAATGCATCAGGATTTATTATGATCACACATTCACAGGCACCAATTTTTATCTGAACCCCGCGTAAGATACATCAGGGCATTTTAGGTGATCACAATGCACATGTCACTCGGACACACTCGTATATGCACATGCCGTGTCAATGCTTGAGATGCACACTCATGGCTATACATTCACATTTGGGCATTCACTTGCACTGCCTCACTTGCTCAAGCCACGATGCAATCATGCGCACTTGCACCACGTATATTCAATTTCACAAATCAATATGCCCAATCAGACAATCAATTCAAACAGTCATGGCACAACTTGACACGCGGTCCATGCATATATTCACACAACCGGGTCATTAAGAATTCGCACATCTAAGACCCGCCAAGCTAATCCATTCCTAGTCTCGCCAGACATGCGACATGGCATCATCAAATTAATCACAAATAAGGCTCAATTAGCCCGTCAATTACACACTGCAGTCATTCCTGGTAATTGCACGATTAAACCTCAAATTGATCGCGCCGCGCCCAAATTAAATCCCGTCGTGGGCAACCGCTATGCCGCAATTCCTAAACTAATAATTATCACCAAAATGCTTCATTATGCTCCCTAAATACCATTCTAATAAGCCACCACAAGACCAAATACCGCGCGCACTATAATCCACGTTTAAAAACCTGAACTTTCCCGAACTTGGGCCGTTCCGATCCTAATTTGTCCAGCCCACGTGTCGCGCCTCTCGGGCCACTAATTCTTCATTAATTCATCATACTAATCTACCGAATCGACCACAATCACAAACCCTAATCACCTCCATAATTTAACCCCCAAATTACCCTAATTAACCCTTAAAACCCGTCTAGAAATGCAAATTATCCTAATTAGGGTTTAGGGTCAAACTCACTGGGTGTCCTAAGCTTCAAACCGAGCTGAACACGCGGCGATGGCGGCTGGACAGCGGCGACCCCACGCCGGAATAGTAACGACGGCGGCGGCTCCGACGAACGGCGCGAACAAAGGCGATGAACTAGACGATTCCGCAGCTTAGGGAGGGGGAAGGGACACAGCCAGAGAGTGTGGGACGGCTGAGCGAGGCTGGGTGAGACGGCGATGGCGGCGGAACAGCTCCGCCGCCAGCGGAGCTCCTCTTACGAGTGACGGCGAGGGCGTCCAGAACAGTGGAAGCGTTGGGGAGGAAGAAGAACAGGAGAGGCGGCCAAAGGGGCAGCAGGGCGGCGGAGGTGGCTGAGGGGAGCGGCTAGGTGGCAGAGGTGGGGCGGCAGCGGCCGGAACAGCGGCACATGGCGGCGGCGAGGCTAGAAGCTCGAAACAAGGGAGGGCTTCGGGGGAGAGAAAAACATGAGGGAAAAAGGGGTCATTGGCCATTTGGAGGAGAGGAATGGTGGTGACCGGCGGCACGGGGCGACTAGCGACGCGGGGCTGGCCTGTGAGCGGCTGAGTAGCACTGGCGAGTTGCGGCTGTGGATTGGCTCGTGGTGGCGTTGGGGGCGTCGGGCGACAAAGCAGAGGCGACGACCAGATGACGCGCGGTGGCGACAGGCGGCGGAGGTTGGTCTGACGAGCGGCAGTTGGCGAGCCGAGTCGGCGCTGGGCGGAGCAGGGCCACGCGTAGGCTCGTCGAGGGAGGAAGAAGAAGACTAAAGAAGAAGGCCAGAAGAGAAAGAAAAAGGAAGAAGAAAGGGAAGAAGAAGGAAGAAAGAGAGAGGAGAGAGGGTGTCAGAGGGGGGTATGGGCAAGAGTGGACGTTGCAAGGGGGGTCGGTGAGCATGACAGAGAGGAGAGAAGAGAGAGAAAGAAAGAGAGAGGGAAGGAAAGAGAGGGGAAGAGAGAGGAGAACGGTCGTGCATGAGGGGACGTGCGCGCGGAGGAGAGAGGAGAGAGAGAGAGAAATAATAAAAAAAACTTCATTCAAATATTAAATGCGATCCAATGGCCCAAATTCAAAATCGAAAGAGATCTACCGGTCCAACATAAGCCTCGCATATAATAAGGGACAGATGCCAAATTAATTAAGCCAAATTATAACGAGGAAGGTCTACTAGTCCAAATTCGCACCCGGTCAAAAACTCCCCTTTTTCCATCATTCCTGACAATCTCAACGTTGGCTACCATAATATTGACATCGTCCAATTTATTTCGTCCCGACACTCCAGAAAATCGACTACCGAGTCTAGGATATAAATAACGGCCAAATTCAATCGAGTGCAATTCTAACGAAATCTCTATTTTTAAAAACGAAAACCCGAGAGTGATCAGTTCCCGAGCGAGATTCTATTATAAGCGCACTGACGAATTACACGTTTTATAAATCCCAAAAATGGGCCAAAATTCAGAATGTCACAACTCTTCCCCCCTTACAAAAATTTCGTCGTCGAAATTTACAATCCTACCCAATTATCTAAACAAATAGGGGTACTGGTATCGCATCAGCTCCTCACTTTCCCACGTCGCATCTTCAGTTCCATGGTGTTCCCAAATAACCTTGATTAACGGGATTGTCTTGTTTCTCAATACTTGTTCCTTTCTATTCTCGATTCGCACTAGCTTTTCCACGTACGACACTCTGTCGTCCACGTCTATTACCTCATGATTCAGCACGTGGGTCGGATCCGGTTCGTACTTCCTCAACATTGACACGTGGAAGACGTTATGAACTTGCGACAAATTCAACGGTAAGGCTAGGCGATAGGCCAACGTTCCAATCCTTTCCAAGATCTCAAACGGGCATATGTACCTTGGACTTAGCTTTCCTTTCTTGCCGAACCGAGATAGCCCTCTCATTGGAGAAATTTTAAGAAATACATGGTCGCCAACTTGAAACTCCAATAGTCGACGCATTCGGTCCGCGTAACTTTTCTAACGGCTCTGAGCTGTTCTCAACCTTTCCCGAATGATTTTTACCATTTTCATCGACTGTTGAACCAACTCTGGACCCGTTATACTTCTTTCTCCTATCTCATCCCAACACAATGGTGTTCTACATGCCCTGCCATAAAGTGCCTCAAACGGTGCCATCCTGATACTCTACTGAAAACTGTTGTTGTAGGCAAATTTCACCAAATCTTCCCACTTGCCCTGAAAATCTAACACACACGCTCTTAGTATATCCTTCAAAGTCTGAATAGTCCTCTCAGACTGGCCGTCTGTCTGAGGATGATAGGCCGTACTGAATTGTAACTTAGTTCCCATGGCGAATTGCATACTTTAAATTTACAGTAAATATGGGATCACGGTCCAAAGTAATTGATACTGGCACCCCACGAAGGCGAACGATCTGCCGTACGTATAATTCTGCCAACCTTTTTAGCTTAAAGTCCTTTCGCACTGTCAGGAAGTGTGTTGATTTGGTCAGTCTATCCACTATCACCCAAATAGCGTCATGTCCCCTCTGGCTCCTGGCAATCCCGTTACAAAATCCATTGTAATATGTTCCCATTTCCACTCTGGGATTTCCAACGGCTGTAACATCCCACCGGGCTTACAATGCCGTGTCTTCACTTGTTGGCACGTCAAGCACTTAGCTACATGCCTGGCCACATCCGCTTTCATTCCATTCCACCAATAGTGCTGTCGGAGATTCTGGTACATCTTAGTGCTGCTTGGGTGAATATTGTAGTGGCTCCTATGAGCTTCCGACAAAATTTCTTCCTTCAGCTCCAAATCATCAGGCACACACAAACGTCTTCGAAACTTAAGAATTTCATCTTCGGATATCTGAAAGTTCGGTTTCCTCTTAGTGTCGTCCATACTCAAAATTTTCTAAATCTCAAAGTCCGCAGACTGCAACGCCTTGATCTTGGCTTGCACTCCCGGCTCAATCCTTAATGTTGCCATCAGACTGGAGAGGTGTCTTACCTCGAACTTAAATTCTGAGTCCCGCGCTCCTTCTAATAAAGTCCACTCTTTAACCAACAAATGCACGATGCTTGATTTTCGACTTAAGGCATCTACTACCCGGTTGGCCTTTCCGGGGTGATACAATATGTTGCAGCTATAGTCCTTCAA
Source organism: Syzygium syzygioides (assembly GCA_031216285.1). Taxonomy (NCBI): domain Eukaryota; kingdom Viridiplantae; phylum Streptophyta; class Magnoliopsida; order Myrtales; family Myrtaceae; genus Syzygium; species Syzygium syzygioides. Next base: position 29,634,395 of record CM062248.1, on the reverse strand, counting down.
CAACTCCATCCAACGCCTTTGCCTCATATTCAGTTCCTTCTGCTAAAATAAGTACTTGAGACTTTGATGGTCTGCGTAAATCTGGAACCTTTCTCCACATAAATAATGCCTCCAAATTTTAAGCGCGAAAATAATTGCTATAAGTTCCAAATCGTGGGTCGGGTAGTTTATCTTATGAGGCCTTAACTATCTCGATGCAGAAGCAACCACCCTTCCGTGTTACATTAGCACGCATCCCAATCCTTTGAGCGAAGCATCGCTATAGATCTCATACCCGCCCGGTCCTGAAGGAATCGTCAACACTGGCGTTGTCGTCAATCTCTGCTTCAATTCCTGAAAACTCTCTTCGCACTTTTCCATCTATTCAAACTTTGTTTCCTTCTTAAGCAACTTCGTCAGCGGAGTGGCTATTGTTGAGAATTTTTCCACAAATCGCCGATAATACCCTGCCAATCCTAAGAAACTCCGAACCTCAGTAACTGTCATTAGTCTCGGTCATTCCATTACTGCCTCAATCTTTGTTGGATCCACGAAGATTCCTTCTCCGGAAATTATATGCCCAAGAAGTGTAACTCGATTCAGCCAAAATTCGCACTTGCTAAACTTAGCATACAGTGCGTGCTCTCTTAACGTCCGTAGAACTCTTTCCAAATGTACCTCATATTCCTCGAAACTCTTTGAATATGCTAGAATATCATCAATAAAGACAATGACCAACTCGTCTAAGAACTCCTTGAATACTCGGTTTATTAAGTCCATGAAAGCAGCATGGGCTTTAGTCAGTCCAAACGGCATCATTGTGAACTCATAGTGTCCATATCTAGTCCTAAACGCTGTCTTTGAAATGTCCTCTTTTTGGATCCTTAACTGGTGATACCCCGTCCTTAGGTCAATCTTAGAAAATACCGAGGCTCCTTACACCTGATCGAACAGGTCGTCAATTCTTGGGAGAGAATACTTATTCTTGATTGTCACTTGATTCAGCTGACGGTAATCAATACACAGTCTCAACGACCCATCCTTCTTCCTGACGAACAGGACTAGCACTCCCCATGAAGACGCACTCTATCGGATAAAACCTTTGTCTAGCAATTCTTGCATCCGAATCTTAAGTTCTTTCAACTCTGAGAGTGACATCCTATAGGGCGGCTTCGAGATTGGCTCAGTCCCTAGGGTTAATTCAACCACAAATTCCACTTCCCTTCCAGGTGGCAATTCCGGCAATTCTTAAGGAAAGACATCGGGAAGATTACACACCTCATTTATGTCATTTAGCCTTAGTTCCTCAACCGACTTGTTAGCCACCAAATCATTATCTTTCTATACCTCAAAAGCCAAGCTCAATCCATCCAATTTCAATCCAACAATCTCCCAAAAACGAATCACGTCGGTTCTTTACAAAATTTGAAATTTCTAAGCAACACTCATCCTTCCAAATCCGCCCAAGAATATCATCAGTAATCCATAAATCCTTAAACCGATTACACCTATTCACCATAAAATTAATTTTAAGTCTTTCATGACCACTCAAATGATAACTTCAAATTCATCTCCTTTTGCACCCAATATTACCTCGTAATGCATACCGACTTTCACGGCGCATCCTTCGCTTCCTTCTTAGCCAAAACATATACTTTTCCTTAGGTCCTTAGCCGATTCTGATTAATCTTCGGGGCAGCTCTCGCTTAACGTCCTACCTGCGATCGCTGTGATTGCATCAATGGTCTAATCTATTGTTCAGCAATTTCTCACTCGGTAACCTTGCTGTCCACATCCACAACATACTTCACTTATACCTTAGTAATGGCTATTTCTATGCCTTTTTCCACAAGACCTACATACAGCGTCGGAGTAGTAGTTTAGCTCTCCAAAGTTCTTCCTTACCGGAGGGACAAGTCTCATATTCTCTGTCATAGACCTTTTTCCCAAGTTCCTATTGTCCCTAACCAACGCGTACCGCGGTCCCGAAGCGGCAGCCATTTCACTCATATCCATTTCACCCATCGAGCCCTCTCACACAGCTCATTATAATCCCTTAAGACTCAAGAGTACTATCTGATTACAAAGTTCCGATTTCAATCCATCCCAGAACCTCTTTGTCCTATCTACATGGTCCTTGACCATCCTTGGTGCGTACTTAGATAGCATTACAAACTTGACCTCGTACTGATCGACTGACATCCGATTTTTTTTTGAAGCAGGAGAAACTCTGTCATTTCCTGCTCTTGTGCACTCTCCGAAAAATTACTTCCCATTGAAGTCCCCTACCAAAGCATTGCCCAATACTGCAAAGCCTTTTCCAACTCTTATATATAAAGTGATGTAGCCTCGGGGTCACTTTTCCCATCAAACTGCGGAGGTTTCAATTTCGAAAATTGTTCAACTAGCTATTGCATCTGTCTGACTGTATTAACTTACTCTTAACCTTGGTTCCCATCATTCCCATTTAAAATTTCAACTTCTTCGAGTGCCCTCATAATTCTATCTACCTTGGGATCCTCTGCAACTCTAGCTTACGGACCTATATGACCTCGACCTCGACCTCGACCTCGACCTTAACTTTGACTACTCAAACTCATAAGGTCACACCACTCACTTACCTACTATAATCCCATTCAGGAATTAGAGACCTAAACCAAGCTAAACCGGTTTAAGGTCATAGGCAGGTATACACAACAGCAGTCAAGCAACCAGCATGCGATTTTACACAATACCACAACATCTCAACCAAGGAGATTCGCGTACTTACCTCGGGTCCTGCCGCACCTACACTTTACGGGTCAACTAAAACGAGCACTCAATCAAACACAAGCAGTCAGGAGGTATACATAGAACACGAGGTCACCCTACTGGCTACCCAAGGTCATCGCTCCTCATCACTCCAGGCTTCGATCGAAATGGACCGAGCTGACCTTGCTCTGATACCAAATCAAACGGGGATGTCACGCCCCGAACCCTACGGCGCGCGAGCATCCCTGCCACGATCGATTTGAGCGCGACGTCCTAGGACGCGTCGCCGACCCAACTCCCAACACAGAGGCTTAAAGCACATGCGGAAGCAACTCAACACCTGTACAAAGATAAACACACAACCAAGGAAAACCACAGAAATCAACACTTGTACTAGTACTGGAAATCATATACAATATCCAAGTACAACCCGAACACCAAAAATCAAAAGCGGGTCAAGGCCACTACCGACAAAAAGGGGTAAGTGGCTCGGGATTCAGGCACTACAATTAGCCGGGGGCTCCCCCCAAAAACGCATCGGTATGCTTGCCATCCTCAAGGCTAGGGGTCTGAAAATGCGGTTTTAAACAACGATGAGAATAATCTCAGTGAGTAATTCCCTAAACCTAAACTAGGTTAATGTGCACCTCCTGACGAGTACTAAACCATGCATAAATCAAAACATAACTGACTCAGGCTCTCGGGCCTAAATCTAATTCATACTTGACTCTGCAGGTTAGCCATTCTATAAACTTAATCACAACAATACCATAACATTTAGATCGCAGTACAAATACATATATCACTTAATTCCGATGTATGTAATGTACGTGCTCATGTTCGCACTCATGTGATGCCTCAGCAATGCAGTAACGCACACTCGCATGCTAGCACTATGTTATTTACCAATTTCTCCTCCGACCCGCGTTAAACGCATCAGGTCCAACCCGTGTAAAACGCATCAGGTCTATCACTTCGAGATCAATCTCTGGCCCGCGTTAAACGCATCAGGCTCATGACACACTACCCGCGTAATACACCTTAGGTTGGTCATCTTCCGGTAAACCGGGTATCGTCCCGCGTAACACGCCTCAGGACGGGTTCATTACCCCGCGTAAAACGTATCAGGGTTTATTGTGATCACACATTCATAGGCATCAATTTTTATCTGAACCCCGCGTAAGACGCATCAGGGCATTTTAGGTGATCACAATGCACATGTCACTCAAACACACTCGTATATGCACATGCCGTGTCAATGCTTGAGATGCACACTCATGGCTATACATTCACATTTGGGCATTCACTTGCACTGCCTCACTTGCTCAAGCCACGATGCAATCATGCGCACTTGCACCACGTATATTCAATTTCACAAATCAATAAGCCCAATCAGACAATCAATTCAAACAGTCATGGCACAACTTGACACGCGGTCCATGCATATATTCACACAACCGGGTCATTAAGAATTCGCACATCTAAGACCCGCCAAGCTAATCCATTCCTAGTCTCGCCAGACATGCGACATGGCATCATCAAATTAATCACAAATAAGGCTCAATTAGCCCGTCAATTACACACTGCAGTCATTCCTGGTAATTGCACGATTAAACCTCAAATTGATCGCGCCGCGCCCAAATTAAATCCCGTCGTGGGCAACCACTATGCCGCAATTCCTAAACTAATAATTATCGCCAAAATGCTCCATTATGCTCCCCAAATATCATTCTAATAAGCCACCACAAGACCAAATACGGCGCGCACTATAATCCACGTTTAAAAACCTGAACTTTCCCGAACTTGGGCCGTTCCGATCCTAATTTGTCCAGCCCACGTATCGCGCCTCTCGAGCCACTAATTCTCCATTAATTCATCATACTAATCCACCGAATCGACCACAATCACAAACCCTAATCACCTCCACAATTTAACTCCCAAATTACCCTAATTAACCCCTAAAACCCGTCTAGAAATGCAAATTATCCTAATTATGGTTTAGGGTCAAACTCACTGGGTGTCCTGAGCTTCAAACCGAGCTGAACACGCGGCGATGGCGGCTGGACAGCGGCAACCCCACGCTAGAACAGTAACGGCGGCGGCAGCTCCGGCGAACTACGCGAACAAAGGCGATGAACTAGACGATTCCGCGGCTTAGGGAGGGGGAAGGGACACGGCCAGAGAGTGTGGGACGGCTGGGCGAGGCTGGGTGAGACGGCGGTGGCGGCGGAACAGCTCAGGCGAGCGACGGCGAGGGTGTCCAGATCAGGGGAAGCGTCGGGGAGGAAGAAGAACAGGAGAGGGGAGGTGGTGGCAGCCAAGGGGGTAGCAGGGCGGCGGAGGTAGCTGAGGGGAGCGGTTGGGTGGCAGAGGCGGGGTAGCAACGACCGGAATGGCGGCATGCGGCGGCGGCAAGGGTCGAGGGAGAGAAAAACAGGGGGGGAAAAGGGGTCGCCGGCCGTTTGGGAGAGAGGAATGGTGGTGATTGGTGGCACGGCGGCGACTGGCGACGCAAGGCCGGCGGGCAAGGGGCTGAGCAGCACCGGCGAGCTGCGGCTGCGGATTGGCTCGCGGCGGCGTTGGGGGCGTCGGTCGACAAAGTGGAGGCGACGGCCGGATGACGCGCGGTGGCAACGAGCGGTGGAGGTTGGTCCGACGAGCGATAGTTGGCGAGCCGGGTCGGCGCTGGGCGGAGCAGGGCCACGCGTAGGCTCGTCGGGGGAGGAAGAAGAAAACTGAAGAAGAAGGCCAGAAGAGAAAGAAAAAGGAAGAAGAAAGGGAAGAAGAAGGAAGAAAGAGAGAGGAGAGAGGGTGTCAGAGGGGGGTATGGGCAAGAGTGGACGTTGCAAGGGGGGGTCGGTGAGCATGACAGAGAGGAGAGAAGAGAGAGAAAGAAAGAGAGAGGGAAGGAAAGAGAGGGGGGGGAGAGAGAAGAACGGTCGTACATGAGGGGACGTGCGCGTGGAGGAGAGAGGAGAGAGAGAGACAAAAATAATAAAAAAACTTCATTCAAATATTAAATGCGATCCGATGGCTCAAATTCAAAATTGAAAGCGATCTACTGGTCTAAAATAAGCCTCGCATATAGTAAGAGGTAAATGCCAAATTAATTAAATCAAATTATAACGAGAGAGGTCTACTAGTCCAAATTCGCAACCGGTCAAAAACTCCCATTTTTCCATCATTCCTGACAATCTCAACGTTGGCTACCATAATATTGACATCGTCTAATTTATTTCGTCCCAACACTCCCGAAAATCAACTACCAAGTCCGGGGTTTGAATAATGGCTAAATTCGATCGAGTGCGATTCTAACGAAATCTCTATTTTTAAAAATGAAAACCCGAGAGTGATCAGTTTCAGAACGAGATTCTATTATAAGCGCACTGACGAATTACATGTTTTATAAATCCCAAAAATGGGCTAAAATTCGGGATGTCACAACTAGCTTACCCTAAAAGTAATCCTAATATAATTGACAAATGATCTTTTTTTTTTTTTATCTTTTTTAGTTTTTTTATATTTTTCGACATTCTCTGCATTTCAATTTTTATTTTTGTTCATTACCTCATCATGAGAAAAACAATCTAATATTCAAATAACCCTAAAAATCATGAAACGAAACTTCCTAAATTATATGAACATGAACTAAATGAACTTAATAAGTCTATTCCTAAGACCTAACTACCTAATTGAGGCCAGCATTTTCCTACCTTATTTCAATATTATTTTATTTTATTTTTATTTCTCCTTCGGCCCTTCTTTGTTCTTTCACATGAAGCTTCACTGGACTCTTTTCATTCCAGAAGACGAAATTTTGCTTTAAATCTCTCTTCGCTTCTTTCATTCTTATTCTACTCTCAAATGCTTTAAAGTCTGGGCTCATCTTTGAGAACCACACAATCAGAGAATAACAAACATATTCAGAGGACAACAAGGCTCTCCATAATCTTCAACAGAGAGCAAGGCACGCTTACTTCATTCAGAGAACATCAAACACATTCTCCACTCCACCATGGTCATCTCCGACGATTAACTCTGACCACCTCAAGATCATCACCACTTAATGGCACGATTACCTGTCGCGAACTGCGAACAAACTAGCGATAGGAGGTTCTGGAAGTGTCTCTCCAGTGAGTATTGACGCCGGCAAAGGAGCTTCCACCGAGAATGAAGTGCTTTGAGCTACTCGACCAAAAGAAAAACAAAGTACAACAGAGCACAATCGGTGCGACTTTGAAACAGAGACTTGCGGCGATGAGTGGCACTGGGCGACTTTTGGAGGCAGCGGCCAGGACTTGAGGACAAGATAAATCTTCAATCCAGATGAATTTTTAACGATCGTGTGAGTCTGGTGAAGGATGCTCCGCTCTCTGTTCTCTGGTTCTGTTGCGACCTAGCCCATGTTCGCCAGCGATGGAGGTTCGACACTGGCTTTTGGATGGACTGCAGTTGACTGAGGTAAGCGCTGGTGATACAAGAAAGACGCCGAGAATCAGCGCCAATTGATTGAATCGAAATTGGAAACCAGAGAAAGAGAGAGAACTTAGTTTCACTTTCATTTCGGTCCATCGAAGAAATGAAGAACCTGATCTCCATCGAGCTTCAATCACGGATGTTCTTCTCGCGATGAAGTTCCCTGTTCAATTTTTTTATCAGTGTCGTCCTGGAACTGTGAATCGGCCTGTGTGGGAGTTTGAGGAGGTGCAACGGCGGAGAGGCTACGAAGAACTGCTGGCGCAGCAGCGTACGGTGGTGGAAGGGAGATGTTGTAAGATCATTACGGAGGAAGGAGAGCCACAGAAGAATCTAGAGAGAAGATTTGTTTTGTGAGTGAGAGTGCGTGAGCTCCCCTGGAAGAATCTACTCAGCCCCAGATTTTTGCTCCGCTCCTCCATTCCTTTTCTACGCGCGCACCTCCAATTGTGCCAAATCTAGGACCGACCAACACTACGACAGTTCAGAGTGAGGATGTTCGTGTCGTTAAAATTGTCCAAACAAGGATTTCCGTCGTGATTTTCAATTTGTTAGTAGATTAATAGTTGTACGTTGTACACATACATTATTCTGTTTTCAACGAAAGGGAGCCGTGAACTTCACGATGGACGCGCGATATGTGTCGTGGACTTCAATAAACAACCGGAGATATCAGCTGATGATCAAGCAAATCATTGCATAGCTAAAAGATTAGGAGCGTTGTAAGAATTGATTAGGGAGACTTATTTTTAGAGTTTTAAAAAATATTATAACCTTGATGGTGATAGGATAATTTAGCTAATACATCGGATATTCTTTGTAAGAAGTGCGTTTAACGTAATTTCCTTAACAACAAAAATTCAAATAACATATCTAGCGTCATGTTTATAACAATAATGATTTCTACCCGTGCAATCCTAGTTAAAGTTTAATATGAAGATACTATCTAAACAAACTAGGGAAGTATGTATCCTAATACTCGCCCTCAAGTTGGTGAGGAAAATCGATGATACTTTTTACTTCTTTAATGGCTTTCTGAAAAGTTCACGAGTTGCTGGAAGAAATTATCGAATGACACTTACGCAATCAAGTGTTATTTACTAAGACAGTGCATTATATGAGTAGCGCACTCAATACACACCTGAATTTTAAATTATGTGGATTTCAAATGGCGTTGGTCAAATAGAAGGAGAATGTATCTTCCAGAGTAGTTCCTTTCAAGTTGACTGGTCCACGCAACTCCACATATTCATCCTTCGACGTACTACACATTGACGAGAGGAAAAAGAAAAGTTGAAGGCTTAAAACATATTCTGTTGATCGCTTTGAACGGACTTTCTTCTATCCATCTGATAACACGAAGCAGTTCTTCACAGTAGGGTAAGTTCCACCAGCTCTCTAGCTCTTCTGTTACACATGCCAAAAATAATCAATAATGGCTTCAGCCAAGATAAGATGCAATAAATTGGCTAGCAAGAAAGGGGACAGGCTTACCTGCTAAACAACCTCCTATTCGCATTGTCGAAATGTTCTCTTGAACCAAAGCATGGTGATCATCATTGTCATTGAGAATTTCTCGATGGTCCCGTCCACCGCTCGAAAGTAAGAGACCCTCCAAGGTGGCTTGAAGTGCAAGATGCTGCAGAATTCTAGAAATTCCACCGTAAAACCAGGTCCCAATCCTGCATAAAACCAGTTGTGGATGTCCAAACCGTGTTCGCTAGGCTCATCTCCATTGGAATTATCACTGTCACACCCATCACTACCAAGTGACTCATCTCTGGCACAAATCTTCAAAAGAGGAGCTCCACAGAGTCTGTTGTTGCCGCGATAAACAGATTCATCATCCACAGTATGCAGATGGTTTCCGGATGGAATAGGGCCGGATGGAATATTGAAAGATAGATTCAAATGACTAAGGAAGTCAATGTTGGATGTGCTCGGAGAGATTGTACTTGACAGTTTGTTTTTTTGAAAGATCAAGAGATTCTAATTTTTTCAGATCACCAATGTTTGAGGGGATGTGTCCACTCAAATTATTCCGAGAGGTTTAGATTTTGAAGTTCGAGAAACCTAGTGAACTCTTCTGGTATGTGCCCATCCAACATGTTTGCAGAAAAATCGATCGAGAAGTAGAATGAAAGTACATCACCATATATTTTTAGCTGGTTCTCTGTGTTAAACATGAAATTAAGACCGTTCATGCTCAGAAAACGCACCAAATACGCAAAATCAACCATAGACAAGAAGCCGTCAATACAATTGGGAATGGGTCCAGAAATGTTATTCTGTGCTAGGCTCAAGAAATGGAGACTGTGAAGTCTGCAAAATTGTGGAGGAATGCCTCCAACAAAGCGATATTTCTCTAAATTGATCACTGCCAATGATCGAGAATGTTTTCCAAATGGAGGTAACCTACCCGTGAATTCATTGTCGCTAAGATCAATAAAAAAAAATCGGTAGATTTGACAAACAGATTGGGATTTCTCCAGTAAGGCCATTCCTCCTTAGGCTAAGAGTGGATAATCGCTGAAGATGGCACAAGGATTTCGGAATCTCACCATTCGATTACTTGAATGACAAAGATTATTTAATTGGTTATCCCCAAATACAAAAACGCTCAAATCTCGCGATGCTCCCCGACATCGAGGAAGTCTCCCCTACAATTGGTTATTTGAGAGATTAATTTGAGTCAACCTTCCTTACCAAAAAAAAAAAAAATTTGAGTCAACCTATTCAACTTACACAAAAAACTCCGAATGCCGCCAGTGAGATTATTACCCCAAAGTCTCAATACTCTTAATCTTGGCATCTTGTCTCCAATATCTCGGGGAACTTGGCCTCTAAGCATGTTGCTTGAGATACCTAAATATTCAATGTTAGAGGAAATGTTGTAGAGCCAATTAGTAATGTCGCCTGAGATGCTCGCATTTGAAATCGACAAAGTGGTAATGTTCCTCTGTGTTTGAAGCCATCTTGGAAATTCAGGTCCCACTTTGCAATCCGACAAATCTATGTCACGAACTTGGAATTGCGGAACCCAGGCAGAGCTCACATTTAATATGAGCTTATTAGAGGAAACGTCTAAACTGGTCAGGCTTTTGAGATTTTCAAAGTGAAGTTCGCCAACAACTCCATACAATAAATTATGCGCAAAATGGAACTCCTTTAAATTTGATAGTCGCCTAATGCTCTCTGGAATGGTCCCGCTCAATTTGTTATATCCTAGATACAAGTTTCTTAGAGATGATAGCTCCACCAAATTGACAGGAAGACAACCGAAAAACGAGTTCCCTGAAAGATCAAGGAGCTCTAGTTCTTTAAAATCTCCGAATTGATTTGGTAGGTCACTGCTAAAATCATTGTCGAAAACATCAAAGATCTTCCGCTTACTTTGTACGCAACCAAGAGCACCACCTAAAATGCTGGCGATATTCCCATTGAAGTGGTTACCATATAATCATACCACTTGCAATTTGCAAAGACTGCTCAAGTTTAATTGAAATTTGTATGGTGGTTAGTAAACAAGCGTGAAATTGACATTCGTCCGCGATTGTAAATTTGTATGGTGGTTAGTAAGTTTCAAACTGTATTAAGAAATTTGGATCGGGAAATTATTTGACCGTTCAATTATTAGTTGGTCAAAATGACGAAATAATGGGTTTATCTATGTCAAGTTCAACAACAGATTATCAACTGCATTGATAGTGAAATAAAATAAATATAATATTTACCTCTATTTAATTTATCGAGATAATAGATTATCATGAACTTTACTGGTATATAATTTTTTGTGAGACGAAAATTATCTTGAGGTAATTGTGTCATGGAATGCAAGTTCGAGATTTTTGGTGAGACGGAAATTAATTTCGGTTAAATGTGACATGGATACTAGTTTGACATTTTAATAGTATTAGTGTGAGATAATTTCAAACGACAAATTTAGCATCGTGTTTATAGCAATAGAGTTTTATACCCACACAATCTTAGTTATGATTCAAAATGAAGCTAGGGATGTTAGTATTCTGGTACTCGCCCTCAGGTTGATGCGTGAATATGGTCAATGCCTTTTACTTCTTAATGGCATCGTAAAAAGATTCGCGAGTTGCTTGAAGATATGACCGGTGATACTAATGGCTCTTCTTTCCATTTCGCTACTAAATCAAAGTGTTATTTACCGTGACAGTGCATTATGTGTGTATTGCACTTATTACAACCCAAACCTTAGACTGCGTGAATTTCAAATGGAAGTTCATCAAACAAAAGGAAAATGTATCTTCCATAGTAGTTCCTTCTAAGTTGACCGGTCAACGCAACTCAACATAATCATCCTTCCACATAATGAACAAAGACAAGAGAAGAAAACGATAAGCTGAATACTAAACACACATTCTGTTTATCCATCTGATAACACAAAGCACATCTTCAAAGTTGGGCAAGTTTCTCCAGCCCTCAAGTTTTCTGTCACACACAGCCAAAAATAATCAATGATGGCTTCGACCAAGATAAGATGCAAGAAATTGGTTAGCAGGAAAGGGGCCAGTTTTACCTGCTGAACAAGCTCCTATTCGCGTTGTCGAAATGTTCTCTTGAACCAAAACATGGTGATCATCATTGTCATTGAGAATTTCTCGATGGCCCTATCCATCGCTCGAAAGTAAGAGACCCTCCAAGATCGCTTGAAGTACAAGATGCCACAGAATCCCAGAAATCCCACTGTAAAACCCGGTCCCAATCCTGCGTAGAACCAATTGTGGTTGTCCAAATCGCGTTCGCTAGGCTTGTCTTCACTACCGTCGTGCCCATCACTACTTGGTGGCTCGTCTTTGAGACAAATCTTTGGAAGAGGAGCTCCACAGAGTTCGCTGTTGCCACGATAAGTAGATTCATCATCCACGGTTCGTAGATGATTGCCGGACGGAATAGGGCCAAAGAGTCTATTGAAGGATAGATTGAGATGACTAAGGAAGTCCATGCTGGATATGCCCGAAGGGATGGTACCTGACAGTTTGTTTCTGGAAAGATCAAGAGATTCCAAGTGTTTCAGGTCACTGATGTTTGACGGGATGTGTCCGCTTAAGTTATTCTGAGAGAGGTTCAGATTTTGCAGTGCGACGAGCCTAGTGAACTCTTCTGGTATCTGCCCATCCAACATGTTTGCAGAAAGATCGATCGAGAAGTAGAATGTAAGCACATCGCCAAATATTAGGCTGGTTCCCTTTGTGTTAACCGCGAAATTGAGAGTGTTTATGGTCAGAAAAACCACAAAATACACAGAATCAACCATAGACCAGAAGCCGTCAATACAATTGGGAATGGGTCCAGAAATGTTATTCTGTGCGAGGCTCAAGAAATGGAGATTGCGAAGTTGGCAAAATTGTGGAGGAATGCCTCCAACAAGGCGATTTTTCTCTAAATTGATCACTGCCAAATATGGAGAATGTTTCCCAAATGGAGGTAACCTACCCGTGAATTCATTGTCGCTAAGATCAATAAAAAAAAGCGGTAGATTTGACAAACAGATTGGGATTTCTCCAGTAAAGCCATTCCTCCTTAGGCTAAGAATGGATAATTGCTGAAGATGGCAAAAGGATTTCGGAATCTGACCATTTAATTGGTTATCCCCAAATGCAAAAGCCCACAAATCTTGCAATGCTCCCCAACATCGAGGAAGTCTACCAGACAGTTGGTTTTTTGAGAGATTAATTTCAAACAGCCCATTCAACTTACACAGAGAACTCGGAATGCCGCCGGTGAGATTATTACCCCAAAGTCTCAATACTCTTAATCGTGGCATCTTGTCTCCAACATCTCGGGGAACTTGACCTCTAAGCATGTTGCTTGAGATATCTAAAGATTCAATGTTAGAGGAAATGTTGTAGAGCCAATCAGTAATGCCGCCTGAGATGCTCACATTTGACATCAACTTGACCTCCTTAGGCTAAGAATGGATAATTGCTGAAGATGGCAAAAGGATTTCGGAATCTGACCATTTAATTGGTTATCCCCAAATGCAAAAGCCCACAAATCTTGCAATGCTCCCCAACATCGAGGAAGTCTACCAGACAGTTGGTTTTTTGAGAGATTAATTTCAAACAGCCCATTCAACTTACACAGAGAACTCGGAATGCCGCCGGTGAGATTATTACCCCAAAGTCTCAATACTCTTAATCGTGGCATCTTGTCTCCAACATCTCGGGGAACTTGACCTCTAAGCATGTTGCTTGAGATATCTAAAGATTCAATGTTAGAGGAAATGTTGTAGAGCCAATCAGTAATGCCGCCTGAGATGCTCACATTTGACATCGACAAAGTGGTAATGTTCCTCTGTGTTTGAAGCCATCTTGGAAATTCAGGTCCCACTTTGCAATCCGACAAATCTATGTCACGAGCTTGGAATGGTGGAACCCAAGCAGAGCTCACATTTAATATGAGCTTATTAGAGGAAATGTCTAAACTGGTCAGGTTTTTGAGATTTTCAAAGTGAAGTTTGCCAACAACTCCATCCAATAGATTATGCTCAAAATGGAGCTCCTTTAAATTCGACAGTTGCCCAATGCTCTCTGGAATGGTCCCGCTCAATTTGTTATTGCTTAGATACAAGTTTCTTAGAGATGATAGCTCCCCCAAATTAGTAGGAATAGAACCAGAAATCGAGTTCCCTGAAAGATCAAGGACCTCTAGTTCTTTGAAATCTCCGAATTGATTTGGTAGGTCACCGCTAAAATTATTGTCAAAAACACTGAAGATCTTCCACTTACTTTGTACACAACCAAGAGCACCACCTAAAATGCTAGTGATATTCCCATTGAAGTGGTTAACATATAATCGTACCACTTGCAATTTGCAAAGACTGCTCAAGTTTTTTGGAAATTCACCTTGTATCAAATTTAGAGACACGTCAAAATAGGCAAGCCTTCGATTATTCTCGAAGATTGCCATGGAAAGGCGGCTTTTCAAAAAATCATTGGAAGACAAATCAATATGTTCTAGATGGCTCAAGTTATAGATCCATGGCGGAATAGAGCTTATGCTATTATACCCAATGTCAAGGAATCTAAGAGAGGTGAAATTGGCTTGCGAAGAGCTAGAAATATGTTGCAATTCACAGTATCTCAAACCTAAAGATTGCAAAGATGGAAGCATGTTAATAGAACAGAACCAATCTTCAGCCTTCGAAAGGCCAACATATGACATGTGCAAGGATTTCAAGCCAAATAATTTCGACACCCAATCAAGGTCGTTCGAGGTTATATAACCCAAACCGAAATCACTACTAAGATCAAAGTATTGTAATTTGGAAAGGTTACTGAGTTGCCTAGGAATATGTCCGTAGAAGCCTGCATATGAAAGGTTAAGATACTCCAGTTTCTGAAAAGAAGCCAAAAACATTGGGATTTTCTGGGTTGAAAAGTTATTGACACTAAGGTCGAGATACTTCAGATACTTCAGTTCAGTTAAAGAGGGAACTATGTTACCTCCTAGCATGCACTTATATGAAGGTTCGAAGATGTCAATATCGATCCCTTCAGTACATGGATTATGAAGATCGAGCTTCAGGACATGGCCGGTCTTCTCATTGCATTCCACTCCTTCCCACTTGCAACATTCCTCTCCAGTCCACGACGACAGGCGTCTCGAAGGATCAGTGAGACCATGTTTGAACTTCAGAAGAGCTTCTCTCTCTGCACCAATACAACTTACATTGATCGAAGCAATGGAATGACTGAATTCGATTACTTGAATGACAAAGATTGCCAATAAGACAGCAGACACAAGGCTATCGTAAGATGCCATAGGTTCTTTAGGACCTGAGAATGGTCTTTGATTCACCAAGAAAAGAGTCATTATAATATATCGTTGAGGTCATTTTCTGATCACCGTCCATCAGGACTTCCTAAGGACAACTCCAACTTTTCTAGGTCAATACCTTCCAAGACCTGCCAAATGGTCAACCCATCAAAATCAATCCAAAACGTGTGTCATCTTTAATCTCTGTAATAGGGGTCAAAGGAGGACGACAAAAAAAAAAAACAAAGAAAGAGGGATGCTGACAGCATTGCGTACCTCTAAAACTCGTCATTGTCAGTGTATGATGTATGACCTCCAAAAATTGGTTATTGCCAGTGTTGGCCCTCCACCGCAACCCAATTAATCTTGAAATGACTAGTATTATGAAAACTAAAGCAGGTTAGTAACCTTCATTTTTTAACAGAAATAGGCAACCCTCCTCTTATTTAAGCAACATCTAGATTAGTAACCTATACCATGATAAAAATGGAGATAATTATTCAAAAAAATTCTAAATCTATTATATGGATAATGATTCAATCATAATTTTTTCAATTTGACAAATGTAGTCTTAAACCTTTTGACGATTTTCTAATATAGTACATTTGATCAATTTAAGCTGGAAATCGTTGATGTGGCAGTTCGGTTAACATTGACCATCCTACATGGCACGGTCGGCGGTTGCTATAGGGAGGTAATTTGAACGCCATTGTTTTGCAAATTTTTTAAAATTTACTTTCTTTTTCCTTTTTCCTTTTTTTCATCGTCCCCTTCAACGTGGAGGATACAATGGTATGCCAAATCGTCTCTCTAGATCTAGGCTTTTTTGAAATTCTATTTTTCCTTTAGATAATCTTCATTGTCTCCAATGCTCTACCAAGGTTGAGCTTGATGTCATCTCGATCAATGGCCAGGACTTCCTTAAGGCTGATGTCGAGATCCACAATGATAGCAAGCTTCATGTCACTGTGAGGAAGTCCATTGTGTCGAGCAGTCCCTCGGCTCCAGCTCTTTCTCCGAGTTGACCTCGAGGTTGTTGAACTTCACATGTGCCAAAACTTACACCTTGAGCTCATCCCGGACCCCGTCTTGGAACTTCACTGGCTATGGGTGAGGGTCGTCGGCCATCACCAACACGCTAACGACCCGTCGGTCCATGTCGGCAGAGGGAAGAAGAGGAATAGCAGAGAAGGAAAGAATTGGGAAAAATAAAAGAAAAATAAAAGAGACAAAATTGAGAAAATAAGTTCAAAACTACGTTATTTCATTTAAGATAGTCCACATCAAATGCCGATCATGCCATGTAGGATGGATGACGTTGATTGGACTAATACGTTAACGATTTCTGGCCTGAATTGAGTGGATGGATTATATTGGAAAATTGTCAAAAAATTTAGGATTACATTGGTCAAATTAAAAAATTTTGGACTAGATTTCTAATCTCATATCCACATTCAATTTTCCGCAATTAAATAGCAATGAGAGGCAGTTTTACATTGGTAAGTGTCAAAAAATTATTGATGAAAAAAAATGATCGGTGACTTTTTTTTTGTTGGTATTTATTAAAAAAATTCTTTGAATTACCAATTCTTTTACAATTTGCAAATTATCGGATTTTGAAGTGACTTACCAACATTTATATGCATAACTTAATAAAAGTTTCGAATTTATTAACTCTTACATGAAACTTTTAACTAAAATTAAAGTAATTTACCAATTTCTCTCAAATTGTATTAACAACTTGTTTGGAGTTACCAACTTTCATTTGAGACCATGCTTGAACTTAGGGCTTCCCTCTCTGTATCAGTGCAGCTTACATTGATTGAAGCTTTGGAATGACCGAATTCGATTACTCGAATGACAAAGATTGCCCATAAGAGGGTAGACACAAAACCACCATAAGATGCCATAAGTTCTTTAGGACCTGAGAACAAGTATTGCTTCAATCACGTGTACTGTGGTCTTGATTCAACAATAAAAGAGTCCCTATAAAACATTCTTCAGGTCATTTTCTGATCACCGTCCGCCACGACTTCCATAAGGATGACTCCGACTTTTGAAGTCATGCCTTCCAAGACCCGCCAAACGGTCATCAACCCCAAAATACATGTCAATCTCTATTCTACCCCAAAATACATGTCAATCTCTATTCTGTAATAACGATTGAAGGAGGAAGACAAACCAAAAAACAAGAAATGAGAGGATGCTTACAGCACTGCGTACGTCTAAGACCGGCAATTGTCAGGGTATGTTCCCATAAAATTTGTCATTTACAGACAATACATGTCAATCTCTATTCTGTAATAACGATTGAAGGAGGAAGGCAAACCAAAAAACAAGAAAAGAGAGGATGCTTACAGCACTGCGTACGTCTAAGACCGGCAATTGTCAGGGTATGTTCCCATAAAATTTGTCATTTACAGACCGCCAATTGTCAGGGTTGTAAAGGTTCTCCCTACCGAAGTAATTTTTTAATTTGGAGACGGGATGTTATTTCTGTCCAACAGTCGGTCAAATTATATGGCATGCTCTTTATCTTATGAAAAGGTTTATGTGTGATTACCTTTTCATCTTTGCCGAGTTGAGTAGCACAGCAGTTACGTTTTGGTCGTTTTCATCTTTGGTCAAAATAATTCTTATGTTTGATGAAATAGGGAGAAGGCATATGTTTTTTATGTTCTAGTTTATGTGATTCGTTTCTAATCTTTATTGAGATGGTAGTACATCATGTTGAATGTTTTAGTTCATTGAGGGAAGCTTTTTTCTTGAAGTGAATATTGAGTGAAGCTTTGTTATTACGTAGAGAATGAGCTTTGTCATTCCAAACAAAAGCGCACGCTCCAAAACTAGGAAGACGTTATTGAGATGAGGCAAAATACTATAAAAACCCTAAATTATGCCCATTGTAACATCAATACTCCAAACTCTTTTTTGTGTCATCAAAACCTACAAACATGTACTAGTGTGATAAAAATACCCACCGTCAAACATTAAGGACATCAATACTCCAATTTATGACCCGTTCACACCAGCTTATTCGCAGTTTCTGCTAAACTCCTTGGACAAGGGAGATTCTCACTAAGAAAAATATCTACTTGATCGCTCGTTCTTTCTCGGCACTTAAATAACATCGCTCTCGAAAGTAATTGCTTTTGAACTGTCACTCCTTCGTGTAGTCCCCGGTCTTCGAAGTCCGTGCCAGCACTAAATCACTCCATTTGTTGATCGACGGCGGTTCACATTTCAGATTTTTCAGAATCCCTTTTCCACTCACTTGCTCTTTTCCATAAACACCCCTCACTTCGACCAAAATCAATAAATAAGCAACCCTCACAACTTCTGTTCTTGCTCCTTGTTAAGTTCATCCATCCCAAATGACGTTTCATTTAAGATAGTCCACATCAAATGCCGGTCGTGCCATGTAGGATAGATGACGCTGATTGGACCGCTACGTCAACGATTTCTAGCCTAAATTGGGTGGATGGATTACATTGGAAAATCGTCAAAAAATTTAGGATTACATTGGCCAAATTAAAAAAATTAGGACTGAGTTAAAACCCGTATAATAAGTTTATCACTTTTTGGGCAATTTCCCATATAAATGCAAAGGAGAAATCCCGTGAGGGCCTTTACATAGGTGGGTCTCTGCGCTTGTTAACGAAGGTTCTCCATTTTGAAGAAGAAAATCTCTCCATTTGAATGACCAGTGAAATAGCACAATCACGTGAAGGAAAATCTTTGCAAAATTAAAACGTCTTAGGAAATTGATTCAAATGGTTATAGCATTATGTGACAATTTGATAAATTTAAGTTATGGTTTTGTTCATTATTCTTTCTCTAAAAGTTGTTTTGGATGCCAAATATGAATAATTTTGTTGTTCTCGAATGTATCCTAATTTTTTGGCCAAATTACGTTGGAAGAACCTCGTAGATCTTTCATGTACTGGATCTCATTATGCCTTTTGGACTAGATTTCTAATCTCATATCCACATTCAATTTTCCGCAATTAAATAGCAATGAGAGGCAGTTTTACATTGGTAAGTGTCAAAAAATTATTGATGAAAAAAAAATGATCGGTGACTTTTTTTTTGTTGGTATTTATTAAAAAATTCATTGGATTGCCAATTCTTTTACAATTTGTAAATTATCGGATTTTGAAGTGACTTACCAACATTTATATGCATAACTTAATAAAAGTTTCGAATTTATTAACTCTTACATGAAACTTTTAACTAAAATTAAAGTAATTTACCAATTTCTCTCAAATTGTATTAACAACTTGTTTGGAGTTACCAACTTTCATTTGAGATCATGCTTGAACTTAGGGCTTCCCTCTCTGTATCAGTGCAGCTTACATTGATTGAAGCTTTGGAATGACCGAATTCGATTACTCGAATGACAAAGATTGCCCATAAGAGGGTAGACACAAAACCACCATAAGATGCCATAAGTTCTTTAGGACCTGAGAACAAGTATTGCTTCAATCACGTGTACTGTGGTCTTGATTCAACAATAAAAGAGTCCCTATAAAACATTCTTCAGGTCATTTTCTGATCACCGTCCGCCACGACTTCCATAAGGATGACTCCGACTTTTGAAGTCATGCCTTCCAAGACCCGCCAAACGGTCATCAACCCCAAAATACATGTCAATCTCTATTCTACCCCAAAATACATGTCAATCTCTATTCTGTAATAACGATTGAAGGAGGAAGACAAACCAAAAAACAAGAAAAGAGAGGATGCTTACAGCACTGCGTACGTCTAAGACCGGCAATTGTCAGGGTATGTTCCCATAAAATTTGTCATTTACAGACAATACATGTCAATCTTTATTCTGTAATAACGATTGAAGGAGGAAGACAAACCAAAAAACAAGAAAAGAGAGGATGCTTACAGCACTGCGTACGTCTAAGACCGGCAATTGTCAGGGTATGTTCCCATAAAATTTGTCATTTACAGACCGCCAATTGTCAGGGTTGTAAAGGTTCTCCCTACCGAAGTAATTTTTTAATTTGGAGACGGGATGTTATTTCTGTCCAACAGTCGGTCAAATTATATGGCATGCTCTTTACCTTATGAAAAGGTTTATGTGTGATTACCTTTTCATCTTTGCTGAGTTGAGTAGCACAGCAGTTACGTTTTGGTCGTTTTCATCTTTGGTCAAAATAATTCTTATGTTTGATGAAATAGGGAGAAGGCATATGTTTTCTATGTTCTAGTTTATGTGATTCGTTTCTAATCTTTATTGAGATGGTAGTACATCATGTTGAATGTTTTAGTTCATTGAGGGAAGCTTTTTTCTTGAAGTGAATATTGAGTGAAGCTTTGTTATTACGTAGAGAATGAGCTTTGTCATTCCAAACAAAAGCGCCCGCTCCAAAACTAGGAAGACGTTATTGAGATGAGGCAAAATACTATAAAAACCCTAAATTATGCCCATTGTAACATCAATACTCCAAACTCTTTTTTGTGTCATCAAAACCTACAAACATGTACTAGTGTGATAAAAATACCCACCGTCAAACATTAAGGACATCAATAATCCAATTTATGACCCGTTCACACCAGCTTATTCGCAGTTTCTGCTAAACTCCTTGGACAAGGGAGATTCTCACTAAGAAAAATATCTACTCGATCGCTCGTTCTTTCTCGGCACTTAAATAACATCGCTCTCGAAAGTAATTGCTTTTGAACTGTCACTCCTTCGTGTAGTCCCCGGTCTTCGAAGTCCGTGCCAGCACTAAATCACTCCATTTGTTGATCGACGGCGGTTCACATTTCAGATTTTTCAGAATCCCTTTTCCACTCACTTGCTCTTTTCCATAAACAACCCTCACTTCGACCAAAATCAATAAATAAGCAACCCTCACAACTTCTGTTCTTGCTCCTTGTTAAGTTCATCCATCCCAAATGACGTTTCATTTAAAATAGTCCACATCAAATGCCGGTCGTGCCATGTAGGATAGATGACGCTGATTGGACCGCTACGTCAACGATTTCTAGCCTAAATTGGGTGGATGGATTACATTGGAAAATCGTCAAAAAATTTAGGATTACATTGGCCAAATTAAAAAATTAGGACTGAATTAAAACCCGTATAATAAGTTTATCACTTTTTGGGCAATTTCCCATATAAATGCAAAGGAGAAATCCCGTGAGGGCCTTTACATAGGTGGGTCTCTGCGCTTGTTAACGAAGGTTCTTCATTTTGAAGAAGAAAATCTCTCCATTTGAATGACCAGTGAAATAGCACAATCACGTGAAGGAAATCTTTGCAAAATTAAAACGTCTTAGGAAATTGATTCAAATGGTTATAGCATTATGTGACAATTTGATAAATTTAAGTTATGGTTTTGTTCATTATTCTTTCTCTAAAAGTTGTTTTGGATGCCAAATATGAATAATTTTGTTGTTCTCGAATGTATCCTAATTTTTTGGCCAAATTACGTTGGAAGAACCTCGTAGATCTTTCATGTACTGGATCTCATTATGCCTTTTGGACTAGATTTCTAATCTCATATCCACATTCAATTTTCCGCAATTAAATAGCAATGAGAGGCAGTTTTACATTGGTAAGTGTCAAAAAATTATTGATGAAAAAAAAATGATCGGTGACTTTTTTTTTGTTGGTATTTATTAAAAAATTCATTGGATTGCCAATTCTTTTACAATTTGTAAATTATCGGATTTTGAAGTGACTTACCAACATTTATATGCATAACTTAATAAAAGTTTCGAATTTATTAACTCTTACATGAAACTTTTAACTAAAATTAAAGTAATTTACCAATTTCTCTCAAATTGTATTAACAACTTGTTTGGAGTTACCAACTTTCATTTGAGATCATGCTTGAACTTAGGGCTTCCCTCTCTGTATCAGTGCAGCTTACATTGGTTGAAGCTTTGGAATGACCGAATTCGATTACTCGACTGACAAAGATTGCCCATAAGAGGGTAGACACAAAACCACCATAAGATGCCATAAGTTCTTTAGGACCTGAGAACAAGTATTGCTTCAATCACGTGTACTGTGGTCTTGATTCAACAATAAAAGAGTCCCTATAAAACATTCTTCAGGTCATTTTCTGATCACCGTCCGCCACGACTTCCATAAGGATGACTCCGACTTTTGAAGTCATGCCTTCCAAGACCCGCCAAACGGTCATCAACCCCAAAATACATGTCAATCTCTATTCTACCCCAAAATACATGTCAATCTCTATTCTGTAATAACGATTGAAGGAGGAAGACAAACCAAAAAACAAGAAAAGAGAGGATGCTTACAGCACTGCGTACGTCTAAGACCGGCAATTGTCAGGGTATGTTCCCATAAAATTTGTCATTTACAGACCGCCAATTGTCAGGGTTGTAAAGGTTCTCTCTACCGAAGTAATTTTTTAATTTGGAGACGGGATGTTATTTCTGTCCAACAGTCGGTCAAATTATAAGGCATGCTCTTTATCTTATGAAAAAGTTTATGTGTGATTACCTTTTCATCTTTGCTGAGTTGAGTAGCACAGCAGTTACGTTTTGGTCGTTTTCATCTTTGGTCAAAATAATTCTTATGTTTGATGAAATAGGGAGAAGGCATATGTTTTTTAAGTTCTAGTTTATGTGATTCGTTTCTAATCTTTATTGAGATGGTAGTTCATCATGTTGAATGTTTTAGTTCATTGAGGGAAGCTTTTTTCTTGAAGTGAATATTGAGTGAAGCTTTGTTATTACGTAGAGAATGAGCTTTGTCATTCCAAACAAAAGCGCACGCTCCAAAACTAGGAAGACTTTATTGAGATGAGGCAAAATACTATAAAAACCCTAAATTATGCCCATTGTAACATCAATACTCCAAAATATTTTTTGTGTCATCAAAACCTACAAACATGTACTAGTGTGATAAAAATATCCACCGTCAAACATTAAGGATGTCAAACTTTGCCCACTGCAACGCCCATACGCAATAGTTTTTTCATGTCACAAATACCGCAAACTTGTACCGGGGTAATAAAAGTTTAGGGAATTGGTGTCACAAAGGGCATAATTCAATAGTTTTAATGGCATAAAAAAGAAGAGTATTGATGTCATTGTGGGTATAGCTTAGATTTTCTTATGACAAAATAATAGTGGGCTACCAGTGTTGAAATAAAATTAGTCTAGAATTTTTAGTGACACAATAGAAATTGAAGTATAGTGTCACCATAAGCATAGTTTAAAATTTTTTTTGTGGTGTTGACTGTTGAAATAACGTAGTGGAAAAGAAAAGAATAAGAATCGCAGAAAGCGGAAGAACATCTAAAGATATGGAAGAGAAAAGGCAGTGGAAGAGAAAAGGAGACAAAGTGCCGCATTACTTGGAGGTGATCCCACTAAAGTCCAACTTTGCTGGAGTGGGAAGAGAGAACGGAAGAGATAGCCTTCCACATTGACACATGACATCCACTCAACATCAATTCTTCTTAATTTATAGGTGTGTGCGTTTTAATTGTTAGATATTTTTGCCAATTATTATGATTGGATTTGGAAAAAAAGACACTAGAAATATTATAACTTTCATATGACGCTCATTTTAGTGTCAAAACTTTTCACCAAATCACTTAAGTTCCAAATAAGAGAAAAAAGGATCACCTTAGTGCCTCCGACGACAAATTCCACCCAAAAGTCCTACATGGCTTTTATAATAAAATTTTTATTCATACGTGGCATTCTGTGAGGTGGCTGGCTTGGCCTAAACGATGCCGAGTCATTCTCTCAAGACAGAGAAATCTCTCACTCCCTCACTCAAACTTGGGCTGTGCAAAACAGACCGTCCAAACCAGAAATCACCCCAATCGGACTGTACTAGCTGGTTAGGTCCAGTTCTCGGGAGTGTTAGTTTGGTTTTTGGTTCCTAAAAGTGAAATCAATGTACGAGCAGTCTGGTTCTCTATTCTAAGGAGGAACCAGACTGAAGCAGACCAACCAGATTGGATCGACTACAAATACTTTTTATTTTTTATTTCTTTAAAAGATTAGTAAAATATGAACTAAATCCTCAGTAAACTTTTTTGACATAAATTCATTGACAAATATTATTAAAATGTGAACTAAACGCTAAGTGAACTTCATTGTCAAAAATTAGTAAAATATGAACTAAATCCTAAGTGACCAGTTCCCGATCTTAGGATCAATCGGTCCCGTCCCCGATTCCCAATTTTGGGAATTGGTCCTTCCGATCCGATTCTCGGTTCCACCTTGGAATCGGACCGGACCGGGGATCACCCCTAGCTTAAACTACACAAATCTCATTGACTATTGGAGCCACCAGCGGGTCCACCTCACTCGCTCTTTCCCTCGTACGCGTGCTATCTCTTTCTCTCTCACACTCATTTACTCACTTGACCATCGTCAATCTCTCTCACTCACTTGCTTAATTAGGGCAGGAAAAAGCTAGGGTTTGGTGGTTGGAGGGAAAAATTAGGACTCAATTTTTAAAAGAAAAAAATTGGGGCTTGGTGCCTGTTGAGAAATCTTGCAATAGGTAAAAGGTAAATGATTTATTGTGTTTGGTGAGATACGGTATTAAATGTCATGCTCCGTACCCCACGAAGCATGAACATCCGCGTATAGGTCGAGATGAGGTGTGACGCTCCCAAGTTATGTCACCGACCCGAAAACCCAAATTAGAGAAAACACGCCACATGCGGAAACGACGTATATAATATATATATATATATATATATATATATATATATATATACACCCAGACAATTTAAAAGTAACTATGAATAGCAACGAACAACAATATATACATTCACTATAAAACTTATAATACAATATCCATTTTATAAACATGAGATACAACAAAAAGGGCTACTCAAACAAAAAGGGATCGGTGGCCTAGGGGGATCGACTAACCACAAGAGGCTACAGTAAAAAAGTATCGGCCCTCGCCCCTAAAACTGAGGTTTGCCCTAGGATATCCAGTTGGGGTCAGATCCAGACGTCTCGGAAGAACTCTCGGACTGCTCTGGTTCCTCCTCTGAACTCATAGCCTCAGATTCTATCTTGGGCTTGGGCTCCTGCTCCTCGGTATTCTATGGACGGGGGTCTGAAAATGTCGGTTTTACCACAACCATGAGAAAACTCAGCAAGTACAAACCACTAATCCTAAACTAGGCTAATATGCACCTCTAGAGGATAAATAAAACACATCAAACCATGAACCAGTAAATCAAAATAAATTTTCACTTCGAGCTCACAGCCCAATAAACTATTTCACATCCCTGCAGGTTAGGCATCCGCAACAATGCAATTCGTGTGCAATTATACCGACCCGAAGGCCCACGATTGAATATAATGACCCGTAGGCTCGACCCGAAGGCCACAATTGATAAAACGACCCGTAGGCCTGACCCGAAGGCCAACATTTTGATAAATCGACCCGTCGGCCCGACCCAAAAGTCACAAGTGATTATAATGACCCATAGGCCCGATCCGAAGGCCACAATTGATAAAACGACCCATAGGCCCGACCCGAAGGCCAACATTTTGAATATAACTCAGACAAGTATAATGTCACACTCAATTTCCACCAATCACCACTTGCTATGCAAAACATATGCTCGGGAATTTAAGCCAAATACTAATGTCATATTTTCTAAGCATAATTATGTTCCAGTTAAACATATGCCACTCATTCCCGGCATTCCCAAATAATTCATTCTAGTCAATTAACTCCATACTTAATCCGCACATTCCTTTCCAAGATAATTCAATGCGCCTAAGGCCTGCCTTGAGCACTCCGATCTCGATAACCGTTCTCACCATTTCGGGGTCATTCAATAGGGTTTATACACGTCCTAATCAACCCCTAAAAATGCCTAAATTATTGTCATTAATCCAATATTCTTAGAATATTCAACTTGGGCACAAAATATCCATTTTCGGTACTGAATGAACAGTACCAGGTTTTAACACCAAATAAGCCTTAAACCATGTTTAAACCATTCCATAAATCCCCAATCACAACTACTAATCACCCAATAATCAAATACACCTAATTAGGCCTCAAATAAGCCTAATTAGCCCCTAAAAAGTCCAATTCCAAGTCATTAACACTTGAACTTAATTAGTGCCACACTTAGACAATTTTACACAAATTCGGCGCCCCATGAACAGTACCAGACCAGATTTGCATTTAGGCACTAAACCACCTTTAAACTATCTCATTAGGGCCTAATCACTTACTCTAATCATCCAACCATCAAATACACCTAATTAAGTCTCAAATGAGCCTAATTAACACTTGAATTGTCTAATTTCAAGCCTTGAATCATTGAATTCAATTAGTGCAAAACTTAGACAAATATGCACATTTTCGGTACTTTGTGAACAGTACCAGAACAGGGGCTGTTTTGAACACTAATCCACACTTAAATAACCTCATTAAGCCCTAATGACCTATCATCATCATCCTACACCCAAATAAACACAATTAGGTCCTAAATGAGCTTAATTAACCCCTAATTACCCCCTAAAAACACAATTAGACTAATTAAGGGTTTAGGGGTTTATACTCGTCTATTAACGACCCGGGACGAAGGGAACGGGCAGTCAATCACCGATGCGCGGTAAGGATTGACAGCGGTGTTCCGGGTGCAAGCCGACGGTCCGCGGCGACACCGACGGAGGCGATTTGCTGCTGTTTTTCTTCTGTTTAGGCTAAAACCGGGGCTGATGGTGGCTGCTCTTGGGCGAAACTAGCTGCTAGTGGTGCTGGCTCGACGGGGGCAGCTCCGGCTGGTACTGATCCGGCGTGAACAGTACCAGAATGGACATAACCATGCACGGCAGAAATAGAAACAGGAAAAGAAATTCATGGGGAAGGGGAGGAGGAGAATGGCTCGGCAGATCAGAACAGAAAAGTGTGGGTGGAAACCAAGTGTCATTAATCCATAGCATTGGACACTTTTGCCCCTAATCCAATGGCCCAAATTTGATTCAATCCAATAATGTATGGGTAAAATGGTTATTTATCCTTAACCCAAGCTGACCAGACCTGGTTTAGCCTTAACCAACCTTGGTTAAACCCCAAAAATTAATCAATTTTCGGAATTATTCAAAATTGGCCTAGGGGCATTTTCGTAATTTTTTGATCCTGAACCAAAATTCCAATTTTTACACATACGTGTTCCATATATGCGTGGCCAACATAATATGGCATCAGATCCGCGAAATTCATTCTTTAAGATCTCGAAAACTGATTGCAAAGTTTCGAGAATAAAATAATATTATTTTTTCAACTTTTGTCAAAATTTCAATTTTTGTCAATAATGACTCTCAGTATGCGTGGCCACCCAAAAATGGCGTCAGCCTCGAAAAATAATCTCGCTTGGCCTCGGAAATGGACATCAAAGTCCCCAGGAGAAAAATTGTAATTTTCCCCAATTTCTTTCGAAATTTCCGTTTTCATCCGTATTACTCCCAAACATGTGTGGCCACTATAAAATGACGTCCAGCTTGCAAAATAGTCGTAATTACCCTTGAAATTTTGATATCGAAGTTCAGGCTCAATATTGCGATCAAAATAACTCGTTTTGAAGTCTTAGGGCCTCTCACTAACGAGAGTCTGTTTAGGTGTTACGCGTATCGACCTAGGATTGTCAGAGTCATGATGGCCTCGAATTTCGAGAGAACGAGAGGAATTATCACTAGTATCGGGGGTCGCGATCGTTTGGATTAAAATCGAGGTTCGTTAGTTAGGCGTACTTTCGGTCGTGCGGAATCACCCGCGATATGATCGTACGTATTTGACTATATCAATCCGTCATTCTCCTAAGATCGGCTTATATTGGTCCAAAATATTCTCTCGATGTTTCTTGAACTCGGCACTCAATCGCGATCGGGTCCTCGGTCCACGTACCTGATCCTATTTAGCCTTTCCTATTTGGTTATTATCCCGTGATTGATCAAGTCCGGGCAAGACTTATTAAAATTAAACAAGAATTAATATACACTTTATTGATCCCGATAACAGGTCAAAATTCAGGATGTTACATTAAATGTCCAAGGGGTATTCTCACTAAGAAAAATATCTACTTGATCGCTCGTTCTTTCTCGTAACTTAAATAACATCGCTTTCGAAAGTAATTGCTTTTGAAATATCTACTCGGTCTTCGGAGTTCGCGCCAGCAATAAATCACTCATTTTGTTGATCGATGGTGGCTCACATTTCAGAATTTTCAGAATCCCTTTTCCACTCACTTGCTCTTTTTTATAAACACCCCTCACTTCAACCAAAATAAATAAATAAACAACCCTCACAGCTTCTGTTCGTGCTCCTTGTTAAGTTCATCCATTCCACTGAACATGAACAAAAATGAGCGAAATGCAAAATTGACTGTGTCGTTTCAGATTAGCAAAAAAACAACGGAACCCTAATTACGGAGGCTCCATCTTCGCAACAAGAGAAGCGAAGCCCTAATTTCTGAACCGATTCAAAATGAAGAAGATGAAGAAGCTGTGTAATGGCGAGGGAATTCAAATGCAGTGAGGTGTGCCCGTTTGGCGTCTGCGAGGTTTCGCTTTTTCTCCCCCTCCTCTCCCAAACAGTGTGTGCCGATTTTTCCCAAATAATTTTGTGTAAGGTCTTTTTCTAGAAAAAAAGAAAAAATTATACGATGTGTATATTCTGTCATGCGGCTGCAGAGGAGTTAATCCAGCACTGGAAAGCTCCACAAGCTTTAAAGCTTGGTTGTTGGATTGGCTATGGCACTTTTGTCCACGATGTGAAGATGAAGAAGGTGTAGAAAAGAGCTGGTCAATAAGAAAGCGATTTCTGAAAAATCTGAAATGTGGGCTCCATCGGTCACATGTTCAGTTGGAAATTTTGAACCAGAAAAACCGCGGGTACACATTTTCAGCGGCTTTTAGGGTTTAGTTATGGAGCAAATTGAACTTAATTTCTCAAATTGAACACATTTTGAAAACAAACCTCATTTAGTGAATATTGAGTAGCCAAGTCGTAGGCAACCATTTCCACACCATTAATCTTATCCCCCGTGAGAGCCAGGTATTCCCCTGGAAGAAGAAGGCCACACATTCTAAGATAGTATTTGATGCACTTAGATTGGCGAACTTGGAATGGGTTGAAATTTGGTCAGCTGTGTGGAAATGGGCCGCTTATCAATACTCACCGCTTCGCCGTGATCAGCGTTATTTTTTTTTTTTTGCATTTTGGAGTCGTTTAGATGGGTTTTCAGGCTTTTGGGTTTTAGGCAGTTTTCGTTATTTTAATGTTATTTTAATGGCATTTTCGTAATTTTTGCGTTTCCTATTGTAATTAGGTTTAACACCATATAAAAGGGTGTTTAGGGTTTTGTTTTAAGCAGAATTTGGATTTTTGATTTTTTTTATAATCACACCTAAGAGGACGAATTGTTCCTTTATCAAATATTCCTATTTAGTTAATTTTCTATCGCGATTCGGCATCATTTGGTATCAAAGCACAAGTTACTTGCATCAATGGCTGAACAGAATCGCGTTGGTCGTGCACGGCGGGCTCGTGGTGGCCAGGGGAGTAGAGTTGTTCCTGAAGCAGATGAACAACCATGTCTAAAAAATCTGTGAAACGTAGAAATTGAAGAACAAATAAGGCAAATCCAGGATTTGGAGCGACAACTTGCAGAGGCAACGTTGGACGTTCAATCTAAAGAAGGAGCGGAATTTGAGGATCCATCCGATAATGAAGGGGAGGACATCAACCCTTTTGGGGTTTTGAATCAGGAACGGAATCGAGGAGTAGAACCTAGAAATCAACCTTTTTTTTCATAATTTTAGGATGAAGATCGAGATTCCTGAGTTTCATGGTAACGCTCATCCTAATGAGTTTATTAACTGGTTACATATAGTAGAGAGGATCTTTGATATTAAGGATCTAAATGAAGAGCAGAAAGTTAAATTAGTAGCTATTAAGCTACAAAAACATGCCTCGATATGGTAGGAGCATGTGAAAAGGCAACGTGCTGGAGAGGGAAAATCAAAAATGAATCGTTGGGATAAGATGAAGAAATTGTTGCAAAAGAAATTTTTACCTACTCATTATAGATATGAGGTGTTTATTGAGTATCACAACGTTAAGCAGCGAGATTTAACGGTTGAGCAGTATACCGAGGAGTTTGATCGATTGCGGATGCGTTGTGATGTGACTGAAGAAGACGAGCAAACAATTGCTTGATATTTGATGGGGCTACGGTATGAAATTTCTGATGTTGTCCAATTATAGCAATATTAGACTTATGAGGATGTGTGCAGGTTGGCTTTGAAGGTGGAAGGTTAGTGTAAAAGGAAGGACATGGGTTCTAAATTTCAGAATCGATGGTCAGGCAAAGAATCCCGAGGAAAAGCGGGAACATCTGCAATCAATTTGACACCAGCCACAGTTAAGGTTGCGAGTTCTAAACCTGCATCCAAGGAGGGGCAGAGTAGTGTTGGAACTTGTAGGGAAGGAGCTGCAGCCAAGCGATGTTTTAAGTGTTAGGGACTCGGGCATTTTGCTTCTGATTGTCCTAATTGATAGATTATGACGTTTGTTGATAATCCAGTCTTTGATGAAGGTCCAGTCTATGATTAATCTGAAGGTGAACAAGAGGATGCAGATGCGGAACAGGAAGGGATTATCTATGTTGATTCTAGTGAGTCCCTAGTCATTAGAAGAACCTTAAATGTTGCTATGGCGGATAATGAATCGTGGTTTAGACATAATATTTTTCATACTAAGTGCACTAATAGAGGAAAAGTATGTAGCATGATGTTAGATGGGGGAAGCTGCGAAAATGTGGTGCCCACTATTATGATGGAGAAGTTGGGGCTGAAAACAGAATATCATCCTCAACCATACAACCTCAACCATACAAGCTGTCGTGGCTTAGGAAAAGGAACGAGGTGAAGGTGAGCAAGAGGTGTCTTATGCAATTTTCGATTGTGAAAAATTACATTGATGAGGTGTGGTGTGATGTGGTCCCAATGGATGTTTGTCATATTCTATTGGGGAGGCCGTGACAGTTTGACAGAAAGACACAACATGATGGCTTCAGAAATACCTATACCTTCAATAAGGATGGCCGGACCATTACCCTAGGTCCTTCAGATTTGAGAAAGGATATCAAGAATAATTTGCTGTCCATATTAGAATTTCAAGAAGAGACAGTGAATGCGCTTGAGCTTTTTACCATTGTGGTGATGGAACGGAATTCTGACAATCCCGAAATTCCTACCCAAGTTCTGCCCTTGCTTAAGGAGTTTGCTGATGTCGTACCGGAAGAGATGCCACCTAGGTTGCCACCCATAAGAGGCGTTCAGCATTGTATTGATTTCATCCTGGGAGCTGTTATTCCCCATAAGGCCATTTACAGAATGAGTCCTAAGTAACATGAGGAGCTACAGAGATAAGTGCAGGAGTTGCTAGAGAAAGGCGCAACCTGAGAGAGCATGAGTCCCCGTGCAGTGTCGGCCTTGTTGGTTCCTAAGAAAGATGGATCGTGGAGGATGTGCATAGATAGCTGAGCTGTCAACAGAATCACAATCAAGTATTAATTTCCTATCCCACGATTTGATGATTTGATTGATTAGTTATATAGGACAACTATCTTTTCAAAGATAGACTTGAGGAGTGGTTATCATCATATTAGGATGCGACCTGGAGATGAGTGAAAGACAGCGTTTAAGACTAGAGATAGTCAGTATGAGTGGATGGTGATGCCCTTTGGGTTGTCTAACGCGCTGAGCACTTTTATGAGGCTGATGAATAAAGTTTTTCGTCCTTTTATTGGCCAATTTGTTGTCATTTAGTTCGATGATATTTTAGTTTTTAGTGCTTCGATTGAGCAACACTTGTAGCACTTAAGAAGAGTATTTGAGACCTTGAGGGAGCAGAAATTGTGTGCCAACACCAAGAAGTGTCACTTTTTAACTGATCATGTGACCTTGTTGGGTTATATTGTGTCGAAGGAAGGCATTCAGATGGATCCAGTTAAGGTCAAAGCCATTACGTATTGGGAGGTTTCGAAGAATATTCATGAGGTACGCAGCTTTCATGGACTAACGTCCTTTTATAGGAGGTTTATTTGGGATTTTAGTACTATTATTGCGTCTCTTACGAATTGTCTAAAGGGAGGCAGGTTTGTGTGGACCAAAGAGGCAGACGCTGCATTTCAATTATTGAAGAAAAAGGTGATTGAAGCTCCAGTTTTAGTGCTTCCAGATTTTGGTGAGGTTTTTGAGGTGCATTGTGATGCCTTAGGCGTTGATATTGGGGGCGTCCTGAGCCAGAAAAATAAACCTGTGGCATTCTACAATGAGAAGTTGAATGAAGCAAAGAGAAGATATTTGACTTATGACAATGAATTTTACGCTATAGTGAGGAGTTTGGAGCATTGGAGGCAGTATCTTATCTCGAAAGAATTTATTTTATATTCTGATCATGAAGCCTTGAAGTACATTAATGGACAACATAAGCTAAATGCTAGGCATGTAAAGTAGGTGGAGTTTCTTTAGGTTTTCAGTTTTGCCATTAAACATAAGGCAGGAGCGCTGAATAAAGTAGCAGATGCATTGAGCAAAAGACATTCTTTGCTGTCTACAATGTAGCTGAGAGTTTTGGGCTTTAATTCTTTTAAGGATTTGTATGTTGATGATCCTATTTTTGGCGATATTTGGAGGAAGTGCAAAACAGGGCCCTTTCAACAGTTTCTAGTTGTGGAGGGTTTTCTTTTCAAAGGCAATAGGCTATGTATCCCTCACTGTTCTTTGAGGGAATTCATTATTACTGAGAGTCATGCAAGAGGTCTAGCTAGGCACTTTGGAGTGGATAAGACGATAGCCTTGCTGTGTGAGCACTTTTATTGGCCCCGAATGGAGCGTGATGTGACTCGATTTGTAAAGAGGTGTAGAGTATGTCATGTGGCAAAAACTAGAGGTACCAATGCCGGTTCATATATGCCTCTACCTGTTCCCAATGCTCCCTGGGAGGATGTCAGGCTTAATTTCGTCTTGGGATTGCCAAGAATACAGCGGAATAAGGATTCCATAATGGTGGTTATTGATAGATTTTCGAAGATGGCTCACTTTATTTCTTGTAACAAGACCTTTGATGCTTCATAGGTTGCTCGATTATTTTTGTAAGAGATTGTTAAGTTATATGGAGTTCCCAAGTCCATAATTTCAGATTGTGATGTGAAGTTTGTGAGTCACTTTTGGTCCACTTTTTAGAGGCACATGGGAACCAGATTGCAGTTTAGTTCCTCTCACCACCCCCAGACTAATGGGCAGACCGAAATTGTCAATCGAAGCTTAGGGAACTTGCTGCGCAATTTGGTTGGAGATAGCTCGCGGCAATGGGACTTGGTGTTACCTCAAGCTGAATTTGCCTGCAACAGGTCACGGAATCGAACTACAGACAAGAGTTCCTTTGAGATAGTCTATCGGCGTCATCCAATTACTCCTCTGGATCTCACACCATTGCCAATTCGCAAGCAGTTCAGTTCAGACGCAGATGAGCATGCCAAGCATATCAAAGAGCTACATTCATAGATCCATAATCAGATTAACAAGCAAAACATGAAGTATAAGCAGCGAGTGGATAGGCACAAGAAAGAGTCGTTTTCAAATAGAGTGATCTAGTGTGGATTCACCTTAGAAAATAGTGTTTTCCAACTAGCAGGTTTGGCAAATTGCAACCTAAAGCTGAAGGACCATTCAGAGTTTTGAGCGAATTAATGACAATGCTTATAAGATCAAGCTATTGGGTGAGTACAATATATCCAGGACTTTTAATGTAGCGGATTTGTCACCTTAGCATGCAGATGAGGAAGAACCTGAGGCGATTGATATCAATGAAGATGAAGCTGAAGCAGATTTGAGGGCAAATCTTTTTCCTAGCAAGGGAGGATGATGCACTTAGATTGGCGAACTTGGAATGGGCTGAAATTTGATCGGCTATGTCGAAACGGGCCGCTGATCAATACCCACGGCTTTGTTTTTTTTTTTTTTGCATTTCGAAGTTGTTTAGATGG
Organism: Syzygium syzygioides; assembly: GCA_031216285.1. NCBI lineage: Eukaryota > Viridiplantae > Streptophyta > Magnoliopsida > Myrtales > Myrtaceae > Syzygium > Syzygium syzygioides. The sequence goes on along the minus strand of CM062248.1, from coordinate 29,600,349 downwards.
GTTTTAGGCAGTTTTCGTTATTTTAATGTTATTTTAATGACGTTTTCGTAATTTTCGCGTTTCCTATTGTAATTAGGTTTAACACCATATAAAAGGGTGTTTAGGGTTTCGCTCTAAGCAGAATTTGGATTTTTTATTTTTTTTATAATCACACCTGAGAGGACGAATTGTTCCTCTATCAAATATTCCTGTTTAGTCAATTTTCTATCGTGATTCGGCATCGGTATCCTAAAGCTACACTACAAAAAAACTAGATTTTTGACACGAAAATTTGCGACAAAAAAATTTTCGTTGCAAATTTGCGACAAATTTTCCAACGAAAAGTAAAATTCGTTGAAAATTTCCAACGAAAATTTTTTTGTCCCAAAATTCGTCGGAAATTTCCAACGAAAAAATTTTCGTGGGAAAATTCGTTGGAAATTTCCAACGAAAAAAAATTCGTTGGCAATTTCCAATGACTTTTGCGACGAAAATTTTTTCGTTGAAAATTTGCAACGAATTCAAAAAAACCCAGTACTGTTCGACATTTTTTATATTCGTTGGAAAATTCGTTGGAAATTTCCAACGAATTTCAATTTTCCGGGCAATTATTTCATTGTGTATAATTTTTGTTGGAAAATTCGTTGAAAATTTCCAACGAATTTTTTTTTGTTGGAAATTTCCAACGAATTTTCCAATGAATTACAAGAAAACCCGGTACTGTTCGGCACTTTTTATATTCTTTGGAAATTTCCAACGAAATTTCCAACGAATTTCAATTTTCCTGGCAATTATTTCAGTGTATACAATTTTCGTTGGAAAATTCGTTGGAAATTTCCAACGAATTTTCCAACGAATTACAAAAAAACCCGGTACTGTTCGGCATTTTTATCCAACGAATTTTCCAACGGATTTCAATTTTCCGGGCAATTATTTCAGTGTGTACAATTTTCGTTGGAAAATTCGTTGGAAATTTCCAACGAATTCCAAAAAATCTGGTATTGTTCGGCATTTTTTATATTCGTTGGAAATTTCCAACGAATTTCAATTTTCCGGGTGTGTACAATTTTCATTGAAAAATTCGTTGGAAATTTATTCATTAGAAATTTCCAACGAAATTTCCAACGAATTTCAATTTTCCGGGCAATTATTTTAGTGTGTACAATTTTCGTTGCAAAATTCGTGGAAAATTTCCCACGAATTTTGCAACGAAAACGCTACTTCTTCATTATTTTAATATTTTCGTGCTCGTTATTCCCACAACTCTCAATATTTTCAATATTTTCATTCTCTCTCTCTCTCTCTCTCTCTCTCTCTCTCTCTCTCTCTCCCTCCGCCTCCCCCTCTGCCTCCTCCCCCGCCGCCCCCTCTCCTCCTCTAGCTCCGGCTCCGGCGCCATGGACACCAAGCCTCCGACGCCCCCGACGCCCCCAACGCCCCTGACGTCACCGACACCACCAAGCCTCATCGCTGGCGAGGGCCGAGCTCGCTCAGATCTGAGCGAGCTTGGCCCTCGCCATGGCCGGCGAGGCTAGGAGACGATGACGGACTTGACGGGCGGCGGCCCCGAAGCTTGCTCCTGCCCCTACTGCTGCTGCTGCTTCTTCTTCATCTTCTTGTTCTTCGGCGCAACAGCCTCGCCGGCCATGGCGAGGGCCGAGCTCGCCATGGCCGGCGAGCTCGGCCCTCGCCAGCCATGGTGAGGGCCGAGCTCGCCATGGCCGGCGAGCTCGAGCTCGCCCAGATCTGGGCGAGCTCGGCCCTCGCCGGCGGCGAGGGCTATTTTTCGACAAATTTTTTTTTTCGACCAAAAAAAAATTTCTTTTCAATGGAAAAGAAATTTCCACAATTTTTCGACCAAAAAAAATTTTGTAGTTTCCAACGAAAAAAATTCGTTGGAAAAAAAATTCGTTTCCAACGAATTTTGCCACGAGTTTTCCAACGAATTTTCCAATGAAAAAAAATTCTTTACAAATTTCCAACGAAAATTGAAATTTTTCGTTGGAAAAATTTGCAACGACTTATTACCAACGAATTTTTTTTTCGTTGGAAAATTCGCTGAAAATTCGCTTTCCAACGAATTTTTCTAAATTTTTCGTTGGAAATTTTGTCGGAAAAACATGTTTTTTTGTAGTGCTAGTTATCGACGGATTCAAAGAGGAAGAGTACTAAACCGTGCAAAGAAAATACTATGGAAACTATATGAGCTTTACATTACAAACAGAAGGACAAGACATCTATATGATCTCTTCATGGTTTCAATAATTAAGTATATTGCAAATAAAGGCTTCCCTTTGGCACAATTGATTGGATGGTCTTCAACATAATTTCTGCATGCCAAAAGGGAACTAATGGATACAGTAAAAGAAGTGAAATTGACGTGCAGAGAGGGAAAGGCTGAAGCATCTTCCAAATGACATCCCGTCAATAAGAAAAACTCCAGGGAGGAAAGCGTGTGGATAGCAGTTAACCCTTCTCTGGGGTTGAGAAGGACGTCCACAAGACAAGATAGAAAATGTCCATACCCATCGGAGGTTCTCTTGTTTAGAATGAAGTCATGCCTTGCAGGACCCGTCATATGGTCAAGACACCTAAAGCGACTTTTCTTCGTGTTGCGAGGGAAAAAGAACACGGAAGGATTTATGAGCAATGTCGTGCAATTATTTTCTATTTTCCTTTCCCTCTGTCCGCTGCAACTTAGAAAAAAAGAAAGGAAACAAAAACGGAAAATGTTAAGTTTGCCTCGAGTGCACTGTCTTCTCCATACGTAGCAGTCCCAGTGCAATCCGAGACTTTTCCTCAACAGGCACCATGAATACAGATGCAATTATTTTCTAGACTAAACAAGAACGAACTGGCATCGACCATTTGCCTGTTATTATTCTTTGTTTAATTGCTTGAGTGATCAATCAGTTTTATGATGACCCTAGACAAAGCCTCGGATCTTCACTAGTTGACATAGAATGTTGGGCTTAGTTGTCTTGCTAAACTGTTCAACCTTCTAACTTTTATAAGATTTTGATTAATGCAGAGGTTGTGACCGTTGGGACTCCATCTCATGATACTTGTTTGTTCTCATATAGGTAGCTGAATTCTCTCCGCATTAACAGGTTTTCATTACGAGAGTTTAGAAGACTAAATTGTATCATGAGGGTAGTCTGTCTCTTGAAATCTATTCATACCAGAGTTAACGTCAAAAAGTGATAAAGACACCTTAAAACCAAATCACGATTTCGTCCATGACATTTGTATTTACAATTACCTTTCAAGTCCTTACTCTTAGAAGAAACTAGATATGTAGTACTTCTTTTCTGTATTGATTTTGGGGAAAATTTCATTTTGGTACCCAAAGTGGGGCCTTTTTCTCAAATTGGTACCCAAAGTGGACATTGCCTTAAATTGGTACCCAAAGTGCTTATTCAGTCTCAATTTGGTACCCAAAGTGTCTATTCGGTCTCAATTTGGTACCTAAGTTCGCCGGCCGGTCAAATGCTCACCGGCCGGCAAGAATTTACTCTTCCGGCTACCGGAACAGCATTTTTTAAACTTTGTTTTCTTTTTTCCTGTTTCTGTTTTTTTTTCTTTTCCTTTTCTTTTTTTTTCTCTCTTCCCTCCGCTGGCCACCGTGGCCGGCGGAGGTCACCGGGGTCAGGTGAGGGCCGCCCTCGCCTGGGCGAGCGAGGGCCGACCCTCGCCGGCGTCGGGCAAGGGTCGCCCTCACCTGGGCGAGCGAGGGCCGACCCTCGCCGGCGTCGAGCGAGGGCGGTCCTCGCTTGGGCTGGTGAGGGTCGCCCTCGCCCGCGTCGGGCGACCCTCGCCCGACGCCGGCGAGGGCGACCCTCGCCCGACGCCGGCGAGGGTGACCCTCGCCAAATCCAGAGAGGGTCAGCCCTCGCTCGCCCAGGCGAGGGCGACCCTCGCCAGCCCAGGCGAGGACCGCCCTCGCCCGACGCCGGCGAGGGCGACCCTCGCCAGATCCGGCGAGGGTTGGCCCTCGCTCGCCCAGGCGAGGGCGACCCTCGCCCGACGCCGGCGAGGGTCGGCCCTCGCCTGACCCTGGCGACCTCCGGCCGGCCACGGTGGCCGGTGGAGGGAAGAGAGAAAAAAAAAAGAAAAGGAAAAGAAAAAAACAAAAAACAGGAAAAAAGAAAAAAAAAAGTTTAAAAAATACTATTCCAGTAGCCGGAACAGTAAATTCTTGGCGGCCGGCGAACCCAAGTACCAAATTGAGATCGAATAGGTACTTTGGGTACCAAATTGAGATTGAATGGGCACTTTGGGTACCAATTTGAGACAATGTCCACTTTGGGTACCAAATTGAGAAAAAGGCTCCACTTTGGGTACCAAAACGAAATTTTCCCTTGATTTTGGGTTGCATCCTCGAAAATATACTCGAAAAACATGCCTTAACTTGCACGGATGGAGCTTCAATCACTTTCCTTATATTGATATCATATTTTACAAAAAAAAAAAATCAGTGCCCAACTCCTTTGACTATGGAGCTTAGAAAGGATTGTTGTTGAATGACAATTGAGGTTGTGACATCCCAAGTCCTACATTAATAAGGAGAGGTCGTTGAGTGATACATAAATGTGACTGCAAAAGGATTGTTGTCACCAATGAGGTTATTTTCGCAAAGTCACACCGGATGTAATTGCGGCATCTTTTTTTCATTAATTTGGGAAATGCTGCCTCTGATAATATTATAGAAGAGATCCAGCAATTCAATGTTAGCCAAAGAGTCAGGTAGCCAATCGAGAATTTCTCCTGAGATGCTTGTGTCACGGTCCAAAGAAATGGATCGTTCATGAGGTTTCCTAGACGATGGACCGTGACCGAACCTTGAACGAGAAAGCGAGTCCCGAGTGTTCTAGGTACTAGGGTTTCTTGATGTATTCTAGAATACTCCTGGGGGCGGGAGATACAGTAATTGTAAACCTCTGTAATTAATGAGGTAGTTGGGTAATTGGGGAGATACGATCTCCACCGTAAGATCGGAGAGAGATCTACGAATACTGTCAGTCCGGTACTTGTATAAGAAGGGGTCTCCTTCCCCTCATTGTATCATCTCATTCTTTCAAGAAGCAATAGAAATCCAGAGCTTCTCTCTCTAGAAGTTTCTCTCTCTAAAAAAATTCTTGTGAGTTGAGTGTGGGGAAGGCTGACTTGGGAAGAAATTCCTAAGGCCGCACGGGTCAGGGAACGCGAGATCGATCGGCCCGTGACACTTGCATATGACATGTCTAATGTTGAAATAGTTCTCTGTGTACGAAACCAGTTTGGAAATTTTTGTTCCACTTTGCAACTAGACATGAGACTCTCTCGAAAGTGGAAAGGAGGAGCCCGAGACGTGCTAACATTTATAACAACTTCATTATGGAAAACTGATAGCACGGGCAAGCTCTTGAGATTTGTCAAGTGGATTTGGCTTACAATGCCATTGAAAAATCAATGTCCATCGCCTCCAGATTGGATAGTCGGCCAATATATTCTGAAATTGTTCCCGCTTAATTCATTACCTTCAAGATGAAACTCTCTCAAAGATACAGCTCACCCACTGTAGAGGGAATAGGACCAGAAATTGAGTTCCACGACAGATCAAAGAATCAATTTGAAATTTCCAATTTGAACAGGTAGGTGACCACCGAAATTGTTATTAGAGACATCAATATACTTCAAGTTACTCCGTCTACAAACTAGGGCACTGTCTTTGGCGTAGAAATCGACCCACTTGAATAACAAAAAGTGCACATAAGAGCTTGGACTCTGAAAGCTAGTTTAGGACGACCTAGCTCCTCGCAATTTCCCAATGGGTTTCGGTCAAAGGAATCTCTTGGTCTTGATTCACAATGGAAAGGCACTAAATCTTTTCCATATCTTAAAGCATGATTCACAATTTCCAAGTCATGCCCTCCAAGACCCGTCCGTCAAGCCATCAAAGACAACGACACTTCAAAGTCTTCATCTGTTGTTTTATTTTCAGTTTAAAGCATTCAACAATCTAACTACAACTTATTGTATCTGCCAATGTAGAAAGTTTCTACCTGCGTATGTTTATTTTAGAGAATTGAAAACAATTTGCATATATTTAGGCCTTGGATTATTTTCAACTATGGCAGTGGGGAATGTGCCTTGGAGAAAATTTTCAACCATGGCCGTCGGCACCTTGCCTGATCAGAAGAGCTCCCTCCCTGTACTAACACAGCTTACACTAGTTGAAGCTTTGGAATGACTAGACCTATCAAAATGGGTCATAAACCCATTTCTTAACCCATGTATAAGTAATTGGGTCATAATATGTTAGTTATATTCAGTAAATGTGTCATAAATTGATATAAATATAATATAAGTGTTAAATAGGTCATAAATGAGTTTACGATTGATTTAAACCCAACTTATCTCTCTCGCGCTCACTCAATCTCGCGCTCACTCATTCCGCATTCTCATTTCAGTTTGGGTATGAGTTTTCCTAGATTGACTTAAATATGAAAGTATTTTAAAAATATGAGTCCGGTCAGGTATGGGTAATTAGATTTGCATTACATGAAAATGGGTTAAAATGGGTGAAATGAGTCTATTTGGATATGACTATTTTTGACCCAACCCAAACCCGACCTGACCCACCCATTTAACGGGTCTAGAAATGACTGAATTCTAGAGCTTGGATAACAAGAAGTGCACAATAAGAGCTTAGACTCGAACTGAAAGCTAGTGTAGAATGCCATAGTTCTTCGCAAATTTCCCAACTGATCTCTTGGTCTTGATTCCGAATGAAATGGCACTAAATCTTTTCCAAATCCTAAAAGCATGATTCGAAATTTCCAAGTCGTGCCCTCCAAGACCCGTCCGGTCAAGCTATCAAAGACAACGAGACTTCAGAGTCTTTATTTGTTCTTTTTTTCTTCTTTTTTCTTTAAAGCTTTCAACAATCTATCTACGACTTATTGTATCTGCTAATGTAGAGAATTAAAAACAATTTGTAAGTTGTACTCTCTTCTTGCGCATACTAATGCTAGGACTAATGCCATCCGTGGCATATGTTAATGAGTGATGATAACTTGATTTCACATGTATCACTCAATTCATGGTGCTTGTCCAAGAAAACCTTTTCGGCCGTACGCCATATGTGTGAAAAAGAGCGAAAGAGCGTATGTTGTGTGTGTGACTAAAAGAATAAAATAACTTCAATCATGTAAAGAATTTACTATATTTATGGATTTGACTAACTTTAACAAATAAAAGCAAATTATTATCGAATGTCAAGTGTTAATTAAATCCAAATTTGGAATGTGAAGAATGAATTGATTGCACGTAAATTACCTTGAAAGTTTCAGTTCAGGGTTTGTCGATGAGGTAAAATGTTTATTACAATACCTATAGCAAGCTTTGACCAATTCATGAATTCTTGTGCAAAAGTGTACTGTTGAAATCATCACCACCACACCCCCCCCCCCGCCTCCCTCCCCCGCCCCCCTTTAAATTTTGCTTCACATATAACAGAGATAAGTTTAGGTATGTGCCATTCCAATGTATTAATTAAAAGGGTAATTGATTGTCCATTAATCACGTTACAAAGAGAATAGCGAGAACATATATTGCTATGCAGGTAGCATTGGTGTCACTCCATTAGTGACCATGAAGGCGAAATTTCTCAAATATTAAAAGGACATTTTGTCTGTTTTGTTGACATCCAGTATTGGAGGGGCTTGAAACTCTCATTGTCTCATATTACGAAAATTTTGGGCTGGGTGAGGAGATTCAAGTGAAATAGATATTGAAGATGGTGATGAGTGGGTTTCGAAATATGTATGCTGCAAACGCTAGTTCATTCGATACCACAAGTTCCACCTCATGGGCAGAGATGGAACCTTTAGTAAGTAGTGTCTAGAAATCTGTCTGGTTTTTGCTTTTTAGAAAGAAAAACAGCCCCACAGTTTTTCACTAGATCTTTGTCTTCATCTACCACTGAATAGGAGATGTACATAGGAAACAGACTACTCTAAATATATTGATAGAGTTGGCAAAGGCAACATGATGTTCTAAAATGATGGAAGAGGAGAGCTACTAGTTTTCCGATTCTATCCATCATAGCTCCTGATTCACTCACCCCATCGACTTACAATATTATTGGAGTCTTGGAAAACAATAGGTCTAGCTTGTTTGTGAAAAATTTAGAAACGGCTGTCATAAGGCATGATTGGTTTTTGTCAAAAATTAATTCTAAAGAAATGTGCCCAACATGAACAAGAGGACACATTATATCCTCCAAATTATATTGAGGGACACTGCATCAAGGACAGCAAATTTATCGGACATTCTCTTTTGGTCTAATTTGCGTGTAACCATTATTTGCAACTTGTTTTTTTTTTTCAAATTATGGCAAGTTCTACTTCTATTTTAATTTGGTTTAATTGAATGAGTGTTTTTCAATAGAAAATGTTTGAAAACAATACTTCCATTTTTTGAATACTTTTCATTTAGAAAAATTTAAATCAACTTTTTAGAAAAACATGCCTTGTGTCTTCCACATGGGCCAGCACGACCCCAGTGCCCAGCCCTACTGGTGTGTGGATTTCTATAACCCCCAATTGTCTCTTCTCTTAAATGATTCATTAGTTGTGCGGTGACCCTCTCGAGGCGGTCTTTGTCCGTTGCGAAGCAGGTTTAGAGGTAATGTCAAGTGGGGACGGGCGGTCCTCAAATTCAAGGTGCCTGCCCTCGTTCGGCATGGATTTTCCTAAACCCTTACCTTGCTTGACGTTGGGAGGCTCAATTGATTTGATTTGTCTATGAAGTTTTATCCTATATGGGAGTCATCACTAGCCTATTGGGACTGGTTAAAGGCCAAAGTAGAACACGAGGATGTTCCACTTCTTATGCAACTTGAGATCTTCGTTCAGGGACTTAATTAAACTTATTATTCAATTAGTGCTCTTTCGGTATCTTAACTCAATTGTTTATCGACTATGTGATTCATGAGGTCTTTGCCAAATTAAGAGTTCTTTTCTACTCTATGTCCATGCACGGTTGTTTTTATTTTTCAACTCCTAAAGCATGATCTACCCATCAAATGAAGATAAACGAATCACAACACGAAAAAATATATTAAAATCAAAACGACACATCAAAAGTAGCAATAAAAGGCGAGTAAGAATAAAAATGTAGAAAGTAAACCAATGTGAGTCAGGCAAAAGATAGTACATGATCTTGTTATTGAGCCCCAAGACATGATCTCCATGAGCTAAAATTGAAATCTCAAATGACTCGAAAGCAATGAAGAAAAGACGCAAAATAAAATGCAGAAAAGTACCCAATATGAGTCAAGCAAAGAATATATACCACCTTATTGTTGAGCCCAGAACATGAACTCTCGTGATCTAATTCTTAGAATCAAGATTGGAGTCTAATTTCAACTAAAGGGAATTATCTACTAAAACAAAAATCACTAAAGGATATTAAAATGAAGAAGAGCTAGCTTACCCTAAAAGTAATCCTAATATAAATGACAAATGATTTTTTTCTAATCTTTTTTAGTTCTTTATATTTTTCGACATTTGCTAAATTACAACTTTTTATTTTTGTTATTTATGTCATCTAGAGAAAAACTATCTAATATTCAAATGACCCTAAAAATCATGAAATGAAACTTCCTAAACTATATGAACATGAACTAAGTGAAATTCAACTAAATCTATTCCTAAGACCTAAGCTACCTAATTGAGGCCAGCATTTTCCTATCTGTTTTCAATATTACTTTATTTTATTTTTATTTCTCCTTCGGTCCTTCTTCATTCTTTCACCTGAAGCTTCACTGGACTCTTTTCATTCCAGAAGACGAAGTTTTGCTTTAAATCTCTGTTCGTTTCTTTCATTCTTATTCTACTCTCAAATCCTTTAAAGTCTTGGCTCATCTTTGAGAATCACACAATCAGAGAATAACAAACATATTCAGAGGACAACAAGGCTCTCCATAATCTTCAACAGAGAGCAAGACACGCTTACTTCATTCAGAGAACATCAAACACATTCTCCACTCCACAATGATCATCTCCGACGATTAACTCCGACCACCTCAGGATCATCAGCACTTGATGTTGCGTTGTTTGTCATGAACTACGATCAAACTAGCAATAGGAGGTCCTGGAAGTTGTTAGATATATTGTATATATTAGGTTATATTGTATATCTTAGGATTGTATATTTTTACGCTTATACCCTTCCTTGTATCTATATATTGGCCTTGTGCCTAATGAGAAATGCATAAATTCCAATTCTCTAAACCTTACATGGTATCAGAGCAAGGGTGTTGCTTCTTGTAATTACTGTACACCAATCCCCAACTTCAGCGATCCGTGTGGCTGTCCGATGTTGTCTTCATCACGCCGACTTCGCGATCCATCCGACGTCTTCATTGTGATCCGATCTCCTTTGACTTTGTCTCGATCGATTTGGTTTGCTTAGTCTTTCACCTAATTCTCGCGATCGACCTCAAGTTTTGTTTTCTTCTCTCATATATCTTCTTTCTTCCGCATTGATTTATCAATCTCTGGATCATGGTTGATAGTAGTGATCGCATTAATGTTAAGTTGGATGGTTCCGATTATATTATTTGGAAACCCTCTGCGATGGCTACTCTTGTTTATCGTGATTTATATGAGCATGTTGATGGTACTTGTTCTTGTCCTACATCTTTGTCCGATACTACTGAGCCCAGACGTAATTCTGATCAAATTGCTCAATTAAGTCTTGGCATGTTGCTGATCGGAAAACATGGGCAGTTTTATTTGGTTCTATTAGCCCTGATCTTTGCCCTCAATTTTCTCAAATTGCTGGCATGAAACAATTATGGGATCAGATTGCTGATTTACACAAACAGGTTCTATCCGTATTTATTAGCTTATGCAGGAACTTCGTCGTGCCACCTAGGGTACACAATCTGTTCGTGATTTTTATAATTATGCGACGTCTCTTGGGTGTCAACTTGATGTGTTGGCTCGTCCAACATGTTCCACGTGTGCTGGTTGCACTGCTTGTGTTGCGTCTAAGCTTGAAGATCAAAACAAGTATCGTCTCTACGAATTCTTGATGCAACTCTCACCAGATTTTGAGGGAGTTCGCAATTATATTCTCTATCATTATCCTGCTCCATCTCTTTCTGATGCAGTCAAGGGACTTCAGGTCGAGGAAACTAGATGAGGAATTCTTGGTGCTCCTCCATCTCTTGATCCCTCTGCAGTACTTGCCACCGTACTGCCTGTTTTCTAGTCCAATTCCTCTCAGCATGGTTCCCAATGTCACTCATCTTAGCGTACCTCTTCTTAGCGAGGTTCACGTCCTTTTTGTAACTACTGTAAACAAAATGGACATTCTGAGGATCGATGTTTTTAGAAGTTACGTGATCTTTCTAATGGATCCTCGCATTTAGTTGCACCTGCCCTTTCTCCATCCATGGACCATGCCACTTCATCCTCATCTTCAGATGATGGTCTTGCTGTTATTGAGGCTCAACTTTCTAGTTTAGCTCATCTTCATCTTGGTTCTTTTGGTGCATCTTCCTTTTTTGCTATCACAGCTGATGTGCAATCCTCAGGTGATAATTCCTCCTGGATTCTCGACTTTGGTACTGCTCACCACATGATTGCCTCTGTTGAGCATCTCACTCAACAGACTGCACTTAAAAATCCAGAAGGCTTCTTTACAATTGATGGAGGATTGTTGTTGACATCTATTTTTAATTTGCCCAAAATTAAATGCACAAAATTTAGGAATTAATTTTTTAGTTCCTAAAACAAAAAAAAATATTTCTATTTAAATGCATTACATGTAGAAATTAGGCATATTTGCATTAATAGGGCCTATTAGAGCATATTTTCTTAATAAATCTAAAAAAAAAGAGGTAAAAAGTTTTAAAAAAAAAATCGGCTCGGGCCGGGTCAGGCCCCGGCCCTTTTCTTTTCTCTTCTCCTCCTCGCGCGGGCCCCTGGCCCTTTCTCTTTTCCTTTTCTTTTTTTTCCCCCTTCGCGCGGCCCAGCCCGCCTTCCTTTCTTTCCTTTTTACCTCCGTGCGAGCTGGGCCCGGCCCAACCCAGCTCCCTTCTCCTTCCTTCTCCCCCACGCGCCGCTGTCTCTTTCTTTCCCCTGTCCGCCTCTACTCCGGCTGCAGTGCGGCAAGCGGCCGAGCAGCTCCGTCCCATCGCTATCAGGTTAGAGACCCGCCAAGCCAGCACGCCAACGAGACTGGCCATTAAGGCCAGTCCCGTCTGCCCGGGATTCCCGGACCTTCCCCCCTCTCTTCTTCCTCTGCATCTGCCCCGTCTACGCCTGCCCCCTGCACCGGCCTAATGGCTGCGAAGTCGCAGCGAGAGTAGGCCGGTGCAGGCCGTCGTCATTGTAGACGCAACGGAGCAGAACAGCATCGTCGTCGTCCGGATATAAATAGCCAGAGAGAGAGAGATCCGATCGGCCATTTTGAGAAAAAAAAAAAAGAAGAAAAAGAAACAGAGAGAGAGAGAGAGAGAGAGAGAGAGAGAGAGAGAAGTAGAAGACCGAGAGGCCGCCGGAGCTAAAGACGAACCAGCAACGGTCGTCGACGCCGCCAGACCCACCGGAAGCCGCCCAGCGCCCCGTCGACTGGTGAGTCCCCCCCCCCTCGGCCAACACGCTCCCTTGTTTTCCCCTATTTTTTTTTTGGCACAAGCTGGCCGAGACTCGCGCCAGTCGTGTCGCGCAATTCTCGGCCCATGCCATCGCTGTTTACGGTCCTTGGTCCTAGTCAGAGACGAGTTGCAGCCGTCGGAGCCGACCGTGCCACCGGAGGAGGTCAAAACGGTCAATTTCTACCGTGCCCGCCAGGTGTTCGACACAATCCCCCAAAGAAGTTGATTCTGATTTGGCTCGCCGGCCGGCGAGCCAGTTGGTCAGCGACGTTGGTGGCAACCCCAGGGGTCATTCGAGGGGGCATCGCTGGCCTGGGTTGGCCAGCGGTTAGCCAATTTTGGCTCCGCCGGCGTTTTTCCCCCCGCTGGAGCTGGTCTGAACCGGTCTGCAAACCGGGTTAGACCGATCTACAAACCGGGTTAGACTGGTCTGCTTGCCGAATAGGACCGGTTCGACCTGGTTGAACCAGCCCTATTTTGTCTTTTTCCATTGGACCGGGACCCAACCAAGCCCGATCCGGTCCAAACCCGAGTCAACGACCGGGTTGACCCTTTGACCCTGGTCGGATCTGGAAATCCGACCCGGTCAACTCTATGGGTCAAGTCCGTTGACTCGGGTCGGTTCTGATCGACCCGAATCCAACCCGACCCGACCGGTTTTTTTTTTTTTCTTTTATTTTTATTTAAAAAATATTAATTAATTTAAAAAATTTTAAAAAAGGTTTTTCTTTTCTTTTTCCGTATTTATTTATTTATTTTTAAAATAATAATAATAATAAAATTTCGAAATTTTTTTTTCTTTTCTTATTTCGTTATCTCAAAAAAAATTCAAAAAAAAATTTAAAAAAATTTAAAAATTTAAAAAATAATAATAAATAAATGAATATTTCATTTTTTCTTTTATTTTTTTCTTTTATTTTTTTATCTCGAAAAAAAATTTTAAAAAATTAAAAAACATTTTTTAAAAAAAATATATTTTTTTTTTTAAAAAAAAAATTTAAATGAATCATCTGAGTGTTTTAATCCTTTGTTGTATTATTGTGCATGCTGTTGTCTTATTTAAATTAGACAAGCCTGAGATTGCGTAGTAGTACGTATGTTGTTTTATTACCGTCGCATTGTTATTATGCATATTTTTTACTACAATTGCATGAACTGTCATATTTCTGAATGTCATCTGACTTAGTTAAGGTTAGAACCTTAAGCTGTATGAATTGTTGTGTCTTTTGACTGCTAATCGCTTTTGATTATGCACTCGCTTGATCACCTCACATGTTAGGCGAAAGGTCCTAAAATCAATTCAAACTGTCTGATAAATATTTTGATAATGAACAAGGTAAAATGGTACCAAAAGGGAATTAGTTATCTAACTAGTGTAACCAAGTCCCCAAACTCAGTTAATCTCTGGTTCGTAGGAATAGGGTGATTCTCCCGTCACCTTATTTGGGTTTCTAAACGACCCACCTCAAATCGATTAGTGGCGACTCTTGCATGTAAATCACCTGCATGTTAAATACTTAAACCCTAAGTCGCGATACGGTATGGGCTTGGAAGAGCCCGAGTTAAGTCCCAAACCTAGACTTAGCGCGTATCGGGTCGACGCCCGTTCGGAGGTCGGTTGCGACAATTGTATACGATGCGGCATCTTCAGCTTCTCTCACCTCAACCTACTCTTGCCATCCTTGACCTTGACCATTGGCACCAACATCTAGGTCATATATCTGCATCTCGTTTGTCTTTTATGCGTCAACAAAGTGTACTTGGGCCTATTCCATCATCTGTTATGCATCCTTGTACTAGTTGCCCTTTAACTAAATAATATGCACCTTCTTTTTCCTGTTAGCTCTTTTGTTTCTAATGCTTGTTTTGATTTAGTACATTTAGATGTTTGGGGTCTTGCCCTCCACATTTCTAGAAGTGGTTTTAAGTATTATGTATCATTTATTGATGATTATTCTCGTTCTACTTTAGTTTATTTCATGCGTTCTCGTGATGAATTTCTCTCTATCTATAAAAATTTTACAATTATGATTTCTACTCAATTCTTTAAAACTATTGAAAGTCTTTCGTTCTGATTCGAATGGGAAGGATCTCTCGACAGCTTTTTTTGCTTTCTTAACTTCTTAGAGAAACCCTACCTCAGTTGTCCTGTCCTGGTGTTCTTCCTCAAAATGGTCTTGCTAAGCGAAAACACCGTCATATTTTGGATATTACTCGTGCTCATCTGTTGTCTAATTATATTCTCACTGAATTTTGGGCTGAAGCACTCTCTACTGCAGCCTATCTCATAAATCGATTCCTTCTCTTGTCCTCTCCAAAGCCACCCCTCACCAATGTCTCTTCTCGAAACCACCCACTTATCACCACCTTTGTGTTTTTGGTTGTACATGTTATGTGATTCTTTCTTCCCATGAGCACACCAAACTCTACACCAAGTCAATTCGGTGTGCTTTCTTGGGCTACAACACAGACTACAGCACAGAACATAAAGGCTATAGATATTATGATCCCTCTTCACGGCATATTCGTATCTCTCATAGTGTTCAGTTCTTTGAGCACATACCTTTCTTTTCTACCTCTTCTAATTCTTCACAATCATCTCCATATGTTTTTATGGATTTTTCCTTTGATTCACCTCATGATCCTCCTCTTATCTCTTCTTTGTCTGACCCAGTGTCACCACATTCTCCTGTTATGCCTCCTCTTTCATCTACTTCACCTGCCACTCCGACGCCTCTTGACAATTGTCGCCCACCGTCCCCTCGACGGAATCCTCCACGGGATCGCCGTCCTTTGGCTAGGTATGTGGTGGCTACAAGTTATTCTGATGAGTTTGGTTCTTTTATGGCTGTTGTCCACACTTTGCAGGAACCGTCACATTATTGTATGGTAGTATGTCATGTCGAGTGGCGTAATGCTATGTCTGAGGAGTTGTCTACTCTTGAGCGCACTGGTGCATGGGACCTTGTGCCTCTTCCACCAAGAAAGTCTTTGATATCTTGTCGCTGGATCTACAAAATTATGACTCACTCTGATGGTAGTATTGAATGATATAAGGCACATCTTGTTGCACATGGTTTTGATCGGGAGTATGGGATTGATTATGAGGAGACCTTTGCTCCTGTTGCCAAAATAACTTTCGTTGGCACTCTTCTTGCAGTAGCCTCTGTTCGTAATTGGTCTCTATTTCAACTTGATGTGAAGTATGATTTTCTTCATGGGGCCATTCAGGAGGAACTTTCTATGTAGCCACCTCCTGGTCTTACTCATTCTCCTGGTCAAGTTTGTCGTCTTCGTCGGGCCCTTTATGGTCTCAAACAGGCTCCTTGAGCTTGGTTTGAGCATTTTACAGATGTTGTTCGGTCAGCTGGTTTTATTTGGAGTGAAAATAATCATGCTATGTTTACTCACACTTCTCCTACTGGTTATACTATTCTATTTATCTATGTTGATGATATGATTATTACTGGGGATGACTCTACTCATATTGCTTATACTAAGCAACATCTTCACCGTCAGTTTGCTATGAAGGATCTAGGTTTCTTATGCTATTTTCTCGGTATTGAGGTTGCTTGTAGTCGACATAGTATTCTTCTCTCCCAGCAGAAGTACATCACTGACATTCTTGCTCGTACTGAGTTATCTAATAATCGTACCGTGGCTATTTATGTTGAACTTCATTTACAGCTTCGTTCGGATGATGGTGAGCCTCTGTCTGATGTCACTCGCTACCGGGCTCTTGTCGGCAGTCTTGTCTATCTTACGACCACTCGTCTTGATATCGCCTATGTTGTTTATCTTGTCAATCAATTTGTAACGACTCATCGCACAGTTCATTATGCTGCTATACTCCGAATTCTCCAATATCTTTGTGGTACTATGGCACGCTCTATTTTTCTCCCATCGACTTCCTCATTTGCTCTTCGTGCTTACTTTGATGCTGACTGGGCGGCGGATGTTACTAATCGCAAGTCCATCATTGGATTTTGTGTTTTTCTAGGTGATTCTCTGATTTCTTGGTGTGCCAAGAAGCAGCCTATCGTGTCTTGCTCCTCTGCTGAGTTTGAGTATCATGCTATGGCCGACACTTTAGTTGAGATTATTTGGCTTCATCGTCTCCTTGCTCATCTAGGTGTTGCCTCCTCTGCTCCCATTCCTCTACACTGCGACAGCAAGAGTGCTATTCACATTGCTACAAATCTGGTCTTTCATGAGCATACCAAGCACATTAATATCGATTGCTACATCACGCATCATCAGCTTCAGAGACACGTCATTTCTGTCCCTTTTGTAGCCTCTGCAGCTCAACTTGTCCATTTCTTCACCAAATCTCTTACATCACAATGTTTTGCTACTCTTCTTTCCAAACTCTCTTTGGTTGACCCACCTTGAGTTTGAGGGGGGTGTTAGATATATTGTATATATTAGGTTATATTGTATATCTTAGGGTTGTATATTTTTATATATGCTTATACCCTTCCTTGTATTTATATGTTGGTCTTGTGCCTAATGAGAAATGCATACATTCCAATTCTCTAAACCTAACAGAAGTGTCTCCAATGAGTATCAACGCCGGCAAAGGAGTTTGCACCAAGAATGAAGTGCTTTGGGCTACTCGACCAAAAAAAAAAAAAAACAAAGTAGAACAAAGCACAATCGGTATGACTTTGAAACAGAGTCCGGCGGTGATAAGTGGCAACGGGCAACTTACAAAGGTAGCGGCGAGGACTTGAAGACCAGAAAAATCTTCAATCCAGAGGAATTTTTAACGATCGTGTGAGTGTGGTGAAGAATGGTCTGCTCTCTGTTCTCTGGTTTTGTTGCGACCTAGCCTATGTTGGCCGGCGATGGAGGGTTCGACGGTGGCTTTTGGATGGACTAGAGTTGATTGAGGTGAGCGCCAGTGATACAAGAAAGATGCTGAGAATCAGCGTAATTGATTGAATCAAAATTGGAAACCAGAGAAAGAGAGAGAACTTAGCTTCACTTTCATTTCGGTCCATCGAAGAAATGAAGAATCTGATCTCCATCAAGCTTCAATCATGGATGTTCTTCTCGTGATGAAGTTCTCTGTTCAATTTTTTTTTTTTATCAATGTCATCCTGGAAAATTGAATCGCCCTGTATGGGAGCTTTAGGAGGTGTAATGGTGGACAGGCTACGATGGAATTGCTGGCGTAGCGGCGTATGGTGGTGGAGGCGAGACGCGATATTGTAAGATCATTACGGAGGAAGCCAAAGAAGAATCTAGAGAGAAGATCAATTTGTATATAGAGTAATAGTTGTACGTTGTACACATACATTATTCTATTTTCAATGAAAGGGAGCTGTGAATTTCACGATGGATGCGCGATACGTGTCGTGGACTTCAATAAACAACCGGACATATCAGCTGATGATCAAGCAAATCATTGTATAGCTAAATGATTAGGAGCGTCATAAGAATTGATTAGGGAGGACTTATTTTTAGGGTTCTATAAAATATTTTAACCTCGATGGTAATAGGATAATTTAGCCAATAAATTGGATATTCTTTCAAACAAGTGCGTTTTGCGTTGTGTCCTTGAGAAAAAAGTTCAGATAATATAGCTAGAGTTATGTTCATAACAACAACGATTTACACCCGCGCAATGATAATTAAAATTTGAAATGAAGATACTATCTAAACAAACTAGGGAAGTATTGTCGCGACCTAAAAAAAATCGGGTTTTCCAATCTTAGGCTAATGGATTACTAGATCAATTAAATTAGCTAACCTAGCTCGAGTTCTCCCAAACTCTACCAATTCGCAACTTAGGTCCAATTGTGAGCATGCAAATATTTTCAATGGGAGCCGCCACTAATCATTTAGGGTAGGTTGATTAGAAACCTAAATAAAATAGCGGGACTACTATTTTATTTCTGCGAACCAGAAATTATAAATTCGGAGACTTGGTTACGCTAAATTCCCTAATGCCCTTTCGGTACCAATTTCAAGAAAAATACTCAATTTGACAATTTTAATAAATCTTGACTTAGAGTTCAAAGGTGCAGAAATTTTCTTTTTTGATTTTTTATTTATTTAAATGAAAGCTAACCAATATGTAATGACGTGCAAAAATTGACATGCGATTGATGCAACCTAACATGCAAACTATATGTCATGCGACGACGTGACCTATTTCTAATGATGAGCATATTTTTTTTGTATTTTTTAATGAAATTCGGAATTAAAAATGCCAATTATCTAAACATGCAATTTTAAACTAAAGAAATTAACCTATTCTAGAGTAACCTTTTGGTATTTTTTTTATCGAAATTCGAAATTAAAATCAAGTAAAAAAATATAACCCCTAAATCTTTCGAATTAAGTTTCGATCTGAAGCCTGACAGATCAATCCTAAAATTCAAAATACCCGCTATGAAAATAACTCTATCTAAAGCTTGATAGATAGATTTATTTTCACATGTGCGGTTGCGGATTAGGAAATTTTCCTAATCGATCACATCTTGAAAAAATTTAGATATCTCAAATATCTTGGATATATTCAAAGGATTTTGAAAATTCTAAATTCTATCCAAATTTGATAAGATCAGATATCCAAGATTTCAAAAAAAAGGAAATAAATCCTAATTGGAATATGCTTATTACTCGAACATGCAAAATTAGATATCAATAAACACAAATTAAGCAACAAAATATTCAAAGCAAATCGGGATAAGATAATTACCTAATCTGAAGATTTGTTTCCAAATTTGAATCACCGGCGGATCAGAATGGAACGGTGGCTGGCGGTGCACGGAGGTGGCTGCGGCAAACGGCGATGCACGAGCGGCGGTGGCGTGCACAAGCGGTGGTGCAACGGTGGCGTGCACGAGCGGCGGTGGGATCTTCAAGCCCACTGTTGTTCAGCGTCAATGTGCGGCAAGCGGCGACGATGCAGGAGTGCTGTTCACGGACTAGAAAGATTTAATGAGGCCCGACGGCTATGCTGTTGCAATATTGCGGCTCGAGTTGTTGCATTCGGGGCACGATTGCTTGTGCTTGTCACAGCAGGTTTAGCGAAGGAGCACAGGCGTGGACAAGGCTGCTATGCTGGACTGGGACTCGGCGTCGCTGAAGCAATGAACTTTGATGGCAAGAGCAATAAGGCGCTACAGCTGGACCTGGTGAAAGTCGGACTTGCTGTGTCCGTAAATCCAGCAAACCCACCGAAGCTTTCCCCAGAGAATTCCCTCTATCTTCACGTCTCTCTCTTCTTTGACTCTTCTTTGTCTTTTCTCTCTTTCACTTTTTCGTTCTCTGCTCCCAAGACCAGAACGTGAAGACCGCCCTTTCCCTTTCTGTCGTCTCTTTTCTCACTGTGTGTCTCTCGCTCGCTCGTGTGGAAGCGTCTGAGGTCCTTTTCTTTTGACCTATATTCTCTATATATCCCTGTACGTGTCCCCCTCCCTCTTTTGTTATTTTTTTTATTCTTTCCCCTTTGCACGAAGGAAAGCCCTCCTCTCCTGATTCTCTTTTATTTCTTTCCCTTCCTTTTACTTCTTTGACCGAGACCTCCCCCCTCCTCACGGTTTTTTCTTTTTTTTGCGTGTCAACATCCAGAGAATGTATATTTCTTCCCTGATTCCTTGCGGGACGAGTGAATATTTTCCTTCCTTTTTCTTTCAATCAAATATTCTCTTCAATTTCGTTGACCGAATTCTTTCAATGATTGATGGGTCAGGTCAAATTTTCATTACCGCGAGCTTAGTTTAATTAAGCTCAAAATCATTTTAGTCAAGTCCATCCGCTGTTGGTCCAATACAAATTATATGGGCCTAATTAACTACGAAATGCTCATAATATCTATATGCAATTTTAACTAATTAATTTTTTTTTTCTAGGGACCGAGATCGATCCCTAATTTTTATGCAATGAATGACTAATTGGATTTTCTAAATTTAGGTATCAACAAGTATGTATCCTAATACTCGCCCTCAAGTCGGTATGGGAAAATCGATGATGCTTTTTACTTCTGTAATGGCAACTAAAAGAAATTATCGAATGACACCTATCCATAGTAGTTCCCGTCAAGTTGACTGGTCCACGCAACTTAACATATTCATATTTCCACGTACTACAAATTGACAAGAGAGGAAAGAGAAAAGTTGAAGGCTTAAAACACATTCTGTTTATTGCTTTGAACGGACTTTCTTCCGTCCATCTGATAATACAAAGCAGTTCTTCAAAGTAGGGCAAGTTCCACCAGCTCTCTAACTCCTGTTACACATGCCAAAAATAATCAATAATGGCTTCAGCCAAGATAAGATGCAAGAAATTGGCTAGCAAGAAAGGGGCCAGGCTTACCTGCTAAACAAGCTCCTATTCGCATTGTCAAAATGTTTTCTTGAACCAAAGCATGGTGATCATCGCTGTCATTGAGAATTTCTCAATGACCCTATCCAATGCTCGAAAGTAAGAGACCCTCCAATATCGCTTGAAGTGCCAGATGCTACAGAATCCCAGAAATCCCACCGTAAAACCAGGTCCCAATCCTGCATAGAACCCGTTGCGGATGTCCAAACTGTGTTCGCTAGGCTTATCTCCATTGGAATTATCATTGTGGTGCCCATCACTACCATGTGGCTTGTCTCCGGTACAATTCTTCAAAAGAGGAGCTCCACAGCCGTTGTTGCCGCAATAAATAGATTCATCATCCACGGTACGTAGATGGTTGCCGGATGGAATAGGGCCGGACAGTCTATTGAAAGATAGATTCAAATGACTAAGGAAGTCAATGTCGGATATGCTCGGAGGGATTGTACCTGACAGTTTTGTTTCTGGAAAGATCGAGAGATTCTAATTTTTTCAAGTCACCAATGTGTGAGGGGATGTGTCCACTCAAATTATTCCGAGAGAGGTTCAGATTTTGAAGTTCGAGAAGCCTAGTGAACTCTTCTGGTATCTGCCCATCCAACATGTTTGCAGAAAGATCGATCGAGAAGTAGTATGAAAGCACATCACCATATAGTTGGCTGGTTCCCTCTGTGTTAACCATGAAATTGAGACCGTTCATGTTCGAAAAACCCGCAAAATATGCAGAATCAACCATAGACGAGAAGCCGTCAATACAATTGGGAATGGGTCCAGAAATGTTATTTTGTGCTAGGCTCAAGAAAAGGAGATTGCGAAGTCGGCAAAATTGTGGAGGAATGCCTCCAACAAAGTGATTTTTCTCTAAATTGATCACTGCCAAGGGTCGAGGATGTTTCCCAAACGGAGGTAACCTACCCGTGAATTCATTGTCGCTAAGATCAAGGATCATCATAGGTAGATTTGGCAAACAGATTGAGATTTCTCCAGTAAAGCCATTCCTCTTTAGGCTAAGCACGAATAATTGCTGAAGATGGCAAAAGGATTTCGGAATCTGACCATTTAATTGGTTATCCCCAAATTCAAAAACCCATAAATCTTGCAATGCTCCCCAACATCGAGGAAGTCTCCCAGACAATCGATTATTTGAGAGATTAATTCGAGTCAACCTATTCAACTTACACAAAGAACTCGGAATGCCGCCAGCGAGATTCTTACCCCAAAGTCTCAATACTCTTAATCGTGGCATCTTGTCTCCAATATCTCGGGGAACTTGGCCTCTAAGCATGTTGCTTGAGATATCTAAATAGTCAATGCTAGAGGAAATGTTGTAGAGCCAATTAGTAATGCCGCCTGAGATGCTTGCATTTGACATCGACAAAGTGGTAATGTTCCTCTGTGTTTAAAGCCATCTTGGAAATTTAGGTCCAACTTTACAATCCGACAAATCTATGTCACGGCCTTGGAATGGTGGAACCCAGGCAGAGCTCACATTTAATATGAGCTTATTAGAGGAAATGTCTAAACCGATCAAGCTTTTGAGATTTTCAAAGTGAAGTTCGCCAACAACTCCATACAACAAATTCTGCGCAAAATGGAGCTCCTTTAAATTCAATAGTCGCCCAATGCTCTCTGGAATGGTCCCGCTCAATTTGTTATTTGCTAGATGCAAGTTTCTTAGAGATGATAGCTCAACCAAATTGACAGAAAGAAAACCAGAAAATGAGTTCCCTAAAAGATCAAGGAGCTCTAGTTCTTTGAAATCTCCGAATTGATTTGATAGGTCACTGCTAAAATCATTGTTGAAAACCTCAAAGATCTTCCACTTACTTTGCACGCAACCAAGAGCACCGCCTAAAATGCTGGTGATACTTCCATTGAAGTTGTTACCACATAATCGTACCACTTGCAATTTGCAAAGACTGCTTAAGTTTTTTGGAAATTCACCTTGGATCAAATTTTGAGACACGTCAAAATAGGCAAGCCTTCGATTATTCTCGAAGATTGCCATGGAAAGACGGCTTTTCAAAAAATCATTGGAAGACAAATCAATATGTTCTAGCTGGCTCAAGTTATATATCCATGGTGGAATAGAGCTTATGTTATTAAACCCAATGTCGATGAATCTAAGAGAGGTGAAATTGGCTTGCAAAGAGCTAGAAATATGTTGCAATTCACAGTTTCTCAATCCTAAAGATTGCAAAGATGGAAGCATGTTAATAGAATAGAACCAATCTTCAGCCTTCGAAAGGCCAACAGATGACATGTGCAAGAATTTCAAGCCAAATAATTTCGACACCCAATCAAGGTCATTCGAGGTTATATAACCCAAACCGAAATTGTGATATCCTGAAAATTAGACCAAATTTGGTAATTTGTGAAATGGTGATTTCATCGACACTCTATTAGTTAATTCTCGCTTTGGCCTGATTACCCAGGGAATACTAACCAAAGGAGAAAAGCTATCAAAGAATTTTTAGCAACTGCCCGTTAGTTTGAGATAAACTATAGTTGCGATTGATCGATTTCAGCCACGAATTATGATCCGATTTTGCATGTCGAGTGCTCAAGGATATCACACCCGAACTATAGGACGTCACCTCATAATTTTTACGAATTGGCCATCAAAAATTATTTGCGAGCTTGCCCTTCTAAAAACCTCTTTGTTAGATTAAATCTTGGCCGTTGGATGGAACTTGGAGAGCAAGGCTTGATCTTGGCCGTTGGATGGAACTTGGACTATGAAGGCACCACCATCATGACATGCATTAATGGCCATAGGACTTTAGGGGCAGCTCATCGTGTTATTTTGTCCATTATCCATTAATGCAAAGATTTCCAAGATCAAGTTATTAATGGCATTTCATGATGATATTTTGGCTCTTATGCATTAATGGCTAAGATTTTAAGAAGATTTGGTAATGATGGCCAAATCTAGCTATTAATGCAGGAAGATTTGGTAATGATGACAAAATCTAAGAAGATTTGGTAATGATGCTATTTTGTCTCTTCTTTGCTTGGGCTAGTATAAATAGAGAGAGGGAGAGAGAGAGTTTTCTCATGCCTTCCTCTCCTCCCTCACGCCACCACCCTTGAGCCCCGTATATCGTCGTGTGCCGGTCATCGCCGTTTGCCGCTTGTCGTGTCAAGCCGAGGCCACCACGGACAACTCGTGTCGTTGCCTTCGTCCTCGCGTTGTCGTCGTTTTTAGACGAGTAAGTTAACATCTAATCCCTTGTTTAGGATGTTTAACTTGCATTGGGTAGTTTAGCCAATTAATGTTTTAGTGTGTGTGAACTTCTAGAATGAGCATTGGCGAGTCTTGATTGTCAGACTAAGTTGAAATAGATGTTGGATGTTGATTTGAACTCTTGGTGTGGTATTTTCATGGCTGAGAAGTAGTGGATCTCAAAGTTGAAGGCGTTTCTTGGAGTTTTTATCTTGATTTCAAAACTGATTTTACTATACGTCCCTGATTTCCCATTTTTATAAAGCCTTTTGTAGTTAGAATCTTGAAAAGTGTTCTTCATAAAAGTTGTTCACAAGATCTTGATTTATAACATACTTAAATTTCAGATTTTTCTGAGCTCAAATGGGTTACACGAAGGTCCAATTTCTTACCGAATCAGAACTGTTTTATAGTGTGGATTCCGTGACCTTCGTGCCTTCTCATATTTTTATAAAAATTTCCAGTTCGATTTCGACCATACTTCCTTCACAAGATTTGTACACGAAATCCATGTCTACAATGTATAAAAATTTCAAAGTGTTTTGAGAGGATTTGGTTTGTAAAACGAGTATTTCTTCTGGTTCAGTTCCCTTGTTTTGGTAGACCAGTTCTGGGTTGTTTCTGAGCCATCAAAAGTGATCTTTGTATAAGGATTTTCGAAATGTGTTCTTCATGGAAAATATTTGTGAAGGTCTTTTTTATAACATATTCGAATTTTATAATTTTTGGAAACCATTTGCTATGCCTTTGAGATTGATTTCCCAAATCATGCAAATCTATCCAGTTTTACTAGATTTCCATGATCTGCTGGTTCTTACTTGAAAGCATTGGTTTTTGATTTCTGACTTACTAGAAACAGTAACCACACTTATCTAACCTTTTAATGATGTTTATCTGGCATTGATCTGATGTCAAATGCTTTTGTAAATTCATGTTTTAAAATGAGGTTCACAAAGTCGATTGACTGTTTGCATGTGTGACCACTTGTTATTGTTGTGTGGCATGAATGTGAGCACGATTCATGTATGCATTGGCTAAATGAAAAGATAAGAATTGGCCTGAATGCTTGTGTGCTCGTGTGGTCACACGTTGGAGCCGTCTCGCTGTGTATCGCTTGACGATGCTCGGTTTATCGAGGTCTGCTGCGTATCACGCTCGGTTTATCGGATGTCTGGAGATTATCTGGATTGCCGATACTCCGGATGCCGGATCGTGGCCCGAGGGTGGATCCAATGCTCCTTACGGGATACCATCTTACTGTGTATCGTTTGATGCTGCAGTATTGGAATGCCGTCATCCTGTGTATCGTTTGACTTTGCCGTGCCCGATGGGATAGGAAGACGCCCGATTATGCTGGAAGACTGCCATCTCGCTGTGTATCGCTTAATGTGTAATGGCCAAGAGGGATTGTAATAAATGAAATACGTGTGATGTATAGTGCTTAATTATGGGGTAGAAACGGCTAGGCATGGTATGGGACGTGTCCAAGTGGATTCTGTCTTATAATCGAGATATGCGCGACTGTAATGCATTAATGCATGAGAAATCTCATTACACGTTCTGGATATATGATATGTTTGATGCATCGTTGTGACATATGACTATCTATGTTATGCATAATATGTGTGCCAAGGCGAGATAAGAATGATTGTGGTTGTTTAATAATGTTGCTGTTGATGTTGTATTGCCTGTTTAGGGACCCCCGAGGTGAGTTGGCCTTTTAAACGGGGCTTAGGCGTTAACTTATTGAGATTTTTATCTCATTTGTGGTTGTTAAATATTTTTCAGGCCCTTAGCATGTTGAGGCACCCAGTATGGTTCGGGGTGCTTGGAAGGTGACTTTTGGTGAAGTAGATTGACCCCAACCTGGCATCTTTTTATTGGCTTTTATGGACATGCCCGAATAGGGCTTGTAAAAAATATTCCCAGGGGTTAATCAAGTAAATGTTAAAATGATGTTTTAATTTCAATGTGATAAACCGTTTTCCTATCTATCCTTGTTTATTGTTATTGACTGGGTGAATCTTTGTTTAGCTTCCGCATGTGTAATCAAAAGATAAAATGTTGGGTCGGCGATGCGTCCTGGGACGTCGCATCATAATGACCATTACAGGATGTTGCGCGGTCGCAGGGTTCGGGGCGTGACATCCTAGATTAATTGGTATCAGAGCAAGGTCAGCTCGAGTCCAAGTTTGGTCGAGACTTGGAGTGACAAGGTGCGAGGGGTTTTGGGATAGAAAGTTAGGAAAACACTTTGTGCCTGTGCTTGATTGTTAGGTTCCTTATTTTTAAGCAGGTGTTCACGATTTCTAATTCCTTGTTGGAATTGGAAAGTAGGTTTTTGTAAAGATCTAACGAAATGAGCAATCCTGACTCGAGGGCCCCTAGGAGAAGGGCTGTGCCAAATCAGATCTGTGCTAGAGGGATAGCACTAGAGGATCCTAGATTAGATCGGATTATGCAGGCTTTAGAGACGTTGGTAGGGCAGCAAGCTCAGAACCAAGCCGCTGCTGCCACGGTAGCTGCACCTGCACCTGTAGATGTTCCGTTGGTTGGAAACGGAAATGGGAATCAGCCCATGCATAAGTTGGTGGAGCAGTTTCTAAAACTCAAACCGCCCAAGTTCACTGGTGCAGGTGATCCTGAGGCTGCAACCCTCTAGATCAGAGAGTTGGAAAGGTGTTTGCTTTGCTGAGATACTCAGATGAAGATAAAGTGACATTGGTAGTTTATCAGTTGCAAGGTAATGCTAGTACTTGGTGGGAAGCTACCTAAAGGAGGGTATTTCTCGAGAGTACGGCCCAGGTGTGGGGTGCCTTCATGGAAGCTTTTAATAATAAGTACTTTTCGGATTGTGCTAGAGAACAGAAGATCAATGAATTTCAACGTCTTCGACAGAACCAATTGTCGGTAGACCAGTATGAGGCAAAGTTTGCTGAATTGTCTAAGTATGCCCTGAGGTTGATTGAAGACCCGGTTGACAAAGCAAGAAGGTTTAGGGATGGGCTGAAACCCGAGATCAAAGATCAATTAGTACCCCTGAATCTAAAGGATTATAATGAGTTGTATGAGAGGGCACAGTTAATAGAGAGGAACTTGGCTGAGAAGGCATCTGCGTCTGGATCGCGATTTGTGCTAAATAAGGATAATCATCGATTTGGAAAGAAACCAATAACAGAGAGTAGGTTTCCTATCCCTCTTAATAGGAAAAGTGGCGTGAGGAAGCCGACATACAATCCAAATAGTATATGCCACTTGTGCCATAGGAACCATGGAACAACCCCGTGTCCCATGAAGACGGGCGCTTGCTTTGGTTGTGGCCAGCTCGGCCATCACATGAAAGACTGTCCACACCAAGTCACGAGAGCGCAAGGACCAGTACAGCAGGTAGGACAACCTGCAAGGAATGCCCCGCCGAACTAGTTGAACCGACCCCAAGTTCAAGGAAGGGTCTATGCTGTCACAAGAAAGGAGGTGGAAGACTCGCCTGCCGTAATTACAGGTACGGTCTCGTTACACGACCATGCTGCTTATGCTTTGTTTGATGCTAGAGCTACGCATTCGTTTGTGGCTAAGCAATTTATAGAATTAGTGGGGTTAAGTCCGAAGCCGCTGGAAGTGGTCTATAGTATTTCTACCCCTTTAAAGAATAGCGTAGTTTCCGCAGTAGGTTGTGCTAGGTGTAAACTATCTATTGGCGGTTGTGAGGACATCATAGATTTGATTATCTTGACAATGTTTGACTTCGACGTGATTATCGGGATGGATTGGCTCACTAAGCAACGAGCTACGGTAAATTGTTACCGCAAGATGATTCAGTTTGAGCCTTTAAGGAGTGTTGGATTTGAGTTTGTCGGGAATCAAGGAGGACCGTCGATTCCTTTAATTTTATCACTTGAAGTTACTCGGATGTTGGACGAGGGTTGTCAAGGCTATTTGGCAACTGTAGTTGACACTTTAGTCGAGGAGCAGAGAATGCAAGACATTGCTGTAGTACATGAGTTTTCAGATGTTTTTCCTCAAAAATTGCTTGGATTACTCCTAAAAAGGGAAATAGAATTCGTAATTGAGTTGGCCTCTAGTACGGAGCCAATTTCTAAGGCACCTTACAGGATGGCGCTATCGGAACTGAAAGAGTTAAAGGTTCAGATGCAAGAGTTATTGGACAAAGGATTTATTCGTCCTAGTACATCACCTTGAGAAGTGCTAGTTCTGTTTATAAGGAAGAAGGATGGGTCGTTATGCCTTTGTATCGACTACCGACAGCTCAATCAGGTGACGATTAAGAATAAATATCCGTTGCCAAGGATAGATGATTTGTTTGACCAACTTCAAGGAGCTTCGGTATTTTCGAAAATAGACCTGAGAACAAGATATCACCAATTGAGGATCAAGAAGGAAGATATACCGAAGACGGCATTTCGTACGCGCTATGGACATTATGAGTTTACCGTGATGCCATTTGGTCTTACCAATGCACCTGCCCCTTTCATGGATTTGATGAACAGGGTGTTCAAGGAGTATTTGGATAAGTTCGTGATCGTGTTCATTGATGACATTCTGGTATATTCGAAGAGCTATGAGAAACACGAACAGCATTTGAGGATAGTACTGCAAACCCTTCGAGATCATAAGCTGTATGTCAAGTTTAGTAAGTGCGAGTTTTGGTTAACTCGAGTGGCTTTTCTTGGACATGTGATTTCTGGAGAAGGGATTTTAATAGATCCAACTAAGATTGAAGCGGTTATGAATTGGCCAAGGCCAACGATGGTAACTGAAGTTTGAAGTTTCTTGGGATTGGCTGGCTATTATAGGAGGTTCGTGGAGAAGTTTTCTGCGATAGCCATGCCCTTGACGCGATTGCTGAAAAAGGATACAAAGTTTTAATGAACGGATAAGTGTGAGCATAGTTTTCAAGAGCTTAAACAGAAGCTAACTACTGCACATGTTTTAACATTACCATCTGGATCAGGAGGTTATGAGATTTACAGTGATGCATTGTACAAAGGATTAGGATGCGTCTTAATGCAACATGGAAGAGTTGTGGCATATGCATCCCGGCAATTGAGACAACATGAGTTGAATTATCCGACGCACGACTTGGAATTAGCGGCAATCATTTTCGCCCTAAAGATTTGGAGACATTATTTGTGCGGGGAAAGGTTTCCTATTTATACGGATCATCAGAGTCTAAAGTATTTGTTCTCACAAAAGGAATTAAACATGAGGCAACGCAGGTGGATGGAATTGCTCAATGATTATGACTGCGAAATTCTATACCATCATGGTAAGGCAAACAGGGTAGCTAATGCACTAAGTCGGAAGTCTTCAATTGCACATATGATGGTTCAAGAGTGGCTTTTATTTGAAGGAATTCGAGACTCGAATTTCAAGTTTGAGGTAAGTCACCTCTCGAGTTTAATGGCTACTCTCAGGATTGAGCCCGAAATGCAAACTAGAGTTAAAGCAGCGCAACCTTCCGATCTTGAATTTCAAAGGATTTTGCAAATGGATGCAACTAAGAGAAAACCTAATTTTCAAATATCCGAAGATGGGGTCTTAAAATTTCGTGGACGGTTATGCGTGCCTAATGACGAAAGACTTAAGGACGAAATTTTGGCAAAAGCTCATCGCAGTAACTATAATATCCATCCGGGCAGCACGAAGATGTATCAGAACCTACGCCAATATTATTGATGGAATGGCATGAAGGGAGATATTGCCAAGTATGTGGCTAGATGCTTAACGTGTCAATAGGTGAAAGCGCAGCATTGTAAGCTTGGTGGATTACTACAACCGCTAGAAATCCCAGAATGGAAATGTGAGCATATTACGATGGATTTCGTGATGGGTTTACCAAGGAGTCAAAGAGGTAATGATTCCATCTGGGTTGTGGTAGATAGACTTACAAAGTCTGCTCATTTCATTCCAGTGCGAAAGAATTTTTCCATGGACAAGTATGCTGAGTTATACGTAAGGCATATAGTTCGTCTTCACGGCATGCCGGTGACGATCACGTCAAATCGAGACCCCAAGTTCACTGCCATGTTTTGGAAGAGTCTTCAAGGCGCCATGGGAACAAAGCTACAATACAGCACTGCTTTTCATCCGCAGACATATGGACAATCCGAGAGAACGATTCAGACTCCAGAGGACATGCTGCGATCTTGCGTTCTGGATTTCAAAGGGAGTTGGGGAGAACAGTTACATCTTGTCGAATTCGCGTACAATAATAGTTATCAACAGAGTATCAAAATGGCACATTTTGAAGCGTTGTATGGCAAACCCTATAGGACTTCAGTTTGTTGGAACGAAGTTGGAGAACGAAAGATTTCGGGATCAGAGTTGGTGCAACAGTCGTCGGATGCTGTTAAAGTTATCAAAGTTAGGCTAAAGACGGCCCAAAGTCGCCAAAAAAGTTATGCAGACAGGCGACGTAGACTATTAGAGTTTCAAGTGGGAGATCACGTGTTCCTGAAAGTATCACCAATTCGAGGAACTTCGCGTTTTGGCAAGAAAGGCAAGCTAAGCCCAAGATATGTAGGACCGTTCGAGATCTTGGAGCGAATTGGATTATTGGCATATCGTCTAGCCTTACCACCAAAGTTAGCTTAAGTACATGATGTATTCCACGTGTCTATGTTAAGAGAATATGAGCCAGATCCGACCCACATTCTAAATTATGAAGAGATAGACGTGGACAATATGGTGTCGTACGTGGAAAGACCAGTGAGAATTGAGGGTCGAAAAGAGCAGATACTACGAAACAAGACTATTCCTCTAGTCAAGGTTGTGTGGCAACATTAAGGAACCGAGGGAGCCACATGGGAAAGTGAAGAGATAATGAGGCATCAATACCCTTTTCTTTTTGAGGAATTAGATGTAAATTCAAATTTCGAGGACGAAATTTTTGTAAGGGGAAAAGAATTGTGATATCCTGAAAATTCGACCAAATTTGGTAATTTGTGAAATGGTGATTTCATCGACGCTCTATTAGTTAATTCTCGCTTTCGCCTGATTACCCAGGGAATACTAACTAAAGGAGAAAGGCTATCAAAGAATTTCTAGCAGCCGCCCGTTAGTTCAAGATAAACTATAATTGCGATTAATCGATTTCAGCCACGAATTATGATCCGATTTTGCATGTCGAGTGCTCAAGGATATCACACCCGAACTATAAGACGTTGCCTCATAATTTTTACGAATTGGCCATCGAAAATTATTTGCTAACTTGCCCTTCTAAAAACCTCTTTGTTAGATTAAATCTTGGCCGTTGGATGGAACTTGGAGAGCAAGGCTTGATCTTGGCCGTTGGATGGAACTTGGACTTTGGAGGCACCACCATCATGACATGCATTAATGGCCATAGGACTTTAGGGGCATCTCATCCTGTTATTTTGTCAATTATCCATTAATGCAAAGATTTCCAAGATAAGTTATTAATGGTATTTCATGATGATATTTTGGCTCTTATTCATTAATTGCTAAGATTTTAAGAAGATTTGGTAATGATGGCCAAATCTAGCTATTAATGCAGGAAGATTTGGTAATGATGACAAAATCTAGGAAAATTTGGTAATGATGTTATTTTGTCTCTTCTTTGCTTGGGCTAGTATAAATAGAGAGAGGGAGAGAGAGAGTTTTCTCATGCCTTCCTCTCCTCCCTCACGCCACCACCCTTGAGCCCCGTATATCGTCGTGTGCTGGTCATCGCCGTTTGCCGCTTGTCGTGTCAAGCCGAGGCCACCACGGACAACTCGTGTCGTTGCCTTCGTCCTCGCGTTGTCGTCGTTTTTAGACGAGTAAGTTAACATCTAATCCCTTGTTTAGGATGTTTAACTTGCATTGGGTATTTTAGCCAATTAATGTTTTAGTGTGTGTGAACTTCTAGAATGAGCATTGGCGAGTCTTGATTGTCAGACTAAGTTGAAATAGATGTTGGATGTTGATTTGAACTCTTGGTGTGGTATTTTCATGGCTGAGAAGTAGTGGATCTCAAAGTTGAAGGCGTTTCTTGGAGTTTTTATCTTGATTTCAGAACTGATTTTACTGTACGTCCCTGATTTCCCATTTTTATAAAGCATATTGTAGTTAGAATCTTGAAAAGTGTTCTGCATAAAATTTGTTCACAAGATCTTGATTTATAACATACTTAAATTTCAGATTTTTCTGAGCTCAAATGGGTTACACGAAGGTCCAATTTCTTACCGAATCAGAACTGTTTTATACTGTGGATTCCGTGACCTTCGTGCCTTCTCAGATTTTTATAAAAATTTCCAGTTCGATTTCGACTATACTTCCTTCACAAGATTTGTAAACAAAATCCATGTCTATAATGTATAAAAATTTCATAGTGTTTTGAGAGGATTTGGTTTGTAAAACGAGTATTTCTTCTGGTTTAGTTCCCTTGTTTTGGCAGACCAGTTCTGGGTTGTTTCTGAGCCATCAAAAGTGATCTTTGTATAAGGATTTTCGGAATGTGTTCTTCATGGAAAATATTTGTGAAGGTCTTTTTTATAACATATTCGAATTTTATAATTTTTGGAAACCATTTGCTATGCCTTTGAGATTGATTTCCCAAATCATGCAAATCTGTCCAATTTTACTAGATTTCCATGATCTGCTGGTTCTTACTTGAAAGCATTGGTTTTTGATTTCTGACTTACTAGAAACAGTAACCACACTTATCTAACCTTTTAATGATGTTTATCTGGCATTGATCTGATGTCAAATGCTTTTGTAAATTCATATTTTAAAATGAGGTTCACAAAGTCGATTGACTGTTTGTATGTATGACCACTTGTTATTGTTGTGTGGCATGAATGTGAGCACGATTCATGTATGCATTGGCTAAATGAAAAGATAAGAATTGGCCTGAATGCTTGTGTGCTCGTGTGGTCACACGTTGGAGCCGTCTCGCTGTGTATCGCTTGCTGATGCCCGGTTTATCAAGGTCTACTGCGTATCGTGCTCGGTTTATCGAATGCCTGGAGATTATCTGGATTGCCGATACTCCGGATGCCGGATCGCAGCCCGAGGGTGGATCCGATGCTCCTTACGGGATACCATCTTATTATGTATCGTTTGATGCTGCCGTATTGGAATACCGTCATCCTGTGTATCGTTTGACGTTGCCGTGCCCGATGGGATAGGAAGATGCCCGATTATGCCGGAAGACTGCCATCTCGCTGTGTATCGCTTAATGTGTAGTGGCCAAGAGGAATCGTAACAAATGAAATACGTGTGATGCATAGTGCTTAATTATGGGGTAGAAACTGCTAGGCATGGTATGGGACGTGTCCAAGTGGATTCTGCCTTATAATCGAGATACGCGCGACTGTGATGCATTAATGCATGAGAAATCTCATTATACGTTCTGGATATGTGATATGTTTGATGCATCGTTGTGACATATGACTATCTATGTTAATTCGGGGTACACATCTGCAACTGAATTTCGGAGTCTCGTCGGTGCCCTTCAATACCTCCTAATCACTCGACCCGATATTTCGTTCGTTGTCAACAAATTATCTTAGTTCACGCGCAAGCCAACATTACATCATTGGTCTATCGCCAAACGTCTTCTTCGATATCTTAAAGGTACCTTATTCCATGGGCTTCACTTGCGGCGAGATACAAAGCCTATTTTACATGCTTATTCCGATGCAGATTGGGCTGGTGATTCAGATGACAGGACTTCCACATTCGGCTTCATTGTTTATCTTAGTGCCAATCGTATCTCTTGGAGCTCCCGCAAACAGTGGTTCTTTGCTCAATCATCAACAGAAGCCGAATATAGAGCAGTTGCCGCTACCTCATCGGAATTACTTTGGGTTCAAAACTTGCTCACCGAACTAGGCATACACTCACTTGAAACACCCACGATATACTGTGACAATATTGGGGCTACTTATGTGTGTGCCAATCCGGTCTTCCACTCTCGCATGAAGCACATTGCAGTTGATTACCACTTCATTTGTGAGCTTGTAAAAGATGGACAATTGAGAATCTCTCACATTTCCACACATGACCAACTAGCGGACATCCTTAACAAGCCACTATCAAAATAGCGTGTGCAAACACTTCGAGTCAAGATCGGCATTTCCGACAGAAACTCCATCTTGAGGGGGCATAAAAGAGAATCAATTTAAAATTCAAATTTCAAATTATCCTCCATAATTTCAGCCTTCTCATTGTTGTAGATAGCTGTCAATTAGTTGAGATTTTCTCCATATTTTTAGTTGTTACCATCCTTGTACATGTACTATAAATATCACTGATATACAAAATGAAAATCATCCTGAAAAATATTCTCTTAATCTTCTCCTTTTACAGCTTACATTGGTCGAAGCTTTGGAATGACCAAATTCAATTACTCAAAAGACAAAGATTGCCCATAAGAGGGTAGACACAAAACCTCCATAAGACGCCACAGGTTCTTTAGGACCTGAGAACAAATATTGCTTCAATCACGGGTACAGTGGTCTTGATTCAGCAAGAAAAGAGTCGCTATAAAACATTCTTCAGGTCATTTTCTGATCACCGGCCATCACGACTTCCTGAAGGACGACTCCAACTTTCCAAGTCATGCCTTCCAAGACCCGCCAAACGGTCATCAACCCATCAAAATCAACCCCAAAATGCATGTCAATCTCTATTCTGTAATGACGATTGAAGGAGGACGACAAACACAAAACAAGAGAGGATGCTTACAACACTACGTACCTCTAAGACTGGCAATTGTTAGTGTACGATCTCCAGAAAATTTGTCATTTTCAGACAAAATGAAAGTGGAAGCTTGGGTAAGCGGTTGACACGCAATGCAAGGAGTTATTTGCAAACAGAAGTCGGTGTGCAGTCGAAGCAACCTGATCGCCATTGTGGCAATGCGTCATGGATCAAGCGGTTTGCCACCAAAATTGTTGAATTTCAAGCAAAGTGTCATTGACAGTTCAACTTCTCGTGAAGAACACGAGAGGCTTAGGCGCTAGGAGAAAACAAAGCCCGCACGCCCATATTAATACTCCCCCGAGAGTTCATCCATTCAACTTCCTTGTATTTTTGCTTCTTTGTACATTTTAATTCCTATAATTTTTCACCGAGTATATTTTCATTTTAATATACTTTCATTTCTTCGCAACTTACATTTCATGTCACTTGGATTGGTAGATTCATCACTTCATCCATGTCTCATTCACACACTTTGTGATCGAGTGTGGAACCGCGGTGCAATCTCGATCGCTCTCCAATCATCTAAAGCTCGGATCATCTTTGTAACGTGGTTTTCACATCAATGTTGCAGAAATTCTCATGTATCATTTTTTTAAGCGTTCCCCAACAATCACCTTTACTATTGGTTAGCTTAATCTGTAAACTATAATATTTCAATCCAGATTAACTTGTGGAAGGTTGAAAATATCAACTTGAAGTTACTAATCATCCACTTTGAGCATCACTTTAGTGGCTCTTGTTGCAGCAAAAGCACAACTAGCCCTCAAAATTAAGGCAAAGTGCAAGCGAATTCCGAATCATTTTCAGCATTTTTGTATATAAGTCCCAAAATCAAGCTCAGTGATTTCATCCTACTTAGAGGCACTTCCTCCCCAACATTTAAGCAGGAAAGTTGATTCTTTCTATAAATTTCCTACAATGAGATAAGGAAAAGCGAACAGAAAAAGAGAAAAAAAATAAAAATTAGAAGGACTCCGACAAAATAAAAGGAAGGGCTAGAACTGTTTTGCATTAAACATGGACCACTTGCAAACGCAGAACCAGCAGATGATGAAGCAAACGGACAATTTTCCAGCCACATTATATATCTTCGCGCCTGCTTTTGTTGTCCATAGTTTTCTCTCTCCTCCGCTACAATATTCCTCGCGGCCGTCGGTTGGGTCAGTGGAACCCCCAAAACTCAGCACCGCCACCGGAATATTCAGCCTCGCAAGTCTCTTCCGCTTCAAAATCATTGGCGACGTAACCAAGCTGGAAATCGGGAACGGACTAGAGTAGAAGACGAAGAAGAGTTCAAGAGGCCGAGGAGGAGGAGGAGGAGGAGGAGGAGGAGGAGGAATGGGAGGGCTTGAGGTGAGTGAGGGACAGAGAAAGGAGGAAATATTCAGTGCTATCATACTGCCACGTCATTATTCTACGTAGCATGAGTGTGCTTGCATGGCTCCACTCAAAACGTGACAAGTGTCAACTGATGTGGAAATTGAAAAGTATGGAAACATAAAAGCTTGCAGTCTTTCCCCTCTCTCCTCGTTAATTACGCACTCTCTCTCATTTCTCGTCTTCTCCCCTTCTCTCCCTTACTTTATTTCAAATTTCAGACCTCACCGCTCAACTCCCCCCCTCTCTCTGCTCTCTGTGTCCTACAACCACCACCTTCGGCTTTTCTTTTCGGAGCAGAGAGAAGTTTGTCCTTCATCCTCCCGAGAGTAGCTCAAACGTCTCTGTTTTCGCTTAGAATCAAACTCCTTCATCTTCGCTCGGCCGCAGCCTCGAAGTCCTCCATTTTCGCGAGGGCGGCCGCTTCGAAGACCTGCGCTTTTGCTTAGAAGACCTCCTTGAAGCGGCGGGAGATGGAATACCCAATCCTCGACACTGGTTTCAGAGCTTTTGTGCTCTTCGCCGCATTTTCGCAGGTTCGTCGACCCCTCTCTGTTCTTAGCCGTTTGGCCGCAGAGGAGAGAGACAAAATACTCCAAGATCAGAAAAACTTCAGAAGGGAAGTTAGTTTTTCTGGAAATGGAAATGACGAGAGTGGAAGAGTGAATTTTAACTTTCTCTCTGGTTGGTTGCTTTTTTTTTAATTATCTTTTTTGTCCTCGGCACAAGATTTATGGGCATTCACGACCACCAGTCTTTTGTGGCGAACACAGAGCAACAACCCTCTTCGGACGCAGAGCAACAACCGCCGCTTGAAGATCTCCACTTTCGCAAAGTTGAGGGAAAAGATTCCGGCTATTGCAGCTGTCCAACTCATAGAATGATAGACTGCAACTGGAATATGTTTGCTTTGTTGAGCAGAAGTTGGAGAGGCTACAAAGTATATGCAAAGTGCTTCTATAGGATCTTATTTTTTTGTGTTATCATTACTGGGGAAGCATTAGGAACTAGACAGGGAAAGGCGAGGAAATAGTCTTTTCTGTGTTACTGTCGATGCCAGTGGTAGGGTTGTTCTATGGTTACAGATTGAACTTTGCAGATTTTCTATTGAAATCTGTAGTAATCGTGACATCGAGCTCATGTTTGAGCAAGAATGCCATGATCATTGCATGAGTTCAATTGGTAAGGGCATGGATGTTCCTTCCTATTTAAACTTGTAAGCAGCAAGTTAAAAGCGAGAATATGAAAGTACTGGCCAGATCGTGATTTTGAACGTGCTAGCAAAGTGCTCCTTCTCCTTTTTCATTTTCCTTATGTGTTTGGACTGCTGGCGTATAAAGCTGAGAAAGATTGGAAACAAGGAACTAACACAAATAAACACAGAAACAAAAGAGGTTTATCTGAGCCACCAAAACTCTTCACTTGCTGCAGAAAATTTTTTTGGTGTTGCATATTAGTTAGCTTATCCCTATTATGCATTTTCTACTTGCTCAGCAGGGGAAATGTTGTTTCACCTGATTTTAAGGATGTAGAGATATTGCTCGAAATGCGATTTTCATAGCATGCTGTTGTATTCATGCAAAACTCACGTAAACTCTCGCCAGGCACTCACATGTAAGATGGTTTCAATAAGTTTTTTAACTGCTGCTTCATGGCTTTCTGTCCTGTTGATGCCCCACAGAGTCAATACTTGAACATGAGAGCAAAGAGCCTCATATGAGAAGGTGTTTTATGATGAAACGCTCGCCAAATTCAATTGATCTAGGGAAACTTAGAGAACTAATTCTGACAAAATGTGAAGTGGAACATTATTTATCCTCACTTCAAATCACGCATGGATCAGAAAGCAAAAGTCGCTTTTCTATGGTAAGCTCAAACTATAGGAGTAACTTCCTCAATATAACAATTTACATCATAAGACCTTTTTGCACCAAATGATTCTCAAAACCATCTTCCAGGTTGCTTCTTGTGGCTTGTTTAGAATACACAATCAGGCCAACCATACACGTCCTGCACTTTCTCCATGGAGATCGTACACGGATAACTTTTTGCCAATACAAAATTTTCAGAGTAACTAATAATCATCTTCATCATCCCGACGTCCCGTGAATCTCCTCACGACAGCACTAACAGCACCGAGAATCAGAAAGAAAGCAAGGACGTCAAACCCGCCTCCAACACCGACAGCAACACTAGGACCCGGAGCAAAGAATGAAAACGGCGACCAACCCCAGCTTCCACAGAATGGCACGCCATAACCGTATCCATATCCACCAACTAAAGGTGGGGCAACCGGTGGATTAATGTAAATATTTGTCCTGTAAAAGGAACAGATAATATTACTTCTGCTTAAAGTAATACCATGCTTTGTGTCAATATCTTGAGAACACAGATAGGTAGGGTGGGAGGGAGAGAGCGAGCCCTCAGATTTATGGTTATGACCCAGGTGAACGGAGTTTCAAAGGCCAGTTTGGGGTTCAACATATTCCTGTTGCCTCTGGGTGGTCTCTAATGTGAGCTTGTTATATGGGATAAAATACAAAGCTTCTCCTCTAGATTTTCACCTTAAATCTTTCCGGCAGTCTTCATGAAAGTGGAGGTCTTCGAAGCGGCCGTCTTCATGAAAGTGGAGGTCTTCATGAAAGGGTTGTTGCTCTGCGTCCGCCACAAAAGACTGGAGGTCGTGAATGCCCATAAATCTTGTGCTAAGGACAAAAAAGATAATTTAAAAAAAAAAAAGCAACCAACTAGAGAGAGAGAGTTAAAATTCGCTCTTCCACTCTCGTCATTTTCATTTCCAGAAAAACTAACTTCCTTTATGAAGTTTTTCTGATCTTGGAGTATTTTCTCTCTCTCCTCTGCAGCCAAACTGCTAAGAATAGAGAGGGGTTGACGAACCTGCAAAAATACGGCGAAGAGCACAAAAGCTTTGGAAATCAGAGTCGAGGATTGGGTATTCCATCTCCCGCCTCTTCAAGGAGGTCTTCTAAGCGGCCGTCCTCTCAAAAATGGAGGACTTCGAGGCTGCGGCCGAGCGAAGATGAAGGAGTCTGATTCTAAGCACAAACAGAGACGTTTGAGCTACTCTTGAAAGGACGAAGGACAGACTCTCTCTGCTCCGAAAAGAAAAGCCGGAGGTGGCGGTTGTAGGACACAGAGAGGAGAGGAGAGGAGAGGAGAGGGGGGTGAGCAGTGAGGTCTGAAATTTGAAATAAAGTAAGAGAGAGAATGGGAGAAAACAAGAAAGGAGAGAGAGTGCGTAATTAACGAGGAGAGAAGGAAAGCCTGAAAGCTTTTATGTTTCCATCCTTTTTAATTTCCACGTCAGATGACACTTGTCACGTTTTGAGTGGAGCCATGCAAGCACAGCCATGCCACGTAGGACAATGACGTGGCAGTATGATAGCACTGAATATTTTCTCCAAAGAAAGAGATTCGGGAGGGTAAGAGAGTTGCGGAACAGAGGAGTATTGAAAGAAGACTTGAAATGAGTTCTTTTACGAAGAGGGGTGAGAGAGAAAAGAGGCAATGAAATCATTGCGCGTGTCGGTCCTTTTGGCTAGAGGAGTGAGAGACAAGATAGCTTCCGGTCCACTTTTTTAATTCCACGTCAGAAGACAAGTGTCCCGTTTTAAGTGAAGCTACATAAGTTTAAGCATGCCATGTAAGCAGATGACATGGTGATACTAAATCACTGAATATTTTCTTGAGGTCTCCCAATGGAAGGGACTCCAAAAGTAGCGATAGGTAGAGAGAGCAATAGAGGCCGAGTGAGGCTTAAAAGAAGGAGAGATGCAGGAAGGGAGAGAGGTTTTCTGGTGCGTGTCATAATGTTCACCCAAAATTTTAAAGAGAGCCAGCAATCGGAGGCCACACCCGATTAGGGATAGCGGAAAACACAACACACCGCATGCGAAATTTGATTCTTGCGAAACCATATTCCAATGGTAAATCTTTCATGCTCTTTTTCGCAACAAACACAAACAATTAATGCCCAAATCGAAGGTAGAACTACACGCTTGGATCTGTGAGTCATTTCAATAAAAGCAGACCAATATATTTCCAAAGAGAAAGTTCGAAAGGCACATACCAAAGTGCTTTCCTCTTCATTTGCTTCGGTCACCAAGCTTGTATTCTTCAACTCTTTGAAAATCATAACGAGATGATCTCGCTGTCTCGTCTCGTCGAGATAATGGTATCAAAGACTGATAAGTCCGCATCACTACTGGAGAGAAGCTGCGCGTATTGGATCAGGTCCAGGTATGCTTAAAGGATATGGCATTGACGTTTTGTTGGGAGAATGACCTTAAATTGCTACGAGTGCACACGTTCCTAATGATGCTAGTATTCGTGTTGCCTTGAAGTCGTCCGGGGAAATTGAGCTTGCCTTGGTGCCTTTGAATCTGAGGGCCTGAGCTTGGCCTTGGTACTTTTGAATCCGAGGGCCGCGTTGTCGTAGAGAGGACTGCTGCTTCGGCCCTGTCGAAAGTGCCAAGCCACACCCGAGCCGCTTTGTTCGGCTCTGGTATCTCAGCACAGCCCATTTCCCTCAGTCTTTGCCTCACTCCTCTGAAGTGTCTCCTCATCATCCTGTTACTCTCTTCACAAACATAAGCAGACCAAAAAACGGAGGCTTGTTAATTAGGTTAAGAGTGTGACGTGAGAAAACTGAGATGGAAAAACATAAAAAAGAACAGTGGGAGTCTCAGTTCGCGCCCATGCTTGTAATGCATTGTCCTCTTAAGAAAGACTGATTATCATGAATCATATTTTTTACCTACCAATCTTTGATGAGTCTTCAAAACATTTCTAAGTGTACATAATCGTTATACTTTGAGGACAAGCTTTATCAAAATAGATCTTGTTGTCGGAGGTGTGCAATCTCGGATTAAACCCAATTTTATGCAAACAATCACACTACAAAAAAAACGCATTTTTGCCACGAAAATTTTCCAACGAAAAATTTTCGTCGCAAATTTGTAACAAATTTTCCAACGAAAAATAAAATTCGTTGGAAATTTCCAACGAATTTTTTTTCGTTGGAAAATTAGTTGGAAATTTCTCACGAAAAAAATTCGTTGGAAGATTCGTTGGAAATTTCCAACGAATTTTCTTTTCGTTGGAAAATTAGTTGGAAATTTCCAACGATCTCCAATTCGTTGGAAATTTCCAACGAATCTTCCAACGAATTTTAATTTTTCAGGTAATTATTTTAGTGTGTATAATTTTCGTTGGAAAATTAGTTGGAAAGTTCCAACGAATTTTTTTTCGTTGGAAATTTCCAACGAATTTCCCAACGAAAATTAATTTTCCGGATAATTATTTAGTGTGTACAATTTTCGTTGGAAAATTCGTTGGAAATTTC
Organism: Syzygium syzygioides; assembly: GCA_031216285.1. NCBI lineage: Eukaryota > Viridiplantae > Streptophyta > Magnoliopsida > Myrtales > Myrtaceae > Syzygium > Syzygium syzygioides. The sequence goes on along the minus strand of CM062248.1, from coordinate 29,558,679 downwards.
CAACGAAAAACAATTCGTTGGAAATTTCCAACGAATTTTCCAACGAAATTTAATTTTCGGGTAATTATTTTTGTGTGTACAATTTTCGTTGGAAAATTTGTTGGAAATTTCCAACGAAAAAAAATTCGTTGGAAATTTCCAACAAATTTTCCAACAAATTCAAAAAAACCCAGTACTATTCGGCTTTTTTTTATATTCGTGGGAAAATTCGTTGGAAATTTCCAACGAATTTTCCAACGAAATTTAATATTCTGGTAATTATTTTTGTGTGTACAATTTTCGTTGGAAAATTTGTTGAAAATTTCCAACGAAAAAAAATTCGTTGGAAATTTCCAACAAATTTTCCAACGAATTCAAAAAAACCCGGTACTATTCGGCTTTTTTTTATATTCGTGGGAAAATTCGTTGGAAATTTCCAACGAATTTTCCAACGAAATTTAATTTTCCGGGTAATTATTTTTGTGTGTACAATTTTCGTTGGAAAATTTGTTGGAAATTTCCAACGAAAAAAAATTCGTTGGAAATTTCCAACAAATTTTCCAACGAATTCAAAAAAACCCGGTACTATTCGGCTTTTTTTTATATTCGTGGGAAAATTCGTTGGAAATTTCCAACGAATTTTCCAACGAAATTTAATTTTCCGGGCATTAATTTCAATGTGTACAATTTTCGTTGGAAAATTCGTTGGAAATTTCCAACGAAACAAAATTCGTTGGAAATTTGCAACGAATTTTCCAACGAATTTCTATTGTCCGACCAATTATGTTAGTGTGTACATTTTCGTTGCAAAATTCGTGGGAAATTTCCCACGAATTTTGCAACGAAATCCCTACTTCTTTATTCAAATTTTTCGCGCTCATTATTCTCCTATTTCTCAATTTCCACTTTTATTCTCTCTCATTCTCTCTCTCTCTCTCTCCCCTTAGCCTTCAGCTTCTCCCTCCCTCTTCCTCTCCGCCTCCCCGTCCGCCTCGTCCCCGCTGCCCCCCTTCTCCTCCGGCTCCGGCACGACGTCGGCTCCCTCCCCGCGGCGCCGCCGCGGCCATCCAAGGCCGCCCCCGACACCCCCGACGCCCCAATGCCACCTGGGCCGGCCCCGACGCCCCCCCGACGCCCCCGAGGACACCATCGGCCGCCCCCGACGCCCCCCCCACGACGCCCCCGACGCCACCTGGGCCGCCCCCGACGCCCCCGAGGACACCATCGGCCGCCCCCGACACCTCCCCCGACGCCACCAAGCCTCGTCGCCGGCGAGGGCCGAGCTGGCCCAGATCTGGGCGAGCTCGAGCTCGTCGCCGGCGAGGGGCGAGCTCGCCCAGATCTGGGCGAGCTCGAGCTCGTCGCCGGCGACGGGCGAGCTCGCCCAGATCTGGGCGAGCTCGGCCCTCGCCGGCGACGGGCGAGCTCGCCTCTCGCCGGCGCCCTCGCCGGCGACGGGCGAGCTCGCCCAGATCTGGGCCAGCTCGGCCCTCGCCGGCAACGGGCGAGCTCGCCTCTCGCCGGCGCCCTCGCCGGCGACGAGGCGCCGGCGCCCTCGCCGGCGACGAGGCGCCGGCGAGGGCGATTTTTCAAAAAAAAAATTTCGTGGGAAAAAAAATTTCCACGATTTTCAACAAAAAAAATTGTAATTTTTCCAACGAAAAATTTTTCGTTGGAAAAAAAATTTCCACGATTTTTCGAACTTTTTTCCAACGAAAAATTTTTCGTTGGAAAAAAAATTTCTACGATTTTTTTACAAAATTTTTTTTTTGTAATTTTTCCAACGAATTTAGCCACGGGTTTTCCAACGAAATAAAATTCGTTGCAAATTTCCAACGAAAATTTAAATTTTTCGTTGGAAAAATTTCCAACAACCTATTACCAACGAATTTTTTTTCGTTGGAAAATTCGTTGGAAATTCCCTTTCCAACGAATTTTCCAGAATTTTTCGTTGGAAATTTTGTCGGAAAAAACTGATTTTTTTTTAGTGTCAGGTGTCCTCACATTCATTCGTCCTTGCACGTGTGTGGTACACACAGACAGAGAATTGCTACTATGTTGTAAACAGCCCCAGTACCAATGTAGTGGGCACATAAATCGAACCAAATCACACATTTCCACCTTGAAGTCTCTGGGAAATGATCTCTAGTGAACGTAAATGCCCGTCAAGGTCCTATTTTCCCGTTACTTCACTCGGGTTCTCCTCAGAACTCTCTCTAGACAATATGCATTTTGACAAATCACTTCACAAATAAAGTCAAAAGCATTAAACTCATAAATTCAAATTTGGCCAAGAAGAGAAAACTAAAACTTTAACACCAATTTGCAACGGTCAACTATTAAGGCTAAAACATCTAATAATTTTGGGATTCTCGCAATTTTTAATGGAAATTATGATTATTTCTATAGACGGATTGGACAGTTTCGCACAAGAATTTAATGTCCGGCTATCTTAGTAAGGAAAAAAATAAAATAATATTGTTCATTTTTAACAAAGAATTCATGCGACCATGTGTGCTTGAGCTAAGAACTCTTGCATGTCGATAATTCACTAATACGTGTGTAAATTATTTGTTATGCCGCTAATGGATCTCATAAAACCCCAAAATTAAAATAACTTCAATCTATGTAAATATAGTATATCAATCTTCTCTAAGTATTTAAATTTGTCACTTAAGATTGCCGATTGCTAAAACAGAGGTATGTCCAATCATCAAATAATTGTAGCAAAAAATGTGAGGTTGTCTGAGTAGATTGTTTTGTGTGGGATTGGATAGGAGAAAACTAGGGATTAGTGTAGAAACATGACTCGCTTGGTTGATGCTAATTGAAGCCTTAGGTTTCAATTAGGGTCAATTGAGGACTTTGGGTTTTAAAAAGGCTACGATCGGGTTTCACGCTCGTTATATGTGAAATTCAAGCATCAGAAATGATACGTGGCAAATGACTGAATATTTCACGTGGAAGTCGCGTAGGGTTTTCAAAGTTTGAATTCCACTTATGGCGAGTTCGAGACTTGATTGGAGCTTTTTTCATATCTTAAGTTATTAATTTTCTAAAATAAAGTCTTGAGACATCAATTGATGAATGTCCAAATCGTTAAGTTTGTTTCCGCATCTGTCCAGAGAAAGTTAGAATTACTAGTCAACATTTTGACCGACAGTCGTGTGGAAGTAAACAAGCATGAAATTGACATTCGTCCGCGATTGTAAATTTGTATGGTGGTTAGTAAGTTTCAAACTGTATTAAGAAATTTGGATCGGGAAATTATTTGGCCGTTCAATTATTAGTTGGTCAAAATGACGAAATAACGGGTTTATCTATGTCAAGTTCAACAACAGATTATCAACTGCATTGATAGTGAAATAAAATAAATATAATATTTACCTCTATTTAATTTATCGAGATAATAGATTATCATGAACTTTACTGGTATATAATTTTTTGTGAGACGAAAATTATCTTGAGGTAATTGTGTCATGGAATGTAAGTTTGAGATTTTTGATGAGACGGAAATTAATTTCAGTTAAATGTGACATGGATACCAGTTTGACATTTTAATAGTATTAGTGTGAGATAATTTCAAATAACAAATTTAGCAACGTGTTTATAGCAATACAGTTTTATACCCACACAATCTTAGTTATGATTCAAAATGAAGCTAGGGATGTTAGTATTCTGGTACTCGCCCTCAGGTTGATGCGTGAATATGGTCGATGCCTTTTACTTCTTAATGGCATCGTAAAAAGATTCGCGAGTTGCTTGAAGATATGACCGGTGATACTAATGGTTCTTCTTTCCGTTTCGCTACTAAATCAAAGTGTTATTTACCCTGACGGCGCATTATGTGTGTATTGCACTTATTACACTCCCAAACCTTAGATTGCGTGAATTTCAAATGGAAGTTCATCAAACAAAAGGAAAATATATCTTCCATAGTAGTTCCTTCTAAGTTGACCGGTCAACGCAACTCAACATAATCATCCTTCCACATACTGAACAAAGACAAGAGAAGAAAACGATAAGCTGAAATACTAAACACACATTCTGTTTATCCATCTGATAACACAAAACACATCTTCAAAGTTGGGCAAGTTTCTCCAGCCCTCAAGTTTTCTGTCACACACAGCCAAAAATAATCAATGATGGCTTCGACCAAGATAAGATGCAAGAAATTGGTTAGCAGGAAAGGGGCCAGTTTTACCTGCTGAACAATGTCCTATTCGCATTGTCGAAATGTTCTCTTGAACCAAAACATGGTGATCACCATTGTCATTGAGAATTTCTCGATGGCCCTATCCATCGCTCGAAAGTAAGAGACCCTCCAAGATCGCTTGAAGTGCAAGATGCTACAGAATCCCAGAAATCCCACTGTAAAACCCGGTCCCAATCCTGCATAGAACCAATTGTGGATGTCCAAATCGCGTTCGCTAGGCTTATCTTCACTAGAATTATCACCGTCGTGCCCATCACTACTGGGTGGCTCGTCTCCAAGGCAAATCTTCGGAAGAGGAGCTCCACAGAGTTCGTTGTTGCCACGATAAGTAGATTCATCGTCCACGGTTCGTAGATGATTGCCGGATGGAATAGGGCCAGAGAGTCTATTGAAGGACAAATTGAGATGACTAAGGAAGTCCATGCTGGATATGCCCGAAGGGATGGTACCTGACAGTTTGTTTCTGGAAAGATCAAGAGATTCTAAGTTTTTCAGGTCACCGATGTTTGAGGGGATGTGTCCGCTCAAATTATTCTGAGAGAGGTTCAGATTTTGAAGTGCGACGAGCCTGGTGAACTTTTCTGGTATCTGCCCATCCAACATGTTTGCAGAAAGATCGATCGAGAAGTAGAATGAAAGCACATTGCCAAATATTTGGCTGGTTCCCTTTGTGTTAACCACGAAATTGAGACTGTTCATGCTCAGAAAAATCACAAAATACACAGAATCAACCATAGACGAGAAGCCGTCAATACAATTGGGAATGGGTCCAGAAATGTTATTCTGTGCCAGGCTCAAGAAACGGAGATTGCGAAGTTGGCAAAATTGTGGAGGAATGCCTCCAACAAGGCGATTTTTCTCTAAATTGATCGCTGCCAAATATGGAGAATATTTCCCAAATGGAGGTAACCTACCCGTGAATTCATTGTCACTAAGATCAATAAAAAAAAGCGGTAGATTTGACAAACAGATTGGGATTTCTCCAGTAAAGCCATTCCTCCTTAGGCTAAGAGTGGTTAATTGCTGAAGATGGCAAAAGGATTTCGGAATCTGACCATTTAATTGGTTATCCCCAAATGCAAAAGCCCACAAATCTTGCAATGCTCCCCAACATCGAGGAAGTCTCCCGGATAGTTGGTTTTTTGAGAGATTAATTTCAAACAGCCTATTCAACTTACACAAAGAACTCGGAATGCCGCCAGTGAGATTATTACCCCAAAGTCTCAATACTCTTAATCGTGGCATCTTGTCTCCAATATCTCGGGGAACTTGGCCTCTAAGCATGTTGCTTGAGATATCTAACGATTCAATGTTATAGGAAATGTTGTAGAGCCAATCAGTAATGCCGCCTGAGATGCTTGCATTTGACATCGACAAAGTGGTAATGTTCCTCTGTGTTTGAAGCCATCTTGGAAATTCAGGTCCCACTTTGCAATCCGACAAATCTATGTCACGAGCTTGGAATGGTGGAACCCAGGCAGAGCTCACATTTAATATGAGCTTATTAGAGGAAATGTCTAAACTGGTTAGGCTTTTGAGATTTTCAAAGTGAAGTTTGCCAACAATTCCATACAATAAATTATGCTCAAAATGGAGCTCCTTTAAATTTGATAGTTGCCCAATGCTCTCTGGAATGATCCCGCTCAATTTGTTATCGCTTAGATACAAGTTTCTTAGAGATGATAGCTCCCCCAAATTAGTAGGAATAGAACCAGAAATCGAGTTCCCAGAAAGATCAAGGACCTCTAGTTCTTTGAAATCTCCGAATTGATTTGGTAGGTCACCGCTAAAATTATTGTCAAAAACACTAAAGATCTTCCACTTACTTTGTACGCAACCAAGAGCACCACCCAAAATGCTGGTGATATTCCCAGTGAAGTGGTTAACATATAATCGTACCACTTGCAATTTGCAAAGACTGCTCAAGTTTTTTGGAAATTCGTCTTGTATCAAATTTTGAGACACGTCAAAATAGGCAAGCCTTCGATTATTCTCAAAGATTGCCATGGAAAGGCGGCTTTTCAAAAAATCATTGAAAGACAAATCAATATGTTCTAGATGGCTCAAGTTATAGATCCATGGCGGAATAGAGCTTATGCTATTGTACCCAATGTCAAGGAATCTAAGAGTGGTGAAATTGGCTTGCGAAGTGCTAGAAATATGTTGCAATTCACAGTTTCTCAATCCTAAAGATTGCAAAGATGGAAGCATGTTAATAGAATAGAACCAATCTTCAGCCTTCGAAAGGCCAACATATGACATGTGCAAGAATTTCAAGCCAGATAATTTCGACACCCAATCAAGGTCGTTCGAGGTTATATAACCCAAACGGAAATTACTACTACTAAGATCCAAGTACTGTAATTTGGAAAGGTTACTGAGTTGTCTAGGAATATGTCCGTAGAAGCCTGCATATGAAAGGTTAAGATACTCTAGTTTCTGAAGAGAACCCAAAAACATTGGGATTTCTTGGGTTGAAAAGTTGTTGACACTAAGGTCCAGATACTTCAGATACTTCAGTTCAGTTAAAGAAGGAACTATGTTACCCCCTAGCATGCACTTATCTGAAGGTTTGAAGATGTCAGTGTTGATCTCTTCAGTACATGGATTATGAAGATCGAGCTTCAGGACATGGCCAGTCTTCTCATTGCATTCGACTCCTTCCCACTTGCAACATTCCTCTCCAGTCCACGACGATAGGCGTCTCGAAGGATCAATGAGACCATGTTTGAACTTCATAAGAGCTTCTCTCTCTACACCAATACAACTTACATTGGTTGAAGCAATGGAATGACCGAATTCGATTACATGAATGACAAAGATTGCCAATAAGATGGCAAACACAAGGCGATCGTAAGATGCCATAGGTTCTTTAGGACCTGAGAACAAGTATTTCTTTAATCATGTGAATAATGGTCTTTGATTCACCAAGAAAAGAGTCACTATAATATATCGTTGAGGTCATTTTTTGATCACTGTCCATCATGACTTCCTAAGGAACAACTCCAACTTTTCCATGTCAATGCCTTCCAAGACCTGCGAAACGGTCGACCCATCAAAATCAATCCAAAACGCGTGTCATCTTTAATCTCTATAATAGGGGTCAAAGGAGGACAACAAAAAAATACGAAGAAAGAGGGATGCTGACAGCACTGCATACCTCTAAAACCAGTCATTGTCGGTGTATGATGTATGATCTCTAAAAATTGGTTATTGCCGGTGTGGGCCCTCCACCGCACCCCAATTAACCTTGAAATGACCAGTATTATGAAAACTAAAGCTGGTTAGTAACCTTTATTTTTTAACAGAAATAGGCAACCCTTCTTTTATTTAATCAACATCTAGATTAGTAACCTACACCACGATAAAAATGGAGATAATTATCCAAAAAAATCCTAAATCTATTATATGGATAATGAGTCAGTCATAAATTTTTCAATTTGATAAATGTAGTTTTAAACCTTTTGACGATTTTCTAATATAGTACATCCGATCAATTTAAGCTGGAAATCGTTGACGTGGCAGTTCGGTTAACATTGACCATCCTACATGGCACGATCGGCAGTTGCTATGGGGAGATAATTTGAATGCCATTGTTTTGCAAATTTTTTAAAATTTACTTTCTTTTTCTTGTTTTCATTTTTTTCATTGTCTCTTTTAAGGTGGAGGATACAATGGTATGCCAAATCGTCTCTCTAGATCTAGGCTTTTTTGAAATTCTATTTTTCCTTTAGATAATCTTCATTGTCTCCAATGCTCTATCAAGGTTGAGCCTGACGTCATCTCGATCAATGGCCGGGACTTCCTTAAGGCTGTTGTCGAGATCCACAATGATAGCAAGCTTCATGTCACTGTGAGGAAGTCCATTGTGTCGAGGCAGTCCCTCAGCTCCGGCTCTTTCTCCGAGTTGACCCCGAGGTTGTTGAACTTCACGTGTGCCACAACTTACACCTTGAGCTCATCCGGGAACCCATCTTGGAACTTCACTGGCTATGGGTGAGGCTCGTCGGCCATAACCAACATGCTAACAACTCGTCAGTCCATGTCGGTAGCGGGAAAAAGATGAATAGAAGAGAAGGAAAGAATTGGGAAAAATAAAAAAAAATAAAAGAAACAAAATTGAGAAAATAAGTTCAAAACTACGTTTTTTCATTTAGGGAAAAAAACCACAAAAAACCCCAAACTTTACTTCTGTGACACATTTACCCCGAACTTTTTTTTGTGACGCCAAAATTTTCAAACTTTGCTATTTGTGATACATTTACCCCAATATACTGTAGCCTAGGATATTTTAGTTTTTTTCCCTTTTTCTATTTTTTTTCCTTTCTTTCCGGTGGGGCTACTCTTGCCGGCGAGGTCTCCGGTGACCTCGCCGGCAAGGTTTTTGACGAGCCTCGCTTGGGCCGGCGAGGGCGAGCCTCGCTTGGGCCGGCGAGAGCGAGCCTCGCCGGCGTCTGGCGAGGCTCGCCCTTGCCTGGGCGAGCGAAGGCGAGGCTCGCCCTCGCCTGGATCTGGCGAGGGCGAGCCTCGCCGGCGTCGGGCGAGGCACCGGCGAGGCTCACCCTCGCCGGATCTGGCAAGGGCGAGGCTCGCCGGAAACCTCGCCGGCGAGGTCGCTGGAGACCTCGCCGGCAAGGGCAGCCCCCCGGAAAAAGAAAAAAATTAGAAAAAAAAAATAGAAAAAGGGAAAAAGACTAAAATACCTTAGGCTACAGTATATTGGGGCAAATGTGTCACAAATAGCAAAGTTTGGGGTTTTTTGTGTTAGAAAAAAAAGTTCGGGGTAAATGTGTCACAGGGAGTAAAATTTGAGATTTTTGGTGGTTTTTTCCCTTTCATTTAAGATAGTCCACATTAAATGCCGATCGTGCCACGTAGGATGGATGATACTGATTAGACTACTACGTCAGCGATTTCTAGCCTAAATTGAGTGAATGGATTACATTGGAAAATTGTCAAAAAATTTAGGGTTACATTGGCCAAATTAAAAAATTTAGGACTGAATTAAAATCCATATAATAAGTTTATGAATATTTGGGCAATTTTTCCATATAAATGCAAAGGAGAAATCCAGTGAGGGCCTTTACATAGGTGGGTCTCTGGGCTTGTTTTCGAAGGTTCTTCATTTTGAAGAAGAAAATCTCTCCATTTGAATGACCAGTGAAATAGCATAATCATTTGAAGGAAAATCTTTGCAAAATTAAAGCGTCTTAGGAAATTGATTCAAATGGTTATAGCATTATGTGACAATTTGATAAATTTAAGTTATGGTTTTGTTCATTATTCTTTCTGTAAAAGTTGTTTAGGATGCCAAATATGAATGATTTTATTGTTCTGGAATGTATCCTAATTTTTTGGCCAAATTACGTTGGAACAACCTCCTAGATCTTTCATGTATTGGATCTCATTATGCCTTTTGGACTTGATTTCTAATCTCATATCTACATTCAATTTTCTGCAATTAAATAGCAATGAGAGGCAGTTTTACATTGGTAAGTTTTAAAACATTATTGATGAAAAAAAAAGATCGGTGACCTTTTTTTATTGGTATTTATTAAAAAATTCTTTGAAATACCAATTCTTTTACAATTTGCAAATTATTGGATTTTGAAGTGACTTATGAACATTTATATGCATAACTTAATAAAAGTTTCGAATTTATTAACTCTTACATGAAAGTTTTAACCTAAATTAAAGTAATTTACCAACTTCTCTCAAATTATCTTAACAACTCGTTTGGAGTTACCAACTTTCATTTGAGACCATGCTTGAACTTAGAGCTTCCGTCTTTGTATCAATACAGCTTACATTGATCGAAGCTTTGGAATAACCGAATTCAATTACTCGAATTACAAAGATTGCCCATAAGAGGGTAGACACAAAACCACCATAAGACGCCATAGGTTCTTTAGGACCTGAAAACAATTATTGCTTCAATCACGGGTACAATGGTCTTCATTCAGCAAGAAAAGAGTCGCTATAAAACATTCGTCAGGTCATTTTCTTATCACCGTCCGCCATGACTTCCTGAAGGATGACTCCAACTTTCCAAGTCATGCGTTCCAAGACCCGCCAAACGGTCATCGACACATCAAAATGAACCCCAAAATATACGTCAATCTCTATTCTGTAATAACGATAGAAGGAGGACGACAAACAAAAAAACAAGAAAAGAGAGGATGCTTACAACACTTGCAACACTTATTCTTTGAATTACCAATTCTTTTACAATTTGCCAATTATTGGATTTTGAAGTGACTTATGAACATTTATATGCATAACTTAATAAAAGTTTCGAATTTATTAACTCTTACATGAAAGTTTTAACCTAAATTAAAGTAATTTACCAACTTCTCTCAAATTATCTTAACAACTCGTCTGGAGTTACCAACTTTTATTTGAGACAATGCTTGAATTTAGAGCTTCCATCTCTATATCAGTATAGCTTACATTGGTCGAAGCTTTGGAATAACCGAATTCGATTACTCGAATGACAAAGATTGCCCATAAGAGGGTAGACACAAAACCACCAAAGACGCCATAGATTCTTTAGGACCCGAGAACAAGTATTGCTTCAATCACGGGTACAATGGTCTTCATCCAGCAAGAAAAGAGTCGCTATAAAACATTCTTCAGGTCATTTTCTTATCACCGTCCGCCATGACTTCCTTAAGGATGACTCCAACTTTCCAAGTCCTGCGTTCCAAGACCCGCCAAACGGTCATCAACCCATCAATAATCAACCCCAAAATACACGTCAATCTCTATTCTGTAATAACGATAGAAGGAGGACGACAAACAAAAAAACAAGAAAAGAGAGGATGCTTACAACACTTGCAACACTTATTCTTTGAATTACCAATTCTTTTACAATTTGCAAATTATTGAATTTTGAAGTGACTTATGAACATTTATATGCATAACTTAATAAAAGTTTCGAATTTATTAACTCTTACATGGAAATTTTAACATAAATTAAAGTAATTTACCAACTTCTCTCAAATTATCTTAACAACTCGTCTGGAGATACCAACTTTCATTTGAGACCATGCTTGAACTTAGAGCTTCTATCTCTGTATCAGTACAGCTTACATTGGTCGAAGCTTTGGAATAACCAAATTCGATTACTTGAATTACAAAGATTGCCCATAAGAGGGTAGACACAAAACCACCATAAGACGCCATAGGTTCTTTAGGACCCGAGAACAAGTATTGCTTCAATCACAGGTACAATGGTCTTAATTCAGCAAGAAAAGAGTTGCTATAAAACATTCTTCAGGTCATTTTCTTATCGCCGTCCGCCATGACTTCCTGAAGGATAACTCTAACTTTCCAAGTCATGCGTTCCAAGACCCGCCAAACGGTCATCAACCCATCAAAATCAACCCCAAAATACACGTCAATCTCTATTCTGTAATAACGATAGAAGAAGGAGGACAAAAAAAAAACAAGAAAAGAGAGGATGCTTACAACACTTGCAACACTTATTCTTTGCATTACCAATTCTTTTACAATTTGCAAATTATTGGATTTTGAAGTGACTTATGAACATTTATATGCATAACATAATAAAAGTTTCGAATTTATTAACTCTTACATGAAAGTTTTATCCTAAATTAAAGTAATTTACCAACTTCTCTCAAATTATCTTAACCACTTGTCTCGAGTTACCAACTTTCATTTGAGACCATACTTGAACTTAGAGCTTCCATCTCTGTATCCGTACAGCTTACATTGGTCGAAGCTTTGGAATAGCCGAATTCAATTACTCGAATTACAAAAATTGCCCATAAGAGGGTAGACACAAAACCACCATAAGACGCCATAGGTTCTTTAGGACCCGAGAACAAGTATTGCTTCAATCACAGGTACAATGGTCTTAATTCAACAAGAAAAGAGTCGCTATAAAACCTTCTTCAGGTCATTTTCTTATCGCCGTCCGCCATGACTTCCTGAAGGATGACTCCAACTTTCCAAGTCATGCGTTCCAAGACCCGCCAAATGGTCATCAACCCATCAATAATCAACCCCAAAATACACGTCAATCTCTATTCTGTAATAACGATAGAAGGAGGACGACAAACAAAAAAACAAGAAAAGAGAGGATGCTTACAACACTTGCAACACTTATTCTTTGAATTACCAATTCTTTTACAATTTGCAAATTATTGGATTTTGAAGTGACTTATGAACATTTATATGCATAACTTAATAAAAGTTTCGAATTTATTAACTCTTACATGAAATTTTTATCCAAAATTAAAGTTATTTACCAACTTCTCTCAAATTATCTTAACAACTCGTCTGGAGATACCAACTTTCATTTGAGACCATGTTTGAACTTAGAGCTTCCATCTCTGTATCAGTATAGCTTACATTGGTCGAAGCTTTGGAATAACTGAATTCGGTTACTCGAATAACAAAGATTGCCCATAAGAGGGTAGACACAAAACCACCACAAGATGCCATAGGTTCTTTAGGACCCGAGAACAAGCATTGCTTCAATCACGGGTACAATGGTCTTGATTCAGTAAGAAAAGAGTCGCTATAAAACATTCTTCAAGTCATTTTCTGTTCACCATCCGCCATGACTTCCTGAAGGATGACTTCAACTTTCCAAGTCATGCGTTCCAAGACCCGCCAAACGGTCATCAACCCAGCAAAATCAACCCCAAAATACACGTCAATCTCTATTCTGTAATAACGATAGAAGGAGGACGACAAACAAAAAAACAAGAAAAGAGAGGATGCTTACAACACTTGCAACACTTATTCTTTGAATTACCAATTCTTTTACAATTTGCAAATTATTGGATTTTGAAGTGACTTATGAACATTTATATGTATAACTTAATAAAATTTTCGAATTTATTAACTCTTACATGAAAGTTTTATCCTAAATTAAAGTAATTTACCAACTTCTCTCAAATTATTTTAACAACTCGTCTGGAGTTACCAACTTTCATTTGAGACCATGCTTGAACTTAGAGCTTCCATCTCTGTATCAGTATAGCTTACATTGGTCGAAGCTTTGGAATAACCGAATTCGATTACTCGAATTACAAAGATTGCCCATAAGAGGGTAGACACAAAACCACCATAAGACGCCATAGGTTCTTTAGGACCCGAGAACAAGTATTGCTTTAATCACGGCTACAATGGTCTTGATTCAACAAGAAAAGAGTCGCTATAAAACATTCTTTAGGTCATTTTCTTATCACCGTCCGCCATGACTTCCTGAAGGATGACTCCAACTTTCCAAGTCATGCGTTCCAAGACCCGCCAAACGGTCATCAACCCATCAAAATGAACCCCAAAATACACGTCAATCTCTATTCTGTAATAACGATAGAAGGAGCATGACAAACAAAAAAACAAGAAAAGAGAGGATGCTTACAACACTGCGTACGTCTAAGACCGGCAATTGTCAGGGTATGTTTCCGTAAAATTTGTCATTTTCAGACGAAATGAAAGTGGAAACTCGATTCAGAGAAAAGCAATGGGCATGAACAAACAAAGAAATGAAAACGAAGATGACAAAGTGGTTGACGTGCAATGCAAGGAGTTATTTGCAAACAGAAGTCGGTGTGCAGTCGAAGCAACCTGGTCGCGATAGAGGCAATGCGTCACGGATCAAGCGGTTTGTCACCAAAGTTGGAGAATTTCAAGCAAAGTGTCATTGACAGTTCAACTTCTCGTGAAGAACATGGGAGGCTTACGCGTTAGGAGAAAACAAGGCCCGCACGCACATATCACCACTCTCCCGAGAGTTCATCCACTCAATTTCCTTGTATTTTCGCTTCTTTGTACATTTTAATTCCTATAATTTCCTGGAAGTATATTTTCATTTTAATATCCTTTTAACTTCTTCGCTGGTGGTGTGGAAAAAGTGCTGACCTTCCAGAAATTGGTTATTTCCAGAATTATTTTTTCCAATAATTCGAAATAGCATATACTGACTGCTAAGTATGTGGCAAACAAAAGAAAGTGGAAGCACGATTAAGAGAAAAAGCAATGTGCATGAACAAACAAAAAATTGAAAATCAAGATGACAAGTGGATGACAAGTGGTTGACAATGACATGCAATGCAAGAATTTATTTACAAACAGAAGTCAGTGTGCAGTCGAAGCAACCTGGTGGGCATAGTGGCAATGTATCACGGGATCAAGCGGTTGCCCCCAAAATAGGAGGATTTCAAGAAAAGTGTCACAGACGTGGTTCAACTTCTCTTTAAGAACATTAAAGAGGCTTAGGGGTCATAAGGAAACAAAAACACATGCACACATCAACACTCTACCGAGAGTTTATCCATTCAATTTCCTTGTATTTTCGCTTCCTTCTACATTTTAATTTCTATAATTTCCTTTTCATATATTTTTATTTCAATATCTTTTAATTTCTTTGCAATTTACATTTCATGGCACTTAGATTCGCAGATTTATCACTCCATCCATGTCTCATTTGTGCACTTTTGTGCTCGAGTGTGGAACCATGGAACGATTTCGATCACTCTCCAATCGTCTGAAGTTCAAATGCCTTAGACTTCGTTGATTTTTGTCCACATTTGTTTTTGCACGCCGAAGCAGATCTATTTTCATTGAGACAGAGCAAGTGTTTTGTGCCATGAGTAATAGAAAAAAAAATAGAGAGAGAGAGAGATCTACTTACTAATTAGTTTGGTGGGCACATGCATTACTTTATTGAGATTAATGTATTCAGGTAACGTGAAATGTACTATCATCATGTAAGACATTTATTACATACAAATTTAAGTAACATATCATTGTTTCTTGCGTAGATGATATTGTTCTATGTTGTTATTTTACACCGGAATTATAATAGCTTATAATATAACACCGTCTATACGATTGATAAAGTAAAGTGGACTGCCTACTTTTATGGATACTCAATCATTTTATTTCTTCCTCAACTATCCTCGATTACTTGTTTTACAAATTTTAAAGACAAATACGTAAATTTATAATTTTATGCTATCACTCATATATTTCAAAGTTTGAATCCGAATCTTTTCTATCCTACAAAAACCTCCAAAAGAATTTCAAATCTTCAAATAACGTTCTCTTTACATATGTACGTATGTGTACAATTTATTTGCATTTTTTCTTTGTGCCAATCTCTATGCAACGTGCATTTTTTAATTGTGTATTTCTATCAATTTCTTGTATTCAAATATTTTTTGATAGGATGGTTTTGCTTAATCTTTCAAATGTTGCATTCTTGCATACACGTAAGACGTGCGCTCCTTTGCTAGTTTCATATAAACAAAGGAATGGCCTAAGAAAAGAAACAGGAACTCTGGAGCGCATGATGTCCATCCCAATCTCTCAGAGCCCAACTTGCAGTTCGAGTATAACGAGCTTAGTTCAGCCCAACATCATCCTCGTACATCAATCTATCAATCAAAGTTAGCCTAATGTCCCTCGATTCCACATCGTTGGGCTTTTGGTGGACTAGAATTTATCGAACCGAAAACATCCACACCACATTCATATATATCATTTTGAGCTGGAGCTTATAAGTCAATTTCAAATCGGCTCAAGTTCCACTGAGCCCGGTCTCAATTACACTTGGCGCCCAATCGAGAGTGACACGTCACACATTACGTGATTCACTAGCCTCAATCCTCATTTATTTATTTTTAGTGTCAGTTGTAATCCATATCCCTATTTGTTCCACTCTAAGTGAGTTTGATTTGAATTGGTGAAGGGAATTTGTTTTTCTGACATATTTTATCTTTTTTTATTCTTTTTAATAATTTCTATTAAAATGAAATGCTATAAACTTTACATATTTACCTACAGACATTTGATGCTAATACTAAAATTAATTGCACATGTATAAGCATAGAATTTTTTACATTATATTTTACATTGTAAAGTTGGACTAGACAATTAATTATGGGGACAATGTAATTTTCCTCTTAGCCAAGTTACTCTTTCTTCTTCACCGTAAGTTTCCATTTCACATGTAATTTAAGAAAAAGCTGATAAATTTAACTGATACATATATTGATAGCCTTAGCCATACAAAGTCATACCTATTACGATCTCTCAAAAAAAAAAAATCCACGCATATGCATATGAATATATATTTAAAATAATCATTTGAGAGATAGAAAAAATCAAAGAAGTGAACTATTTAGGAGAGAAATTTAAATAGTTGTCCGACAAGGAAAATTTTTTTTCAATTTTGGAAATTAAAATATTTGCGGGATAAGCTGGTAGTTAATTGACTCTATAACGGTTTTCACAATTTTGTTATAACACGTTATCATAAAGTATACTAACAACAAGCATGGGCTATTCAAAGAATTCTAGGAAAGTTCGTTGAGATAGGACATGCTATAGGATCGACCTATCATCATCCTCGTAGTATTGTTTATTTAAAATCTTATTATCTTAATTTTTCTTACATGAATGATCACTTATCTCGTATTTTGAAGAGAATACTGTATTTTAATATTCAAATACGTATGATGTCCCAGGGTAAAGTACCAAATTTTTCGTAGTTGGTTGATGTAGAGTGATGGTGAGATTGCATCGATTGGCCCCTACTGCTTTCTCGTCATTTCGAAAAGGCTACTTAGAATGGCCGTTGGGCTTGAATTGTCTCATTAAACTTTTGAACTTTCAAAAGATTTTGGATTAATCTAGAGGTTGTGACCATTGGGAGTCGATCTCATTGTAATTGCTTGTTTATGTATAGTTAAGCAAACTTGTCTAAGCTAATCGAATAATACTTACTGTAGATGACATGCTACATGATATTATCGATCCAACCAAATGTTTTAGCCTTTTGTGATTCCCAAACATAAGCCGAGAAGGATGGTGTTCAACTTATTTGGACGTCACCTGAGAATTGAATCTTCTCACGTTTCACACACTATATGCAGTTTCTCTATGAATGTTTCATGTCATCACAGATTATGCTCACGTTTATGGCTCTCTCAACTACTTTAAAATCTCAGGTTACATTTTACAATAAAAGATTATGACAACCAACAGATATTGCACAAAACTCCAAGAGAATCACGAGCCCATATTTGATCAGTCGCGGAATGAGCATGGGACAAAGTAAACAATCTGTGACCGATAGTAGACGTATGCAACCTAGTTATAATCCCATGTTAAGAGAAACTCCTACAAACAGATAATCAAATCCAATTGTATTAGTCCAGCAATCCCGAGACATCGCGTGCCTAGGGCTTATAGAGTCTTTGTTTGACACCGATCCAATCCCCTCGCCATCAAATGCAAATATATTTACATTTGGCATAGCTGCTCGGGTTTTAACTCATATATTATCTGGTCTACAAGATTGATGGAGAATTCTATTGGGAAAAAATTCACCTACTTAAAATGAGTTTCTTGTCATATAAAATTGGGAAAATACCACCAAAAACTCTAAACTATGGCACTTGTGACAAATTTACCCTAAATTTTTTTTTTGTGACACGAAAAAATCCAAACTATGCCACTTGTCATAAATTTACCCTGAGCCTTTTCTGTGACACGAAAAACTCCAAACTATGTTACTTGTGACACATTTACCCCACAATACTTTGGCCATGGGCATTTTCATCTTTTTCCTTTTTTTTTTCTTTTCTTCTCTCTCTTCCCTCCACCGACCATGGCGGAGGGAAGTCGGTGAAGGCTACCTTCGTCGGATTTGGCGAGGGCGCCCTCGTCTAGGTGGGAGAGGGCAGCCTTGTCGGACACCGGCGAGGGCAACCCTCGCTTGAGTCAGGAAAAGTCGCCCTCACCAGATCCAACATTGGGTGAGGGCTACATGACGCTGGATCTGGCGAGGGCGACCCTCGCCCGCGTTGAGCGAGGGCAGCCCTCGCCTAAGTCGGGCGAAGTTACCCTTGCCAGATTCGGCGTCAGGTGAGGGCTGCTCGATGCTGGATTTGGCGAGGGCGACTTCGCCCGACTCAAGAGAGGGCTGCCCTCGCCTGCCCAGGCAAGGGTGACTCTCGCCCGACTCCGGCGAAGGTCGCCTTTGCCGGATCTAGCGAAGGCAGTTGCTGCTGGCTTCCCTCCGCCATGGCCGGGGGAGGGAAGAGAGAGAATAAAAGAAAAAAAATAGAAAAATGAAAAAGACAAAAGTGCCCATGGGCCAAAGTATTGTGAGTATTACAAGTGACATAGGTTGGGGTTTTTTGTGTCACAAAAAAAAGTTCAGGGTAAATTTATCATAAATGGCATAGTTTGGGATTTTTTGTGGTATTTTCCCTAAAAAATTAGATGATGCTCTAATACTGAATCTGTATAATACTGAATCTACATACCACGTGTTGTCAGTATTACATAATATTTTCACTTAAGATTGGGATTCAGTGGAAGAATGAAGTGCTCTCTCTCTCTCTCATTTGAGTTTCAGTGGGCTCTGGTAGACTACGTGGCCCGCTTGGACTTCCTGCCTGGGACAAGTGGGGGTAAGGCCCACGATACTTATGTGTGCAATGCGTTCATGCAAAAGACAGTGATGATGATGTAGCTATTAATTTACACATTTTCCCACTAAATAGAATACTCATAAAGTAACTCATTGACAATTTTTTTGGGGAAGAAAAAAATCGTAATTCCTTAAAAGTAGAGTTTTTTTTATATAGTTGTAGGAAATTGTCCAATCAGTCCTAAACCTACTATACGAATATCAATTTATCCTTAAGCTTTACAATTTTATTAATTTAATCGTAAACCTTTTGGGAAATTCCAATAAAGTCATTCTGATCAATTTATTGCTCGTAATCCGATTCCGAATTCTTAGTAATTGTTTATTGGTGTGTGAGATGATGTATCCTCAACCATAGAGATATTAACTTTATTTACTTAGCCTAATAGACTTGATTCAGACGTATCATGCAAAAGAGTTTTCGACAATATCACTTATTGCATTCCCCAGTTCATGGTCAAGCATACGATTTTTACTAAAGAGTCTCATGATTGGCCTTTTACAGGCTGAGCATTTGAATTTCACCAACTCTTCCCTCTCGAAGCATTCCAAGTTCAACCTATCAAAAGTTAAGTATCAAGTGCGGTGTCATACTTTCAACACCACCCCCCCCCCCCTCCCCCCAAAAAAACAAAGAGGATGGTGTCATACTTCACGAGTCAACCAAAACTTGGCTTCATGTGATATACCTCTTCCATTTCTTATTTTACGCACTATTGGAGGCTATAGAGTCATAGCTTGGGTGTGGTTGATTTGGTATTGGTTCAACGTTAATAAGGTGAATGTCGAAATATGATCACATATGTAGCGGGTGGGATTTTAGGGTAATGCCTGAAGGAAGTAATCGCGCCGATTGCCTCTCTCCATCCTTTTATTAATAAAAAGAACTGCATAAATAATTTGTGCCTATCATGCGGACATGAATTTGTTTTCATTTATTATAATGGCCTAGTTCTAACTTTGTAAAGGGCCTGGGTCGCTATCAGCATAGTTCTAAATTTGAATTTTGAAGAATCACTTCACAAATGTCATCAAACGATTCCCTTCGCCTAACTAACTAAACTAGGAGACAGTCGAACGCATTAAATTCATAAATACAAATTCGGCCTAGAAGAGAAAACTAAAACCTTAACACCAATTCGCAGCGACAAACTATTATCAGCTAAAGCATCTGATACTACGTACCCCAATTCAACTCAATTCCATGACTAACCTGACGTCAGAATGCCGGCG
This sequence comes from Syzygium syzygioides, assembly GCA_031216285.1. Taxonomy (NCBI): domain Eukaryota; kingdom Viridiplantae; phylum Streptophyta; class Magnoliopsida; order Myrtales; family Myrtaceae; genus Syzygium; species Syzygium syzygioides. The sequence continues at coordinate 29,538,772 of CM062248.1, read as the reverse complement.
CAGCTGGGCGGGCTGTAGACGAAGAGCTCGGCGACACCCGGTGTAGAACAGATGGCGCTCGAGCATGTTGACGACGCCTTGACGGAGCACCTCCCTAGTGACTGCACCGGAGACGGCGACCTGGAGCTGCTTCTCGATGCTGGCCTTATCGATCTTGAGGTCATTGAGGGCTACGACAGCGGCGTCAATCTCTGGCTTCAGTGCCCTCCTGGCCCTGAGGGTGCGGACGGCACGGTGGCCTGCTTGTCCGCGAGGGCTTTGCGGAGCGAGAAAAAACCGATTCTAATTCTTCCATCGCGGGAGATATCGGGGAAGGAGAGAGAGAGCGAGTGGAGAGAAAAGTGGCGACAGATGCAGAAATGCGAGCCATCGAAGAGTCGAAGGAAGTTGATGAGGCGAGTCTGGCGAGGAGTAAAGAAGATGATGGTGGTGGCATGCAATTTCTCTCGGCGATGCCGAGGGAAAAAAATAACTGCTGTTTAGGGTTTTTGGAAAGGGAAGGGAGTGAGTTGGGCGATGTTTTTGGGATTCTAGCGATTTTTACTTAAAATCATGATTAATTCCACGTAGGGATTGGACAGCTGCACGCAAGCATTTAGTCAAGAAAAAAAAAAAAAGAAGACTATTATAGATTCACCGTTGAATATATTTGTTTGAGAAAAAATGAATGATTTGAAAAATATTTCCTAAAAATGAGCGCTTATATCGCATACAAAATAAATGAAGGAAAAATATTTTCACCGTCCACAAAAATTTTTAGATATAAAATATTGTCAATAATGAAAAAAATTAATTGCTTAATTATTTCAAACTATACAAGTAATTATTTTTAGGAAAATATTTTTCAAATTATTCATTTCTTGTAAAACAAAGGGAGTCTTAGTGTTACAAAAAATTTGCGTGTTCCCTGTTAAATGGGTGATATATGTACTTGAACTTAGTTGTGTAGCGGAATGATTCCACATGTTAATAGTTCAATGATGAGTGTGTAACTTATTTGTTACACTGACAATGAATCTAATAGGAGTCCAAAAATAAAATAACTTTAATTCATATGAATACATTATAGCAATCACTCTAAGTATCGCATTTAAGTTTATCACTTAAGATCGTCAATCGCTAGGGATCGCTAGAATGGTTTGTTGCCCTAACCTAGCGATATGGTATGTCCAATTATCGTAGCAGTTGGAAAAAAGCTAGGTTTCCTGAGTGCATTGTTTTAGTGGGTATTGGATAGGAGAAAATTAGGGATAAGTGTGAAAACAAAACTTACTTGGTTGATGGCCAATTGAGGACGGTGGTTTTAATTTTGGTCAATTGAGAACTTAAGGTTTAAAAAGGCCACGATCAGGTTTCATGGTCTATTTATTAAATTCAAGCATCAGAAATGATATTTGACAAATGACCAAATATTTCATGTGGAAGCATGTAGGGTTTTTAACTCTTGAACATAGATGGCGAGTTCGATATATGATTGGAGCTTTTTTTCAAATCTTCTGTTATTTATTTACTAAAATAAAATCTTAATATCTCAATTGATCAATGGTCAAATCCTTTAGTTTGTTTCGCATTTGTCCAGAGAAATCATTAATCAAAATATTGACTGACAATCATGCGTGGAAGTAAACAAGCAAGAAAAATCAAGAATACTGTGAAAAATGTAATCAATAACTGTGGTAAGTAAGTTTCAAATTGTGTTAAAAAAAATTGGATAGGCAAATTATTTGGCCATTTAATTATTAGTAAGTTAATACAGAAATAATGAGTTTATCTATGTCAAGTTCAATAACAGATAGTGATGAACAAATATATTTCACCTCTATTTAATTTGCCAAGATAGTACATTATTCTTAACTTTATCGGTTTGGGATTTTTTGTGTGACGAAAATTAGTTTGAGATAAACGTGTCATGAGATGCAAGTTCGATATTTTTAGTGAAATGGATATTAATTTCAGATAAATGTGACATAGGGTACCAATTTGGCATATTAATGGTTAAGTGTGAGAACAATTCAGGTAACATAATTAGCATCATGTTTATAACGGTAGAGTTTTATAACCGCACAATCCTAATTATAGTGTAAAATGAACAAACATATAAACAAGCAAGGGAAGTTTGTATCCTAATGCTCGCACTCAAGTTGGTGCGTGAAAATCAATGATGCCTTTCACTTTTTTTTTTGGTGTAAAATGTCAGTATTATAGAGCGAATAAAGTACAACAGCTTAGGGGTATACTACAAATGGTACTAATAGTTCGAGAAGATGGAGATAGAAAGTCTCTTCATAGTAGCCAATATAACATTTGTCTAAGAAGGTTTAATGTTCACTCTACCTCTTACATTTTTACGCACGTTGGCCAAAATAATATGGATATCAATTGATTTATTTTGAAACCGTCTTTAGTTGCGCTCCGTCTATATGCCATAAATGGTTGCTAGAAAGGATACCTTAAGGCTGCGTTTGGTCGTCCGAATTTCTAAACAGGATAGAACTGAATAGGATAGGATAAAAAATCCTGGGATTTCTTCATATCCTATCCACTATTTAGTGGACTACAAATTTAAAGTCGGATAGGATAATTTTTATTTTATTTTTTTGCTATTCACAGGTCCAGAGGAGTCGGTGAAGGAAAAAAGCCGAGAAATTTTTTTGGTGAAAGCGCACAAGGTGTGGGAATGAAAATGACGGCGAGTGAAGCGTAAGATTTTTGGAAAAATAGGTATTAGAAATCCTATCCAGGTCTATCCTACCCCTCCCCCCAGATTTTTTTATCCGGGCTATATCCGGTCTATATCCGACCTTACCCTATCCTGGACCACCACCAAACACAGGATAGGATAAAACATATCCTATCCTGACTTTTATACGGTCGACCAAACGCAACCTAAGCAGTCTAGCCACCAAATCTTTGCCCTTTGCTGCCCTAATCATCCATTGAAGTTCTTCATTCCATCCTCCCAAAAGACACCTAATCCCCCGTTGTGCAAGGATATTGCCTTTCACTTCTTAATAGTATCGTTAAATGATTCACATGTCGTCCGAAGGAGTTATCTATGATACTTATTGCTCTCTTTCCTTTTAGCTACTAAATCAAACTATTGTTAAACGTGACAGCGCATTATATATGTATTGCACTAAAAAAGACTTCAAATGGAGTACATCAAACAAAAGGAGAATGTATCTTCCATAGTAGTTCTCAACATAATCGTCCTTCCATGTACTAAACAAACACCAAAAAAAGATAACTTGAATACTTAAAAGACATTTTGTTTATCCATCTGAAAACACAAAGCACTTCTTAAAAGTTGGGCAAGTTTCTCCAGCTCTCCACTTTTCCGTTGCAGATGCCAAATATAATCAATAATGGTTTCCACCCAGATAAGATGCAAGAAATGGATAGCAGGAAAGGGGCCAGTTTTACCTGCTGAACAAGCTCCTATTCTCGCTGTACAAACGTTCTCTTGAACCATAGCATGGTGATCATCGTTGTCATTGAAAATTTCTCAATGACCTTGTCCATCGCTCGAAAGTAAGAGATCCTCCAAGATCGATTGAAGTGCAAGATGCTACAGAATCCCAGCAATCCCACTGCAAAACCTGGTCCCAATCCTGCATAGAACCAATTGTGGATATCCAAATTGTCTTCGCTAGGCTTATCTCCACTGGAATTATCACCGTCGCGCTCATCAATATCGGGTGGCTCGTCTCCAGGACAAATCTTCGGAAGAGGATCTCCACAGAGTCCATCGTTGCCGCGGTAAACAGATTCATCGTCCACAGTGTGTAGATGGTCGCCGGATGGAATAGGACCGGAGAGTCTATTGAAGGATAGATTCAAATGACTCAGGAAGTCCATGTTGGATATGCCCAGAGGGATGGTACCTGAAAGTTTGTTTCTGGAAAGATCAAGAGATTCCAAATTTTTTAAGTCACTAATGTTTGAGGGGATGTGTCCACTCATATTATTTTGAGAGAGGTTCAGATTTTGAAGTTCGGCAAGCCTAGTGAACTCTTCTGGTATCTGCCCATCCAGCATGTTCGCCGAAAGATCGATTGAGCAGAAGTATACAAGCGTTTCACGATACATTTGGCTGGTTCCCTTTGTGTCAACCATGACATTGACGACAATAGGCATTTGCCAACCCCCAAAATGACCCGCATAATCAACCATAGACAAGAACCCGTCGATACAATTGGGAATGGGTCCAGAAATATTATTCTGTGCTAGGCTCAAGATACGGAGATAGCTAAGTTGGCAAAATTGTGGAGGAATGCCTCCAACGAGGCGATTTTTCTCTAAATTGATCATTGCCAATGATTGAGAATGTTTCCCAAATGGAGGTAACCTACCTGTGAATTCATTGTCGCTAAGATCAAGGAACAAAATCGGTAGATTTGACAAGCAGCTTGGGATTACTCCACTAAAGCCATTCCTCTCTAGGCTAAGCACCAATAATTGCTGCAAATGGCACAAAGACTTCGGAATCTGACCATTTAACTTGTTATCTCCAAACATATATGCCACTGTTGGCGATGCTCCCCAACATTGAGGAAGTCTCCCAGATACTTGGTTCTTTGAGAGATTAATTGCAGACAGCTTATTCAACTTGCACAAAGAACTTGGAATGCTACCAGTGATATTATTACTCCAAAGTATCAGTTCCGCTAACCGTGGCATCTTGTCTCCAATATCTTGGGGAAGTTGGCCTCCAAGCATGTTACTTGCCATATCCCAAAATTCAATGTTAGAGGAGATGTCGTAGAGCCAATCAGGAATGCTATCTGAGATGCTCGCATTTGACATCGTCAACCAGGTAATGTTCCCCTGTGTTTGAAGCCATTTTGGAAATTCAGGTCCCACTTTACAATCTGATAAATCTATCTTGCGAACTTGGAATGGTGGAACCCATGTAGAGCTCACATTTAATATGAGCTCATTGGAGGAAATGTCTAAGCTAATCAAGCTTTTGAGATATTCCAAGTGAAGTTCACTTATAACTCCATACAAAAAATTCTGCTTAAGATAGAGCTCCTTTAGATTCGATAGTCGCCCAATACTCTCTGGAATGGTCCCGCCTACTTTGTTATAACTTAGATCCAACTCTCTTAGGGATGCAAGCTCCACCAAATTGGCAGGAATAGAACCAGAAATCGAGTTTGATGAAAGATCAAGGTGCTCTAGTTCCTTGAATTCTCCAAATTGATTTGGTAGGTCACCACCAAAAAAATTGGTGGAAACATCAAAGATCTTCCACTTACTTTGTACGCAACCGAGATGACTATCTAAAATGCTGGAGATATTCCCATTGAAGTAGTTCATACTTAATCGTACCACTTGCAATTTGCAAAGACTGCTCAAGTTCTTTGGAAATCCACCTTGTAGATAATTTTGAGACACATCAAAGAAGGCAAGCCTTTGATTATTCTCGATGATTGCCATGGGAAGAGGTCCTTCAGAAAGAAGGGTGGAAGACAAATCAATGTGTTCTAGCTTGCTCAAGTTATAGATCCATGGCGGGATAGAAGAATTTATATAATTATGACTTATATCAAGGAATCTAAGGGAGGTGAAATTGGCCTGCAAAGAGCTAGAAATATCATGCAAATCACAATTGCTCAATCCTAAAGATTGCAAAGATGAAAGCATGTTAATGGAACCGAACCAATCTTTGGCTTTCGAAAGGCCAACACCGGATATGTGCAAGTATTTCAAGGAAGATAATTTTGACACCCAACCAAGGTCATTCGAGGTTAAATAATCCAAAAGGGAATCAGTACTAAGATCCAAGTACTGTAACTTGGAAAGGTTATTGAGCTGCTTAGGAATATCTCCGTTGAAGCCTGCATTTGAGAGGTTAAGACACTCCAGTTTCTGAAGAGAAGCAAAGAACATTGGGATTTTCTGGGTTGAAAAGTTATTGAGACTGAGGTCTAGATACTTCAGATACTTCAGTTCAATCAAAGAAGGAATTATGTTACCTCCCAGCATGCACATATCTGAAGATATGAAGATGTCAATATAGATATCTTCAATACAGGGATTATGAAGATCTAGCTTCAGGACATGACCGGTCTTCTTGTTGCATTCGACCCCTTCCCACTTGCAACACTCCTCTCCCGTCCATGATGATAAGCGTCTCGAAGGATCAGTGAGACCATGCTTGAACTTCAAAAGAGCTTCCCTCTCCACGCCAATACAAGTCACATTGGTCAACGCATTGGAATGACGGAATTTGATTACTTGGATGATAAAGATTGCCCATAAGAAGGTAGACACAAGGCCATCGTAAGACGCCATAGGTTCTTTAGGACCTGAGAATAAATGTTGCTTTCATCATGTGGATAATGTTGTTCGATTCACCAAGAAAGGAGTCACTATAAATATTGTTGAGGTCATTTTCTGATTACTGTCCATCATGACTTCCTGAAGGACAGCGACTCCAACTTTCCAAGTCAATGCCTTCCAAGACCCGCCAAAGGGGTCAACAAGCAACTTCTAGATTAGTAATCTATACTATGATAAAAATCATTGGAGAAACTCGGTGAGGTGAATCGCTGCGTTTATTGCGCGAAGGTTTTTCATTTTTAAGAAGAACATCTCTTTATTGGAATGACCAGTGAAATCACACACTCGTGTTGAAAAGCAAAAGGTTTTTATACGAATAGGAAGGAAAAACTTTGCACAATTAATTCGCTTTAGGTAATTAATTCAAATGGTTATTGCATCACATGACAATTTGAAAGTTACGTTTTTTTTTTATTATTGTTTCTGTAAAAACTATTCCGGATGCCAAATATGAACGATTTTATTGTTCCAGAATGTATCCTAATTTTTTGGCCAAGTTATGTTGGAACAACCTCTTAGGTCTTTCATGTAATGCATGTCATGTATGCCTTTTGGACTAGATAACTAATCTCATATCTACTTTCAATTTTCCCCTATTCAAATGGCAACAAGAGGTCTTTAGATACCCGTAAGTATCAAAAAACTGTTGACAAAAAAAAAAAGACGACTGTTTTTTCCCACCTAACATGTTAGTAATTTATCAAGATTTTTATGAAATTACCCATTCTTTTACAGTTTGCAAATTACCAATTTTGTACTAACTAACCAACTTTATTTGTATAACTTACTGATGTTTCAAATTTACTAACTCTTACATGAAATTTTCAACCTAAATTAGAGCAATTTACCATCTATGTTAAATTAAAATTTCAATTTATCTGTTTTTTTTAATTTACTAAATTTTCTATTAAGTTATTAATTTTTATTTGCCTTGATTAGCTGTCCCTTAAATTTACTAACTCTTTTAAGATATCACCGGCCTAATTTGGCATGACTTATCAACAGTTCTAGTTTTTTTTTTGTTATCAACCCTCATTTCTAGTTTAGAGATTACTAAGTCGTTCTATTACCATCTAGTTTTTGTTTTTTTTTTTTTTACAATTTACCAACATTTCATATCGTTTTCAAACTTTTATGTATCTTTATTAGCAACTCCTTAAATTTACCAACTTTCTTAAAAACTTACCAACTTTAAATAGAGTGACTCACCAAGTTTTCATTATTTTTTGGGATATGTTCACTAAAAGTCCTAAAACTTATTGCGAAAGTGCAATTAAGTCCTAAAACTTTCAAAAAATGTAATCAGATCCTAAAACTTATTAAATTGATTCAATCAAGTCTTAAAGTTAACACCGTCAATTTGTCTAACGGCAAATACTAACGCAACATTTTTAAATGAATTTCTCTCTCCTATGTGATATTTTTTATTATAATTTTATTCAAATATTATTTAAATTAAATAAAAAAAGTAAAGAGGCTAAAAATTAAAAAAAAACAAAAACAAAATTGGAAAAGAGAGAGAGAGAGAGAGAGAGAGAGAGAGAGAGAGAGAGAGCAAGCGAGAGAGAGAGAGAAGGAGCTTTGCTGTGGGACACCGCCACCCATTAACGGAGAGGCCAGCAACATAGGGTTCGGCTGAGGTCGCTGGCCTTGGGCTAGGGTGGCCGACCCTCGCCGGTCCCGGGCGAGGGCCGACAACCCTCGCTAGGCTAGGGTGAGGGTACCTAGATCTAGGCAACGCCGGCCCTCACCTGGGGTCAACGACCATTGCCCGCCTTGGGCGATGCCTCGCTGGCAACCCTTGCTAAGCCCGACACACACAAATTTGGGTTGAAGGCACCCAAATCTGGGTGACGCCTGGCCTTCTCCTGAGGCTGGCAAGGCCTTGCCCGAGGCTAGCGAGGGCCAGCCCCCCTCGCCCGGGGCCAACAACCTTAGCCGGTCCCTTGGTGATGGGCGGTGGTGCCCCACGACAAAGCTCCTTCTCTTATTTTTTTTTTCAATTTTGTTTTTTTTTCTTTTTAGCGTTTGTAGTTTTTAATTTAATTTAAATAAGATTTGAATATAATAATAATAATAATAATAATAATAATAATAATAATAATAATAATAATAATAATGCCATGTAGGAGAGAAAAATTCATTTAAAAATGTCACTTAGCATTTTCCATTAGACAACTTGATGATGTTAACTTTATAACTTGATTGAACCAATTTGACAAATTTTAGGATTTGATTGCACTTTTTGAAAGTTTTAAGAATCACTTGAACTTTCGTGACAAGTTTTAGGACTCTAGTGAACATATCCCTCATTTTTTTTTTGGTCAAACAAGTTTTCACATGTTTACCAATCACAATGTTGTTGCAAACTTGTTCTGATAACATATTGCCAGCATGAAACAAAGTCACAAATTTTACCATACGGATCAGCAGACTCGTTCAATTTTGGCTCACATAGTCGCTCATTTTATACACGTCTTATTCTATAGGACAAAAGAAAGAGACTACTTTCTTGTTTTTTTTATAGCCAAATGGAAAGAAAGAGTAGTGTTGGAGAATAATGAGCACAACTTGTTTATTATTTGAAGCTTCAATAGCAATCTTCCAACATGAAGAAAAAACCTGGGGATTCCGTAGCAATCGGACTGGCATTTGCCTTCAGAATTTAATAAGTCAATTTGTACTGCATCCACTAATCAAGCCACCTTCTTTGGTGTTGGAAATCTTCCATCTAAATTTGTTATCACGCAAGTTTAGTACTTGCAAATTGCAGAAAATGCTCTGAGTTTTTTAAAAGTTCGCCTTCCAGCCTATTACCGGAGACATCAAGGAATCTAAGCCGCCCACTATTCTCAAGGATGACAGTGGAGAATATGCCTTGGAGATCATTATAACTTAAATCAAGATGTTCGAGGTTTGCTGAAGTTTTGAAACCAAGGAGGAGTAAATGAATTAATGGAGTTTTGACGCAAATCAAGGAATCTAAGAGATGTGAAATTGACGTGCAGAGAGGCTAAAGCATCTTCCAAATGACATCCCGTCAATAAGAAAAACTCCAGGGAGCAAAAAGCATGTGGACAGCAATTAACCCTTCTCTGGGGTTGAGAAGGACGTCCATAAGACGAGTTAGAAAATGTCCACACCCATTGGAGAACGAAGTCACGCCTTGCAAGACCCGTCAAATGGTCAAGACACCTGAAGCGACTTCTCTTCGTGTTGCGAGGGAAAAAGAAAACGGAAGGATTTATTAGCAATGTCGTGCAATTATTTTCTATTTTCCTTTTCCTCTGTCCGCTGCAATTTAGAAAAAAGAAAGAAAACAAAACAGAGAAAATGTTATGTTTGCCGCAAATGCACTGTCTTCTACATATGTTGCAATCACAGTGCAATGTGAGACTTTTCCTGAAGAGCAATGATGAATACAGATGGAATTATTCTCTAGACTAAACAAGAACGAACTGGCATCGATCTTTTTTGTCTGTTTTCACCCCAATTTGGAGCCACTGACTGTTATTGTTCCTTGTTTAATTTGCTTGAGTGATCAATCAATTTTAGGATGACCCGAGACAAAGCCCCGGATCTTCACTGGTTGACATAGAATATTGGGCTTGAGTTGTCTTGTTAAACTTTTCAACCTTCTAACTTTTGTAAGATTTTGATTAATGCAGAGGTTGTGACCGCTGGGTCTCCATCTCATGATACTTGTTTGCTCTCATATAGTTAGCTTAATTCATTCCACATTAACAGGTTTTCATTACGAGAGTTTAGAAGACTAAATTGTATTATGAGGCTAGTTTGTCTCCTGATATCTATTCATACCGGAGTTAACGTCGAAAAGCAATAAAGACACCTTAAAACCAAATCACGTTTTCGTCCATGACTTTTCTGTTTACAATTACCTTTCAAGTCCTTACTCTTAGAAGAATTAAAACTAGATATGTGGTACTTCTTTTCTGTATTGATTTTGGGTTGCATCCTCGAAAGTATACTCGAAAAACATGCCTTATCGTGCAAGGATGGAACTTCAATCAGTTTCCTTATATTGATATCATATTTTACAAAAAAAATCAGTGCCCGACTCCTTTGACTATAGAGCTTAGAAAGGATTGTTGTCATTCGACAATTGAGATTGTGACATCCCAAGTCCTACATGAATAAGAAGAGATCGTTGAGTGATACATATATGTGACTGCAAAAGGATTGTCATCACCAATGAGGATAGTTTCGCAAAGTCACACCGAATGTAATTGCGACATTTTTTTTATTAATTTGGGAAATGTTGCCTCTGATAATATTATAGAAGAGATCCAGCAATTCAATGTTAGCCAAAGAGTTGGGAAGCCAATCGGGAATTTCTCCTGAGATGCTTGCATATGACATGTCTAATGTTGAAATAGTTCTGTGTGTTCGAAACCAGTTTGGAAATTTTGGTCCCACTTTGCAACTGGACATGAGACTCTCTCGAAAGTGGAAAGGAGGAGCCCAAGAAGTGCCAACATTTATAACAACTTCATTAAGGAAAGCTGATAGCACGGGCAAGCTCTTGAAATTTGTAAAGTGGATTTGGCTTACAATACCATCCAAAAAATAATGTCCATCGACTCCAGATTGGATAGTCAGCCAATATTTTCCGAAAAATGTTCCCGCTTAATTTGTTACCTTCGAGATGTAACTCTCTCGGACATACAGCTCCCCCATTGTAGAGGGAATAGGACTAGAAATTGAGTTTCACGATAGATCAAAGAATCAATTTGAAATTTCCAATTTGAACAGGTAGGTGACCACCGAAATTGTTATTAGAGACGTCAATATTCTTCAAGTTACTCCGTCCACAAACCAGGGCACTGTCTTTGGCGTAGAAATCCACCCACTTGAATAACAAAAAGTGCACATAAGAGCTTAGACTCTGAAAGCTAGTTGAGGACGACCTAGCTCTTCGCAATTACCCAATAGATTTCGGTCATAGGAATCTCTTGGTCTTGATTGACAGTGGAAAGGCACTAAATCTTTTTCCATATCCTAAAGCATGATTCACAATTGCCAAGTCATGCCCTCCAAGACCCGTCCGTCAAGCCATCAAAGACGACGACACTTCAAAGTCTTTATCTGTTTTTTTTTTTCTTTTCAGTTGAAAGCTTTCAACAATCTAACTACAACTTTTTGTATCTGCCAATGTAGAAAAGTGTCTATTTGCATATATTTATTTTAGAGAATTGAAAAAAATTTGCATATATTTAAGCCTTGGATAATTTTCAACGATGGCAGTGGGGAACGTGCCTTGGAGAAGATTTTCAACCATGGTCGTCGACACCTCGCCGGATCAGAAGAGCTTCCCTCCCTGTACTAACACAGCTTACACTAGTTGAAGCTTTGGAATGACAGACTTCCAGTGCTTTAATAACAAGAAGTGCACAATAAGAGCTTAGACTCAAACTGAAAGCTAGTGTAGAACGCCATAGTTCTACGCAAATTTCCCCACTGATCTCTTGGTCTTGATTCCCAATGAAAAGGCACTAAATCTTTTCCAAATCCTAAAGCATGATTCCAAATTTCCAAGTCGTGCCCTCCAAGACCCGTCCGGTCAAGCCATCAAAACAACGAGACTTCACACTCATTACTTTTTCTTTTTTTCTTCTTTTTACTTTAAAGCTTTCAACAATCTATCTACGACTTATTGTATCTGCCAATGTAGAGAATTAAAAAAAATTGTAAGTTGTACTTATTATTGCGCAAAGTCATGCTAGGACTAATGCCATCTGTGGGATATGTTAATCAGTGAGGATAACTTGATTTTCACATGTATTACTTGATTCCTGGTGCTTATCCAAGAAAACCTTTTTCGGCCATACGCCATGTGTGTGAAAAAGAGCGAAAGAGCGCATGCCGTGTGTGTGACTAAAAGAATAAATCAACTTCAATTATGTAAAGAATTTACTATTTGCGGATTTTACTAACTTTAACAAATAAAAGCAATTATTATCGACTGTCAAATGTTAATTAAATCAATATTTGGAATATGAAGAATGAATTCATTGCACGTAAATTACCTTGAAAGTTTCAATTCAAGGTTTGTCGATAAGATAAAATGTTTATTACAATACCTATAGCAAGCATTGATCAATTCATGAAATTCTTGTGCAAAAGTGTATTTTCAAAATCCCCCCCCCCCCCCTAAATTTTGCTTCACACATAACGGAGACAAGTTTTGGTACGTACCAATCAAATGTATTAATTAAAAGGGCAATTGATTGTCCATAACCACGTTACAAAGAGAATAGCGAGAACATATATTGCTATGCAAGTAGCATTGGTGTCACTCCACTGGTGACCATGAAGGCGAAATTTCTCAAATATTAAAAGGACATTCTGTCTGTTTTGTTGACATCTAGTATTAGAGGGGCTTGAAACTCTCATTGTCTCGTATTACGAAAATTTTGGGTCGGGTGAGAAGATTCAAGTGAAATAGATATTGACGATGGTGATGAGTTGGTTCCAAAATATGTATACTGCATACGCCAGTTCATTCGATACCACGAGTTCCTCCTCATGGACAGAGATGGAACCCCCAGCAAGCAGTGCCTAGAAATCTATCTGGTCTTTGCTTTTTAAAAAGAAAAAAACCCCCACAGCTTTTCGCTAGATCTTTGTCTTCATCTCCAATGAATAGGAGACTTACTGAGGAAACAGACTATTCCAAATACATTGATAGAGTTGGCGAAGATAACATCGATGTTCCAAAATGATGGAAGAGGAGAGGTACTAGTTTTCCAATTCTTTCCATTTTAGCTCATGTTTTACTAACCCCATTGACGTATAGTATTATTGGAGTCTTGAAAAACAGTAGGTCTAGCTTGTCTGTGAAATATTTAGAAATGGCTATAACAAGGCGTGATTGGTTTTTGTCAAATTCGATTCCAAAGGAATGTGACCAACATCAACAAGAGGACACATTGTATCATCCGAATTATATTGAGGGACACCGCATGGAAGACTACAAATTTATCAGACATTATCTTTTGGTCTAAATTTGTGTGTAACCATTATTTGCAATTTGTTTTATTTTTTCAAATTATGTCAAGTTCTACCTCTACTTTAATTTGGTTTAATTGAATGAGTGCTTTTCAATAGAAAATATTTGAAACAATATTTTCATTTTTTGAATACTTTTTATTTAGAAAAATGTAAATCAATTTCTTAGAAAAACATGCCTTGTGTCCGCCACATGGGCCGGCACGACCCCGGTGCCCAGCCCTACTAGTGTGTGGATTTCTATCTCCCCCAATTGTCTCTTCTCATAAATGATTCATTAGTTGTGCAGCGACCTCTCGAAGCGGTCCTTGTCCGTTGGGGAGCAGGTTTAGAGGTAATGTCAAGCAGGGCTAGATGGTCCTCAAATTTAAGGTGCTCGTCCGCATTCAGCGAGGATTCTCCTAAACCCTAACCTCGCCTGACGTTGGAAAGCTTGATTGATTTAATTCATCTATGAAGTTCTATCCTATACGGGAGGCGCCACTAACCCTACTGAGGTTGGCTAAGAGCCAAGTAGAACATAGGAGGGTGTTTCACTTCTTATGCAACTAGAGATCTATTTTCAAGGATTTGGTTACATTAATTATTCAATTAGTGCCATTCCGGATCTTAACTTGATTGTTTATAAACTATGTGATTCATGAGGTCTTTGCCAAATTGTGAGTTCTTTTTCACTATACGTCCACGCATGGTTGTTTTTATTTGTCAACTCCTAAAGTGTGATTTACCCATTAAATGAAGATAAACAAATCACGACACGAAAGAACTATAAGGGAATCAAAACGACACATCAAAAATAGTAATAAAGGGCAATTAAGAATAAAAATGCAGAAAGTAACCCAATACGAATCGGACAAAAAATAGTACATGGCCTCATTATTGAGCCCCAAGACATGATCCCCATGAACTATAATTGAAACCTCAAATGACGCGAAAGCAATGAAGAAAAGACGCAAAATAAAATGAGGGAAAGTAACCTGGTATGAGTCAAGGAAAGAATATATAGTTCCTTATTATTGAGTCCCAAACATGAACCCTCGAGAGCCAATTTTCAGAATCGAGATTGGAGTCTAATTTCAACTAAAGGATATTATCTACTTAACCAAAAATCACTAAAGGCTATTAAAATGAAGAAGAACTAGCTTACCCTAAAAATAATCCTAATATAAATGACAAATGATTTTTTTTTTAGTTTTTTATATTTTTCAACATTCTCTGCATTTCAATTTTTTTATTTTTTTTATTTATCTCATGTAGAGAAAAATTTCTAATATTCAAAATGACCCTAAAAATCATGAAATGAAACTTCCTAAACTATATGAACATGAACTAAATGAAATTCAATTAAATCTATTCCTAAGACCTAACTACCTAATTGAGAACAGCATTTTCCTACCTTTTTTTCAATATTATTTTAGTTTATTTTTATTTCTCCTTCGGTCCTTCTTCATTCTAACACCCAAAGCTTCACTGCACTGTTTTCATTCCAGAAGGCGAAATTTTGCTTTAAATCTCTCTTCGCTTCTGTCTTTCTTAATCTACTCTCAAATGCTTAAACTCTGAGCTTATCTTTGAGAACCACACAATCAGAAAATAACAAACATATTCAGAGGATAACAAGTCTCTCGAATAATTTTCAACAGAGAGCAAAGCAGGCCTTTTTCATTCAAAGAACAAATCCAATTATCAAATCAAAGTCAGCAGTGGCCTCTCGATTCCTCATCGCTGGGCTTCTGGTGGACTAGGGAGCCTTCGATCCAAAATGTTTGCAGCACATTCACGCGCATCACTTTGAGCTGGTTTGTACGTTAATTTCAAACTGGCTGGAGCCCCACCAAGCCCGGTCTTGATAACACTTTGTTAGAAAGCCAGGTCCAGCTTCAATTTATTTTGCGTGTTCATCCATCTCGTTCGTCAAATTTCACGTATCATTCCTAATCATAATTTAAAAAATTAAGAAACATCTAAACAAACTAAGGAAGTTGGTACCCTAATAAACTCGTGCTCAAGTTGGGGTGTGATTATTAATGATGCCTTTTATTTCTTGATGGCTTTGTGAAAAGATGGGTGAATTGCTCGAACAAAGTATTGATGATACTTACTCTCTTTCGATTTAGCTACTAAATCAAGTGTAATTTACTGTGACGGTGCATTATGTGCAGTGCAGTCAATACACTCCCAAACCTCAAAGGGAGTTCATCAAAGAAATGGAGAATATATATTCCACGGTAGTTCCTTCCAAGTTTACTGATCCAAGCAACTCAACATGTTCATGCTTCCACATACTAGACAAGGACAAGAGAGGAAAGCGACAAGTTGAATACTAAAAACAAATTCTGTTTATTGCTTGAAACGGACGTTCTTCTATCCATATTAAAACACAGAGCACTTCTTCAAAGTCCGGCAAGTTTCCCCAGATCTCTAACTCTTCTGGTACACATGCACAAAATAATCAATAATCGCTTCAACCAAAAGAAGATGCAAGAAATTGGATGGCAAGAAGGGGCTAGGCTTACCTGCTAAACACACTGCAAAAAAACATGGATTTTGCCACGAAAATTTGCGACGGGGACTTTTTCGTCGCTAATTTGCGACGGAATTTTTTTTCCGTCGTAAATTAGTGACGAATAATTTTCGTCGCTAATTTGCGATGAAATTTGCCACGAAATAAAAATTCGTCGCAAATTTGCGACGGATTTATTTTCCGTCGCAAATTCAGTCGCAAATTTGTGACGGATTCCAAAAATCATATTGCATTTTCCAATCCGTCATAAAATCGGTCGCAAATTTGCGATGGATTTATTTGCAGCCGCAAATTCATTTAGCGACGAATTTTGCCAAATTTTTCATCGCAAAATTCGTCAGTAAAACCTTGTTTTTTTGTAGTGTTCTAAAACTAAACCTAAGTTCTTCTAAATCTAATCACGATGATTACCATGTCTCAATCTCTTGCGATAAGGACGAGGACTACATAAGGAATATACTCCATCACAAGACAAACTAAATATTGCCTAATGAAATCAATCTAATGCAAACTAACAATTATTAATTGAAATTCAAACTAAATTGGATGATTGTCACAAGTTCAAATTCAAAAGAGATTGGACGATTTGCTACACGTCCAATTCTAAGAGAGATTAGATATTACAAATTCAAATTAGATAAGAAGATTTATTATAAACTCAAGATATTAGATAATCTCTTAAAATGTTCTCGTCCCAAATAAGCTTTTTTAGATTTGATAGGTGCAAATCTTATCTTCTTTTTTTTCAAGACTTAGATAAAGATAACACAGATATCTATTTAGTTGAATATGGCGGTTTCCTCCGCACGTAACTATTATGTATGAATAAATATATGGGTAAATAAATTATAGCAATTTTCAAATAGATCGGAATCGGGTGGATGTATGAAATGTAAAGTCAATGTGTCTATATGGGGATATCTATAGGAGATCATATAAAAGAGATATTCTTATTTAGACCTAACCAATTTGATCTAATCAATTAGATGAATTACTCTTAAAGGGTTACATCCGAATGATGAGTGAATAGAGAGCATGCATTCTATTAGAGAAATATTTAGAAGATTCCCTATATTTCCTTTAATTGATTGTAATTGATATTTTTCCTTTTAGATAGTCATCCTATAAAATCGATAAATAGGTTCGTGTACTCTTCATTTGATAATGATATATATATTACTCTTAATTTTTTTTATCACATTCTTGACTTGGTATCAGAGCCCTATTGTTATTTGAGAAAGCGTCAATCGAGTCTATTTGTAACAACGACATCCACATCAGTCATGTTTCTCCACAATGTTCGTAATACTAGTCACATCGGCCCATTTTGCAACAACCTCTCATAGTTGTTTGACATTTCTCCACTGCTCTAATGAAAAAAAAAAAAAAAACATCACCAGACTTGCCGCTCTTAGACGAATTAGATCATGACATTTACTAATTCGTCAAATATGAGTAATGTGTCATTGTATGTAAAACTGTAGAAGCATATCTACTCAAGGTTTCGACGGAATTAGCGACGGATTCGAAAAATTGGTCGGTATAAATATTTCCGTCGTTAATTCCGTTGCAAATTAGCGACGGATTTGAAAAAATGGGCACCATGTGCCGTGAAGATCACTTCCATCGCAAATTTACGACGGATTTGGAAAATGCCCTTTATTTTTGGAATCCGTCGTAAAATCCATCGCAAATTTGCGATAGAAAAATAAGTCCGTTGCAAATTTGCGACGGAAAAATTGGTTCGTCGCAAATAATTTGCGACAGAAAAATTAGTACGTCGCAAATTTGCGATGGAAATATTAGTCCGTCGCAAATTATTTGTGACGGAAAAATTAGTCTGTCGTAAATTTGCGACGGAAAATTAGTCCATCGCAAATTTGCGATGGAAAATAAGTCCGTCGCAAATTTGCGACGAAAAAATTAGTCCGTTGCAAATAATTTATGACGGAAAAATTAGTCCGTCACGAAAAAATATTTGAGACGAAAAAATTAGTCCGTCGTAAATAATTTGTGATAGAAAAGTTAGTCCGTCGCAAATTTGCGACAAAAAACTTCATCCGTCGCACATTTGCGACGAAAAACTTCTTTCGTCACAAATTTGCGACTGACTAATTAGTCCGTCGCAAACCAAAAAAATTCCCGCCTATTTCACCGAAAAAAAAGGAAAAATCCCCGCCTGTCCTTTTCCCCTTCTCTCTCTTCCTTTTTCTTTTTCTTGTCTTCTTCCTCCTCTTCTTCTTCTTCTGTACTTCCTCCTTGCGCGCACGTCCTCTGCTCCGACCTTCTCAGCTCCTTCTCCCTCTTCTTCCTCTTCATCTTCCTCTTCTTCTCTCACTCTCTCTCTTTCTTGATCTCTGCAGCCTGGCGATCTCTCCACAGACCCAACGAGGAATCGCCGTGATCTGTCCCCCTCTCTGTTGCTCTAGCTCAGGTAAGATCCTCGCATTCCCCCCTCTTTGCTCCATCATCTGCTATCAAGGTGCAACTCCACGTGTCTCCCTTCGTTTCGTTTAGTTGTTCTTTGTCTTTGGGCTTCTGGAGGTTGCATTTTGACTTTCTGCTATTTCGATGTCCGCGTGCTTTTGGAGTTCTGGGTCTGTTCGTTTGCTTCTTCTTGTTGTGAAATTTCGGAACTTGGGAAGGTTCGAGCTGATGGGTGTGTTGTTTTTTTCTCCTCCATTGACTGTCTCGTTGAGGTCTTGTCATGAGCTGATCGCGTCTCGCTGTTGGGTCGTTCTTCCGGCGGAAGATTTTTGCGGGATCTCGAAGCGGAGTGAAGTAAAGTTGTTCCGAAGTTTAAGCTGAATCTCGTGCCTTTTTTGGGGGTCGATGAGGAATACCGCGGCGACCGGCACTGGGGCGGCCCTGGAGTTTCTGTGCTTGTCCGCGTCGTTGGCAGCGGCGGTGGTTTTGGGGGCGAACTATGTGCCCACCGATAAGATCCTGCTGAATTGCGGGGCGGATCCGCAGACCACTGATACCGATGGCCAGGTGTGGACCTCGGACATCGGTTCCAAGTTCCCGTCCTCCGCCGCGAACTCGATCACGGCCGTGGCTGCCACGCAAGACCCCTCGGTGCCCCAAGCCCCGTACATGACCGCGAGGATCTTCCCGTCTAATTTTACTTACAGTTTTCCCGTGGCGTCCGATCGGAAGTTCGTCCGGTTGTACTTTTATCCCTCTTCGTACAATTTGTATAAAGCGTCCAATGCAATATTCTCTGTTTCTATTGGGGATTATACTCTTCTGAAGAACTTCAGTGTGGCCCAAACGACGGAGGCTTTGAACTTTGCATATGTTTTGAAGGAGTACTCGTCAATGTTGAGGGGCAGACGCAGAACCAATTGGTCGCAAATTAATGACCAAAAAAAATTCATCAAAAATTAGCAACGAATTTTGCCACGAATACATTTCATCGCAATTTTTAGGCCAACAAAAAATATTTCGTCACAATTTAGAGACAAAAAAAATGTCGCGGCACATTAGCGACAAATTTTAAGACAAATATAGTTCGTGGCTAATTTGCGACGAATTTTGTCACAAATAATTAGCGACGAATTTTGCAACGAATACAGTCCATGGCTAATTTGCGATGAATACCGTTCGTGGCCAATTTGCGATGAATTTTGTGACGAATAAAGTTCGTGACTAATTTGTGACGAATTTTGGGACAAATTTTTTGCGACGAATTTTGCGACGAATTATTTGCGATGAATTTTGCAACGAATTATTTGCGATGAATTTTACGACGAATTTTGTGACGAATTTTGCGACGAATTTTGTGACGAATTTTTTGCGATGAATTTTTTTTCCGTCGCAAAATTTTGCGATGACCTATTAGCGACGGAATTTTTTCCGTCGCTAATTTCATCGCAAATTCGATTTGCGACAGATTTTGCCAAATTTTTCATCGCAAAATTCGTCACTAATCCCTTGTTTTTTTGTAGTGACAAGCTCCTATTCGCGTTGTCGAATTGCTCTCTTGAACCAAAGTGTGGTGATCATCATTGTCATTGAGAATACCTCGATGGCCCTATCCATCGCTTGAAAGTAAGAGACCCTCCAAGATCGCTTGAAGTGCAAGATGCTACAGAATCCTAGAAATCCCACCGTAAAACCAAGTCCCAATCCTGCGTAAAACCAATTATGGATATCCAAGTCGCCTTCGCCAGGCTTATATCCACTCGAATTATCACCGTTGTGCCCATCCCTACTGGGTGGCTCATCTCCTGGACATATGTGACATCCTCAATCCGACGCCGATTAATTACGCAATATTGAATTTATTCGGACTCGTTTAGGTGTCAGTCAAGAAGGTAAGGCCATCCTACCACATTGGACCTTGATTAATTATTTGAATGTTGCACATTATTCTACAATGTGCTTGATTGGTGTCCTATGTTTGATTAACGCATAATTTTCATTTATGAGCAACTTCTAGAAGCCTTAATGGAGATGAGGACACACTTGGTTAAGCTTCTAGAATTATCTTCCCTTTTTGTATTTCTTGCATGTACCTAATTTAGTAGGTATGATTATTTAGGATAGAGATGTGATGGAGATATTTATAAAGGCTAAGCTAGCCTAAGCCTAGGGCCATGAGTGCAATTGTATTATTGGTCTCACAAGAACACCTTAGGATAACACTCTCACTTCTCATTCTCACTTCTCATTCTCATTTCACACTCCCATTTTCTCTCTTCCTCTCCCTGTCTTCTCTACCTCATGCCACCACCATATCCGGCCACCATCACCACCACCATTCGCCGCCACCAGCACTGCCGGCCATCACCATTGCCATGCCACGCCGCTCGTCCGCTCACCTTCCCGTCGCTCGTCGCCGTTCACGCCATGCCGAGCCGCTCAACGCTCACTACCACCAACTGTGCCATGTCGTCGCCATTTATCCATTCTCACTAGTAGTTCTGACAGTTTAGTAAGTGGTTCCTCTAAATCTTGGCAAGGGCGTTATTCTATGCATATCGGTTCTTAGTTAGTCTTAGTTGAGCTTGATCCCTCATATGTGTTCATGAATGTTCAAGTAGTTGTTGCATGATAGTTTGGACCTTGTGGAATAAGTTTGTGGGTTGAAGTTTGGTAGGCATCAACTAGGGCTTGAATCCTTGATGTTTGGTGTGGAACCGGGAATTGTGTTTACTGTACCTCTTCAGTTTACTATTTTTGTAGAGACTCTTGTGGGCCGAATTTGAAATTGTGTTCTTCACAAAAGTTGTTCCTCACATCTTGAGATTTAACATATTTTAAATCTAGAATTTTTTTTCAGGTTACTTGGGTGGCAGAAAGCCCATCTTCAAACCATATTTAAACTGCCCCGGAATGTTATTTCTCTGACCTTCTTATCTTTCCGAATTTTTATAAGTTTTTCTAGATCTATTTTCAACAAACTTCCTTCATAAAAAAATTTTAAGGACTTGTCTGTCTGTGACACATAAAAATTTCAACACTTTTTAAGGTAATTTGGATATTGAATGAGATGTATTTTGAGGACCGTGTAGTCTGTTCGAACGAGCTAATTTTGGTCTGACTTTGAGTGACAAAAAGACTTGATTGCTTATTGAACTGGCTTTGTGTTCCTCATAAGAAATGTTTATCAAGGTGTTTTCTATGACATATCCAAAATTTAGAATTTTTTGAGTTCATTTACTATTTATTTTGGAAGGATTTCGGTCACTGTACAAGCTACCCAAATTTACCCCGGTTTCATAAAGGTGCTATTTTCTTTCATGTGTGATCATTCTAGTACATTTCTATGTGTGCGGAAGTTAGATGTTCTAAGGGCGTAAGCATGAAACACTCTTGCATTGACCTAAGTGGAAGATAAAAATTGGCTTGAGTGATTGATAGGTTTGCTTGATCACATAAATGGTTCCGTACTCGTATAATTGCGAGAGACGATGCCCGATGGATTTCGGTTGCCGTTCGCGATGGAGGTCGAGATGATGCTCTTAATTGAACGCCATTTTTCGAGTGAGGTCAAGATGATGCCGTGCCCGATGGGTCGGGACGATGTCCGGTTACGCCGGAAGACCACTAACGCAAGTGTTGGTCGTGGCCCTGAGGGTTCGTAATAATCGGAACACATGTGGATGAATTGTGCATGAATTATGTGGTATGGCATGCTCTTGATTAATATGCATAATTGTCGCGTGTCGATTGAAAGTAAGACTTCACATGTGAATAGTTATGTGAATTTGATGTTCCATCAAAAGGTAAGAAAATAGGAGTGTTTAATTGGTGGTTTTATTGCATGCGAAGTTGATGAGTTACCCTTCGTCTTTCTAAAGCGAGGTTTCACCTACTCAAGGTTTAGCGGTTCTGCTTATTGAGATTTTCTTATTTGTCGTTGTTCACCTCTTTTCAAGCCCTTAGTATGGATACACGAATAGTATGTTTTGGGGTCTCGATGCACCAAGATCTTGAGGTAGTTGAGCACGTTACACCAAGGACGGACATGATCTACGATGAGTACACGACCACCGTTTCGGTTGACGAGGAGTTTCCTAACTTGGTCCCTCATCACTTCAAAGCGTGGAATGTGTGGTTCGGGGAGGAGCGTTGGGGACCTCTCCGGGGCTTTGAACCATAATACATAATGAATTTCTTCTTCACAAACAAGACTTGTTCTTGATTGTCACTTGATAGCCGGAATCCAATTCTCTAAGATCCAAGTACCGGAAATTCATTATGTATGATGGTCAATTCTAAGATACATTCTTTGGGAGATCGAGATATAGCATTTGAACCATCATACATAATGAATTTCGAATGCCAACACTGAGGTTATTTCCGGAAAGTGACCCTTGAAGTAATCGTGCCATCTTTTTTCTAATTATTTGGGAAATGTTGCCTCCGAGCATATTGCCAAAGATCCAACAATTCACTGTTAGACAAAGAGTTGCGTACCCAATGGGGAACTTCATATGAGATGCTTGCATATGACATGTCCAATGTAGATATATATCTGTGTTCGAAGCCAGTTCGAAATTCTAGTCTAACTGAAACCGGTTGGGTAGGTGACCAATAAAATGTGTTGTTGGAAACATCAATATTCTTCAAGTTACTATGTCCACAAGTAAAAGCAATGCCTATGGTATCCAAAATCCGCCCACTTGAATAATGAAAGGTGCACATAAGAGCTTAGACTCAAACTGAAAGCGAGTGTAGGACGCCATAGTTCCTTGCAATTTCCCAACTTGGGTTTAGATTGAGATGGCTAGCAAAGATCATCTAAAGGTGAGTGAATAGGTGATCTAAAAAGTTCTTGACCAATTTAAAGCAGAAATAAGAGATCAAGAACAAAGTCTGAATAACGTTCAAATTTAAAACAGTTTTTTATGGCAATTGTGCAAGTGTGCAATGTAATAAATAAAAGGAATTTTAAGGGACGAGAAAATCTGCATACAAGACGTATAGTAGTTTGGCTTAGATCAAACCTACGTTCACTCTCCCACACTGACATACTACTGGCTGGATTTCACTAATTAAATCAATGAGAAGTTACATCAAGTTGTGTCGCTTAAACCCAAGCACTTCTCCTCGAAGCTATTGTTACTTATACCAAGCCAATAGATTCCACTATCTCAATTGATTACATGTTTAAGCTCACAAAAGACAAGCATAAAGATTGAAGATCACTCAAACTTTAGAATTCTAGATTTTGGACCTTGTCTCTTACTTCTGCTTCTCAACACGTTGGTCTCCATTTATACTTCTCAACTTCCAATCTAGCTGTTAGACAGTCTCCAAAATATCGTCTTCCAATCTACCTGTTGGACAGAACTGTATCAAGAAGATTGCATAGCCATTAAGGGATAAAATCTGAATCTCCGTTGAATTTAGTCACCCATACAACCAAAGTCTTGGTTTTTATAAGTAGAGCTTCTCTGTTTAGAAGGTAGCTTGTCTTGAGATTAATTGCCAATCAATTAAGATGTTTTGCATATTAAACCGTCGCAAAACAATTTTCAAGATTGAGTTGATCGATTTATTTTAAGTATGAAATCCGAACAAAATCACTAGCTGTTATTTACATTGTGAACTCATGTTACAATCTGGGCTTACGTTCTAAACATTGTTAAAATCTGAACTTGTGTCAATATGAGAATATACGTAGTTCTCTGAGTTTGAAATTCTTCACTTGCAGTATAAAGTCTCGACCTCTTCATCTACAGTATAAAGTCTGAACCTCTTTGTCTGCAGTCTTGAAGTAATTTCACAATCTGAATATGATTGCCACATCTTCTCTTCCAAGAATAACTTCTTGAATCAAAATACTTCAAAGCATTTATCAGACTTGCAAAACACTCATGGACAGTCTTGTCAACTTCAAAGTCTATTAGGAGATTTTCCCAACATAGATGAATATAATAAGTGCTAGGTTTCAGTCAAACAGATCTCTTGGTCTTTTTTTTTTGGTTAAAGACGACGAGACTTCAAAGTTTTTATTTGTTTTTCTTTTCTTACTTTTAATTACTTTTAAACTTTTTAAAACTTTCAACAATCTAACTACAACTTATTGTATCTGCCAATGTAGAAAGTTTCTATTTGCATATATTAATTTTAGAGAATTGAAAACAATTTGTAAGTTGTTCTTATTATTGCGCATACTATGTTTTTGAATATGCTGGTTTTTCTTTGGTCGGAATTTGTAAATGCTGGCTGTGGAAGCAAAAGAGCACACGGTATGCGCGTGAAAAAAAGAATAAAAAAAACTTCAATTATGTAAAGAAAGCGTTGTAATTTACAGATTTGAGTAACTTTACAAATCCGGGCCCAGCCCATTGACCGGGCCCGCGGTTCGGAACCGGAACCGGCCCGTGGCATACGGGCCCGGTTCCGGTTCCAGAAAAATTTGAACCGGCCCGGAACCGGCGGTTCTGAGCCAATTCTTCGAAAAAAAAAAAAATCTGCAGGCTGCAAGCCATGCTGCAGCAGCAGCCTGCAGGGCCCGTTGCCAGGGGCTCATTGCCAAGCCCGTTGCCAGGGGCCCAGGCCAAACCAAATTAAAAAAAAAAAAAATTTAGCCGCAACAGGGCATGCATGTCTGCAGGCCCTGCTGCGGGTTTGCGCCTTGCGGCCCATTGCCCCTAGCAACGACTACACCCCAACGGGGCGTTTTTCTAAAAAAAAAACACACATAACCGTTGCAATTTTGCAACGGTTATGTGTTTTTTTTAATAAATTTTCTTCTATTTTTTTCCTATAAATTCTCTCAAATTCTCACAATACACATACAATTCTCTCAAATTCTCTCAAATTCTCTTCTCTCAAGTCTCAAATTTTCTCAATACTCGAAATTCTCTCAAATTCTCTGAAATTCTCTCAATTTTCTCAATCCATGCAATTATTTCTTAATTCTCCCAATTAATCCGCTCAATTCTCTCAAGCCATTCGAAAAATGACAAGTGGAAGTTGAGTGCCAACTGGCAAAAGTAAGAATATCGCGACGGAATCTCATCATTCTTTTGATCCTCGTGAATATGCAGATTTTCAAGATGATGAAATCAACATTTTTCCCGATGTGGAGCGCGTCCCGACGCAAGAAAGTTTTCATCCTCCTGCCGAAATATCTACAACAAAGGAAGCAGAACAGGAATTTACATCTGACATTTGGAATCACTTCACGAAAATGGAAAGGTTTGATATCGGTCAAAAAAGGTATGATATAATTTGTAAATATTGTGAAAAAATATATAAATATACAGGTGGACAAGGATATGGAACATTTAAACGACATCTTAGGAGCAAACATCCAACCGAAACGGGAATCGATATCGGGCAACAACAAATTTCCGGGTACGTCAATCCTAACACTTCCCCTTTATTTCATTTTAATGAAAAAACTTATAAGGAAGAATTAAGCAAATTTATTTCCGTTGAGCATTTAGCATTTAATTTTAGAGAAAGATTTGGTTTTAATGAATTTGTACAAAAAGCATGTGTTTCACAAGCAAAACGTGTTCCTAGAAATTCAACTAAACGAGTAATTAAAGATCTTTACAAAAATGGAAAAAAAGATTTACAAAACTTTTTTATGCAATTTAATGGATGCGTGCATATAGATAGTGATATTTGGAGTGATCATTGGCAAAATCATTCTTACATGGGCATAACATGTCATTGGATAGATAACGAGTGGAGTATTCAAAAAAGAGTTATTGCATTTAAAGTTTTCGATGATCATCATAAGGCAAATAATATTTATAGAATAATTAGGCAAATTTTAGAAGAATATTATTTGCTTAACAAAATTTTTTCAATTGGTTTTGATAATGCCGCAATAAATACTGCTTCAATTGCCGAGTTAGAAAATATTTGTAAACCCGCTTTTGGCGAAAAAAATTTTCACATTAGACATGCTTGTCATATTTTAAATTTATGTGTACAAGATAGTTTGAAAACTCTTGATATTTTTCTTCAACCAATAAAAACGGCGATTCAATTTTTATGGAAACATCCCCAAAAAATGAAAGAATGGGGCAGATTTTGTAGAGAAAATGGCAAAAAGCCAAAAAGATTTCCGAGAGATGTTCCAACTCGTTGGAATTCTACTTTTCACTTGCTTAATGAATCTTTAGCATATAAAGATTTATTATGTGCATTCATTTATAATAATATACCTCAGATTAATTTATACCCACAAGAGTGGCATATTTGCCGAAAAATTTTAGATGTTTTAAAGGTTTTTAATGATACAACTTATACTTTATCCGGTATTTATTATTCTACTGCACATTTATTTTTAGTATAGTGTACTAATATTGTCGAAACTTTTGATGAATATGAAAATGTTGTTGAATTACAACATATTATAGTTGCAATGAAAATGAAGTGGCTACATTATTATAGCGAAATTTTCATTATTTATTTAGTTGCTTGTGTTTTTTATCCGCGTTGCAAATTGGATGGCTTAAATGATTTTTTGCATACGTATTATCAATGTTTACATTACGATGCGACAAATGTTACAACCATAGTACGTGAGGTTAAAAACGTAGTAATAGAATTATATAATGAATTTTATACTAAATATAATTTACGTGATATTGGATCTTCTCAATCTATGGAGATACAAAATGACAGTACAGGTAAAATTAATAGAGGGTACCAACTTTTATTACATAGACAAAAAAAAAAACAAAAGGGAGTAATAGGAAATATTTCTGAATTAAAGATTTATCCTAATCGTTTCATTTGAGTTTATTGAATCCGAAGGTGGTACAGATTTTTTAATTTTGGATTGGTGGAAGAGGCACGCAAGCCAATACCCAATCCTTTCTCTTATTGCAAAATAGATTTTTTCAACCTCTTGTTCCACAGTTGCTGTCGAACAAGCATTCAGTGCCGGAGATAATATTTTGAACGAACATCGTTCAAGATTAGCTCCAGAATCAGTGGAGATGCAAGCTTGTGCTGCTGATTAGACGAAGGCTCAATGCCGGCAACAAGAGATAGATCGGAATAATGAATCCGAATCCTTTAACGACGGAGATACTACCGCTACCAGTATCGGTACTGAAACGGGTAGTGATGATTGAGGGTAAAAGAACTATTGGAGTTGGCAAATATTTCGAGAACCCTTATTTCTCATACCGGGTACGCCCACATGAGTTTAAGGAAACCGAAATATAATCAGATGATATGTGACCTTTGGTCCCCTGCGCACGAAATGTTTAGGTTTTGGGATAATTTTAGGGCATATATATTGTACTCCTTTTTTTTAAGATCGTTGTAACGAATTGTAATGTGCTTAATGATAATTTATTAAGTTGAAGCCCTCTCTTTCTCTCTTGTCTTTTTATCCCCAAATTTGAGTACAATTTACATTTTAATCACAATTTATATTGAATAATGTTCTATCACAAGAATAGTAATTTTTTTATTTTCATTTCTGTTTTTCCTATTCTGTTTTTCTTCTTTTTCTTTTTCTTTTCCTTTTCCTTTTCTGTTTTTCCTTTTTCTCTTTTGTCTTTTTTCCTTGTTTGTATTTTTTAAAATTATAATTTATATTTTAATTTTTTTTCCTCCGCAGCCGGCCATAGCCGGGGCCGGCGCGGAGGTCGCCGGCGTTGGGCGAGGGGGCCCTCGCCAGCGTCGGGCGAGGGGGCCCTCGCCAGCGTCGGGCGAGGGGGCCCTCGCCAGCGTCGGGCGAGGGCTGCCCTCGCCTGGGCTGGGCAAGGCCGGCCTCACCGGACGCCGACGAGGCTCAGCCTCGCCTGCAACTGGTGAGGCTCGACCTCGCCGACGTCGAGCGAGGCCGGCCTCGCCAATTGCAGGCGAGGCCGAGCCTCGCCGGCGTCGGGCGAGGCCGACCTCGCCCAGCCCAGGCGAAGGCCGCCCTCGCCCGACGGCGACGAGGGCGGCCCTCGCCTGGGCTGGGCAAGGCCGCCCTCGCCAATTGCAGGCGAGGGCCGCCCGACGCCGGCGAGGGCCGCCCTCGCCCGACGCAGGCGAGGGCCGCCCTCGCCCGACGCCAGCGAGGGCCGCCCTCGCCTGGGCGGGGCGAGGCCGGCCTCGCCAGTTGCAGGTGAGGCCGAGCCTCGCCTAGCCTAGGCGAGGGCCGCCCTCGCCCAACGCCGGCGAGGGCCGCCCTCGCCCAAGGCCGGCGAGGGCCGCCCTCGCCCAAGGCCGGCGAGGGCCGCCTCACCTAAGGCCAGCTACCTCCACGCCGGCCCCGGCTATGGCGGACCACGGAGAAAGAAAAAAAAAAGAAAAGGAAAAGGAAAAGAAAAAAAACAAGAAAAAAAAATCGAAACCGGCCCGGAACCGGTTCACACTTGGCCACAAACCGGAACCGCCGGTTCCGAACCGGAACCGGTCGGTTCCGAGCCGTGGCCACCACTACTTATAAATGAATGTAAAAAAAATTCATTAAACTCAAAATTGGAATGTGAAGACTATATGGATTGCACATAAATTACCTTTTCAATTAAGGTTTTGTCGATAATGTAAAAAAAATTTACCGCACTTACAGCAGCAAGCATTGGTATTCATGAAATTCTTGTGCGGACGTGTGTTGTTGAAATCCCCCACTGAATTTGCTTCAAATATAACGGAGATAATTGACTTGTCCATTGATCACGCGACAAAGAGAATAGCAAGAAAATATATCCGACGCAAGTGGCGCTGGTGTCGCACCTACAGTGGCCATGAAGGCAAAATTCCTCAAATATTAGAAGGGCATTCCGCCTATTCTTTTGACATGCATTATTTTGAATATTAGGTTCAAGTGGGAAGGGCTTGAAACTCTCTTTGTTCCATATTACGAAAATTTGGGCCTAGACAAGGTGGTCTGAGTAGAGCAGAGTTCGGCGATGGCGGTGAGTTGGCTTCTGATATATGTGTGCTGCATACGCTAGTCGATTTAATACAAGTAGTTCTATACCACTGACGGAGATAACGCCCTCATTGAGCATTGCTTAGAAACTTGTATGGTCTTTGTTTCGTGAGAAGAAAAACACCCCACAACCTTTCGCTAGGTCTTCGTCTTCATCTACCAATGTGTTGGAGACGTAATTGGGAACTAACTACTCCAAATATATTATTAGAGTTGGAGAAGACAATGTCAACATTCTAAAATGATGGAAGAGGAAAGCCACTAGTTTATAAGCAGATACATTCATTATTCTATCTTTAGTGAAAGGAAGCCATGAACTTCACGATGGAAGTGCGATATGTGTTATGGACTTGAGTCAAAAAGGGAAGATATTAACGTGGTGATCAGGCAAATCATTCTTTAATTAAATGGTTAGGAGCGACCCAAGAATTGATTAGGGAGACTTACTTTAAGACTTTAAAATATTATAACATAGACAGTGACATGATAATTTAACTAATACATCGCATATTCTTTCTAAAAAGTGCGTTTTACGTTGTTTCCATGGCATGAACCCAAGAAAGAAAGCTCTTGAAAATGGATAGTGCTTGGAAGTTTCCCATATCAATGCACTAATTTAAAATCACTTTTACTATACCAAACGCCCAAGCATTCCTTACTCCTTCTACATTAGTTCTACTCACCATAGACAATTTAAATATACAATTCAAACCATAATCTATAGTTTCATCTGGTAACGACAAATGTAATTTTCACGATAATAGTCATATGTAAATGTTAAATCCATAAAAATCATAATTTATGCCTTCATGTCCGATAATTCTGTTTGTTTCAATAATAATGTAATAACTATCCTGGTGGGTTGGTTCGTTTATTCAGTTCGTTATGGAAGAAAATAATTCCAACTTCGCTATTTTTAGTTTACATGTCTGCTCCAAGCCTTTGTTAGTATGCAACACTCGTACTTTAGCTTAAGATACACATACGTACGTAATTTCCAATAAAAGGAGGGTCTCCAGCTCATTTGCTGAACTTAGGGAATACTCGTCTTTTTTAAATTAATAAGAATTATACACGTATAAAAACACATTGCGTATAATGCTTCTGTTAAAGAACTTCAATTCTTAAATTGTTAAATATTTTTGATTTAGCCAATCAATGATATAACATGTCAACGGCCAATTATATAAAATATATGATTATCTAATATCGTATTCATACATACAAATGTAATATTGTTATGATAAAATAGCACGAAGTATAATATCTGCTCCAACTTTTTTCTTACGGTTGGGAGTGCTTTGGTATAGTCTAAACAAATATGGGAGCTTAATAACAATGTATTTTCAAGGATTGCTCCTAAAGGTGATACATAGGACTCTAGATGGCTTCTTTGTAGCTGCAAGAATTGGATTTTCTATGTTCTCCATAAACGAAAAAAAAATTCCATCTAGACTCCACCTAAATAGTAAATAGATGATACCTTTTACCTCTTAATGGCTTTGTGAAAACATTCGCGAGTTGCTTGAAGAAATTATCGAGGATACTCATTGCTCTCTTTCCTTTTAATTACTAAATCAAGTGTGTTATTTACTGTGACAGTGCATTATATGTGTAGTGCACTCAAAACACTCCCAAACCTTAAATCACGTGGATTTTTGAAATGGGGTTTATCAAATAAAAGAAGAAAGTATCTTGCACAGTAGTGCCTTCCAAGTTGACTGGTCAACGCAACTCCACATATTCATTCTTCCACGTACTAGACAATGGCGAGAGGAAAAAGAAAATTTGAATACTGAAAAAGAACATTCCAAAAAATTTACAAATCTTCAAATAAAGTTCTCTTTACATGTGTGTGTGTGTGTGTGTGTGTGCGTGTGTGTGTGTTTCTATCAATATGTCACTGATTCGAACATTTTTCAATAGGGTGATTTTGATTAATTTTCGATGCCACGCTCGGCTGCTAGTTACATAAAAACAGAAGAATGGCCAAAGAAAAAGAACAAGAAGTCAGCATCGCACGCTGTCCATTCTCTCTAAGAGGAACCATTGCGCTTGCATGGGCCATATTGGCCTTGCCAACCTTGAGATTGGGTTGCTTCAAAGCCCAACTTGCAATTCGAGCATGACGAGCTCAATTCGGCCCAACTTCATTTTCGTATATCAAATGATCAATAAAAGTTGGCAATGGCCTCTCGATTCCACATCGTTGGGCTTGTGGTGGACTTGGAGTTATCGAACAGAAAGTTTCTGCACCACATTCGCATGTATCACTGTGAGCTGGAGCTTATAAGTTAATTTCAATAGGCTCGAGCTCCACTAAGCCCGGTCTCGATGCCACTTGGCAAGCAATCAACAGAGACACGATCACGCCTTACGCGATTCACCCACCTCAACCCTCATTTGTTTATTATCAGTGTTAGTTGTGATCCATGTCTATCTATACTTTACTATATGGGAGGGGTTTAATGCTCTAATTTGTTGACTCTTGTCCCACTCTAAGTGGGTTTGATTTGAATTGTTTAAAGGAAACTGTTTTTGTATATATTTTCTCTTTTTATTCTTGTTAATATTTTCTTTTAAGATGAAATGCTATATACTTCACATATTCTTACCTACATCCATTTTATGCGAATAGTAAATTATTTTATGTGAATTTGGGGACACTGTTGTTTTCCTCTTA
Organism: Syzygium syzygioides; assembly: GCA_031216285.1. Classification (NCBI taxonomy): domain Eukaryota; kingdom Viridiplantae; phylum Streptophyta; class Magnoliopsida; order Myrtales; family Myrtaceae; genus Syzygium; species Syzygium syzygioides. Next base: position 29,506,828 of record CM062248.1, on the reverse strand, counting down.
CTCTTTCTTCTTCTCCTTAAGTTTCCATTTCTCATGTAATTCAAGAAAAAGCTGATAAAATTAGCTGACACATACATTAAGAGCCATTGCTATACAAAGTCATACCTATCAAGATCTCTCAAAATAATCTTGCGAACATACACGCATATGCATATAAACATAGATTTAAATTGATGTGTTGAGAGATAGAAAACATTCAAGACGTGATTTAATTTAGGAAAGAATCTAAGTGGTTGTCAGATGAGGGAAATTTGAATTCAATTTTGGAACATAAAATATTGGTGGGATAAGTCTGGCAATGAAACATGCTATAGGGTTGATTCATCATCATTCTCATAGTTTTAGTTATTTAGATCATTATTATTTAAAAATTATCTTACATGGATGATTAATTGTTTCAAATTTTGGGGAGCATACTATATTTGAATATTTTTTTTGATCAAAATATTTGAATATTTAGATAAGTGAAATATTTAATTTTTATGATCACCCGAGGCAAAGCCCCGAACCTTCCCTAGTTGACATAGATTGTGGGGTAATGAGACTGCATCGATGAACCCTTACTGCTTTCTTAATTTGTCAGAAATGACTTAGAATGGCTGTTGGGCTTGAGTTGTCTCAATAAACTTTTGAACTTTCATAAGATTTTGGATTAGTCCGGAGGCTGTGACTGTTGGGAGTCCATCTCATTACACTTGCTTGTTCTCGTACAGTGAAGCCAACTTGTCACGGTTTATTAAGTAAGAGAAAAGTTTGTCGAATATTACTTGCTACGGATGACATATTGCATGATATTATGGATCCAACCAAATATTTTTCCTTTTAAGATGAAGATTGGACATAATTCGATATCACACGAGAATTCTGAATGTTCTCACGTTGCACACTATCTGCAGTTTCTCCATAGATGTTCATGACAATCAAAAGATTATACTTATGACTACGAGACTCTCAACTATTGTAAAACTCTCGGGCTTACAGTAAAAGATAATGAAAACCGATAAATATTGCACCAAACACCAAGAGTATCGTGAGTCCTTGTTAAATTAGTCGCGGAATGACCATGAGAAAAAATAAGCAATTTGTTACCAATAGCAGACGCAAGCAACCCAGTTATAATCCCATGTTAAGAGAAACTCCTACAAACAAGTAACCAAATCCGATCGCATTAGTCCAACTAGCCTAAACATCAATTGCTTGGGGCCAATGAAGTCATTGTTCGACACCGATTGGATTCCCATGCCAACAAATATAAAAATATTTACATATATGGTTTATTTACACATATTTTAACCCATGTCTTATCCGATCTAGAAGATTGATGGAGAATTCTATGGGTCCGGAATTCACCTAATTAAAATGAACTTTCACTTCACGGACTTGCCGGTGCTCCACTCAAAAACAGCCGTCAATGGCCGCTCTCACAATTGGCATAGCGGCAGGCACAACCACCACCATAGCCCTCTAGAAGCTTTCAACAACTCGGTCACAGGCTGAGAAGAGTCTCCTACTTTGGATGGGTATATACATATGTACAAGTTGAACCCTCTCTTTTCGAAAATACTTCCAACACCTGAATTTGTGCTTGCGGAGCCTAATGGAAGCTGTGATCTCGCTCTCGCTAGGATCCAAAAGGTAGGGCTGCAAACGGTTCAGTTCGGCTCGATTCGGTTCGATTTTCTTGAAAAATTGAAACATTAAGGAAGCACCCCTGAACCGAACCGAAACTCGCTCAAATCGAATTGGAACCGAAATGAAAAACCGATTTATTTCGGTTTGGTTCAAATCAGTTTTCGGTTTCTTCTTCACCTTCTTCTTCTTCTTTTCTTTTTATTCATGGCCCAATTTTTTATTTTTTCCTCTTTTTTTCTTTCTTTTTTGCTTTTTATTCCTATAAAAATATTTTAGTCATTTATGCTATTCAACTATTTATAATTTCGATTACATATTGCTGAATCACCATTTCGAATAAGATGAAAGTTAAATAATTCTTTTTTTATATTTAACGACATTTATTTTCTAGATTTGAATCTTTACTATCAAAATGTGAACATATTCATGATATTCTACATAAGAGAATCGTCGATCTTATAAATTAAAATAAGTTGAGTGATTGTAAATATATTACAAATTAAAAACTCATTATTTAAAATTGAAAAATGAAAAAACAAAATCACATATTTAAACTAGGTTCCGACCAAAAAAAAACTAGGACATTTGATATCATTAATATAATTTGTGTTAGAAGGCTCTTCCGAATGAATAAATTCAATACGTCATTCTAAACAAGATTAAAGTTAAATAATTCATTTTAATATATAATCACATTTACTTTATAGATTTTGAATTTTAATGCCGTGGCGTATTTGTTTTTTTACTGATGGGCCAAGTGAATTTCGACTTTAATCGTCGTCGCATATGTACCACGCCGTTTTTTATAGTAAATAAAGATACTAATACTCTAATATTAATTTCTCATCCATTCACAAAATCCACACCTCTCTAAAATATGCCTTTAGACCATAAATGACACTATATAAACTGTATAATCCATGCAAAGTATAGATGGGTATCCTAGACCTTTGAAATAAGTCACATTCTAATAACAAACAAAATAACAAACCAAAAACCCTTCACCAGATTATAGAACCGTCACTTCATGCCCAAGCCGACGACTTTCAAAACGCAAAAGCCAATCTTACTCTCGACCACTTTCGTCAATATCGAACCGCGTATCAAAATCCATGCTTTCTATATCGCTCAACTCAATCGCCGACCTAGATAGTCAAACATGGGTATCTCTCTCGGACATTTCCTCAAACACCTTCCGGGTGAGCATACACGTTGCATAGAAAGGACCTACAAAATATGCACTTCTCGAGCCTGGCAAAAATCACAACCTGTACAAACACCTGTGGATGAACTCAGCCTCTGATGTAAAATATGCACTTCATTGGCGTGGGTGAAAACAAGAAGTGCCACTTTAATGCAATAGAACCAAGAAAAAAGGAAGTTCTTGCAAGAACAATTCATATATTTGATTACATTAATTCTAATGTCAGAAATTAATAAGCCCCAACTCTGCCAAAAGGTTCTGCTTTGTGATGTCGCCTCTCAGTCCTCCAGGTACAGGGTTAGTTGATGAGAGCCTTTCTTCATTTTTTGGTGAATACGACAAGATAAACAATAGTAATTAACGTAAGAACTCACACTTATAAGATGAATACTGAGGCCTAATGTCAATTAAATAGAAGTTTAACCAAGATACTATTTAGATTTTTCCCAGCAGAACACAATCAAAACTGGCTAACCTAAAGGAACCAAAAAGTCCCTATTGCCTTTGTCCCATCCTGCAACTTTCACAAGCACAAACGGTTCCAAGTTTCTAAAGCAACACAAAGCTGGAAAGAAATTACAAAGAAAAGGTGTCAACATTACTTGTTAGTCATGAATATTCTCAAAAACAATGCCAGCAGGACCAGAAATTACAGTTTCAGAAAAGAAAAAAAAACTTTACGGACCTATACGGTACAAGTACCAGTTCTCTATTTTGTGAAAATGAAACCAGTATTGCAACAGGTTTGATCACATGTTGAAAGCAATTTCCAAGTGAAAACAAGCTCCTTAACTTTGAAAACAATACGACCAAACATGTTTTCAAAATATAAATTAATGTTTAAGTCTCTTATTTTCACGAACTAAAATGTTTCAAGAAACAAAAGGCTGTTTTATTATATTTTTACCGAAAAGATTAAACCAAGCAGACGCTGATTTTGACCAGTTCTTTTGTAGCATCAAACTCCAACTCAGTGCAAATGCACCTAACTTCAAATGGGTTTCTCATCGTCCTTTCATCGAACACCTTACGCGCACAACCGAAACTTCACTCGAAGCTTTGCACGCAGCAATAAGTTAAGAACAGCAGCTACAACCTAATGGTTCCACTGCGCTGACCTAATTCCAAGAATCAATCTCGGGGCACGAAATCATGCCGACAAGAACTCAATCAATCCGCAAGCCCCTCGCCCCCAAAAACCTCCTCAAACACTCGAGGAACGACAAGACGATACAAAGAACAAGAAGCAGCAACGAACGAAGCAACTAACTTGCCGCTCAATCTCTGGAGCAAAAGAAACGACGGAGCCGAATCTTGAACGCAGCTGCCGATGTTCGCTTCGAACCCGAGTTCCGTCGTCGCAGAAGGACAAATTGTTGGCGAGCTCGTGTCGGGAGGCTTTGATCTGCGGAGCTCCTCAGTAGATTGCGTCCCTCGATCGCAATCTACCGAGCGACGCAGGAGTCGGTGCTGAGAGAGAGAGCACCAGATGTAGGAGTCGGCGCCGAGAGAGAAAAGCACCAGATGCAACGCGAGCGAGATAGCCCTAAAAGCCTTTTGATTTTAGGGTAAAAACCGAGGTGTTTAGTTCAGTTCGATTTGATTCGACCTTATCCGAATCGAACCGAAAAAAACATTAATTAATTTTGATTATCTAAACCGAACCGAAATGCATGAAATTTTCGATTCGGTTCAGTTTGATCCGACCTGATCCGAATCAAGCTAAAAAAAATTAATTAATTTTGATTATTTGAGTCGATTTTAAAATCGAATCGAAATACATGAAATTTTTTGTTTGATTCATATCTCAGTTCGATTTTTCGGTCCAGTTCTGACACCTTTACTGGAAGGACTCTTTAGGCCGCCTCAGACTGGCCACGTTGCTCGCTGTGAGTTCCATAGGCGGCTCAAGAAGGACGCCGAGGCTTGCGAGGCAGTTGAGAGCCACGTCCGCGAGGAGAAGGAGCGTTGCCAAGCTGTCAGAGAAGTAATTCGCTGAATTGGACTTCGTTTGACAGCGCGCGATTTCGTAGTTTTGGTCATTTGGATATAGAGGTGGCCACGGGCCGGTTTTGGCTCGGTCAAACTCGGGACCGGCCCGTTGACCGGGCCAGCGGTTTCGAACCGGAACCGGCCCGTGGCCTACGGGCCCGATTCCGGTTCCAGAAAAATTTGGAACCGGCCCGGAACCGCCGGTTCCAGGCCCGGTTCCACAAAAAAAAAAGCGCTGCAGCAGTCGAGGCGGCCAGTAGCCTCGACCTCGCCGGCAACTGGCGAGGCCGGCCTCGCCCGACGCCGGCGAGGTCGAGCTTCACCAGATCTGGCGAGGGTTCGACCTCGCCGGTGTCGAGCGAGGCCGGCCTCACCAGTTGCAGGCGAGGTCGAGCCTCGCCGGCGTCGGGCGAGGCCGGCCTCGCCAGTTGCAGGCGAGGTCGGCCTCGCCCGACGCCGGCGAGGTCGAGCCCTCGCCCGATCTGGCAAGGCCGGCCTCGCCCAGCCCAGGCGAGGGCGGCCCTCGCCCGACGCCGGCGAGGCCGCCCTCGCCTTAGGCCGGCGACCTCCGCCGGCCCCTGCTATGGCCGGCGGAGGAAGAAAAAAAAAAATCTGAACCGGCCGGTTCCGAACCGGAACCGGAACCGTCAGGGGCAGTTCCGGTTCCGGTTCATGCTTAACCACGAACCGGAACCAATTGGTTCCGAACCGTGGCCATGTCTATTTGGATATACGTTTTGCGACGGATTATTTGAATGAAGTCTTTTGCCTTTTGGGATTCGTGTCAACAGAGACTCGGGACGTGCAAGTGACATGATACATCCTCAAAATTTAGAGATTTTAAGTTTATTTACTTAGCCTAATAGACTTGATTCAAAATTATTATGCAAAAGAGTTTTGGACAAATCACTTATTGCATTCCCCAGTTCACGGTCAAGCGTACATTGCAAGTTGATATCGAACTCGTTTTAAGCCAATTTCGTCACTCGATTTCTCATGGTTAATTTGTACAAGCTGAGCATTTGACTTTCACCAACTCCCCCTCTCGAAGCATTCCAAGTTCAAACTATCAAAAGTAAAGTGTCAAGTGTGATGTCACACTTCACGAGTCAACCAAAACGTCACTGCGAGATACACCTCTCCCATTTCTTATTTTATGCACTATCGGAAGCTATAGAGTCTTAAGCTTGGGCGTGGTTGATTTGGTATTAGTCCAGAGTTAATCTTATGGAAAAGGTGAGTTCTACGTCGAAATATGATCACACATGCAGCAAGTGTGGGATTTTTAGGGTAATGCTAATGACTGAAGGAGGTAGTTGCACTGATTGCTTCTCTCCGTACTTTTATTAATGGAATAAATGCATTAAAAGTCCTAACACTCGTCATGAAAGTGCAATTCAGTTCTAAAATTTTCAAAAAATTCAATTAAATCTCGAAACTTTCAAAAAGTTCAAATGACAGGTAAGTCTGTATCGCTACTGGAGAGAAGCTACACGTACCTGTGTTGCCTTGAAGTCATTCGAGGAAATCGAGCTTGGCCTTGTTGCCTTTAAATCTGATGGCCGCGTTGTCATAGGCAAAGGCTGCTGCTTCGGCCCTGTCGAAAGTGCCGAGCCGCTTTGATCGGCCCTGTATCTCAACACCCCATTTGCCTCACAGTCTTCGCCTCACTCCTCTATAATGTCTTCTCATCATCTGTTACTCTCTTCACAAACATAAGCAAACCAACAAACGGAGATTGGTTAATTAGGTTAAAGGGCGCGACGTGAGAAGCATGATGAAAGAACATAAAAAAGAGAGGAAAAGTGCCCAAAAAAAGTCCTAAACCTTTTGCATTTGTGCCAATTTAGTCCTAAATCTTTTTTTATTGCCAATTCAATCCTAAACCTTTTGCATTTGTGTCAATTTAGTCCTAAACATTTTTTTGTATCAATTCAGTCCTAAACCTTTTGCACTAATATCAATTCAGTTATAAACCTTTTGTATTTATGCCAATTCAGTCCTTCCGGTCAATTTTGGCTGAATTTTGCTAATGTGGACAACTTTAATATTTTTTTGATCGTTTTTTGAAATTTATTTCTTTTTTTTCTTTTCTTTTTTCCTCCATTCCCTCCTTCCTCCAACCGGTCGCCGGACCGACGATCGGCCAAAGGCCAAAGGCTGTCGCTGGCAAGGCTTGCCCACGCCGGCCACTGGCGAGAATCACCCTCGCCAGCCATTGGCGAGGGCGGCCTCACACTGGGCGAGGTCTGACCTCACCGGCCACTGGCGAGGGCAGCCTTGCTCTAGGCGAGGCCCGACCTCACCCGATCCAGTGAGGTCATGCCTCGCCTAGCCACCTACAAGGCTCAACCTCGCCAAATCCGGCGAGTTCAGGCCTCGCCCTTGCTAGTGATGGCGAAGGTAAGCCTCGCCATGACTAGGCGAGGCCCGACCTCGCCGACGGCTGGCATAACCTCGCCGAATCTAGCAAGGTCGGGCCTCGCCTAGCCATGGCAAAGCTCGAGCCCTCGCCAACAGCCTCCAGCAAGGGCCCAAGCCTCGCCTAGCGTGAGGCCGCCCTCACTAGTGGTCGGCAAGGTCGACCTTGCCGACCTCTGGCTAATCGCCAATCCGGCGACCGACTGAAGGAAGGAGGGAGGGGAGGGGAGGGGAGGGGAATAAAAATTCAAAAAATATTAAAATATTATTAAAGTTGTCCACATCAGAGCCAGTGACCGGCCAGTTGGCGTTCACGTCAGTAAAATCCAACCCATGCTTGTATTGCATCTTACCAATTTTTGATGAGTTTTCCAAACATTTTGAAGTGTACATAATTGCTATAATTCGAAGAAAAGCTTTATCAAAATAGATCTCAATCTTGGCGATCTTGACCTGAGGGTGTTGGAGGTGCATAATCTCAGATTAAACCTATCTGATGCAAACAGTCAGATGTCCTCACTTTCATTCATCCAAGCATGTGTGTTCACATAGACAAAGAATTGCTATTGTCACGCCCCGAACCTCACGAGCGCGCAACATCCTGCAATGGTCATTATGATGTGACGTCCCAGGACGCGTCGCCGACCCAACATTTTATCTTTTGATTACGCATGCGGAAGCTAAACAAAGATTCACCCAGACAATAACAATCAACAAGGATAGATAGGAAAACGGTTTACCACATTGAAATTAAAACACCATCTTAACATTTACTTGATTAACCCCTGGGAACATTATTTCTTACAAGCCCACTTCAGGCATTTCCAAAAAGTCTACAAAAAGGTGATAGGCTGGGGTCAATCTACTTCACCAAAAGTCAGCTTCCAAGCACCCCGAACCATACTGGGTGCATCAACATGCTAAGGGCCTGAAAAATGTTTAACAACCACAAATGAGATAAAAATCTCAATAAGTTAACGCCTAAGCCCCGTTTAGAAGGACAACTCACCTCGGGGGTCCCTAAACAGGCAATACAGCATCATCAGCAACATTATTAGACAACCACAGGCATCCTTACCTCGCCTTGGCACATACGTTGATGAATGCATATGTCACATACTCGAAGCATTTAAAGAGATTTTTCCATGCATTAATGCATCACAGTCGCGCGTATCTCGATTATAAGGTAAAACCCACTTGGGCACGTTCCATACCATACCTAGCAGTTTCTACCCATAATCAAGCACTATGCATCACACGTATCCAGTTATTACGCCCCCTCGAGGCCACTGCACATCAAGCGATCTGCAGCAAGATGGCAGTCTACCAGTATAACCGGGCTCTGTCCCGTCCCGTCGGGCATGGCTACGTCAAACGATCTACAGTAATACGGCATTCCAATACGGCAACATCAAACGATCTACAGTAAGATGGTATCCCGTAAGGAGCATCGAGTCCGGCCTCGGGCCGCGACAAGGCATCTGGAGTATCGGCAATCTAGATAATCTCCAGGTATCCGATAAATCGAGTATTGTCAAGCAATCTACAGCAAGACCCGATAAATCAGGTATCATCAAGCGATTTACAGCAAGACGGCTCCAACGTGTGACCACACGAGCACACAAACATTCAGGCCAATTCTTATCTTTTCATTTAGCCCATGCATCCATGAATCGTGCTCACATCAATGCCACACAATGATAACAAGTGGTCATACACGTAAAAGGTGAATCGACTTTGTGAACCTCATTTTAAAACATAAATTTACAAAAGCATTCCACATCGGATCACGGCCAAATAAACATCATTAAAAGGCTAGATAAGTGCGGTTACTGTTTCTATTAGGCCGGCAATCGAAAGCCAAAGATTTCAAGTAAAAACTGGCAGATTATGAAGTTCTAGTAAAACTGGACAGATTTGCATAATTTGGGAAATCAATTTCAAAAGCATGTCAAACGGTTTCTAAAAATTATAAGATTCGAATATGTTATGAACAAGACCTTCAAAAATATTTTCCATGAAGAACACAATCCCAAAATCCTTATACAAAGATCACTTTTGATGGCTCGGAAATAACCCAAAACTGGTCCGCTTGAACAGGGAAAGTGAACAGCAAGAAATACTCGTTTTACCATCCAAATCCTTTCAAAACACTTTGAAATTTTTATATGTTGTAGACATGGATTTCATTTACAAATCTTGTGAAGGAAGTATGGTCAAAATCGAACTGGAAATTTTTATAAAAATCTGAGAAGGCATGAAGGTCACGGAATCTTCAGTATAAAACAGTTCTGATTCGGTAAGAAATTGGACCTTCGTGTAACCCATTTGAGCTCAGAAAAATCTGAAATTTAAATATGTTATAGATCAAGATCTTGGGAACAACTTTTATGAAGAACACTTTTCAAGATTCTAACCACAAAATGCTTTATTAAAATGGGAAACCAGGAAGATACAGTAAAATCAGTTCTGAAATCAAGATAAAAATTCTAGGAAACGCCTTCAACTTTGAGATCCACCACTTCTCAGCCATGAAAATACTACACCAAGAGTTCAAATCAACATCCAACATTTATTTCAACTTAGCCTAGCTATCAAGACTCGCCAACGCTCATTTTAGAAGTTAAAACTCACTAAAACAATCACTAGCTAAACTACCCAATGCAAGTTGAACATCCTAAACAAGGGATTAGATGTTAACTTACTCGTCTAAAAGAGACGACAACGCGAGGACGACGGCAACGATACGAGTTGTCCGTAGCAGCCTCGGCTTGACACGGCAAGTGGCAAACGGCGGTGAACGGCACACGGCGATCTACGGGGCTTAAGGATGGTGGCGTGAGGTTGTTGGTGGGTGAACGGCGGTGATGGGGTGATTCAGCTGAGAGAGAGGGAGGGAAGGAAGGCGTGAAAGGAGAGAGAGAGAGTGACATGAGAGAGAGAATAAGAGAGAAAGAGGGTTTAAATTTAATTTAAGATCAATGGTTGAGATTTGTTCTTGATGCCCAAGCAAAGATCAAGGGCTAAGATGTGTTCTTGATGCCCAAGCAAAGATCAAGGGCCAAGATCAAGCCTTGCTCTCTAAGTTCCATCCAACGGCCAAGATTTAATCTAACAAAAAGGTTTCTAGAAGGGCAAGTTAGCAAATAAATTTCGATAGTCAATTCGTAAAAATTATGAGGCGACGTCCTATAATTTGGGTGTAATATCCTTGAGCATTCGACACGTAAAATCGGATCAAAATTCATGGTTGAAATCGATCAATCGCAACTATAGTTTATCTCGAACTAACGGGCGGCTGCTTGAAATAAATTCTTCGATAGCCTTTCCCCTTTGGTTAGTATTCCCTAGGTGATCAGGCCAGAGCGAGAATTAACTAATAGAGCGTCGATGAAATCACCATTTCATAAATCACCAAATTTGGTCAAATTTTCAGGATATCACAGCTACCATGTTGAAAACAGCTCCTGTACCAATGTAATGGGCACATAAATTGAACCAAATCACATTTTTCCACCATGAAGTCTCTGGAAATGATCTCTAGCGAACCCAAGGTCCCAAACACCCGTCAAGGTCCTTTTTTCCCTTTACTTCACTTCACAGAATTCTCCTCAGAACTCTCTACGGACAATGTGAATTTTGACAAATCACTTCACAAATGTCTTCCTTCGTTTAACTAACTAGATAAAGGAGACAATCAAATGCATTAAAGTTTAACACCAATTGGCAACCACAAACCTGACGCCAGAACGCCAAAACGTTCAACCTGACTGCGCAACCAGGCGAGCTATACACATAGAGCGCGGCGACACCATGGAAAATCTTGAACGAGAGAATGTAGAACAGGCGGCACTCGAGCGTGTTGACAACGCCCTGAAGGAACGGCTCCTTGGTGAGGGTGCCATCGCCAGTGCTGGAGACGGCAGCCCAGAGCTGCTTCTCAATGCTGGCCCTATTGATCCTGAGGTCGTTGAGGGCCACGATGGCGGCATCGATCTCTGGCTTTGAAACCCTGCTGGCCTTGAGGGCACGGATGGCGCTGCCCAGGGCGTTGATGGTGGCCTAATTGTCGGCGAGTTCTTTACGAAGCAAGTCACCGGTGAGGTCCATCTCGGGGGAGGTCAGAGAAGGAAGGAGATGGCGAGGGGAGAGAGAGAAGAGGCGAGAGATGGAGAAAAGAGAGGCAAGGGAAGTTGATGAGGCGAGTCGAGGAGTGAAGAATAAGAAGAAGATGGTGGTGGCATGCAAGTCCTCTAGGAGATGCTCAGTGAAAAGGGAGTGAGTTGGGGACATTTTTGGGATTCTCGCGATTTTTAATGGAAATTACGCACAAGAATTTAACGTCTGGCGATCTTACTAAGGAAAACATAAATCGAATAATACCGTTCGCCTTCGTATGACGAAAAATTCATACATGGTGTGTGCTTGAACTTAGTTGTGTTACCGTGTACTCTCACATGTCAATAAATCATTAATAAGTGTGTATGTTATTTGTTACTTAGATGGTGGATCTAATAAAAGTCCAAAATGAAATGATTTTAATATATATAAGTATATTATATCAGTCTTCTATGAGTATTTTCTTTAAAATTGTCAATTGCTAAAACGAGGCAAGAGAACCCTTCTATGCCACGTCTAGCGATATGGCATGTCTAATCACCAAGTAAGAGTGAAGAAAATTTGTAGCCAAAAACATGAAGTTTATAGAGTGCACTGTTTTGTGTGGGATTGGATTGGAGAAAATTAGGGATAAGCGTAGAAATATGACTCACTTGGTTGATGGCTAATTGTGGACTTACGTTTTAAATTGGGCCGATGGAGGACTTAAGGTTTTAAAGCCCATGATCAGGTTTCAAGGTCGTGAAATTCAGGCATTAGAAATTATACGTGGCAAATGACCAAATATTTCACATGACAATCATGTAGGTATTTCAGCTCTTGAATTCCATAGATGGCGAGTTTGAGATCTGCTTGGAGCTTTTATTGAAGTCTTCGGTTATTTATTTATCAAAATAAAATCTTAATATCTCAATTGACCAATGGCCATATTCTCAAAGTTTGTTTCCAGTTTCCACATTTGTCCAAAGACAATTAGAATCATCAGTTGCAATTTTCAAATAAAAAATACTGTGAAAAAGTGATCACATAGATATTTGAAAATTTTGCTTTTACATTTTAAGAAAATAAAAATGTCAAATGTTCATCTATGTCAAGTCCAATAGCAGATTATCACCTGCATTGGTAGTAAAATTATCTGGAAATAATAATATTACCCCTATATAATTTACTAAAATAATAGATTATCATTAACTTTACCAATTTCTGATTTCTTGTGAGACGAAAATTAGGTTGAGGTAATTGTATCATCGGATACAAATTTGGAGTTTTTTGTGAGAAGGAAATTGATTTCGGATAAATATAGCTTGGGATACCGGTTTGGCATGTGTTAGCGTGAGAAAAATGCAGATCACATATTTAGCATCATATTTATACCAAAAAAACAAGTTTGGAGTTTTATACCCGCGCAATCCTAGTTATAATTTAAAACGAAGATACATATAAACAAGCTAAGGACATTAGTATGCTAGTACAATCGCCCTCAAGTTGGTGTGCAAAAATCGACGATACCTTTTACTTCTTAGTTGCGTCGTTATAAGACTTGCAAGTCACTCGACGATATTATCAATGATACTTATTGCTCTGTTTCCTAAATCAAAGTGTTATTAAATGTGACAGCGCATAATGTGTCGCACTTAATACACTCGCAAACCTTAAACCATGTGGATTTCAAATGGAGTTCGTCAAATAAAAGGAGAATGCATCTTCCATAGTAGTCCTCAACATAATCATCCTTCCACATATACTAAACAAGGACGAGAGGAAAAAGATAAGCTGAATACTAAAACCACATTCTGTTTATCCATCCGATAACACAAAGCACTTCTTGAAAGTTGGGCAAGTTTCTCCAGCTCTCGATTTTTCTGTCACAGATGCCAAATATAATCAATAATGGCTTCAATCCAGATAAGACGCAAGAAATTGGTTAGCAGGAAAGGGGCAAGTTTTACCTGCTGAACAAGCTCCTACTCACGTCGTGCAAATGTTCTCTTGAACCAAAGCATGGCGATCATCATTGTCATTGAGAATTTCTCGATGGCCCAGTCCATCGCTCGAAAGTAAGAGACCCTCCAAGATCGATTGAAGTGCAAGGTGCCACAGAATCCCAGAAACCCCATCGTAAACCCAGGTCCCAATCCTGCGTAGAACCAATTGTGGATGTCCAAATCGTGTTCGCTAGGCTTACCTTCACTAGAATTACCACCATCACGCCCATCACTACCGGGTGGCTCATCTCCAGGACAAATCTTCGGAAGAGGAGCTCCACAGAGTCCGTTGTTGCCACGATAAACAGATTCATCGTCCACAGTTCGTAGATGATTACCAGATGGAATAGGGCCAGAGAGTCTATTGAAGGACAGATTGAGATGACTAAGGAAGTCCATGCTGGATATGCCCGAAGGGATGGTACCTGACAGTTTGTTCTTGGAAAGATCAAGAGATTCAAGGTTTTTCAGGTCACTAATGTTTAAGGGGATGTGTCCACTCAAATTATTCCGAGAGAGGTTCAGATTTTTAAGTTCGGCGAGCCTAGTGAACTCTTCTGGTATCTGCCCATCCAACATGTTTGCTGAAAGATCGATTGAGAAGAAGTATGAAAGCGCATATCCATATATTTGGCTGGTTCCCTTTGTGTCAACCATGACATTGACATCCATAACCGCCGGCCAAGCGTCATGATGACGCACATAATCAACCATAGACAAGAAGCCATCAAAACAATTGGGAATGGGTCCAGAAATCTTATTTTGTGCTAGGCTCAATAAATGGAGATAGCTAAGTTGGCAAAGTTGTGGAGGAATGCCTCCAACTAAGTGATTTTTCTCTAAATTGATCACTTCCAATGATTGAGAATATTTCCCAAATGGAGGTATCCTGCCCGTGAATTCATTGTCGCTGAGATCAAGGACCATTATTTGTAGATTTGACAAACAGTATGGGATTACTCCACCAAAGCCATTCCTCTGTAGGCTAAGAAAGAGTATACTCTCAAAACGGCACAAATATCTCAGAATCTGGCCATTTAACTTGTTGTCCCCAAACGAAAAAGCACGCCACACTTGCGATTCTCCCCAACATTGAGGAAGTCTCCCAGACAGTTGGTTTTTTGCGAGATTTATATCGGATAGATTTTTCAACTTACACAGAGAATTCGGCACGCCACCAGTGAGATTATTACCCCAAAGTGTCAATGATATTAATCGCGGCATCCTATCTCCGATATCTTGGGGAACTTGGCCTCTAAGCATGTTGCTTGAGATATCCAAATATTCAATGCCGGAGGAAATGTCGTAGAGCCAATCAGGAATGTCATCTGAGATGCTCGCATTTGACATGAACAAATTGGTAATGTTCCTCTGTGTTTGAAGCCATTTTGGAAATTCTGATCCCACTTTGCAATTTGACAAACATATGTCGCGAGCTTGGAATGGTGGGATCCAGATAAAGCTCACATTCAATATGAGCTCATTGGAGGAAATGTCTAACTTGGTCAAGCTTTTGAGCTTTTGAAAGTGAAGTTCACTTACAACTCCATACAATAAATTATGGTCAAATTGGAGCTCCTTTAAATTCGATAATTGCCCAATACTCTCTGGAATGGTCCCGCTCACTTTGTTAAACCCTAGATCCAACTTTATTAGAGATGATAACTCCCCCAAATTGGCAGGAATAGAACCGGATATTGAGTTCATTGAAAGATCGAGGTACTCTAGTTCTTTAAAATCTCCAAATTGATTTGGTAGGCCACCACTAAATTCATTATTGGAAGCATCGAAGATCTTCCACTTACTTTGTATGCAACCGAGAGGACCATCTGAGATGACAGAAATATTCCCATTGAAGCGATTACTGCCTAATCGTACCACTTGCAATTTGCAAAGATTGCTCAAGTTTTTTGGAAGATTACCTTGTAGCAAATTTTGAGACACGTCAAAGAAGGCAAGCCTTTGATTATTCTCGATGATTGCCGTAGGAAAAGGGCCTTCCATATAAAAGTTGACAGATAAATCAATATGTTCTAGCTTGCTCAAGTTATAGATCCATGGCGGAATAGAAGCATTTATAAAATTGCCTTGGAGATCGAGGAATCTAAGAGAGGTGAAATTGGCCTGCAAAGAACTCGAAATATCTTGCAATCGACAGTTGCATAATCCCAAAGATTGCAAAGATGGAAGCATGTTAATGGAACCAAACCAATCTTTGACCTTCGAAAGGCCAACACCTGACATGTGCAAGTATTTCAAGGAAGATAATTTCGACACCCAAGCAAGATCATTCGAGGTTAAACAGCCCAAACCATAGCCATTACTAAGATCCAAGTACTGTAATTTAGAAAGGTTATTGAGTTGCTTAGGAATATCTCCATCAAAGCCTGCATATGAGAGATTAAGATACTCCAATTTCTGAAGAGAAGCAAAGAACTTTGGGATTTTCTCAGTTGAAAAGTCGTTGACACTGAGGTCTAGATACTTCAGATACTTCAACTCAATTAGAGAAGAAACTATGTTACCTCCCAGCCTGCACTTATTCTCTTCAATACATGAATTATGAAGATCAAGCTTCAGGACATGACCGGTCTTTTTGTTGCATTCAACTCCTTCCCACTTGCAACATTCCTCACCAGCCCACGATGATAAGCGTCTCCAAGGATCAGTGAGTCCATGCTTGAACTTTAGAAGAGCTTCCCTCTCTATACCAATACAGCTTACATTGGTCGAAGCTTCATACTGACCGAATTCGATAACTTGAATGACAAAGATTGTGCATACGAGGGTAGACACAAAACCATCGAAAGACGCCATAGGCTCTTTAGGACCTGAGATCAAGTATTTCTTTGATCGTGGAGATAAGGATCTTGATTCACTAAGAAAAGAGTCACTCTAAAATGTTATTAGGGTCAATTTCTGATCACTGTCAATCGTGCATTCCAACTTTCCAAGTCATGCCTTCCAAGACCCGCTTTCCAAGTCATGCCTTCCAAGACCCGCCAAACGGTGAACCCATCAAAATCAACCCAAACTATGTGTCATCTTTATTCTGTAATAACCATCAAAGGAGGACGGGGGTTATTGCCAGAAACTTGTTATTGCCGGTGTCGACCATCCGCCTCACTCCAATTCATCACGAAGTAACAAGTACTATGAAAACTAGAGGGGTTAGTAACCTTCATCTTTTAGCAAAAATGTTAACTCTCCTTTTATTTAGGGCATACATCCAACAGAGACTCTCTTGAATGCGGAAAGGAGGAGCCCAAGACGCGCAAACATTTATGACAACTTCATTAAGGAAAACTGATAGCACGGTCAAGCTCTCAGATTTGTAAAGTGGATTTCGCTTACAATGCCATTTGTTCGAGATGCCTGAGACATAGCTCCCCCACTATAGCGGGAATATGACCAGAAATTGAGTTCCATGACATGTCAAAGAATCAATTAGAAATTTCCAAATTGAATGGGTAAGTGACCACCGAAATTGTAATTAGAAACATCAATATTCTTCAAGTTACTTTCGTCCACAAACCAAGGCACCGTCTTTGGTGTCGGAAATCCACCCACTTGAGTAACAAAAAGTGCAAATAAGAGCTTAGATTCTGAAAGCTAGTTTAGGACGACCTAGCTCTTCGCAATTTCCTAGCTTGGCTTTAGATGAATATATTAAGCGCTCGGTTTCGGTCAAACGGATCTCTTGGTCTTGATTCACGATAGAAAGGCACTAAATCTTTTCCAAAGCCTGAAGCATGATTCGAAATTTCCAAGTCAATGCCCTCCAAGACCCGGCTTGTCAAGCCATCTAAGTCAACGAGACTCCAAAGTCTGTGAATCGTTTTTTTTTTAACACTTTCAATTATCTATTTACGACTTAATGTATCTGCTAATGTAGAGAATTGAAAACGATTTGTTAGGTGTACTTCATGTAGCGCATAGCCATGCTAGAACTAATGCCATCTGTGACATTTGTCAATGAGTGATGGTAGCTTGATTTTCACATGGATCACTCGATCCATGGTGCTTGTGCATGAAAAAATAATTCGACTAGTGCGTACACGATGTGTGTGAAAAAGAGTAAAAGAGCGCACAGTCAAAGCCATGTGTGCAAAAAAAAAAAAGGAAAGGATAAGATAACTTTAATTATGTAAAGAAAGTATTGAAATATTATCCCACGTTGCTTGATAACAAGTCATAAATGGTCTACATACCCATGTAATCTCCCTTGAACTTTCAATTAAAACTTTTGGGTTAAAATTTCTAACATGATATTGGAGTTAGTGCTCTCACTTTCACAAACGTGCGTCCACCCCTAGTACTATATTTATGGACTTGAGTAACTTCAATGAATAAAAGCAAATTAGGGACTAGGACACTACAAGTGCCAAAACTTGTGTATGGCGCTCACTTTAGTGCCAAAAGTTTCTGCCGGATCACTTAAGTGCCAAACTTTTTGAAAAACGATCACTTAAGTGTCAACTCCGATAAGTTTGGTCGGAAATCCGACGTGGCGTTTTTTTATTAATTTTTGAAGCCGATGTGGCTCGCCGAAGGATGACTCAGCATGTACCGTCAGTATTTTTATTTTAAATAATTTTTTTCCTTTCTTTTCTTTTTTTCCTTTTCTCCCCTTGCCAGTAACAAGCGAGGTTGGCCTCCCCAGCTACTGGTGAGAGATGGCCTCACCAGATCTTTGCAAGGCGACCCTCGCCGGCGACAGATGAGGCCGCCCCTCGCCAGTAGCTAGCAAGGCCGGCCTTGCCCAGATCACCCTCGCCAGATCTGGGCGAGGCTAGCCTCGCCTGTCGTCGGCGAGGGTTGCCTCGACCAAGTCTGGCGAGGCCATTCCTTGCCAGCAGTTGGTGAGGCCGGCCTCGCCCATGGCTGGCAAGGGGCGGCCTCACTTGTCACCGGTGAGGGTCGCCACGCCCAAGTCTGGCGAGGCCATCCTTCACCAACAGCTAGAGAGGCTAGCCTCATCCATGGCCGGCGAGGGGAGGCCTTGCCTATCACCGGGGAGGCCATCCCTCGCTCATGGCCGACAAAGGGCGACCTTGCCTAGCCCTCCTCGGGCTTTGCCGGTGGCCGGGCTGGCCACCAGCAACTGCCCGGCGAGGGGAGAAAAGGGAAAAAATTATTTAAAATAAAAAATGCTGACTGTGCATGCTGACTCATCCTCTGGCGAGCCACATTGGCTTCAGAAATTAAATAAAAAATGCTACATCGAATTTTCAGCCAAACTTACTGGAATTGGTACTTAAGTGATTATTTTTCAAAAAGTTTGGCACTTAAATGATTCGGCGGAAACTTTTGGCACTAAAGTAAGCGCCATATACAAGTTTTGGCACTTAAGTGCTATCACTTTCATGAACGTGCGCCCACCCCTAGTACTATATTTATGGATTTGAGTAACTTCAACGAATAAAAGCAAATTACTATCGAATGTACAGTGTTAACTAAATTCAAATATGGAATGTGAAGACCATATTGATTGCATGTAAATTAGCTGGAAATTTTCAATTCAAGGTTTGTCGATATTATAAAAATATTTATTACGATACACATAGCAAGCATTGGTATCTATGAAATTCTTTTGCAGAAGTGCATTATTGAAATACTCCCACTGAATTTGCTACACCATATAATAGAGATAAGTTTAGGTACGTACCATTCAATTATATTAACTAAAAGGGTAATTAACTTTCCATTAACCATGTAACAAAGGAAATAGCAAGAAAATATATACTACGCAAGTAGCACTGGCATCACG
Organism: Syzygium syzygioides; assembly: GCA_031216285.1. Lineage (NCBI taxonomy): Eukaryota > Viridiplantae > Streptophyta > Magnoliopsida > Myrtales > Myrtaceae > Syzygium > Syzygium syzygioides. The sequence continues at coordinate 29,487,705 of CM062248.1, read as the reverse complement.
CCAGTAGTGGCCACGAGGGCTAAATTTTTCAAATATGAGAACGACATTTCGCCTGTTTTTTGACATCCTTTTTTTGGATCTAAGATTCAAGTTGGAGACGCTCGAAACAGTGTAAACCTTTCACCGAGAGTATCAGATTTAGAACGATGACTCATTCTATTTCAGATAGCTAAGATGAAGTGCAGCAATAGTATTCTCAATATTCCCACTCTTCCAAACCCTTTCAAGCTTCATTGATCCTCTCTATATAGAAGTCTTCAATTATCTAATTGGAGACTCTGAGAAAGATCAAGAGAGCGGCTTGAGAGTAGGTGGAAGCCTTTTGCCCGAATCGGGATTCCTATACAATCATTTCCTCCGACGTCTGTAGGTTTCCTAAAATAGAGTCTTCTACAGTTGTCACTTCACTAATTCTTGGTCTGAGACAAAAAACCGTCAGTTTCTTTTCATATTCTTTTTCGGTTTTTATTATGGATTCCAGGCTTACAACGGCTAATTTTCTGAACGGTCAACGGTCATCGTTAGTCGAATACCTCAGCATCAACTCATCATCAACACATGCACATTATCAGCAATTGGTTAATGATCTTCAGTGGCGATATTGGTGAAATGACGCACGATTGCATATTAAATTATTCTTTTTGAGTTTATTAGCATCCAAAGACTTCCAAGGGCTCGAGATTGACTCTGGTACATTCAAACCACTATGAGCAACTTGTCAAATTGGCACTTGTTCTCCAAATTGTCACTATTTGGGTTCCTCGTCTTTGCTGATATCTCAGATAACATCGATATTTGCATGATTATCACATCATTTGCACTTATCATAGTAGATATTAGCATAAAGGATGGTTTTAGAATCATCAGAATTCCATAGAGATGTTTCCGAACAACAAACGTCGCCATGGATCAGTATGGCCATGCTGGAATTTCAGAAGAGCTTCATTCTCTATACCAATACAGCTTACAACGGTTAAAGCATTGGAATGACGGAATTACATTACTTGAATTACAAAGATTGCCCATAAGAGGGTAGACACAAAGCCATTGGAGGATGCCATAGGTTCACTGGAACCTGAGAACAAGTGTTGCTTTAATCATGCAGATAATGGTCTTGATTCACCATCAAAACGGGTCACTACAAAACATTGTGCAGGTCATTTTCTGATCATTGTCCACCACCAAGTCATGCCTTTCAAGACCTGCCAAACGGTCAACCCAATTAAAATCAACCCAAAATAAATAGGGCCGCACTTTTTCCACAATTTCTTTGGCTAAAACACTTCTCAATATAGTGTCTTGACAATTATACCCTTCATAGGTCCCACTTTTACTATGTGTTTCCATAGCCTTTTATGGTTTCCTTCTCTTCGTTTCTTGTGGGTCCCACTTTCCTTTCCTTAATCTTCCCTCCTCTCTCTCTCTCTCTCTCTCTCTCTCTCTCTCTCTCTCTCTCTCTCTCTTCAGGCAATTTCTTCCTTTTTGATACTCTAGGGCGGCGGAGTTGAGGAGGATGCGGAGCGCAAGAAGTAAAACACCACCTCGAAAAATAGAATGAAAAACCACAGCTTGAAACTTCAATTCAATTATAGACAAGCTTCTTCACCGTGTTCAAGTAAAAAACTAGAAAACAACCCAAGCTGTAATACCACCTCGAAAAACCAGAAGGAAATAGAGATACGAAAATTTCTCCTCCTTAGTACAGGGAATTAGCAAGTGGGGTCAATAGAATTTCTTTGAACTCAAGTCGGTCTTCCAAAAAGAGAAAATGAAGGTTGTAGCAAAATGCTTTAACTCCTCGTCATGGCACTTGGCAGTATCAATCACTTAAGGGCAAGAAGCAATTGGATCAAGATATAAAGAAACAGTACTCCTTGAACCTCGCCATGTTCACACGGACTGTACCTCGACCCTCACCAATCGCACTATTAATGGCGGCAGATTCAAAGTGATATGGAGCTCCTGAGCTTTGATCACCGTCACATGTAGGTACCACAGCTTTGGAGACTGGTAGACTTTAGAGTGAATGTGAGCCACGTGTGGTCGTGAGCTATTTTAGCCTATTTGTTAGGGATTTTTATTGTATAAATATCTTCCTAGTATAGAATCCTTCCTTTTGTATATCTCCTTAGTAGGGTTATCATACGTCCATATATATATATATATATATATATATATATCAGGTTTGAGTCTTGTAAATGTACAAAAAAATATTCATTGAATACAAAAAGGAGAGTTTTCTTCTTCATGGTATCAGAGCCCTTGGGTTTCATCCTTAGAGTTTTTTTGGGCTCGCATTCTTTCTCTGTTGCACCGTCCGACGTACATCTTACCCGATCCGACGTGCGTCTTACCCGATCTTCTTCATCGCAATTCAATTTGCGAAGCTGATCTCATGGCCGATGAACAATCGAGTGTTACAACTGACCAAGCGGATACTGGTGCCTCTGCTACCGCCATACTGGCAGACCTGACTGCTGCGATGAAGCAGCTTTTGACCCAGCAGGCCGCACCGCCGCGCGTTGAAACTCCTGTTGCACCGATTGCTGTCAAGCTTGATGGCAAAAATTATGGCGTATGGTCCCAGGTTGTTGAGATGTATGTCTCGGGCAAAGACAAACTGGGTTATTTGAATGGTGATTCTCCTGAGCCTCCTCCTACAGATCCATCTTTTAGACAATGGAAGACCGATGATTCTACGGTGAAAGGTTGGCTTATCAATTCTATAGACCCAGTCTTGATACCAAACTTTATTCGGTTTCCTACTGCCAAAGCCGTATGGGATGCTGTGGCAACGACCTTTTTTGATGGATTTGACACCTCCCAAATCTATGATATTAAGAGGCAGATTTCTCGATTGAAGCAAGGCGGTGGACCCATCGAGAAATATTACAATAATCTTCAAGGCCTCTGGCGTGAGATTGATTTCCGCCGTCCTAATCCTATGCAATGTCCGGCCGATATTCTGAAGTACAATGCCATTGTCCATGAAGATCGAGTCTATACTTTTTTGGATGGTCTCGATGACCGCCTGGATAATGTTCGTGCTGATGTTATGAAGATGGATCCCTTTCCCACTATTAAACAAGCTTATGCCCGAGTCAGGCGAGAGGATATGCGCCAATCTGTCATGCTCTCCAATCCTGTCGAGGTCACCTCGGGTTCCGCCATGGTGTCACAACGCGGCAAAGGTGATCAGTTAGTGCTCTCTGCCCGGGGACCTCGACCTAAACCTGGTATGCCAATTCAATCCGAGGGATGCTCTCACTGTGGGAATCCTAAACACATAGCAGCATCTTGTTTTAAACTGCATGGTTATCCGGACTGGTGGGATGATTTTCAGACCAAAAAGAAGAAACAGGGCTCCCAAAAGGGGCGGAATGGAGGGCAAGCCTCCTTAGTGACTAGCAGCTTGTCATTAATTCCCATGGAGCCTGAATCTGCTAATGCCGAATCTCTTGAAGGTAATTGTGGGTTTGTCTTTGCTAATGGACATGGTGATGGTCATCATGGGTGGATAATTGATTCTGGCGCTACAGATCATATGACTCCGGAATCTGGTGATCTTCTTACATCTACTACACCACGTCGAGATCATATTTACAATGCTAATGGATATAGCTTTCCTGTGACGGCTGCTGGGCGTGTGTCTGTCATGCCTTCTCTCTCTCTATCTCATACCTTGCTTGTTCCTTCACTGTCTAATCGTCTGTTATCAGTTGGACAGCTTACTAGTGAGTTGAACTGTGTTGTCCTTATGTACCCTAATTTCTGCCTGTTTCAGGACATTCTCACGAAGGAGATTATTGGGAGTGGTACTAAGAGGGAGGGGCTGTATTTCGTGGATGAAATTACTTCTGGACGGACCTATCATTCTCGTGGACAGTTAGCTCAAGAGAAGGAACTTTGGTTATGGCACCGTCGGTTAGGTCACCCATCTTTTGGGTATTTACGGCATTTGTTTCCCAAGTTATTTCATGGTCTATCGAACTCTAGTTTTCAGTGTGATACATGTATTTTGGCAAAGAGCCATCACACTTGTTTTCCTCCCAGTTTGAATATAAGTGCTACTCCTTTTTCCTTAATTCATTCTGATGTATGGGGTGCGTCTCCTATTACTACTGTATCTGGATTTCGATGGTTTATCATCTTTGTTGATGATTGCACACGTATAACTTGGCTATATTTGATGAAACATAAGAATGAGGCTAAAGATATCTTTCAGACTTTCCACCGTATGGTTCAGACTCAGTTTGGGGCCAAACTTCAGGTTCTCAGGTCTGATAATGGTGGCGAATACTTAAGTAAACCTCTTGCAGCTTATTTTCAAGAACATGGTTTGATACATGAAACTTCTTGCTCTCAGACACCTCAGCAAAATGGTGTTGCTGAGCGCAAGAATCGCCATCTTCTTGAAACCACTCGAGCACTCTTGGAAGGTAGCCATGTTCCCCATCGTTTTTGGGATTCTGCCGTAGTCACAGCCGCTTATTTGTTGAATCGCATGCCTTCCCGCATTCTGAGCCATCGCACGCCAATGCAAGCACTTGCTGCCCATGTGTCTATTCCTTCGGTTCTTACATTGCCTCCTAAGGTGTTTGGGTGTGTCGCTTATGTCCATCTTCACAAAAATCAGCGGACCAAACTTGACCCTTGTGCAGTCAAGTGTGTGTTTCTTGGTTATGGTCCTTCTCAGAAAGGGTATCGGTGTTATGATCTTGCCGGGAAGCGCATGTATGTCACCATGGATGTAACATTTATTGAGACGGAATCCTATTTTCCTTCCCCCCAGTGTCCTGTTTTGAGGGAGACTAGTTGTGAAACCAGACATTGGTGGGAGGTAGGAATTGCAGGAGCGATGGATGTGTGCTCACGGCAATGTGATTTTGAGGCAGCACGTGATTCTGAGGCTGCTGAGGCTGAAGGTTTTGAGCTACTGCCGCATGATTCTAAGGCTGCACGACCAGACAACACTGAATTACGACATGAGTCCGAATAGGTATCAACAGATGCACAACTGCAACAGCCCTCCTTATCTTCGCCCTCTTCGCCCTCTTTAGTACCACTCCAAGCTCCTGAGAATGTACCTGAGGTAAGTACTTCTACTGTACTTGATTCTTTTGAAGATACTGATATGCTTACTGGTTATAAGCTACCCGATAGGCATAATAGGGGTAAACCACCGAATCGATATTCTCCAGATGTAGAGGACCGCCGGTCTCGATACCCTATTGCAGACTATGTGTCTGCTAAGAGGCTGTCCACACCACTACAAGCCTTCGTGTTTACGATTTCCTCAGTTCAAGTTCCAAACAGGGTTGAAGAAGCCATGAAGGATCCGAAATGGCTTCAAGCGATGGAGGCAGAAATGGAGGCGTTGGAGAAAAATCGAACTTGGAAACTTGTGGAACTACCAAAGGATAAAAAGCCGGTTGGATGTAGGTGGGTGTTCACAGTCAAACATAAGGCAGACGGCACTATTGAGAGGTATAAGGCGCGACTGGTAGCTAAAGGGTATACACAGACTTATGGGGTGGATTATCAGGAAACATTCTCTCCAGTTGCAAAGTTAGACACTATAAGAGTGTTGTTATCTCTGGCTGCAAACTTGGACTGGCCTTTGCATCAATTTGATGTGAAGAATGCATTTCTTCATGGAGATTTAGAGGAGGAGATCTATATGGAGCTTCCACTTGGATACAGATGTGTAGAGAAGCGGAACATGGTCTGTAAGCTGGAAAGATCATTGTATGGGTTGAAGCAGTCCCCTCGTGCATGGTTTGGTCGCTTTAGCTCAGCTATGAAAGGGTATGGATACTCCCAAAGTAACTCAGATCATACTTTGTTCTTAAAAGGTGCTCAAGGAAGAATGACAGCTCTTATCATATATGTAGACGACATGATTATTACAGGCAATAATAGTGCAGAGATTATGAGATTGCAGGAATTATTATCAAGGGAGTTTGAGATGAAGAACTTGGGAGGTCTGAAATATTTCCTGGGAATCGAGATTGCTAGGTCGAAGGAAGGGATTTACTTGTCTCAGCGGAAGTATGTTCTTGATCTTTTGGCTGAAGTTGGCATGCTAGATTGTAAGCCTGCAGACACTCCTATGGTGCAAAACTGTAAGCTTGGAGAACACCCTGATCAGACGCCTACTAATAAAGAGAAATACCAAAGGTTAGTAGGTCGATTGATTTACTTATCACATACACGTCCTGATATTGCTCATGCAGTAAGTGTGGTAAGTCAGTTCATGCATGCACCTAGTGAGGATCATATGAGTGCTGTGTGGCGCATCATTCGATATTTGAAGTCAGCCCTAGGAAAGGGGTTGCTATTTGCAAAGAATGGTCACCTTGAAATAGAAGGTTACACAGATGCAGATTGGGCTGGAAGTGTGACAGACAGGAGGTCTACATCAGGGTATCTTACATTTGTGGGAGGCAACCTTGTTACATGGAGGAGTAAGAAACAAAAGGTTGTAGCTCGGTCTAGTGCAGAAGCTGAATTCAGAGGTGTAGCAAAGGGGTTATGCGAACTTTTGTGGCTTCGAAAGCTGCTAACTGAGCTCGGGCATCCACCAGGTTTGGAAATCAAATTGTTTTGTGATAATAAAGCAGCCATAAACATTGCTCATAATCCAGTTCAGCATGATAGAACCAAACATGTGGAGATTGACAGACATTTCATCAAAGAGAATTTAGAGGCAAAAGTGATCCAGTTACCATTTGTCAAGTCTGAAGACCAGTTAGTTGATATATTGACAAAGGCTCTGTCAAGTAGAGAATTTCATTGCTCACTTATCAAGTTGGGTATCAAAGACATCTTTGCACCCACTTGAGGGGGAGTGTGGTCGTGAGCTATTTTAGCCTATTTGTTAGGGATTTTTATTGTATAAATATCTTCCTAGTATAGAATCCTTCCTTTTGTATATCTCCTTATTAGGGTTATCATACGTCCATATATATATATATCAGGTTTGAGTCTTGTAAATGTACAAAAAAATATTCATTGAATACAAAAAGGAGAGTTTTCTTCTTCACCACGTACAGTGCCTCCGAGCTCCATGCCTTGGGTGCCATTCTAGATGGAGAGATGGATGTCGCTGAAGACGCGACTCTTCTTCGCTGCATCGCCGCCCTTAAGGTGGTACCATAGTGGATCTTGTGAACTGTCTGACGTATCGCGGGATCGGCATGTCGGAGAGGCCGAAGCAGACGCCGCCCAAGAAGGTCTCAAACAGCGAGTCCCAGTCAGTGATCTCCAACATGGAGCCTTGCTGATTCAAGCTTGTTGTGGCCTCACAATTTTGATGATATCACCATCTGCATCCTCATCAACTTTACCTGAGGATACGCAGTTTACAAAAAGCGCAATAGGAGAATTGCCCGCAAAAGAGAGAAGGAAGAAAAAGGAGGAAATTGGGACCCACAAGAGAAGAAAGGAAAAATTCCAATGCAGAGTAGCTCTTCAAATGTTGAAAGGTGTGATGAAGGGTAAAATTGTCAAAACACTGCATTGAGGAGTGTTTCAGCCAAAAATGGTGTGGAAAAAGTGCTGACCTTTCAGAAATTGGTTATTTCCATTATTTTTTTTAATAATATTTGAAATAGTATACGCTGACTGCTATGTATGTGGCCGACAAAAAGAAAGTGGAAGCACGATTAAGAGAAAAGCAATGGGCATGAATAAACGAAAAATTAAAAACCAAGATGACAAGTGGTTGACAATGACATGCAATGCAAGAATTTATTTGCAAACAGAAGTCAGTGTGCAGTCGAAGCAACCTGGTGGGCATAGTGGCAATGTATCACGGGATCAAGCGGTTGCCCCCAAAGTAGGAGAATTTCAAGCGAAGTGTCACAGACGTGGTTCACTTCTCTTTAAGAACGTAAAAGAGGCTTAGGGGTCATAAGGAAACAAACAGACGTGCACAAATCAATACTCCGCCGAGAGTCTATCCATTCAATTTCCTTGTATTTTTGCTTCCTTCTACATTTTAATTCCTATAATTTCCTTTTAATAAAAAAAATACTTTTATTTCAATATCTTTTAATTTCTTCGCAATTTACATTTCATGGCACTTAGATTCGCAGATTTATCACTCCATCCATGTCTCATTTGTGCACATTGTGCTTGAGTGTGGAACTGTAGAGCGATTTCGTTCGCTTTCCAATCATCTGAAGTTCAAATGTCTTAGAATTTGTCAATTTTTGTCAACATTTGTTTTCGCATGCCCAGGCAGATCTATTTTCATTGACAAAGAGCTAGTGTTGTGTGCCATGAGTAATAGAAAAAAAATTAGAAAGAGATCTACTTACTAATTAGTTTGGTGGGCACATGTATTATTTTATTGAGATTAAAATATTCAGGTAACGTGAAATGTACTATTATCATGTAATGCATTTATTACATACAAATTTAAGTAACATATCACTATTTCTTACGTAGATGATATTGTTCTATGTTGTTAGTTTACACCGGAATTATAATAGCTTCTAATATAACACCGTCTATACTATTGATAAAGTAAAGAGCACTTCCTACTTTTATGGGTACTCAATAATTTTATTTCTTTTTTGACTAAAAAAAATCATTTTATTTCTTCCTCAACTACACTCAATTACTAAGGGGTAGAGCATCGCTCTATCAAAAAATTATACATTCCCAATCAAATGTTGTATTGGCTACTATATGGAGACTTCCTATCTCCATATTTTTGAATTATTAGCTCTATTTGCAATACTGGGGAATGCCCCTAAGCTGTTGTACTTCATTGGTTTTATGATACTTACATTTTATCCAAAAAAAACTATACTCAATTACTTATTTTACATATCCAAAGACAAATACGTAAATTTATAATTTTATGCCGTCACTCATATATTTCAAAGTTTGAATTCTAATCTTTTCGATCCTATAATAACCTCCCAAAAGAATTTCAAATATTCAAATAATGTTCTCTTTACATATGTACGTATGTGTACAATTTATTTGCATTTTTTTTTCTTTTTGCCAATCTCTATGCAACGTGCATTTTTTTTTTGGTGTGAAATGTAAGTACCATTCATAAGTTGACGTACAAAAGCTTAGGGGCATACCCCAGCATTACAAAGAGGACTATGATCACGAAAAAATGGAGTGTGGGAGTCTTCATATATTAGCCAATATTACATTTGCCCTAGAAGGTCTACAAGTTTTGTAGTGCGAAGCTCGCTCTCTAACAAGTTTACGGACTTTAGCCAAAATGATGGAGGCATCATGTGACTTGTGTTGGAGACGTCTATAATTACACTTCATCCAGATGCAATAAATGGTTGCTAGGAAAGATACCTTGAGAAGTGTAGCTGCCAGATCCTTGCCTTTGGTAGCACTTATCATCTGTTCGAGTTCTTTATTCCATCTTCCTATATACCGCAGGATCCCGTATTGTGCAAGGATAGTATGCCAAATGCTTTTAGTCCAGGTGCATTGGAAGAATAGATGATCTCTACTTTCCATATCAAATAGACAGAAATTGCAATGGCTATCTATTTTAGGCTTCCAACGTGATATGATCTTTGTTGTGGGTAGTTTGTCCCTGCATGCTAGCCAACTGATAAAGTTGTGCTTGCTGATATCGCATTTCCAGATCAATTGGCACCATTCCACAGTTGGTCCCGCCCTCCTGGTTTCATCATATATCTCTTGGCAACAATATATTGGCTTAGATATGGCTGAAGCTAAAGCCAGTCGTAATTGAAGGATACAATGCCAACTCCATGCCATGGTATCCTTGATTTCAAGCTGCATAATCGGGTTTCCTCTACATTTTGCACTATGAACTCATTTACTCCATAGGGAAGATGACAGACAATTTATGAGTTTCCAAAGCATGCGGCCAAGCAAAACTTTATTCCATAATTTGAGATCAAGCAACCCTAGTCCTCCTTCCTTTTTTGGCGAACAGACAACATCCCAAGCAACTTTGTGAGATCCATGGCCTTCTGTATTTCCAACCAATAAGAATTTTCTAATCTTCGTTTCAACTTCATAAATAGTTTGCTTTGACAGTAAAAACATTTGCATCCAAAAAGTACAGATGGAAATAAGTACCGATTTTGGGCATAGCTAATATGCATGCCCCAACCTTCTATTTTTTTTTTTTTTTGAAGATTTTATCGATTAGACTCTTACAATCTGCGTGCATGAGTCGTCTTGTGACAAGCGGGACTCCAAGGTATCTAATAGGGGTGCCAATGGGGAAAGGCGTGTGATCCAATATAATGTCCTTTTCCATCTCGGTTAACCCAGAGAAAAAGATTTTGCATTTATCTAGATTGAAGTGTAGTCCCGTGCAAAATCACCAAGTGCATCTACAAGGCAAATGACTGAATCGGGATCTCCGTGAGCAAAAAGAGCAACGTGCATTTTTTTAATTGTGTATTTCTATCAATTTCATGTATTCAAATATATTTTAATAGGATGGTTTTGCTTAATCTTTAAAATGTTGCATTCTTGCATGCATGTAAGACGTTTGCTCCTTTGCTAGTTTCATATAAACAAAGGAATGGCCTAAGAAAAGAAACAAGAACTCAGCATCGCGCGATGTCCATCCCAATCTCTCAGAGCCCAACTTGCAGTACGAGTATAACGAGCTTAGTTCAGCCCAACGTCATCCTCGTACATCAATTTATCAATCAAAGTTGTCGAACCTAAAACACCTGCACCACATTCACATATATCATTTTGAGCTGGAGCTTATAAGTCAATTTCAAATTGGCTCGAGCTCCGCTAAGCCCGGTCTCAATAACACTTGGGGGCGCAATCAAGAGTGACATGTCACACCTTACGTGATTCACTCACCTCAATCCTCATTTGTTTATTATTAGTGTCAGTTGTAATCCATATGCCTATTTGTCCCACTCTAAGTGGGTTTGATTTGAATTGGTGAAGGGAATTTGTTTTTCTGATATATTTTATCTTTTTTTATTCTTTTTAATACTTTCTTTTAAAATGAAATGCTACAAACTTTACATATTTACCTACGGACATTTGATGCTAATACTAAAATTAATTGCACATCTATAAGCATATGTTTTTTGACATTATACTTTACATATTAAAGTTGGACTAGACAAGTAATTTTGGGGACAATGTAATTTTCCTCTTAGCCAAGTTACTCTTTCTTCTTGTCCTTAGGTTTCCATTTCACATGTAATTTAAGAAAAAGCTGATAAATTTAACTGATACATATATTGATAGCCAAGGCCATACAAAGTCATACCTATCAAGAACTCGCAAAAAAATATCCACGCATATGCATATAAATATATATTTAAATTAATCAGTTGAGAGATAGAAAAAATCAAAGATGTGAACTATTTAGGAGAGAAATTCATATAGTTATCTGACGAGGGAAATTTGTATTCAATTTTGGAAATTAAAATATTTGTGGGATAAGCTGGTAGTTAATTGACTCTATAACGGTTTTCACAATTTTGTTACAACACGTTAACATAAAATATACTAACAACAAGCATGGGCTTTTCAAAGAATTCTATGAAAGTTTGTTGAGATAGGACATGCTACAGGATCGACTCATCATCATTCTCATAGTATTGTTCATTTAAATTCTTATTATCTTGAATTTTCTTACAAGAATGATCACTTATCTCGTATTTTGAAGAGAATGCCTTATTTTAATAATCAGATACGTTATAAGTGAAGTATCTCTATATATGATGTCCCAACGTAAAGTACCGAATTTTTCGTAGTTGGTTGACGTAGAGCGATGGTGAGACTGCATCGGTTGGCCCCTACAGCTTTCTCATCATTTCAAAAAGGCTACTTAGAATGGCCGTTGGGCCTGAGTTGTCTCATTAAACTTTTGAACTTTCAAAAGATTTTGTATTAATCTAGAGGTTGTGACCATTGGGAGACGATATCATTGTACTTGCTTGTTTATGTATAGTTAAGCAAACTTATCTAAGTTAATCGAATAATACTTACTGTAGATGACATGCTACACGATATTATCGATCCAACCAAATGTTTTAGCCTTTTGTGATTCCCAAACATATGCAGAGAAGGATGGTGTTCAACTTATTTGGACGTCATCTGAGAATTGAATCTTCTCACGTTTCACACACTATATGCAGTTTCTCTATGAATGTTTCATGTCGTCACAGATTATGCTCACGTTTATGACTCTCTCAACTACTTTAAAATCTGAGGTTACATTTTACAATAAAAGATTATGACAACCAACAAATATTGCACAAAACTCCAAGAGAATCGCGAGCCCATATTTGATCAGTCGCAAAATGAGCATGGGACAAAGTAAACAATCAGTGACCGATGGTGGACGTATGCAACCTAGTTATAATCCCATGTTAAGAGAAACTCCTGAAAACAGATAATCAAATCCAATCGTATTAGTCTGCAAGCCCGAGACATCGTGTGCCCGGGGCTTATAGAGTCTTTGTTTGACACCGATCCGATCCCCACGCGATCAAATGCAAATATATTTACATTTGGCATAGCTGCTTGGGTTTTAACTCATATATTATCTTGTCTACAAGATTGATGGAGAATTCTATTGGGCAGAAATTCACCCACTTAACATGAGTTTCTTGTCATATAAAATTGGGAAAATACCACCAAAAACTTCAAATTATGCCACTTGTGATAAATTTATCATGAATTTTTTTTTGTGACACGAAAATACTCAAATTATGCTACTTGTGATAAATTTACCCTGAATTTTTTTTTGTGACACAAAAAATCCTAAACTATGTCACTTGTGACACATTTACCCCATAATACTTTGGCCATGGGCATTTTCGTCTTTTGCTTTTTCTTTTTTTTTTCTTTTCTTCTCTCTCTTCCCTCCACTGGCCATGGCAGAGGGAAGCCAATGAGGGTTGCCTTCATCGAATCTAGCGAGGGCGACCCTTGCCGGCATTGGGCGAGGGTCGCTTTCGCCTGGGAGGGAGAGGGCAGCCTTGTAACAGCCTGAATTTCGATGTAATTCCGGGATCAATAAAATTGATATTATTTCGCATTTCATTTTAGTGAGTTTCGGCCAGAGCTAATCACTCTCGGGATACTAACCAATAGGGTATTGCTAACTAGAAAATGATACGTGGACCAGGGACCCGATCGTGAATTGGACACCGATCATGAGAAATGATAAGAGATTGTTTTTGGCCAACGCGGGCCGATCTTAGGAAAAAGTGATAGATGTGGTTTGGCTAAGGCCAACGTTGTGCAATCAGATCGCAGGTGATTCTGTACGACTGAAAATACACGTGGCCAACTAGTCATGAACTTGAACCAAACGATCGTGACCTTTGGAACTAATGATAATTTCTCATTTTCTCAATGGTCGGGACCTTTATGACTCGGATGACCCTAGGTCGATACGCGTAAGCCCTAAACAGCCACCCGATAGTGAGAGACCTTGAAAATTGAAAGTAGCAAATTTTGATCACGAAATTGGGACCGAATTTTGATGTTGATTTTCGATGGCTTAAGAGACAATTTTTGGAAATCTGACGTCATATTATGTTGGCCACATGCGTTTGGAATTAGTATGGCTAAAAATTGGAATTTCGGTCCAGGAGTGAAAAATTACGATTTTGCCCCTATGGGCGCCGACGTTAGTTTTTGAGGTCGTTTGAGGTTATTTTCGAGACTGATGACATTTTGGGGTGGTCACACACATTTAGAGTGGTTACGGATAAAAATAGGAATTTTGGCTTGGAAGTGAAAAATAATATTATTTTATTCCCGAAACTTTGCAGTCAATTTTCGAGGATTTAAGAGGCTATTTTCGCGATTCCAGCGTCATATTATGTTGGCCACACATATTTGGAGTTGATTTAACCAAAAATTGGAATTTTGCCCCAGGATTGGAAAAATGACTATTTTGCCCCTAGGCTATTTTTTATCTGAATTTTTTGGAAATCATTTGGGATAATTATTGATGGTTATTAGCTGCATTATTAGGGCTAAAGACCCATTTGCCCCTCAATTATTGGATAGGGTTAAATTAGGACCGTAGGATTAGGGATATTTTGGTCAAAACCGTTGGATCGACGACACGTGTCATCCCTAGCCCCATATATTTGACCAAATCAGACCAGTCTCTCTCTCTCCCTCTCCGGCGTCCGTACAATCCGTATGGTGTCCGTACGCCATCGTACAGCAGTCGCGCCAGCCGCCGCCGCCTCACCGGCCACCGTCCCTCGCCAGTTCGTAGTGTGTCCGTACGACGTCCGTACCGTCGTCCGTACACTGGCTGCCGTGAACCGTACGCCATCCGCCTGGAATGCTGCCGTCGGTTCCACTGTTCATCAGTAATCGGCCACCGTTCCTTGTCGTCGTGGTCTAGAATTACGTGAGTATACCTCTTAAACCTGGATTAGGACTAATAGTGCATTTTTCTGGACTGACTTAGGTATTATTGGTGTATTTTGGACTGGTTTAGGTAGTATCAGTATATATTTCGGACTTGATTGAAGACTGATTGGCGGGAATAAAATCCGAGGAATTTAGTGGGATTATTATAGATAATTATTGGGCCCGGATTGAGGAAATAGCGGCTGTCCATATTTTTTAGGAATGTACCGGATTATATTGGACAGCAAGAATTATTAGCTGAATAGCCAGAATTACCCAGATTGATTAGCTGTTGATTGATTGGTGATTAATTGTGCTTAATTGTGAAATGTCATGTTGCGTGCTTGTGTGGCTGAATCGTGCGAAGTGTGATTGGCCAATTGATGGCTTGAATTGTATAATCGGAATTGGGACACACGGTATTAATTGGCCAAGTGAGCATGCTATTTATAAATTGGGCATTGTGTAGTGGCTTTGATTTGATTAAGTGCATGTACCTTGCTGATGCTCATATTGCATTTTTCATGGTCACGCATTGTGTATGCCGAGAGTGGGGCATGTGATGAAATTGTATGGAAATGCATGCCTGCCGTGAGCATGTGATCACCTAATTGCCCAATGCTTTTTATGCTAAGTTTAGATAAAAATTGGCAGTGTGTCATGTGATCACTTAAAGCCTTCGGGTCATGCCGTCCTCATGCACTTTGTAGTAAGATGATGCCCAGCATGTCTGAAAGACGACCAGCCCCATGTACTTTGTAACAGGCTTTGGTTCGTAAGGAAATCAATATTGTGCCTCATGCACTTTGTAGCAGGCTAAAGACACTAGGCCATGTGATGCATTTTTACGCTGGCCACAGAGAGTTGTGGGCCTTCGGGTTGGATTAACAATTGTGGGCCTTCGGGTTGTAATAATAAATTGAGCATTTGCCAGTATGCTTGTGTGGGCCAGTGGGCCGAGATGTGATTTTGGCACAAGAATAGCATAAGCATGCATAAGAATGCATAAGCCGTATGTGAATGTGCAAGACTCGGTGAATGGTATGTGATTCGAACACTACTGAGCGTGAGCATGCGTATGACGTATGTGTGATTAGCGTGTTCGTGTATGTGAATTGAGCATTATATTGAAATGCTAACCTACAGGGGCAGCTAGGTAAGTGACTAAGGCCCGAGGGCCTAGGTCAAAGAATGATTGTGATTGATATTGCTTTGTTGACTGTATTATACCTATCGGGAGAATGCATATTAGCCTAGCCTAGGTTTAGAAGTTGTATTTGCTGAGATTCGTCTCACGGTTGTAATAACCCACATTTTCAGACCCCCGGCTTTGAGGATGGCAGGTGTGCCAATTCGTTTTGGGAGGAGCCCTAGCTAAATATGGTGTTGACCGCCGTGCCTCGTACCCTCTTTTGGTTGGTGGTTATTGGCCCGTTTTGGCTCTTATAAATGTATATGGGGTAGACATGAATATTGTATATAGTTTGATAGTAACGAAATGTATATGTTTTTAATATGATGGTTTTAGTACTGTGCTATCCTTGGTTATCTTGTTTGTGTACTGGTGTATATATATATACGTCACTTCCGCATGTGAGATGTTTATCTGATGGTTGGGCATTGGGTCGGCGACGCGTCCTGGGACGTCGCATCAAATTCAACCTCGCCTGAGTCAGGCGAAGCCGCCCTCACCAGATTCAACATCAGGTGAGGGCTACCCAACGCCGGCGAGGGCAACCCTCGCCTGAGTCGGGCAAAGTTGCCCTCGCCAGATTCGGCGTCAGGTGAGGGCTGCTTGACACCAGATCTGGCGAGGGCAGCCCTCGCCAGATCTGGTGAAGGCAGCCCTCGCCGGCTTCCCTCCATCATGGCCGGCGGAGGGAAGAGAGAATAAAAGGAAAAAAAATAGAAAAATGAAAAAGACAAAAATGCCCATGGGCCAAAGTATTGTGGGGTATCACAAATGGCATAGTTTAGGATTTTTTGTGTCACAAAAAAAATACATGGTAAATTTATCACAAGTGACATAATTTGGGGGTTTTTTGTGGTATTTTTCCTATAAAAATAGATGATGCTCTAATGCTGAATCTGCAGAATACTGAATCTGCATACCACGTGTTGTCAGTATTACATAATATTTTCACTTAAGATTGGGATTTAGTGGAAGAATGAAGTGCTCTCTCTCTCTCTCTCTCATTTGAGTTTTAGTGGGCTTTGTTAGATCCGTGGCCCACTTGGACTTGCTGCCTACGACAAGTGGGGGTAAGGCCCGCGATACTTACGTGTGCAATGCGTGCATGCAAAAGACAGTGATGATGATGTAGCTATTAATTTACACATTTTCCCACTAAATAGAATATTCATAAAGTAACTCATTGACAATTTTTTTGGGGAAGAAAAAAATCATAATTCCTTAAAATTAGAGTTTTTTTATATAATTGTAGGAAATTGTCCAATTGGTCCTAAGCCTACTGTACAAATATCAATTTAGTCTTAAGCTTTATAATTTTATCAATTTAATCGTAAACCTTTTGGGAAACTTCAATATAGTCATTCCGATCAATTTATCGCTCGTAATCCAATTTCGAATGCTAGCTTAGTATTTGTTTATTGGTGTGTGAGATGATATATCCTCAACCATAGAGATATTAACTTTATTTACATAGCCTAATAGACTTGATTCAGACGTATCATGCAAAAGAGTTTTCGACAATATTACTTATTGCATTTCCCAGTTCACGGTCAAGCATACGATTTTTACTAAGGAGTCTCATGATTGGCTTTTTACAAGCTGAGCATTTGAATTTCACCAACTCTTCCCTCTCGAAGCATTCCAAGTTCAACCTATCAAAAGTTAAGTATCAAGTGCGGTGTCATACTTTCAACACCACCCCCCCCCCCAAAAAAAAAAAAAAAAAAAGAGGATGGTGTCATACTTCACGAGTCAACCAAAACTTGGCTTCATGTGAGATACCTCTTCCATTTCTTATTTTATGCACTATTGGAGGCTATAGAGTCATAGCTTGGGTGTGGTTGATTTGGTATTGGTTCAACGTTAATAAGGTGAATGTCGAAATATGATCACATATGTAGCGGGTGGGATTTCAGGGTAATGCCTGAAGGAAGTAATCGTGCCGATTGCCTCTCTCCACCTTTTATTAATGAAAAGAACTGCATAAATAATTTGTGCCTATCATGCGGGCATGAATTTGTTTTCATTCATTATAATGGCCTAGTTCTAACTTTGCAAAGGGCCTGGGTCGCGATCAGCCTAGTTCTAAATTTGAATTTCGAAGAATCACTTCACAAATGTCATCAAACGATTCCCTTCGCCTAACTAACTAAACTAGGAGACAATCGAACGCATTAAATTCATAAATAAAAATTCGGCCTAGAAGAGAAAACTAAAACCTTAAAACCAATTCGCAGCGACAAACTATTATCGGCTAAAGCATCTGATACTATGTACACCAATTCAACTCAATTCCATGACTAACCCGACGCCAGAATGCCGGTGCAGCCGGGCAGGCTGTAGTCATAGAGCTCGGCGACACCCGGTGTAGAACAGGTGGCGCTCGAGCATGTTGACGACGCCTTGACGGAACGCCTCCCTAGTGACCGCACCGGAGATGGCGGCCTGGAGCTGCTTCTCGATGCTTGCCTTATCAATCTTGAGGTCATTGAGGGCTGCGACAGCAGCGTCAATCTCCGGCTTCAGTGCCCTCCTGGCCCTGAGGGTGCGGACGGCACGGTGGCCTGCTTGTCCGCGAGGGCTTTGCGGAGCGAGAAAAAAACGACTCTAATTCGTCCATCGCGGGAGAGATCGGGGAAGGAGAGAGAGAGAGAGTGGAGAGACAAGTGGCGAGAGATGCAGAAATGCGAGCCATCGAAGAGTCGAAGGAAGTTGATGAGGCGAGTCTGGTGAGGAGTAAAGAAGATGGTGGTGGTGGCATGCAATTCCTCTCGGCGATGCCGAGGGAAAAAAATAACTGCTGTTTAGGGTTTTTGGAAAGGGAAGGGAGTGAGTTGGGCGATGTTTTTGGGATTCTAGCGATTTTTACTGAAAATCATGATTAATTCCACGTAGGTATTGGACAGCTACACACAAGCATTTAGTCAAGAAAAAAAAAAGAAGAAGACTATTATAGATTCACCGTTGAATATATTTGTTTGGGGAAAAATGAATGATTTGAAAATTATTTCCTAAAAATGATCGTTTATATCGCATACAAAATAGATGAAGGAAAAATATTTTTACCGTCCACAAAAATTTTCAGATATAAAATATTGTCAATAATGAAAAAAAATTCATTGCTTAATTATTTCAAACGATACAAGTAATTATTTTTAGGAAAATATTTTTCAAACTATTCATTTCTTGCAAAACAAAGGGAGTCTTAGTGTAACAAAAAATTTACGTGTTCCCTGTTAAATGGGTGATATATGTACTTGAACTTAGTTGTGTAGCGGAATGATTCCACATGTTAATAGTTCAATCATGAGTGTGTAACTTATTTGTTACACTGACAATGAATCTAATAGGAGTCCAAAAATAAAATAACTTTAATCCATATGAATACATTATAGCAATCACTCTAAGTATCGCATTTAAGTTTATCACTTAAGATCGTCGATCGCTAGGGATCGCTAGAATGGTTTGTTGCCCTAACCTAGCGATATGGTATGTCCAATTATCGTAGCAGTTGGAAAAAAGCTAGGTTGCCTGAGTGCATTGTTTTAGTGGGTATTGGATAGGAGAAAATTAGGGATAAATGTGAAAACAAAACTTACTTGGTTGATGGCCAATTGAGGACTGTGGTTTTAATTTTGGTCAATTGAGAACTTAAAGTTTAAAAAGGCCACGATCAGGTTTCATGGTCTATTTATTAAATTCAAGCATCAGAAATGATATGTGACAAATGACCAAATATTTCATGTGGAAGCATGTAGGGTTTTTAACTCTTGAACATTGATGGCGAGTTCGATATATGATTGGAGCTTTTTTTCAAATCTTCCTGGGTTCAAACTCGTCCATCGGTGATTTAAGTGGGGAATCGTGGCGGTGGAATGCTGCACTAGCCCCTCTCGAGGACTAGTCGTGCATCATCGCCGGTTTATAGCTGAGTCATGGCTTGCCGGTCGCGCGGACACCTCGATTATCAAAAAAAAAAATCTTAATATCTCAATTGATCAATGGTCAAATCCTTTAGTTTGTTTCGCATTTGTCTAGAGAAATCATTAATCAAAATATTGACTGACAATCATGCGTGGAAGTAAACAAGCAAGAAAAATCAAGAATACTGTGAAAAATGTAATCAATAACTATGGTAAGTAAGTTTCAAATTGTGTTAAAAAAATTGGATAGGCAAATTATTTGGCCATTTAATTATTAGTAAGTTAATACAGAAATAATGAGTTTATCTATGTCAAGTTCAATAACAGATAGTCCTTACCAAAAAAAAAAATAACAGATAGTGATGAACAAATATATTTTACTTCTATTTAATTTGCCAAGATAGTACATTATTCTTAACTTTATCGGTTTGGGATTTTTTGTGTGACAAAATTAGTTTGAGATAAACGTGTCATGAGATGCAAGCTCGATATTTTTAGTGAAATGGTTATTAATTTCAGATAAATATGACATAGGGTACCAATTTGGCATATTAATGGTTAAGTGTGAGAACAATTCAGGTAACATAATTAGCATCATGTTTATAACGGTAGAGTTTTATAACCGCACAATCCTAATTATAGTGTAAAATGAACAAACATATAAACAAGCGAGGGAAGTTTGTATCCTAATACTCGCACTCAAGTTGGTGCGTGAAAATCAATGATGCCTTTCACTTTTTTTTTTTGGTGTAAAATGTCACTATTATAGAGCGAATAAAGTACAACAGCTTAGGGGTATACTACAAATGGTACTAATAGTTCGAGAAGATGGAGATAGAAAGTCTCTTCATAGTAGCCAACACAACATTTGTCTAAGAAGGTTTAATGTTCACTCTACCTCTTACATTTTTAGGCACGTTGGCCAAAATAATATGGATATCAATTGATTTATTTTGAAACCGTCTTCAGTTGTGCTCCGTCTATATGCCATAAATGGTTGCTAGAAAGGATACCTTAAGGCTGCGTTTGGTCGTACGAATTTTTAAATAGGATAGGACTGAACAGGATATGATAAGAAATCCTGGGATTTCTTTATATCCTATCCACTATTTAGTGGACTACGAATTTAAAGTCGGATAGGATAATTTTTATTTTATTTTTTTGCCATTCACAAGTCCAGAGGAGTCGGTGAAGGAAAAAAAGTCGAGAAATTTTTTTGGTAAAAGCGCACAAGGTGTGGAAATGAAAATGACGGCGAGTAGAGCGTAGGATTTTTGAAAAAATATGCATTAGAAATCCTATACGGGTCTATCCTACCCCTCCCTCCCGGATTTTTTTATCCGGGCTATATCCAGTCTATATCCAACCTTATTTTATTCTGGACCACCACCAAACACAGGATAGAATAAAACATATCCTATCCTGACTTTTATACGGTCGACCAAACGCAGCCTAAGGAGTATAGCCACCAAATCTTTGCCCTTTGCTGCCCTAATCATCCATTGAAGTTCCACATTCCATCCTCCCGAAAGACACCTAATCCCCCGTTGTTGTGCAAGGATATTGCCTTTCACTTCTTAATAGTATCGTTAAATGATTCACATGTCGCCTAAAGAAGTTATCTATGATACTTATTGCTCTCTTTCCTTTTAGCTACTAAATCAAACTATTGTTAAACGTGACAGCGCATTATATATGTATTGCATTAAAAAAGACTTCAAATGGAGGACATCAAACAAAAGGAGAATGTATCTTCCATAGTAGTTCTCAACATAATCGTCCTTCCATGTACTAAACAAACACCAGAAAAAGATAACTTGAATACTAAAAAGACATTTTGTTTATCCATCTGAAAACACAAAGCACTTCTTAAAAGTTGGGCAAGTTTCTCCAGCTCTCCACTTTTCCGTTGCAGATGCCAAATATAATCAATAATGGTTTCCACCCAGATAAGATGCAAGAAATGGATAGCAGGAAAGGGGCCAGTTTTACCTGCTGAACAAGCTCCTATTCTCGTTGTACAAACGTTCTCTTGAACCATAGCATGGTGATCATCGTTGTCATTGAAAATTTCTCAATGACCTTGTCCATCGCTCGAAAGTAAGAGATCCTCCAAGATCGATTAAAGTGCAAGATGCTACAGAATCCCAGCAATCCCACTGCAAAACCTGGTCCCAATCCTGCATAGAACCAATTGTGGATATCCAAATTGTCTTCGCTAGGCTTATCTCCACCGGAATTATCACCGTCGTGCTCATCAATATCGGGTGGCTCGTCTCCAGGACAAATCTTTGGAAGAGGATCTCCACAGAGTCCATCGTTGCCGCGGTAAACAGATTCATCGTCCACAGTGTGTAGATGGTCGCCGGACGGGATAGGTCCGGAGAGTCTATTGAAGGACAGATTCAAATGACTAAGGAAGTCCATGTTGGATATGCCCGGAGGGATGGTACCTGAAAGTTTGTTTCTGGAAAGATCAAGAGATTCCAAATTTTTAAGTCACTAATGTTTGAGGGGATGTGTCCACTCATATTATTTTGAGAGAGGTTCAGATTTTGAAGTTCGGCAAGCCTAGTGAACTCTTCTGGTATCTGCCCATCCAGCATGTTCGCCGAAAGATCGATTGAGCAGAAGTATACAAGCGTTTCACGATACATTTGGCTGGTTCCCTTTGTGTCAACCATGACATTGACGGCAATAGGCATTTGCCAACCCCCAAAATGACCCGCATAATCAACCATAGACAAGAACCCGTCGATACAATTGGGAATGGGTCCAGAAATATTATTCTGTGCGAGGCTCAAGAAACGGAGATAGCTAAGTTGGCAAAATTGTGGAGGAATGCCTCCAACGAGGCGATTTTTCTCTAAATTGATCATTGCCAATGATTGAGAATGTTTCCCAAATGGAGGTAACCTACCTGTGAATTCATTGTCGCTAAGATCAAGGAACAACATCGGTAGATTTGACAAGCAGCTTGGGATTACTCCACTAAAGCCATTCCTCTCTAGGCTAAGCAGCAATAATTGCTGCAAATGGCACAAAGACTTCGGAATCTGACCATTTAACTTGTTATCTCCAAACATATATGCCACTGTTGGTGATGCTCCGCAACATTGAGGAAGTCTCCCAGATACTTGGTTCTCTGAGAGATTAATTGTAGACAGCTTATTCAACTTGCACGAAGAACTTGGAATGCTACCAGTGATATTATTACTCCAAAGTATCAGTTCCGTTAACCGTGGCATCTTGTCTCCAATATCTTGGGGAAGTTGGCCTCCAAGCATGTTACTTGCCATATCCAAAAATTCAATGTTAGAGGAGATGTCGTAGAGCCAATCAGGAATGCTATCTGAGATGCTCGCATTTGACATCGTCAACCAGGTAATGTTCCCCTGTGTTCGAAGCCATTTTGGAAATTCAGGTCCCACTTTACAATTTGATAAATCTATCTTGCGAACTTGGAATGGTGGAACCCATGTAGAGCTCACATTTAATATGAGCTCATTGGAGGAAATGTCTAAGCTAATCAAGCTTTTGAGATATTCAAAGTGAAGTTCACTTATAACTCCATGCAAAAAATTCTGCTTAAGATAGAGCTCCTTTAGATTCGATAGTCGCCCAATACTCTCTGGAATGGTCCCGCTTACTTTGTTATAACTTAGATCCAACTCTCTTAGAGATGCAAGCTCCACCAAATTGGCAGGAATAGAACCAGAAATCGAGTTTGATGAAAGATCAAGGTGCTCTAGTTCCTTGAATTCTCCAAATTGATTTGGTAGGTCACCATAAAAAAATTGGTGGAAACATCAAAGATCTTCCATCTACTTTGTACGCAACCGAGATGACTATCTAAAATGCTGGAGATATTCCCATTGAAGTAGTTCATACTTAATCGTACCACTTGCAATTCGCAAAGACTGCTCAAGTTTTTTGAAAATCCACCTTGTAGCGAATTTTGAGACACATCAAAGAAGGCAAGCCTTTGATTATTCTCGATGATTGCCATGGGAAGAGGTCCTTCAGAAAGAAGGGTGGAAGACAAATCAATGTGTTCTAGCTTGCTCAAGTTGTAGATCCATGGCGGGATAGAAGAATTTATATAATTATGACTTATATCAAGGAATCTAAGGGAGCTGAAATTGGCCTGCAAAGAGCTAGAAATATCGTGCAAATCACAATTGCTCAATCCTAAAGATTGCAAAGATGAAAGCATGTTAATGGAACCAAACCAATCTTTGGCTTTCGAAAGGCCAACACCGGACATGTGCAAGTATTTCAAGGAAGATAATTTTGACACCCAACCAAGGTCGTTCGAGGTTAAATAATCCAAAAGGGAGTCAGTACTAAGATCCAAGTACTGTAACTTGGAAAGGTTATTGAGCTACTTAGGAATATCTCCGTTGAAGCCTGCATTTGAGAGGTTAAGGGTGCGAATGGTAACCATTTTACTCCAGAAATCAAATTCTTGCCAGAAATTGATTTCTGGAATTCTTACTAGAAATTGATTTCTAGAAGAAAAATCTACTTGGTAAAACATGATCAATTCTACTCCAGAAATTGATTTCTAGAACATAAATCAATTTTTATTTTTTTATTTTTTTGGGCATATCAAAAAAAATAAATTTCACTCAAAATGAGTGCCCAAAGATATTCTAAGCCATTTTGTGAAGTTTTTTAATTTTTTAATTTTTATTTTTTTTGGGCACCTCAAAAAAATTAAATTTCACTTAAAGTATGTGCCCAAAGGTATTTTAAGCCATTTTGTCAAGTTTTGAAATTTTTTATTTTTTTGGATACCTCAAAAAAATTAAATTTCACTCAAAGTGGGTGCCCAAAGGTATTCTAAACCATTTTGTGAAGTTTTGAAATTTTTTATTTTTTTATTTTTTTATTTTTTTTTTGGCACCTCAAAAAAAATTAAATTTCACTCAAAGTGGATGCCCAAAGGCATTCTAAGCCATTTTGTGAAGTTTTGAAATTTTTGATTTTTTTTGGCACCTCAAAAATATTAAATTTCACTCAAAGTGGATGGCCAAAGGTATTCTAAGCCATTTTGTGAAGTTTTGAAATTTTTTATTTTTTTTTATTTTTTTGAGCACCTCAAAAAAATTAAATTTCACTCAAAGTGGGTGTCCAAAGGTATTCTAGATCATTTTATGAAGTTTTGAAATTTTTGATTTTTTTTATTTTTTTGAGCACCTCAAAAAAATTAAATTTCACTCAAAGTGGGTGTCCAAAGATATTCTAAATCATTTTGTGAAGTTTTGAAATTTTTAATTTTTTTATTTTTCTAGGCATCTCAAAAAAATTAAATTTCACTCAAAGTAGGTACCCAAAGGTATTCTAAGCCATTCTATGAAATTTTGAAATTTTTGATTTTTTTATATATTTTTTTAAAAAAATTCACCAAATTTCTTATTTTCTTGAAATCTTGACTTTTTTATTTTCTAGAAATTTTTATGAATTTTTCTGGAAATTTTCAATTTTTATGCATTTTCTAAAAAAAAATTAGTGAGAAAAAGAGAGAAAATATGGAGAATGCATCTTGGAAGAGAGAAGCTATAAAAAGTAGCTTCTCTTTTTCTTGCCTAAAACTCATTCTGGAATCAAAAATGCATTCTGGAATCAAGAATGTATTCTGGAATCAAGTATTTTTAACAAATGCATTTTTATTCCAGAATGTGAAAATTGCTCCAAAATGCATTCCGGAAATTTTTTAACAAATGCAATTCTATTCCGGAATCCATTCTTAAACAGAAATTATTCCAGAATGGATTCCATGCGCGCCCTAAGACACTCCAGTTTCTGAAGAGAAGCAAAGAACATTGGGATTTTCTGATTTGAAAAGTTGTTGAGACTGATGTCTAGATACTTCAGATACTTCAGTTCAATCAAAGAAGGAATTATGTTACCTCCCAGCATGCACATATCTGAAGGTATGAAGATGTCAATATAGATATCTTCAATATAGGGATTATGAAGATCCAGCTTCAGGACATGACCGGTCTTCTTGTTGCATTCGACCCCTTCCCACTTGCAACATTCCTCTCCCATCCATGATGATAAGCGTCTCGAAGGATCAGTGAGACCATGCTTGAACTTCAAAAGAGCTTCCCTCTCCACGCCAATACAAGTCACATTGGTCAAAGCATTGGAATGACGGAATTTGATTACTTGGATGATAAAGATTGCCCATAAGAAGGTAGACACAAGGCCATCGTAAGACGCCATAGGTTCTTTAGGACCTGAGAATAAATGTTGCTTTCATCATGTGGATAATGTTGTTCGATTCACCAAGAAAGGAGTCACTATAAATATTGTTGAGGTCATTTTCTAATTACTGTCCATCATGACTTCCTGAAGTACAGCGACTCCAACTTTCCAAGTCAATGCCTTCCAAGACCCGCCAAAGGGGTCAACAAGCAACTTCTAGATTAGTAATCTATACTATGATAAAAAATCATTGGAGAAACTCGGTGAGGTGAATCGCTGCGTTTATTGTGCGAAGGATTTTCATTTTTAAGAACATCTCTTTATTGGAATGACCAGTGAAATCACACACTCGTGTTGAAAAGCAAAAGGTTTTTATACGAATAGGAAGGAAAAACTTTGCACAATTAATTCGCTTTAGGAAATTAATTCAAATGGTTATTGCATCACATGACAATTTGAAAGTTACGCTTTTTTTATTATTGTTTCTGTAAAAACTATTCCGGATGCCAAATATGAATGATTTTATTGTTCCAGAATGTATCCTAATTTTTTGGCCAAGTTATGTTGGAACAACCTCTTAGATCTTTCATGTAATGCATCTCATGTATGCCTTTTGGACTAGATAACTAATCTCATATCTACTTTCAATTTTCCCCTATATTCAAATGGCAACAAGAGGTCTTTAGATACCCGTAAGTATCAAAAAACTGTTGACAAAAAAAAAAAAAAAGACGACTCTTTTTTCCCACGTAACATGTTAGTAATTTATCCAGATTTTTATGAAATTACCCATTCTTTTACAGTTTGCAAATTACCAATTTTATACTAACTAACCAACTTTATTTGTATAACTTATTGATGTTTCAAATTTACTAACTCTTACATGAAATTTTCAACCTAAATTAGAGCAATTTACCGTCTTTGTTAAATTAAAATTTCAATTTATCTGTTTTTTTTAATTTACTAAATTTCTATTAAGTTATTAAGTTTTATTTGCCTTGATTAGCTGTCCCTTAAATTTACCAACTCTTTTAAGATATCACCGGCCTAATTTTGGCATGACTTATCAACAGTTCTAATTTTTTTTGTCATCAACCCTCATTTCTAGTTTAGAGATTACTAAGTCGTTCTATTACCATCTAGTTTTTGTTTTTTTTTTTTACAATTTACCAACTTTTCATATCGTTTTCTTTACCCAAAAAAACTTTTCATATCGTTTTCAAACTTTTATGTATCTTTATTGGCAACTCCTTAAATTTACCAACTTTCTTAAAAACTTACCAACTTTAAATAGAGTGACTCACCAAGTTTTCATTATTTTTTGCGATATGTTCACTAAAAGTCCTAAAACTTATTGCAAAGTGCAATTAAATTCTAAAACTTTCAAAAAATGCAATCAGATCCTAAAACTTATCAAATTGATTCAATCAAGTCTTAAAGTTAACTCCGTCAATTTGTCTAACAGCAAATACTGAAGCAACATTTTTAAATGAACTTCTCTCTCCTATGTGATATTTTTTATTATAATTTTATTCAAATATTATTTAAATTAAATAAAAAAGTAAAAAGGCTAAAAGTTAAAAAAACAAAAACAAAACTGGAAAAGAGAGAGAGAGAGAGAGAGAGAGAGAGAGAGAGAGAGAGAGCAAGCGAGAGAGAGAGAGAGAAGGAGCTTTGCTGTGGGACACCGCTACCCATTAACGGAGAGGCCAGCGACATAGGGGCTGGCTGAGGTCGATGGCCTTGGGCTAAAATGGCCGACCCTCGCCGGTCCCGGGCGAGGGCCGACAACCCTTGCTAGGCTAAGGTGAGGGCACCTAGATCTAGGCAACGCCGGCCCTCACCTGGGGTCAACGACCATTGCCCGCCTTGGGCAAGGCCTCGCTGGCAACCCTTGCTAGGCCCGACACACACAAATTTGGGTTGAGGGCACCCAAATCTGGGTGACGCCTGGCCTTCTCCTAAGGCTGGCAAGGCCTTGCCTGAGGCTAGCGAGGGCCAGCCCCCCTCACCCAGGGCCAACAACCTCAGCCAGTCCCTTGGTGATGGGCGATGGTGCCCCACAACAAAGCTCCTTCTCTTATTTTTTTTTTTCAATTTTGTTTTTTTTTCTTTTTAGCCTTTTTAGTATTTTAATTTAATGTAAATAAGATTTGAATATAATAATAATAATAATAATAATAATAATAATAATAATAATAATAATAATGCCATGTAGGAGAGAAAAATTCATTTAAAAATGTCAGTCAGCATTTTCCATTAGATAATTTGATGATGTTAACTTTAGGACTTGATTGAACCAATTTGATAAGTTTTAGGATTTGATTGTACTTTTTTAAAGTTTTAAGAATCACATGAACTTTCGTGACAAGTTTTAGGACTTTTAGTGAATATATCCCTCATTTTTTTTTGGTCAAACAAGTTTTCACATGTTTACCAATCACAATGTTGTTGCAGACTTGTTCTGATAACATATTGCCAGCATGAAACAAAGTCACAAATTTTACCATACGGATCAGCAGACTCGTTCAATTTCGGCTCACATAGTCGGCTCATTTTATACACATCTTATTTTATAGGACAAAAGCAAGAGATTACTTTCTGGTTTTTTTTATAGCCAAATGGAAAGAAAGAGTAGTGTTGGAGAATAATGAGCACAACTTGTTTATTATTTGAAGCTTCAATAGCAATCTTCCAACATGAAGAAAAAACTGTGGATTCCGTAGCAATCGGACTGGCATTTGCCTTCAGAATTTAATAAGTCAATTTGTACTTCATCCACTAATCAAGCCACCGTCTTTGGTGTTGGAAATCTTCCATCTAAATTTGTTATCACGCAAGTTTAGTACTTGCAAATTGCAGAAAATGCTCGAGTTTTTTAAAAGTTCGCCTTCCAGCCTATTACCGGAGACATCAAGGAATCTAAGCCACCCACTATTCTCAAGGATGACAGTGGAGAATATGCCTTGGAGATCATTATAACTTAAATCAAGATGTTCGAGGTTTGCTGAAGTTTTGAAACCAAGGAGGAGTAAATGAATTAATGGAGTTTTGACGCAAATCAAGGAATCTAAGAGATGTGAAATTGACGTGCAGAGAGGCTAAAGCATCTTCCAAATGACATCCCGTCAATAAAAAAAAACTCCAGGGAGCAAAAAGCATGTGGACAGCAATTAACCCTTCTCTGGGGTTGAGAAGGACGTCCATAAGACGAGTTAGAAAATGTCCACACCCATTGGAGAACGAAGTCATGCCTTGCAAGACCCGTCAAATGGTCAAGACACCTGAAGCGACTTCTCTTCGTGTTGCGAGGGAAAAAGAAAACGGAAGTATTTATTAGCAATGTCGTGCAATTATTTTCTATTTTCCTTTTCCTCTGTCCGCTGCAATTTAGAAAAAGAAAGAAAACAAAACAGAGAAAATGTTATGTTTGCCGCAAATGCACTGTCTTCTACATATGTTGCAATCACAGTGCAATGTGAGACTTTTCCTGAAGAGGAATCATGAATACAGATGGAATTATTCTCTAGACTAAACAAGAACGAACTGGCATCGATCTTTTTTGTCTGTTTTCACCCCAATTTGGAGCCACTGACTTGTTATTGTTCTTTGTTTAATTTGCTTGAGTGATCAATCAATTTTAGGATGACCCGAGACAAAGCCCCGGATCTTCACTGGTTGACATAGAATATTGGGCTTGAGTTGTCTTGTTAAACTTTTCAACCTTCTAACTTTTGTAAGATTTTGATTAATGCAGAGGTTGTGACCGCTGGGTCTCCATCTCATGATACTTGTTTGCTCTCATATAGTTAGCTTAATTCATTCCACATTAACAGGTTTTCATTACGAGAGTTTAGAAGATTTATTATAAACTCAAGATATTAGATAATCTCTTAAAATGTTCTCGTCCCAAATAAGCTTTTTTAGATTTGATAGGTGCAAATCTTATCTTCTTTTTTTTCAAGACTTAGATATAGATAACACAGATATCTATTTAGTTGAATATGGCGGTT
Source organism: Syzygium syzygioides (assembly GCA_031216285.1). NCBI lineage: Eukaryota > Viridiplantae > Streptophyta > Magnoliopsida > Myrtales > Myrtaceae > Syzygium > Syzygium syzygioides. Next base: position 29,457,973 of record CM062248.1, on the reverse strand, counting down.
TCCTCCGCACGTAACTCTTATGTATGCGTAAATATATGGGTAAATAAATTATAGCAATTTTCAAATAGATCGGAATCGGGTGGATGTATGAAATGTAAAGTCAATGTATCTATATGGGGATATCTATAGGAGATCATATAAAAGAGATATTCTTATTTAGAACTAACCAATTTGATCTAACCAATTAGATGAATTACTCCTGAAGGTTTACATCCGAATGATGAGTGAATAGAGGGCATGCATTCTATTAGAGAAATATTTATAAGATTCCCTATATTTCCTTTAATTGATTGTAATTGATATTTTCCCTTTTAGATAGTCATCCTATAAAATCGATAAATAGGTTCGTGTACTCTTCATATGACAATGATATATATATTGCTCTTAATTTTTTTTATCACGTTCTTGACTTGGTATCAAAGCCCTATTGTTATTTGAGAAAGCGTCAATCGAGTCTATTTGTAATAATAACATCCACATCAGTCATGTTTCTCCACAGTGTTCGTAATACTAGTCACATCAAGCCCATTTTGCAACCTCTCGTAATTGTTTGACGTTTCTCCACTGCTCTAATGAAAACAAAAAAAAAACATCACCAGACTTGCCACCCTTAGACGAATTAGATCATGACATTTACTAATTCGTCAAATATGAGTAATGTGTCATTGTATGTAAAACTGTAGAAGCATATCTACTCAAGGTTTCGACAAAATTAGCGACGGATTCGAAAAATTGGTCGGTATAAACATTTCCGTCGCTAATTCCGTTGCAAATCAGCGACGGATTTGAAAAAATGGGCGCCATTGCTGTGAAGATCACTTCCATCGCAAATTTACGACGGATTTGGAAAATGCCCTTTATTTTTGGAATCCGTCATAAAATCCATCCCAAATTTGCGATGGAAAAATAAGTCCTTCGAAAATTTGCAATGGAAAAATTGGTTCGTCGCAAATAATTTGCGACGGAAAAATTAGTCCGTTGCAAATAATTTGCGACGGAAAAATTAGTCCGTTGCAAATATTTTGCGACGGAAAAATTAGTCGGTCGCAAATAATTTGCAACGGAAAATAAGTCCGTCGCAAATTTGCGATGGAAAAATTAGTCCGTTGCAAATAATTTGCGACGGAAAAATTAGTCCGTCGTAAATTTGTAACGAAAAAATATTTGAGACGAAAAAATTAGTCCGGCGCAAATAATTTGCGACAGAAAAGTTAGTCCGTCGCAAATTTGAAACAAAAAACTTCGTCCATTGCAAATTTGCAACGGAAAACTTCGTTCGTCACAAATTTGTGACGGACTAATTAGTCCGTCGCAAACCAAAAAAAATCCTGCCCATTTCACCGAAAGAAAAAAAGAAAAATTCCCGCCTGTTCTTTTCCCCCTTCTCTCTCTTCCTTTTTTTTTCTTCTCTTCTTCATCCGCCTCCGCTTCTTCTTTTTCTGTTCTTCCTCCTCGCGCGCACATTCTCTGCTCCGACCTTCTCAGCTCCTTCTCCATCTTCTTCCTCTTCCTCTTCTTCTCTCACTCTCTCTCTTTCTTGATCTCTGCAGCCTGGCGATCTCTCCACAGATCCAACGAGGAATCGCCGTGATCTGTCCCCCTTTCACTGCTCCAGCTCAGGTAAGATCCTCGCATTCCCCCCTCTTCGCTCCATCATCAACCATCAAGGTGCAACTCCACATGTCTCCCTTCGTTTCTTTTAGTTGTTCTTTGTCTTTGGGCTTCTGGAGGTTGCATTTTGACTTTCTGCTATTTCGATGTCCGTGTACTTTTGGAGTTCTGGGTCTGTTCGTTTGCTTCTTCTTGTTGTGAAATTTCGGAACTTGGGAAGGTTCGAGCTGATGGGTGTGTTGTTTTTTTCTCCTCCATTGACTGTCTCGTTGAGGTCTTGTCATGAGCTGATCGCGTCTCGCTGTTGGGTCGTTCTTCCGGTGGAGGATTTTTGCGGGATCTCGAAGCGGAGTGAAGTAAAGTTGTTCCGAAGTTTAAGCTGAATCTCGTGCCTTTTTTGGGGGTCAATGAGGAATACCACGGCAATCAGCACCGGGGCGGCCCTAGAGTTTCTGTGCTTGTCCGCGTCGTTGGCAGCGGCGGTGGTTTTGGGGGCGAACTATGTGCCCACCGATAAGATCCTGCTGAATTGCGGGGCGGATCCGCAGACCACTGATACCGATGGCCAGGTGTGGACCTCGGACATCGGTTCCAAGTTCCCGTCCTCCACCGCGAACTCGATCACGGCAGCAGCCGCCACGCAAGACCCCTCGGTGCCCCAAGTCCCGTACATGACCGCGAGGATCTTCCCGTTTAATTTTACTTACAGTTTTCCCGTGGCATCCAATCGGAAGTTCGTCCGGTTGTACTTTTATCCCTCTTCGTACAATTCGTATAAAGCGTCCAATGCAATATTCTCTGTTTCTATTGGGGATTATACTCTTCTGAAGAACTTCAGTGCGGCCCAAACGACGGAGGCTTTGAACTTTGCATATGTTTTGAAGGAGTACTCGGTCAATGTTGAGGGGCATACGCCGGACCAATTAGTCGCAAATTAATGACCAAAAAAAATTCATCAAAAATTAGCAACGAATTTTGCTACGAATACATTTCATCGCGATTTTTAGACCAACAAAAAATATTTCGTCACAATTTAGAGACCAAAAGAAATGTCATGGCACATTAGTGACAAATTTTAAGACGAATACAGTTCGTGGCTAATTTGCGATTAATTTTGCCACAAATAATTAGCAATGAATTTTGCAACGAATACAGTTTGTAGCTAATTTGCGACGAATACCGTTCGTGGCTAATTTGCGACAAATTTTCTGACGAATAAAGTTCGTGACTAATTTGTGACGGATTTTGCAACAAATTTTGCGACGAATTATTTGCGATGAATTTTGCGACGAATTTTGTGACGAACTTTTTGCGACGAATTTTTTTCCGTCGCAATTTTACAACGGAAATTGAAATTTTCCGTCGCAAAATTTTGCGACGACCTATTAGCGACGGAATTTTTTTCATCGCTAATTTCGTTGCAAATTCGATTTGCGACGGATTTTGCCAAATTTTTTGTCGCAAAATTCGTCGCTAATCCCTTATTTTTTTTTTGTAGTGACAAGCTCCTATTCGCGTTGTCGAATTGCTCTCTTGAACCAAAGTGTGGTGATTATCATTGTCATTGAGAATACCTCGATGGCCCTATCCATCGCTCGAAAGTAAGAGACCCTCCAAGATCGTTTGAAGTGCAAGATGCTACAGAATCCCAGAAATCCCATCGTAAAACCAAGTCCCAATCCTGCATAAAACCAATTATGGATATCCAAGTCGCCTTCACCAGGCTTATATCCACTCGAATTATCACCGTTGTGCCCATCCCTACCGGGTGACTCATCTCCTGGACATATGTGACATCCTCAATTCGACGCCAATTAATTATGCAATATTGAATTTATTCGGACTCGTTTAGGTGTCAGTCAAGAAGGTAAGGCCATCCTACCACATTGGACCTTGATTAATTATTTGAATGTTGCACATTATTCTACAATGTGCTTGATTGGTGTCCTATGTTTGATTAACGTATAATTTTCATTTATGCGCAACTTCTAGAAGCCTTAATGGAGATGAGGACATACTTGGTTAAGCTTCTAGATTTATCTTCCCTTTTTGTATTTCTTGCATGTACCTAATTTAGTAGGTATGATTATTTAGGATAGAGATGTGATGGAGATATTTATAAAGGCTAAGCTAGCCTAAGCCTAGGGCCATGAGTGCAAGTGTATTATTGGTCTCTCTCTCTCTCTCTCTCTCTCTCTCTCTCTCTCTCTCTCTCTCAAGAACACCTTAGGATAACACTCTCATTTGTCATTCTCACTTCTCACTCTCATTTCACACTCCCATTTTCTATCTTCCTCTCCCTGTCTTCTCTACCTCATGCCACCACCATATCCGGCCACCATCACCACCACCATTCGCCACCACCAGCACTGCTAGCCATCACCATTGCCGTGCCACGCCGCTTGTCCGCTCACCTACCCGTCGCTCATCGCCGTTCACGCCGTGCCAAGCCGCTCAACGTTCACTGCCACCAACCGTGCCATGTCGTCACCATTTATCCATTCTCGCTCGTAGTTCCGACGGTTTAGTAAGTGGTTCCTCTAAATCTTGGCAAGGGCATTATTCTATGCATATCGGTTCTAAGTTAGTCTTAGTTAAGCTTGATCCCTCGTATGTGTTCATGAATGTTCAAGTAGTTATTGCATGATAGTTTGGAGCTTGTGAAATAAGTTTTGTGGGTTGAAGTTTGGTAGGCATCAACTAGGGCTTGAATCCTTGATGTTTGGTGTGGAACCGGGAATTGTGTTTACTGTACCTCTTTAGTTTATTATTTTTATAGAGACTCTTGTGGGCCGAATTTGAAGTTGTGTTTTTCACAAAAGTTATTCTTCACATCTTGAGATTTAACATATTTTAAATCTAGAATTTTTTGAGGTTACTTGGGTGGCAGAAAGCCCATCTTCAAATCATATTTAAATTGCCCTGGAATGCTATTTCTCTGACCTTCTTATCTTTCCGAATTTTTTTAAGTTTTTCTAGATCTATTTTCAACAAACTTCCTTCATAAAAAAATTTTAAGGACTTGTCTATCTATGACATATAAAAATTTCAACGCTTTTTAAGGTAATTTGAGTACTGAATGAGATGTATTTTGAGGACCGTGTAGTCTGTTCGAACGAGCTAATTTTGGTCTAACTTTGAGTGACAAAAATACTTGATTGCATATTGAACTGGCTTTGTGTTCCTCATAAGAAATGTTTATCAAGGTGTTTTCTATGACATATCCAAAATTTAGAATTTTTTGAGTTTATTTACTATTTATTTTGGAAGGATTTCGGTCACTGTGCAAGCTGCCCAGATTTACCCTGGTTTCATAGAGGTGCTATTTTCTTTCATGTGTGATCATTCTAGTACATTTCTATGTGTGCGAAAGTTAGATGTTCTAAGGGCGTAAGCATGAAACACTCTTGCATTGACCTAAGTGGAAGATAAAAATTGGCTTGAGTGATTGATAGGCTTGCTTGATCACATAAATGGTTCCGTACTCGTATAATTGCGAGAGACGATGCCCGATGGATTTCGGTTGCCATTCGCGATGGAGGTCGAGATGATGCTCTTAATTGAACGCCATTTTTGAGTGAGGTCAAGATGATGCCGTGCCCGATCGGTCGGGACGATGTCCGATTACGCCTGAAGACCACTAACGCAAGTGTTGGTCGTGACCCTGAATGATCGTAATAATCGGAACACATGTGGATGAATTGTGCATGAATTATGTGGTATGGCATGCTCTTAATTAATATGCATAATTGTCGCGTGTCGATTGAAAGCAAGACTTCACATGTGAATAGTTATGTGAATTTGATGTTCCGTCGGAAGGTAAGAAAATAGGAGTGTTTAATTGGTGGTTTTATGGCATGCGAAGTTGATGAGTTACCCTTCGTCTTTCTAAAGCGAGGTTTCACCTACTCGAGGTTTAGCGGTTCTGCTTATTGAGATTTTCTTATATGCCGTTGTTCACCTCTTTTCAAGCCCTTAGTATGGATACATGAATAGTACGTTTTGGGGTCTCGATGCACCAAGATCTTGAGGTAGTTGAGCACATTACACCAAGGACGGACATGATCTACGATGAGTACACGACCACCTTTTCGGTTGACGAGGAGTTTCCTAACTAGGTCCCTCATCACTTCAAAGAGTGGAATGTGTGGTTCGGGGAGGAGCGTTGGGGACCTCTCCGGGGCTTTGAACCATAATACATAATGAATTTCTTCTTCACAAACAAGACTTGTTCTTGATTGTCACTTGATAACCGGAATCCAGTTCTCTAAGATCCAAGTACCGGAAATTCATTATGTATGATGGTCAATTCTAAGATACATTCTTTGGGAGATCGAGATATAGCATTTGAACCATCATACATAATGAATTTCGAATGCCAACATTGAGGTTATTTCCGGAAAGTGACCCTTGAAGTAATCGTGCCATCTTTTTTCTAATTATTTGGGAAATGTTGCCTCCGAGCATATTGCCAAAGATCCAACAATTCACTGTTAGATAAAGAGTTGCATACCCAATGGGGAACTTCATATGAGATGCTTGCATATGACATGTCCAATGTAGATATACATCTGTGTTCGAAGCCAGTTCGAAATTCTAGTCCAACTGAAACTGGTTGGGTAGGTAACCAATGAAATGTGTTGTTGGAAACATCAATATTCTTCAAGTTACTTCATCCACAAGTAAAAGCAATGTCTATGGTATCCAAAATCCGCCCACTTGAATAATGAAAGGTGCACATAAGAGCTTAGACTCAAACTGAAAGTGAGTGTAGGATGCCATAGTTCCTCGCAATTTCCCAACTTGGGTTTAGATTGAGATGGTTAGCAAAGATCAACTAGAGGTGGATGAATAGGTGATCTAAAAAGTTCTTGACCAATTTAAAGCAAAAATAAGAGATCAAGAACAAAGTCTGAATAACGTTCAAATTTAAAACAGTTTTTTATAGCAATTGTGCAAGTGTACAATGTAATAAATAAAAGGAATTTTAAGGGACGAGAAAATCTGCATACAAGACGTATAGTAGTTTGGCTTAGATCAAGCCTATGTCCACTCTTCCACATTGACATACTACTAGTTGGATTTCACTAATTAAATCAATGAGAAGTTACATCAAGTTGTGTCGCTTAAACCCAAACACTTCTCCTCAAAGCTATTGTTACTTATACCAAGCCAATAGATTCCACTATCTCAATTGATTACATGTTTAAGCTCACAAAAGACAAGCATAAAGATTGAAGATCGCTCAGACTTTAGAATTCTAGATTTTGGACCTTGTCTCTTACTTCTTGTCACGCCCCATACCCCATGAAGCATGAACATCCGCTAATAGGTCGAAATAAGAAGTGACGCTCCCAGGTTACGACACCGACCCAAAAACCCAAATCAGAGAAAACATAACACGAGCAAAAACGACGTATATAATATATATATATATATATATATATATATATAATATATACACCCAGATAATTTATAAGCAACCATGAACAGCAAGTGTCAATAATTTTTACAAACGATTAAGACAATATATATATTCATTGTAAAACTTATATACAATATCCATTTATAAACAAAAAGTACCTCAAAAGGGCCACGAAACAAAAAAGGATCGGTGGCCTAGGGGTATCAAACTAGCTACGGAAGAGCTATAGTCAAAAAGTATCGACCCTCCCTCCTTAACTGATATCTAATCTACGGTACCCAGTCGGGATCAAAACCCGGCGACTCCGAAGAACTCTCGAATTGCTCTTGGTCCTCCTTAGAACTCATGGCCTCCGACTCTGTCTCTGGCTCAGGGTTCTGCTCCTCGAACTTGTCTATGTCCATAGGCTCAGGGGCATCAGCGTCCGCCTGCTCTGGAACTAGATCGATTACCTCCGGTTCAAAGGCTAATCCACCAAGCTCCTCGTGCTCTTCCTCTTCTTCCACAATCTCGTACTCAACCTTAGAGTCAGGATCACCCTCCATATCAACATCTACTATATCACCGTCTGGACACTGAAGATCTAGCTGACCCTCTCCCACAAACAAAACATCGGCAAACCTAATGGGACCGAACTCGTCTCCAAAACGATCTCGGAAACACCAGGCTAGGTATTCGTGGGTCTCAAGGTGAGCTAAGCCTACGTCTACCCATACTAAAGTATAGTGTCTATAGTACTTCTCCCCGTTCCCCACGGGGTGCACGGTTAGCGTACGCTCTATATGGTGGGGAATCCCAAAGCGTAAAGGTGCATCGTCGAAGTTCATGGTCGGGGATCTGAAATGTTGATTTTACCACAACCGTGAAAAAACTCAGTAAGTAAAAACCACTAATCCTAAACTAGGCTAATGTGCACCTCCAGAAGGACAAATAAAACGCATCAAACAATAAACCAGTAAAACAACATTAATTCACCCGAGCTCACAACCCAATATATTGTCTCATAGCCCTATAGGTTAAGCATTTGACATCAATGCAAATCACGTGTAATTATACCGACCCAAAGGCTCACAGTTGATAAAACGACCCGTGGGGCCCGACCCGAAAGCCAACAGTTTGATAAATCGACTCGTAGGCCCGACCCGAAGGCCAACAGTTTGATAAATCAACCCGTAGGCCCTACCCGAAAGTCACAATTTGTTCCGACTCGAAGGCCCGACCCGAAGGCCCGACCCGAAGGCCCGACCCGAAGGCCACAGTTTATTTTCGACCCGAAAGCCACAGTTTATTCCGACCCGAAGGCCTGACCCGAAGGCCAATAGTTTAAAAAAAAATGATCCGTAGGCCCGCAATTATTTACATTAGGCATGAACATTAATGCACCCAGATCCAGTCATTTTACAACATAATATTCGAATCATATACCCAGGGATCTAAAGTCAATTACCAATGTCAACATGCCAAGCACAATCATTCAAAATTTAGGCAAAATTCAATACGTTACTGTCATGTTCAGTTTAATTCCCAATCAAGCCTAATTAGTCCGGCTCTTGTACCATGCACTCGTATCAATCCAATTCGTTGCGCCTAAGGTCCGCCATGACCAATCAAACTTGACCATTTAAGGTCCTCGAACATGGTGACACCCCTTAGGATGTATACAAACTCTAAATAGTCTCTAAATTGCCTAATTTCAAGCCATTACCCATTAGTCCATTTAATGTTCAATTTAGGCAATTTAGTGCAAATTCGGATCCTTGTGAACAGTCCCTGACAGCATACATTTTTCAGCCCTTAATCACACTTAAATAATCTTATAAAGCCTCAATTAAGTCCCATAATCAGCGCACACACATATACACCTAATTAGGCAAAGTTTGTGGTGGCCCTTCCTTTACCCATAGAATTGCTCGCTTCTCCTTCGGAGCTCTTTGCCATATCATATGGAGTGAGCGCAACAACTCTCTTTTCAGGAACAAGAGTATCTTCATCCCGGGAATACGCAAGCATGTTTTCAAACAGGTGAAGGATAAAGCTTTATCCTTGGGACAAATTGCAGACACACCTACCAATAGAAAATTACAAAGGAGCTGGGACCTTCCACCTTCCATCTTTTCTTAATTTGGTAGTGTAGTTCCTCTTTCTGTATAGGCCTTTGCTTTTTTGGTGCTTTTGATTAGCCTTGTAGAGTCTCTCCTTCCCCTCTTGGACTTTTTTGTTCCTTTGAGACCTCGGGCCGTCTCTTGTGTTTCTTGTACATGGTGATTTTGAAAAGTAATACAAATTCTTACCCTTACCCAAAAAAAAAATTAACCCTTAATTTACCCCTAAATTGCATAATTAGACTAATTCGGGGTTTAGGAATTTTTACTCGCCTAATATTGACTCAAGGCGACGGGAACGGGCAGTCGATTACCAACACGTGATGAGAATCAACGGCGGCGCTCCGAGGGCAAGCCGACGGTCACGACGACGCCGGTGTGGCTCACGGTCACTCACGGCCAAAATAGGGGAGGCTATTGTGGGTGCGGGCTGAGGACGGTGGAGAGAGAGACGGTGAGGGCAAGGTGGTCGACAAGGGCGACGTACGGACGGAGGATGGCGGCGCGGCGCCGGCGAGGGTGATGACCGATGGTGACCCTCACTCTTTCACTTGGAACAGCTGCTGTGGGGGCGATTCAGAGGATGAGGCTGGTCAACGAAGGCTGGGGCGGTGCTAAGGGGTGGTGTACGGCGGCCTGAAGTCAACAGCTTCGGCGGCGTGGCTGTTCCGGCGTGAACAGTGCCGGTTGTGCAGAACGACAAAGGAACGGTGATGAGAGGGAAACGATCGTGCAAGGCTAGTCGGGGAGAGAGAGTGTGAGCTGAGAGAGAGAGACTGAGGAGAGAGAGAAAACAGGTCAAATGTGGTCAAAATTGCGTGAATGGAATCCACATGTCACAAATCCAAGAGCTAGGACCAAATTACCCCTCATCCAATGGCTTGAATTCCTCCTTATCCAATAATGCAAGGGTATGATAGTCATTCTCCTCCATGGTTGGGCTTACCAGACCTGGTTTAGCCTCACCTAACCTTGGTTAGTCCCCAAAATTTGACCAAAATTCGGAATTAATTACAAATGGCCTAGGGGCATTTTGGTAATTTTCCGATCCCGAACCGAAATTTCAATTTTTGTCCATACCGGTCCTATATATTCATGGTAGATATAATATGACGTCAGATTCGCGAAAATTCACTTTATAAGCCCTCGAAAATCGACTACGAAGTTTCGGGAATGAAATAATATTATTTTTCTAATTTTTGTCGAAATTCCAATTTTTGATCGTTTGCACTCCGGATGTGCGTGGTTGCCCCAAAATGGCATCGACTCTGAAAAATAATTTCATTTGGGTCTCGGAAATGGGCATCGAGGTCTTTGGGGGCAAAATTGTAATTTTCCCCAATTTCTGTCGAAATTTCTATTTTTAGCTGTTTTTGTCCCAAACTTATTTGGCCACTATAAAATGACGTCCGTCTTGTAAAATAGTCGTAATTACCCTTGAAATTTTAATATCGAAGTTCGGGCTCAATATCGCGATCGGGTCATCGGTCCACGTACTCATTCCTATTTAGCCTTTCCCATTTGGTTAGTATCCCGTGATTGATCAAGTCCGGGCGAGACTTACTAAAATCAAACGAGCATTACTGTACCCTTTATTGGTCCCAATAATAGGTCAAAATTCAGGATATTACACTTTTGCTTCTCAGCACGTTGGTCTCCATTTATACTTCTCAACTTCCAATCTAGCTGTTAAACAGTCTCCAAAATATTGTCTTCCAATCTACCCGTTGGACAGAACTGTATCAAGAAGATTGCGTAGCCGTTAAGGGATAAAATTTAAATCTCCGTTGAATTTAGTCGCCCATACAACCAAAGTCTTAGTTTTTATAAGTAGAGCTTCTCCGTTTAGAAGGTACCTTGTCTTGAGATTAATTGCCAATCAATTAAGATGTTTTGCATATTAAACCGTTACAAAACAATTTTCAAAATTGAGTTGATCGATTTATTTTTAAGTATGAAATCGAAACCAAATCACTAGCTGTTATTTATATTGTGAACTCGTGTTACAATCTGGGCTTACGTTCTAAACATTGTTAAAATCTGAACTCGTGTCAATATGAGAATATACGTAGTTCTTTGAGTTTGAAATTCTTCACTTGCAGTATAAAGTCTGAACCTCTTCATCTACAGTATAAAGTCTGAACCTCTTTGTCTGCAGTCTTGAAGTAATTTCACAATCTGAATATGATTGCCACATCTTCTCTTCCAAGAATAAATTCTTGAATCAAAATACTTCAAAGCATTTATCAGACTTAAACTCATGGATAGTTTTGTCAACTTCAAAGTCTATTAGGATATTTTCCCAACATAGATGAATATAATAAGTACTAGGTTTCGGTCAAACGGATCTCTTGGTCTTTTTTTTGGTTAAAGACGACGAGACTTCAAAGTTTTTATTTGTTTTTCTTTTCTTACTTTTAATTACTTTTAAACTTTTTAAAACTTTCAAAAATCTAACTACAACTTATTGGATCTGCCAATGTAGAAAGTTTCTATTTGCATATATTTATTTTAGAGAATTGAAAACAATTTGTAAGTTGTTCTTATTATTGCGCATACTATGTTTTTGAATATGCTGGTTTTTCTTTGGTTGGAATTTGTAAATGCTGGTTGTGGAAGCAAAAGAGCGCACGGTATGCGCGTGAAAAAAAGAATGAAAAAAACTTCAATTATGCAAAGAAAGCGTTGTAATTTACAGATTTGAGTAACTTTACAAATCAAGTTTAACTTATAAATGAATGTAAAAAAAATTCATTAAACTCAAAATTGGAATGTGAAGACTATATGGATTGCACGTAAATTACCTTTTCAATTAAGGTTTTGTCGATAATGTAAAAAAAATTTACCGCACTTACAGCAAGCATTGGTATTCATGAAATTCTTGTGCGGACGTGTGTTGTTGAAATCCCCCACTGAATTTGCTTCAAATATAACCGAGATAATTGACTTGTCCATTGATCACGCGACAAAGAGAATAGCAAGAAAATATATCCGACGCAAGTGGCACTGGTGTCGCACCTACAGTGGCCATGAAGGCAAAATTCCTCAAATATTAGAACGGGATTCCGCCTATTCTTTTGACATGCATTATTTTGAATATTAGGTTCAAGTGGGAAGGGCTTGAAACTCTCTTTGTTCCATACTACGAAAATTTGGGGCTAGACAAGGTGGTCTGAGTAGAGCAGAGGTTGGCGATGGCTGTGAGTTGGCTTCTGATATATGTGTGCTGCATACGCTAGTCGATTTAATACAAGTAGTTCTATCCCACTGACGGAGATAACGCCCTCATTGAGCATTGCTTAGAAACTTGTATGGTCTTTGTTTCGTGAGAAGAAAACACCCCACAACCTTTCGCTAGGTCTTCGTCTTCATCGATCTACCAATGTATTGGAGACGTAATTGGCAACTAACTACTCCAAATATATTATTAGAGTTGGAGAAGACAATGTCGACATTCTAAAATGATGGAAGAGGAAAGCCACTAGTTTATAAGCAGATACATTCATTATTCTATCTTTAGTGAAAGGGAGCCATGAACTTCACGATGGAAGTGCGTTATGTGTTATGGACTTGAGTCAAAAAGGGAAGATATTAACGTGGTGATCAGGCAAATCATTCTTTAATTAAATGGTTAGGAGCGACCCAAGAATTGATTAGGGAGACTTACTTTAAGACTTTAAAATATTATAACATAGACAGTGACATGATAATTTAACTAATACATCGCATATTCTTTCTAAAAAGCGCGTTTTACGTTGTTTCCATGGTATGGCCCCAAGAAAGAAAGCTCTTGAAAATGGATAGTGCTTGGAAGTTTCCCATATCAATGCACTAATTTAAAATCATTTTTACTATACCAAACGTCCAAGCATTCCTTACTCCTTCTACATTAGTTCTACTCACCATAGACAATTTAAATATACAATTCAAACCATAATCTATAGTTTCATCTGGTAACGACAATGTAATTTTCACGATAATAGTCATATGTAAATGTTAAATCCATAAAAATCATAATTTATGCCTTCATGTCCGATAATTCTGTTTGTTTCAATAATAATGTAATAACTATCCTGGTGGGTTGGTTCGTCTATTCAGTTCGTTATGGAAGAAAATAATTCCAACTTCGCTATTTTTAGTTTACATGTCTGGTCCAAGCCTTTGTTAGTATGCAACACTCGTACTTTAGCTTAAGATACACATACGTACGTAATTTCCAATAAAACGAGGGTCTCCAGCTCATTTGCTGAACTTAGGGAATACTCGTCTTTTTTAAATTAATAAGAATTATACACGTATAAAAACACATTGCGTATGATGCTTCTGTTAAAGAACTTCAATTCTTAACTTATTAAATATTTTTGATTTAGCCAATCAATGATATGACATGTCAACGGCCAATTATATAAAATATATGATTATATCTAATATCGTATTCATACATACAAATGTAACATTGTTATGATAAAATAGCACGAAGTATAATATCTGCTTCAACTTTTTTCTTACGGTTGGGAGTGCTTTGGTATAGTCTAAACAAATTTGGGAGCTTAATAACAATGTATTTTCAAGGATTGGTCCTAAAGGTGATACATAGGACTCTACATGGCTTCTTTGTAGCTGCAAGAATTGGATTTTCTATGTTCTCCATAAACAAAAAAAGAATTCCATCTAGACTCCAACTAAGTAGTAAATAGATGATACCTTTTACCTCTTAATGGCTTTGTGAAAACATTCGCGAGTTGCTTGAAGAAATTATCGAGGATACTCATTGCTCTCTTTCCTTTTAATTACTAAATCAAGTATTATTTACTGTGACAGTGCATTATATGTGTAGTGCACTCAAAACACTCCCAAACCTTAAATCACGTGGATTTTTGAAATGGGGTTTATCAAATAAAAGAAGAATGTATCTTGCACAGTAGTGCCTTCCGAGTTGACTGGTCAACGCAACTCCACATTATTCATTCTTCCACGTACTAGACAATGGCGAGAGGGAAAAGAAAATTTGAATACTGAAAAAGAACATTCCAAAAAATTTACAAATCTTCAAATAAAGTTCTCTTTACATGTGTGTGTGTGTGTGTTTCTATCAATATGTCACTGATTCGAACATTTTTCAATAGGACGATTTTGATTAATTTTCGATGCCACGCTCGGCTGCTAGTTACATAAAAACAGAAGAATGGCCAAAGAAAAAAGAACAAGAACTCAGCATCGCACGCTGTCCATTCTCTCTAAGAGGAACCATTGCGCTTGCATGGGCCATATTGGCCTTGCCAACCTTTAGATTGGGTTACTTCAAAGCCCAACTTGCAATTCGAGTATGACGAGCTCAATTCGGCCCAACTTCATTTTCGTATATCAAATGATCAATAAAAGTTGGCAATGGCCTTTCGATTCCACGTCGTTGGGCTTGTGGACTTGGAGTTATCGAACCAAAAGTTTCTGCACTACATTCGCATGTATCACTGTGAGCTGGAGCTTATAAGTTAATTTCAATAGGCTCGAGCTCCACTAAGCCCGGTCTCGATACCACTTGGTAAGGAATCAACAGAGACACGATCACGCCTTACGCGATTCACCCACCTCAACCCTCATTTGTTTATTATTAGTGTTAGTTGTGATCCATGTCTATCTATAATTTACTATAGGGGAGGGGTTTAATGCTCTAATTTGTTGACTCTTGTCCCACTCTAAGTGGGTTTGATTTGAATTGTTTAAAGGAAACTGTTTTTGTATATATTTTCTCTTTTTATTCTTGTTAATATTTTCTTTTAAGATGAAATGCTATATACTTCACATATTCTTACCTACATCCATTTTATGCGAATGGTAAATTATTTTATGTGAATTTTGGGGACACTGTTGTTTTCCTCTTACTCTTTCTTCTTCTCCTTAAGTTTCCATTTCTCATGTAATTCAAGAAAAAGCTGATAAAATTAGCTGACACATACATTAAGAGCCATTGCTATACAAAGTCATACCTATCAAGATCTCTCAAAATAATCTTGCGAACATACACGCATATGCATATAAACATAGATTTAAATTAATGTGTTGAGAGATAGAAAACATTCAAGACGTGATTTAATTTAGGAAAGAATCTAAGTGGTTGTTAGATGAGGGAAATTTGAATTCAATTTTGGAACATAAAATATTGGTGGGATAAGTCTGGCAATGAAACATGCTATAGGGTTGATTCATCATCATTCTCATAGTGTTAGTTATTTAGATCATTATTATTTAAAAATTATCTTACATGGATGATTAATTGTTTCAAATTTTGGTGAGCATACTATATTTGAATATTTTTTTTGGTCAAAATATTTGAATATTTAGATAAGTGAAATATTTAATTTTTATGATCACCCGAGGCAAAGCCCCGAACCTTCCCTAGTTGACATAGATTGTGGGGTAATGAGACTGCATCGATGAACCCTTACTGCTTTCTTAATTTGTCAGAAATGACTTAGAATGGCTGTTGGGCTTGAGTTGTCTCAATAAACTTTTGAACTTTCATAAGATTTTGGATTAGTCCGGAGAATGTGACTGTTGGGAGTCCATCTCATTGCACTTGCTTGTTCTCGTACAGTGAAGCCAACTTGTCACGGTTTATTAAGTAAGAGAAAAGTTTGTCGAATATTACTTGCTACGGATGACATATTGCATGATATTATGGATCCAACCAAATATGTTGCCTTTTAAGATGAAGATTGGACATAATTCGATATCACATGAGAATTTTGAATGTTCTCACGTTGCACACTCTATCTGCAGTTTCTCCATAGATGTTCATGACAATCAAAAGATTATACTTACGACTACGACTCTCTCAACTATTGTGAAAATCTCGGGCTTACAGTAAAAGATAATGAAAACCAACAAATATTGCACCAAACACCAAGAGTATCGTGAGTCCTTGTTAAATTAGTTGCGGAATGAGCATGAGAAAAAATAAGCAATTTGTTACCAATAGCAGACGCAGGCAACCTAGTTACAATCCCATGTTAAGAGAAACTCCGTCAAACAAGTAACCAAATCCGATCGCATTAGTCCAACTAGCCTAAGACATCAATTGCTTGGGGCCAATAAAGTCTTTGCTCAACACCGATTGGATCCCCATGCCAACAAATATGAAAATATTTACATATTTGATTTATTTACACATATTTTAACCCATGTCTTATCCGGTCTAGAAGGTTGATGGAGAATTCTATGGGTCCGGAATTCACCTAACTAAAATGAACTTTCACTTCACGGACTTGCTGGTGCTCCGCTCGGAAACGGCCATAGATGGCCGCTCTCACAATTGGCATAGCTGCAGGCGCAACCACCACCATAGCCCTCTATAAGCTTTCAACGACTCGGTCACTGGCCGAGAAGAGTCTCCTGCTTTGGATGGGTATATACATATGTATAGCTTGAACCCTCTCTTTTCGAAAATACTTCCAACACCTGAATTTGTGCTCGCGGAGCCTAATGGAAGCTATGATCTCGCTCTTGCTAGGATCCAGAAGGTAAGGCTACAAACGGTTAAGTTAAGTTCGGTTTTCTTGAAAAATTGAAACATTAAGGAAGCACCCTTGAACCGAACTGAAACTCGCTCGTATCGAATTGGAACAAAACCAAAAAACCGATTTGGTTCAATTTGGTTTGAATCAATTTTCGGTTTCTTCTTCTTCTTCTTCTTTTCTTTTTATTCATGGCTCGATTTTCTGTTTTTTCTTCTTTTTTCTTTTTTTATTGCTTTTTATTCCTATAAAAATATTTTAGTCATTTACGCTATTCAACTATTTATAATTTCGATTACGTTTTGCTGAATCGCCATTTCAAATAAGATGAAAGTTAAATAATTCTTTTTTATATTTAACGACATTTAGTTTCTAGATTTGAATCTTTAATGTCAAAATGTGAACATATTCATGATATTCTACATAAGAGAATCATCGATCTTATAAATTAAAATAAGTTGATTGATTGTAAATATATTACAAATTAAAAACTCATTATTTAAAATTGAAAAACGAAAAAACACAATCACATATTTAAACTAGGTTCCGACCAAAAAAAAAAACTAGGACATTTGACATCATTAATATAATTTGTGTTAGAAGGCTCTTCCGAATGAATAAATTCAATACGTCATTCTGAACAAGATTAAAGTTAAATAATTCATTTTAATATATAATCACATTTACTTTATAGATTTTGAATTTTAATGCCGTGGGATATTTGTTTTTTTTCTGATGGGCCAAGTGAATTTTGACTTTAATCGTCGTCGCATATGTACCACGCCATTTTGTATAGTAAATAAAGATACTAATACTCTAATATTAATTTCTCATCCATTCACAAAATCCACACCTCTCTAAAATATGCCTTTAGACCATAAATGACACTATATAAACTGTATAATCCATGCAAAGTATAGATGGGTATCCTAGACCTTTGAAATAAGTCACATTCTAATAACAAACAAAATAACAAACCAAAAACCCTTCACCAGATTATAGAACCATCACTTCATGCCCAAGCCGATGACTTTCAAAACGTAAAAGCCAATCTTACTCTCGACCACTTTCGTCAATGTCGAACCGCGTATCAAAATCCATGCTTTCTATATCACTCAACTCAATCGAAGACCTAGATAGTCGAACATGGGTATCTCTCTCGGACATTTCCTCAAACACCTTCCGGTTGAGCATACACGTTGCATAGAAAGGACCTACAAAATATGCACTTCTCGAGCCTGGAAAAAATCACAACCTGTACAAACACCTGTGGACGAACTCAGCCTCTGATGTAAAATACTCACTTCATTGGCGTGGGTGAAAACAAGAAGTGCCACTTTAATGTAGTAGAACCAAGATAGAAGGAAGTTCTTGCAAGAACAATTCATATATTTGATTACATTAATTCTAATGTCAGAAATTAATAAGACCCAACTCTGCCAAAAGGTTCTGCTTTGTGATGTCGCCTCTCAGTCCTCCAGGTACAGGGTTAGTTGATGAGAGCCTTTCTTCATTTTTTGGTGAATACGACAAGATAAACAATAGTAATTAACGTAAGAACTCACACTTATAACATGAATACTGAGGCCTAATGTCAATTAAATAGAAGTTTAACCAAGATACTATTTAGATTTTTCCCAGCAGAACACGATCAAAACTGGCTAACCTAAAGTAACCAAAAAGTCCCTATTGCCTTTGTCCCATCCTGCAACTTTCACAAGCACAAACGGTTCCAAGTTTCTAAAGCAACACAAAGCTGGAAAGAAATTACAAAGAAAAGGTGTCAACATTACTTGTTAGTCATGAATATTCTCAAAAACAATACCAGCAGGACCAGAAATTACAGTTTCAGAAAAGAAAACAAAACTTTACGGACCTATACGGTACAAGTACCGGTTCTCTATTTTGTGAAAATGAAACCAGAGCTGGAACAGGTTTGATCACATGTTGAAAGCAATTTCCAAGTGAAAACAAGCTCCTTAACTTTGAAAACAATACGACCAAACATGTTTTCAAAATATAAATTAATGTTTAAGTCTCTTATTTTCACGAACTAAAATGTTTCAAGAAACAAAAGGCTGTTTTATTTTATTTTTACCGAAAAGATTAAACCAAGCAGACGCTGATTTTGACCAGTTCTTTTGTAGCATCAAACTCCAACTCAGTGCAAATGCACCTAACTTCAAATGGGTTTCTCATCGTCATTTCATCGAACACCTTACGCGCACAACCGAAACTTCACTCGAAGCTTTGCACGCAGCAATAAGTTAAGAACAGCAGCTACAACCTAATGGTTAAACTGCGCTGACCTAATTCCAAGAATCAATCTCGGGGCACGAAATCATGCCGACAAGAACTCAATCAATCCGCAATCCCCTCGCCCCCAAAAACCTCCTCAAACACTCGAGGAACAGCAAGACAATACAAAGAACGAGAAGCAGCAACGAACGAAGCAACTAACTTGCCGCTCAATCTCTGGAGCAAAAGCAACGACGGAGCCGAATCTCGAACGCAGCTGCCGATGTTCGCTTCGAACCCGAGTTCCGTCGTCGCAGGAGGACAAATTGTTGGCGAGCTCGTGTCGGGAGGCTTTGATCTGCGGAGCTCCTCAGTAGATTGCGTCCCTCGATCGCAATCTACCGAGCGACGCAGGAGTCGGTGCTGAGAGAGAGAGCACCAGATGTAGGAGTCGGCGCCGAGAGAGAAAAGCACCAGATGCAACGCGAGCGAGATAGCCCTAAAAGCCTTTTGCTTTTAGCGTAAAAACCAAAGTGTTTATTTCAGTTCGATTCGATTCGACCTAATCCGAATCGAACTGAAAAAAATATTAATTAATTTTGATTATCTGAACTGAATTGAGATTCACGAAATTTTTTATTCGGTTCAGTTTGATCCAACCTGATTCGAACCAAGCTGAAAAAAAAAAGATTAATTTTGATTATTTGAATCGAAATTGAAATCAAATTGAAATACATGAAATTTTTTGTTCGGTTCATATCTCGATTCGATTTTTCGGCTTAATTCTGACACCTTTACCGGAAGGACTCTTTAGGCCGCCTCAGACCGGCCACGTTGCCCGCCACGAGTTCCATAGGCGGCTCAAGAAGGACGCCGAGGCTTGCGAGGCAGTTGAGAGCCACGTCCGCGAGGAGAAGGAGCGTTGCCAAAGCTGTCAGAGAAGTAATTCGCTGAATTGGACTTCGTTTGACAGCGCGCGATTTCGCAGTTTTGGTCATTTGGATATACGTTTTGCGACGGATTATTTGAATGAAGTATTTTGCCTTTTGGGATTCGTGTCAACATAGGCTCGGGACGTGCAAGTGACATCATACATCCTCAAAATTTAGAGATTTTAAGTTTATTTACTTAGCCTAATAGACTTGATTCAAAATTATTACGCGAAAGAGTTTTGGACAAATCACTTATTGCATTCCCCAGTTCATCGTCAAGCGTACATTGCAAGTTGATATCGAACTCGTTTTAAGCCAATTTCGTCACTCGATTTTTATTCGAGGTCTCATGGTTAATTTGTACAAGCTGAGCATTTGACTTTCACAAATTCCCCCCTCTCGAAGCATTCCAAGTTCAAACTGTCAAAAGTGAAGTGTCAAGTGTGATGTCACACTTCACGAGTCAACCAAAACTTCACTGCGAGATACACCTCTCCCCATTTCTTATTTCATGCACTATCGGAGGCTATAGAGTCTTAAGCTTGGGCGTGGATGATTTGGTATTAGTCCAAAGTTGATCTTACGGAAAAGGTGAATTCTACGTCGAAATATGATCACACATGCAGCAAGTGTGGGATTGTTAGGG
Organism: Syzygium syzygioides; assembly: GCA_031216285.1. Taxonomy (NCBI): domain Eukaryota; kingdom Viridiplantae; phylum Streptophyta; class Magnoliopsida; order Myrtales; family Myrtaceae; genus Syzygium; species Syzygium syzygioides. The sequence goes on along the minus strand of CM062248.1, from coordinate 29,437,505 downwards.
TAATGCTAATGACTGAAGGAGGTAGTTGCACTGATTGCTTCTCTCCGTACTTTTATTAATGGAATAAATGCATTAGAAGTCCTAACTTTCGTCATGAAAGTGCAATTCAGTTCTAAAATTTTCAAAAAGTTCAATTAAATCTCGAAACTTTCAAAAAGTTCAAATGACAGGTAAGTCCGTATCGCTACTGGAGAGAAGCTACACGTACCTGTGTTGCCTTGAAGTCATTCGAGGAAATCGAGCTTGGCCGTGTTGCCTTTAAATCTGATGGCCGCGTTGTCATAGGCAAAGGCTGCCGCTTCGGCCCTGTCGAAAGTGCCGAGCCGCTTTGATCGGCCCCGTATCTCAACAGCCCATTTGCCTCACAGTCTTCGCCTCACTCCTCTATAATGTCTTCTCATCATTTGTTACTCTCTTCACACACATAAGCAAACCAACAAAAGGAGATTGGTTAATTAGGTTAAAGGGCGCGACGTGAGAAGCATGATGAAAGAACATAAAAAAGAGAGGAAAAGTGCCAAAAAAAGTCCTAAACCTTTTGCATTTGTGCCAATTTAATCCTAAATCTTTTTTTATTGCCAATTCAATCCTAAACCTTTTGCATTTGTGTCAATTTAGTCCTAAACATTTTTTTGTATCAATTCAGTCCTAAACCTTTTGCACTAATGCCAATTCAGTCATAAACCTTTTGTCTTTGTGCGAATTCAGTCCTTCCGGTCAATTTTGGCCGAATTTTGCTAATGTGGACAACTTTAATATTTTTTTAATAGTTTTTTGAAATTTATTTCTTTTTTTCTTTTCTTTTCTTTTTTCCTCCCTTCCCTCCTTCCTCCAGCCGGTCGCCGGACCGACGATTGGCCAAAGGCCAAAGGCTGTCGCCGGCGAGGCTTGCCCACGCCGGCCACTGGCGATAATCACCCTCGCCAGCCATTAGCGAGGGCGGCCTCACACTGGGCGAGGTCCGACCTCACCGGCCACTGGCGAGGGCAACCTTGCTCTAGGGCGAGGCCCGACCTCACCCGATCCAGTGAGGTCATGCCTTGCCTAGCCACCTACGAGGCTCGACCTCACCAAATTCGGCGAGTTCAGGCCTCGCCCTCGCTAGCAATGGCGAAGGTGAGCCTCGCCATGACTAGGCGAGGCCCGAGCTTGCCGACGGCTGGCATGACCTCGCCGAATCTGGCAAGGTCGGGCCTCGCCTAGCCATGGCAAAGCTCGAGCCCTCGCCAACGGCCTCCAGCAAGGGCCCAAGCCTCGCCTAGCGTGAGGCCGCCCTCGCTAGTGGTCGACAAGGTCGACCTTGCCGACCTCTGGCTAATCGCTAGTCCGGCGACCGACTGAAGGAAGGAGGGAGGGGAGGGGAGGGGAAGGGAATAAAAATTCAAAAAATATTAAAATATTATTAAAGTTGTCCACATCAGAGCCGGTGACCGGCCAGTTGGCGTTCACATCAGTAAAATCCAACCCATGCTTGTATTGCATCTTACCAATTTTTGATGAGTTTTCCAAACATTTTTAAGTGTACATAATTGCTATAATTCGAAGAAAAGCTTTATCAAAATAGATCTCAATCTTGGCGATCTTGACCTGAGCTTGTTGGAGGTGCACAATCTCAGATTAAACCTATCTGATGCAAACAGTCAGATGTCCTCACTTTCATTCATCCAAGCATGTGTGTTCACATAGACAGAGAATTGCTACCATGTTGGAAACAGCTCCTGTACCAATGTAGTGGGCACATAAATTGAACCAAATCACATTTTTCCACCTTGAAGTCTCTGGAAATGATCTCTAGCGAACCCAAGGTCCCAAACACCCGTCAAGGTCCTTTTTTACCTTTACTTCACTTCACAGAATTCTCCTCAGAACTCTCTATAGACAATGTGAATTTTGACAAATCACTTCACAAATGTCTTCCTTCGTTTAACTAACTAGATAAAGGAGACAATCGAACGCATTAAACTTTAACACCAATTGGCAACCACAAACCTGACGCCAGAACGCCAAAACTTTCAACCTGACTGCGCAACCAGGCGAGCTATACACATAGAGCGCGGTGACACCATGGTAAATCTTGAACGAGAGAATGTAGAACAGGCGGCACTCGAGCGTGTTGACAACGCCCTGAAGGAACGGCTCCCTAGTGAGGGTGACATCGCCGGTGCTGGAGACGGCAGCCCAGAGCTGCTTCTCAATGCTGGCCCTATTGATCCTGAGGTCGTTGAGGGCCGCGATGGCGGCATCGATCTCTGGCTTTGGAACCCTGCTGGCCTTGAGGGCGCGGATGGCGCTGCCCAGGGCGTTGATGGTGGCCTGGTTGTCGGCGAGTTCTTCGCGGAGCAAGTCACCGGTGAGGTCCATCTCGGGGGAGGTCAGAGAAGGAAGGAGATGGCGAGGGGAGAGAGAGAAGAGGCGAGAGATGGAGAAAAGAGAGGCAAGGGAAGTTGATGAGGCGAGACGAGGAGTGAAGAATAAGAAGAAGATGGTGGTGGCATGCAAGTCCTCTAGGAGATGCTTAGTGAAAAGGGAGTGAGTTGGGGATATTTTTGGGATTCTCGCGATTTTTAATGGAAATTACGCACAAGAATTTAACGTCTGGCGATCTTACTAAGGAAAACATAAATCAAATAATACCGTTCGCCTTCGTATGAGGAAAAATTCATACATGGTGTGTGCTTGAACTTAGTTGTGTTACCGTGTACTCTCACATGTCAATAAATCATTAATAAGTGTGTATGTTATTTGTTACTTAGATAGTGGATCTAATAAAAGTCCAAAATGAATTGATTTTAATATATATAAGTATATTATATCAATCTTCTATAAGTATTTTCTTTAAAATTGTCAATTGCTAAAACGAGGCAAGAGAACCCTTCTATGCCACGTCCAGCGATATGGCATGTCTAATCACCAAGTAAGAGTGCAGAAAATTTGTAGCCAAAAACATGAAGTTTATAGAGTGCACTGTTTTGTGTGGGATTGGATTGGAGAAAATTAGGGATAAGCGTAGAAATATGACTCACTTGGTTGATGGCTAATTGTGGACTTACGTTTTAAATTGGGCCGATGGAGGACTTAAGGTTTTAAAGGCCATGATCAGGTTTCAAGGTTGTGAAATTCAGGCATTAGAAATGATACGTGGCAAATGACCAAATATTTCACGTGACAATCATGTAGGTATTTCGGCTCTTGAATTCCATATATGGCGAGTCTGAGATCTGCTTGGAGCTTTTATTGAAGTCTTTGGTTAATTATTTATCAAAATAAAATCTTAATATCTCAATTGACCAGTGGCCAAATTCTCAAAGTTTGTTTCCACATTTGTCCAAAGAAAATTAGAATCATCAGTTGCAATTTTCAAATAAAAAATACTGTGAAAAAGTAATCACATAGATATTTGAAATTTTGGTTTTTTATATTTTAAGAAAATACAAATGTCAAATGTTCATCTATGTCAAGTCCAATAGCAGATTAGTACCAGCACTGGTAGTAAAATTATCTGGAAATAATAATATTATCCCCATATAATTTACCAAAAAAATAGATTATCATTAACTTTACCAATTTTTATTTTTTGTGAGACGAAAATTAGGTTGAGGTAATTATATCATCGGATACAAATTTGGAGTTTTTTGTGAGAAGGAAATTGATTTTAGATAAATACAGCTTGGGATACCGGTATGGCATGTATTAGCGTGAGAAACATGCAGATCACATATTTAGCATCATGTTTATACCAAAAAACAAGTTTGGAGTTTTACACCCGCGCAATCCTAGTTATAATTTAAAATGAAGATACATATAATTAAACAAGCTAAGGACATTAGTATCCTAGTACAGTCACCCTCAAGTCGCATCGTTAAAAGATTCGCAAGTCACTCTTATCAATGATACTTATTGCTCTGTTTCCTAAATCAAAGTGTCATTAAATGTGACAGCGCATAATGTGTTGCACTTAATACACTCCCAAACCTTAAACCATGTGGATTTCAAATGGAGTTCATCAAATAAAAGGAGAATGTATCTTCCATAGTAGTCCTCAACATAATCGTCCTTCCACATACTAAACAAAGATGAGAGGAAAAAGATAATCTGAATACTAAAACCACATTCTGTTTATCCATCCGATAACACAAAGCACTTCTTGAAAGTTGGGCAAGTTTCTCCAGCTCTCGATTTTTCGGTCACAGATGCCAAATATAATCAATAATGGCTTCAATCCAGACAAGATGCAAGAAATTGGTTAGCAGGAAAGGGGCCAGTTTTACCTGCTGAACAAGCTCCTACTCGCGTCGTACAAATGTTCTCTGGAACCAAAGCATGGCGATCATCATTGTCATTAAGAATTTCTCGATGGCCCTGTCCATAGCTCGAAAGTAAGAGACCCTCCAAGATGGCTTGAAGTGCAAGGTGCCACAGAATCCCAAAAATCCCATCGTAAACCCAGGTCCCAATCCTGCATAGAACCAATTGTGGTTGTCCAAATCGCATTCGCTCGGCTTACCTTCACTGGAATTAGCACCGTCATGCCCATCACTACCGTATGGCTCGTATCCGGGACAAATCTTCGTAAGAGGAGCTCCACAAAGTCCATCGTTGCCGCGATAAACAGATTCATCGTCCACAGTGTGTAGATGGTTGCTGGACGGAATAGGGCCGGAGAGTCTATTGAAGGACAGATTTAGATGACTAAGGAAATCCATGTTGGATATGCCCGGAGGGATGGTACCTGACAGCTTATTTCCAGAAAGATCGAGAGATTCCAAATTTTTTAAGTCACCGATGTTTGAGGGGATGTGTCCACTTATATTATTTTGAGAGAGGTTCAGATTTTTAAGTTGGACGAGCCTAGTGAACCCTTCTGGTATCTGCCCATCCAACATGTTCGCCGAAAGATCGATTGAGCAGAAGTATACAAGCGTATCGCTATACATTTGGCTAGTTCCCTTTGTGTCAACCATGACATTGACAACAATAGGCATCGGCCAACCCCCAAAATGACGGGCATAATCAACCATAGACAAGAACCCGTCGATACAATTGGGAATGGGTCCAGAAATATTATTCTGTGCTAGGCTCAAGAATTGGAGATTGTGAAGTTGGCAAAATTGTGGAGGAATGCCTCCAACAAGGCGATTTTTCTCTAAATTGATCACTGCGAGTGATTGAGAATGTTTCCCAAATGGAGGTAACCTACCTGTGAATTCATTGTCGCTGAGATCTAGGAACACTATAGGTAGATTTGACAAGCAGCTTGGGATTACTCCACTAAAGCCATTCCTCTGTAGGCTAAGCAGCGATAATTGCTGGATATGGCACAAAGATTTCGGAATCTGACCATTTAACTTGTTATCTCCAAACATATATGCCCCTGTCGGCGATGCTCCCCAACATCGAGGAAGTCTCCCAGACAATTGGTTCATTGAGAGATTAATTACAGACACCTTATTCAACTTCACAGAGAATTTGGAATGCCACCAGTGATATTATTATCTCGAAGTATCAATACTGTTAACTGTGGCATCTTGTCTCCAATATCTTGGGGAAGTTGGCCTCCAAGCATGTTACTTGCAATATTCAAAAGTTCGATGTTAGAGGAGAAGTCGAAGAGCCAATCAGGAATGCTATCTGAGATGCTCACGTTTGACATCGTCATCCAGGTAATGTTCCTCTGTGTTTGAAGCCATTTTGGAAATTCGGGTCCCACTTTACAATCTGACAAATCTATCCCGCGAACTTGGAATGGTGGAACCCATGTAGAGCTCACATTTAATACGAGCTCATTGGAGGAAATGTCTAAGCTAGTCAAGCTTTTGAGATATTCAAAGTGAAGTTCGCTTATAACTCCATGCAAAAAATTGTGCACAAGATAGAGCACCTTTAGATTCGATAGTCGCCCAATACTCTCTGGAATGGTCCCGCTTACTTTGTTATAGCTCAGATCCAACTCTCTTAGAGATGCAAGCTCCACCAAATTGGCAGGAATAGAACCAGAAATCAAGTTTGATGAAAGATCAAGGCGCTCTAGTTCCTTGAATTCTCCAAATTGATTTGGTAGGTCACCACTAAATTCATTGAAGGAAACATCAAAGATCTTCCATTTACTTTGTACGCAACCGAGGGGACCACCTAAAATGCCAGAGATATTCCCACCGAAGTAGTTCATGCTTAATCGTACCACTTGCAATTTGCAAAGACTGCTAAAGTTTTTTGGAAATCCACCTTGTAGTGAATCTTGAGACATATCAAAGAAGGCAAGCCTTTGATTATTCTCAATGATTGCCAAGGGAAAAGGGCCTTCAGAAAGAAGGGTGGAAGACAAATCAATATGTTCTAGCTTGGTCAAGTTATAGATCCATGGCGGGATAGAAGAATTTATATAATTATAACTTATATCAAGGAATCTAAGGGAGGTGAAATTGGCCTGCAAAGAGCTAGAAATATCATGCAAATGACAATTGCTCAATCCTAAAGATTGCAAAGATGAAAGCATGTTAATGGAACCGAACCAATCTTTGGCGTTCGAAAGGCCAACACCGGACATGTGCAAGTATTTCAAGGAAGATAATTTCGACACCCAATCAAGGTCGTTCGAGGTTAAATAATCCAAAAGGGAGTCAGTACTGAGATCCAAGTACTGTAACTTGGAAAGGTTATTAAGCTGCTCAGGAATATCTCCATTAAAGCCTGCATTTGAGAGGTTAAGATACTCCAGTTTCTGAAGAGTAGTAAAGAACATTGGGATTTTTTGGGTTGAAAAGTTATTGAGACTGAGGTCTAGATACTTCAGATACTTCAATTCAGTTAAAGAAGGAACTATGTTACCTCCCAGCCTGCACATATCCGAAGGTATGAAGATGTCAATATAGATATCTTTAGTACATGGATTATGAAGATCGAGCTTCAAGACATGACCAGTCTTCCTGTTGCATTCGACTCCTTCCCACTCGCAACATTCCTCTCCCGTCCACGACAATAAGCGTCTTGAAGGATCGGTGAGACCATGCTTGAACTTCAGAAGAGCTTCCCTCTCTACACCAATACAACTTACATTGGTCGAAATTTTGGAATGACCGAATTTGATTGCTTGAATGACAAAGATTGCCCACAAAACTGTAGAGACAAAGCCATCGTGAGACGCCATAGGTTCTTTAGGACCAGAGAACAAGTATTGCTTTAATAATGTAGATAATGTGGTCTTTGATTCGCCAAGAAAAGAGTCACTATAAAATATTGTTCGAGGTCATTGTCTGACCACTGTCCATCATAACTTCCTATGGACGAGGGATGCTGACACTAATCTACAAAAGCAAGAAAATACGCGCATGTCTTTATGGTTTTGACTATTCAAGCACGCAAGCTTTGAATCCCCAGGGAGACTATATCGACAAGGAAGTGCGTTGAGGAAGAGGCTACACATTGCCTTCTCGTGTAAAAGGCAAATGCGACATCTTCTGCGGTCTACCTATATAACTATATAACTGATGAGGAAATTTCTAAACTAAATCTTCCTTTTAAACTACAAAGCATTAATTTCTTTCTCCAAAATAATCACGTCATGTCACGTCACCTGTAATTTGTAGTAGTTTGCGAATAAAAGGTTGAAATCAATTTTTTTATGATTTGATTCCTATTAATTTTTTGAGAAAATATGGACTTTTGAGATTATATAAATCAACTCGCAAGGGTTCAATTTGACTGGTCTAGCACTTGGTTTAGATGCAATAAATCTCGTGCTCAAGACATGACTGGTCTTCTCGCACCATTCGACTCCTTCCCACTCGCACCATTCCTCTCCCGTCCACGACGATAAGCATCTCGAAGGATCAGTGAAATACAAAGATTGCCCACAAGACTGTCGAGACAAAGCCATCGTGAGATGCCACAGGTTCTTTAGGACCTGAAAACAAGTATTGCTTTAATCATGTAGATAATGATCTTTGATTCGCCAAGAAAAGAGTCACTATAAAATATTGTTCGAGGTCATTGTCTGACCACTGTCCATCATAACTTCCTATGGACGAGGGATGCTGACACTAATCTACAAAAGCAAGAAAATACGCGCATGTCTTTATGGTTTTGACTATTCAAGCACGCAAGCTTTGAATCCCCAGGGAGACTATATCGACAAGGAAGTGCGTGGAGGAAGAGGCTACACATTGCCTTCTCGTGTAAAAAGCAAATGCAACATCTTCTGCGGTCTACCTATATAACTATATAACTGATGAGGAAATTTCTAAACTAAATCTTCCTTTTAAACTACAAAGCATTAATTTCTTTCTCCAAAATAATCACGTCATGTCACGTCACCTGTAATTTGTGATAGTTTGTGAATAAAAGGTTGAAATTAATTTATTTATGATTTGATTTCTATTAATGTTTTGAGAGAATATAGCTTTTGAGATTATATAAATTAACTTGCAAGGGTTCAATTTGACTGGCCTAGCACTTGGTTTAGATGCAATAAATCTCGTGCTCAAATTACATTACAACATCTCTTATTCAAAGTAACCATGGAAGCCATTTCTACTTCTGTATAAGTAAAGTCACACCCAATGCAGGTGAACAGAGAAAGGAAATTATTTGACCCACGGTCTTTCCTTGGGCGATTGCAATCTATAGAAATTTGTTATCACAAAATGACTAGCATTATGAAAACTAAAGGGGTTAGTAATCTTCCATTTTTTTTCCTTGAAATAAATAAAAGTAACCCTCCTTTTATTTAAGCAATTTCTAGATTACTAATCCGTACTACTATAAATGCAAAGGAGAAACCGGTGACAACCTTTAGGTAGTTAGGTCTCTGCGTTTGTTGTTCGAAGGTTTTTCATTTTTAAGAAGAAAATTTCTCCATTTGAATGACCAGTACATTCGTGTTAAAAAAAGCAAAAGTTTTTGTTACACGAAGAGGAAGGAAAATCTTTGCAGAATTCAACCCTTTGAGAAAATTGATTCAAATGGTTATTGCATTAAGTGACAGTTTGAAATTTACGTTTTTGCTCGCTATTGTTTGTGTAAAAACTGTCGCAGATGCCAAATATGAACGACTTTATTGTTCCAGAATGTATCCTAATTTTTTTCGCCAGATTACATGGGAAGAACCTCTAGATCTTTCATCTACTGGATCTCTTATATGCCTTTTGCAACTACATAGCTAATCTCATATCTACATTCAATTTTTCCGCAATTGAAATGGCAATGAGAGGCTTTTTGATATTGGTAAGTGTCAAAAAATTATTGGTGAAAAAAATGATCTGTGACTTTTTTTTCCAATTAACGTGGTGGTAATTTGCATAACTTGCTAAAAGTCTCGAATTTACTAACTCTTATATGAAATTTACAACCTAGATTAGAGTAATTTATCAATTTTTGTTAAATTAAATTACCAAGTTGTTTTGTTACGAACTTTCATTTGAGTTACCAACAATTAACTGTCTGTTTCTTACTTACTAAATTTTCTATTGAGTTAATAAATTTTATTTGGGAAGAATGACACTAAAAGTATCATAACTTTCCTACATAGCTCACTTCAGTAGAAAAACTTTTTGAGCGATCAACTGAGTGTCATTTTTGTATTAAAAAAAATGATCACTACAATGCCATCGCTCATTTGTGTGGCCGGAAAATTTGACATGGCATTATTTTATTCTATATCTATCTACATGGCTCGCCGAAGAAACCCAATCGGTAAAAACCACAAAGAAAAGACGTTTTGTTTTAATGAAACGCTAAATCCAAAATATAGCTAAACCCAAATCAAATGAAGAAGAATCAAAGCCAATGTAGACAAGCAATAATCAAACACCAATCCAGAGAAAAATAAAACGATTTCCCGGCCACTTTCGGTTCGATTTTCCCTCGTTCTTTGCGATAGAAAAACCCCCTTTCATCGCAGATTCTCATTCCATGAGCACAAACCGAGGGTTTGGAGATGGATGAATGAAAAAGCGATCAAACCCATTCATGAGTAAAAACAAAGCAACAAAAGGTGAAAAAAAAAACACCAACACTTACGGTGAATCTAAAAACAAATGCGAAAGACACTAATGGGGCAAAATCGCTTATCTTCTTCAAAAAAACCCTAACCCTAATTGCTCAAATTGGAGCCAAATCACCATCTAAAATTCGCAGTGGAGAGTAGGAGTGTGAGAATTGGCTCATAACCATGTGAGGCAATGCGATTCCTCTTGATTTGTTCCATGAACTCGCCTCCAACTTCTCTCCACAACACATCGATCGTTGAGGAGGTTGCTGAGCAATTTGCAGTAATCGTCAGAGTCCTAGAACGCGCTCCTCGGCCATGTCATCAGCAGTGCACCAGCAAGAGCTGTAGAGAGAAGCACCAAGAACAAAAAATAAATGCGCGTATTGCGATCGCACAAAAAGCGAAAGGAGGAAGGAGAGAAAGATGAAAGGTCGTCGTTTTATACCATTTGCCACGTCGTTTCCTTTATTTTTCACTTTGGACTTGAATTTGTTTAAAATGGCCACGTCAGACTCAAAAAATTATTTAAAAAGTCACGTAAGATGAATTATCGGAATTTGTCGCCGCAGGCACTAAAATGATCTTTTTTTCTCCAATTTGGCTTTGAAGTAATCCGAAAAATAGTTTTGGTACCAAAGTGAGCGTTATACGAAAGTAATGGCATTTCTTATTGTCTTTTTCCCCTTTTATTTGCCTTAGTTAGCTATTCCTTAAATTTTCTAACTCTTTTAAGAGATTATGTAACGTCCTGAATTCGACCCACTTTTGTGATCAATGAAATAGATATATATTTCTCATTTCGTTTTAGTAAGTCTCACCCGGAACTTATCATTCTCGGGATACTAACCAATAATGAATGGCTAACTAGGAAAACGGTACGTAGATCCAAGAACTCAACTGTGAATCGGGTTCGATTCCGAGGAACGACGAGGGAATATTTTGGACCAATGTGGATCGATCCAAGGAAGGTGATAGATTTGATTTGGCCAACGACGTACGATCGGATCGCGAGTAATTCCGCGCAATCGAGAGTACGCGTGGCGAACGATCCTAAACTTATTCCGAACGATCGCGACCCCCGGAACTAGCGATAAATCCTCGCGTTCTCTTAGAAGTCGAGACCGACACAACTCGAGTAATCCTAAGTCGATACGCGTAACCCCTAAACAGCCGCCCGTTAGTGAGAGACGCTAAAATCGCATTTGAGCGAAATCGATTGTAGAATTGAGTTCGGACTTCGATGTCGAATTTCGTGGGCGTGCGCGATTATTTTTGCAAGGACAACGTTGTAAAAGTGTAGCCAATCATATTTGGGATTAGTAGAGTCGAAAATTAGAAATTTAACCCGAGACCGGAAAATTACCGATTTACCCCTGGACCCCTAAGTAATAATTTCGAATTTCAGAGTTTTAAATTGGTTTATATCAGCTCAATAATGCTGGAATTTAGTGGACAAGCTTGCCCTTAGATATTTGGATGAGATTTAATCCCAACCCTTAAAGTGAGGGCATGATAGTCATTTTTGAGAAATTGGTCAACCACCCCCACTGGCCAATGTGTATATCTCTCCCACTCAATCTCTTCCTCCCTCATTTTTCTTCCTTTCCAAGCCGGCTAGCCCCCTCCTCCCACACCTCTCTCCTTCTCTTCCTTGTCCGGTCGAGAGCCATTGCCATCGCTAGCCGAAATCCGCCGGCCATGTGCCGCCGTCACCGCCACCACCTCGCCTCAACATCACCACCGACCAGCTCTCTCTTTCTCCCTCTCCTCTCCCCATCCGCCACCAATCAACCCCCGCCTAGGATCGCCATCGCCGTTGCCATCGCCAAGTGCCGCCAAGAGAGCCGCCGCTCGCTGCCACTGGTCCGGCGCGGAACCGCCACTGCTCAGCCGCCCTTGCCACTGGTCCAGCCTTCATTAAGAGCTTAGGAACCTTGGTGAGTACAACCCTAAACCCTAGTTAGGCTAATATATATCTTTAGATGAGTTTTAGGGGTTAATTAGGGTCATTTAGAGGTTAAATTGTAGAGGATGTTAAGGGCTAACTTTGTGATTAATTTAGTGACTTAGCATGATGATTTAGATGAGGTTTAATGGCCTATAGTGTGCTGTATGGTGGCTGAGCATAGGCGTCTTGATTCGGGCAAAAATGTGAATTTGGCGAGTGTAATTTGTGGGCCGAGTGATAGCTGTTCTCGTGGTGATTTTTTGTGGTCTAATATGATGATTTGGAAGTGATTTAGTGGCCTAAGCTGATCTGGTTGGTGACCGATTAATGTAGGCTCGATCGGATTATATTGTCGATTAACCGTGATCTAAATGCATGCTATATTGGGTGCAATGATTGGGCCGTGAAGCGGCTAGTTATGTGGTGATTTTAGTGACCTAGAGTGATGATTTAAATATGTTTTGAGAGCCTAGAATGGGCTAGTTGGTGGCTGTTAAATGTGGACTTGATTTGGGCTAATAAGTGGATTATTGTGGGTACATTATGAGGGCCGAGTAGTGGCTGACTATGGGGTGATTTAGTGGCGTAATATGCTGATTTGGGAGTGGAATAAATGGCCTAGAATAATCGGATGGGTGGCTGATCATGGGAGCCTTGGTTCGAGCAAAAATGTGGATTAAAACGGGTACAATGTGTGGGCCGTGTCATGACTGGTTGTGTGGTGAATTTCAAGAGTCCAATGCGATGATTTGGAAGTGGATTAGGGGCCTAGTGTGGACTGTTCATGGCTGATTTGATGTAGGTTTGATTTGGGCCATATTTGATTAATCATGATTTTAGCGTGAATTACCAAGAGTATTGTGAATGGACCATGAGGAGGCTGAATTGAACATGACTTGACGGTAGTATTGTGATGCCATGTTGGGTGCTTGTGTAGCCGTGACTTGAGGGAGCCTTAGGGACCATGGGCTTGCGATATTTTAATAATTTAATTACGTGAATTCGTGTGTCAAGTATATGCTATGGCTAGATTAAATGCGTTGATTATTTGGGCATGTTGAGATGCACATCGATTTGACATTGAATGATTATGTGCATCGGTGGAATTGAATGCTCATTGTACATTGCTTTATTACTCGAGTGCGGGAATTGCATGGCCACACATTTCGTATGCTGAGAATGGGCATGAGACGAGATTTATGCAAGTATGAATGCCTGACATGAGCATGTGATCACCTAAAATGCCCTGATGTGTTTTACGCGGGGTTCAGATAAAACTGGCTATGTATATGTGTAATCACTAAAGGCCCTGATGTGTTTTGCACGGAGTATGAACCCGTCCTGATGCATTTTATGCGTGATGATGCCCGGTTCGTCCAGAAGACGGCCAACCTGATGCGTTTTACGCGGGTTTTGGTTCGTAAGGAGATCGGTGTTGCGCCTGATGCGTTTTACGCTGGCTAGAGACACTGGGCCTGATGCGTTTTACGCGGGCTAGGAAGTGTTGGTATTGATTATAGACCTTATGCGTTTTACGCGGGTCGAACTCTAATTGAGAAATGAGCAGTGTGCCAGTGTGCAGTATTGAGCCGAATCATGAACATGACATGTTGACGGCATAAGTGTGCAAGAATGCATGGGCAAGTGTGCGAGTATGTGCGACTCGATGACTCGTGTGTGATGCAAGCACTGATGAGAATGAGCATGAACATGCGTATGGCGTACGTGTAACCAAGCGTGTTCGCATATGTGCTATGGATATTATTATGAATTGCCTAACCTGCAGAGTCAGTGATATGCTCGATCTGGGCCCGAGGGCCTAAGCCAATTGTTGTTTGGTTGTTGTGTTGTTGTGCTTATTTACTTGTCCGGGAGATGCATGTTAGCCTAGTTTAGGTTTAGGGAGCCTACTTGCTGAGATTTATTCTCATTGTTGTTTAAACCCCACTTTTCAGACCCCCAACCTTAAGGATGGCAGGCGTACCGATATGTTTTGGGAGGAGCCCCAACTAGATATAGTGCTTGACCACCGAGTCACGTACTCCCTTTTTATGTCGGTGATTATTGATCCGTTTTGGCTTTTATATGTTTATTCTATTGTAATGGATATTGTAAATCCCTGTTAGTAATATAAGTATGTATTTTCGATGGTTGTTGTTCATTGCTATCATGGGTCATGTTGTTTTATATTGTACGGGTGTTTATGTTGCTTTCGCGTGTGTGTTATTCTCTGTGTTGGGTTTTGGGTCGGCGACATGTCTTGGGACGTCGCACTGAATCAACCTCGGTAGGGTTATCGCGTGCCGTAGGGTTCGGGGCATGACAGATTATCTACCTAGGTTAGCATGACTGAACAACAATTTTAGTTTGTTGTCGTCAATCCTCATTTCAACTAGTTTAGAGATTACTAAGTCATTAAATTACCATCTTTGAAGTACGACAATCGTTTTTTTTGTTTAATTTTCAACTTTTTATGTTATTTATAAACATTTATTTGTCTTTCATAGCAATGCCTTAAATTTACCATTTCAATTGCACTTTCGTAATAAATTTTAGAACTTCTAATGCACTTATATATATAACTCCTTTCACAATACCTTTCTCAAATCATTCACAAATACTAAAAGATAGTAATTTCACCATCTAGATTTATATAATAAACATGCTTTAATAACTCATACGATACTCAAATATTTATCGCTTTCAAGACATGAGGTTTCAAATTCACAAAATAGATCACCCTACTCACTTGGGAATGTCCTAAATCCAAACAATGAAGTTGAATCGACATCAAATCGAAGTAAAATATAGCAACAACTATGAATCGGCTAAATTATGTTTAAACGCTAACAAAATAACTTATACGCAACAATAAATCGCTTACTCAAAGCGATTATTCCAGCCTAAATGCAACATGAAACTCACAAAGGAAACCCTAAAATTTCACTTTGACAAACTGTAGCTCCAAATCGACTCCAGTCAAGACTAACAGCTCTACTATGCCATATTCCATTATATCGATGAAATCTCATAGTTCAACAATCCTAAAATGGGGCTTCACTACTCAAATTTCACGAAATTCCAAAATTGTGCCCTAAATCCAAACACTTCACCAATTGGACGAACAAAGAACACGAATTCATGAAGTATATCTATGGAGAGTAAAGATTTTCTTTCAAAGAATATCGTTAGCGATATTATCAGATATTAGGGATATTATTTAATATTCAGCTATTCTGTAAGATAGCTAATTTCCTTTCATATGTATATTGTTCGAGTATAAATACCCTCCTCTAATAACTTGCAAAGTAAAGTCAATTGAGTAAAAATGTAGTCTTTACTAGTTCTCTCTCCCTCTCTTTTGAAAATCCTAAAATATTTACATGGTATATGAGCCACCAAGAGAGAATGCTATCTTTAGTCGTCTTATCTTCAGTAACTTCCCGATTTT
This sequence comes from Syzygium syzygioides, assembly GCA_031216285.1. NCBI lineage: Eukaryota > Viridiplantae > Streptophyta > Magnoliopsida > Myrtales > Myrtaceae > Syzygium > Syzygium syzygioides. Next base: position 29,422,121 of record CM062248.1, on the reverse strand, counting down.
GTCAGCATTCAACAATTTAACTACAAGCAACATCGACAAGCGAAGTCACCGTAAAATATCTAGGTAGCTGTGAGCATCGAAGTCGAGCACACCTTCATTGAGCAGCCAAAGATGAGAATAGTGGGTGATGTCATCAAGTATTTAGGTAACTGAGAGTGCCGAAGTCAAGCACACCTTCATCAAGTAGCCAAAGATAAGCATTGTAGGGTGATTAGGTTTAGTTTTGCCACAATTCAAGATGGGTTCCACTCTGACCCAAAAAAAAAAAAGTTGGATTCCACACTATTTTATCAAGGTTGCATGATAAAGATATGTCAACTTTTTAAGCATACATTGCTTTAGCACTTATCAAATCTAATTTGTTTAGTGTAAGGTCCAGCTTACATGGCGTTTGATCACAGACTTTTGAAGAAAGTTGCACCAGTCATAAGCAAGCTGAATGCTCCAGCTTGAGTGGGAGTGATGAAGTATATATAGAGAGAGTAGAGATTTTCTTTTGGAGAATATCATTAGAAATATTATTAGATATTAGGCATATTATTTAATAACTCATGATTCTCTAAAATAGCTAATTTTATAAAGAGCATTCTCTAATAACTTGAAAAGTAAAGCCAATTGAGTAAAGATGTGGTCTTTACTAATTCTTTCTCTATCTCTCTTGAAGATCCTAAAATATTTACACAAGCACTTACCTAGCAGCGTGATATGTGATTGATATGACTTGGCAAGGCATTCGTGACAAGTACGCGCCCGAAACTCCTCCTCTTTTCCCTTTTCTTTTTTCTTCCCTTCTTTCTCTTTTCTTTCATTTCTTCTTTCTCCGTCGCGCATCCCTCTCGGTCAGTCCTTTTTCCTTTTTAAAGAGCTGAACGTCCGTTTTGTTTTTGTTTTTGTTTTCTTTGTTGTTTATTGTAGGCCCCACCTTGACGAAGTCGAAGTATTACAGGAGAAGTTCCCATCTCAGCACCAATGCAGCTTACATTTTGTCATGGCTTTGGAATGACTCAGCTCCAAGGCTTGAATGACGAAGAGTGCACACAAAAGTCTAGGCATAAAGCCACTGTAGATGTAGGACGCCATCGTAGTTAAAATGAACGCCATTTCCTCTGTTCGCTACTATTTAGAAAATTGCAAGAAAAAGAAAAGAATATGTTTGCCGCAAGTGTGTTTGTCCTTTAAATATGTGGCAATCACAGTGCAATGTTGGACTTTTCCTGAAGAGTAATCAAGAACATAGGTGCAATTATCTTCTAGACTAAACAAGGACGAATTGGCATCGGTTCTCTGTTTCTGTTTCTACCGCAATCAGAAGCCACTAACTGTTGTCGTTCTTCGTTGATTGCTCGAGTGATCAATCAATAAAGAATAGATTTAAATGGTTGAGAGATGGAATATATTCGAAGATGTGAATTGATGCAGGAAATAAAATTTAAATGGTTGTCAGATGAGGGAAAGTTGAATTCAATTTTCGAAGGTAAAATGTTTATGGGATAAGTTGGTCGTCAATTGTCTATATTACGGTTTTATCGATTTCGTTATGACATGTTATCATGAAACATGTTAACGACAATCATGGGCGTTGCAAGGAATTTCATGGAAGTTTGTTTGAACAGAACATGCTACAGGATCGATTCATCATCATTCTCGAAGTATTATCTCTTTACATTTTTGTTAATGGAAAATCTTTCTTACGTGATAGATTAATTATTTCATATTTATGGTTAATATTTAGACTAAACTGTATTATGAGGGTAGTTTGTCTCTTGAAATCTATTAATAAATGTCGTAAAGCCATAAAAACACCTCAAAGCCAAATAACGATTTCGTCCATGTCTATTGTTCTTATAATCACCTTTCAAATCCCTTAGTTTCTTGAAAAATTAAAGGAGATATGTAATACTTCTTTTCAGTATTCATTTGAATCCATTTTCAATTATGAGGTTACATTTTTTGATCAAGTATACTCAAAAAACATGCTTCATGCGATATTTGACATCTCGCGATGATGGAACTTCCATGAATTCCCCTCTATCGACACTGTGTCTTACGAAACTCAATCCCCGACCCCCTTGATTATAGAACTCAGCAAGGATCATTGTCAATCGGGAAATTGAGGTTGCTACCTCCCAAGTAGTACATGAATTAGGAGAGGTTGTAGAGAGCAATACAAAAATGTCAACAGCTGAGGGCTTTTCCTAGGGGCTTGGCCCAAAATGGGATACAGCGTGATCACTACAAAATAATGTCAAAGTTGCTGCACCGGTTGAAAGTATTCTGGGTCTCGTGCGTTGGAGAGATATCGACAAGGAGGTCAGTGCATGATCGGAGAGATTGGGACATTGTGAGCCTAGGATGGATTGAGAAAGTGATTGATTGTCAAGTGAAACATAATTGTAACGCGCCCCCCATATGATCGTCCACTTGACTACACATTTTCAAGACTTGGCCTATATAGATGGGAAATTTATGCAAAAAGTCATAAACTTATTACATTTTTGCCAATTTGATCGTAAACATTTTAATTGTACCAATTGAGTCCTAAATATTTTCACGTTTTGCTAATCGAGTCCACCCGGTCAATTTTGGTCAGAAATCGCTGACGTGAACGTTGGCCGTCTTACATGGCACGATCGCTACTCCCGCGGATAATTTTTAATAATATTTTTTTCGAACTTTTTTAAAAATTCTTGTTTTATTTTTTATTTTTCCTTTTTTCTTTTCTTTTTCTTCTTCACTTTTTTTAAAAGAGAAGAAAATAAATAAATAATTCGAAAAATATTTAAAAATTAAAGAAATGTCTACATCAGTGCCGATTGTACCACATAGGACGACTAGCGTCCATGTTAGCGATTTACTGTCAAAATTGGCCGAATGAACTCAATTGACATAACGTGAAAAGTTTAGGATTCAATTGGTAAAATTTAAAGGTTTACGACTGAATTGGCAAAAGTACAATAGGTTTAGAACTTTTTAAATAATTTTTTCCTATCTATAGATAGAGTTGGAATGCATGAAGAGGTGAAAGTACTCATTTTGCTAGCTTGCAAATATAGATTTATCAATACGGTATCGATAGCAATGATATCATCGATCCAACCAAATATTTTAGCTTCTTAGGGTTTCCAAATATATGCCGACAAACATGATGATTGGATATATTTTGACTTCACATGAGAATTTGGGTGTGACGGCCCTTGGACAACGGTCAATAGATCTCTTCTCCGTTGTTGTTGCAACTCGTGATAGCCATTGGATAACCTTCTCGCATTGCACCCTCACTGCAGTTTCTCTAGGGATGGTCATGTGACCAACAGATTTTGCTCACGATTACGACTCTCTCAACTATATACTCTTATACGTGACCATCAACAGTAAAAATCCATGGTTTACTCTATTTTTTTCTGATGGGTCTTTTTGGTGGGTATTTCTAAAGTACTTATAAACCATATTTCAAAGGGAAATGTTTCAGTTTTGAATACCAATTACGCGCGTCTTCATTGGAATGCATGTATATTTAATTTACAAGATAATGAACGAGCAAATAGAGGATCTGTGTGGATAAAATACCAGGAAAATACCAAAAAAGTCTTAAACTTTTTGCATTGATATCAATTCAGTCCTAAACTTTTCAATTAGATCAATTTAGTCCTAAACCTTTTCGCATTGATACCAATTCAATCCATTTGGCCAATTTAAATCAGAAATCTCTGACATGGACGCCGGCGGTCCTACGTGGCATCATTGGTATTAACGTGGACCATTTTTATAATTTTTAATATTTTTCATATTTCTTTAATTTTTTTCTTTTTTTCTCTTTTCTTTTCTTACCCTCGCCCAAACTAGCCGAGAGCATCGCAGCCCTCGCTCATGGCGGGTGAGGGCATCACAGCCCTCACTTGTGGTGGGCAAGGGCATCACCGCCCCTCACCCATGGCCAGCAAGGGCCCTTGCTCAAACCAAGCAAGGGTCACCAGTCCTCCTGTGGCCGGCGATGGTCAGCCGGCGACCTCGCCAACCACCAGTTTCTAAATAAAGAAAAAAGAAAGAAAATAAAAGAGAAAAAAAGAAAAAACTATATGCAAAAATTATTAAAAATTACAAAAACTGTCTACGTCAGCATTGGCAGTGCCACGTAGAACCGCCGACGTCCACGTCGGCAATTTCCGGCCTAAATTGGTCGGATGGACTGAATTGGTATAAATGTGAAAAGGTCTAGGAATAAATTGATCTAATTAAAAAATTTATGACTGAATTGGTATCAATGCAATAGGTTTCGGAGTTTTCTGGTGCTTTTCCCATAAAACATCAATATAGACCTTGTGGAGCTGGTTTATTGGTTACCAAGCAGATTTTTCTTTTGTCAGAGTTACGAAGCAAATTCAAATGTGGATTATGCATTCAACACAAATTCGATCTTCCACATCACCAAGTACAATAATTCAATACTTGATCTATCTACCCAGGTTATAACTCACATCTTATTCCGCCTATAAGGTTAATGGAGAATTTTATTGGTCCAGGATATATCTATCTAAAGTGGGCTTTTAGAAAAATAGATGATGTTGTAACACAAATCTGCACAACACATATTGCAAGTATCGTACTATAGTTTAGCTTAAGATCGGGATACGCTGGAAGAATGAAGTTGCATATCTCTCTCTCTCTCTCTCTCTCTCTCTCTCTCTCTCTCTCTCTCGGAAAGTGAGCCTACTCATGATAGCTGCATGCAAAAAGATTTTGAGTTTCAGTGGGCTTGGAACGAACTTACGTGGCCCACTTGAACTTACTTTCTGAGGCAAGTGGGGGGTGAGGCCCACGACACTTTGGGTGCATGCGTACATGCAAAAGACAGTGATGATTGTAGCTTCCGACAACAGAGCATTTTCGAAGCAAGTGACATGCTATATCCTCAACGTTAGAGATGTCGACTTTATTCACTTAGCCCGATAGACTTTATTCAAACGTGTTATACAAAGGAGTTTTCCACAAGTCACTTATTGCATTCCCCGGTGCAAACTATATCGAAAGCATGGCATCGAGCATGGTGTCATACTTCACAAGTCAAATAAAACTTGACCATGTAATTTGTTTTATGCGATATATTTCTCCATCCTCTGCCTCCATCGGTCATTTAGTGTCTTGTCAATCTGAAGTTTTAGTTCATATAATTACCACTAATTGTCAAATCTATTATTAATGTACACAACTATTGGAAGCACCTTAATAAAATAGAGATTCCTCTTCCGTTTCTTATGTTATGCACTACTGGAGGCTGTAAAATCTTAGCTTGGGCGTGGTTGATTTGGTATGTGTCCGACATTAATCTTATGAGAAAGATGAATTCGAAGTCAAAATATGATCAAATATGTAGTGGGTAATGACCGGAAGGGGTAGCCACGCTGGTTGTCCCTCTCCACCTTTTTATTGATAAAAAAAAAAAAAGCTGCAGACATAACATGCGCCTATCATTCCGATAGAAATTTGTTTTCATTCATCATGCAACTCTATATGTTAGTTTAGGCCTAAATCTAACTTTGTAAAGGGCCCAAGCGCCCAAGCACTGACAAGGGTGGTCAAACCCTCGATATCGAATGCAAGGTGGTGGCGTCGCCCCTTCCAGCCCCAGTCACCCCACACGGTCAACCAGAGCTCTCTCTCTCTCTCTCTCTCTCTCTCTCTCTCTCTCTCTCTCTCTCTCTCTCTCTCTCTCAATGGTCTTTTCTACTCTTGGATTTTTTTTTCTTTTCTTTAATTTTTGGGCTTTTTTTTCTAATAAGGCAATCACTTGCCACCTCGTCTCCCAAAAAAAATTTAGGTTAACACTTTCTGTCACTCAAATTGGACGGAGCTAACGAAAGTTTATAATGATTCTAAGTATATAATACTTTAAAACTCAATTTCATTAATTAAGAGTTTTAGGACTTTGATAGTATTTTCGCGAGAAGTATATCTAAGGTCTCCCAACGGGGGAGGGACTCCAAAAGCAGCTATGGGTAGAGAGAGCGCCGCGGCTGAGCGGGGCTAAAATGACAGATGGAGGAGGGGGAGAGGTTTATTAATGAGTTTATATTTGTGATCGTCACAATGTTCCCCCAAAACTTTAAAAAGAGCCAGCAATCGGAGGCCGCGCCCGATTAGGATGGAGAAAAACGCAACAGTGCATGCTAATTTTGATCCTTGCGAAAACATTACACCAATGGCTGGCAATCTTTCCCGCTCCTCCCTCGCAAGAAAAGACAAACAATTAACGCCCCAAATCAAGCGTAGCACAACACGCTTGGATCTGTGCGTCATTCCAACAAAACCAGACCAAAATATTTCCAAAGAGAATGTTCGAAAGACCCACACAAAAGCAATTTCGTCTTCATTTGCTTCGGTAACCACGCTTGTATTCGTCAACTCCCTGAAAATCAGAACTAGATGATCTAGCCATCTCGTCTTGTCCAGACGACGGCGTCGAAGATTGGGAACCAAAGTGTTCTCCACCGAACAGGCTCGAAGTAATGATGGGGAAGTCCGCATCGCTGCTCGAGAGAAGCTGCGCGTACTGGATTAGGTCCGGGTATGCCACATGCGACGATGCCGTCGTAGTCGCTGGAGGATTAAACGGCATGACGTTGGTGTTTTGTTCAGACAATGACGATAGATTGCTAGGAGGGCCCACGTTCCCAACGATGCTAGTACTAGTGTTGGCTTGAACTCGTTCAGGGAAGTTGAGCTTAGCCTTGGTGCCTTTGAATCTGAGGGCCGCGTTGTCGTAGGCGAGGGCTGCCGCTTCGGCCGTGTCGAACGTGCCGAGCCACACCCGAGCTGCTTTGTTTGGGTCCCGTATCTCGGCAGCCCATTTGCCCCACGGCCTTTGCCTCACTCCTCTATAGTGTCTTCTCATCATCCTGCTATTCTCTTCACAAACATAAGGGAAATCAAACAATGGAGGCCTGTTAATAAGGTGAAGAGCAAGACGCGAGAAAGTTTGATGGAAAAACATACAAAAGGAGCATTTGGAGGCTCAGTTTCGGGCCCCTACTTATATTGCATTGTCCTCTCTCGAGAAATCACTATTTATCGTGAGTAATACTTCTCCCATCTATCTTTGACGAGTTTTCATAACATTTTTGGATGTACATAATTGTTCGATCATAAATAAAAGCTTTACTAAAAAGAAAATTGCTACGACAAGGGATTGGTTTGATGCTTTTTAATTTTAAAATTTTTTTGTTTAGAGTTAAGTTTACATGGAGGTTATGTGAGCCACTGACCAAAAGAGGGAAAATAAAAGTTTTCTTTAAAATTGGGCGAGGAAAACATGAGTCATTTGTCATCTTCTTACACTAATTGACAAAGACATCTGCATCGAAAGCAAATGGATCAAATAAATTTGACGATTCTTGTAATTTTTCTAAGGAACATGGGGTGGAGAATGATGACAAGTGTACATTTGAAAGTACTGGAAGATTGTTAATTTAAAAAATCCTTATAGGGAACGGAAATGGAAAACGATTGATTTTTAAGATTTGTGGGGTGGAGAATGATGACAAGTGTACATTGAAAGAACTGAAAACTGTTTTTTTAAAATCCTTATAAAAATACTTTCGAGAATCGTGGGGGGCATAGATCATAGAATGTCGAAGAAGCATGGTCCTTCTTCGAATACCCTACAAGCTCATAATCCGATCGATGTAAATATTATCTTTCTATTTGCTAGCTCATAGAAAAGACTTGAGAAACAGTATTCAAACACATAGACATAAGAGCATGGTAACAGTATTGGAGACCCAAGTTCGAATTTAAGGGAGAGTGAAAAAATATTATAAATTAACATAAGGCCATCTAATCGAAGAGGACACAGACCCACAATTTCGTTTGAAATTCCAAACAACACTAGTCATTAATTATTGTAGACATGTAATTTTTTAAAATACTAGAGAGATAGATGGAAATTTAAATTCAACTTTTTATCCTTTACCATTTGAGATTTAACTAACGAATTATCGAATACCTCGTGTCCTTTCAAAGCCATACATATGGACATTACGAGTCATTTAGAACCTTGTCAAAAATTTTCATAATTTGTGAAGCTAGAAAATTTTCTTTTTTCTGATTTGGCAGGGAGATCAACAAGTGCTTTTCATGCTTAGAGAAAAAGTCCAGGTAAATTATCGTACGTGATGTGATAACACAAGACATATAAAGTACATTGGATTTTTTTTTAATCTTTTATATAACCTTAATAACCAAAATGTCTGTGATTGATTTGATCTACTAGGATGCGTTTTTCCCTAGAGTAATGCAATACTATGGTCATGCATTGGAAGGAAGATAAATTGCGCTGTCGATAGCGCATTCAAACTTCAACGACAATTCAGGGTTAAACCAGCAAGTGCGTCACCCAATCAAGTGCAACCACAAGTAGGGTGAATGAGTTTAGGTCAAAGACGGAACATTAAAGAAGCTCCTTCACAGAAGAAAACGACTTGCAGAAGCAACTGAAGTCTCATCTGTCAGGTAAAAGGTACTGGTTCACAATACTGAAACCACGTAGCAAAACATGAAAAGGCAGCCAAAATTGTCCTACCAGAAATTTTTTTTGTGTAGATCAAGAATGAGAAGATGTGAACGAAAGAAAAGAGTGGAAAGAGAGCAAGTTCTTTACGGAAAGTAACGAGATGCCTTGCACTTGGACAACACGGATCTTATCTTCTATGGAGTCCCAATCACATGTGCACACGGATATTTTAATTCATTCACCAAAATCCACACTTATCGTCCTTTGTTTTCATTTTCTTTTAAATCCCTCTTGGGAGTTCAAATTACACATCAGAAAACCATGATGTAAAGGGCTATGTTTGACTAAAATCTTGCATCACATATTGATTAAGAGATCTCAACAAGAATAGGAACAAAAAGAAAAGACTAGACAAGAGATAGAGTCGCTTTAACTCTTGCTTGGTGCACTTGCAAATGCTAAAAGAAGCATATCTAGAAGTCTTTCTTCCAATTTTGGGGAAACTAAAAACACAGCTTTGCCTAGCATCAAACCCCAAGATCCACAACAAAAGATCCCCAAACGAAAAGTCTTTAAAAAATCATGGAAGTAGAAGTATATATACTTAAGAAACACGAGGGTTTTTCGGGATCGTGCAAAAGCAAGAACACAGTAGTACACTTACCCTGATTTTGAGCTGGTTGAGGTGAGTCGAAGACGAGAGTTGTGGTGGTGGATTCAACAGACGAATTATCTGAGCCGGGACGATTTGTGGTGGTGGCGGTGGTGTCCATGACTTGAGTGAGAGCAGTGACCATGGCCGAGACGTCGGTCTCGGACCAGGATGAGGAGTAACTGCACAGCTCTTCGTCTTCTTCTTCTTCTTCTTCTTCTTTGGCCTTCTCTTGCACCGATGCTTCAGGAGGAAGTGACCTCCTTCCATGCCTCCGATGATGATCCACCTTTCAAATAGTTGTGTTCTTCAGATTAGCAAATGGCTTCTTGAGATGCTTTCTTCTGTGTGTGTGTGTGTGTGTGTGAGAGAGAGAGAGAGAGAGAGAGAGAGAGATTGTGAAGATAGACTGCTAAATGACTAATATTTTGTCTCACTTTCTGGCTAGGGTTTTGAGGAGGATGAACAAAAAAGGGGTTAAGAGACATGGCGTAAACGAGATGATACATCTCGATCTGAATTCTGAAACCTCACTTTTTTTTTTCTTCTTCTTTTTTTGTACGTTTGACGGTTAAAAGAATTATTCGGAGAGCAAGCGGTGGGAAAGTTACGTCCCAGAAAGTGAGAAATAGGGTTTGAATTGAAACTTTTTTTTTTTGTTTTTATGCTAAAAGAACATTTGAGAGTATAATTTGCTAAGAACTTTGGCACATCATGATTTGAACAAAGAATTTTTAAGTTCCGTATCCCGTCCCCACAATTCTCTCTCTATTCCATTGATGTCGATGGATGACTTAATAGTTATACAATAATTATCAGAGAATCGGATTCTTTCAATTTAAACGGTAAATCTGATCGAATTTGAAAAGAATAATTAACCCATTTGAATGATTTTATTTATTTAATGCTAAACACGTTACAATCTTTATTCTTTTATCGCTAGTAATTAATACCTTAAGACTTTAAAAATGTAAGAATATAAACCCAAATAGTCATGTTAAAAATTTCTGCTGTTATAAGTTATTCTTAAGTTGATACACATAGAGTGCATCCTCAATACTTCGTTGTTGATTTCCTCCAATATCTTGTACAATAAATGCTGATTTCGCTAGAGTGTTTGGGCAGACTTGCATTTTCATGCCGCCATAAATGCAGACATATTAGTCCACCTTTTCGAGCGACGATTTTAAGTGCGCACTCTCCTACATTTGGCTTGGAGCATTAAAAATTTTACTCATAAAACAACATATATTAGTGTTTTAAAAGGATCGAACTATGAAGCCCTTGTCGAATAGTGGAATCTCCCTCATATCACAAGATCAAGGGCAAGGATTTGATTGAACCTTGAATTTGGAGGCGGGACGGGTAAAAAATTTTCCACAGAAAATCAGGTCGTTATAACACTCTTCAAAAAATAAAATGGAGTCGGACAAATAGCCAATTCATGGGTACAAAATAAGATGATAATAAAATAGTGAGTTGTTTCTCAAAAGAACAAGACTTTTAACAATTCATGGCTTTTAAAATGTGCAAAATATTAAAATTTCGAATGTCATGATCAAAAATCAATTTTCCATGACCCAATTGGTAAGGTTCATTACGTTTCCTACCATTCAACTCCAAGTGTATTCTTCACACAATTTATCTTCGGTTCGCACGTGAGGAAGGATCTCAATTTCACCTGCCTCACAAATCTCGGTTATGGTATCATGACTTTATATACGGTGCAGTCTCCCTTACCTATTAGTTTAAGTTTCAAGGCGCTACAAGACAAATTAGCCGAATGCATGACTAGTATTGATCAGCACTAATCAAACTTACAAAGCTGACTAACCGATTTATTTACATCATTCAAAGTTTTATGAGCTTGATAACATAAAATATAGTAGACCCCATGAAACAAGCCATCAGAAGTCAAAGTGATTCATTCAATACGACCAATTAAAGGCGTCACATTTCAACTGGGAAATATATAATTACTCCAAAGGCATCGTTTGTCATCGAGGGCATAAGTCAGGCAGCTATAACTTAGTATATATCAGATTACTGGATCAAAATGCTCGTGATGTAGATAACCTCACAAGAGGTCGATGAATTGATCGTCTTTTTCATGACCTTAGACTTTATATAACAACTGTATGATAACGCCAATTAGGGTTTGCAAGATGAATATCTCTTTTGATTTCATATGGAAGGATGCAATAAACGGGAGAATATCTATTTAATAATCAAAAGATCTCAAGTAACCCATCTTGATAGGCCTATTCATAAGTGACTAAGAGATATCATCTTATTAATTCCGTGGAGACGTTTTAATTGACTCAAAGATGCATTAAAACGAAAATCAAGCCATGTAAAGACAAATATACACCTGCTTCGAGAACACTTGTTTATTGTATTTATATATATGTTATATTCATGTTCAATGTACGAAGGTCACATATAATTTAATATATGAACTTATTCCATGCAGAGATCCCGATCAGTCATCGAGTCCACATGAAGAAAGCATCTCCTCAAGCAAAGATTCGCGATTTATTTGTCAGAAATTGAGCACACTTCACATGAATTCTTGACGTTCCCCGTCACGATATACATCTCGATGAGATGTCCATTTCCTATTGCTAATATATGGTAAGTAATATCTTTTTAACATTCTATTTTGAGCATCGGGATATGACCATCACTTTAGTCTTTAGTTAGTTTTGAGGGATGATTGCAATGAAGAAAAAAAAAACTGATTTTTGCATCCACATATCAAACATTGTTATCAGATATTAAAATTTATAATTTGCACCTCATTCAACTTAACACATTTGGGAAAATTATCCAATCAATTCTAAATATAAGGATGCCAACTCAATTTAAACTTTCTAATTTTACCAATTTTATCCTAAATCTTTTGCACAAAATGCCAATATGGTCCTTCTAGCCAATTTTCACAGAAAATCAACGAATTGGCATCCGTACAATAGGTTTAGGACTGATTGAACAATTTCTCCTAACACATTTACCTCCATACAACACCAGACCCTCCACCTCTATCATAGGAAATAGAAGGGCAAGTTACAATTGATAAGTTGGCTTGGGACAAGGGTAGTTTGGGAAGAAAAAATGGGAAGTTCAAATAAGTGGGAAGGGGAGGGTACAACTTGTAATGCAAATTGAAATAGCAAAACTCATGGTGTAAATTGTAAGTTTTCAAACTCACGACGGTGTTTGATAAATGAGTGCAAAACTCATATTGCCTTATGCAATTATCCCTTATTGTAATTAGAAGGTTCGGGATGCATGCTCCTTCAATCAAGCATGGAAAAAGAACGCCAAGAAAAGAAAATCATTACGTGCAAGATCAAATTGTGATACAAAGTTATTTCCATACCTCCTACTAGGTTTCTAATCAAATTTGTTGGTTGGGGCATAACTGATCTCCAATCAATCATGTTTATCTTCTTTCACCTTTTCTACAGTTTGACCATATAGGATTTGTCCAATCCAAAAGTTCTTCAATATTCTACTTCGTGACACGGTCGACTTGTATTCAGTTATATCTTACAAGAACACCAAATTTGATACAATTATTATGTCTCAAATTATATTTGGTCTACTAAACTTAGCCTCGAAGTGCCTCATAACCTTGTGATTGTGCTAAGCGTGATGTATTGTTATACTTGCTGACCAAGAACAGTTTGCACACGATTAGTGAGATTTAAATCGATAAACTCCAATTCCTGAGCAAAAAATTTCTTTGCACTCCAACAAACTGTGCCAACTCTAGGACTGTGAATCCTCTATTGATTGTGACATAAAGAAATATGGAAACATAAGTAGGTTACGCGAAACCATTGCTTTCAAGAAAGTATGGAGGAGAGCGAAAATATAAGCAATAAAATCATCTTTGAAGAATTGAAAGGGGCGTTCTTCACTTGTGGGAGGGATGTCCATTTTTCAATTGGGCATTTAAAGAATGATAATCCCCTTCCTATTTGAAGCCAAAAAAAAAAAAAAAACAGGACATGGAACATGCGGAATGAATGTTTGATCCGGATTTTCTCCTTAATGGCTAAATTATTTCCTCCAATGGAGCATTCCATCCACCCGTAAAGCTTAAAAAAAAGCCGAATTTTTTTTTCTTATTTTATGACAAGGAAGCCCACTTTAAATTAGCGATAAGTTTCAATTCATAAAGTGTGTCACTAAATCAATTCATAAAGTGTGTCACTAACCTCATGGATCATATTAAACGAGAACTGAAACCAGAGTGAATGGCTCGAGATATGGAGTTGTTTGCATTTAGACTCCGTTTGTTTTACAGAAAATCAATAATTTGGAAAATATTTTCCTATAATTGATTGTTCGTATTGCTTACAAAAATAAATGAGCGAAAAAGAATTTCATCGTTCACGAAAATGTTCAGGCTAAGTTGTTGTCAATAATGAAAATATTTTCCATTGATTAATTATTTCAACCGGCGCTAGCGACAATTTTTTAGAAAATATTTTTTAAATCATTCATTTTCCACGAAACAATCGAAATCTTAATTTTATGGGAAATTAAATTTGTGTCATCCGCCTAATCAAACACATAATCCATTCCTTTACTCATCTGTGTATCCTACCCTGGATCGTAAATCAGTAGTAGACATGGTCATTTCACTGCAAACGTACTCATTTCATCTTGAGAAAACACTCCTAAATCCTAACTAATAGGAAGTTGTGAGGCTAACAAAAAAGAAAAGTCTGATTCGACTTTTTTCTGTTGGTTATCATTATATCGCTGTATAATCAATATCCAAAGTAAACATGGCCACGACTTCCTATATAAATTACAAGCATCCCCATATTTCTCGAAAACGTGTTTAGTCCGTCATAATTCACAAAATCGTCTGTTATTTTAGGATAAAATGATCACTCTCGCCACGGTGACGTACCTAAGAGGAAAAAAACACTGACATTTTGGACTTCCTAATTCATGAACGAAAAGGGCGGAGTATGGGCAATAACGACCCCTTCTGAGCGTTATAACAAGGGTCGCCTACCTTCTACGAAGAATTCAGTTCGGTCATCACTCCCCTGCACCACTAGTGATCAGAAAATTCGAGGTTACCGAGCCCGTTATCGTGCGGTCAGGAAAGCATGTGCTCGAACGGAATCGGATGAGTGAATTTTGTCCGGTTGGCTGAACCTGGCTGAATACCTTCCGAAATGAAGAAAGAGGGAGAACATCTTCTAACACTTCCAACTACATCGCGACTTGAGGATTTGCCGATGCGGTCGGAACGAAATTCGAAAAATGTCGGCAAAAGTTGACATTCGTGCACTGAGTTTTGCACCGAATTCTCTCTCTCTTTCTAGCGTGGGTTTTGTCCAAATCCCCGAAATTATGCGGGATTCGGATCGGTTTGACTACGACCGTGGCCCCGCCTTAATTCTGCGATTTGGTCTGCAAATGGCTGGACATGCGCTTCCTTCCACGTGATCGTATTTGACCGATCTTGTCTTCGTCCCCACCAGACAAGAAAAATTTGAATTCATTAACGGTTGAGAAAAATTCCAGTCTGTACACAAAATAGGGTCATTTTCTCAAAAAGGAGTTTAAAGTTGAAATCAATCTCAAACAGAGATTCAATGTGCCCAATCAATCTCAAATAGGAGCCCAAAGTGTCCAATTAATCTTAAATAAATATCTGAGTTCGTCAGCCGATCAAATGCTCACGGGCCGGCAAGCACGTCACTGTTCCGGCGATCGGAACAAAAGCAATTTTATCTTTTACTTTTTTTAATTTTTTTTGTTTCGTTTTTCCTTTTTCTGTTTTTTTCTTTTCTTTTTCCTTTTCCTTTTCTTCTTCCTTTTTTTTAACTCTTTTCCCTCCGCCGTCCATAGCAGGGGCCAACGGAGGTTGCCGGCCTCAAGCGGAGGCTGCCCTCACCAGTGTCCGGCAAGGGCCGCCCTCGCTTGGGCTGGGCAGGCAAGGGCGACCCTCGCCCGACCCTGGGTTGCCCTCGCCGGCATCAAGCGAGGGTCGCCCTCGCCCAACGTTGGTGAGACCAGCCTCCACTCGAGGCAGGCAACCTCCGCCGGCCCCGGCTATGGCCGGCGGAGGGAAAAGAAGGAAAAAAAAAAGAAGATAAAAAGGAAAAGGAAAAGAAAAAAAGAAACAAAAAAAATTAAAAAGTAAAAGACGAAATTGCCCTTGTTCTAATCACCGGAACAGTGACATGCTTGTCGACTCTTGAGCATTTGACTAGCCGACGAACCTAAACCCTTACTTTAGACTGATTGGGCACTTCGGGCCCCTATTTGCGACTGATTGGGCATTTCATGCCCTTATTTGGCATTATGTTCACTTTGGACCATTTTTTGAGAAAATGACCCCACTTTGAGTACTGATTTGAAATCTTATGATTCAATCGAGCGAAAAAACTTGATAAAATATTGGAGTTCACATGGTTGATCTATTTGCTTCGGTGCGTTTGGTTCGGTTTTTTGGAAAAACACCCTTTGAGAAATGCAAAGGACTTTAGGTAAAATGGTTTTTTCAAAGGCAAATAATGTTTGTTAGAATGTAATTTAAAAATATATTGGGAAACAATTTTGACTTAAATGTCTTTTGAAAAAAAACTATACCTGTAAAGTACTTTTGCTAGTCAACCCAAAAAAAAATTACTTTTGCTAGTATTGAAAATTAAAAAAAAAAACTTAAACCTTTGCCAACGGGCCTCAAGCCGTCAACGAGGTAGATCTAGAAAGATCTGGCACTGGCTAGCAACCTCGAGTGAGGTTGGCCGGCGCCAAATCTAGCATGCCAATAGCTGACTAAGGCGATGTCGCGTAAGATGAGGGCATTTCCGAAATTATGAAAGTTTAGTGAGAGTAAAATTGAAAAACAAAAAAATGTATTAGCATTCCAGAATTACTCAAAGCCCAAAACACATCCGGACATGCCTTGCGCTAAAGAACTAAAGTCCTTTGAAAATGCAATTGTATATTCCCGATACTTTCCAAAAATAAATTGTGAAAGGTTACTTGCATTTTCTTTTGGCAAAGTGCTGCAAAAAACGCACCGTCCCCAAGAAGATTTGGTTGCGAACAAGAGCACGTTTTGCGATTTACGTCTTGTCTGTTCAGAAAATTATGAACCCACATGCATGAACATGTGCCTAGGACAGGGGCTTGTGTCTATGGACAGTCCGCACGTACATGACCCACACCCACGAGTTGTGTAAAGGAGAACGTTTGGCTTTTGATGTAACTCCTTAAGTTGTGTTGTAGTTCCTGTGCTCTGCCATTCTATGCCAATCTGTATTTTGAGGTCACAATTGGTGTTTGATATGAACTATTTCCCGCCTCTTCAGAGTAGCGTGTCGTTAACAGGATCTAGATTCTCTCGATTTAGAACAATCGATGATCTATTTGAGATCGTCGCGTATCATCATGGCTACATAAACGGTGGTGATATCTAGACAAGGTAAGTCGAGTAAAGTACTTCATGAGTGCTGTTGTTATGTGGCTTTGGTAATGTAATCTCGATTTGAAGATACGTTTGGTTCCTTCATGTCACATAACGAGCTGTCTGGACATCATGCATTTCAGACATGGACAAGCTGGTAATAAGGAGCTACATGAAGGCCAAGAAACAAGCCTGACTTGACCGGTCCCAAACTCGTCTTGACTAACAAGGACAACGGTAACCGATCAAAGCAACAAGTATGTCTTGCAACGAGGAATCAACTCGCAAAGAGAGGTATAAACGAGTTATAAAAAGAAAGCAAAATGTCAAGTAGGCGGCCCATTTTGTTCGATGCATACTTACAAATCCAACTCGTCTTGATATATCAATTCCATAAATACCCATCTATTATATCCTCGAGAAAGAAACAGGGTGGAGGGAGCGTATTCATGTGCAACTCCAAACGTTGGGGGCAATGCCAAGCATGAGAACCCGTTGAATGGCCCATCTTGAAATAATGATGTTCAATGATGATAGACGGAGGAAATATGCTCCAATTGCGAATTAATTTGTCTGTTTCCTCAATGTATTACCCCCCACGACAAAATGGAAAAAATAATAAACAAATAAAAACAAACTTGTCGTTTTTCTTTGAGAGAGGAAGAGAAGGTGCAATTATTAGAAGACTCTTAGGTACCACGCTCTCCTAAGACTTGCGCGCACTCGAGGTCGGACTCGAACGCGCGGGGTTCCTGCGAGGTGTCGGCGACTTTTGAACCCCTTTCATAGAGGACCACCGCAGATGGCATTTCAATTCAATCTGACTCGATTCCGTTCGAAACAAAATTGGCCAGACAGCAACCCTGTTCACCCCCAACACCATAAAGCAAAGCCGGGAGCGAGGCGTAACGAACGCGTTTTTATTGTCGCGAAGCTCGGGACACGACACAACATGATACGTTTGAACGGACCTGTCAACACATCCTAAAAACATGTCTACGTCGAAGCGACTCTTTGACATTCTAAACATTGATTCTAATACTTTTAAAATAAGCTTAATACCACGAAAAACTCTAAATTTGTACACTTATGACAATTTTACCCTTAAACTATTTTTTTTATCACAAAAAATTTCAAACTGGTATACATTTGATAAATTTACCCAAAACTAATATATTGACCACTAAAAACCCTAAACTAGAACATTTGTAACAAATTTACTTTCCGTTAAATTACATTAATACCACAAAAAATCACAAACTAGTACACCTATAATAAATGGATAGTAAAACATAAAATTGGTACATCAGTTAACTGTCGCATATCATTTAACAAAACAATTTGACAGTAAAATTTAACGGAAACAAACTGAGAGTAAATTTATTATAAATGTATCAATTTAGGATTTTTTATGATCAAAAAATTAATTTGGATTAAAATTATCATAAGTATATTAGTTTGAGGGTTTTCGTGGTATGAACCCTTTAAAATAAGATCACGTGAATGAAGAACACTAGTTCATCACATGCTAAAGCGAATCATCAGTGCTACACTTAAATCCTCATGTGACTTGAATCGTAATCTTTGAGGCGAATTATCGAACTGTAGTCTTAACTGCAATATGTATTCACTTTCTGCTTGCAAGAGGTCATTGTAAACTCCGGCCATTAGGAACTTTTGAGCCAGTGGTTGCACTCTGCTATTAGTCCGAAAGTAGCAGAGGTGGTAAGCAAATCCTCTAGAAACAATATGTACATTAATCTCTCAAAAAGAAGTAAGCCATGGAGCGCAAACATGACTAGATACGAGAATACTTGGTTCGTGACAGGAACCTCATCAAAGATCAAGTCTGCCCCGAGAGAGAATCGCCAGCAAATTACGGAACCAGTTCGGAACCCCGATGAAGCTCCAAATTCTCGCATTCAGAACCTGCCTGCCTGCACTCTGCATAGTACACAGAATAACTGGTTTCAGCAATTTTGGTCCAGTTATGGACGACCTACCTCCCAATACATCTACATTCAAAAGGTCTTTCTCCATATGAGTTAATGATGTTTTGCCAACTATTATAGGGATCACATATTCTTAGTATCAATGGTGTGAGACATTAAATATATCAGAATGGACTCATTGATCATCGAGAATTACATTCTTTCGAGAGGAACACGGGGACCATGTGACGAAAAATTTAAAAGCTGACTATCGCCACAACAAAGGCGAAGGGACAATACCATGCTAAAGAAGAAGGATCTCCACTTCGATGCCCAACTGAAAGATTTGCCTCGCGCAAAGCAAGGGTTTCACGTATTAATCTTTCAGGAAGAACAGTAACTGCTTGGGCAGGGCCATCATGAGCCATATTATAATGTGGTTGGTAGGATAATTGCCAATCCTTGTATGCATAAGAAGATGGCTGCGATGGTATGACGAAGCTAAAGAAAAATGACAATACTATCAGAATCTAGAAGCTTCAAAATAAACATAAGATGTAACGAAAGTTCATCGCCAAACACTTATCCTAGGTACTTCCCTCTTTGATAGTTTGTCTCTTCCATGAACAGGCTCTATAATGAACTAAATCTGAGTTTCCACTGTGCAAAAACTTATTAAAAGCAAACTACAAACGGAAAGAAGGAACTTAAACAAAGGGAAAGTTTTAGTAAATTACCAAATTGCTGCGTGTACCTAGGTATCAATGTTTATTCTTTTCTGTTCTTTTTTTTTAATAAATAGCTTTCTTGGTAATGCAGAAACTGCATTAAAAAATGGGATTACCTCTCACGTCATCCCCTGGATACCTCTCATTTAGACCGAGTCCTACTGTTGGGCCATAAGGCAGTATACACAAAATTAATAACAGCAGTAAACATTCTAAAGAGAAACAACCCTTCATTAACTAAGTTAGACAAAGGTGACATAAAGAATATCTTGAAAAAAAGTTGATCAATGTGAATCTGCTCACAAGAAAGCACTGGTCAGCCTACGCAACATGACAAAATGTCAGAAGACCTATCACTAGCATAAGCGAAATACCAGATATGAAATTTTATATAATCTCCAGAAAAACAAGAAACCGTCAAAGATCATCCCACGGTGAAAGCTCCTATTGGCAAGAGATAACCCCATAAGATCCCCCACTAGCACAGCTGCAGACACATAGCAATGCATTTTTCTTTACTATCCAGCAATTCAAACTAGCCTGCTGTTGGTTCTCAGTCCACATTGCCATGTGCTTGCTATTTCCAACTAATTCACTTTTCAGATAAGACCTATCTCATCTGATGTGAGGACCTCAACACTAGAAAACTCTTAACAATCATGGGTCTTCAACAGTGAACCAATTAGTACCACAAGGAAGTAATTAATTCGTGACACTAATACATTAGATCTGCCATTGGCCAGGCTAGGTCCTTTATGCGAACACTAGTTTTGGAGTATATAAATGTGTAATACCTTCCATATGGATCATGCACAGAACATAGCGGTTCTTCAGGGAAGTATGGCTCATGAACTTCTGCAGAAATTTGTGAGCCTCCTTCAGGAGGTAGAGCAACTTGCCGAACATAGTAATGAGACTCCATAACCGGTTCTATCTGTCCCATATGAGTTTCCGATCCATCATACTGCAATTGTAGGATGGGGCCTTCATATTGCTGCCTAGGAATGGCCAGGGAACTGGGGTGCTGCCTCCAAGGTAGATACAAGTCTCCTCGAGGAGGAAACCCTGACATTGGCTCCAAATGTTTCTCCAGAGCGTAAGCTGATCGAGCACACCGCATCGTATCATAGGGGAAGGCAACAGAAGAAGGTTGTATCACATCTAATGGTCTAAACAGTGATACTAGAGACCTCACCTACAGCAAAGATTAAGCCTATCAAAATTTTTTCAGCCCAGATATTCCTATTGTTGCCAATAAAGTGAATGACATCTACCTGCTTTCTGTTGAGCTCCTGTCGAAACTTAGAACGGCTGACATAATTATCCTCAATTGCTTTCTTGAAAACACTCTCAGGAATAGGTAAGCACTCTTTGAAAATCCTAAACCTCACCTACATTGTGGAAAGGAGTAAGAAAACCATCAATATAAAAACTATCTGAAGGCACTAGGAACATGAGATATCCATCAGAGAAAAATATTGCTGAAAGTGATTCCAAAAGTAAGATAAATTAGCTAGAAACCAAAATCATTGAAGGATATACCATCTCTAACCAGGAGTTGGCGTAACATGAATTTTTCAACCACATCACTGAAGTTTAGTAATCAAATGCTAGTATCACTACAAAATCTAATACGACCACCACTGGCTGGCAACACTCATATTGACCACTGGCACTCATGGTGATGAAAATTTGAGTCAAATTCAGTTCAACCTCTGCCGTCGGTGAACCAACGCATCTTGAGCCACCTCCATTAGAGGCCAGTCATCACACAATTATGCATCCCTACAGATCCATACCAGTTGCCATTAACACTAACTGTGAGTTACATGTCCATGGTTCAGATTAGCCACAGCCAACAATGGTCGCAGAGCTCAGCTTAATCAAAAAAATCATTGACAAAAGCCACCACCAGCATTTATGTTTCAGGCTTCGTTACTTTGGTTTTCTACTTTGTACTTTGTACTTCTTGTGGTGAGGTCTCCACTCATTCGATTAAGAGGCAGTAAATCAACACATCATTCTTTTCATAGTCTAAAGACATTATACATTGTTATGGCAAGATCAATGCAAAGACCATCCACGTCATCACTTGACACCAAAGAGACCATTATTTACTTTTGAAAATTATATTCTTCAATATTAAATAAAAGAAGAACCTCAAAATGATAAATAAAAACATATAAAAGCAAACAGCAGAATCAATCCAAGGGCATGCTAAACATGAGATACCTTTAGCCACCACCCAACTCTAGGAATGGCAACAGGCTCAGTTAAAACAAGTTCCCAACTAGCGCAAATCCTATAGTAGGACAACAATGAGGCATCAACAATGAGATAACTTACGAGCCTTGGCAACATAGTCAGTGATTACTCCAAACCCGACTATCATACTAATAAAGTACCTTCATTATAATAAACTAGATTATTCAGATAATTAATTTATCTATCTTTGTATTGTATACCATCTTCAACATACTCAAAAGGAGCAACTAGACCATCTGCGCAGTATCAAGTTCTCAAGTGCTCAACACAGAGACAGGATTGGGACAAGTTCAGGTCATAATCAGGACTAATTGGATTTGGAATGGGCTCAGCAATTCCTAACTCACTTCACTCCAACCAATATCCCACTGCCCAACTCCCAAAAAACCACAAACAACTAGCAATAAATAAAGAAAAAAAAGGAGACTGTCTAACTTCACCACTATTTTATGAATAAGCATGTGAGACAAAAGCTCCCAGAGGATAAGAGCCTGAGGTGGCACTGGAGTCCAGCAAGCCAAAAGAGTGCATTTCTTCAATACACACCAGAGACAAAATCACTTTCAATCAAAGAAGAGCCAAGTTGCATGCTTAAATCATCAACCAAAACTCCAGCACTACATTCAACACAATGCTAACTCCACCCTCAAGATGCAATAAATAGATTATCTCGAAAGTTCCTTGATACCTGGGAACGAAATTTCCGGTCAAATGCCATGGGCTCTATATCCAAGTCTCCCTCGGATGTCGCCTCGTATACACCATAGAGAAGTTTTAAGTCAAAATCAAACAAGAATAGTTTTGCACCTGGCTTGACTTTCTTCACTACTCCCAATTTTCCCATAGGCAGCCCAAAAACACGATATCGATAACATTCCGGCTTCGTTTTCCCACTACACATAAATATAAACCCCGCATCCCACTCACTATCCTTTTCCACTTTCTTCTCCTCATGTGTCAGAGATGGGGTTGGTTCAACGGTATGACCACCCTCCAACGCTATGACACTGACCATTGCTGGACGAGCCTCCAAAACACCAATGGTATTAGGAGGAGGACCACCACCAGGTGCAGAAGTCACTATCATCTTGGAATGTGTCTTGAAAGTGCCCTTCCCTATCTTTCCAGTTGCCTTCCTCAAAGATGGGCCTGAGTACTTATTCTTCTTGCCTTTCATCTTTGCTGTGGAGAAACTGCAGCAACCATAAAGTGGATAATATTTGCAAGTTTCACACCCAAACCAATCTATAAACTCGAAAGACATTTAATTTTGTAGCGCTCTTTAAGGTCATAACTGGAGGTAATCATGGACGTTGTAAACATAATCTCTTCATCAATTTCATACTTCCTTAAAATTTTGACACGTCCATCAAAATTCAAATACATAGAACTCATAAAGGAATCTTGTAACTTACAATGACAGAAATTGAACTAGATTGAGCTGCAACTTCTGTAAAAGCATTCAATAGACATTTCACGTGCATAATCAAATTGACACATTCCCCTAGGAGTCAAAGGATATACTACTTGTGAAATAAAGTGTTTAGTAGCCTCAAAGTAAAGGCCAATAGGAGAGCAAGATTCCTTGTTTAGAGGATTAAAAAATAAACTTTGACCACATGTTAAACGTAAATGGAGTTTTAAAAAATAGGTTTCTGCAAAAGGATTTGCTTACTTTTATCTAATTACCAAATACCCACCCAAAGATCATGCCTACATCCAATATTAACATGTTTTCAAGAAATGACCATATATTCAGTCAGGGTCAAATCAGAGGTCAACTGTAGTCAACCAACGATACAGCTACAACACAAACAATTCCTAATCACCATTGGACTACTGGAATTTGAGTGGACCTGGGTGGTTGGCATGAACCAAATACAGCATAAGTGGACCTATTCTTCTATAATCCAGCACGATACTCGTCTGAAATCTTATCACAGTCCTTGTTGGTGCCAACCTGCCTCCATTGCAACGCTTCTCATGATCTCATTGTTTAATCACAGCATTAAGGTATCTTCCAAGACCTTCATTTCTTTATTTCTGTTAATTGCCTCCAGATCATGTCCATAAAATGTTATCATTGTAATGCTCATCTAAGAAGCTTATACTGGTGAAGAAGAAAAGAAAAACAGAAGCTAGTCATATCGATCATCCAAGGCCTTTTATTTTAGCCTCTAGGTCCACAAACCTCCAGATCATAAGTCGTGTACAAATAAGGTCACCTATTTTCCAGTGAAGTCGGCCATCAAGCCCCTGGGTTTATAGAAAATCTAATTATAACTTCTTGAGATATATGCTGACAATGGTCGAGAGCGAACGGTATGCAGGTATGTCAAAACACGTGTTGAAAGCTCGAGGTACAGTTGAAATTGGCGTAAATTTAGAAAGTTTCACACAATGAGTACTTAACAAGTTGTGCTCCAAACCTGAATAATCCATGTCAAGTTGTAAAAAAACTTTGAAACAGTACTTGACCCCTTCAAGTAACATCTCATGATGCCAAAGCATCAGTGAGCAAGCAAGGAGCAGGGTAGCAAACAAGTTCGTATATACATTAGCTCGTCACAACTGGACTTCCCGATACTTATCAGAAGAGATAGATTCAACTTTTTGCCTTCCGGTTCAAGGATCTTCGGGAGATTCTCCACATCGCCACCAGTTGTCAAACCAAAAATATCGCAAGCAAGACGAACAAAACATAGCACCAGAATAGGACTCTAGTCAGCCATCCTCAGAGCCAGCCTAACATAACTTAGAGCCGGATTCTCACGCTACACGTCACCAGAACGAAGAATCAAACTGAATCCTCTCCAAAAGGCGTTCGCTCAAACACGCACGGAATCGACTAGCAGAGAAAAATTATCCTAGTAGGTAAACACGAAATACGTCATTCCGAACAGCAAAGAGCTCGTCGCCCGGACTCATCAAAGGCATCACATTGCCCAAATCCACACCGAGAAACCTCGCAGAGAATGGAAATACCTCAAAGCTAATGGCCGACGACACGGAACTCAACGTACAAAGCAAAAGCAGGCACATCCATTTCGTCGCGGCTCCGAAGAACAACGCCAAGTCACGACCTTTCGCTTCGCTCCGAAATGGGCACGGCAACCGAAAAACCGGAAGGAAAAAGAAAAACACACAAGAAGAAAAGAAAAGGACCGACCGCGCCTACAGCGGAAGACGCGGCGGAAAAAGCATCGGATTCAGAAGCGGTCGCCGCCGCCGTCGCCGTCGCCGATCAAACCGCATGCAGAAAGGCCGCGAGAGAGGCGCAATCAGAAGCAGAGAGGCGCGAGAGAAACGTACCCGCAAGGCTGCAACGACGGAGCTTCTCGAGACGCGAAAATGGCGGAACGACGATCGAAGCGAAGTGAAGAAGTGAACCCCGTCGATCTGAAGGCGCCGAGTGACCACGTACGGAGAAGTTGGCGGATAAATGGAACGAGCGGAACGGTTCTCTCAGACGTCCGCCCGTTTGGTCGTGGTAAGCCGGTTCAAGGGCCAAGCGGGCCGGGCTCACGACTAACCTGATTTATGAACTTTTAATTTATCCAATATGATCAC
The DNA here is from genome assembly GCA_031216285.1 of Syzygium syzygioides. Classification (NCBI taxonomy): domain Eukaryota; kingdom Viridiplantae; phylum Streptophyta; class Magnoliopsida; order Myrtales; family Myrtaceae; genus Syzygium; species Syzygium syzygioides. Next base: position 29,397,019 of record CM062248.1, on the reverse strand, counting down.
TTAACTTTAATTTAATGTGTAATGTGATCATTAAACTTTTGAATTTTTCAATGTGATCCTTGGATTTTTGTTACATGTACAATGTAGTCGTTGAACTATATGAAAATATTTTATGTTGTCCTTCCATTAATTCAAGATCAGAAACAACATTAAACATTCTCGTATAGTTTAAGGACTAAATTGAAAATATGTCAAAAGTTCACAGACCGCATTGAACAAATTAAAAGTTCATGGACCGGATTGCATGTCGGTCAAAGTTCTAGGACCTTTAGTCTCATTTTTCCTATTTGGAATTAGCCGGAAATTAAATAAAAAAGAAGGATAAATCCAATAGAATTATGAAAACTTGCAATGAAATGCAATCTAATATGTAGGATCCATTTATTTAAAGGAAAATATTTTTTTAGAAAATTATTCTTCTGACTTTTCGGTATTTGGAGGACGGACAACTAATGATATGATTTTTGAAATTTCAAAGATCAAACATGACATTGTAGAATAATTAACATGAAATTACTTTAAAAATTGGAAATTTCTCACTAAGAAATGAAGTTTGAGGATCTTGACCTTGATAGGGTTCAGGCTTTGACCCGGACAAAAATACTAGGCCCGTAGGCAATTGAGATCATTTACCAATTTACTTTTGAATTAATATCACGAAAAATCTCAAACCAGTACATATCTATCAGTTTAGGATTTTTTGTGATCAAAAAATTAATTTGACGTAAATTTATCACAGATATATTAGTTTGAGATTTTTCGTATTATTAACCATTTTCTCTTTCAAATGTTTCTTGTCATTTTTCCGCAACCCACTCTTAAAACCACTTTCCGACCAAAAAAAAAACTTTTAAAACCACATTTGATTTTTCTATTTCTTTGATTTTTTAAATGTTAATTTTAGCTTCTCTCGTGGTAGATAAAGGTAAAATTTCGAAAGGGTAAAACTCATCGCTCATGCATCTTTTTCGGACGATCTTTTTTCTTATTCAATTTAACTTTCGCGAGAAATCTCGTAGCAAATAAGAAATTGCTAATAAAATAGTGAGAAAAAAGGTTATTAGAACACGTCCCTGTTATTTCTCCAGTTGCAAGAACTTCGAGAGGCTAAAATTTTGAGAAAGTATAACTCATAGCCTAGGTGTCTTTTTCTTTTATTTCGCATGACTTACTAATATTTAAAATTCTAAATCATCCCCTCTCATTACTTCAAAATTTGAACTCTGGACTTCTTAGTTAAACCTAGCATGCTTGTCACATTTTTTTGTTTGCACACGTGGCGCTAATGTGGGTACTATGGTGCAATGTCAAAAATGTAATCCACTAAGAAAATGAAAATTGAGAGGAGAGATTTGTTGTAGCTGTAGCTACCGCCACTCACGAGCAGTCGCTTAGTGAGTGGGCCATTGGAGCCACGACTACCACTCTTGGCGGTCACTAGGGGTGGCAATTGATCGGTTCGGTTCGTGATTCGAATGAAACCCAATCCAACCCGAAAAGGCTTAAATACAAATAGTTTAGGCTGAGTCAAATACCCAAAGCATTAAGAACCAATCGGAATCTGCTTGTTTTGGTCGGTTCGGTTCGGTTTGTGTTTCGATTTTATTTATTTTTCTACCTTTCAAATTCTATTTCTACTAGCGACCTAAAAAAAGAAGATTTAATTTTTCTAAGAAAAATACCAAAAATAAAAAGGAAAGGAAGCATTTGCTCCGCTTTTCATCGACAAAGAAGAGAGATATGTCAGAGTTCCAATCTCTCCATACCCATGCAGGCCGAAAAAATGAGGCTTTGTGCTATACGGGTGAAGTGTGAGAGATGCAGATAGTTGATCCAGCCCGTCTAGGAGTGATGTCAGGGCGTTTGAGTTAAGAATACAGGGGCAGGATGATTATTATCTTAGACAATATTTGAAGGAAGGGTTAGCTTTCCCGGCACAAACTGGTCAAAAGCTGGTACCGCTCTCCTGATGATGGCGGCAGGCTGAAATCAATTGTTGTACTAAAGAAATTTATATGTCTTCACTCAAGAAATTGGATGCTTGAGCCAAATTAGACATGATACAGCCAATTTCAATTTGTCATATTGTTCTTGAAAACAATCTATCAGGGGAAGACTGGCATGGCAGGCTCCGCACGGGCTCGTCCTCAATCAGAAGCTTTTGCCCACGACAAAATATTATCAAAGCACGTTTCCCTACTGCATGGACGGATGATAAGAAGAGAGATAAACATCCATTGGTTTGTTAAGATCGGGAGAAGCGCTACCAAGGGAGAGCATTCGCCCATGGATGTTTCTCTTTTGAGCAATCCAGGCTGGTAGGCAAAGAGGGACGTCCTTTCTTCTTCGTCTATTCTCCACAATCAAAGATGAGCTATTTTGTTTGCTGAACTTTCTGCTCTATGAGGGTGCATTTTTTATGGTCAAGCAAAGAAGGAAGTCCCTCCTTCATCTTCTTCTCCTTCCATCCTCTGCCCCTCTCTCTCTCTCTCTCTCTCTCTCTCTCTCTCTCTCTCTCTCTCTCTCTCTCTCCACGGCAACCAGAGTCGATTCCATTGCCGGTCGGCAGCACGAGCTGCAGCAAACTGTAGATTTATTCTTCATTGCAATTTTTTTTTTTATTGTCATCCTTTTTTGCCCTTAGATCTGTTGGATTTCTCTCCAGAACTACTCATCTCCCGTTTTAGTCATACTGCTCAAGAAAACCTGATGCACTTTTCATGCTTTTTCAGTTTATACGGGTCGATTCGGTTCTTCTGTTTATTGATCTGAAACCCGACCCAAAGGTTTCGGTTCGGCTCTCTCGATATTGTGGGTCAGTCTGACAGCCACTTGTGGTCACAGTGCTCAAATCTCAGATCTGAAACGCGAAACCCGAGTGTCCACAAGCTGGTCAAGCATAGGGGCATACGGCCACAACCACCGGTCGCAACGATGGCTCCCCAAAGGACGGTGACCACGGCCAGTGGCAATCACAGCGCTAGATCTCAAATCTCAGATCCAAAATAAGCGCACACCATGTACCATAAAAGGAACTCCACAGTAAAGAGAAATAAAAAAGAGAGATGAATAAACGAATAGAAGACAATCAACGAAGTGATTCTCATAAATATGCGAGTATATAATCCTGACACCATCACTTCAAAATTTCTAAAAGACAAAGGGGAAAAAAAAAAGCTCTCCCTGTGACCGTTTTTACCTCACAACAGGGACAGGGGGCTCTAGGAGACTAGGAATACAAGCAGGACAAAACGAAAAATGTCAAAAGAATGTATAGCGGAGAAGCCTCCATGAGCTGCAGCAGAAGTCTCTTGACTGTCATGAACCCCCCCACATTAATATAGAGATGGTCCTGCAACACTATCAAGATCATCCAAAATTTCAGAGCTCCAAAAAATGCTCCTTTGCCACCAGGAACTTTGCAAAATATCCCAGAGAATATCAGAAAATTGCTCAGCGCTAGCTAAGCATCACTTCTCTAACTTTCAAAGAGGCTTCCGGAGGACAAAAAAAAAAGGGTTTTTAGTTTCTCGTTTTACAGTTTTATCTCTTTTCCTGACAAGTCGAGATAATTAGGGTAAAAGAGATGAGTTACTCGGCTACAAGTTAGTACGCACAAAAAAGTGGCTTCCTCAGTCTAAATCCTTGGCAGAACTTGCAGTTGCGTCTAATCCATTGGATAAATCTTCACCTTCTGCCATGCTTGGAAAGCTTCCCAGGTTGTTCTCTTCAAAGATGTTGGTGCGCATTTTCCCGGGTCTCGTTCGGACATTAACCCCTATTGGAAAAGGAACCTGTAAATCCAAGTTGTCAGGAACATGACACTACTTCCGGCTTTGCCATAGATATCAACTCACTTGTTTTCCATAATATCCAACTTATTTCATTTGTGGGTCAATAAACAGGTAGACATTGCTACAAAGATTCTTGCATATGAGGCTGGAGAAAATAGATTTTTGTCAAGTGACCACACATACCTGATCACCAGCATTCGGTCCCTCAGTATTGAACAGAATAGGACGACATCTTTTATCCTCATTCATCAAGCTCGAATTTTGGAAATGTGCAATGAGTGCAGCTTTTCCTTGTATACGAGCATATGCAAGAGATGCTACTTTTTCACTGTTGAATTTTTCCCATTTCTTCCCATTGAATGCCTATTGAAAGAGGAATCATGTTTGAGGTATGATCATCAAGCTATAATCTTTAGATGCCCCATTCAGCAGCATTTTGAACTAATTAAGACATACCTTATAGAATGAAATAATTTGGCTAGGCTCAGTCATGTTGATGAAAGCATACCCGACGTTGCATTTGTTCTGCAGCAAACATGAAAGTCAAACAAATACAGTAATTGGATCAAAAAAATAATAATTACAGTAAATAGGAGTTTAAAGTGAAAAACCATATCGACTCCTCCCTTTATCCAACCTAATCCCTCAAGCCCACATTACTCACTTCAGGAAAGAAATGCACTTGCCTTAAAATCTATTGGCAGATAAATGAAGTCATAAGTTCCTCGAAGCCGTTCGTCAATTGCAGCCAAAAGCATTTTTGAAGTATACCTGTGTGTTTAACAGTAACAGCAACTTCAGACTTACTTGAGTACGTAAACAGAAATCAGTGCTCCTATCAAAATACGTATGATTCTCTTATTGATGCTTCAAAGAGGGCAATGAGGTAAAAACTACCAAATAAGCCTTTACCAAGGAAACATATATATAAGCAATCGTAATCAATCCATCCCACGAAACCACAAATGACCAGGCACAAATACAGTCATAAATTTGAACTTTCTCCAACTCTATACTAGTAGGGCACAATTTATTGTGCCGCTGCCGAGTCAAATGCAAATAGGAAGAATTCGTTATGAATAGAAGATAATATCCTACCACTAGACCAGCAGATCTAACCATTTCCGTCCTTATCCACACAATAGCTTCTAAGCCACGATATATATACAAAGAGAGGAATAACAAGGATTTCTTTTCCCCTTTAGGTATCAGGCCAAAAGGAATTAGTAGGAAGAAACGCCGAGGACTGATATTTGTAAAAGCCTATGCTTGCAAAAGATACATTGCTCAATATTGAATATATGCTAAACAGAACAAAAGTTGATGAGCATTCTTTTGGATGTGGAATTACGTACTTGTTAGGAATGTTCTTAATCATCAAAGTTGTCCTGATATCTTCCCCTCGCATTATCCGGTCAATGTCGAGTTCGTAATGCTTCTTGTTGTCCACCTGACTAGAAGCACCATCATTTCTTCGATTTCTAGTATGCTCATTGGAAGGATCAAATGAAGTTACAGCAGGTATCATGCGGCCTCTGCCAGAGAACATAATTCCCTGCTGATGATGTGATTGGAGTCCCACATTTCTAGGGGCAATTGGCAAGTCCACACAGTTCCTGCCAGCTTGCTGAATGATGTTATGAGGAACAAAATCCACGGAATGCTGCGAGCCACCAGAAATTCGCATATTTCCGAGAGCAACATGATGAAAACTAGAAGCCTTGGGTGATTCTCCCATATATGGTTGTTGCCGGTCCCAAATAGAAGGATTAATGGCCGGAGCAGATCCAACGCTATGATTATTCAAGGGCAAAACTGTGTTGAGCATTTGAGATGGTGCTCCAGGGAGTCCATGTAGTCTTGGCAAAGGACGAGCATTACTGATTCCACCAATAAAAGATGGAGAGTTTGGCCACAAGAGGCTTGGAGGTTGAGGAGAACACGAATTACTCCACGTGGGATGATGTCCAGCAAGAGGTTGGCTCCCATGAAGAGCAGCTCCAAAGACTGAGAAAGAGAGCTCATGCAATTAAATCCAAAAGAAGACCCAAAAAAATAGTGAGTTAGCATTACAAAAGATCCTCCTACATATTTAACAGGAGAATAAATGAAACTAGCTGACCCTTAAGTTAGAACTTAAAGAGGCGGTGAGTTACATACATACTTTGCATTGCACTCCATCTAAAAGGAAAACAGCCAAAATACAGATCCTTTTGTCCTCTTAACCCATGAAGCAACTTCAAAAGGATCTTCCAAAATTCAAAACTACTAAAAGAACAGTGGCAATCGAGACTCAAACGTTTGGGATTTTTAGATTTCCTGTTTGGCCAGAAACGACTTGAAAAGAGAGCCTACTTGAGAAATATTATTTAAATTACCAAATGTACCTTTTGTTTTTTCCTGCTGACAGCCTGTTCAACATCTATTTGCAAGAAACAAATTCAATGCTTACTAGTTGCATGCAGCTCTGATAATGAGAACACACACAGCATTCTTGAGAAACATACTTACCACCTTCATTAAGTCCCAGTGAGTGTCCTTCTGAGCCGACTCTGCATAATTGCCTGTGATCCACTCTTTCAGGTGGTATCTGGTTGAAGTTGGCCCCTATGATATTAGAAGAATTACAAGGAATGCCATTTGCAAGGCCATCATGATGTTCTGGAAGAGAATGAGGATAAATGCCAGCTGCTGGTCGAATATCAAATGCCAGTTGTCCTTTGGTATAACCAGAATCAGGAATACCAGAATAATTTCCGACTGAACCGACCCTCATCAAAGAAGGCAAGCTGCTAGGAACACTAGAAGATATCCCCTGATGAAATGCAGCTTCTAGAAATGGGGATCCTACAGAGTGCATGCCCAAACTAGTTCCATTATCCACACCGTTAGATGTGATTGTCCCCAGTGGTGGTCCTGCTAATAATGTTCTGTGAGAGAACTGCCAGTTTATTAATTTAAAATAGCAAATGAAATCCCAGCATCTACACACCAGATATTCTGACAGTGGAGTTACCTGTGGGGCTGTTCTGCTGCATAAAAAGATCAATCTCATCTTGCTCCAAGTCCTGCGGCAGCTGTTGCACACTGCAGCATAAACAGAGCGATGAAAAGTCACTAACAGATCAACAAGTAAAGTTCCTCTCATTATACATCACAAACCAAGGTTAGAACTATACTCAGCAAAGGTTAATCAAATCAAAGTGTACATAAGTCTTTGCATAATCAGATGTGGTGTATAAAATTGCAAACTTGCTTCAGAGACAGTACTTTGTCAATTTAATAACCAATATAAGTTTGGGTATCACCCACAGCAGAAAAACTTTTTGAGTACAGTTAATCCAAGCCCCAGGCTACAGAAGAAAAGGTATAAGGATACAAGATTACTGTTAACGTTGTCAAGCTTGAAGATTTGTACCGTCTTGCACCACCAGGACGACTTGGCTCAACTTTAATCTGCTTTCCAGCAATATCACTCCTGTTCAATGCACGAAGAGCAGCCTCTGCAGCTCTAACATCATAAAATTCAACAAACTTATGATTACTTCGGTGCGGAGTCTCACGAATCTGCAATAGAATTACATGTATGCAAGTCAATTCACTTTGTCGCAATTTCATAAGAGAGACACGGTACAACCCATACAAGTTCTGACCTCTTTGACTTCTCCGTAAACACCAAATATATGGTGGAGTTCATCGTTTGAAACAGAAGAGTCAAGGTTAAATACCACAAGAGTCCCTTGGTTAATATCTTTTTCTGATGGGTTGTCCTGATAAATGGGAAAAAAACAAAACATTAGGGCCGTGCTAGATAATTTGAGCACATGACAAAGAAATTTATATTACCATAAAGTGGGATCTCCAACTAAAAAAATAAGAACTGTACATTGACAAGGACAAAACAAGACAGATAACCTTTGGAATTGAGTAATGAATGTCTAGTTTTCTACGCCTTAGAGGTTTGTTCTGGAGTGCTTTCATGGCAGTTCGGGCTGCTCTGATGTCATAGTAAGATATCATCACAAAGCCACGATGTTTGCATGCTGTATAAAGAGCGCGAATATTTCCATATTGCTGCATCATGAAGACAGTGGGTCATAAACCAGCCAACATACGAAAAATATCTCAAAACTAATTCCATATTGCCACATGTTGAAGATGTGAATGGATCATGTCCAAGAACCTGCAAATAAAGTAAAGAAAAAAAAAAGAGCACAACCTCAAAAAGAGCCCGTAGTTCGGCATCTTCAACATTGCTGTTTATGTTCCTGACAAACAGTGTCCTTGAGGGGTGTTCCCCATAGGGGTGCTCCCCTGCAATTGAAGCATTATTTCCTGATGGAGAGACTCCGCTAGTAAATTCAAACTTCTTCTGTCCTGCAGATGAACCGTCATCTTCAAGATCCATTCCCCCAACACTACTAAAGAAGTCCAAGTCCTCCGCATCATCCCCAGCCTTAGGCTGCGCAAGGAAGTCAAATCCATCCGTCACTCCAGAAAGCAGGTCATCATCATCAGGGAGCAGGTTTCCTATTGACTGTGCTTCAATTTCTTCCAAGGATTCAAGTACTTCCTCTTCTTCATAGTGGACAGTGTCAATTGAATGGCCATACACTGCACTATTTGATGTTAGTTTCACTGCACCAAGAAGATGCAAAACCAATGAGATAAACATAAGCACCATAGGCCAACTTGAAAGAACCAGCAAGCAGTATCATAGTGGACTGCAATGCAACACAAAATTAAACATCAAAGAAGTTAGAGACAGAATATAAATTAGAGTAGTTTCGTAGAAGGAACTCAAACATAATTGAGGAAATGAGAAGAGAGAGGGCCTACTTTTCCTGCTAAATAACTCCGACAATGAGCTTGAGAATAGACTGTTCTCAGACCGAGCACCCATCACATTAATTCTGTCACTTTCCATAAGATGTGGAGCTGGCTTTCCATTCAAACTAGTTTTCGATCCTGGAGCGTAGTCTGCAGTTCCCAATAAAGCCAAAGACTGAGTAAAGTGTCTGTCTCCCGCACTAGCCTTTGCATCTAAGCTGGCATTAACATTCTCTTCTCGCATTGGGAAAGGCTCAAGAAGATTAGCGGACATTGTCGCTGGCAATTCCATTCGTGAGAGCTTGGACAGGGTTGAAGAAGTGAAAAACTTTCCACCTACCGTTCCTGATGTTAAGAGAAAAAGCTCCCCTCAGAAATGTCAAAATTAATTTGTCTAGAATTAATTCCTCTGAGAATATGTCTATGAAAACCAGCAGTGACGAGGAAAATAAATCGAATCTAAGCTATACCAATATGGAACTCTTTCCTATTCAAATAATCCATAACTCCATTCATCCCTTGTGTTATAATGGCCTTGGCAACGCAAAAGGAAGAGTAGAAAAATTATTCCTATTAAAAATAAGAAGGCGTCAAACCATAAATGAAAGAATCCAACAATGGAACGCGCAATGTCCACCCGATGCACAATGAATGCAAATTGAGTTTCTTAAAAAGCTTCCTACTACCAATGATAACTTCATGCCGTTTGCAAAAAAATGTCTCCCAGCATGTGATTACAATGGAATCGATCAACTTATACAAATTGAAGAAAGTCACTGCTACCTTAAATTCCAAAAAACTTTATCCACCTACCGACATAAAATGTAGGGCGCCTTTTCAGTAATTTGGGATTTGAATGATAAAAGCAATATCGAAGAAGTGTCAAATAAGGAAACAATAATCAGACTTTCATACAACATCATCAGTGCAAATCACTTATGTCTCACAATAAATTTCAAAAGATGACGTGTCACAGGATCCTCAAATCTAATCTGGCATACCAAAAACAAATACTGCCCCGTGTACCACTTTAGGTCCCTTATCTAGCTCCAACTAGCGAACCAAAGCAACCTAACGCCTTTCATACAATGTTTACATTCCTATCCACGGGTTGGGGTGGTCCAAATTCAAGGATCCTTATTCGCAGCTGTAAATGTCTGTATCACAACAGACACCACACCTTACAGATGTTCAGGCAATGGAATGCCTCGTCCTAAGCATCTAAGTATAAGTTCCATTGACAGTGTTTGCAAACGCTCGAAGGTTGACTAAGAGTCAGGTGAAAAATACTATTGAGTCCCCCCAATCAACTGACACATTCATAGTTCGTAAAACACGAATAGAACACAAAAAAGTATACACTTTTTCCCTCAACTGAACTGTTTTTCCCAGCCTTTCTTCTTGAAACATGAACTCAGTTAGGCTTGATCCATGGCAGAATTTTGCCGATCAGCCAATTTTACATAGGTTGAGGAATGCATTTATGCAGTTCATGGTTACAGAGCATAAAACCACTAAGGTAGAAAGGCAACCCATCTTGAATTGGCAATAAATTCCTAACTTTGCTATCTGTCTAGACCACATTGGAGACAAAATGACCAGAAAGATATGAAATATTAGAGTTGACCCTACAGTCAACTTGTCACAAGGAGAACCACTGGACACCAACTACCATGCAGGTTCTACGAGGATTAGACGTGTGGTATCACCGTTTGGCCTTCAGTGTGTTCATTGGCCAAACGCTATCTTGCGTAGATTCCCAGTTCACGACACAGCTCATATTGATACATACAAATTTGGACATATACTTCGTGCACATTTCTTGATACTAAGATACTACAAGATATATACCGGAGTGGAGTAGACTGGAATGACACCCAAAGCCGTATCTGCCACTGGGTCCAATTATGACTTTAGAGGCTGTAGATAGGCTAAGACGATCACTCAACTGCCTTCTGATCCGGTGAAGAATCAGTGGAACAGTCAGAGGGCAAATAGTCCACTCAATCATATACCGTCACTTGCACATTTGGATTCACATTTTCTTCTTTTGATTTCACACAGAGGCAAGGGATGAGAAATTCATCCTAATTGACGTAGAAACTTGGGAAATTCTATCATATACATAATGCGTCATGCTTAGGATAGGGATCTAGCATTAGCATTCAAGAGCAATTGACCTAACACATGAAACTCTGCAAGAACAATCAGAGTCCATCGAGGTGTTATTTAAAATCTAAATACAGCTGGGCCATTAATTACATTTCATCATAAACTTTTGGTAAAGTTAACAAGAAGCCTGACTAAAAAAGTCGAGCAACAAAGATTCCTTACAAACGGTTTGCCATCAATTTCGAATTTCTTTTGAGACTTGCCCTTGGGGAAATTTTAATTTAATTTGTAATTTTGTAGGCATCAATAGTAATAGAACTTGTTATACAACCAGAGAGGACAAACTACTCTTGAGCAAAGTTCTACCAGGATCTGGAGGAGAATGCACCAGCTTGCCATCTTAACACTTATATCCACAGAGTCGCAGTGTAGTCCGCATGAATATAATGCAGGACAATCCTTCAAAGCAATATCAGGGCAATTTAGTGCTTCCTTGGGGCTAAAAGAAGGGGGGATTACCAACCACATGAACACATATTTATATTGCAAGTATACTTTCACTTGACATGATTCAAAAGTAATAAATCTGTTCTCCGTGAAAGACATGCCACTATGAAGCAGGGAGAAGATATAGGAACTTCCTCATCACATGTTCATATTGGCAGCAGCCGTGTTGTTTCACCATGAAAAGTGTAGGAAGCAAATACAAAGGGAAAATACTGTAAGTACTGCTAAAAATACAGCACTTTCGGCCTAACCAACAAGAAAAGGTGCAGCGCCACACGGTGATGCTATTCATAAAAGTAACAATGACTTGCTAAAATTTATCACTGACCATTTTGATCAGACATAGCCTCTGACTTCCAAAACCCAACCTGCCTCTGTAAAGTATGAGATGAAGTCAGGTAACTAGAATAGATAACAAAACAAAAGGATGAACTTTCGATATACAATTCTAGCCGAATCCTCCCATATGACCGCACCCATGCAGTTAAACCAAATAGGAGAATGAGCAAAGGCATAATTTGCCAATACCTCACTGGGGAAATGGACATCTTCAGGAATGTGGTATGCTGAGGATAAACCCTTCAGGTCCATCATTGGAGACGGCATGATCAAACCTTAAACCTGAAAACTCCCAGACTTCTCTTCTTCAATGAAGCAGCACGAAAGGACTCCTACTTGCACAGAAACCTGGAAAGAAAACCCAGACTTACCCTTCTGCTAAAAAATTACAAGCATGCACACATACTCGAGACCACCGAACAGAATACGTAGGTCGATGAGAGCAGTGAAACCCAATAGAAAAGCTAAGGTCGGAAAACAAATCTCCAGCTCGAATCAGCAAAAGATCTTGCACATAACTATGCAATTATGACGAGGAGGACATGGAGAATCATTCAAGGACAGACAGAATAAAGACATGGAAGAATTCTCAACATAATTCGCCAAGCTAATTCCGCTGACAATTATGCTGGAATTAATTGCAGAGCCCCGCATCAAAATCGACTTTTGCAGAGCAAGACCGCAGAGCAAACACCCAAAGCAACTAGCAGAAACGGCAACACCCACGAAAAACAAAAAAGCAAAAGAACGGAAAAAAAAAACGAACATTTCGAAACTGGCATAATCAGCTCAAATTCGAAAGCCGCACACCAAAATCAGCACTCAATTCCACCGAATTCAGCTACCGAACCCAAACGAGCACGAAAAAACCGAACTTTCGAGCTCGACGCAGGACCAGTCACGCGAAGGGAGCACAGGACGGGCCAACGGAGGCGAAATGCGACGCTCGACAAGCAACCGCGGCTCAAAAAACTCTTACCTTTCTCCCGCAGCAGCCAAGGCAATTACCGAGAGAGAGAAGGGCAGAGAGAGAGAGAGGGGGGGAGAAATTTAAACAGCGAAGCGGGGGGAGAGAGAGAGAGAGAGAGAGAGAGAGGGCGGGGGCGGAATGGAATGAATTACGGCATAAGGCAAGGGGGCCGAGAGACCGAAACAGCAAGGGATCGCCTCCGCACCTACCTGTGCCTTGCAAGATCCTCCTCCTCCTCCCTCCCTCCCTCCGAAAGAAAAGCCTCAATAAACTTCGATTCCTCTTCTTCCCCGCATTGCACGTCACCTCCCTCCCCGGGATTTCAAAATCCTCGAACCGGCGCCGCCGCAGTCGCCGTCGCCGTCGTCTCCTCCTCCTTCCTCCTCCTTCCTCCTCCTTCTCCCCTCTCCTCTCTCTCGCCGCCGCCCTCGCCGCGGCGGTCGGAGCGCCGCGGGGCCCTCCTCCGGCGAAGTTCCGGCTTCTCGCCAACAGAGAGAAGTACAGAGGCACAGCGAGAGAGAGAGAATCGTCGCCGTTCGCTTGCTTCCTTTTTTTTTTTTCTGGTTGCGGGGGAGAGAGAGCAGACGGAGAAACGATTTGACGGTTGTTGAGGAGCGCGACAGGAGAGAGACAGAGAGAGAGGAACACGGAGCGAGGAGGTCGCCGTTAACCGCGCGCGCTAACGGCGTCAATGCGCGTCGTCGTCGTCGGTTGTTGTGGCTTGCTGCTGCTGCTGCCGCCGCCGCTCGATGATCAGCGGGCCTTAATCTTATCTGTCCAAAAAAAGGCCAAGTCGATTAATTAATAATGACTTCCTTCGTTTTTCCATGGGTGGAGATTACTAAATCGCCCTTCCCGAAGATGATTGGAATTTGAGCCTGCCGCGTGACTTCTCTCGTCAGTTTGCCTATGTTTTTTCCTTCACGGGAAGAAAGATCATTTTTCTGATTTCCCGTTTGAATAAAACCAGTTAATTGAAGATATATTTTTTTATTTAAGTTCGGCGAAATCGCGCTTTTTTTTTTTATAAATGATTTTACGCGAGAGGATTTCTCTCTCTAGTTTCTACTTTTTTACTTTTCTGGACAACAGATGGGTCAAAGGCTTGGGATTGCCGCGTGGAGCGCTCTGGTTGGTCGGTCCCACGTGGGGGAGTCTTGGTGCGCTGTGGCGGAGAAGGAAAAGGAGGAGAGAAGAGAAAAAAGGGCAGGTGGATCCGTTGCGGTTTCCTGTCGCCTTGCGAGAGCGCGTGCGCACGCGCGTGCGGCGACCGAAATGGCTTCGCGCTCGCGCGGGGCGACGCGAGTCGAATGATGGGGCGCGCTGCTCGAGTCCCACCGAGTTCTCGCGGGATGTGGGGTCCAAAGGAGGGGAGGCCTCTCCCCAGACGCTCCAGCCTCCACGCGCCGATATGATTGGCGGGATTTTAGGCGGACCGAATAAATCATGACCATTGATTTTGGAAGTCTCAAATTACGAGCCCTCATCTTTTTTTTTTTATTTGCCATACTCTAACTTTGAACTCGCTCTCAAACTTTTATGCTATCTCTTGCAAGGCATAGAAGTCGAGACCCACGTATGAAACTATACGTGTCCACCCCTAGTCCCCTAAGAATATGGAGAATCGAACTCCCCATCTCCCTCTTCTGAAGCGAAAGGGTGGCCTCCCGGTGATTAGTCCTCACCCATTTAACGGCTATGATTCGTGGCAGAATCTATCTAGACTCGGCTAAATGATGGATTCTGACTTAATTATATTCGTTGATCGTGTAGATCTCATGGGATTTGATTCTAGTAATTACACTCGATCTATGAACTTAGGTTCGAGCAAAACCTTCCCCACAATAGCAAGCGGTGTCATGCCCGATCGCATTTCTACAAGGATCTGACTACTCCGATCCACGTATCGCGATATTAGGACATGGTCAAGCCGTGATCGATAGCTGCTTTTAACTCTTGCACAGTGGAGTTGGGTCTCGAAACCTAATTAGATCCAGATAGCAGTTTTCGAAGTGAATCGGTCGCAACTATCCCTTACACCTTTGGATCTCTTTTAACTATCGGGATATCACGAGAAAAAGGCACAATCGGTTTCTCCATCTTCAATAAACCTAAACCGAATAACATGCCATCCAACATGTTCTCATTCATGAGCGAAACGATCCAAGGTGCACACCATCAAACGACCTCACCTAAGAATCCACGCTAGCCCAAAAGATCAACCTCCAGAACTCACCAACACTCAACCAAACACCATGTTAGGCAGATTGAATATGAGAGAGAGAGAGAGTTCTAACCTAACTCAAACTCGAGCCGACGCCAGTACCATATGCCCGAAGCTGCGAAATCGAAGCAGATGGCTGGAGAATCCCAGGTCCCGGTGATTGTCAAAAGGCGCAACCGTAATTGATATAGAGAGGAATTGGAAAAGGGGTTGGCGTATGAATTGAGCTTTAATGGTGGTGGGTCTTCCGTAGGAACCCGTGTTCTGAACAGGCTTTCCTAGTTTGCCATTTCAACACCGGTCTTTCATGCCAAAAATGCTTTTACATACCATAACAGCACATCCTTATCCTTCCATTTGATACTTCGTATGTTTTCGTTTGGTGACAAGCAATCCCCAATGATAGCCGGCCAATCTTTGAAATAGATGTCAATTAATGCCTTCCGAGACCTCGACACTTACTGGGTATAATCATCCAGGTTTCGAAGTATTGTACCACGAGAAAAAATTAAAAAGATTATGCGTTTCGTGCCTTTTTTTTATCTAGTTACTTAACAAGTGCACATAACCATATTTGAAAACTCGCAAAAAGGAACA
Source organism: Syzygium syzygioides (assembly GCA_031216285.1). Lineage (NCBI taxonomy): Eukaryota > Viridiplantae > Streptophyta > Magnoliopsida > Myrtales > Myrtaceae > Syzygium > Syzygium syzygioides. The sequence goes on along the minus strand of CM062248.1, from coordinate 29,381,646 downwards.
TATCTCAATTTTGACCCGCCAAAAGAAGGAGAGCGAAAGAGACGTTCCACTATCGACGACGACTTTGTCCCAACACACCATTCGTCCACACTGCATGCAATATAACTCGAATCTAAAAGCACGTGAAAGCATTATCCTCTCTATAGGAGGGAAAACAGAAAGAACTTAAAGAAAAGTGACAATGAGAACATGAAAAAGATTTCATTTTGTCATGGAAAAATGACACAAACAGTTCCTGAACTTTGACTCAACATACAATTTGATTGCCGAATTTTTAATTTGTTCAATATAATACTTGAAATTTAACCCAATGTGTATTGTGATCCATAAACTTTTAATTTATTCAATATAGTCCCTTAACATGATATATGTTCAATTTAGTCACTGTTCAGGGATTATATTGAATATATTAAAAGTTTAAAAATAAAATTACATATTAAATTAAAATTTAAGAATTGTTTGCATGATTATCCTTTTTGTTATCGAAAGAAGATGACGATGACAAGTGGTGAAGTGCTCAAGTGGCAACTCAGGTGAAAAAACAGGGGCGTTTATGGATAATGCCAAAGAAAGACCGAAAGCAAAAAGTAACCTCCCTCTTTTTCTTTAATGTACTTTTTTTTTTTGTCGATTCTTTAAGGTTAAATGACATAAACAACTCCTGAATTTTGACTCAATATCTAATTTGATCCCCGAATTTTTAATTTATTTAATGAATCCCTGAACTTTAATTCAATGTTCAATGTGGTCCATGAACTTTCAAGTTATTCAATGTGATCCCTAAATTTTTTATACATGTTCAACATAGTCCCTGAACTTTATAAAAATGTCTAATATAGTCATTCTATTAATTCAAGTTCATTGACTATATTGTACATTTTCATATAGTTCAAGAATTAAATTGAACATGTACCAAAAGTTTAAGGACCACATTGAACAAATTAAAAGTTCAAGAACCACATCGAACATTAGACTAAAGTTCAGGGACTACATTGAACAAATTAAAAGTTTGGGGATCAAATTGTATATTGAGTTAAAGTTCATAAACTGTTTGTGTCATTATCCCATTCTTTAATGTACTTTGAAACAGAGATTAGGTATTTAGTTTTTGGAGTGGCCGAGTGTTGAAATGACACTTGGGCCATCCAAATATGACTTCTTTAGATACATGATTGGATCATGATTGATTTGTCTTCCATTTTGTTATGTGATTTCACATTATCCTCTCCCACATGGGTCACCGACAAAATGAAAGATTTCATAAAAATTGGTTAGATCGAATTCACATACGATGATCAACAATGCCTAAAATGTACCAAATCTACCTAAATCGAATGCACCGAAGAAGTTCTCCAATGGTTGGATGTGGCCGAGTAGCCAATTCAAGCTCTGAGTTTCAAGATTGCAGGATCTGAACTCAAAGAACTTCATAACAGCCTTACCAAATACCAAATTTTTGGTTTTTGGTCGATTTATTTTTGGCGTCAAAAGCTACTCTTTAAACTTTTGCCGAACTCATTCATAGTAAGGGGCCGGCCTGACCAATGTAATATTTCAAAGCTTCGCTAAAAATTGAACCGAGCATTTACTTAGCTATATAACCAAAAGAAACCTGTGCATAAGCAATTGATTAGATGAATGAGCATTGATTTTTTTTTTTTGGCCAATAGCGTCAAGGTTTTAATGGGAATATCTTCCTTTTGCAATTTTTCATACTTGAGAGTGTCAATTGTGGCAAGAGCATTTAGACAATTAAATACAGAGTAGATGGATGATCGCAAAATCATTGACAAGCTTTTTTCCTTATTTATGATTCGGGTAATGTAACGTTGCATCTTGAAGTTTCAAAATGCTGATCATATTCCACACAGGAACATTTTCTCGTCAATCTTTTTCAATTAGACAATCTCTTGAATCACCGAGCTGTGGAAGGGTAGATCGTGCATGACAATGTGTGCAAAATTGCACAACTAATCGTCCCACTCTATTATTTCCATCCGCACCGTGTTTATTCGATCATTTTTTTTTCATTTTTTGTCTACGGATATGTAGAGTCATTCATAAACTCGAGGAACACGTTAGTTGGCCATGTTGTGCACCTAATCCACACTTTTGAATCTCGTATGATTTTTTGATCAAAAATAAAATCTCGTATAATTTTTAAATCAACCCAGCATGATTTTTCTAATTCTCTTCCTCAGCGCAGTCTTTATTGGCGAGACAATGACAGATGACAGCAGTAGCCCTTCACGTACGTTAGGAAACATGGGGGGACTTGTCCAGAGTACAAAGGATCGAGCTACGTCAGCAGAGAGAATTATTATGGTACTAATTAAACAATTATCAATTTAAAAAATTACCCCAAAGGCCAAAAAAGTAATAAAAAATTAAAAAAGCAAAGAGCAGATGGAATGATTGGAGAGACAAAACACGTGGATGTAATCATAGGCTGATGACTCCTACATTAAATTCATCAGCCACCCTATAAGATTCTATTTATAACCCTATATATTTAAGTCTCATGTACTCTTTATTTAAAAAATATAACAATTAAAAAAGGAAGAAAGGATTGTGATTAAGAAAAAATTGCTTCCAAAATGAAAATGGTTGATTTGATCGAGTGCACTGCACTGCATTGTCATTAGCCACCCTATAAGATTCTATTTATAACCCCTATATATTTAACTCTTTTCAACTCTTTACTTAAAAAAATAATTAAAAAGAGGAAGAAATAATTGTAATTAATAAATAGTTGCTTCCAAAATGAAAATGGTCGATTTTTGAACGAGTGCACTGCGCTTCATTGTCGGGGGTAACGTAAGTCCATCTAGCTCCTTCAATCTGGCCAAAGGATTCTTCGAATATATGGCTTGAGTAAATCTCATGCGTTAGGGACCACGGAGACAGCGATTTGCTCTCAATTTTTCCAGAAACATGGAAAAGAGAAAAAAAAAGGTTAGTTTTGATCCATTAGTGTATTGGACAAATTATTTCACAAATTTCAATTACATGGGCATTTTGATATTCTAGAGAGTTCATTCGTCGTGCCTATAGATTTACTAAATAACTGAGTTTTAATTGCAACAAATGGGTTATTTTTACTAACGCTCCGATTGTTTTGCAGAAAATGTAACGTCCACGAAAATATTTTTCAGGAAGTTATTTTTCAAGTACAAAGACAATTCCGATATTTGGCTGAAACCTAAAAATGAACTGAAAAATATTTTTTGTCGTTTAGTATAGAAAATTTGATTTGATTTTCTTAAATGGACATATACCATTTTTGGTACTAATGACTTACGTATGAGCACCCAAGGAATGGGGTAAGGGCACTAGAGTCTCGAGTCCAGCCTCATGGGCCTCGACCCGGGCGTCGAGGATCGAGACACGGACACCTGGGTCTCGGGCCCAGCCTTGATGACCTAAGGCATCAGCGCTGGGGCACTAGGGTTGGCCTTAATGAACTCGAGTGTGTGCACCAAGATCCTCGGCCCAGCCTTGATGGACCCAAGCATTGACCTCAATAGACCCTAACTCGGGCATTAGGGCTCTGAGCCCAAGCGCCAAGGACCCGAGCATGGCCTTTGTAGGCTCTGGCACAACCTTTGTGGACCCATGATCGGGTGTTGGGGATTTGAGTTCGGGTACCATGATCTTGCGCTCGGCCTTTGTGGACTCGAGCTCGAGTGCCGTGGGCCCGGGCTCATCCTCGATGGACTCGAGTGCAAGTGCCAAGGACTTAGGCATCAGCCCAGCCTTGATGGATGACCTAATCCTGGGTGCTTGGGAAGCAGTATTGGAGTTTCCGTGCTCAAGCATAGATTTTCGAGTCAAGCGCTGATACCTAGTAATATTTTGGAAAATGATTTCTAATTTTTTAAAGATGATATCATTTTCCTTTATTTACGCATAGGTTTTTCGTTGACTGGGAAAATATTTTCCGTTGACTCATTTTCCTAATCGAACCAAATGCCGGAAAATAAAGAAAATGTTTTTTCGAAAAATGTTATCCGCAAAACAAAAGAGCCTAAAAATTAGGTCGTTTTTACCAAAATCTCGATCATTTTCACATATTCGATCCTAAAACGGCAGAGGATAGGGTTACTGAAAATGACACGGATCGAGGGCTCCAATCTACAACCATGCTTCTTTTGGTTATGGAATTTGCACTTCGGGAAAAGTAGCTGATCTGTGTGTTTGGACATTTGCATGTAATCAGTTATCTAAAATAGGTGCATGACGAGAGATGAAGCGCTCTCAAAGTAATAGCAACGTGGAACGGATCTGTGACCGCTTTAGTAGCTCGCTCATTTAAGCCGAGCAAGAAATTTATGGAGACCCGTTTCACCGGAAAAGCGACGTATCTCTTAAATGTCGGTTGAATTGAATCGATAAAAGTTGTGAAGGGTTATTTGTTGATTCAAAGCAGGAAAGTACGATGATGGGAAATTAAAGTGCGGGAAAGATAAATTTACTAGAATTTAAAAATAAATGATAAATTTGTAAAGAATGTTAACAATTTTGAGAATGTCAGCATAACTAACTGGTAGTTATGTGCTTGCATCGATTCACTGTCCTCCGTATGTTGGCATGCCACTGCTCATTGATAGCACCGTCCCGACACTTGGCCACAGTTTAAGATATCTTGACGTCGATAACTTCGTTGATCAACTTCTCTCGGGTGATGGAGATGACACCTTTCGACGACTCACGCCATGCTGTCGACAAGTTCATGTAGTTGACCAGTGACCGACGACATTTGTTATGACCAAACTTTATTCTTATCGACCAAGTTTGCTACCCGTTGATTTCAGGAGTCGGGTCATTTTCCGGTGTCGACGAGACTTGAGTTTACGCCCGTAGAAACGTGAGGTCGCGTGGTCAACATCCGGAGGCGCCCATATCTTGTGATGAAATCTCGATAAACTCGGAACAAAAAGGAAATATAACCTAACACGGACGCTTTGCCCCAACTTGGGAAGGTAAACATGTCTGGTGCATGAAAGCCAAACTCAATTACCTAACCAGGACACCCAAAACAAAGTGCAATATCAAGGGCAACGGCATGGGTGCTCAAATCATGTTCTGTGATCTTTCTGTGATTGTAAATTGGTCGGTACGTAACGTAGTCGATTGCCTAAAACGCGACGTCTAAGATAAGATTATAGGTACGGCAGAAGATATTAAAGATAGCCACCATTAAATTCAAAAGTATCTCATATCATATGCTAAAAATAGCATTGCTGGCATGACCGTATAACAATGTAACGGTAAAAAACCAGCCACAAAATCAAACAATGGCTCACCTTTGACTTTTATCTTTCCTTTTCCATCCATAACATCTGTGGTTAAGGTAGGACCGTTACATTGTTACACGGTCATTATATGCTTCTAAAACCACTCCTCCTATTGAATCCATAGCATTAGTGATCGGTGAAACCAAATCACTGATGTTAAATCTACTAGTGATTTTTAAAAAAATCAAAACAAGTTCGCTATTCTGCTACCATGATTCAATTTTCTCGTTATTTTGTAGAATAATTACGAGAGGAGAATACAAAAAATTTTTAACAATAATTTTCTTTTAAACATTATCGTTGTTTTTCCTCTCAACACGTGACACAAAAATGAAGTCATGATTTAATTTCCCGCCCTTTTTGACTAAGCGCCAGCATAGCCAAGCAAACCCTAATCCAAACTTAGCCAATTAATTTTCGCAATCGTGTAAAGTTGAAACGTGTTTGTTGCTTCTTTCTGTGGCCCCTTTTTCAAGATTTTTGTGTTCTTACGGAATCTCGTGCTTGGGTAAATGCGAATATTCTCGTACGATTGCCAGCTTTGATGCATGTCCCTCGATGGCGACGCCACTTATGATGTGGCTTGCGCATTTCAAATTTCACAACAACCACACAAACAAAATGAAGTGGGAAATGCATACATAAACTTTCCACGCTGGACATATCATTTTCCACAGGAGATTCGTCTTGTAGTTGTCTACTACGTGTGTTGAACGTGTGTATTGTAACGTGGGTAAATGTGTCACGGCATATAGGTTTGGGATTTCTTGCAAGGCAAAAATTATTTTGCATATATGTCGTTGGGGTATAGGTTTAGGATTTTTAACGGTATCGATCCAAAGAAAAAGGAGGTTGCTTCAAGGTATGGTATAGCATTTTAAAACCTCTTTTTTTTCCGAAAAAGTTTCAATTGGGGACGCTCGTGAAAATTTTCTTGAAACCATGTCATGGGCTTTCGCCAAATGGCCCGTGATAATATACCAAACTACTGGATTATCTTGGCCCTAATGGGCCAGTAACCTTGGAATAGGCTTAACTGACTCTGATTAAAAAGGCCTATGAAAAATAATATAGTCATCGTGGGCCGGGCTGAACTAACCCTGGATCCGACCGAAATTAAGTTAAAAAAAAGGGATAAATAACACGAAATGATCTCTAAATTTTGACCCAATATGCGACGTGATATCTGAACTTTAAATTTATTCAATATGGCCCTTAAACCTTAAGCCAATGTGCAATGTCGTCTTTGAATTTTATTTTGTTCAATGTGGCCCATAGATTTTTTGTACATATTCAATTTAGTTCCTGGATTATATGAAAATGTTCAATGTTGTCATTCCATTAATTCAAGTTCATGAATAATATTAAATATTTTCATACAGTCCATGTATTAAATATTTTCATACATTGAACATGTACAAAAAGTCTATAGACTATATTTGATAAATTAAAAGTTCATGGACAACATTGTACACTGGGCTAAAGTTCAAATGTCACATTGAACAAATTTGAAGTTCAGGAACAATGTTGCACATTAAACTAAAGTTTAAGAACCATTTATATCATTATCTCTAGAAAAATATTATGGAAAGCAGTGTTTACCGTTTCCATAGAAAATGAAGATTCGTTGTTTCCGTCAATGACCTTGTCGCAGAATCATGACGGGTGTTATGTTTGATCAGATCCGATCCAAGGAAAGCCCTTCGACAAACCCCCATCTCTTTCTTCTAGGTTGACACTACCGTCATCGACGACCTACATTGCGCCATAATCCAGAGTCTCTGTCGATGCCCCCTAACCAAACCATGACATGCATGTTTTGTTAAATGTTCGATCCGATTCGAAAAAAAAAACCCTTCAACGAACCCCAATCTCTTCATTCTTAATCACCCACCACCGTTGACGACGACCTACATCGCGCCACTGCTGCCGCCGAGCTTGAGATGCGTCTATCGGTAGTTGCGTTGAGCTTCATATATTTCATAGCTAACGAGCATATTTTAGTATGACCATTGAACTTAGGGAAAGCACGAATAAAAAACGGAGATCACGTTATACTCATGATGAAGTAGTTTTAACATTTTTAACTTATTTCTCTCCATCTCTCTCTTTTGTTTTTGTCGAGTCTTCCGATCAAATTTTAAATTAAGTACTTATCTGCACTCACGTCTTTATAAATCTAACGTAATCTCTTCAAAGTCCGTGATGGGGATGGCATGCGATATTTTTGAGATCCGATTGTCCATCCTATCTTTAGCATTATCATATTCTTAATGGCACCCTATGGCGGCGGCGCGGCAGTATTAGGCAATGAAACACCGATCAAATTTAAATTAAATACTTATACATACTCACGTCTTTATAAATGTCTCTATTTTAATCTCAATGAGTCCGAATACAAAAGACAATATTCAGAACATAGTAAGGTCCAAAGGGTTTCGATGGGATTGGACAACCAATTGTGAGGCAAGGACCTAGTCCTTTGGACTTCGGTGATCCAGTTCTGGACGTTGTCGTGTAGCGAGCCAATTTCATATTCGTGAAGCCCATAAGCAATTCTTTAGCCTTGGTGATGAGTGCGTTTGCTTCCCAAGTGAAGTGATCAGCTCCTTGAAGTGTGTCCTTATCGAGACTAAATGATCCGACTCAACTAGAAGACTTCCTTCAGTTCGTGTGGCCAGAAATTTTAGGGTTTCGACCATGGCCATTGCTTCCTCCTGCTCATTTGATCTCGAATAGACAAGATGCATCACATGTCGATACTTCCACTAACATTCCAAATGTTGTCACGCACATTTTCATGTTAAATCCCAAATAAGTATAGTCAGGGGTTCCGATAAGTAAGTCATGAAAAGGTAACTGAATTGGAGCAGTAAAAATCAAATATCTTTGGTCTTACAAATTACAACATATGGTTGTTGGTACGGGGGCAGATCTATGATCGCTCGAGGGCCCCATCCCGAATGTAACTTGTAACTTCTTTTATTTTATTTCGTAATTCTATGTAAAATGTGATAGCACCCAAAAGTTTAAAAACTTTGCGATCAATGTATTTATTCTCTTCGTGTTAGATGGTCATTAAGGGGATGTTTGGCAAATTGTCAAATAGTGAAAATTTCTGTTCTTTTGTTTCCAAAATCAATTTGGGAACAGAAATCTATTTGTTAAATTTTTTATGCTCGAGCACAAATTTACAAAAAATTGTTCCCAGAGTCAGTTTTGGAACAGAATCAAGAAGCAACAAAAAGTAGATTTTGGAACAATTTTTCCATTTCTGATTCTTCTTGGTTATCTTCTTTTTTCTTCGTTTGTTCTTCTTCTTCTTCCCGGCCTACCGCCAGCCACAGGCCAGGGTCGACGAGGGTGTCGTGGCCCTCACCACCTAGGCGAGGGTAGCTCGCGGCCGCGACGGCGAGCCCTCGCCTAGCCATGGCGAGGCTCGATCTCGCCCAGATATGGCGAGATTGACCTCGCCGTTGCAACCTATTAGTCCGACAGCGAGGGCCACGACGCCCTTGCCGGCCCTAGCCTGTGGCTGATTGCCGGCGCCGGCGACCGGCCATAGCCAAGGAAGGAAAGGAAAAAAAAGAAAGAAATATTAAAAAATTCAAAATATTATTAATAATAAAAATTTGTGTAATTACCAAACGTATTTCTATTCTTTTTTTATTCTAAAAATAGAAATTTTGGACAATTACCAAATACTTTCAAATGCTTAGAAATTATTTCTGGACACAAAATAAAAAAAAATTATTTTTGAGTATAATTGGTTTTTGAGTACAAAATCGTTGCTATGTGCATCTAAAGTGTTGAGAATATGATTCCCGAGGATCCTTACAAACGCACCTTATTTTGGTGCAAATGGTAACGTTCCTTTCATTGGTTCATTGTGGAGCAGATCTTTATTAACTGCATACTTAGAGCTGATGTGACTGTTTTGTTCGCACTTCTATCGCTACCTTCACTAACCAGTACCAAAATCTCCAACAAGAGTGCAGAGTAGTAGTCAGAGAGAAAAGGTGCGTATTTTTACAACTTGCAAGTGAAGTTGGTAGTTCGCTTATCTCAAATCCGATAGAAGCCCGTGAATTTCTCGGTCAAGACGTTCGACAAGAGCGCATGGGTCCTCCATAAGTCTGCGCTCAAGACGGTTTTTGTCACCCTCGAAATCAACCGAAGAATTTGTCGGTAGCAAATCGGGCGGGAAGCCATCTAGAGATGCGAAAACCCTCCCCAATGTCAACGCGCGTGCAACTTATTTACCCATGTAAATTTTAACTCGATGCCTGAGAATCAATCTAATAATGGTGCCCAAAGTTCAAGGGAAAAATAAAAGAATTGCCTGCCGGACTCACTGGAGATGCGATGGAAGCCACTCTAAAGCGAAGATTTGCTATAGTGGGATTATGAATGGGATTCCAGGTTTTGGCTGATTAAGCGGGACAGATTAGTTGGGGGAGTGACAGACGAAAAAGCTCAGAAGAGAGAAAAAGCAAAGAGATTGTTCTGCTTTAGTTTCATCCTACCCAAGAGGTGTCCCTGTCTTGTCGGACTCCTTGGTTCCCTTCTCTTTTTCCCCCCTTCCCCCCTTTCCTTTGCATCTCTCTCCGTCTCGTTCCATTTTTTATTCCCTTTCGCTGTTTGGTCAGTTTTGCCGGTTGGGTCCCTCCAGCTTGGGCTCGTTCACATCCCTGTCATGTTTGAAAATGATTGCTGGTGACCATGGTGATAGGCTTGCTTCTCAAGTAAAAGAAGTCTGAATTCGCCGGAATTGAAAAGCTCGAAGGAAGAAAGAGCGGCTCGTGACAAGTATATTGTATTGTCTCCATTGATGTCTCGATGGATCTCAACCGTCGATACATTCGGCCTAAAGTGTCGCAAGTACCTTTGTTAATGTGAATTACTTATTTAAATGGATGAGATATCGACTGGAGAAGCACATATGAATAGAGAATGTAGTCTTCAAATGCTTTTTTTTTCCTAGCCCTTTTTTCCCTTTTGTTAATCACTACTGTAGGGTAGCGGCTATAGTTCAAACCGACCATTCTATAACAGGTGCGAGATTCGGATGACGCCCAAAAAAAAGTCACTAATAATGAATGCCCCTCGCTCACTCTTTTCACTTATCAAAAAAGAAAAGTTGGCACCGTGGAATTTGGGCTCTCCCCTCTTATCAACAGCCTACAAGACTCGGGCAGAGCAAGTCCTAAAGGGAGTTCAATCACTTTGCCAAATCATGGTGGAAAAATTGGGCAGGCTCTTTGATTGATGCTTTTGCTTTTAGATTTGCTCCAAAAGTGAAGGTGTTTCACTGAGCAACTCGTTAAAATGAACAGAGAGTAAAAGTAATGCAAGTAGTCAAAAAAGAGTAAACACATGGGCCATAGTCCTCATCATAAAGTCCCTCCGCCTCTCATCTCCCTCTTTCTTTCTCTTTTCTTTCATTTTCTTTACACTTTTCATGCCATTAAATTTGATCATTTTTTTTTTCTAAACTAGTCCTTTTTAGCCCAGTGGAGGCCATAGCTTCTCCATTATAATAATCCAATGACAGCTTTGCTGAGGACCCCCGAATGCAGAAAAGGAAGACTCGATAGACAAACATTACATCTAAGTGTGTGGCTGACATAATTCTGATGAGACTAATGTCATGTAACCAATTATGCAGGGTGGTCATTGCAGATCCCCAAAATCTTAATGATTCTCAGTGAACTTGTCATTTCCATCAGTCAAGAATCGCAAAGAACAAATTTCTGCTGTGAAAACCAGGTTGTGCGTTTTGAATTCTGTGATGCACTTTTGGCTTTTCCTCTACCCTTTCGGCCCCGGACTTGCATTTAGGTAGGCCCATCGAGGCTCCTTACCAAACTCGTGGAGGATAATTGACGGGACCTGCAAAAATGATCTCTAAGAATTAAAATTCAGGTGGATGTTAACTGTTGATACCCTAAAAAATTATTGGCTCTTATAATTTAATGAGTATAACAAGCTCAATAGACAAGAATGATATTGGGTCATATAAGAAGTCATCAGTCAACAAAATAAGCTTGTCAGCAATAAAGAAAATCGACATTACATGGTGTGAGTATGAGTTATAAACAGAACCCTCATTGGAACTTGAGAGAAGTTGATCGACAAAATCATCGACAACAAGCTATCCCAAATTTTGTTGAAGTGTTGAAAACGGTGAAATTATATGCCTTGGCATACCATCACATGAAGGATGGTGGATTGACGAGCACATAATTGCTAGTTGGTTAAGCTAATATTCTTAGGATGTGTTTGGTTCGGTTTTCCTAATGGACTCTGGACCTCTAAAATCCCTTGGGATGGTAACTTTTTTTGGACCGCTTTGGGGAAATGTTAGTATTGGCAGTGCCGAAAGCCCAAGGCACAATAGCATTTTCGGAATACTATTGTGGGCTTTAGTGACTTTTCTTTTATTTCAATCTTGCCATTACTGATAATTTCGTATTTCACTCTTGCCCTTTAATACATTGTTCATCTTCTTCCTTGTACACTCTTTATGCTTGCTGGTTGCTAATGTCACTGAGGTCAAGGTCGCCAATCGCTAATATCAAGATTGTGTCACCAAGGTTAGGTTGAGGTCAAGGTTGAAATTGAGGATTGAGGGACCTAGATTTGGCCCTTCGATGGTGATCACCCATTCTTGGCGGTCCTCGCTTGAGTTATGCCAATCGTCGAAGGGCCAAATTTGGGTGGCTTTGAGGTCGTGTGACCTCGGCGGTCCATTGTCTAATGCCAGATGATTCCGATAGCCCTTATCCTGGGCTCACGCAACCTTGTCAATAGGTAGGTGCCTCTCTGTAGGTGTGCCTAAGCTTCGTTAGAGTTGTTGTCTTCTAATTGATATGTGCTTCCACTTTCATTGTTTTTCTTTTTCTTTAAAAAAACCAAAGTCCTTTACAAGTTTCTGGGAAAATAGTGTTTACACATATATTATTTGCATAATGCAATTTCCCTTTGATTTAAAGTTCTTTGCATTTATGCAAAGGCATTTTGCAAAAGCCGAACCAAACACATTCATAGAACCTCTTGTAGATAACCATTACTAAATAATAAGAGATCGCATATATTTCTTGTAATTTAGCGCAACTGCACATACACGATTGGAAAGTGATCGACAGATTCAAAATCAACAACTGCTTTTACCTAAATCATCAATAGCGGCTCATATTATCCACGCCGCTCCGCCCGATCAATCACAAAACTCATTGTTCATCGCAATCTATCATTACTTACACAGACATTATTTGCATTTTGCGATTTCTCTTTGATGTAAAGTTCTTTGCATTTATGCAAAGGCATTTTGCAAAAGCTAAATCAAGCACACTCACCATTACTAAATAATAAGAGTTCGAGTTTATTTCTTGAAATTCAGTGCAACCGCACAAACACGATCAGGAAGTTACTGGCGGATACATAATCAATGGCTGCTTCTACATAACCGTCAATAGCAGGTTATATTATTCATGCCAGTCCGCCCGATCAATCACAGAACTTATTGTTCTTCACAATCCATCATTATCTTTAATTCCCAATAAATTAACCTTTCTCGCATTTTAATTTCCAACCGTTTCACTTTCCCGTTCAAAGATCGACACAAACGACCCGTGAAAGCGTACGTGGCGGTTCATTGAAATAAAAAAAGAAAAAAAAAATAATGGAGCAAGGTTCTGTTATTTTCCCCCGAATTTTAAAAATAATTCCAGGTGGCCAGTGGGGAACCCCAACGTTGGACCGTGGGCCCCGCCCTGCACCCGGAGCAGGCATTGCTTACAGGGCAGTCATTGTTTTCAGGGCCCCACCTGAAAAAAAATTTAATAAAAATAAATAAAATCCCGAATGGTTTTCAAAATTTTTTTAATTTTTTTTTTAGAAAAGCCCGAAATGTACGGAGCGCGTGCTTTTGGCAGTCGGACACTTCTCGTTCTTTCCGTCTCGTTCGCCGATTAATTAACTTAATCGCGCAATTAATCATTAAGGTCGAGCCGAGGAAGTGGCGTCGTTTTCACATGTCCCGGGTGGGGAGCAAAGGCATTCCCCTCTCCCCCGGGCCCCCCACCGCGCTGCAACGTGAAGTGAAGGGCCTCGCGCGTGCGCGACAGAAGCATCTCTCCACCACCCCCCGGCCCCCCATCCATCCGCCACGCGCTCCCCTCCTCCGCTGTCCCTCACTCACGCGCGTCTTGATACAAACGAATTTCCCTAATTAATATACATCGTGCAGGTCCATTTAATTACGCGTGTCTAAGAGTGCCGTAAATGGTTTTGATAAGATCGATGCACAGATAGATGCCGTCCCGTTCACGACGATGTGTGTAAATTAGTGATTTAGGGGGGCGTTTTCGTCCGTCCGCACGCATCTGATTGCTGGATTGTAACATATCGATCGGAATAATGACGATCGGGAGATTCTTCCGGCTGCGATTGATAGAAAACATGACCATCGGTTTTCAATGCACCTGTCGTGCTTGTGCATTGCACTGTCGGCACTTCCAGAAAATAAAACCTTCGTTATGCAGTATGTTTTAACAGGTGTCTCGGGAGAATCCGTCAACAAGTTACTCGAGCTCGACTGGATTTCTTTCGAGTCGAAATAACTCGAGCGCTTAAGTTAGATGAGCTCAAACTTTGAGATACTCGGTTTCACGGTGTACTCCCAATTTTGTATATTTTGATCTTTTATATTTACACACACTGGCAATCAATAGCATTTTACAAATTCATTTTGCTTAGAAAATTCTAAGCTATATTCAATTCAAGCTTAAATCAAATTTTACTTATGAGTCGAGTTCAACTTAGATTGAATGGATAGTCGATCTCAATTGAGTTGAGTTCATACTTGAAAAGTTCAGTTTGTGTTGAACATATGCTTTTTGTATACTGAATCGAGTCAAGCTCAAGCATTCAATTGTGTCGAGTAGGGGTATGCAAATTGAACCGCCTGAACCAGGAATTGCCTGTACTGATCAATTGGATCCGGTTATCAAGAATGTCGGTATGATTTTCGATTCCAAAAAGTGAAATCGGTGTTCGGATGGTCTGATTCCTTAGAATTGGATAGACTACATAAATTTTTATTTGTAATTATGTATAGTCGGCATGGAGAATACAATTCCAATTTTAGAACACATGTGTAGTTGGTATGGAGAACACAATTCGTCATTACATCGATTGAAATTGCACGCTTGCTTTTGTGATTATACGTAATCGGCACGGAGAGTGCAATTTTAATTTCAAAACGCACGATATCAAGTAGTGGGAAAAGAAAAAAAACGATCGATTCCATTAGACTGGGTTGGACCCCGATTCCCAATTTTGGGGACTAAGAACCGATCATACCGAGTCGGATCCGGCCGGATTTATATCATACCCATCACCACCGTTCACCCGAAGCGAGATCACGCGCTCTTACCGGGACGGTGCTCTCTCGCCCCCCCCCGCTCCCCTCTTCCTTTCGCGGTCCGACGGCCACCTCCCTGTAAAGCGTACTCCTGTCAGGGACTCGCCAGTCGTTTATTGCCCCAAACGGTCCCTTAATTATTAAAAAAAAAAAAAAAAGGGCGAAGGGAAGGAAAAAAAACGACGGCGTCGCGGTCAGGCCCCGCGGAGCAAAAACGACGCAGTTCCGGGGGGTGGGGTGGAGGAGGGATCCGCGTAGCAAGAACGATCCCCTCCCCTCCCCTCCCCTCCTCTCGCGTTAATTTGGCTTTTCCCACATAAAAGCCAAAAAAAAAAAAAGGGAAGAAAACAAAACCGTAAAAAAAAAAAAAAAGCAGAAGAAGGAGCAGGGCGAAGCAGCGCAAATTCGCCTTTTGTCCATGTCCGCACCCGTCTCTCTCTCTCCTGCGTCTCTCTCGTGCTGAACGTTTTTTGGCTTCCGACGTTTTCCTCCCCCAGGTTGATGACGACGACGACGACGGAGCGCGACGGGACGGCGTGATCGATCCGCGCGGTTCCCGAGGACGCCATTGCCGCCGGATCAATCTCCGCACGCGTTGCTCCCCGCTCCCGCTCCCCTCGTCCCGTGCCTCCTCCTCCGTCTAGGGTTTTCTACTGCTGCCGCCGCTCGGCGTCGCTTCCCGTTTCTTCTTCTGCGCCCGCCCGCCCGCACCTTTCCTGATCCCTAGGGTTGTGCGGCGGAGGAGCTGGCGAGAGAGAGAGAGGTGGAGGAGCTGGAGGAGTCGCGGGGCGCTCGGGGTTTGCGTTTGTGGGATTCGCATTGGCCCGGGGGGGAAATCCGCGGGGTTGGGTTCGCATTGTGGTCGTTTCGGAGAGCGGGGTGGTCTGCGTGTCTGAGCTGGTTTTGAGCTGAGAGGTGATTGGGGATGGAATCCGGATGCGAATGCGAGATCTTGGTCGCGATCGGTGGTTCCGGGATCGTGTCGGCTTGAGTCGCCGACCGGGACGGTGTTTTCGTTTGAGGCAATGCTGAATTGAGGCCTTGTTCTTGGATTAGAAGGAGAAAGCCTTGACTCGAAAATGCATTTCGCCAAGCTCGATGACTCGCCTATGTTCCGGAAGCAGGTCTCTCTCTGTCTCTGTCTCTGTCTATCCCGGGGAGCGTTCCTTTTGCGTGTGAATCTTTCCTCTCTTTTTATTCTCGTGATTCCTTTGAATTTCTGTAAGTTGGGGGTGGTAAGACGCTAACTTTTTCTTCATCGCTCTGCAATTTAGCTGATTTGGGTGAAAATCTATATGCCATGAATGATCACCTGCTATTCTGACCTGCCGATCTTATATTTCTTCTTTGTTTTTTTTTTAGGTCTGTTTCTTTTTTTCTTTTTCTTGTTCGCTGACATTTATCAGTTCACGTTGTCAAAAGAGATTATACCCACTTGAAGTCGATTTTAGTAAAATTGTCAAAGATAGGAAATGAATCAAGTGTTCGTTTGGAGGGGTTCCTGTGAAATATTTGGTGAAAAGTACTTCTGAGTATAGTGCAGAAACCCTCTGTTCTCGAAGTATGGAAGTTCCTTTGTAGCTCTCAAGTCGTAAAGAAAATGAAATAATTTGTTAGACTGATAAATTAATAGATCTTGCTTTTGCCTTTATTTTGGAGTTGGAGAGAAACGAAGGGAAATTGACATTGTATGAGGATGGGTTGCTTATCAGAACAGCTTCTGAAATCAGTGGGGGAAGAAAGCATCTTCGTGGATTTTGTCGTACATTTCCTGATGGATCTTGATTGGCACTTATGCTATTCAGGGGACTGTGCAATCATCCGACCTATGGTTTTTCCTCATGATAATTGCTAGGGGGATATTAGTTAGCTTTGAGCTAAAACTTCGAAGGGCATTCCGCGTACTTCTTTTGGAGGTCAATTGTCCAATTAGTCTTTTTCTCCTGGACTGTATTCTTGTTGGAGTGATCTTTCACAATACGAAACAGTACTTGCACATAAAAAGATAAAAGACCATTACAGTTTGTTAATTTTTCTCTATGGCTCCAAATTATTACTTTGGATTTGCTTGTATTATCCTTTCTTCCAATAAAAGCAAGGGAACATTTAATAGATAGCTATCATTTTATATTAATCGTTTGAGGACACAGAAACCAATTGGGATGTACTGACTACCATTGATGAATGGAGTTGAGTAACACGATAATTGACAATTTTGTTGAGTGCATATCTTGCATAGGCTCTTTTCCTAGGTGTGTTGGCATCCACTTGGCGCCTATTTGTTAAAACCTTCCAACTTTTTCCCGTGAAAAAGAAGTTATACATAGAAAAGTGGTTCATCTGTTTATTGAAGCTAAATTTGAGAGTCCATCTTTGATCCGTGGTCTAATCCTCTGGTTCTGTCAAAAGAAAGACTTTTGATTTCCTGCTAGATTCCTGATTTTAGCATTCTTGAATTTGTGCCTGGCACATGGACATTGTCGGCGTCTATTCATGTTGAGGTTCTCTAGGAGGTTGACAACTACTTTGGTGAAACAGATACAGAGCTTGGAAGAAGGTTCTGATTCATTGAGGGAGCGATGTATGAAGTTCTACAAAGGATGCAGAAAATACACGTATGCTTGCTTGCTCTCTCTTGACAGTGTTCTTTTAATCCACCGAATGTTTTCTTTTTGTTCCAAGAGAATCGGGAGAGCATTCCTACGAGATGGTCAGTTTTAGCATAGTTCTCTGCATTTTTCGCAGCATGAACTATCTACTTAGATGCCATGTGTGCGCTAATGTCCTCTCGGTCTCCTGTCATATAACTTAGTAATACTCTCTCCCTGTTCAATGTTGGCTTTTGGTTCATTACTGGCTCTAGCTCATATGGCAGTGTCTACTGCTGTACTGTCATAAGATGTCTTTCAAGTATTTTGCTCATAAAACGCAATTTGGCGCTTCTTTCCAGTGTCTATGTTTCCAACTTATTGCCTTTCCTTTGAAGTGGTTATCTATGACAAAGATGGCCATAGGGTAATTAATGAATTTGTAGTGAGCCGTTGGGCAGATTGATGTTAATTTTAGCAATGCCTTGATTAACTTTGTAGGTGTAGACTAAAAGAACTGCTAAAGTTCTTTTACTATTAAGTAATTTCCTATCATTGTCACGATTGTTATTAGTGTGCCAAACAATCAGCTTTTGCCTCTTATTCTATCCCTCTGTGCCCTTGTTCCATTTCTCTTTTTCAGGGAAGGCCTTGGTGAGGGTTATGATGGAGACATTGCTTTTGCAAGTGCCCTGGAAGGTTTTGGTGGGGGGCACAATGATCCTATTAGTGTGGCCTTCGGAGGTATGTGCCTGTGCAACTAATTTGTTATACGGGGAAGCTGACTTGCAAATGTTATAGGTGCTGCTGCCTCTTCCTACAATCTCTGTCTTCCTTCTCCTCGCCCCCGCCCCCGCCCCTCTCTCTCTCTCTCTCTCTCTCTCTCTCTCAATGCACAATAATAAGTGAAGTTTGGCGTTGTACCTGTGCTTGTAATCCTTATAAACATGAAATTCGACTGCATTCCTGAATATCCAGACCTATGGTTTTTTTATGGGACTGAGAATGTAGGGACCCATGTTTACTCTGTTGTTTCAAGTTTCAACAGCAGTTCAATGCAAACATTGTGAAAAGACTGATTGCGAGTACCTGCACTTGCGTGCTTGCGTTGACAGCTCTACCTTTTTATAGCTGTTTTAGCGAGATGCTTCCTGATTTAATGAGTTCTTTCTGTCAAAAAGTTTCATCAAAAAGATTACATGGGCATTTCCATAAGCTTCTGAAATTTTCTTTAGCTTTTCATTTCTAAATAACATGTCGCAAGAGCTTGTGAAGTGAAGGCGAGCATGGCTTCCGCATTTATTCTTTGATTTTATCTGCGTGGTTTGATCTGCAATTTTGAGAGCTGGTTCTTTTGATTAATGATTAATTGCCAGTGATGAAACTTCTCATTTGTTTTGTAGGCCCTGTCATGACAAAGTTTACTATTGCTTTGAGAGAGATTGGAACATACAAAGAAGTACTTCGGTCACAGGTACTCAATTATTTGAAACTGTAGTCGACTCGATCCTGTCAATTTTTCTTTTGCTGTAGTGGAATGCTTCTTACTTGTGCGTGTTGTTTTTTTTCTTCTTTCTTTGGTTCACTTTGTTAAGGCTAACGAATCGTCAGCATGTATGTTTTGTATGAAAATCTCTTAATAGTCCTTGCTGGTAGGTATGCCGGTATGTTGCATTTATCTGATTAGTTGAAGAGACTTTAATCCTCCCTAGTTTTTTTTTTTAGTAAAATCTATTTTCACTCCAATTGAATTTTTCCTCTCTGGAAATAACACATGCTGGCATCCTTTTGTTCTTTAGCAAGTGCTGTCTCCTAGAAAGCATTCTCTACGCTGAAAGTGGGAAAATGACTACATTTTGTGGTAAGATAATGACTTCAATTTGTCACTGCGCAGTCCATACATTCTATATGTCTGATGGACTGCTCTGTACAAATGGTCATCGACCAATCTGCATTCTAAGTTGTGGCTCAAATGAAGATGAAGTACTGTGCTGCATAGTATGACTTTAAAATAACCGAATGAAACATTTTCTTCTGGGAAAGATCTGGATTGTCACACACTTTGATCTGTTGAATGTGGTCACTTGATGTCCTGCTTCTAGATCTTATGCAATGATCAACTTGCTGACATGAGCTCCTTTTGTATATGGCGTTGTACCCTCTTGGTGCCCTATTGTAGTTTTTTGTTTTTACCTGTTAAAAATGTAATAGTCAACTTGCCGAGCTGAGCACTTATGTTTACTTTGTTTATTCTTTCGCTTGTTTCTCATGACTACAATATCCTGTGCTGGCTTTTTATCTGTATTAATAATTAAGTCACTCTCTTACCATTTTTACTAGATATGCTAGTTTGTCAAATAAAATTAGTCTCTTTTAAGTTTTTCAGAAGCTACTGAGATCAAGCTTCTGAGTGTAAGTTTGGATCAGTTTTAGTAGATTAATTCACTTTGCTTCGAACATCATGCATCGCTTCAAAGAAAAGAAGTTGGTCTTCTTTTGTTGATCAAGAACGCAATTCACTTTTCATGCTTTTGCTTGATCATTATTTTTCCCTTTCCCTCCTTGCTAGTGGAGGTTGGCCTCTCTCTTGAAGATGCTTCCCAGATTAAACTATAGTAGCTTCACAAACTAGTTTCAATGGCCTTTGAGTGGAGGATCCGTATTATGAGGCCCAGAATCTTTTGAAGAAACTACGTACGACGCATTTGTGTAGTTGTTGTTGACATTTTTCATCACCTGCCGCTAGGAAAATGATTTTTCTAGTAAGGTTTTCATATGAATGGATTGCCTTCCTTCTCCCATGCCTGTCTTTGCGCCTTCTGACTGCTTCACCTCTTGCTTTTATTGACATATATGCATACGCAATGACGTTGGCTTTTGTATCTTTGTTTGCTTTGTCATTCCAGGTCGAGCATATGCTAAATGACAGATTATTGCAGTTTGTCAACATTGACTTGCACGATGTCAAGGTATTATGATGCAAACTCTTACTGGATTTCACTAGTCATTGAAATCCTGACATAGCCATCCTATGGCTACATAGCAAATATGTATGAGAAGCATTTTACGAACATGGCTCCTAGCTGATTGGAATTAAGCTATTCATTTTGTTATATTCGATAAAGCTTATTAAAATGCTTGTCCTTGTTCTCTTATCATGATTTCTGATACAAGTTTTTTTTTGGGTAAAGATGATTTCTGATACAAGTTAAGTTGGCTAAGATCAAATAATGTACAATAGGCCATTCTTCGATGAAGCTTCCATGTTGCAACTAATCTTAGCTGAATAATACTTCGTTTGAGTATTGTGAGGTCACTATGAGAACTCATATTTTGCAAATTTAGTAGTTGTTTGCAAAGAGCAACTGCAGAAGCCAAGTACAGAGAGTATGCAATCAGCTTACCGTTTATATTTTGGCATTTGAAGCGTGCCTTGCATGGAAATTGCTAATTGAGAAGCACAAACCAGATTTCAGTCATTAAGCCAGGGGAGGAACATTATCATATAATATCTCAGAATAGATAACAAAATGATTTTTAGAAAACTACTTTGTGTTTAAAATTGATGTCCACTTTCTCTTGGGAAGATTTAAGGGTTGTGCTTTGCAGCTATACTGTCCTGAATTATTTCCTTCACATAAGATGAAAGAGATTATTCTGAATCGATATGGGAATCAATTTAGGCAGGGGTGGCACTTTCTTTGCAAGAAAACATGACTTAAACCTGGCAAGAAGTTGGCACGCTTAGGTTATTAATTGTGTTAGTGTTATAATCATGTGAGCCGTTGTCACATGATTAACAGATGAGTCATGTTTGGGTTCAATCCATGTAACTGGAAATTCACATGCTTAATTAAATGAGCCAATCCGATTTATTACTTTACCTACGTTAATATACCTAGTTTAAATTAGTTTTTTCTGTAAAGAACCATATTAAGCAGATCCATTTCATGAATAAAAGGCATAAAAACTAAATTTATCTCAAAGAAGCTATTCGGATATCTCCAGTCATATTCGGGTTTGACTGACCCAATATGATCTATTTTATCCAACTTGATATGCAAGTGTTTTTTTTTTAATGATTGATATGCGAATAATTAACAGGTTGCATTCAGGTTTAAGTTTTCCAATACAATTAATAAACAGGATGTGTTCAGGGTCGACAAGTTTAACAGTATAAGTCTAACTTGATGCAACTCAAAGATGACAATCACACGAAGCAGCAACCTTATATTTGGTAGGAATACTTTAGAAACTTTGAATTTCATATGCATGGCTTGTTATCTCGTACTCTCACAACATGAGATCCCCGGGCTTGACATTAACAAATGGTTTTTTTTTGTCCAGATGTTAGGACGTTATTTTTTGGCTGTTTTTTGGGTGGCTTTGCAGTCAATTCAATATTGTTAGGCTAGAAATGCTAAAAATATGCAAATAATTGCCTGTATTCGAAGTGGCTTTGGCTTTCAACTGTTTTTTCCAAAAAAGTTTCTTTTGATGTCTCGGTTGACTTACGCCCCAACTTAAAAAGTGGCTTGCTCTGAAAGGTCTTGATACAGCCAAAATTGCGCAGAGTTGAGTCCGCCTGCATAGCAGGTTTTACCTTGAGGTGCAAAAGGCAACTACTCCTTTGCTTTGAACTGATTTTGGACAACTGGTAGAGGCAAGTTGTCATTACAGAAACAGAGAAGTAATTGGCATAAATCAACAGTGTTTTTATGAAGAGCATGATGAAATTAGTTATGCAGTATGTTGGTTCTTCCGACAGTTTGGTATGACAAATTTTGTGCAAGTGCAGGAAGCTCGTAAGCGGTTTGACAAGGCCAGCCTTCTTTATGATCAGGTGTCATTCCTTACCCTCTGCCAATATAATATCCTAGCAGCAATTTCTTGTTGACTGAAAACCTAGTCATTGTCATCATTTCAAAAGTGCCGTTTCACTGGTTCCAGATAACATGGTGGTCACATGTTAGGTGTTTGTTCTTGGATTTTTCTTTTTTGGGTGTGGGGGGGAAGGAAGAGGTCCTAGATGCAAAGGAACTTTTTCTTGCCTTGGTAGGTTAAATCGAAAAAAAGGTATGAATATTGGGAAGAGCGTGGACAGGCCACCAATACGGACTTATAGACTCATCAATCATAATTTGAAAAAATATTAATGGTGGACAACCTTAAATTATCTTGATAGGGAGGATAACTCAGTGCCGTCTCCTATTAGTTTATTAGACGGAATTGTTGAATGGGTCTTGTCCTCCAATATGATTGTGGTACTTTTATATTAAGGGAAATAATTGTTAATGTGGGCAGTTTCTTTCAAGTAAATTCTCTGTTGGTATGGTTCTTATAGACAGGTGTGGTATTATGGATCGTAAACCTTGTTTATTAACTCTTATCAATAGAATTGTGCTTACCAGCAAGAGTGGTCTTTGGTAAAGAACGGAAAGGAGATAAGAGTATTATATTGGGTTAAGTATTCTGACTCCATTCATGTTATTCAATGTCCCAACAACATACGCAATGAATGTTGGTTGACAAGAGCATTTTCGAATATTTTCACTTCGCACTGGGCATTCCATAGCCAATTGCTGGTCAATGTACTAATGAAAGTTTTTTTTTTTTCATTTTTGCTAAGAATACACAGTTGACAGTGGAGACTGAACACATGCATTTATATCTTGTTTTTGCTGTTCTTTACACATGAATGTTTATGTCCCATTGTTGGTAAACAAATGGACGGATCTAGACCAATATTTTATGTGCAGGCTCGGGAGAAGTACCTTTCATTAAGGAAAGGAACAAAAAGTGATGTAGCGGTTGTCTTAGAGGAGGTAAGATCTGTGTACTTGCACTTATTTTTATCTTATGCATGACCATGTCGATATCTTTGTTATGTGTTTTATGGGGAGTTTGGGGGGGGGGGAAGGGGTATGCGGCATGATCTATTCTTTGATTTATCTTGTACTGATACTCTTATTAGCATAAAGTTTATGTAACTTGGTACCTTGGAAATTTAGGAGCTTCATAGTGCGCGGTCTGCATTTGAACAAGCTCGTTTTAGCCTGGTGAGTATTTACATCCTTCTAGTTCACTTTGTGTTTATAAGAGTTTGTGATGTGCCATAAACATTCTGCTTGATCTCTTCTATAGGTAACTGCTTTATCTAATGTTGAAGCAAAAAAGAGGTTTGAATTCTTGGAAGCAGTCAGTGGGACAATGGATGCTCATCTTCGATACTTTAAACAGGTGAATCATATTGCAAGGCCGTAGCCTTCGCTGGGTCTAATTTTTCCAAATACTTGGTATACTCACATTGAACTTACTTTGTAGGGCTATGAATTGTTGCATCAAATGGAACCGTACATAAATCAGGTCTGGTATAATATTCCCTTCAGAGTGTTTTTCCTATTCTCAGTCTTGCTTAGATTTTGTTAGTTGACATTAGTGAAAAAGTTTCTGTTATTAAGTAACCATTTTTCACCCAAAAGCTCTAACACGAGAAATATCTCCACACATATGTATGCTGCATCCTACAGGGGAAACACATGTTTCTCAACACTCACTCCTATGTAGGCCGTTTCTTGGATGTAACCTCTTTGATAAGATAACTTAAGATCGAAACCAATGGTTTGAAACCTTGCAATGGTCAGAGACCCATTGTGGCTTTTGTTTCAGTAGGTCATCTGGTTTGACCCAGTTGAATTGCAGCGTTGATAATAGTCTCACAATTTACAATTAAGTTATCTACTTTATTCATTGGAGTGTACTTTTGTACACAAAGATCTGGTCAAACTGCCAACCTGTTCACCGGGTTTACCGGTTGAACCAAACCTAAGTTGGGTATGATGGGTTTTTAGCCTGTCTGTTCATCAAATAATAATTGGACTGGGCAAGGGTCCAGTTCCTGGTTCAACCGGTTGAATCAGCTGTTCTGGGTTCAAAAACACTTTGCTTTGGGATTAGACACTTTGCTTTGGAAGCTTTGCCAGAGATTCTTGCTCATCTATAGGTTCTTCACTTGTAATCTTGTGGGTGAGAATTCTCTCTTGATAAGCATCAAAGAAGCAAGCAACTGATGGTTCTTGTGTACATCCTCTGTGTTGCTACATCCTCAGATGGCTAAGCAATTAGAGTGTTGGGGTTTTTCATAAGAGTTACCTAAGTAGATCTCCTGGGATATCTGCCTTTCTATAACTCGAAACTACATGGTAGTGGTATTTCCAGTAATTATGAATCATTGAGTATGAGCAAGTTCTCCACTGTGAAGATGGACAAATGTTCATTTATTGTAATATGTCATTGGGACGGAAACAAGTAGGACACTTGAAGAACCATAGTTAGTTTTTTAGGAAAGATGGAAAATCTCTTGCAATTACTTCGCAATACTCCAAAGCCTATTTACTAGTGGTTTCTCAAAGTATTCTAGGAAAAATTTTGATTTTTCCTTCTTGCTCTATGTTGTTTGTTTCCAAATACTGAAAACTTGGAGCTTTCTCTTTGCAGGTCTTGACCTATGCGCAACAATCAAGAGAGCGGTCCAACTACGAGCAGGCAGCTCTTAATGAAAGGATGCAGGAATATAAGCGACAGATTGATAGGGAGAGCAGGTGGTCTTCCAATGGTCCTAATGGATCTCCTAATGGAGAGGGTATACAAGCAATTGGCAGAAGTTCCCACAAGATGATAGAGGCCGTCATGCAGTCTGCTGCAAAAGGGAAGGTCCGAAGAAACTTTTTTTGTTCCCTGTAGAAGGCCATTATCTTTGTCTTCAGCATCTTTAGTGCTACCCTTCGCTGTTTCCTCTTAGCTTATCTATTGTGAATTTTGTAGGTGCAAACCATTCGGCAAGGTTATCTCTCAAAGCGATCATCAAATTTGAGAGGTGACTGGAAGAGGAGGTTTTTTGTTCTTGATAGCCGAGGAATGCTTTATTATTATCGCAAGCAATGCAGTAAGCCATCAGTAAGTAATATTTTCTGTTTTGTTGTTGAAATTAATTGTTCACATGGTGCATATTTGTGGGAATTTACCGGGAAACATGCAGCTATAACCACATGAAACTGAGCAAGCTGAATTTTTTTTTTCTTTTTTTGGCCAAACCAATCTCTTTAGTTTGGTTTTGGTTTTCCAATCAAGCCAACTATTGTTTTCATTATAACTTTTCATCTTTTGTTAACTATGTAAACAACATTGCAAGTGTGCAATTATCTCAGACATTCATTCGATATAAACCGAAAGGATAGTTTATACTTGAAGAGATTGATGCGTATATGAAGAAAGTGTTTGGTCTTGGGTTAAGCTATAACTGTATCCTGGCTAACTGCTACTGGTCCAATTGGGCCAAGAAAAGAAATACATTATTGTTAAGGCGCAAATGGTTCAATAAGAGACCAAACCAAGATGTTGATGAGTTCTTCTTTAATATTTGCCATGGTGGACTTCCTAATCAGTCGGTTTTGTTTCTAGTTGTACCTAGCACTGAATTAATCCAATTATTCGTGGCCCTAGTTATTATTATTATTATTATTATTTTTGTTAATACTGGTATCAAATTGACTTTGTTTCTTAGGGTTCTGTCAGTCACAACGCTGGTCAGAGGAATAGTTCAGAGCTTGGGTCTGGATTGCTAAGTCGTTGGCTTTCTTCTCATTATCACGGTGGAGTACATGATGAGAAGTCTGTTGCTCATCACACGGTGAATCTGCTTACGTCAACCATAAAAGTGGATGCCGACCAGTCTGATCTAAGGTTTTGTTTCAGGATTATCTCACCATCAAAAAGTTACACTTTGCAGGTGTGCGTTTCCTGCTTCTTGCAGTTGTCTTTTTTTTTTTAATGGTTTCTTCAAACAACTTGTGGCTTGGTAGATAATTAGAGTTACTTTTAATGGAAAGAACCTTACAATTGTTATTTAGCTGGTCAGTGCAGGCAGAAAGCGCATTGGATCAGATGGATTGGATTGAAAAGATAACAGGAGTGATTGCTTCATTGCTAAGTTCTCAGGCACCTGAAAGGGTAATTGCCAAAGAATTGCATCTGCTGGCTTCTTTGTTTCTTTGTCTGAATACATGACATCCTATTATCTTTCAGTGTCTTTCTGCTGGACCTTTGGGAAGTGGTCATCATCATTCTGCCAGTGAGAGTAGCTCTTTTGAAAGTTCTGACTTTGATCACAATGCTGCTGAAGAATACACGACAGAGAGACATCTTGCTTCTTCTCATCATGACCGCTTGTCGAGGAACTTACAACAGCAACGATCCTGTGTGAAAATTGAGAAGCCCATTGATATACTGCAAAAAGTATGTGGCAACGATAGATGTGCTGATTGTGGAGCTCCTGAACCAGACTGGGCATCCTTGAATCTTGGTGTTCTTGTTTGCATTGAGTGTTCTGGTGTTCATCGAAACCTCGGGGTCCACATATCAAAGGCAAGTGAAGGAGTTTCATAGTTGCTTTTACATGTAAAATTCATTTAGTTGGTGGTACTGTCATGCCAAAAACATCTTACTCTTTAAATGTATAACATTTGCCTTTCCTTTTAAATGATTGACAGAAGCCTCTTGATGGTATATCTTAAATGTTTGTATCTTTGTGGTGCGATGGTACTTATGAATGTTGAATTTCGAATCATAGGTGAGGTCACTTACCCTTGATGTCAAAGTATGGGAGCCTTCAGTTATAAGTTTGTTTCAGTCTCTGGGCAATGCCTTTGCTAACTCAGTTTGGGAGGAACTATTGCAATCAAGAAGTACTTTTCATCCTCCAACAAGGTGACCATTTTTGCGGCCGCTTGAAGCCTTTCTGAATACTGTTAGAGAAAGCTCATATTACTAATGTTCAGTGTTCTGTGTGAAGCTTATTTGATTCCAACAAGCTGCAGATGCATCTTATGGCCAAGCCTAGTCACTCTGATTCTATATCATTAAAGGAGAAGTTTATCCATGCAAAGGTTTGCACATATACTTTTCGCTTCATTGCTTTTGTATCTTGTTTCTCTTACTGTTGCTCTGCACACTAGCTGAGAGAATATGCTTATTTTGGAACAACTTTTGACAGCAATCCTCTTTGGCTATGTTCTTGCTGCTGAACAATTTTTATGATTAACAGAGTCTTCGATGAGAGATTATTGCAACTTGAAAGAATGTGATTAGAATGATATGGTCACCTGTGGACTTTGCTCATGGATGAACATCTTTTTATTAATCGAGTCATATCTCAGCTGGTGGTTTAGAGAATAGTTCCAGATGAACAGTTCGGAAATTGGCCTTCTTGTTGCGCTGCTGATGAATTGATTGGACTTTGAATTTGGATGTAGCATGCTTTAATCATTCGAGTTGTTGAGCTCTTCAAGTTTCCACTCAATATTGTAGGGAAGGGCTGTAAGACATTGTGCATTATTATAGCATTTTCAGTTGGTGACTTACTTTTTCCTTTTGCTCACAGTATGCAGAAAAGCTTTTTGTCCGCAAGCCCAAGGATAGTCAAAGTTTTCCTTCAGTGGTGCCAGAGATCTGGGATGCTGTTTGTGCCAATGACAAGAAAGCTGTATACCGGTACATTGTTACTTCTGAAACAGATATCAATACGGTGTTTCAGCAAGCATCAAGCAGCTCTTCTTTGACTCTTGCAAAAGTGATGCTATTGCAAGAACAGACAAGTCAAAACCAAAGCTGTGGCTCAGAGAGATCCTCAACGAGCTCGTTGAATCTTGGAAGTGCTGGTGACAGCCAGAGGATGGATTATCTTGAAGGGTGCACTCTACTTCACCTCGCATGTGAAGCTGCTGATATTGGCATGCTGGAGCTCCTTCTGCAGTATGGTGCAAATGTTAATGCTGTTGATTTGGGAGGGAATATGCCGCTCCACCGTTGTATTTTAAGAGGCAGAGCTGCCAATGCCAAGATGCTTCTGGCAAGGTGCACAAAGAGATCTTGTTGGCTTGTCATGACTGATTATTATTTACAACCATTTATTATGCCTTGGTCCTTTGATAAGCTAAACTGCTATATTTGATGTTTATTAATTCGAATATGAATTGGATGCATGGCTTATAAAGTAATCGATGTACATCGTGGAGGATGAATTTAGTGTCCTCTTTTTTCGGGGAAAATGGCTAGATAGCATAAAGTAGGGGGCAGAATACAGTTTAGTTTGACTACCATGGTACTAATAAATTAGATTTTTTTGTCTGTTAGCTCCTTGAGTTGCTAGCGCAGTGGTCATGAACTTGTGCTTGATAGCAGCATTAATGTTTTTACTTAAAAAAGTTTTATTCTTCGTTATCTCATACAGACATCCTGCTTGAGAACCATAATTCAATTGCAGGGGGGCAGATCCACAGGCACTAAATTACGAAGGCAAAACTCCCCTGGAGCTTGCAGTGGAGTCGAGTTTTGGAGACAATGAGGTTCTCATTCTATTGTCGGATACAAATGGATGAAGTCATTAGGAGATAATTCTTGAAGTGTCATTCTGGATATCCTGGAGAGGAGGTATTTTTTGTTGCCTATGTGTTGTCATCTATACATATAGTTCAAGAGCTGGTTTTGTTGAAGGAAATACGCAAGGCAATTGGGGGTTCTGGAGGAGAGTGGTAGGTTGTTGTGCCTGCCCCACAGGATTTTGTGGAAGTCAGTCCCCACCATTGTCACCATTGTAATTTAAAGCACCAATTTGTAAGTTGAGAGGTAAGTGAAGCCTCTGATCAAGAGAACTGTAGTGTGATATCTATGCTGTTTGCTTCCTTTCCTGGTCTAGCTGTGAAATTGTACTTTAGGCCTTTTGTCTGTTTTGTCTGTATATTAGTTCTTTTCAGGCAATTTTCCATTGGAATGGAAGCTTTATTATGATGTAAACTCTATAATGGTAATTAGAAGTGGGTCACCGGGGAGTGAGGAGGAAGCTCACTTTGATTTTTGAGTGGGGAAGTAGGATGTACAACATTGATGTTTTCATATCTTTTTAAGAGTCATGCTTTTCAGAGAACCCCTCATTTTCCTTTTTACGGTGGATGGTTAGCCGAGAACGAACTGAAATTGGAGGATCAAACTCTCATCAGTTTTAACTTCTGAAGAATGTTTGGCGAATCAGCAGTTGGTTCTCAGGAATTGTTCCCAGTTCACTTCATGATTTTTTTTCAGTGAGTTGTTGGTCATTTTCTCTTTTTCAATAGAATTTAGGATTTGCTGACTTTGAGAATTTTGTACTCCATGACTCCTTTTCTAGAATTTATTTAGCTTTTCTTGATGAAATCAAATATTTTAGTTTGAATGAGTAAGATTCTGGTTACACAGACCTTTAAATGATATAATGATTGGCTCAATATTTGTTTTTACTGTAAGCACCTGTATTAACTCTATGAGCACGATCCTATCCGATCTAGTGTGAACCTTTCAGCTTTTGATTTGCTTCCGAGTGTTATTAAACAAGGTGTGTTGTACAATGGGCGCATAAGCGAGTATTAGCCAAACTGACAATGCCGATGTTTGTTATTCAAGATGGTAAGTACTCAGAAATGTGCCCTAGCAAGTGAAATGATTGGGGGATTTGTTGTCGATGCGGTTTGGCCTCGTGAAATGCTGATTTGAGTAAACTGCCAAAGAAATTACAGTCTTAATGGACAGCGGTAGACGGAATGCTGATTTTGAGTAGACTGCCAAAGAAATTGCAGTCTAAATGGACAACGGTAGACAGAGTATGTTATCGGACCGAGATCATATGTGCTTTGAAATAGCAGAGGTCGGATTTGAGATTGTGGCCTCCATCTCACCTTGCTGGCTAAAGTTCATTTTGTGGGCATTCGGGTACTCTTATCTGTAGGTAAACGAAGAGAATCGACTTACATGATATGTTCTAATAAGCTAGCTGACGTTGCATCTTTTTCGGTAAACATGAAAAGCTGAAAATTCCTGTCATCCTACGCTCTAACCAGCTCCTATGTTACACTCGGTGATTCGCACAATGAGATGGTAACGCTACTCGGATAACAATGTTGCTTCAGGATTTTAATCTACGGTCATTCAAAGACAGAATAAAGTTGCTGGTGAGCCCCCATTGTCCATACGTAAGTGAGCTGCGGCGAAGTCATCTTTATCCATTAAACTAGGTAGAAGCCATCGTTTTGTCCGAAGTACCCAAAAATTGAGAAGATATCTCATTCTTTACGTGATCGCTGTACCCGAGAAGCTGAATTTTGTTTCCTTTTGCATCGGTTTCCCGAGTCCGAAACCAAGCCGAGCAAGACCAATAATTTCGTTTTGACTAGTGAATCAAGAAAGAATTTTTGCCTGCCAAACCATACCGATTCGGTCCGTTTGGTTTGTCCAAAGCCACGATTCATCCGAGCAAGACCATCGGCTCCTTGAAAACGCTTCCAGGACGTCCTATGAACAATCGAGCCTTGTGCGAGAACATTGCATTAAGCATCCACGTTGGCCGTTCGCAATCAAGTGTCCAAAAATAGTCAAATACTCAACTGAGTGGCCTCTCTCAAAGCCTCACCACCACATCTCTAGTCAAGCAGAAATATCACACAAACCTTATCCAATAACTGGAAATATCTCCTCCATCTTATCTCTTTGAATTCACCAACCCAACTCCTATAGATGCACAACCCAAGGCATCGGATCCTGATGATTACTTGACACCCCACATTAAGACTCACACCAGCACCATGCAGACATCAGCAATTTTTGTAGCAGCACCATCTCTCCCACTATTGTCCACCACCAAGTCACTTGGGTCTCCATGGAAGTTCATGCCAAGGCCACAAAGTAGTCGTTTTCCTCTCATTAAAGCACATGCCGTCCCACGCGATACGTCTGCTGTCGACTATAACTCCATGACCTCGTAAGTAGCTGCCATCTCATCTTTTCTTTCTCCGTTCAGTTGAATACAGAACCGCGAACAACCAGCATCCTCCGTGGTTTGTCTCTCTCTGTTCCAGTGTCTTCCCAGCAGAGGCTTGCGAGACAATTGGAGGGGAGGCCTGCGATGTGGAGATGTACCCGGAAGCGAAGCTGAAACCGGAACCTCGGAGCAACTACCCCGGGACTTCTTCCGAGCTTGTTGACAGAGAGTACTACGAGTACGATAGTCCCAAGACGTAAGCTCTTGTGATGCCCCAACTTGTACATTACTCGGCAATTTCCATTATTGAATGCACATCGAGTCTGACGACTTTTGCTTCAGGGTGTTTCCCGGAGAGGCCTGTGATGATCTTGGCGGAGAATTCTGTGAGCCTGAATTTCAAAGAGGAGTGTACTGAGAGAAGAGCTTCTGTAGATCAATCTGCTGGCTGAGGTATATAAGTGTCACTATGCACTCTCTTCTAATGCCAATCCTTTTTGTGTTATGTAATTGGACATCCTGTAGCTGCAAATATACCTGACGAATCCATCCGCAGTATGGACTTTATCTTGTAATAAAGATGAGACTTTAGTTCTTGGAGTAGTCCTCATGTGAATTGTCGCATTCAAGTTGATCGATGCAGGACTATGGAATCTAGTGATTTCACTTTATTTCTGACTAGAAACATGACCCATCACAAGAATATTTTTCAGAGCTGAGAAGCAGCCTATATCTTTTAGTATGAATTTCATACATCTAGAATTTAAGAATCTAGCATAAATACCTTCTATAGAAATTCCAACTACCAAAAATTGATTTATCGGTAAGGAAAGTGACGCAAGAGGATCCGAAGATCTCCGCTGGATGAACCCAGCATAATACTTATCCAAAAGCGGGATATTCAAAATGACAACATCGACAAGATGGCAACTTCAAAGACAAGAAAAAACCCGCTAATGTTTTGAATTGATCATAACTTTCATCAACAGCTACAAGCCAACAAAATTATATTCAGTTGAGAGTAATGAAGGAAATATCACTGCTCAGAGTCATCATCTATTGCCTCTAGGAACAAATACTGAAGAGCTATAGAGTACTTTGCAGTTTCTCTTCTCATGGAGTTGCCATTTCCTGTTTTGCTACTGCTGCTGAGGAGAAACGACCCACAGCCGTCTCCTGTGACACAGACAACATTGATTGTCACATTGGGTGATGTGGCAGAACACAAAACTGAGTTTTATTCTGGAACCAACCTTTTATTGTGAAAATAGATGAAACCCATCTCTTATAGATATACAACGACCTTGGGGAGTCTCCATGGTGTGTATCAGCCAGCAGAATCTCGCACCGATTTTTCTTGCTATGCAAATCATGTACGATGATAGCCATCACAATTTGTAGTGAAATAGAGCTCAAATGCACATTAGGATCGTACATATTGTCTAATTACCTAGCGTGCATTACGGCATTGTAACACAAAGACAAAGTTCGGACCATTGCAAGGTCTCGCCCTCGAGGATTAGCATATTTCTCTTGGCAATTCCTTCAGCAAGACAAAACGAAGTACATAAAACTCAAAACCGATAGTCTGTAACTGTTACTGAAGAGGTAGCTGTCCGAGCCACTTTGACGATGATCAGCCAGAAGGAGAGCATCGAAAAACTGTCAGCGATACAACAGACAAAGGCAAACACGCAAGAGGGTACCTCTCATCAAACAGTTCCCCGAAATCATCAATGATCACAGCAGCTGGAAACGACTCGTGCAGGTGAAACGCCGCGAAATACTTCTTAACCGCTTCATCATCCTCGACATATCTTGAATCATTGCAGAACCAAAGGTATCATACATCACTGCATAACCACCCTCTCCCTCTCTCTCTCTCTCTCTCTGTCTCTCTCTCTACACTGTTCTTGTAGTCTAGTAATTAGTAAAAGTGATTGGTTCAGCAAGTTGCTTACTTCATTTGTATACGCCGAAACACGCCACACGTCGGGTCAATGCCCTGCAGACATAGACGGCAGAAGCACGAATCAACGGCTAATCAAGTGGCAACACACCATGAGAGAGAGAGAGAGAGAGAGAGAGAGAGAGAGAGAGAGAGAGAGAGAGAGAGGGAGTATTGCCTGAGAGAGATAAGGGGGTTTAGCTTCCAATCTCCGGCGGTTGCATATGAAAACAACGGCAGGAACATCGTCGGGATTGCTCCGCAACGCCCGGTTGTAAGCGAACTGGAACAGCAAGGAAGTCTTCCCACTGCGACATCATTCGCAGCAGCCCAATTCACCCGGAAAAAGGAGAAGAAAAAAAGGAGAGAGGAGCAACAGAAGCGCGGCCACTGCGCAGCGGCGGATCGATCCGCAGTAGCATTGGGGGCCCCTGGTTATCCGCCGAACCAAGAGGAAAACAGGAATGCCCACCATCTGTTTGGCGTGTGTATGTGTCACAGAGAGAGAGAGAGAGAGAGAGAGTACCAGGAAGGAGGACCTGAGAGAAGCGTGATGGGATGAGATTCCGCGGAGGAGGCGGCATCGTTCGTGCAAAAGAACCTCCTCACCTTGGAAGCCATCTCTGTTTCAAAGCGACGCTCGTTTGACTGCACGAGAGTGATTTGCTTTTTAGGTGCCGGGTAGCGTCCGCATTCCGAACGGTTACCATTTCTTTTTTATTATTTTTTACTGATTTTAAAAAAAAATTCAACGTTGTGCGAAACCGCTTGGACCGAACCGGCGGTTCTCACGGGGATCGATCCACTTTCCGGTGCCAATTGACTGAAACCGGTGAGTATCGATCTGGTTCCCGGTGCCCACCCGAATTGGACTGGTACATGCATATAATTTCTTTTTTCTATAAATTTTATGTATTTGGATCAAAACCCTAATTTTCTCTTCGTCTCTCTTGGACTCTCTCGCCTCGCTCATCTCGGTCTCCGTATAGATTTCTCCAAATCGTCGAAACAACTCCCAGCTCAAATTTTTTTAAGCCCAAGTCCATCATCTCCACCTTATTCTCTTTCATTAGAAATATTTATGGAGGAGTTGGGGCAAACATCGGCCACGGCAAATGACATTTTCCATAACTTTCGCTAGTAACATTCGGTCCATTTCGAATTTGATTTTTGTGAAAGGTTTGATGCTGGAAAGTGATGAGTACTGGATATTGAGAAGATGAACCGAACCTTTCGAATAGACTCCTTCCAAAGCTAGCCTTGCTAGAAAGCTATAGAAATAAAAGCATACACAAACATATCACGGCAAAGGAAGGTGAACTGCTCCGCTTTACATAGATGAACTACATGAATTTGTTGGGGATATTTAGATCCGGTTCTAAGGACCCACCTGGGAACCGGTCCTTAGTAGGCGCTTCCCGATTCCAGGGTGGGAACTGCACGTCCTGAAACCAAACACCCCTAATTTAATCGGCGGCACCTTTACTATTAATTTTTCTTATGGAAATGGTCTTTATAAATTTTAAAATGCGTCACCGGCCGTCCTTAAGTCATTCTTGTTATGGAAACAAGCAATTGAATAATAAAATAAAAAAAAGGAAATAAATCGGATACTGAATTTATGTGGTTCCTTCATTGTGACCTCCTACTCTACGGAAAAAGTGGCATGAGA
Source organism: Syzygium syzygioides (assembly GCA_031216285.1). Lineage (NCBI taxonomy): Eukaryota > Viridiplantae > Streptophyta > Magnoliopsida > Myrtales > Myrtaceae > Syzygium > Syzygium syzygioides. The sequence goes on along the minus strand of CM062248.1, from coordinate 29,346,871 downwards.
TTCTATTATGAATCAACCGACATAAACACATTAAAGTCATTCAATTACTCTAAGTATTTCCCCCTCTCAAATTACACCTAATAAAATAATCTTGTATAGCATTTACTCCACACAATTTCTTACAAAACAATCACTTAATGTCAAAGACAAATGTATAGAATTTTCACAACTTGAAACGCCAACTTTTGGGATGTAATTCACAAATAAATCGCTTTAAAAAACACACAGGCTCTATTTGTTTCTCGAAAAATAAATGATTTGAAAAATATTTTCTTTAAAAATAATCGTTTATATTGTTTATAGAAATGAATAAGTGAAAGATATTTTTATCGTTTGCAAAAATATTAAGACATAAATTACTATTGATAATAAAAATTTCTCATTCGTTAATTATTTCAAACGCTACAAACGATCATTTATAAGAAATTAATTTCTAAATCATTCATTTTTCGCAAAACAAATGAAACTTGACAACCTCTACACATACGGCAACACTTCACCAAGTACAATGACAATCTCTTTCTCTCTCATGCTTCAATTTTTTTTTATATCTTTTCTATATTTTTTTTGGTTTTTTAGCTTTTTATTTTTGCTATATATATTTTATTTTTACTTATTTTCTGACGTGGCACTCAAATGTGGCCGCATACTACAAAATTGTGTGAGTGGTCATTTGAAGGACTCGATTCGACTCGGGTGCAAAGGTTTCTATGATTGGTCGCACTTTTTCAAAAGTTGATAAATAGATTACACATTTGGCTAATTAACGTTTGAAACGCTAGTATGATTTTCTCGTCTTGAAAATAAGCGTGTCTAAATGATTGGAAAGGCGTCACTGCAACTAAGAATAATGCAAAAAAATAGACTTGAGGAATTTTCTGTATATTTTAATAAAACATAGTGAAAAGTACATTAACCTATTTATAAACTTTTATGAGATGACTATCTAAGATAATATATATCAATCAAGATATACATAATTAAAAGGAGATATATGAGCAATCTTGAAAGATATAGAAAACCAACAGAAATATGTAAATTATCTCTAATATACACGCAATCTTAGGTTGCGTTTGGTCATCCGAATTTCTAGTCAGAATATGACTGGATAGGATATGATAAGAATTTCAAAGATTTTGTCACTATTTACTGTTTGATGAACTGCACATTTAAAGTTGGATAAGCACAGGCAAGGCGTGACTAAGATTGACTCTTCTATGGGTTTGTGGAAAGACAACGAAAGCGATAAGTGTTAGGGAAAATCAAGCAATCGCGAAAAAAATGGAATTAGACTCAGAGGAATGATATCACCCTTTTCAAGGAATTATTTGCCCCACAACGTTACTAATGGTTACTTGCAAAAATCCTTCAAGATATAACAAAGTCTCGATGAGAATACCATAAAGGAATTCCTGTATTTTTGCAAGAACTCTCAAAGGTAAATAATTGAAAATGATGGTTGTATAGCTTTTCGAAAGAAGAATTGAAAAGGATGTAAGAGGGCCTAGTAACCATTAGGCAACAAGAATAAAATTCCAAATTAAATAATAATAAAATAACTGCAACTTTATTGCGAATAGTCACACTATTTCAATAGGACATGACACTTATTTTATAATAATATATTCGAAATTTAATAATTGAAAAATAATAAAAGAGGATTAGTGCCAAAATTGAGCAATTATTTGCGCACTCACACGTGGGTGTGTTAGGTCCAGCCTATTAAGCCCATCGTCTTCATTTATAAGAATAAAAGACATCAACACTTTTATCTCCGGAATACCCCAGTTTTGGGCATCTAACTGTCATCTCTCTTGGCGCAATGGGTCATGGGATCAGAACCTTCGATGGGGAGTTAAATTCATTGCTGGAAATAGTTTTGCTTAGCGGATTGCCCGGTTTGCTTTTGGAGCTTTGTGCCATCTCATATGGATTGAACGGAATAACATCCTATTCAGAAACAGTACATTATGTATGCCTACTCTTCGCAACCATCTTGCTAAAGTGGTTAGAGACAAAGGCCTCTCTCTCAAGCCGGTTCAAGACATTCTTCGCAACAGGAGGATTCAAGCTAGCTGGGGTATTCTGGAGATCATCTTCAGTTGACCCATCACTGTATCATTTCTGTTGTTTCGGCTGCCTTGTAGCCTTCTGTCTAGCGCCTTTCTGCTTTTGTTAGCCGTAACACCTTTGAACCTGTCGGGACACTCTTTGTCTTTTCAGGTTCGAGGTTTTTGTGTTGCGCGTTGAATAGTAATACATTTCTTACTATACCCAAAAAAAAACACTTTTATATTGGCCCACACACTCCCAACTTTCATATGTGAGACAACACACTTTTATTTGTTTTACAAATAAACTTCTATCAATCCCCCACTTTATTTATAAAACAAAATTTTCTAAAATAAAAAGAATTTTAAAAAATATACAACCAAAATTTCCACAAGATTAATGTACATACATAAATGTCTCTTTTGAGTTAAACCTTCATTTAGTGCAACTATCTCAAAATTCTTTAAAAGTTTCAAGTAGCTATGCTTTAAACATGCCACTTTAATAATAGAATTGGATATACTACACAAGAAGATCATCAATATAATGTCCTTGAGAGAGAAGTAACCCGTTAAAGTGAGGGACAGCCTATATCCCAAGGAAGAAGTGGAGCAAGCTGAGATCCTTAATAAAGAACTCTACAGATAATTTCTCTAATATTACACTGATAGTAAAAGATGCATTACCTGTAACTAGAATATCATCAACATAGATCAAAAAATAAATGACACCGGTGCCTCTTCGATAGATAAATAATGAGGAATCTGTTTGTGATGCTAAGAATCCCAAATGAAGCAAAAACTGTGAGAGTCGTTAAAAACAGGCTCTCGGAGCCTACTTGAGACCATATAGAGAACAATGCAACTTCCAAACATAATTACAACGAGTTGAGTCTTGAAACCTAGGGGGGTTGTTCTATGTGCATCTTTTCATAAAGAACCCCATGTAAGAAAGCATTGTGTACATCCAATTGTTGCACTTGCCATCCTTCAGAGACAGCTAGAGATAATATTGAGTGAACGGTAGTAATTTTCACAACTAGGCTGAAAGTTTATATATAATCCAAGCCATGTTGTTCATAAAAACCCTTAGCGATCAGACGAGCTTTATAGCACTCAAGATTGTCATCCGTTTTGCGCTTAACTCTGTAAACCCACTTACACCCAACGAGGTTCATGGAGAAAATGCAAGGGACCAAAGACCATGTACCATTTTTTAACAAGGCATTAAATTCATCGGTCATAGTTGCACACCACTCAGGGAATTTGTTGGCTTGGGTGAATGAGGTTGGTTCGGTGAGAGGGATAATGACAGTATTAATTTGAGGAGGACGAGAGCAAAGTTGCATGGTGTGGGTGCGTTGTGGCCTAGGTGGGGGTAGCGGGAGCGGTGGTGGAGAGGATGATGAGGAAGGGGAGTGATAAAGTTCATGGAGGGGTCTAGTTCTTAAGGTAGGAGAGATGAATGAATCGATATTAGACGACACTATGGGAGTCGGTGTAGGAGTATGTGATCTCACTATATTGGTAGGTGGAGGAATGCCAATAAGGGCTGAAGCCCACGGTACTAGGACAGGTGTCGGAAGTGAAGAATTAGGTGATGGACCAAGAAGGGAATGAGTTGCAAAGGGAAAACAAGTTTCATCGAATCGAACATGTCATGCAATATATAAATGATTAATAACAGGGTCAAGGCAGCGATACCCTGTGTGAGAGGAACTGTATCCCAAGAAAATACAAGAAACGGAGCGAAAATCCATCTTATAGGCATTATACGGACGTAGATATGAGAAACAACGACACCCAAAGATTTTTAAGAAGGAATAATTTGGAGGGTGATTGTAAACCATTTGAAAAGGGGAGATGCAATTAGTGACCTTGGACTGCATCCGACTGATGAGGTAGACCACCGTTTCAAATGTGCAGTGCCAGTATTGGCGAGGGACGGAGCCATGAGCTAATAATGTTAAGCTGGTTTCAACTATATGCCTATGACGATGCTCAACCACACCTTGCTGTTCATGAGTATGAGGGGCGGAGATGCGATGAGTAATACCAATTATTGAGAAAAAGGAGGGGAGGACACAAAATTTCCCACCTTAGTCCATTTGAACGACTTTTATTTTTCATGAAAATTGACATTCAACAAGAGCTTGGAATATATGAAAAATAGAGTAAACATTTGACTTTACTTTAAGAGGATAAAACCAAATAAAGTTGGTGCAATCATCAACAAAAATAACAAAACGGCAATGACCATTAGTTGAAACAAAATGAGAAGGACCCCAAACATAGTTATAAATTAAATCTAACAAAAATAAACTACGAGTTGGAAACAATCCTAAGGACTGACGACTAGCCTTGCCCAATTGACAAGATGTACATAACTGACTCAACCATGTTGACTAACACAACAAATTATTCTCTTTGATCATAAACGGTAAGAGACGCTCATGGGGATGGCCAAGATGTTGATGCCAGCCATCCATGGAAGTTCATTCTGCAATACTTGCAGTAGGCATTGAATGTTGTTGCGGTATGGTGTAAAGACCACAACTTCTCGGGCCCGAAAGAAGAACCTCCTTGATCACTAGATTCTTAACAAGAAAGTAGGTAAGATAGGATTCAAAGAATACATTATTGTCAAACTCAAATTTTTGAACCGAAAGTAAACGTTTAGAAATATCAGGGACATGAAGAACATCATATAAACAAAAAGAAAGATTTGAAATAGAAGAGGGAATAGAAGTACTAATATTAGTGATTTTAAGACCCTTACCATTGCCCACGTGTAGTTGATCTAATCCATTATGGGCTTCATAGGAAGAGAGGTATTGTGTATTAGGTGTGACATGATGGGAGGCGATGTCACGCCCCGAACCCCATCGAGCACGCAACACACTTATCTGGTTGAATAATGCGACACCCCACGGTATCGCCGACCCAATTCAACTTATCAGAGATTTATATCCATCAACGAAAGCCACAATCAATACCCGGACAATAATAACTAAGGTAAAAGAGAGAATAAATCACCAAACCACCAAGCATTTTATTGCACTGCACTATAAACAATATCTGTTACATCAGCAACCAACCACTTCATTACACTCACTATATTCACATTATTCACTATAAACCATCACAACCATTAAACCTCCACACCGACAACCACCAATATCAAAAAGGGCTCGCGGCTTTGGATAGACTATCACTTACACCAAAAAGGAGCGTCTCCAAAATTATCCAACCCCTGATTTATAACTAACCCCCATTTGCTCTAGGGGGTCCACTCAGAATCAGTCTTGTCGATGCCAGGCTGTTCCTCTAAAAACTTCGACTCAGCATTGATCTCAATCAGATTGTCCTTCTCTCCCGACTCCACTAGAACTTCGATCGGCTAAATGGTATTAAAATAAAACCGTGATAACATTTCTCAGCAAGTAACACTCTAAACCTCACCTAGGCTAACATGTACCTCTAGACAATTACAACCACAACCACACTTAGTCACGACATAGCAAGCACACAATTATGCTTACCTGGGCCTTTCCAACGTGCAACCTGCACGTTAGTCACAACAACACCACATCCAATCACATGCACGTTCTAACTTTATTTCATGCATTCATTCCGGCCTCATCACATTCTTTTCTCCCAATTCGCTAGTGACCCGCATAATGGTACCGCCTCAGGTTCACTGCGATTAACTCATACTCACTCGCTAGTGACCCGCGTAGTAGTACCACCTTAGGTTCACTGCAACTAACTCAAACAACACTTCAAGGCCCGCGTAGTGGTACCGCCTCAGGTCATGTAACTTGCCCGCGTAGTAGTACCGCCTCAGGCTCAACACCTACCACTTACGATGCAACCCGCGTAATGGTACCATCTCAGGTTGGCCGTCCTCCGGTAATACCGAGCATCATCCTGCGTAGTCGTACCGCCTCAAGACGGATCAATTCCCCGCGTAATGATACCGCCTCAGGGATTCCCATTACCACACGTACCACACCACACTTGCTTTCTCACTCGTTCACACGTTCCACACCCATATGCCAACATATTAGCCAATAACACTTGGCCTGTGCATGCTTCAGGCCACACACATTTCTCAAGTTCAATCAACATTCAATTGTAGCGGATTACCCACTTAAATCAATTCAGCCATGCGCGCACATTACGGCCCATATTAAATACAATCCACTCATAACACAACAAACATACAAGGCCACCAACGAGCCCACAATCACAGCCAATATCATGAGCATAAATTCAACATTTCCATGCCTATTTCAAGCCATAATAAGCATCACAACTAGCCACGACACCACACACATCAATCGACACTTTTAGTCCCCGAATCGGACCATATTGCTCATCATTACGAGCCACAATTTTCAGCCTTCAATTCAGTATTAAATTAGCCCCGAAACATCACAATTCCATCCACAAACTAGCCAATCCAATTCGATTTGTTCGTGCACAACTAACTCGAGTTTTTGCATTCTAAGCAGAATTTCACCATTCACGGGCGTCGTACTCCTTCCGACAACCCCCAAACCAATAAGTACTATATTTTAATCACCAAAATGCACTAATTCGGCCACAGCATGAACAGTAATTCGGCCACCACCAAAAATCACCATAACGGCACATTTAGGCCCGTTTTTCGCGCCATAAAACACAATAATCACTCGGAATCATTCCGATTACCTAACCAATCAATTCTAACCTCAAATCCACCTCAAAAATCATCACAATTTCTCCCAAAACACTCAGCCAAGTCGGTCCAACCATTGTCCCACGATTAACCCTCAAAACTCGCTAAAACGGCCCTGAACTAATCCGAAAATACCCGTTATCCTAGGCAAGGGTTAGGATATCACTTACTCGAGGTCCTATGCGAGTTTGAGCACTCAAGGGTGGCTGAATAGCAATGAAATAGCAGCAGCGACAACATCGAGCGACGAGGACCACTGACGGCTCACAGCGATCACGGACGGACGGCGAGCGCGCGGCGATTCGGCACGGCTCCAGCCAACACACGGCCAAGGGGAAGAGAGAGAGTTGGTTCGACCAAGGGGGTGAGAGAGAGAGGGTGGGCATGAGAGAGAATGAGGGGAGAGAGAGAGAGAGAAAAAAAAAGGCCTAAATACCAATGATTGTCCCCCTTTTGACAAAATGACCATATTGCCTCTCTCTCTACTTTCCAATCGACAATCACGATTTGTTCTTATCTTGAGATCAATGGTCCGGATCGAATCTTTTCCAAAATATCCAAGGGTAATTTAGGAATTTCTCAAAAAGTTCAAGGGAAAAATTGTCCAAAAATCTCTAATTCTAAGGCTAGGCGAAATTACTAAAATGCCCTTCCCAAATTACATTGGCCTTAACAAATTTCCAGGGGTAAAATGGTCATTTTTTTTCTCGCCGAAATTAAATTTTTCTGAAGGATTCGGACAATTCCAAGGCTACCCGAACAAATGATGATATCGTCCAAATAATCTATCGTGACTTTCTAAATTTTCAATGCCCAACTTGGTCTCTAATTAATGCCTAAGTTCGGAATAACATAACTTGCATATATCTCGTACTAACGAGTGGCTTTTGGGGAAATTCGCGCATTTGATCCATGACTGATACTGAATCATGCCACGTACAAGTTTACTCGGGTCGTGACGACCTTAGTTGTCACTTAATCGCGAGGATTGATCGCTAGATTCGACGGGCACGATCATTTGGTATAGGTTTAGGGTCATTCATCAATTCATTTTGCGGTCCAGAGGAATCACTTGCGATCCACTAATATAACAGTGGCGAACTGATCCCTAACTATCCTTGGATCGGCCTACAGTGGCTCAAAATGTTACCTTGACAGTTTCATAGTCAAAAGTCGGTTAACGATCGAGTTCTTTGGTCGCACGAATTTGAATCTCTAATTAGCCTTTCCCTAACGGTTAGTATTCTCAAAGTGATCAATTCCGGGCGAGATCTAACTACAATCACGTTCACAAACTATTCATTTCATAAATTCCAAGTGGGTTAGATTTCATAATGTCACAGGCGCCAATGTCACAGTACCAAGGTACAATGTTGGTCGGTGTAGTAAAAGAGCGGGAAGGGCATGGCTCAGGTTGGCATTGGGAGAGTGGGCCAATAAGATAAAGTATTCAAAGGGGTATGTGTGGCTCTTGATACCATGATGAGACAGGATTCGTTGTGTATTTCCATTAAGCTTAACTGAGGTATATAAATACCCAAGAGTACATTTTAGAATATTTACTAGCAAGAAAAGAAATAAATAAAAGAGAAAACTTTTTTTTTTGGTAAGGTTTATAAAATAGAAAACTTTCTAACTTCTAAAGATAAGATTTTAAATCTTCCAAAAATTAATAGCCCTATATTTGATAGATATATATTTGTTTGATACTATGATGGAGAGCTACAGGAGGATCAATGGGAGGGTGAAGAGGGGGAGGGGGTGGTGTAGGTGGTGACGTCAGTGGAGGAGTAGGAGGTGGTGGGGAGAGAGAAAAGGTGGTAGTGGTGGTGGAAAGTGAGTGGGAAAAAAGAGTTTTTATGTCCGTTTCTACTAGAAATAGAGAAATTTCTTGCAATTCATTTTTATTTCAAATCCATTTATGAACTAAAAATTTATCCCAAAAATTTAAAAAAATGAAATTATGTCACCAAATAAATTTTTGTTCCAAACCTATTTTCAAAATAAAAAAAATAAAATAAAACAATTATCATGTGCTTCCAAATAAATAAAAGAAATGAAGATAATAGGGTAAGTTATATTCTCCAACCACAAGGTAGGTTCCTCACCTCACAATCATAAGAACATCGCAACCCTATATGACCCTATACGACGAGCTGTTAACTCATAATTACAACATTGAATACTACTATTTCAGACAAATATATTACTCGTTTATTTTGCGAAAAATAAATAATTAGCAAAATATTTTTTTAAAAATAATTCTTATTTTACTATAAAAATGAATGAACTCAAAAAATATTTAAATATAAATTATTATTTATTATTTTATTATTTTGAGCGATTTTTTTAAGAAAAAAAGGATTATTATAGCCAATAATCGTTAAGTCTAATCAGTGGGGTGGAAGTCTCATCTGCGAACGAGGAGCGAAGAGTTTTTTTGTCTTCGGAAGCATCGTTTTCATCGTCTTCCTCGTTCCTTGCTTCATTGTCACTCGTTCCTGTTCAGACATCGGTGCAATTTGCCGGAATATCATCGCGTTACTGTAACTAAAGACTAACTCGGGCGGGTTGGATGCCTTCCATCAATGGCTTCCACGCCCTTCTCTCCTTCCAGTTCTGCGCACATCATAGCCGCTCAAGACAAGATTTTGCCCGCGAGACCTGCGAGTTTCGCTCGAATCCCTTCGTGGGTCTCCCTCAACCGCGCTTCTCCGGTGACGCCTCCTCATACCCAGCAGGGCCAAGTGGAGAACTTGCACCTGGTGTCTCTGTCCAGACAGGGGAAATTCGAGCAAGTTCATGAGTTCATCAAGAGCATGGACGAAGCCGGCATTGCCGTCAGTCCCTCCACGTATAAATCCCTCTTCGAAACGTGTGGGGAGATGGGACTTTTGTCGGACGGGCGATTGATTCGTGATCGGTTGAAGAACCCACCTGGGTTTCTTGAAGATTGCGCTCTCCGAATGTATTGCGACTGTGGGAGCTTATGGGATGCGCGGAGACTGTTTGATAAAATGCCGGAGAGAAGTTCCTACACGTGGGGTGCGATGATATCAGCTTACGCGCAAAGGGGTGTATTGGACAAAGCTTTTCAGTTGTTTTCGCTTATGCAAGATTATGGAGTTGGACCGAATTTTTTCGTCTACATAAGTTTATTGAGGTCATTGATGGGCTCTTCTTGTTTGAAGATTGGCAGTCAGATGCATTCTCATTTGATAAAAACTGGGTCAGTTTCAAACGCTTCCGTCGGCGCAGCAATTTGCAATATGTACGTTAAATGTGGGTGGTTAGAGGGTGCCAGGTACGTTGTTGATCAGATGGCTGAAAAGAAAGCAGTCGCTTGGACTGCATTGATGGTGGGGTACACTGAGGCTGACAAGCAGAATGATGTTCTTCATTTGTTTGTGAAAATGGTCGAGGAAGGTGTCGAATTGGATGACTTTGTATTCTCCATTGTTCTCAAAGCCTGTGCTTTGTTGGAGGACTTGAGAGTAGGAAGGCAAATTCATGGCTACATTGTTAAGCTGGGGTTGGAATCTGAAGTTTCCACGGGAACTCCTCTCGTGGACCTTTATGTGAAATGTACATGTTTCGAGTCTGCTCTCATGGCATTTCAGAAGATAAACAACCCAAATGATGTTTCCTGGAGCGCATTGATATCTGGTTATTCTCAATCTGGTAGAGTAGAGGAGTGCCTTAAAACTTACAAATCTTTGAGAGTTAAAGATGGGTCACTTAATCCATTCATCTACACTAGCATTTTCCAAGCATGCTCCATGCTTGCAGATATTAATTCAGGTGCACAAGCTCACGCCGATGCAATAAAAAGAGGTCTGATCTCACCTCTATATGGAGAGAGTGCACTGATCACCATGTACTCTAAATGTGGCGATATGGATTATGCCAGTCAAGTTTTCAGGTCAATTAGTGAACCGGACACTGTAGCCTGGACTGCTATAGTAGCTGGGTATGCATATCATGGCATTGCTTCAGAAGCACTCCGGTACTTTAGGAAGATGCAGGATTCTGGTTCCAGGCCAAATGGAGTCACTTTTGTTGCAGTCCTGACTGCTTGTAGCCATTCGAGTTTGATAACAGAGGCAGAGTGTTACTTGAAATCAATGAACAGTGAGTATGGTGTCGCTCCTACAATTGATCATTTTAATTGTATGATCGATGTTTACTCTCGTGCCGGTCTACTTCAAGAGGCGTTTGAACTGATTAATAATATGAACTTTGATCCTGATGCGATGAGCTGGAAATGTTTACTGGCTGGGTGTTGGAACCATAGAAATCTTGAGCTTGGAAGGATAGCATCAGAGAATCTTCTTCGGCTGAACCCAGATGATACTGCAGGTTACATTCTCCTCTTTAACTTGTGCGTTTCGCATGAGAAATGGGAAGAAGCGGCGAGAATTAGGAAGAAAATGATGGAAAAGAACTTGAGGAAGGGGGTCAGTTGCAGCTGGACTACAGCGAAGGGTAAATGGCACAGGTTTATAGTTGGCGACAGACACCATCCTCAAACAAAGGAGATTTATGAAAAGCTGAAGGAAATTGACTCTCCGGATAGTAACAGTGAAGATCAGTCACTATTAACTGAGGAGGATGCATCTTCTGTTTTGCCGGAGCGAAGACAACAGCTTCTTGAACACAGTGAGAGGCTGGCAATAGCATTTGGGCTGCTCTCCACACCGAGGAATTCGCCCGTTCTCATTTTCAAGAATCTTCGAGCTTGCAGAGACTGCCATGATTTTGCCAAGCACGTGTCTAGGGTGGCCAAATGTGAGATCGTAATTAGAGACTCGAGTAGGTTCCATCATTTTAAGCTTGGTCAGTGCTCTTGCGGTGATTATTGGTAAATGTCGCACGTATCGTCCTCTCTACTTACCTTGATGGCCCAAGCTGCGTGATTGGTAGGTTACAGGATGACTGTTGTTGCCGTCCACACATACCTCATTCATAATGTTATGCCCATGTAGATTGTATGGGCAATAACGAGTTCATCTGTACTTTCTGCATTATCCTGAATCATATTCCTCATCCCTTGAATAATGATAATTTTTGCAGTATCAAGATGCAAAATCACCATATATTGCAATAAAAACTACGTACGTACTCGGCACAGACAAAAGATCATTTCACCAGAGCGAAGCTATCTGGGGGAACCAGATGATGAAATATCTCGTCTATGACAACAGAAGCATAATTAACTGCAATTTAACTTGCAAAATCAGGCGGTAGTTGAGAACATGCGAACAAAGGTCGGGGCTGCACAATAATTAGTGGCACGGCGAAGTTACTAACTCTGCGACATGCATTTTCATCTCCTTGGAAAGCAAAAATATTACTCTGTTATTTCTTTTAGACTCAGGATCAGCTCATTATTCCTGCTTTCTAACTTTTTGAAACATTGAGGCAATTGGTAAATGGTGGCACCTTTCAACTTGCATTCTATAAGCAGGGAGCCTGAATTTTATACAAAGTGATTGTTCATGGAGTAAGCACACATTTCCACTTGTACATTTTAAGGAGAATAACAACATGATGCTGCAACAAATGAAGATAAAATTACGTAGAGCTATGACGGGAGAAACTTGGATGGTATAGATGTCTCGGCTGCTGCTGCTGTCTGAAATGGCGTGGTGTAATTCTGAGAAATGAATGAACAAAGTTAGGGGCTGGTTTCTTTGCGCGATGCTTCCCAGAGTCGATGCTCGATTCCAAGCTTTCTTAGCTCCATCAGACCTTGCTCGACTGAAACGAAGACAACCCAAATAAATACCGGTAAAAGAGGCAAGGTTTGGAAATATATGATAACAAATCTAGAATTTAAACTGGAATTTGGCCAGAAGTGTTCGCACAAAAAAGCATAGAAATATTACCATCGACAGCGTCGTGTGATGTAGGGGAATGACCACTCCGGTTTATCCAGAACTGCAGTCGCTCTTTTGCAGTTTCCACATCTATACCGTGAGCTTTGGCTCTTCGCCAGAAATATGTAAGCCATGCCTGTGTAAAGACCAAAAAGCTCAAGTGAGAAGAGAACGCGACTCAAAAGTACAATATCTTAAAGTAAGCGTGATACCTCCTTAAAGAGTACGTCCTCGGATTCCTCTGGACTCAATTCTGCCATAGAGAGGACCACAGTCGCATTGTAATCATCGATAAGATTATTAGAAAATATGATTCACTCGTGCAAGTGTGACCAGCTATTTTAATGACATAATCATCATCCAAAGAGCACCCATTAGAGCACAGAAGTGTGAAGACACGATGAAGTCCAAAGTCTATATCGATCTCCAAAACGAAGGCTATGGGCAACGGATACACCATCAATGATATGTAATCAATTAGAAGCTCGCTGGATCAGCAACGTTAGGCTTGTCCAATGATGAAATGCTAATACATAGTGAAGTAACACTACTTTTTTCAGAAAAATAAAAAATGCAGGTATGGTATACAGACTCTTATAAATTATCAGCAGCTAAAAATTTAAGTCCAAAATCGTGTTGCTGGAGAGAGAAATAATGTTCCTTTGTTATCTTTGACGACGAGGAACTCTACTTTAGATGAACAGACCTCGAGGTGATGAAAGACCTGGCGGAGGTCCAATATGAGATTTATTCACACTGGTTGATACCTGAGATTGAACCGGTATAGTGCGCCTAAACCACATACGGACGTTAGTTCCTGTTAGCTGGTAATATCAACATATGCTTCCCACAGGTATACGGTCCGATCAAATGTTCATAACACAGAAGTCCACCGATTCGCCAACTACAAGCATTTTGGACACCACTAAAATCGAAACATGACTCTATCTCGAGTCTTCTACGATCAGGCCAAACTTTGCCAAACTAACAGGGGAAACTTGCAAATTTTGCCCATCAGGATTACAGGTGATGGCAATTCACTGGAAAGCTTGTGGCTAGAAGGACTGGTCTCACCCATACTGAAACAATCACAATATAACAACCCGTGACAATGTCCTCCACAGTTAGAATTTGTACCACATGAATAGGAAAAGGTACAAGTTTGTATAACAGTAATGCCATCTAGAATGAGAATCATGAGATGATGGTGGTGATAGTTTTCCTAAACACATGAGCACCTACAAACGCTGCCAATAAGAAAATTCCCTTACCAAATGCCTCCATGAATTTCGGATCACCAGGAGATTTGAGATCTGAGAGAAAAAGGAATAAGCCAATGGCAAGCAATCAGCAGGTGTCACTCAAAAGAGTATGTAGTTCACACGACCGTAGCGAGCTTTGAATCATTCAGTTAGATTGCCGAGGAACAGTCATTGGCCTATAATTTGCCAGAAATATATCCCCAAGAAAAAGTGAATCATTCTTAATTGTCCGAGTTTTCTTTCTTAACTCATTATTAGAAATTTTTTTGACATTTCTACAAGCTTTGAGCAACTGAATCAACAATACAAAGATGGAGAAATTTTTAACCATCAAGTGAAAACAGGCTCCTTTGTAATTCATTAAAAGCTACATCTGTCCAAAGATTAACTTTATCTTACAGAAAAGTGAAAGTAAAATAGAATATGCCCAGAAGAAGAATCCTAGTATAAAGCCAAATAATGGAGAAAAATGCAAGATAATCTCTAGCACATAAAGTACCTGATGCTGATAATCGTGTAGAATTTGGCCGCCGTTGTTGCGCCAATGCAAGCACAATAGCCCCCTCAACCTTGAAGAAGCAAGCAAAAGTTAAGAGCAAAATATTAGCAACTAATACAGAGAACAACTAACAGAGCATAAAAGAAAAAAATATAGCAATTAATGATAATGATGCCAAGTAGAACTTGACGAAAAGGAGCATTAAGAAAATATTAGCGCGTTAGACAAGAAAACCTTCAAGGATGCTAGCTCCTTCAATCCCATTTCAACCGAGAGCATACTTTCAATATTGCCCTCACCAGTTAGATCACTCAAGTCATGAACAATTTTGCTTCTCTCAGGATCGTCATCACCTGCTCAACATTGCAATTAATAACTTGAGCATGAATTAAATGCAAACCAATGTTACATGGAGAGTTGATCACTGCAATACATTAACTGAAAAAAGAAGAGGAAAGTTACTAGTCTAAAGTTCTGTATGTTTGGGGTAGGCTCACCCATTATCTAGTTGGAATAATTTTTATATAGGATTGCCACGACAAACATGTGCTAGATGCTCAGACAAAGAGGTCAGCATCTATGAATAAATTAAAAATATTTCTGGTGATAAATATAGAGAGGTAACATCATAGTATGAAGAATGGTATTATCTAGTTACAGGTTGCCATGGAAATATGAACTCTCTGTATAATTCAATTATTAGGTAACTCCACAACAATGACTTGACATTATTATCATGATGAGTTTGTCATAAATATCTTTAGTATTTAATTCTTATGATTAAGGTGATTGGTAGGTTCATAAGGCACCACCCCCATCTCATCAAGATTTTCACAAGAGACAGAAATGTTCAGGATACAGTTATATTGAGTTTTACCACAATTTGAAAGTTAGAATGATGATATATCCTCCTATAATAAGAGTTCTCATCAATTTGTGATATAAATGTAACATTTGATAACAAAGCCAAAGCAAACTAACTTTTGGCCAAATTTTAACTTAGGATAATAATTAGACATGAGAAAATTTCCATGGTTCCCTTACATTAAGGGTGCATTTGTTTAACTGAAAACTTCATGATATAAGAAAATACTTTCCATGACAATCATTTGAAAGGAAAATAGTTAGTTTTCATTTGTTTGGTGGTTTAGGGAAAATGATTTCCTTCTTGCTAGAAGAGGAAATCGTTTTTCCCTAACCTAAGCTTGTTATTTTCAATTCATGGAAAACGTTTTTCATAGATCAATTAATTTTCTGTTATCCAAACATCGGAAAGTCAGAAAACAATTTTCCGAAAACAGTTTTCTTCAAAGAAACGGACCCTAAGATTTGATTAAATTTTGTTAAAATGATTAACCAACAAAAATAATTTCAGAAAAGAGGAAACTAATTAGCTCATAGTAAATTACATTAAGTTATTGATACGAAAAGATAATGAATTCCACAAGAAAAAAAAAAGAAAGAGAAAATGAAATAGAACCTTCAGTTCTCTAGTAAAGATAGAACTTAGGTTAGAAATACATAAAAAGAGTGAAAATTTTGTCTTCCAAAAGGACCAAAATAAACAAAGGTAGAAGGATAGAATGTATAAAAATAATTTTACATAGCTCTGTTCATTTCACGGAAAATAACTTCCGAGAAAACGTTTTCTGGTGTTCGTTTCATGGAAAATAAACTAACCATAGAAAATGTTTTCCTCTTTTTGAAAAGAGGAAAACATTTTTCCCCCCTCTTTCTTTCACCATTCATTTTAATTATTTTAAATTTCTTTTTTTAAAAATTATAATTTTAATTATTTTAGTTATCTGTTTTTATTTTTCTTATTATTATTTTTTCTTTCCTTCTCTTTTCTATCTTCTTCTCCGGCCGGTCGCTGGCCACGGCGGCGGCCGGTGATCGGCCACAGGAGAGCTCGAGCCTCGCCACAGGCCGACAAGGCTCGAGCTCGCTAGATTCTGAGGTCGAGCCTTGCTGGCCTGTGGCGAGGCCGAGCTCACCCGAGGCCGACGAGCTCAAGCCTCGCCAGATCCGGTGAGCTGGGCTAAATTCGAGCCTTGCCCAAGCTCGCCAGATTCCGGCGACGCTGAGCTCACCCGAGGCCGACAAGCTCAAGCCTCGCCAGATCCGGCGAGTGGG
Source organism: Syzygium syzygioides (assembly GCA_031216285.1). NCBI lineage: Eukaryota > Viridiplantae > Streptophyta > Magnoliopsida > Myrtales > Myrtaceae > Syzygium > Syzygium syzygioides. The sequence goes on along the minus strand of CM062248.1, from coordinate 29,330,321 downwards.
GCTAGGCTTAAGCCTTGCCCGAGGTCACCAGAGCCTCGCCGACATCTGGCAACCTCGGGCGAGGTCAAGCCTTGCCCAGCTCGCCAGATTTGGCGAGGCCCAAGCTCGCTCAACCGATCTTGGGCGAGCTCGGCCACGTCGGATCAGGCGAGGCTTGACCTGGCGGTAGCTGGCAACCGGCTAAGGAAGAAGAAGAATAAGGAAAAGAAAAGAAAAAAGAAAATAAAAAATATTTTTAAAAAATAAAAATAAAAAATTATTAAAAGTAGTGCAAAGAAAAAAATCTTTTCCGTACCAAACAACGGAAAATATTTTCCGAAAATTTTTCAGATTTCAGCCGAACGCCGAAAAATTGTGTCATTTTCCAGGAAAATAACTTTTCGGAAAACATTTTCCAGAAACGTAACATTTTCCGTGAAATGAACGGAGCCAGAATGAGGCCTTCTTTTCCCCTTTTAAAATAGAATCAGACAAAAAGGTTTTAAAATAAAAAATAAAAAAATTTGAACAGGTAGTAGGTTCGTTCAAACCATAAAAAAAAAACCTTTGAAAAAAGAAATGGCACAAGGGTAGCTAGGCCACTCGTTATTTGTTCAAACTGTGCGTTGTGGGAAATGCTTGTGGACCAAGTGCAACCTGAGATGTGGCATGTCCAAGTTACTTGCAGCAGATCTAAAGTTTTAATGTAGTTGGATATCATTAGAAGTATGACTATGTATCTATACTGGAACATGGGCACTGTTGATTCTAGCATTCCCAATTGCAACTGTATTATAAAATGCAAGCAAGTCCAAGATCGCCAAATGCTAGGAAACTAGTGTATTTTAGTAGCCAACCTGTAATTCCTTCTTCCAAGCATATATATTTTTCAAGTTCCTCAAAGGAAAATTGATTTGAATGCATGTTTTTGACTGAAAGAATATTACTAGCCTTTTTCTGAATACTCCTCTTTAGCCTTTTGTCCAGCAGAAAGGACCACCTCAAATGGTAAAGGTGCTAAGGATGACCAGTGTTCATGCTTTGACACTGCTACATCTGCACAAATACCTGAGTACCAAGAGGAAAGGCAACGTCGTGAGCAAAGAAATGTACATGCCTTGTATGACAAATATAGAGCATAATAGCTTCAGCCTTCAAACAATAGAAAGAAAGATTTCTGCACAACTTCATTGAAAGACCACCAAGTTTATGGAACGTTCTCTAGGCACATTAGTCACCAATGTCATGGAAAGAAACTAAAGTGATGCAACTTCAGTAAATTACCATATTTTGCAGCCAAACCCCAATAGCGAGCAAGCCAACATCTTTTAAGAACGACTTCTTCCTGGAAAATGTGTCTCGTATATTAAAAATAACAACTGCTAAATATAAGATTCTGTAACTATAACTACATATATACCTACCAACTCTTTCTGAGTCAATATCATTCTCTGAGTCATTGATTTAAGAGCTTTTACTTCAGATTCAGCTCCATGAAGCTGTTTGGCAGCAACTGCGGCCTCATCCTTGGCATTCTACTTAAGCCAACAAATTGGATAGTAAGAGCCAAACATTAGAGATGTGCAAGCCACAAGCATTTATGCAAGCAAATTTTAGCCAGTTTAACAAGGCATCATGCAAGAGCTGACCTCCAATTCAGACCTAAGAGCCGCTGCTTCTTTGTCTACCCCATTACTTGATTGCTTTGCATCTTTCAATGCAGCCTGCAGAAAGATGAAAAACAAAAAACGTAGTCAAAGGTCAAACAAAAATACAGGATGAAAGAAACTTGTTTTGATCAATATGATGGTATCTCACATTTTGTCGAAAATAACATAATGCAAACTTAAAAATTCCTGTTCTTATTCTGCATGCTGATGAATTAATGATTTGAGGAGTTGAAGCTAAGTTACCAAGACAGAATGCTACCAAGAAGAAGTTATCCAGCAACAACAATAGAAGCAGCACAATATGAACTGCATACAATTAGAAGAGCTTCGCTCTCAGCTAAAACAAATAGACCATCATCCATCTGCATAGCATCCATTATAGGAGAAATATCCAATTTCCTTAATTACCTCTCGTTGACGTAATGCAGCTTCCTTTCTGCGAGGAAAACACAAAATGCGTCCCAAAATTAAGCAGGACAAGAGAAAACAAATGAAAAATTGTGGGAGCACATATAGATAGCAGATTTCATGTACCTGCTCAACAGTTTTGCTTCTAAGGACACGCCTTCTCCAAGTGCAGCAACCTAAAACTCAGCCAACCAGAGAGTGTCATTTGCTGCATTTACAATGAAATCCATGGCATAATATTATCAAAAAACTACCTATGCTGTTCGCTCATCCTCAGCAATTAGAAGCGAAAGGGAGAAATAGCATGATCAAGGATTGTAGGGTTGAAAAAAGGACAAAGGACTTTGCGATTGCACTTATACAATTTACTATCAATTTGGTAAGTTAAATACCATGTCAATGCTGCACATCAAACGAAGTCCCCAAGAAGCTTAAAGGAAGAAGTCTTTTAGTCAAAAGAGAAAATGCAATGATATGGCAAAGTAGTCAGAATAATGTAGTGGATAAAGCAATCAATCGCACAGGGACATGGCCAAAATTGGTCCCCAAACTCTTGATGTTCAATTTGGTCATTAAACTTTGATAATGACCAAGTTGATCCCCATGTACTTTGAGAAGAACCACTTTAGTCCTTTTAGCTGACATGGCAATCCAACTCACTTTATGAAACCCACATCTGTTGATGTGGCTGTACAACTACCTCAGCAAAATTGACAAAAAAATAATAAAGAAAGGAGACCATTGGTCGAAGTACAGGGAGAGAGAAAGAGAGAGAGAGAGAGCTGGGGTGCCACTACACTTGCACCATCGAGGGCCAGTAAACCTTGTCGGTGGCCACTAGAGGGCTGGCTGACCTCGCCAGTGCTTTTGGGGCAGTGGCACTGCCCCCGACACTCTCTCTCCATCTCCTTCTTCTCCCCTTCCCAGCGCTACTGTTGTTTTTCTTCTTTATTTATTTTTTTGCTGATTTAATGATGTGACTGGATACATGTATAGCCATGTCAACAAACGTGGGTTCCACGAGATGAGTTGGATGACCATGTCAACTAAAAGGATGAGTTGGTTCAAATCAAAGAGTACAAAGGACCAACATCACCAAAATTAAAGTTCAAGTACCAATGATGTCATTGTCCCGTGATGTAGCATAAAGCTGAGAGCATGAAGTGCATTTGGGTACACCACTATGTTCACCATAGAGGATTTTTATACAAATTGCAAAAATATATTGAGAGAGAAAGCGAAAAGCAAGTACCTGCTTCTCTAGCTCCTTAACTCTGGCCTCCGCTTCCTTGCACCTCTCTTCCTCGAGTCTGAGCTGTTCAATAATGCACACAACTGTCACATCCATAACTAACGTGATAGAATATGAACTTTTTCAATTTCATTTATGATCATGGAAATGCACCTTGTCCAGAATATTCTCATTTTCTTCTTGTAGCATATCAAGCTGCACAATGTAATCTTGTCAGTAATTCAAAATTATCAAAACAGGAAATCAATCGTGAAGACAAAATATATTTTGCATACTTCATCCTGAAGTGCAGAAGCATCATGCTGGTCTCCTTTAGATTTTGAGTTTAGATTTATATCCAATGAAAATCTGCAATTGGATCCCAACATAACTGAATTAACTCAGGAGAGAGAAAAGAAAAGGATATGGCAATTTTCTAACATTAAAGGAAAAAACAAACACTAAGAAAGTACTTATAGGAAACAAGCATCGATAACACAGTATAAAGGCATGCGTAATGTATCCCAGGCACTCTAATCCTCCAGCAGGTCTGAACTAATCATGAAGTCTCCCAATTCATGAGGGTAGGAGCACTGGAACTAATCATTGACATGAGTAGAGATAATAACTTGTCTCATCAACTGGGGAGGAAGAGCTAAAAAGAATTCACACCACTTCAAGCTAAAGTAATAATTCAAAAGTCTGACTGTTAACTAGAAATGAGTATAAGACAGACGAGATTGGTCGAATAAGACTTTCTACCGCTATTTGTGTCTAAGAACTAGTATGACAAACTAAATAGAGCATAATTTGTTTGATCGACTATCAAAGGGAAGACTTGCTCAACCTGCAAAACTGGTGCAACGCGGGACTTTACCATATAGCACGAGTCGTATATTAAAACGCCACATTAATTTACCATATATTTTTACCTTTTCTCTCTCGGACGATCAGACGGAGGCTCAATTGGTGGCAAAGAAACGGCAGTTCTAAGCGGCGGTACCTTGCTGGGTGGCACTACCGATGATGGCCGAGGAGACATTGCAGGCCTTCCGGTCGATGCTGAGCGCACTGACGGGATCTCCTCCACAAAGTTCCTCGCTAGCTAGTCAAAAGCACAAAAGATTCACTCACTCAGTCAGTCTTCACATTTCAAACCTCTCAACTTGCTATCAAGCGTGCACGCCCAACCACATAAAGATCTATACAAATGCGCGCGCGTCTGGATCATATAGATCGTGTTTGGAAGCAAAAGAGAGCCCAACTATCTCATCAACATGGAGGATCAGTCACAACACAAATCCAACAGAGCGTAGCGAGTATCCAACAGTGAGCACCAAATCCAAATCGAAAGCGCCAACTGAGCTCGAAATGTAATCAGCTCCAGATGAACTTCGCGAGCTACATTGGGACTCACCGCGGGCGAAGGAGATCTAGCCACCCTCGCAGCCGCGCCGCCGGGCCTGCCGCCGCCGCGGGCGCCGGCGCTCGCGTTGGCCCTCGAGAGCGACAGCGGCGGGGGCGCGCTGTACCGGAAGCCGAGATCGTCGCCGTCCTCCTCGTCGTCGTCGTCGGCCGTCTGGGAGGCCATGACCTGGGCGAGCCGCTGGGCCGCGGCCTTGGCCGCGAAGTTCTGGGTCCTCTTGACGCTCGAGAGGCCGGCCCCGGACCCGGAGGAGGAGCGCGCGTGGTGGTAGCGCGCCGGCGAGGAGGAGCCCCCTCCGGCGGCGGCGGCGGCGGACTCGCTGCTCCACTGGCGGCCGTAGAGGGGGCTGTCGGTCCTCTTGCGGTCCATTTCCGGCGAAGGAGAGGTGGTGGTTGATGCAGTCACGGTGGCGAGGGAGGCATGTACGTATAAGATGTGCGTGCAGGTGAAAGAGAAGAAGAGAGAGAGACAGAGATACAGTGCGGAGAGAGAATGGCCGAGGGTGTGTTCTTCGCTCACCGAGTCATTTGCTCCTCGTTTCGCAGTCCCACTCGGTTTCCTTTTTTTTGTTCTTTTTGCCTCTTTCCTGTTTCTTTTTTTTTGAATTAATACCGTGAAAAATTCAAATTTGTATATTTATGATAAATTTATCTCGAGCTAATTTTTTGATTACCAAAAAACTCCTAAACCGATACGCTTATAATAAATTTACCCTATCAAAATGCTAAATTGGATTACAAGTGACAGTTTGCGGATGTATCAATTTGGTATTTTACCTTTCATATAACGGTTCGTAATTTTTTGTAATATTAATCCAATTTAACGGAAACTAACAGAAATTTGTCATAAATGTACCTATTTGAGATTTTCGGTAGTCAAAAAATTAGTTTTGGATAAATTTATCATAAATGTACGTACTAGTTTAGGATTTTTTGTGATCAAAAAATTAGTTTGGAGTAAATTTATCACATATATACTTGTTTGGGATTTTTCATGGTATTAACTCTTCTTTTTATCTCTTTCCTTTTTTTTCCCTAATTAATGGCCTTTTTTCCGTTTTAGGATTAGAATTAACATAAACAGCTAATTACCCCAATACAAAAGTAGACAAAACATAACAAAAATCGCAACCGCGCCAAGCGTGGAATAGTAAAACATGTGTAATATTAGCAATATTAGGATATCGATTTTCTATATCCATTTTTATTATACGTATCAAATTTGATTTTCTTTGATTTTCTCTATCTAAGCCTGTAAATAGGCTTTTCATGTACTCTTTTCTATATATTGAAATACACACAAATTACCCAATTCTCTGTTTCGCATTATTATTTTTAACTTGTAAAGCACATTATTCACGGTATGTTATTGATTCCGCGAGAGTATACTTAGTATTATTTTCCGACATTATCTTGGAACTCATCGGCAAAAGAGTCGCTCGGGGCATTAATTGACTGGAAAGAGTGAGTAGAGTCGGGATAATGACATAAGCAAAGAGACTATCTATGCAAGACAGCAAGGAAAAAGGAAAACTTAGGACAAATACTACAAGAAATCATCAGCATCCCATGACTAAGTTTGAACAAACTTCAAGACTATTCTTGACCTAACTGGTATTTCCTAAGACTGAGTTCGCTAAGGAAAGAATTTCTCGAGGATGAACCCTTTCAACTTCGAAAGCCGAGACTCCTCCGGCTCTGGCTCTGGCTCCGGTTCCTGCTCTCGCTGCGCGCCGACCTCGCGGGCTGATAAGCGGTTCTTCAGCCTGGCGTTCTCATTCCTGAGTCGTTTGATCAGGGAAACAAGCCTCTTCATTTTTTGGCTCTTCTCATCGATCCTACTTACAAGCTCGGCCACCAACACCTCGCGCGCCCTCCTTAAAACCGCGGGCCGCGTCCCCATAAGCATCTCCGTGAGTTGCTCGCTCGTCATTTTGCCTTTCTCATCGGTCTCTTCCCTCTCTTCCGTCTCTCCGGCGACCTCATGGCAAGCAGTGTGCGGCGACCTGTTTGTCACGCAATTTAGGTGGTTCAGTTCGCCTGTTTCAACCGTATGATCTGGGTCTTCTGGGTAAGAATCGGCATGTTGGGCTCCGTTGGAGGATGATGAGGGCATGACTTGAACGTAACGGGACCAGAGCTCGTCATGCTTTTGTGCCAAATAACAGTAATTTCTGCGCCAGTCTTTCAGCAACTCTGCGAGCCCCGGCCTCCTCCAGTAGTACCTCTCAGCTCTCTCCGCGAACGTCTCCGTTTCGCCTTCTATGAGATTCAGCATGTGTTGCATCTTCGCGTCACAGTCTGCAGGTGATATATCACAGACCAATGTCTGACTAACATCTCTTGAAATTAAGGGACTAGATCAAAGAAGCTTCGAGTTCGTTTGCAAAAGTACTGTCGGCAAACAAAAGGATGATTTTTCAAGCCATATGTGGACATGTACGACCAAAAAGAACATAAATACATGCACATAAAATTGATTAGTTTCGACAAAACTTGAGACTTCGCGTCACACAGCGACATAGAAATTAGGGCAAAACCCTTGTTCTCGCAGAATATATAACATAACAATTCGCTAAAGCATGAATAATCTCAACGTCCTTACATCGCTTAAAAATTCGCTAATGCCCTAGCAGAAAAAAAGCAAGAAAAAAAGAAATATGAAGGGTCGATCTTGGATGCAATCCCTTCTCCGATACACACGAACGAAAAAGAGCGAGTAAAGACAGACAAGGCCGGCGTTCAGCAAAACACGTGCGAGTTGATTAGAACAAAGTTAACAATGGTTGAAAGCAAGGAACAGCATGGAGATGACAGAGAGACCTGAAAGAGTGGCGTGTAGATCCTGCGACATTGAAGAGCCAGAAGCTTCGCCTCTGTTCTCTGTCTCTTCCCTCTCTTTCGTCTCCCCAGTGACCTCATGGCAAGCAGTGCCCGGCGACCCGTCTGTCGCACAATTTAGGTGGTCCAGTTCGCCTGTTTCAACCGTATGATCTGGGTCTTCTGGGTAACACTTGGCTTGAACGGTCGTGACTTGAACGTAACGCGACCAGAGCTCGTAATACTTTTGTGCCGAATAGCAGTAAGATCTGTGCCAGTCTTTCAGCATCTCCGCAAACTCCGACCTCCTCCTGTAATACCTCTCGGCTCTCTCCGGGATCGTCCCCCCGTTGCCTTCTATGAGATTCAGCATGCGTTGCATCTTCGTGTCGATGTCTGCAGGTGATATATCACAGACCAATGTCTGACTAACATCTCTTGAAATTAAGGGACTAGATCAAAGAAGCTTCGCGTTCGTTTGCAAAAAGTACTGTCGGTAAACAAAAGGACGAGTTTTCAAGCCATATGTGGACATGCACGACCAAAAAGAACATAAATGCATGCACATAAAATTGATTAGTAACAAAAACTTGAGACTTCGCGTCATACAGCCACATAGAAATTAGGGCAAAACCCTTGTTCTGGCAGAATATAACATAACAATTAGCTAAAGCATGAATAATCTCGATGTCCTTACATCGCATAAAAATTCGCTACTGCCCTCACAGAAAAAAGGCAAGAAAAAAATAAACCTGAAGGGTCGATCGATTTGGATGCGATCCCTTCTCCGTCGGTGAAGTCTTACGTAAAACGAACGAAAAAGAGCGAGTAAAGACAGACGAGGCCGGCGTTCAGCAAATCACGTGCGAGTTGATTAGGATGAAGTTAACGATGGTTGAAAGCAAGGAACAGCGATGGAGATGACAGAGAGACCTGAAAGAGTGGCGTGCAGCCACTGCAACGTTGAAGAGCCAGAAGCTTCGCCTCCGTTCTCAATCTCTTCCCTCTCTTTCGTCTCTCCGGCGAACTCAAGGAAAGCAGTGCCCGGCGACCGGTCTGTCGCGCAATTTAGGTGGTCCAGTTCGCCTGTTTCAACCGTAAGATCTGGGTCTTCTGGGCAAGAATTGGCTTGAACGGTCGTGATTTGAACGTAAAGGGACCAGAGCTCGTCATGCTTTTGTGCCAAATAGCAGTAAGATCCGTGCCAGGATTTCAGCATCTCCGCGAGCTCCGACCTCCTCCTGTAGTGCCTCTCGACTCTCTCGTGGTACGTCTCCCAGTCGCATTGTATGAGATTCAGCATATATTGCGTCTTCGCTTCGATGTCTGCAGGTGATACAATCACAGGCCAATGTCTGACTAACATCTCTTGAAATTAAGGGACTAGATCAAAGAAGCTTCGAGTTCGTTTGCAAAAGTACCGTCGGCAAACAAAAGGATGATTTTTCAAGCCATATGTGCACATGTACGACCAAAAAGAACAAAAATACAAGCACGTAAAATTGATTAGTTTCGACGAAAACTTGAGACTTCACGTCACCTTGTGACATAGAAATTAGGGCAAAACCCTTGTTCTAGCAGAACATATAACATTACAATTCGCTGAAGCATGAATAATCTCGATGTCCTTACGTCGCATAAAAATCCGCTAATGCCCTAACAGAAAAAAAGCAAGAAAAAAATAAATCTGAAGGGTTGATCGATTTGAATGCGATCCATACTCCGTCGGTGAAGTCTTACCCGATACACACGTGTAAAACGAACGAAAAAGAGCGAGTAAGGACAGACAAACAAGGCCGGCGTTCAGCAAAACACAGTGCGAGTTTGATTAGAACGAAGTTAACAATGGCGGAAAGCGCGGAACAGCGATGGAGACGGCGGAGAGACCTAAAAGAGCGGCCTGCAGCCACTGCGACATTGAAGGGACAGGAGCTCCGCCTCCGTACTCCATCTCCAGGGACGAGTTCACTCAGCAAAACACGAGCCACGGCAAGAGAAAAAGTATACGCACTATATATATAAGCGTATGCTGCGAGTAAAACAGATTAGGGTTAATGGAAACCCTCTCGATCCAGGAGTCCTACTGGGAACAAGACTCCTAATTCTACTGGATCTTCTTCTTATCGCGGAATATTAGTTTTGGATTCGGATACCGATGTGGACGCGAGTCGTATATTTCGTAATAGCTATCGTTATAATCGGGATTAATGATAAATCATGATCAAATCGTGTTAATCATAATACCAGTGATTATCTTGATCATTAGTTAGTATCGATTAGTGGTTGAATTGACATATGATCATACTATTCACTCGGTAATAGATAATATTTATTCTAATATAATCACACACACACACACATATATTATTTAATAGGTTTAATACCACGGAAAATTCTAAATTAGTGCACTTGTGACAAATTTATCCTAAACTAATTTTTTGACCACTAATAACCTCAAACTGGTGCGATAAATTTACCCTGAACTAATTTTTTGACCGTCAAAAATCCCAAATTAGTATATTTATAACAAATTTACCCTCCGTTAATTTTCGTTAAATTAGATCAATATTATGAAAAATCATAAACTAATACAATTATGACAAATAGAGGGTAAAATCCCAAACTGGTATACCTACCAACTGCCATGCGTCATCCAACTCAGCAATTTGACGGTAAAATTTTACGGAAATTAATGGAGGGTAAATTATCACAGGTTTACTAGTTTGGAGTTTTTGGCTGTCAAAAAATTAGTTTGGAGTAAATTCGTCACAAGTGTGCTAATTTGGAGTTTTAGGTAGTATTAACCCTATTAAATAATAGATAAATTGCAATTTCTTGATAGAACACACGAAGTAGTTACACTGGGGATTAGCTATTAAAGTGAGAAGTACAATAACATAATAATAACGTGCTTAATTTTTTTTCGTAAGTTTAAATAAATTAGTAAAAAAATTCATGCATACCTACATATATATGTATATGTATATGTATAGTGGATGTAATATTCATGAATCATGATTGACTATTAAAATGATAATTGATAGATTTCCTTCTAATTTTAGGGGTGTTAAGGGAATCCCCACTTATTACAAACGTCACTCGTGAAATCATATAGCGTAACAGGTATTACATTGCTTTTTCCAGTCAACATTATAATTACAACTTTGTTACACCACAACGTAATTAGCTATATAGCCTTATTCCATCGCCGCAACAAATCGGACTGTTTAGTTTCATTTAGTTTCCTCCCCTAGCAGTCCTAGCTTGTGATTGCGCTTCTGACGATCATATTTATCCGCTCTAATAATTCGACAATCCTTTTTAAAGACGCGGAAAGGAAGTATACGAATGAAATCCCGTTATGGATTTTACTTGGATTCCAAACATTTTCTCGATCCCTTTTTTTATTTGAGAAAATTATCAAAATAGTCATAAACCTATTGTAATTATGTCAATTCAATCCTAAACCATTTGCATTTATACCAATTCATTCCATCCGCCCAATTTTGGCTGACTGGCGCTGACGTGGACACCGACCAGCATCGACATGACAATTTTTAAATTTTTTTCATTTCTCTTTCTGTTTTCTTTCCTTCTTTCCCCGGCGGGTCGCCAAACCAGCCCTAGACCGGCCAGGGGAAGAAGGAAAGAAAAAAAAGAAAGAGAGAGAAAAAAATAAAAATAAAAAAACTATCACGTCATTGTCGGCTAGACGGCCAACGTTGGCTGGTGTCCACATCAGCGCCAACTTGCCAAAATTGGCTAAATAGACTGAATTGGCATAAATGCAAAATGTTTAGGAATGAATTGACAAAAAAAAAGTTTAGGACTGAATTGGCACAATTGCAATAGGTTTAGAACTATTTTGGTCATTTTTCCTTTTTATTTTGTCAATGAATGATTCTCATAATGTGCATTAAAGAAGATTATGCACAGCGATGCCGGTCCACTTATTTAATAATGATTTGATTATCTTTTCTCGTTTATTTACAGTTTATTATTTTCTACATGTTTCAGATCATGATGAACAACCGCTATGTCTAAAGTCAATCCTACCTAATCGGGAACCTAATACCTACCAAGACTGATTTTCTCTTTAGGTTGATGATGTCAAATATCTCTGGACTAACAAAGCCATTAACAATTTGATTATAGGGTTAATATCACGAAAAATCCCAAACTGATATATCTGTGATAAATTTACCCCAAATCATTTTTTTGCTCATAAAAAATCTCAAATTGGTACACCTGTGATAATTTTACCTTGAACTATTTTTTGACTATCAAAAACCTAACACTGGTATACTCGTGGCAATTTTACCCCCGAACTAATATTTTGACCACCAAAAATTCCAAACTAGTACACTCGTAACAAATTTACCCTCCATTAGTTTTCGTTAAATTTATTTGTCAAATTACTAAGTTTAATGGCATGTGATAATTGACAGGTGTACCGATTTTGGATTTTACCCCTCTTTTTGTCACAAGTTTACCAATTTGTGATTTTTCATGATATTAATCCAATTTAATGGACACTAATGAAGGGTAAATTTATCACAAATATACCAGTTTCGGATTTTTAGTGGTCAAAAAATTAGTTCGAGAGTAAAATTGTCACAGGTGTACTAGTGTGGAGTTTTTGATAGTTAAAAAAATAGTTCGGGATAAAATTATCACAAGTGTACCAGTTTGGGGTTTTAGTGATCCAAAAAATAGTTTGGGGTAAATTTGTCACAAATGTACTAATTTGGGGGTTTTTGTGGTCAAAAAAATAATTTGGAGTAAATTTGTCACATATGTACTAATTTAGAGTTTTTTCTGGTATTAACCCCTGATTATATTGATAGGTAAATCTTATTAGTTATTATTTTGGGCATCTCTGTACCCCTTCATGAACAGAACACGTGTACGTACTAAAGTCATTGTTTTATTAAGTTGGATCAGATTTGAAGATAAAACTTTGAAGTAAAAACCCTAGACACGTGAAATACCTAACTAACCTCGCAAATCAAGTAAGATGCGAGCCAAAATCCAAACGAGAGGATATAGAATTATAGATATCTATTAAAAGTACGTTAAATTCGTGAAATGCTAAACAATATATGTTAATAATCTATTGAAGTAAGACAAAGGCTCATTATAAAACTGAATAAATCATTCATGTTAAATAAGATCAATCTTGTACTCATGTTGTTGTGGGCAGAGAAAATTACCCAACTAGTCCTAAACTTATTGTACGAATGTCCATTCAGTTCTCAACTTTTTAATGTTATCAATTCAGCTTTAAACCTTTACATCGAATTCCAATGTAATCCTTTTGGTCAATTTTTTATCGAAAATTGCTGACGTGACGATTCAGTCATCATCAACCATCCTCTATAGCACACCGTTATGTTAGCAATTCTGGCAAAAATTGGCCAAAAATATTACATTAGAATTTCATATAAAGGTTTATCACTAAATTGGTAAATTAGAAGTTTACGACTAAATTGATATCCATATAATACATTTAAAATTGATTGGACAATTTCCATATTGTGGATAGGGAAGCAATATATTTGCTTGCTTGCTTTCTACGATATTTGATAGTTAGGTCATTAATTATTAGATTATACTACGATTACTACTGCAAATTTAAAAATGATAATAATTTCTATTATTTTTATGAAAATTAATCAAATTAAGTATAATCGTTATATTTGCAATCATAAGTGAGTTAATTAAATAGTTGAATAATAATTATAATGTAATTATAACATTGATAATTAAAACTATAGGATAATCTTCCAATTATGATAGTTATTAGATGTTTCCAATTTAATGATTATTTTAATATTAATTATTATTTTGTGGTAAAACAATGACTGCATTATTTTTCCTATTTGGACCGGGAGGTGGGGAGTTCGAAACTCCCCTCCTCTGGGTAGGGGGGATTTGTGGGGTTTCTCACGTAGGCCCAGTAGGGGCCGCCTGGGATCCTCAAAAGGAGGAGCTCAACGGGATAAAAAAAATTATAATTATTTACAAATTGTTACATCTTTTCATCTGTGATTTTTAAAAATATGATAAGCTGATTATCTAACATCAAAGGGTAGTGCAGAAATTCTTTGCTATTTTTGTATAATGGTAAATCAAACAAGAGTATGATCTTGAAATAATTAGCTGCCCATTTCATGGCTCCTGGGAAAGGCAAGTTTGATCAATTCTACAAATCAATCTGAAAAATAACCATTCCATTCTTATCCTTAGTCTATTCTATTCCCCTGGAAATGACCTTTTAATTTTTGCCTTATTCCTTTCCACGAATCGTGAATGTTTACTTGTTGCTTTATGATTCCCCAAATTAGTCTTACGTGTTTGTATTGATTTGGTAACCCGTTGCTCCCTTTCGGAAGAGTTGATCACTTTTCATTAGTTTCACTTTCATTTTGGTACTAGTATCACGTTCTTTTCTTCTTCTTGGTAACTTCACTTATATTCATTAATTTTCCATAAAGTTTACGAATCTTGCGCATTTTAACATTTTAACATTTATTTAATCCAAGATATTTCCAACAATCCAAAATATTCAATTACCTAAACGTAAAATCGTGTACTAATTTTTCCGTAATTTTCCCAAACTTCAGTCGGAAATTCCACTCTTTAGACGGAAAGCCATAGGATGAAGTCATTCAGTAGATGACAATCTCCCACAAGAACAAAATCTCATTGCTCGACTCATATTTTACTTGGAATACTTGAAATTTTTCAGAATTTTCAAGTATCGACACGTGTAGTTCATGACCTTGGCTGGTACTTAGAAAAGGCCAATTAATCTCTTGAAAAAGAATTTCGGGGATTTCAAGAAGAATCTAACTTAGGGCAATACCCATATGCAGTAAACAATTTCATAACAAGCGAGCCATTTATCCAAAATCTTCCAGATCGATCATACTTGTGACATCCCCCCACAATGTGCAACAAATTGGACAAAGACTGCGGTAACGTCGTTCCTATGAAACCAGCTTTGTCTGGACCGTTTCGGTCGGGGACCGTATCGAACCATGAAACGCCCCACAGCAAGCAGATTTCAGTGCGCGTGTCAAGTTCGAAGGTTTTTGTTCTCTTTTTATTATATCTTTTATATTCTTTTTTTTGTTCATCTTTTGGGTGGAGCAGGGATCGAATTTAGGGGGCATAGCTTCGGACCATTATTCCTTTACCCACCAGCATACTTCCCCAAACAAGTAACGTACTTTCAGTGGCGTACTCGCCCAGACAGCAGCAACCTGTCCACATCAGGGATTTCCGAAGCCTCCAATTCGAGCGTGTCCCTCAATAAATGTCTAAAAGATGCGAATTAGACGGCGACATTCATTCCAATCTTCAACCAGAATCCACCAGACCGGCTTCAATTCAAGAGAGTTGCGCGCTCCACACCCAAGCCACAGAAAGTGGAATCATTCATTAACCCCAGATCCCTTTCTGTTATTTTGCAGCAGGAGAACGAAAATTTTGACAATAAAGAGACCCCCAAGAACCATGTAACTCAATTTCCTCGTTTAGAGTCTTTAAAACAAGGTAAAAGAAACAAAAAAAGGAAAAAAAGATCGATCGCTGGAGTTTTTAGCGGGGATTTTGAGGATTGGGATGGGACGGGACACGATTTTAATAGACAGCTTCTGCAGAATCAGTGATTTTACCAGCAGGACCAACACCAGGAATTCGAATGATTAATCTTTTCCGCGAATTCTACGACACTTTATACATTAAGACACCACAATTAGATCCTGAACTTGTTGCTAATGTCGAATCCGACCTATCAAAACAGATGTTCTTTCAGCGTCATCCCTCCCCCTAAGCCAAGAGAATGATGACCTCAAGCACACCAATATCTAAACCCCATTTCACAGCTTTAAGATCCTTTCTTTCCCCAGTTTGTTGAGTATCCGTCAGAGATCTGTCATTGTTTGGTTTCGGAATTTGTCCGCTTTTCCCAACTTCCAAAAGGAAATTGTCCCCTAGAGCTAACCACCCCGAACTTTAATCATGGAGGATATCGCCCATTCATTCATTCTCACTAAGGAGCTAATACCCCAGCCAAAAAAAATTGCGCCTTGCCTATGCCTAATTCATGTTGAAAAATCCTTAGGCAAGCAGGCACAAGGTATGAAAGGGGTCTATCCGAGTCGAATTGTGCCAAGTGGAGTCTGTTTCTTGCTTCATCCGCTCGGCATTATGCAGATACTATACTGTGGTTCGGGGTTATGTTGGGTCGGATTTTAGTTTTCAATGTATCATTTCATTGGTTACTGTTTGATGGCAAAGTCTTGTTCGTTTGCTCTCCGATAAAGCAAAGCCGATGCTTCCACCCTGTTGTCATCGAGACATGCAAAAACTGTCAAACCTATAAACTTATGGAATGCACAAACTAATTTACCAAATCAAGACCTGGAACCCGAATCCTACCAGCCAGGGTGGACAACAAATCTTCCAGTCGAAAGAGCCCAATTCACCTGATGCAGGATTAAAGACCAAATCAAGTTAGCCTTCAGAAAAGGAAAATAATCACATTTTGTAATCAGCACACCCCAGTTTAGTATGTATCCTTATTCTAGCTCAAAAAAATCCTTAGCTGGCATTGCTCAATCGACTGGCAAAAATTTTCAAGTGACCACGACGAATGATGCAACCAGTAAACAACCCCCTTGCTTTATAGAGAAATTAACAATAAACAAACTGCGTTCCTGTTTAAAACCCAAGGATGTCTTACCAGGCATGTTTTTGCTACAGCTACTGCGGTT
The DNA here is from genome assembly GCA_031216285.1 of Syzygium syzygioides. Classification (NCBI taxonomy): domain Eukaryota; kingdom Viridiplantae; phylum Streptophyta; class Magnoliopsida; order Myrtales; family Myrtaceae; genus Syzygium; species Syzygium syzygioides. The sequence goes on along the minus strand of CM062248.1, from coordinate 29,314,005 downwards.
TACCTTCCCAGACTCACAGACAGACTGACAACTTTATGAACTTCTCATGCAGTGGAAACTAAGATATTCAACCATTCCTAAACTATAATCCATCCTGCCAGAACCAAGTAGGCACATACCCTATTATTCCATATGGTCATGGAATCAGAGACGTTACCTTATCTGTTCCGAGAGAATTGGCAACTACATGAGTAACCTGTTCATCTATCTGGTTGGTACAGGTGGCACCAAACTGCTCAGCCGTCTGCCACAGTGGATGAAGTTGAGGGTTGGCCTCGCCAACAGGAAATATTCTGCTGAAAACTATACGACAGCCAGCCAAAATCTTCTGTTGCTCGGCAGCTAAAATATTTCTGACATCCACATCATCTAAAGATTGATGGGCGAAAAAGTCCTGATGTATTCGCTCAATAACCTGTTGGAGGCAAGACAAGCATATAAGGGAAGAGAGTTATTTCATTAAAAGATACCAAATTCTAATTGTAACCTCACCGCCAAAGATGAGGCCAACGTCCCATCTTCAGGTCTCTCGTCATGGTCAATCTCAAGAAGAGAAGGACCCAAAAGCCCAAACTGGCGTCTGCTACAGGGAAAATAGGTATATCTGCATAACATTGTATTAGATGAGAATTGTGAACAATTAAAATACCATAATCAGGTGTCAATTGTAAGAAATGTGAAAGTGAACTTGTACAACACAGCAATTGACGTAAATTGTCACAAAATTTATGCATCCCTTCGAATTCCAGTATACTTGCCTTTCTACAACTATCAGATTTAGTTTGTTATGTGGCCATACTCTCACGGAGTCGTCAATGATGACGACAGATGATTCCATTCCCAAAACTCCTTCCAAATCCTTACTCTTGGGACACCTGTCATCACTATCAAATGAATCACTATCATCACCCCTTGATATGACTCTACCCGCAAACAGCACCCCTTTTGGATCAAGCACTTTGGCCATCTCTGTAGCATAAAGCTTGTTGCCCATGGTGTAAAGATGCAGCTCATAAAGCTTACTAGCCTACAAGACAAGGACTACAATAAGCTTAACATTTAGTATAACAAGAAGCAGACAAAGGAACCAGATGTGGAAGGTTACCTTCTCCAAAAAGTTCCAGATTCCTGGCCTCAACTTCGTCCACATTCCCATATGAATAAATCTAAAAAGATGTCTCTGAGGTTGTGTTCTGTCCTGTTCCTCTTTTTTCCTCAAGATCTCTTCATGTACAGGCTCCACTTCACCAAACTATCCAACGAACACATTAAATCATTTAAGCAAAATTAGCAAACACACAAGAACCAGGGGTACTTCCACAAGTCAATTACAATTCACCTTGGCTGAATTCAGAAGTGTGTGATCAAGATCTAAAACAAGGCAGAGCTTGCGTTCAGCAAACATTTTCCTCTGCTCTTCCAACCTCCTTGTCCTCTCTCTCTGAATGGCTGCTCTTTGATGATCATCATATCCTTCAAATATATGCTCCAGATCTCCCCATGAACTTTGTGAAGGAGATGGGCCTGGTGCACTTACTTCCACCAAGGGATCAGTTCCAGATCGCTGTTCCTTGTGGTTTGGAAGTTCAGTTTTTGCATCCACTCCTGATATAGATTGTATAGGTTGGGATGGAAGATTCTGAGAACCTGGCACTGGGTTTGTTGATGATTGCGAAGATGACATAATAACAGGAACATTCTTCGAGTGCTTTAAAATCTTCTGAGAAACATCTGATGCTACAGAAGATTCAGAAGGCAGTGTTTTTTTATCTGCTATATCCTCCGTCTGTATCCTTGACACCAGAGGAGCATGTTTTAACTGCTCAGTACCTATACTCCCAGACTTCTGAAGCATGTTGCCATGAAGTACACGGCGAGGGTCACGGGGTTTCATGCGAATTTTGCCCAACTCATCCTGCTGAGACTACATGAGATGAAAAGTAACTGTCATAACACTAATTTCAAAAAAGTTAAAAAAAAAAGTGTATTTATGGGAGGAAGGAAGAACAGCTCAAATGATTTAGTATTGCAAGCATGTATTGTACAGAGACATGGGTAGAAAACAATATATCATCCCAAATTTACTACTATCTGTCTCGTAAGGTTATTAAGAAAGGCGAATAGAGATTACAAGCAAGATGTTTTAAAAGAAAATAATAAACTGAAAAAATGCATGAAACTGCCTTCTTGGCGCAGAAACAACAGCTAAGGAAATTCCCAAGTTTGCTGAGTGCACAATGCTTACCACGGGAGTAGGAGTAGCAGCCGGAAGCATCACAGTGGGTTTCTGCAAAATCCCAGTCCCTGCTGCTGTTGCCGGGGTAAGAGTGACCTTAGGTGCTGCTCCCAATATAGAAGCGGAGTTGGGCAGAGAAATCATGTTTTTTGAAGAATCATCCGAGTTTTGCTGTGCCTCTGCTGCTAATTTCTGCTGTTGACCCATCTTTAGTAGATTCATTAACATCGTTGGATTTACAGCGATATCTTTCAATAATGCAGGCAGCGCTGCTGCAGGATTGACACTCGAAACTCTAGACAAATTGTTCCCACCGATTACCACACTCGGCTTACCACTGTCTACAGATGGAAATATCACCCCGTTATTTGTTCTCTTCAACTCACTTGCATTTTCCAGCAGATTGTTTCTATTGATTGCTTGATATACTCTTGTATGAGGATCCTCCAGCCAGCCACCGGTTTTCACATCCTTTATAAGACCAGAATTTTCGAATCCATTTCTTGGCCTTTTTGTTGCAAGACCATCGAGAGTAGGATCCTCAAAGTTCCTTTGCTTTCTTGCGATCATGCTCCCACCAACAGGTTCAGCCCTTGATGCACTATGTATCACAGGCAAAGGCCGTTGGTTAAGGTCCAAATTACCCGAATCGGAATTGGCAAACCTAAGCCTTGGATCTCTACTCTTTCCAGAGGATTTAACAGGAAGATTAGACCCTGAGCTTGTAAGGGCATGATTTTGTGGAGCTGTCACTCCTTGCATATTGACATTGTTAACATGGGGCAAAGAGGAGAACACTGGTCGCCCCAAGATATGTGCGTTCATAATTTTATCATTAAGAATCCCAGAACTAGAACTAGAGACTTCCCCACTTGTATCGTCAACTCCATTTTCATGCTCCTCTGAAGGGGTTGGGCTTGGAAGTCTATCATTGGAAAAGGAACTACTCCCGAACTTCTGTTGGAACTTCCATTGATAGTTGGAGACCGCTTTAAGTGCATCAGTTTCGTAAGGATGCACTTTGAAAGCTTCTGCTTCCTGTGCCAATTTACCCGTGCTCATGCTCATCTCTGGCTTAACCATTCCATCTACCCTAGACAAAAATGCTCTTGACGTAGTCAAAGAGGGCGGTGCTTGTTGAGTGGGTGAAGGAAGACTGTCTTCATCATGATCCTTGTGAAGATCAAGCAATGGAAGCAACATTCCTCGAGCCTTGGCAACCGAATTCCCTAGTTTCGGAGCTTTTAGAGTAATGTTTCGACCAGTCTGATCTGTCGACTCAGCAAGTAATGATTCTCTGTGTACTTCACTCGAGTGCGCTAAATTATAAGCAGCAATACCAGCTGAATATTCCAAATTTTCCTGGTTCAAAGGATCATTGAATTGATTATCTTTCTCTCTATCACTGGTTTTTGCGCCCGACATTATAGGAAGTGCATTTAAGTAGCATATCATGTCCTCTATCTGAAAAGGCAAGAGTCACCGCAGCATTCAGTGCCATTCTATGAAAACTAACTTCAACAACCATAACAAAGAAAAATTAAAAGCACAAATTCGACCTCCTTCGCCTGATCAGAGGAAAAAAAGGAGGGATTGTTGCTCTTCACGAGAGAAAGCAGCCTGTCGCAAATCGGGAATAATAAGAATTAAATAATGACTATAAAAGTTTCCTCGGAAAGATAAACAAAAGGAGCAACTAATAACCTTAAAAATTTGTCCTTGTTCTGTTCCTTCTGGCCGGAATCCATGGAACAGAATTCCTGTCAACAAAGCATAGAAATTGATTAATGCGCCGGTCATTAGAAGCAAAATCTAAGTGACACCAAACTGGAACTTCACGACATGGAGTCGATGCACTAGCAGATATCTTACAAAATGTACTGATTGAATTGCCCCGGAGAACAGCTGTATGAGGCCATCCTTCAAGGGAAAACTATTCACCAAAACCACTTCCTTGAGATTCTCCAGACAACATTGCAGGCGGCCACAGACTTCCTCAAATGATCTACCACAGCAAAACACATCTCATTAATCAAAACTAAAGTTGAAGCAATTCACAGCTCAAACTAGGCACGCCCCATTCTCGATTCCGAAACAACCAACCATCGACTTATATTGACTTCACTTACATCTCTGCATCGGACGACATCACACTATCAAGAGCTTCCTGGATCAAGTGCAGCCGCCTCTCCACTTCCTCCTCTCCCAACTCCAACTCACACTCGCCGCCATTACTCACGACAGACTTGGCACTGAAACTCGCCTCACCACCTTCTCCGTCGACCTTATCCACCACCTCCGAGTCCAGATCGATTTCCCCTTCCTCGAGCTCTCCTTCCTCCTTCTCGCCGTCGCCGAACTTCGCATCCCCTTCATCCCCACTGTCGTCGTCGATCACGACTTTGTCCACTCCCTTCGCCGAATCGCCCTTCTTCCTGGCCGCATCCGCGTCCACATCCATCACGACGACCTCGCCACCGCACGGCGGCTTCTTCTGCACGGCCTGCGCCCAGGCGAGGTTGTGGAGGCCCGAAGTGTATCCCTTCTCGACCTGATACCGGTACAAGTCCTGCATCGTCCAAACCCTAGCCTTCGGCTTCGACACCACCTCCCTCGCCGCCTCCTTCGCGTCCTGCTTGAAGTCCTCCTCGCTGATCTCCTCGATCGACATGGCGTCCGAAATCTCGCCTTCCTCTACATCCATCGAGCTCTCCTCCTCCACCACGATACTCCCAAGAGCAACCCAACAAATCCCCCCGCGACCGCCGGATTCCAAGTAAACCAATCGAACCGCACTCCACTCCACCTCACCGGAAACCCAACTAAACCGGCGCCGATTACGCCGCGCGAATCCCCCCGCGGGATCCCCCCCGGCAGAGTCCCGAGATTTAGTTTAAACAAGCAGATCTGATCTGATCCCGGCGGTGAGGTTGTTGTTCTTATGGGGCGGGGGCGGGATCTGCGCGATCGGGGAGCAATTCGGACACCAAGTTTTACGATTTCTCGATCTCGGATCCGGACAACTTCGAACAAATTAATCGTTTATTATGCGGCGAAACCTTATTCGAATCGAAGCTCTTTTTTTTTTAACCCCCTTCGAGCGTGAAAGAGGATTTCAAAAAGGGAGGAAGAGGCACGAACACGGAAGCGCAGAGAGACGCTGAAGAGAGAGAGAGAGAGAGACGAGACGAGACGAGACAGCGAATGAGAGGACGAGGTTTTTTTATAGTGACGACGTAGGCAGCGTGGGGGGGCGAATCTAGTACACGACACGGTCCGAATCTGGGCCGTACACGTCAGCGATCTCCGTGACCGGGAGGGATTTCGAATTTCCTTTGTTCTGTGCTTTTTTTTTTTTTTTGTTTCATTCAAATTTGGATTTTGTTTTTCTCTTTTCACGGCTGATTATATTTGGATTTGGCCCGGCTGATATCGTTCGACCTCTCTTGTGACATGACATTGTCGCTCCCGGCCTCGCCTGGGGTACCAAATCATCGTCAACACTAAATTAAGTAAACTGTGATCCCAATGCTGCCGTAATAATAATAGTAATAACAATAAAATGGGGTTTCCCATGCATGCTTTCATCACTCCCTACACACTTATTTGATTGAACAATGTCCAATAATTGCCTTTTCCTTCCTTTTATATTGACGAGGGTTATGCGGAAGGAAAATTACCGATACGTTAACATGGGTAATCATCAGCCCTGCTCGGATCGGGTTGGGTCTGAAAGTCAAGCTGAACATATTTCTTGAGTTTGCTTGGTAAAGACGTTTGCTTGGATGATAAGTACGCGAAATGTGTTAACACACGATAGCTTGCGTCAGCATGCTTGGCATGTTTGTGGACAATAAGAGTACTTTTATTGCACTTTACATCTTAAAGAGTCTTAATGATCTAGCTTTGTTATGTTCGATTACTTTTGTACCTGTAGGAATGATTTTATTTCACCATTTATTCTTTTTCGAAGTGGTCTATAATGGATAACAAAGTCTATCGGTTTGATTAACAATTCTAACCATGTCTTGTTGAAATAAACGGCCCATTAACACGTTAACTAAATCGCGTCGACTTAAGCACCAACCTACCTAATAACACAATTTTTGTCGTGCCATATAAAGCGAGCCCATTTATGCCACACTTAAACACGTTTAATTGCGTGATGGCCCATTAATACGTTACCTAAATCGCATCGACTTAAGCGATCAACATACCTAAAAACACAACTTTTGTCATGTCAAATGAAGCGAACCCATTTTATGACAAATTTAAACATGTTTAATTACGTGTCTTGTCATGCAAATCAATCATGTTGTATTTGACCAAAAAATCGTGTTGTACAAACTAGTTGTGCTGAGAATTGTTGATTCTAAATCTCATTAATGGTTTCTTTTGTCTATTGTAATGATGAAAGGAATCAATGCCTCCTTAGATTAATGTTTCTTTCTCAATTTGCCTATTTTTTAAGCAAAAAAATTTTAAACTTACTGTATGAATGCTAAGTTAGTCATAAACATTTTAATTTGCTCAATTTAATATTTAATTTTTTGACAATTTATCAATGTAATCATTCTAGCCAATCTTGACTGGAAATCTTTGATATGGATGCCAAGCCATCCGAACTGACATGACCGACACTGACATGATCGATTTTTTTTAAAAATTATAAAAAATTCCTGATTTTTTTTCCTTTCCTTTTGTTTTTTTTCTTTCTTTCCTTCTTCTTCTGCCGGTCGCTAGGCCTCGGCAATGACCAATGAGGTGGAGCCTCGCTCGAGACTTGCGAGGTTGACCCTCACCAAATTCAACGACTCGTGGAGGTAGAAGGAAAAAAAGAAAAAAAAAGAAAAAGGAAAAATTTCAATTTAAAAAAAAATTGCAAAATCGATTTTCGCCAATAATGTTGTCTCTCTGACCATCCCACTTAAGATGACCTGATTGAACCATCATATTAACGATTTTCGAATAATTAATCAAAAAAAATTACGTTGATAAATTGTCAAAAGATTTGAAATTAAATTGGTAATTGTTCCTTTTTCTGATCCTCCCTTCTTTCTACTTTTGATATGTAATAGCCCTTTCTAGCAAGTATAGTTGTGATATCTGATCAGTAGGATGTCGTACATGGCATACTTATGGTCTGTACCAATGTCCGACAGAAGCATGTAGCTCTTCTTCGCAAACTAAAGTACGCTATGTCAACGTCAGGAGCCCGTGCATTGTCCAAAAACAGACAGATAACACCTCTCTCTCTCTCTCTCTCTCTCTCTCTCTCTCACACACACACACACACACACACACACACTATGTTTGCAACCCAAAACAGAAAGCAAAAGTCTATATCTACTTCTGTAATTTGAATAGAGCAAGCACCTTCTGTTGCTGTCATTTTGGAAATAGTACATCTACTACTTTCAAAGGGAAAACAAGGAAGCAATTTCCTCAATTGAAAACATCAGGTGAAACGGCAAACACATCAACACACCTATGAATCAAGCAAAACTAAATCTATATTTACACGACATGTTTATTGTGGAAGTAAAACTCAATTCTTCAAGTTCTCCTTCAATAAAAAATGAAAAGAAAATAGAGAAAAAAGGGAATCTTCAGGTGACTCTCAACTCTGTCTAGACATTCTTTTCTATATTCTCTTGCACCACCAGGACATGTTTCCTAGGATTTACCTAAGCAAAATCTGTTTGCAACAGTAGACACACAATATAGCGATAACAGCAGAATGCCGAAACGGCTCCAAAGGTTTGCAATGACATTAAGTCGAAAGAATCTGACAAATTAGGAATGCATATCTAAGTTCACAACAATCAGAGCACAAAACACGATAGCACCGCCAGGACATATTTCCCAGGAATTACCCAGGCAAGATCTGTTTGCAGCAGTAGACACACGATATAGGCGATAACAGCAGAATGCCCAAATGGTTCCAAAGATTTGCAAAGACCATAAGCCAAAAGAGTCTGACAAATTAGAAGTGCATATCTCAGTTCACAACAATCAGAGCAAAACCCGATAGCTAACATACACAAAAATGTCTGAAAGAATCTCCTTAGCCCCCTCATCAGGTCAAAATCTCTAGCATCGCTGGCTCGACCCTTCCCGTCATGCCTCGGGTTTCTTTTGCACGAGTTTTTCTATCATATCGGCGGCTTCTTGGACTGTGGTTATGTTCTGGGAGCTTTCCTCCTCGACGCTGATCCCGAATTCTTCCTCCAAAGCCATCACTATCTCCACCTGCAGATTGAGAACACCCATCCATCGTCTCATGATCAGTTTAGATCAATTAAAATTGAAATTTAATGTACAAAATCTTTATATTAACTCACATATCTGACTTAAAACTAAAGTCTATTCAAGGTTTAAAAATTGCACACTTGTTTCCCATCCCAAAGAAATACCAACATCTGTAAGAATTAGTTAAAATTCGAGACATACTGTATCAAGGGAGTCGGCGCCTATGGCAGAAAACTTGGACTCTGGAGTGAGCTCGGCCTCCGCAGGTAGCGCCAGCTGTTTCCTCACTATTTCACACACTTTGTCCACTGTCTCAGGCTTCGCCTGCTGAACAAGTTTACAAGGTTGGTAGCAGTTGAAATACAGTCACCAATTACTATACTCCAGCCTCTCCTAGTAATTACGACTAATATAGTTCTTGTCTCTATTACAAGTCATCCAGTTAGGGAAATACACGTGAACAGATGATGCTATGTACTATACCGCACAAGAGACACAGAACCGGGAACTCCTAAAGGAAGGGGAGCCATTCTTTCTATACCCCAGAGAGACAATCTTCAAGCTTGAGGTCTGCAAAAAATTAGTTGACATCCATGATCAACTTGAACATTAGCTGCAAATGGCATCTCGAGAAATTCTTACAGCATTCGATATGTAAAAGGCGAATTCCAAGCCAAATCAAATTTTCCCGAGCCAGTTTGGTAAACCAGACGCCCTTATGCATTAACCACATCGCACATGTATGGCCCAACCTTGGATCATCATATAGAACATACACACCCCCGTTACAAAACCCTCGAAGCCAAAAAGAGAATGTGACGATTGAGTATAAACACGACTCACTGCCATTATGAAAACTAGACAAGCAACACCGCAATGTCCACAGCCGAAGCACTGGGGGTTGCATTGTGTAATTTCTAGTTAGCACATACTATAATCTTGTGGAATTTCATGTAAAATTCTATACCTCGCTCCCCTGACATCACAAAAATGCGTTCTATATCTTGGCCCTGATTGTCAAATTTTCTGGGTCCGCCATACCATGACAACAAGAAGTACAATCCCAATTTCAAAGCGAACAAGACCAATGCTCATAGAACCCGTACATTTTACCAGAAAGAGCATGTAATCTCTCATTGTTCTTCTGTGGTAGTAGTAATTCTGTGGAGCTCACCCATTAACAAGAAAAGAATACACAAGACAGAGCACACGGATGGGTTCTCGACACAAACTCCGATCAACCAATCCAGGTTCACAACCCGTCACCAGAACAACGAATTAAAGCCTCTGACGTGGTCGGAATGACATGAGAACGAGACAAGCACAATGTCTCCCCCGTCTCGTTCCCAACCGTACTGGATGCGGCCGACGTATACACAGCGCACCTGATTCACATCTCCGAGCAGAATCCCGAAGGAACAAAAGGAAGCGACATGGAGAAACTCACCTCGTTGCTCTTAAGCGACGGCTTCGAGAGAGCTCTGAAGGTGACGGAAGCAGCAGAAACACAAGCCATTCGCTTCGGAGCTGAAGGAGGAGGAGAACAAGAAGAAGAAGGAACAAGAAGAAGAGGAGGTCCGAAGGAGGCTCGCGGTGAAGACGAAGAAGATAAACCGCGAGATGTTCGAGTATTTTATACGGCGCAGCACGCACTTCCTCGAGCCGTCGGATTGGGTTTCTTGGAACGATGTCGACGGCTGGATGGGACGACGCGGGCAGGAGTTGTGGGTCCCTCCGAGCTGGGATTGGGGGGCATGGATTCTGGTGCGAGTCGCTGCCGTGCGTCCGTGTCCCACTCGCTTCCGGCTGCGTTTGGGAACGACTTTCCCAAGTGCCTTTGAGCGTCCAAAGCCCCTTGAGCCAAATATTGAGTGTTTGGTAAAATTTTTAAAATCCAACTTGAGAAAAAGTCAGCCTTGAGAAGGCTGAAAGCCCAAGGCAGATGGGAAGGTGCCTCGGGCTTTTCAGCTTTCTCGGCATGCAGGTCCATGGGATAAGTAAACTTTTTTAGTTACCTTTTTGCCCTCAAATATTTATTAGAATTCCAACTTTAGCCTTTTGTAAAAATAGAAACCCTAGATCTACAAGCAGCCGTTCCCTCCGCCTCCCTCACTCAACGAAGACTCCCACCTCCCTTAATAATCGGTGGTTTGATGGCTTCGAATCAAGCCAGTCTTCTCCTCCAAAAGCAGCTCCGAGGTCCGATTCTGACCCTGATTTCGCCTTCCTTTTTTAGGGTTTCTTCTCTGTTCTTTTCTCGCAGTCGATGAACATGTGGGTGTCGGTGATCGGTTGCAGGTCTTTGCAGGAACCCAGTGAATGGGTTCTCCGCAGGGTTGGTGGACGAGACCAACGTGTTCGAGTGGAGCGTCTCCATAATTGGTCCTCCCGACACTCTATAGTGAGTTGGAATTGCTTTTGTTGGATTCGTCGAGCTCGAAGTTTTGTTCTTTTTCGTGCTCTCGATGAACCCTTTTCTTATTTCTTTCGTGGGTCGATTCCTTTTTGATGTGGTGGCGTGAATGGTTGGTTTTTTGTTCTGAAAAAGGTGCTTATTTTCGTGGTGTTGTGTTTCGAATTGGTCTGTAAAAAATCGGATCATCTGTTTCATTGAACATGTATGGTCGCCTCTCCTCTTCGCTCACGCTCGCCTCTCTCTGCTTCTTCGAAGAAAGAACTCTGGTCGCCTCTGTCTTCACTAAGCAGTCGCTCGCTTCTCTCGTGGTCGCCTCTCTCTTGGTGGCCTCTGTCTTTGCTCAAAACCCAGTTGCTCGCCTCTCTCTTCGCTCAAAACCCAATTGTTCATCTCACCACGAATCCAAATTCTTTTGCTTCGATTCCTTCTCATTGTGCTTTTTTTAGTTGTGATTCTTAAGCACACAATCATTTTGTAAATGGTTGTTTCGATGTTGTGCTTGATTGAGATATTATTACTCTAGTAATGAATTTCCGGCTGATTTGGCTTGCGGATATTGTGCGAAAGTTGGGAATTGTTATGTGGGAATGGGATAAGTCTTAATTTCTTTGATTAGCGAGGCTTGGGGGTGTCCAGGTCTTTGTGTTTTGATGATTGAGTTGAGTTGAGTGATTTGTTCATTTGTTTTGCTACAGTTGGTCTCTGGCAAAATGTTAATAATTACTTGTTTAGCATAGAAATACGTTTTTTTTTCTTTGTCGCAATAGAAATACTATGAATTACCTTCAATTTGCTGGAAAAAGAGGATTTTAGAAGGGAGGAACTGAATCGTTTGGCAATGTCTCATGAATATCTTTGTTAAGTTCACTGAAATGATTATGATGATGATATGTTCTTTTGATCGCTTCGTGTATGGAGATTTTGCGCATTAGGATATGGAAATTAGTTGACTGGCATTCCAATCATATATTGCTTTTTAAGTGAAATGTTTCGAGTTTTAGAACCATTGATACACTGTGAAAATACTGCAAGAAGGAAGCCTTTTTACATTTGGTAGTGGAAGATTGTGGAAAAGAAATTATTTATAGTTTGATTTATTTTCTTCCAAAACATTTGTCGGGGCTCCAAGTGTAATTCTCTTCACTGATTACCTCAGGTTCTCCACTAGAACTACATCATTTGCTGATGCTACATCAGCAGTATGAATTCTGAGTTGAGGATCTTGCGTTCCTTCAATGTTTGGTCATGTTCTTGTTCTTGTTCTTCGCTTTGTTGAGATGGAGATGAGGTTGGGGTTGGTGTTTTGGTCAATTGGGTTCTCAGAGTTACTTATTTGGCCATTTTCACATTTTATTGCTGTAGGTCTGAACTTATTTACAGTCATCGTTCTGTGCTCAAGTCTCATCTTGTCTTTTTTAATTTGCATGCTGCATTCCTGTACAATATCACTTTTTTGACATCATTGTATTGAACTTGTTATTTGACATCACCATATGACTATTTTTAGGATGATGACTATGGCTATTTCGCCTGGATTCAACTCCACATTTGGCGACAAAGAGATGATTTCCTAATTGAAGTTTGAGAAGGAATTGATGGCTTAGAGGGTAGAAATGGTGGAAAACAAGCTGAGTATCACTGAGCAATAGTTCAACACGGTATGTTGCTGGAAAGGACTAAGCATGTGGCGAACATGAGACAACAATGTGCAAGTTTAAGTCTTGAGATTGACAAAAAGGGAGAGACAGACAGAAGATATGGTCATACCGAGTGACCATTGCTGAAACAACGATGTTGGTTTCTACCTGGTCATTGCTATTTGTGTGACCATTTCTGAAATAACGATGTTGGTTTTTACTTGGTCGTTGCTTTTTGTGGGAGGGATTGCTCCCAAGACATAAGGGAATTGTACTAGAGAATGTGGGTTTTTTTTTTTTCAAACTGATGAGTTGATGTATGTTAACACTTGTGGTGTTGCACACTGATTAATGCACAAATGTGGTTTGTTCTAGCATCCATTTCTAGTAGATAATGACATGAGAATGTTGGTGGTTGCTATCCCTTTGGACTCTTTGAATGTTGGCCAAAATGACAACTAATTTAAATGCATATTTTATTGGAATGTCCAGGCGTATCCATGTAATATTTAGGGATAACATATTTCTTTGCTTGGGACATAAGTGATTATGTTTAGTATAATGAAATTATTCTTTTTAATAGAGAAAGATCTAGAATGATCCATTTTGATGTGATATATATAAGCTAATATATTTCTTTTACGTTACTCTCAACGCGAAAATATAAAAGTTACGGTCTTTTTTTTTAATTTTAATAAATTAAAATTAAAACACTTTATTTTAGTCATGCCAAAGAACTTTCCAAATATATATTTACCAAACAGCATTTCCCTAAAGTTACTTTTCAAGGCACTTTTCAATTATAGTTTACCAAACAGTATTTGCATTTCACAAAACCCTTTTAAACTAAAGGCCTTTGCTTTTCTCCAAAGGCTTTCCCCAAAAGTCTTTCCAAACGCATTTACGATCTCTTTGCTTCTCCCTAGCCTGCCACCCTGGATGCCCAGGGAAATTACACAAAAAACTCATCATGAATTTCAAGTGTAACGCACTTGACACGCTACACTTTCGATAATCGTGTAAATCATATTGTCTTGTTCAACCTGCTTTATTATGTGTGCCGTGTTTGTGTCAAGCAATTCGATGAGTTTATTAACCATGTTGGGTTATTATTTTGACATTACATGATTAACTCAACACGATACGAATTGCTAGTCCTACTTTTATCGTTGATTTCTGTAACAAAAATGTGAAAATAAAGATAATCGAGAAAAATAAATAAGCTAAAATACCAATAACAAAAAAAAACATAAATAACAGCATTAAAAAAATAAAATTGTGAAAAATAGATGAAAACAATAATAACACTAATAAGATATTTTAAGAAAAAAGAAGTATACTTAAGTGCAAATGAAAATGGCGTCAATAGCAAAAAAAGGTCACAAATAAAAATTGCATACTCATTATGTTTTTTTTTTTAATATGGTTAATAAAACACACAAAATGATTGATCAATGAAAATTATTTAAGAAAAACACTTTAGATTTCGGTTAATCATTTCCTTTTATGGATTGAGGACATTATTTCCTTTAACAAATTATAAAATCCTCTTGCTAATAAATCATTATTTACATTAATTGACCTTTTATATATATAATGAGTAAACAATTTTTGCTATTTGACCCTTTTGTTATTGAGGCCTTTTGCATTTTTATTAAATATATTTTTATTCTATTTCTTGAAATATATTATTTAATTATTGTACAGTGGCTGTATTTATCAAATTTTAACAAATTCTGTAAAAACCTCTTGAACTTTAGGTGGTATCCATTTGCCCCCGAAACTTTAGTTTTTATAAAATATCACCCATAAACTTTTATTTTGTTGGCGGTCTTTAACCCTTTGCTATTTATTCCATTACCAGCCCCACGACTTTCAAAAATATCCATTAATTAAATCACTCTCTAAATCTTTCCTAATAGACTAGAGAGGTTGCCCAAGGCGAGCAATTGGTTGTATGGATGTCGTTAACTTCGAAAGTCGCAATTTCGATTTGTTTTTAGGTACGAAACAGCACATGTGACAACTACAGTGAGGAGGCCGAGAAAGAGGGGAGAGATTTGTGTTTGAGTATATATGTGCACCTTGTGCAATTTTTCTATGAGTGCAATATTTTGGTAAGGCCAGAGTGAACAGATTATGTGATAGAATTTTGATCTTTTAGAGAGTTAATCATCCTTTAATTTTTTATTTATCAACCATATTTTTCCTTAAGTTCACATCGCTCTCCAATGAAACACTAAAGGCACGCTAGAAGATGCCTCGGAGACCTTAAAATCACAAAAAAGAAAAAAAAAACTCATGATTATATCTAGGCGTAATAAAACCAAAAACTATAAACTAATACACCCTTACTGATGTACTTGTGCCTCATTTACTCTAAACTAGCACACACTTTACTAATGCACTTGTGCCATAATTACTTCAAACTGATGTGTTCATGCTACATTTAACCTAAACAATTTTTTATGTCACGCATAATCTCAAATTGGTACACCGTGCTACATTTACGCAAAAAAAGTCCTATATTTACCACACTTTGGGGTAAATATGGTTAGGGTATATCAGTCTGGGGTGTACGAGGCATAGGTGTACGAGGTCGGGATTTTTACGATACAAAAATTAATTTGGGGTAAATGTGACATGGGTGTATAAATTTTGGAATATTGTGACACAAAAATTAGTTTGTAGGTAAATGAGCCACGGGTGTGTACTGGTTTAGGGTTTTTGATGATATTAGGCCTTTTGTTTTTTTTTTTTAACTTACTCTAATCTGTCTCGTTTCGTGGCCAGATAACCTATTCTGGATTTTTATCCAGGTTTATCCCATCCAGAGATGCCGCATAGCTAGAATTCTATTTGCATCTTGCCTCTTATCCGGGATTTAAATACCGCCTAAGGAAATTGAACGAGAGATATTACCAGTTGATAGCAAAGCTTCAAGTCCAATATGACACAATCCTATGTACTCTTAATAGCACTGCAACGCTTGAATTCGTGTGTGATTCGCAACTTCACCAACGTATCATCCATGATTGCTCTGGTTCCTATCGTAAACTAGGGCAATTGTGGAAGTACCGAGTCGGCCTTTCGAAGAAGACGGTAGCTTGTATGATTAACAAATCACGACATTGCGGAGTCATTAAATTCAATCAAGATTACATGAATAACAGCATACAACTTAGTATTCAAGCGCAAGAGTAGAATCAATTATAAGCTAGGATTAGTGTAAACAGTTATCTTTTTTAGCATTAATTTAATTTAATAATCAGTAAGTTGGTTTGGGGAAGATGTTTCTCGATTTGACCAAGGAAGGAAGACCAAGAACGGTATTAAGTGTTGGTGAGAAGTGTCGCGTAACACCTGTTAAGGATTTATTTGTTTGATATAATTCAATTTTCAAACTATTAATCGTGAATATACACGACGACAATTGGTGCATTACAAAGTCATAAAATTTTGTTTATTGATTGTTTAATGTGAGATTTTGTAAGACCACAACCAACTGTTCTAAAAGTTTAAGCTGTTAGATGAATATATAATTTAATATTTAATTATTCTAGCACTCCCTATACGCTTATTTAAACTCAGAAACTTTTGCTTTGATACCGTATGAGATTTCATAGAATCACTGCTAACTATTCTAAAAGATTAAACTGTTAGATAAATGTGTGGTTTAATATTTAATTACTCTAACACTTAACAAGTTCCTTTAGGGAATTTATTAAGAAAATCCATGAGATTATTTGCGCATGTGATTTCTCAAGCACGAGAGAGACAGAATGCAATACTCTTTATTTTGATTAATCTTCCAAGGACCAAAACCATCAACAACACGACCCACGCAATGTTCCAAGTATTCTGTGGCAACCTTCACACGACAAAGAATTGTAACCCTGGGAGACACTTCAAAGCAATCCTAGATAATTAAAACTTTTTCCTTGATTAAACAAAATCGTCCCAAGTCACGGATTGACTCATTAATCTCTCGAGCTAGGAAAGACACAGGGCACAAACTTTGATGAATGATCTAACTATGAAATTTGAATCGTTCACGTTTGGTCGTGCTTCGGATGTGATTTTTTTTTTCACCTTGATTCGAATTGCGGGGCCGACGAAACACGAAAGTAATTGTCTCGTGAACTTGACTCGTAGCACGCCACGTGCATACTGGAGGGATTAAATTGAATTCATCTGAAATCAAATTGGCAATTAGATGAGTGGCCAAAGAAGAAAACTGTCCAATCAATGAATCCCTTTAGTTTTCCCACGAACTCAATTTGACTATGCCGCGAACGATTCATTTGCGCAACTTGTTCCTCTCTTTAGAAATCAGCGTGCCCATTGAAACCAATCGAGAACATTCGACTTTTGTACTTCTCACCAACGTCTAACAAAATTCCCAATAGTGAAGGACAACGACTTGTCACAAATTCAAATTGGACCACGACTTGATCAATTTACTTGACACAATCACCTTCCTATCCCCTTATTAGGCGATGACATTTCTTTTAGAGATCCAGTCAAGGTCAGTTCTATCGAATGGGTGAAAGAGAGGGCCGCACATTCTAGTCTTGACTGAAGGGATGTATCGAGAACCGAAACAGAACGATCACACAGAAAATAGAGAAAATAGACGATGCACAAATTTACCCAGGTTCATCCTTGAATAGGGCTATGTCCTACAAAGAGATTTCACTATATTTTCGGTTTACAGCCACTTAACTCGTTACAATGATCAGAAAAACGAGCAATATATATATATAACCCAAACGGGCCAAAAACCTAAATCTATATGAAATCTCTTAATTTCGCACCATACGGGCCAGCCCAAACCCATTGAGGTTTCGGGGGCGCTGCTCTCGAGCCCCCGCTCGCTCACCAGCGAGCGGGACAGCCGTCCGCTAACTAGGCAATGGAACTCTCGTCAGGGGGCGCTGCCCCCGAACCCCTGCTCGCTGACCGGGCAGTGGGGCACCTGTGTTAGGGGCGCTGCCACCGAACTCCCGCATTCCGCACGCATGGGTCACATGTCGTCAGACAACACTTCAGTTTCCCTAAGCTCACGTGGGCGTATCCGGTGTGAGAAACAAGGATCCCTGAAGTATTCGCCAACTCCAACATTCTCCCAGTTGATGGATACTTCGCGCAAACGAGGGCCTTTCCAATATCATTCTTCTTCAATCCAATCGAAGTAGAGCATCATTCAAGCTTCGCACCTGTGACGGCTTTAGTAAGGAAGTCAGAACTATTTTCTACCGTGTCGACCTTTACAAGCCAAACCTCTTTCTTCTCTATCTTTTCTCGGATGAAATGATATTGCATATCAATGTGCTTTGTGCGTGAGTGAAATGCTGGATTCTTAGCTAAATAAATAGCCCCTTGATTATCACATCTTACCTCTATGGCACCTTGCTCAAAACCGAGCTCCAAGCACAACTGCCGTAACCATACGGTCTCTTTTCCAGCATGAGTAAGAGCCATATACTCAGCCTCCGTAGAAGAAAGCACTACCACACTTTGCCTCCTACTCATCCAACTCAATGCAGCACCAAACAATGTGAAAACATATCCGCTAGTGGACCGTCTACTATCAATATCTCCACCCCAATCAGCATCTACATGGACTACGGTATCAAGCATGTTTCCATTTCCTGTACCTTCAAAACATAAAGAAAAATTCAAAGTTCCACGAAGATATCTGAAAACTCTTTTGATCGCATTCCAGTGTTCTCTACTTGGGTTAGACATGTATCGACTCAAGACTCTTACTGCTTGGGCTATATCTGGACGCGTGCACACCATAACATACATCAAGCTACCCACTGCACTCGCATATGGAACTCAAGATATCTCTTCGGCTTCTTCATCCGTTTTCGGACATTGTTCCGCAGATAGCTTGGTCCCTAAAGGTATAGGGGTACCAACAAGCTTGCAGTCTATCATATTGAATTCCTTCAATATTTCTTTTATGTATTTTTCCTGCCCTAGCCACAGCTTCCGTTTCTCACGGTCCCTCCTAATCTGCATGCCCAAAATAAAATTTGCAGGCCCCAAGTCTTTCATTTTGAACTTTTTGGCCAACAAACTTTTCACGGAATTCACCATCTTCACATTATTCCCGATCAACAACATGTCATCAACATATAGCGTGAGAATAACAAACTGCTTGCCCGTTCTCTTCACATAAACGTAATGGTCAGAATTTGAACGCAAAAAATTAAGCTGGAGCATGTACGTTTCAAATTTCTGGTACCACATTCTTGGTGACTGCTTCAGCCCATATAAAGACTTTTTATATTTGCACACCAAATTCTCTTTTCCTTATACTTCAAAGCCTTCTGGCTGCCTCATGTATATCTCCTCCTCTAAGTCCCCATGAAGGAATACCATCTTTACATCCATATGTTCTACCTCAAGATCATATGCAGCTGCTATAGATAGAATAAACCGTATCGAGGTCAACTTCGCCATAGGAGAGAAAATCTCATCATAATCAACTCCCTCAATCTGAGAGTACCCCTTGGCTATAAGCCTAGCCTTGTACTTCTCTACAATCCCATCCGGTTTCAGCTTTCGCTTGAATACCCATTTACACCCAATTGCCTTTCTATCCTTAGGCAATTTGCACAAGCTCCATGTTTCATTTTTATCAAGCGACTGCATCTCATCTATCATTGCAAGCTCCCACTGATTCGCATCATCCATATATCTTGCCTCTTTTACAGAACTAGGATCATCTCCGGTAATGCTCAAAGCGTGAAACGTGCTCAAAGCACTAAGTGAGTATCGAAGTGGTATCTTTCTTTCCCGCGTCGATCTCCTTAGAGCCGGCATGCTATCTGTATTCGAGTCTTCATCTGAATTTGCATCCTCGACTTCATTAACCGAGTCCCCTTGGTCCGATTTAGAATCAGACTTTACTTGCGTGTCTTGGAGAACTATCTCCACAGTTTCAGTTTTAGGACTTTCTTTAAGCACCACCACTTTCTTGGGCTCATTACCTTTCTGTGTGCCAACTTGGGGTTGTGATTCACGAAAAACAACATTCCTGCTATATACAATGGTATTTGACTTTGGATTCCACAGCTTATAACCCTTGACCCCTTCCTTGTATTCGACAAATATGTTCTTCTTAGACTTATTGTCAAGCTTATCCCGCTTCTCCTTGGGTATATGAACATATGTGTCACACCCGAACACTCGAACATGCGACAGATTCGGCTTCTTCCCAAACACTGCCTCATATGGTGTATGATCTTTCACTGATGAGGTCGGTGACCGGTTCTTCAAATAACTAGCTGTGGCTACAGCTTCTGCCCAAAATTCTAGCCCCAAACCTGCCCAACTCAGCATGTATCTTGCCTTTTCTATGAGTGACCAATTTAATCTTTCAGCTACCCCATTCTGTTGAGGCCTATATAGAGTCGTCTTCTGTCTTGCAATACCATTATCCACACAAAATTGCTCGAACTTATCTGAATAGAATTCACTTTCGTTATCTGTATGAAGGACCTTGATTTTCCTGCCCAATTAGTTTTCAACCAAAACCTTAAATTCTCGAAATTTCTCGAATATATCTGATTTACTTTTAATAAAATAAATCCAACTATATCTCAAAAAATCATCTATGAACGATACATAGTACCTGGATTTTCCAATAGATGGAGTCGGAGTAGGTCCAAAGACATCGTTGTGAATCAGCTCGAGAACCTCAGTTGCTCTCGCACCAGTGTGTTGGAAGCTAACTCGGTTTTGTTTTCCATGGAGACAGTGTTCACAGAACCCGAAATCCATAGAGCAATTTGGAACTCCTTCGACCATCTGACTTGAAGCTAAAGTAGACAGCCCCTTTTCACTGATATGCCCTAAACTCTGATGCCACAACATGGACTTATCATGTCCATCTTCCTTAGCCTCTTCAGAAACAAATCCGCTACCAACAGTCACTGTTTCCCCGAGCAGCTTGTATAATGTCCCATAACGGACTCCTCGTACAATCACAATAGAACCTCGAGTCATCTTGCACGAATCCTTATCACAGCAAAAAAAAACCCCCGAATCAGCCATCGTACCGACTGATAACAAATTTCTAATCATCAAGGGTATGTGCATCACGTCTGGAATAGTCTTCACTATGCCATTACTCATCCTCACCTTCACCCTGCCATGCCCGATAATTTGAACTGCAGTATCATCTCCGAGCATGACATCCCCACTATTATATTGCTCAGATTCACAAAATCAGTGTTTATGAGGCGTCATGTAGTATGAAGCACCAGTATCAATCAACCATATATCCTTTTTACTTGAGGATGATTCAACTTCTTTCTTAAGAACTGGCTTGTTTTTACAGTCCCGCTTCACATGGCTCCACTCTTAACATTTCTAACACTGTACTCTCCTCTCCCTACTCTTCGATTGCCCACGAGATTTGGATCTGGACCCTCTCTGATTCAGATTCTTCTCTGCTGGCCTTCCCCTAGCCGCCAATGCCTCCTTACCGGAATTTCCCGATCCCTTTCTTCGTGTCTCCTCCGATAACAAGGCAGAACACACACTTTCATACGATAATTCCTTATCCCCACCACCAATCACCACAATAAGATTATTCCATGAATTCGACAGTGAACAGAGTAGTGTTATTGCCTTATCATCATCCAGGAACTTAACACCGATTGATACGAGTTCACTAATCAACGTGTTAAAGTTATATAGATGTGTAGAAAACGAGTTGCCCTCATGCATCCGAAGATTATACAGCTTTTTCCTCAAGAACAACTTATTAACCAACGACTTACTTTGATACAGCGACTCTAATTTCTGCCACAAATCTCTGGATGTAGGTTCGCTCATCACATTCGTTAGAATTGAGTCCGCGAGACAAGGCCGAATCAACCCTTTTGCTCTCTGATCAATTCGATTCCAGTCTTCAATCTCCTTCGGATCTGCCGGTTTGGAAGTTGAATCCCCATCTTTCACCACTTCCTTGCCTATCACGACACCGGGTTGCACAGCAACAGGCCTTTTTATTTCGATTACCGACCACAGATCTCGATCACAGAGAAGATCCTCCATCTTCATCTTCCACAGATCAAATCGCGTCCCATCGAATTTTTCTATCTCAATTCGTGATCCTCCTGACATCTCGAATAAACCCTAATTCCTCGAACAACTCTGGCTTTGATACCAATTGAAGGGATGTATCGAGAACCGAAACAGAACGATCACGCAGAAAACAGAGAAAATAGACGATGCACAAATTTACCCAGGTTTACTCTCGAATAGGGCTACGTCCTGCAAAGAGATTTCACTATATTTTCGATTTACAGCCACTCAACTCGTTACAATGATAAGAAAAAACGAACAAAATATATATATGCCCCAAACGGGCCCAAAATCTAAACCTATATGAAATCTCTTAATTTTGCACTATACGGGCCAGTTCAAACCTGTTGAGGTTTCGGGGGCGTTGCCCTCGAGCTCCCGCCCGCTCACCGGCGAGCGGGACAATCGTCCGCTGACTAGGCAGCAGAACTCTCGTCGAGGGGCTCTGCCCTCGAACCCCCGCTCACTGACCTGGCAGCAGGGCACCCGTGTCGAGGGTGTTGCCCTCGAAACCTCGCATTCCGCACGCATGAGTCACATATTGTCGAACAACACTTCAGTTTCCCTAAGCTCACGTGGGCGTACCCGGTGTGAGAAACAAAAGTCCCCGAAGTATTCGCCAACTCCAACATTGACAACGTAATTCACTTGTGATAAGCTCAGATGATCATAATAAAAAAAATTAAAAATAAAAATAATGGGAAATTCGACGTAAATAAAGGTTAAAAAGATGTTAAGGTTAAAACCTATCAAAGTTAACAGGGTGGAATTTGTAAAACTCGTTGTATAAGACTGATCCAGCCTCTTCGTTCGACTTCAAATAGTCGTAAAATTCTTTCTTATTGAGCTATATGTAGCTACAAGTCAAAAGAAGAAATGTCCTCTCTCTCTGAGTATATATATAAATATATCCTAGTTCTCTCCGTGCAAGAACAAGCCATCCAATTGATCATCATGTCCACAAATATCATTCTCCATTCTCTTCTTCTTACCGTCACGTCCTTCTTCTTCTTTCTCCATGGGCCATGTCTGTGGCGAAACCGCTCATCCTTGTCCGATCAATGCCATATACCAGTTTGGAGACTCCTGTGACGCGGGTAACCTCATCTGGCTCATGGGTACCAATGGCTTTGGTTCCGAGGCTGCTCATCTCCCTTATGGTGAGACTCTTGGCAAGCCCACCGGTCGCTTCTCCGATGGCCACCTCATAGTTGACTACTTCGGTACCTGACTAAAACAAACAATACCCTCCTAAGAAAATGAATACTAATCTGTAAAATTATAATACTGATGGTTACCTAGGGTTTAAAATGATCCCTTTTATTTTTGCAGCCATGGCTGTTGGCCTCCCTCTTGTGAATCCCTATTTGGGCAAAAATCTTTCCTTTGAGCATGGAGTCAACTTTGCTGTTGCCGGAAGCACCGTCCTCAACTCTTCATTCTACGCTGCAAGAAACGTCACCGTGCCGGCATCTGATGTTCCCTTACGCCTCCAGTTCAACTGGTTCAGAAACCATCTCAACTCAACTTGCGAGTCACAAACTGGAATGCCGATTTTTCTTGTCTGGTAAGTTTGCATGGTATATGCTCTATTATTGGATTATTGCACGACTGGTATTGTTGTGATTGGCATCGTGTTTTTGACATGCGATGTTGCAATTCATTTTTATCAGAGTGTCGGGAGAAGTTGAAGAGATCTCTTGTGATTGTTGGGGAGATGGGAAGCAACGATTACCTCTATTCTTTCAACCAAGGGAAATCTATTCAAGAAGTCATGACTTATGTGCCTACCGTGGTTGAAGAAACCATAAACGTCACAAGGGTAAAATTTATTTCGAAACACCATGTTTTTTATTTCCTTAATGGTAAAGACCCATTTTTAAATAGATAAATTCTGAACTCGTGAAATATTTTGTTAAGCTTAAGAACACCATGTTCTATTTTTGTAAATCAAGAAATATTTGGTAAGTCCGGGTGCTAATCACATGAACTGGGTATCCTCTTTGTCTACGTCAGTGCCGGTGACCCGTTGATGGTCGGCCGACGTCCACGTCAGCAAAATCCGGCCAAAAGGACTGAATTGGCACTATATCAAAAGGTTTAGGACTCAATTGACACAAAAAATAAGTTTAGGAATAAATTAGCACCACCTCCAAAGATTTAGGACTTATTCAGCACTTTTCCCTGTCAACCTCCAATGTTACCAAGGATGAGATGATTGCTCTGCATTGTAGGATTCGACCTGGAATTGGCTCTGAAGGCTTGTTGCAGAACTGGTGGGTCATACAACTACAACTCCTCCCCAATGTGTGGATCAATGGGTGTTGCGACGCGCCCCAACCCAAATGTATTCATAAGCTGGGATGGTCTACATCTGATGCAGGAGGCGCATCGCCGTATCACAGAGTACAACAACATCAACAAAATCTTCCCAGAACTGTCTTGTGCCACATAGAGTCAAAGGCAAGAAGCTCCTCTATACATGGTTAACTATCGATCTCAAATATAGTTGGAATCACTTTTCCTTGTACTAAGAATAAAATAAGATCTACTCGAATAAGGAGGAGCTGGTGGAATTATAAGTTCACTACAAACTACTTTTGCTAGTACAAATGTCAAGATGGCGTCTTCCTTCCTGGAGACTTCTAAATTTAATATCTAGCGGTGAAATAACAGATTTAGGATTTTTTGAATAATTATCACGGTAAACTGCTATTAACGGTACATAAGAATATATTGGATTGCACGTGAAGTTTTTGTTTAGGGTTAAATTGGTCAAATTAAAAAGTTTAAAAAGTTGAGTGTGTACACAAATGGAGAAGGCTGGGCTATTTATAGCCTTCATCCACCGAGTCTCTCAGCAAATTGTCTCTGACACAAGTATAGATTTTTGCTTCTATTTTACATGTTGGACAATCTACAAGTGCAAACCACTAATTCTAGCTACCACTAAGTTAAGCTGCATACCACAAGATCTAACTACCTCTGAATGTCTTTTTCTGCAACTAATTATACTTTTGATGTAGAATGTTCAAGAAAGGACAATAATCTAGAAAAATCTAGGCTAATGAAGACAATTCTGGAAAAAGGGAAGAGAGAAAGAGAGGCAATGTTTCTCAATACTCCCCCTCACCGACTACTCTCTCTTAATGTAGACCTTGCAACTATGCCAATGCCGCTTTTGAACTCTTCAACTGTCTTCTTCCATTCCGCACCCTATGAAGTTTCCTCATATGTAGATTGGCTCAATACTCTATCTTCAGTTGCTTATGTGGCTGCAACTTTCCACCAGGCTTTATGAAGCTTGGATTTTGCAATGCCTCTTTTTCCTTTGTTTCGTCTCCATACTCGTGGTCAAGCCTCTCATTTGTGATTTTCATTTCATGCTTCAATTGATTTAACTCTATCTACAGTCATTTGATGTCAAAAGTTTGGTCCTTCTTCTTATTTGACTTCTTCTCCTCAGTAGTAATTCTCTTCCATTTCACACCCATAATGTTTGTGATATTTTTTTTATGGACCGTCCATGTTGGGCTAACCCGGCCCATGATCCATCATGCGGGCCCATCTTCCTTGGCAGTTCAAAAAGAAGATATGATAGAAGTTATCTTTAAGAACATGAGTGATTTTTGGAAGAAGACAGATTCGGTTTCTACTATTTGAGATTATGTCTCTAGAGAACGACGATCTGCAAAAACTCCCAAAAAGTGAAATGCTCTCTCAAGACTACAAATTGGTAGACATTTAATCTGTGGCAAAGAGGTATGTTCGTTTATGTGATATGCCTCGCACGATTGGTGATTCAAATACAGAATGGGCATATTTTTCCGTATTTTGTAAATTGTTTTAGGAATGTGTTTCCTTCATTGGTATCAGAACCTGTATTACTTGTTTCTAGATCATGTCATGAATTTATGTCTGCCATGAATGTGTTTGGATTTGTAGTATACATGCTTAGAATGAATTGGATTCGTGACCATGGACGTATGCGAGTTCGAACACACTGTTCATGTTCTCTTTTCGAAATTTTTATTCGGTGAAAGTGAAATGTAAATGCATAGTTGGATAGTACTCGTCGAGACGAGAAAATGAGTGGTCGCCGATCACAAGGCGACTCCTGGAGTGGCGGAGGTGGCTTGCACTCGCCGGGAATGATGTCCGTGCATGAGGGCCACGGGCAAAGACGTCGACCACAACTGTTGGCGCATGCAACGAACACGCCAATGTAGAAGTTACGGGTGCGTGAAGGTCACGCGCTCATGGTTCCCAAATCATGCGGTAACAATGACGTTAACAGACGTCAGCGACTCCACATCGCGCTGACGTCAGCTGACCCGGCCCGCAAACCGGTCAGTCCAGTCACACCGTTGACTCGATTGACCCGACCCGTTGACCTTAAAAAAATAAAAATAAAAATAGAAGGGGGGCAGAATATGTTTCTTGCGATGTTGTACCGTGGATTAAAAGTAATTCTTTTATTTTTTTGCGTTTTATTGCAGGAACGATGGTGCAAAGGTATCGAACCCTTATTATTGCTAGAACGGATGAACAAAAAGCAGACTTGGCGAGGCTGAGAAGAGAGCTAGTTGGCTGTTTTTGGGATGGCAATACTGATATGATGACTGTCACGACCTAATCTTCGAGGGCTGCCTCAGGGAAGTAGGTTTAGAGGTACTTTATTGGACTCTTTCTAAGTCCATACCTTGTGTGACATTGATCGTTTAAATCTCTTTGTTCGATAAGAGTCGTCACTAATCACAATTAAAGGTCGGCTAGAAACCTTAATTGAGATGCAAGAGTGTTCTCTCGAAAACATATACAATCAGAGATTCTTAAGGATCGGAGACTTGATTACACTAGTTTTTCAACTAGTACCCTTTCGGTAACTAAACTTGACTATTTGTTAACCAAAATGTCACGGCAATCTTTGACTAATTGAGAATTTGAAATTTCATTCTAACCATTCTAAAAAACGAAAACAACAATAAATGAATTTAAAGTACACAATCAAATGAAATCAAAATTAAAGTGCACAAATAACGAACTAGCATCATCTCTAAAAAAACAATAAAAAATCCTTAAGGTAAAGCCCTAAAGGCTTATTCAATTTTTAGATCAAATTTTATTCAAACCTAGAGTGTTTATTAAAAACCCTAAGTCAAGAGAATTCTACATTTTTTTTAGCTTTTCTCACATTTTTTAATATTTTTTCCTGAATTTTTTTATTTTTATTTTTTATTTCGAAAAAAGGAAAAGGACTTTGGACCCGGTCAAGGAACGCGGTCCAACTAGCCGGTCTGATCCAGACTCTAGCGGTCCGGGTCAGACTTGCAATTCGGACCGGTCCTTGGGCCCAGTCTGAATTCGGCTCTCTTCTGATGGGCCATCACAACAAATCAAGCCCAAGTTTCCAACTTCTTTCGTTTAATTCATTTTGGCTCAATTTCGAGTTCAGCCCCTTCACTTGATTTGACCTACGGCCCATTGTACCTTTGCTCCACCCAAATTAGTAAGCGATTTGGTCTCCATTATATTCGATTCTTTTTATTTTTTTTTTCATTTTGTTTATTCCCTTTTTTCCTGGTCTTCTTCCCCAATGTCTTTCTTTCTCACCTTTCTCACTGAAGCTTCGCCGAGGACTCGCCTTTCTCACGCCTTTACTGACCTTCGCAAAAAATCTTCAAAACGACACTTCAATCACGACCAAAATATTCTCCGACGCTAAGCCGCCGCCCACAAATCACCACTGGTCACTAGTTGGCCGATGATTACTACATTGCCGGACAAACTCCGGTGAGAGATTTTCAAACTCAGAAATCGTATATACTAAAACTCTCCTAACTCTAGCGCGCAGAACATACATATACATATCAGAGAATGAGAAACGGACTGACTGGAGTGGCTTCAAACCGCGGGCAACTCCGGCGAGAGGATGAATTTCCGGCGAAGGAGAAGTGAACGCACGGCCAACTCAGGCAACGATGCTCATGCCAGAAAATCAATGAAAAAGAAATAGATTTAGTATTGATTCATCAACCTAAGAACACATCAAGCATAAAAGAACGAGTTCTACGCATTGATTTCACAAAAATCAATTCGGTTATTCTTTTAAGCATTTTGTCGAACATAGGATATGCAACTTCAGAAACGATTTTCCCATTTGATTTTCAAACGATTTTTCAGTTTAAACACAATATACAAAGTTCTGAATCATCAGTATATTCTACAAATCTGCTTCGGTTCACATGATTTTTGACCATAAATTAGTGATTAAATTCGGCACTCTACGCCTTGGTGTAACACAGAAAACAAAGCATTGGAAGTAGAAGGCTTACCTGGTTCGTGGACAATATAAAACCTTCACGGTAGCCTACGAACGGGACCTCAACGGAACTAGGCATCTTCCGGCACGGCGAAGAAACGACGAACAAGAACGGCTCGTATGTCCAAAGCTACGGACAACGGTATCTCGCGTATCTGAAATGGCGATTAAGTGGGATCGTTTTCCGGCGACGGTGAACAGACGACGGAAGAAGGGGAAGAGATTTGCCGGAATTCCTCTACGCAAGTAGAAGAACCGAACGCTCTCTTCTCCAAGAAACCCTTCTTCCCCGACGATTTTTTTTTTCCCGATTCCTTCCCCCCTTCTTTCTTCAGTCGAGCGAGTATATATCTTCCCACGCCTCCACTGTTCATTCCATTCTTTCTGATAACAACTTCTACAGCTCAGCAAGCTCCTAGAACCTTACCTGGATTTGTTTCCATCACATGCTCGTTTCGTCACGGCCACTCTCATGCACGGATGCTCCCTCTGTTCGTCACCATCTTCTGCTGACAAGCGTGGGCAAGCGAAAGCGATCACAGGTGTGGGATTGGGCTGGGAAGAAATGGGCTGAAAGGAAATAAATTGGGCCTAAAGACAAAATAAAGAAAAAGAAAAGAGAAGAGGGGGGCCGAATTCGGCCCGAGCGAGGAAAGAAAGGTAGGCCAAATGCGCAGTGGGCCGAATGCTCATATTAGGCCCAATTGGGCTGGGCAAATCAAGATTTTTTTTACTTATTTATTTATTTAATTTTTTGAAATTGAGGTGTCAACAATGACCCATGTTATTACAGTCAACGGAATGATACAAGAAGTCATTGGTACGAAGGCAAGGTGAGAGAAGATAATAAGTTTAATCATTTATATGACACTCTTCCTGTGCAAGAGCAAAATGTGTTACTTAATGTTTTCAAGAACTCTGAAACACTAAAATATGATAAGATTGTGGAAGCCTTTCTGAGGAGATATATTGGGGTCATGGCAACGAGGACATCAACGTTTGGGATGAATAGGTGCAGAATGAATGCGCTGTAGCGCAAATCCAAGGGAACTGCAAGGGTCTTTTCTTGGTTGGGGAACAGTCCAAAAGGACTTCCTAAAAAAATTTTATGATTCCATCCCGGTTCATAGGAAGAAGATCATAACTTGATATTATTTATTGTTTTAACTTTGGTTATCGTTTATGAATATGTTCACTCTAAGTTTGTTTTTCAGTTGCTTGTAAATACTTGTTGTTTCAAGTTGTCATTTCCTATTCATGTACGTTATGTTCATACTTTGTGACATAATTTGATTATGAATCTTTGAGTTAGATTTGCACGATGTTAATGGGATATTTTTGTTGTGAATGATTTATGGTACTATTCTATTTTAATAACTGTCTTATTAGTATCATGTGGTTAAGTGGGAGTTCTAAAAGTTTTAGTAACTTTATTGAACATAATTTTACCTTAATGATTACATTAACGATAATTTCAAATTAGGATTTTAGATAATGATTAGGAACATAGTGAACTTTCGAATATGAAACCTATATGAAATTACTCATTAATATAATCGGTTTGTGTGAAATTGATACATAAATGAGAGGCATTAATAATTCGTGTGTATATGTCTGAAATGTTCACATATCATGGTTTCAGCAACAAAGAACGTAGTTGCTGAACTGAACAAAGAAGAAAAGTTAAATGGAGATAACTATGAAATCTGAAATATGAAATAGTTAAACGGAGATAACTATGAAATCTGGAATATGAAAATCTAGTATGTGCCACTACAAAAAACTGGATTTTTGCCATGAAAATTTGCGACGAAAAAATTTTCGTTGCAAATTTGCGACAAATTTTCCAACGAAAAGTAAAATTCGTCGGAAATTAGCGATGAGAAATTTTTCGTCGCAAAATTCGTTAGAAATTTTCAATGAAAAATTTTTCATTGCAAAATTCGTTGGAAATTTCCAACGAAAAATTTGTGACGAATTCAAAAAAACCCGGTATTGTTCGACATTTTTTAAATTCATGGGAAAATTCGTTGGAAATTTCCTACGAATTTTCCCAAGAATTTCAATTTTCCAGACAATTATTTAGTGTTTACAATTTTCATTGCAAAATTCGTTAGAAATTTCCAACGAAAAATTTTTCGTCGCAAAAAAATTCGTTGGAAATTTTCAACGAATTTTCCCACGAATTTCAATTTTTCAGGCAATTATTTTAGTTTGTACAATTTTCGTTGCAAAATTCGTTGAAAATTTCCAACGAATTTTCCGACAAATTCAAAAAAACTCGGTATTGTTTGGCATTTTTTAAATTCGTGGAAAAATTCGTTAAAAATTTTCAATGAATTTTCCCACGAATTTCAATTTTCCAGGCAATTATTTTAATGTGTACAATTTTCGTTGTAAAATTCATTGGAAATTTTTTCATCGCCCCAACGAAAAATTTGTCTCCTCCTCTCCTTCTCCTCTTCTTCTTCTTCCCTTTTATCAACATCTCTCCCTCTCTCTCTCTCTCTCTCTCTCCAAGACACAGTCGGCAAAGAACCATCGCTAGAGAGAGAAAGTCTTGCCGCCGCCGCCGTCCTCGGAATCGCAGCCATGGCCAAGATGATTGTGGCCTCCTCCTCCTCCTGCAAGACACACATCCCACCTACCCTCTCCGCCTCGAAGCCCAAGTAGCAACCCCAAGTCACCCTCTCCGTCCCCAAGTTCAGGCTCCCGAAGCCCTTCGCCTCCCTCTCTGTGAAATCCCTGTCCTTCCTCGCCGCCGCCGCGTCCTCCGCCCTCCTAGCCCGCCGCTGCCAGCGGAGATCAAGAAGGCGACGCTATTCGACTTCAACCTGACGCTGCCCGTCATCATGGGCGAGTTCCTGCTGCTAATGTTCGCGCTGGACAAGATCTACTTCTCCTCGCTGGGGCGCTTCATGGATGAGCGGGACGTATCGATCAGGGAGAAGCTGAGCAACGTGAAGGACCCATCGGCAGAGGTGAAGCAGCTGGAGGAGCAGGCGGCGGCGGCGATGCGGGTGGCGCGGGCGAAGATATCGGCAGTGAGCTCGCCATGGCCGATGAGCTCGAGGTCGCCCAGAACTCGGCCAGATCTGGGCGAGCTCGAGCTCACCGACGACGAGGCTGGCCCTCGCCGGCCATGGCGAGGGTCGAGGTCGCCTAGAACTTGCCCAAATCTGGGCGAGCTCGAGCTCGCCAGCCATGACGACCTTGGTCCTCGTCGGCCATGGCGAGGGCTAAGCTCGTCGGCGGCGAGGCTGGCCCTCGCCCGCACAATTTTCGTCACGATGAATTTTGCAACAAATAATTACCAACTAATTTAATTTGCCACGATTTGTCGACCAAAAAAAAAATTTTGTAGTTTTTCCAACGAAAATTGAAATTTTTCGTTGGAAAATTTGCGACGACGAATTACCAACGAATTTTTTTCGTTGGAAAATTCGTTGGAAATTCATTTTTCAATGAATTTTTTCAAATTTTTCATTGGAAATTTTGTCGGAAAAAAGATGTTTTTTTGTAGTGTGTTGGAAGAGCAAGAGGCATTGGAAACTCTTAACCTTGTTGTGGAAGAGTCTGAAGATGGGAATACTGTACAAGATAGAAGGGACAAAGATGCATTTGCTACTTGAAAAAAGAAGAACTCTATTGCTCGCATTACATCGCTGAGTAGTATGGAAAATGACATTATACGAGAGTTCAGGGTTTCGACAATGTCAAAGATATGTGGATAGCATTGGTAGCTAGGTTTGGTAAGACTTCTGTGACTAAACTGAGACAACTCACAATTCAGTTTGATTCATATAAGAAGCCACATGGTCAGATCGTGAAACAACATATGAGGCGTATGTCAAACATGATTAGTGAGCTTAAGGATGTTGGCTATTTTTTGATCGATGAGCAGCAAGTACAAGCAGTTATCCGTTCTTGCCTCAGCTGGGAGCATATGAAAGTCCACCTGACCCACAATGAGAATATAAAGACTTTTGAGGATGTAATGCGCCATCTTGAACTGGGAGAGGACCGCCTCTTGGAGGTTAAAATAGAATCTGACATCTATTTTGCTAATCTTAGCTCACTTGGGGCTTTGGGCTCCAAGCGCAAATGCCTAGGAGGGTTCAAGAGGTGGAAGGGCAAGGGAGCAACTACTTCAGGAAAGAAACCAAGAATCAACTAACATGAGAAAGGAAAACGTCATCTCAAGAAAAACATTTCAAAGGTGAAGTGTTTCAACTATGTCAAGAAAGGTCATTTCGTTCGTGCTTGTGGCGAGACAAAGAAGTTAGAAATCCTTAGTACACTCAAGAGTGTTACTTATGTATCTAGTTTTATTTTTCTAACTGAATATTATCTTTTGTGGACTGTAGACTCAGGTGTCACAGACCATATAACAAAGAACAGAGATTCATTTGTGGAGTTCCGACGAATTCCACATTGAGTGAGATGGATTTATGTGGAGGACAACTCTAGAGCATAAGTCTAAGGGATTGACACCTGCCAATTAAAGATGCATGGTGGTCGCACCTTGTTCCTATATGACTTGTTGTATGCTCCAGAAATTCATCGGAATCTTGTTTCTGTGTTGGTGTTAGTTAAACTTGGTTTTTGCTTGAATTTCTATAACAGTGGTGTTGACTTGTTTTTAAGTACGATTTATTATGGTTCAGCACATTTTTTAGATGGTTTTATTGTATTGGATGTTGAATACAGTAATGTGAATGTTTGTTATTCCCTATTTGAATCTTCTGAATCTTATGATAATGATGTGAATGTATGGTATGCTAAACTTGGTCATATTGGTCAACAAAGAATGAATAGATTTGCCAAAGAGGGCTTATTGGGTAATATTAAAAAAGTCGATTTGCTTGTTTATAAGCATTGCTCAGTGGGAAAAACAACAAGAAAATCATTTGGAAAAAGGAATAAGAGCTGAGTTTCCTTTACAATTAATCCACATAGACATTTGTGGTCCAATGAATATAAGAGCAAGGCATGGGGCTGTTTACATTATCACTTTCATAAATGATTATACTTGATTTGGACATGTCAATATGATTTTTCATAAGTTTGAAGCATTGAGTTACTTTAAGAAATTTATGACCTTAGTGGAAAATCAGTTAGACAAGAATATAAAAGCATTAGGATCCGATCGAGGTCGAGAATATTTATCTGATGAGTTCATAAATTTATATGATGAAAAAAGAATAGAAAGATAATTGTCTGTTCCATACACTCTTTAACGAAATGGTGTAGCGGAGAGGAGAAACAGAACCCTAATGATAATGGTTAGGTTTATGATGGCACAAGCTAATCTATCTATTACCTTTTGGGGTGATGCTTTGTTAATTGCTGCCTATATACATAACCGTGTGCTTTCCAAATCAGTTACTTCTACTCCACATAAATTATAGACAGGTACAAAACCCGATTTGAGTTTTCTTAAACTTTGGGGTTGTGCTACCTATACCCACAAGGCCTCTCACAAGTGTATAAAATTGGGTCTAAGAGGAAAAAGTAATATTTTCATAAGATACTTAGAGCACTCGAAGGGATATGTGTTCATAGGCGAACAAGAAAGTGGAATTGTAACTGAATTTGAATAACGATTAGAAAATGAAACCTTGGATCATGATTAGAAAATGAAAGGGATATGTGTTCATAACCCGATTAGAAAATGAATTTTCTAAGAAGGGCAAAATAGGAGAGAACTACTCTCTATTTGAAACCTTGGATCATGATAATGACCCAAATAGGAGCAATGTGAGAAGTGAGGGATTAGTGCCGAACCAGTTTCAAATGCAAGCATTTGATCGGACGATACCGCCATTATCTAATCCGAGTGAGAGCTTAATGGAGCATAATGTACCAAGAGTACAATCTCTTATACGACGAGCAAGTCACAAAAACATTCTCCGTCGATGTTTGACATTGAAGGGGAAGCTTTTATAGTAGCTCCACAAGATGAAAATGAGCCAAGAAATGTAAATGAGGCTCTAATATGCCCTGATAAGGAAAAGTGGATACGTGCAATGAAAGAGGAAATGGAGTCAATGGAATCAAACCAAGTTTGAAAATTGGTTGATCTTCCAAAAGAACGCAAAGCCATTGGGAATAAATGAGTTCTCAAAATAAAGCGTAAAGCTGATGGCTCAATTGAAAGATATAAAGCTCAACTTGTAGCAAAATGGTATAATCAATAGGAATGAATTGACTTTGAAAAAACTTTTTCTCCTGTGTTAAGGTTTACCTCGATTCGCCTTATTTTGGCAGTAGTGGTTAGTATGGATCTTGAATTATATCAAATGGATGTAAAGACTATGTTTCTCAATAGAGAATTAGATAAAGAGATTTATATTGAACAACCTGTTGGTTTCATTACAAAAGGCCAAGAGCAAAAGGTGTGTCGACTTTTGAGATCGATATATAGCCTTAAGTAGTCTTCGAGATAGTGGTATATATGTTTCCATAATGCCATAGTGGCATATGATTTTGTGATAATCGATGAGGATCGCTATGTATATAACAAAAGATCCAAAGGTAAGTTTGTGATCTTATCTTTATATGTAGATGATATACTAATTGCTAGAAGCAATTGGAGTTAGTAAATACAATTAAGAATTGGTTATCTTCCAATTTTGAGATGAAAGATATAGGTGAAATTGCGTATATTCTTAGAGTTAAGATTTCAAGAGATTGTTCAAAGAAGTTGTTGTCACTTTCGCGAGAGACGTATATAAACAAAGTCCTTGAACGATTTAGCATGCATGATTGTAAACCCATAGATACTCCTATTGTGAAAGGTGAAGGACTAAGCCTTAGAATGTGTCCTAAAACTCCATAAGAACGGGAACAAATGAGACGTGTTTCTTATACTAGTGCTGTTGGGAGTTTAATGTACGCTATGATGAGACGTGAACAAATGAGACGTGTTTCTTATACTAGTGCTGTTGGGAGTTTAATGTACGCTATGATGTGTACAAGACCTGATATATGTTTTGCGGTTGAAATAGTTAGTAGATGTCAATCCAATCCAGGTCAAGCACATTAACGCGCCATTAAAATGATCATGAGGTATCTGAAGTCTACTGCTGATTATTTACTAAGTTATCTAGGAAATAATCAGCATTTTGAAGGCTATACTAACGCTGACTGGGCAGGAGATTTGGATAAGAGGAAATCTATCTCTGGGCAAGTATTCTTATTGAACAATGGTGCCATATCTTGAAGTAATAAGTAACAACAGTTTATAGCACTATCAACAATAGAAGCCGAATTTGTGGCACTCTTAGCTACAGTACAGGAGAGTGTTTGGCTAAGGAGATTTTTGGATCATTTAGGTATTACTGGAAATGCTACAACATCATTATTGGTACATTGTGATAGCCAAGCAGCAATAGCTTACACCAAGGATCCCAAGTTCCATTGCAAAACCAAACACATAGACATCAGATACAACTATGTTAAAGATATGATGTTACAAAAAGAAGTGAACGTACAGTACATAACTACGCAAAGAATGATAGCAAATCCATTGACGAAGCTGATTCCTAGAGATGTTTTCTATAGTCATGTAAAATCTATAGGACTGCATAGAGTCTGATGTACTGAATATTGTATTTTTCCCCAAATGTTCACTGTTAATGAAGTTTGATATTATTATTAATGCCTATGAGATAAATTGATATTTATGCATCTTAATGCCTAGTGCATTATATTAAAAGGTATGTCAGACAAATGAGAGATTAGCCTACTTACACGGGTAATCGCCTCTATTTACTGTGTGATGAATAGAAATGAGACAATTTTAAACTTATTATCTAGGTAATAATTGAGAGCTTAAACTTAAAATATTGATGTCGCCTTAACATAGAGTTAAGATGAGGACATAATCTATATTATTTCCGAAAGTGAAATAACCTACATATTTCACTCTATCTATTTATAATGCCAGATGTGAGTTCAAGAGAGTAGATTTGTGAACTCAAGCTAGACATTGGGAGTGTTTGAACTATCATTTGTACAGTATTAAGTGCAAATACATACGCACCATGGGGAAGGAAAGAATACCGTAATACATATTTCATATTACGTATGCATGAGATAATCAATAAGTGTTGGCAAAAATTTTGATCTTAACTTTTAAGCCGTGTGAGACTCTTGAGGAAAAGAGTTCTTCATTTAGTGCCCTTACGACTTTAACTTATTCTTAAAGTTTATATTCAGTATTTGCTATCTTAGAGTGTTGCCAATAGTTAAGAATGATTCAATCTAATGGGGCATTTTTAGAAAAGCGAGTTGGACCGGAATCGAGAAGTTTAAGGAAAGAGGAAGATTGATTTACTATTGATGTCACATTCTGGTTTTGTGTTCACATGTCAACTAATTATGATTGTTTGTCAATCATAGTTGTAAATACTATATATGATAATTAAAGAGATCAAGAGAAATATAAATGTGATTGATTGATCTAGGGTACTGCATACTAATCTACTCAAAGGAAATATGTTCAACATGAGCTGCTATATATTCCTAACAGATGTTTGGTGACGAACTCTCAGAGTATGCTGGTCACACGGATTATTTATCAGTATGAAGTTTGCAAAGAAGAGAGAGTTATGTTTAGTCCATCATGGGCGAGTGGAAGATGATATTTTTTTTATGGGCCGCCCATTTTGGACTAACCCGGCCCATGATCCATCATGCAGGCCAATCTTCCTTGCCGGTTCAAAAAGAAGATATAATAGAAGTTATCTTTAAGAACGTGGATGATCTTCTGAAAGAAGACAAAATTAATTCTTTACTTTTTGAGATTACGTCTCTAGAGAACGATGCTTTGCAAAAACTCCCAAAAAGTGGAACGCTCTCTCAAGGCTACAAATCAGTAGACATTTAATATGGCAAAGAGGTATGTTCGTTTATGTGATATATCTCGCACGATCGGTGATTCAAATATAGAATGGACACGTTTTTTGGCATTTTGTGAATTGTTTTAGAAATGTGTTTCCTTTAGTTTGAAATCTTTTTGAAATCTACTTCCGGATTCTTCTTAATATTCTAGTGACCCTTATATCACAGTTGCTTTTTCTCCAGGCAATATTTCTTTTTCTCCTTGTGTTTCTTGTCTCTCATGTACTAGAATTCCTTGATCTTCCGCAAATTCTTGAGCTCACGTTGAGGCTTCTTATGCTCTCTTTCTTTTGCCTAGAGCTCTTTGTCCTTCTATTTTAGCATTTCATCCCTCTTCTTCAACATCTTCGCCATCTTCACGTTCTTGATTCTCAGCTTCTTCATCATCTCTAGCATCTCTTGCAGTTCCTTCTCACAATTGCTTGTTAGCGTGGCTGCTTGCTTCTTCGAGTTCTCCCTCAAGGTGCTCTTCTTTGGGGACATGACAAGGGCCGTCAAATCATCTGACTCACTGATACCGGTGGTTGCTAGGTCTTCTCGTTCCTTAATTGCAATAGGAGCTTGGAAGTCCCATCCTTCTTCGCTTGCAATCACCTTGTTGCTAAAGTTGCATTATTTCCTTCCTCTCACCTGAACCAACAAACTCTAGCAATGTGTCCTACCTTGCAGCAGATGTAGTAGCATCATATGCTACACCTTTTGTCGCTCTCATCTTCACCATTATCCTTGTTGCAATCTCGACAAGCTCCCCCTGGGTGAGCGCTTCTCCATTCTTGTCGCCACTTCTAGTTTCCACAACTTGTCCTTTGTTTGCCTTCTTCAGTGCTAGCACCAGTTCTCATCTAGCTCTTGAACCCTCTTTTATTACTAAATAATGCAGTTTCATTATCCTTAACCAAGACCTTAGACATATGTTTGTCTAAAGCCTCTTGATTGGCCAATAATATTCTCTAACTCGACCAAAGTTGGTTCTTTCGCCATCCACAGGTGGCTATTACAATGCCGTTATACTCTTGCCATAACCCGTGAATGTTAATTCTTTTCAATCTTGTCTCAGAGAAGCCATTTTAAGGATCTAGCTTTGTAATTTCTTCACACAAAGATTTAACTTAAGAAAAATATTGACTTACTGTCATATTTTGTTGCAAGATTGAGAGGAGCTCATTTTCTGTCCTTTTGTAGCTTGGCATCGTTTTTCCTTGCGAAAAATGCTGCCAAGTTATAACATGCCTCCTTCAAGGTTTTTGCTCTCGTTGGGTTTATGGTCCTCGACTGCCTTACTCTGATATTACTAGTTGAGAATTTACAATTAACACTCTCTTAATATTGTAAGAACACTCAACACCACTCGCATACTACTCAATGCTTCTCTTTATATATTTCTGTTTTTGGACGTTTACACAAATATAGAAGTCTATGCTATTTATAGCCTTCATCCATTGACTCTCTAAGCAAATTATTTCCAAAACAAGTAGAGAATTTTGCTTCAATTTTACGCGTTGGGTGTCGCGACCTCACCTCCTGCGGTGCAACACCTAGGGGTTCGGCTAATAGATTATTAAGTCTAAGCTTAACTCTGGTCCTCTCAAGCCCTACCAATTCGAATTTAAGGTTTAAGTTCTTAATATGCAAATCATTTCAATCAGGAGTCGACACTAATCTATTTTTTGGTGGGTCGATTAGAAATCCAAGTAAAGTATTGGGAGAATTACTTTACTCATATGAATAAGAGATTGTGGACTCAGAGACTTGGTTACACTAGATTACTATAATGCCCTTTTGAGTACCTTTTCTCTTTTATTTCAAAACAATATTTGCAGGCAGCTTGGATTGATTTTAAACCTAACCACCAACATACGAGGTGATCATACAGGTGTGCAACCAATTATAAAACACTCAATAATACAAAGCAATAATAAATTACAAGATAGAGACTTACTTCAAAGCAACGAAAGCATATGCAATGTTAGTTACAAAATTACATTGACAATCCTAATATGATTTCTAATTAACACGCAATTTCACTCAAATCTTTTTTAGAGTTTTCTCTTATTTAGTGAAAATTAAACTATATGCAATGCATGCTACTAGTCTAACATGACATGCAACATACGATTTACCTAAATATCCTAATTCTAACAACAATTAATGCACTATCTCTAATATGGCATGCAAATAAACCTAGACGTGAGATTTCTAATGACGAGAATTAATTAATATGCGACTACTCTAATATGACATGCATGTGGTATTTTTTTTATATTTTTTGGTTTAAATTCGGAATGAATAATTAACCTAATTTAAACATGTAATAATAATATCTAAGAAAAGAATCTAATCTATTCTAAGAAAATAACGAAATTTATCCTAAACATGCAATTTTCTAATCATTATGTATTTTTTTTATGGAAAGACAATTAATTCAATTCAAACAAAAGAAGGAAAGAAATAGCAATGAAATGAACACGAGACCTAATCACAAGAAATATTATCCATATCCATTTAAATTTAGAAACAATAGATTGTTGAATCATATCTAGAGCATGCGGATCGGATTGGCCAATCTTCCACACAATCGCGAATCATATCTTGGGTGGGAGATTGGATTGACGATTTTTCGTATGATCGCGAGTCATATTTTGGGCATGAAATCAGACTGCCGATCATATGTATGTTGTGAAATTAGCAAATAATTCCTAATCACAGGTTTCAAAAATATTTTTGGATATGAACATATCGACATGACATAATTAAGATCACAATAAACTCATATTAGGCAACTTAATACATTGAAATTGAATCGAATAACATATTACCTAATTTGAAATATTGCACAGACTATATTTCCAAATTTGAACGATGGATGGCTCGAGCTCAGTGAGAGGCGGTAGTGGGTCATGACAGTGGATGCTCATGGTGGCTTCTCAGTGGTCGTTCGAGGCATAAGATGACTGACCGTGATGTTGTATCAGCTAAGGATTCTCGGTTCGCGGCTACCAATGGACTCAGTGGGGCTCGTGACTTGAAGCGGTGGAGCTCGTGATTTGAGTATGTGGGCGTCGGGACAACATTATTGTCAAATCTAGGCAAACATCAGAGAGAAAATCAATCCATAGCTTGGACTTATGACTTTGACCAAAAATCAGCCTCTTCTTCTCGCCCACAGCAAAGTTGGGGCAAAAGAACACTACAAGTACCATAAGTTATGTGCGGCGCTCACTTTAGTGCTATAAGTTTTTTTTGGATCACTTTAATGCTAAAATTTTGAAAAACGATCACTTAAGTGCTAAAATTTTTGAAAAACGATGACTTAAGTGTTAACTCCGATATCGTATATAATTTTTAGCTGGAAATTCGACGTGGCATTTTTTTTATTAATTTCTGCAGCTGATGTGGCTCGCCGGAGATTGGTCTTTAAGTGATCGTTTTTCAAAAATTTTAGCACTTTAATGACCATTTTTCAAAAATTTTAGTACTTAAGTAATCGTTTTTCAAAAATTTTAGCACTAAAATAATCCAAAAAAAAACTTTTGGCATTTAAGTGATCGTTTTTCCTCTGATTTGACACTTAAGTGAATCGGCAAAAATTTTTGGCACTAAAGTGAGCGCCGTACACAACTTATAGCACTTATAGTGTCATTTTATGGCAAAGTTGGTTTTTACAAGATAGGACACGCCAAGGAACCTGCAAAATAGAGTAATTCAAGCCCGACAAGGACAACGACCGGTGATCTTTTGTTGCTGTGAGCGACTGAATTCAACGGGGCCGATGCCAAAGCTGCTTGGCTTGTCGAGAACCGAAAATGTTTGTGGGGAGTGCAAATCGCCACAACAACAACAACGGAAGGAGATTGGCCCAGTGAACAGCAACAAAACTTGCAGGACTTCCAACGTGGTGGACAATGAGCAAAACCTGGTGGCTGACGTACGACAGTGATCTGGAGCCGCGGTGATGAAGCTTGGACTTGCTTGGGTCGAGCTCACCGCTGGTGAGGAGCCAAGCTACGGACGTGGAGTTTGTACCGAGCCTCACGACCGAAAGCGAGACTTAAGCAAGTCACGCGTGGACGCCATCTCTCTCGTTCTGAATACGTGTAGTGCTACTCTCATCTCTCTATCTCTGACCCTCTCTTCTCTCCATTGTGTCTCTTTATATTGTGGCCGTGTGATTCAATTGTGTGGCCTCCTCTCCGCTCTCTCTGTATTCTCTCCTCTCTCTTTTTCTCTGTGAATCCTCTTTATAGGCAGGGACGACTTAGGCCTTCAAAATAAGGGAGTCAATATTCTTTCCTCTTAAAAATATATTAAAATTTTGTTCTTTTCCATTCTTCTTCCACCTATGGACGCGTGAAGCTCACCTTGACAGTATACTCTTTCTTGTTTTGAGAAAGATATATTGCTCAAATAATATATGCCCTCACGTGAATATTTCTTTCCCAGTTGCTCTTCTTTTTTTATTATTTTCCATTGATTGACGAAATCTTGCTTGTTTCCACAAATATCCGAAAAATAAAGCCTATGAAATCGTGGACATCTTCAGCAAATCATGAAAGATATTTTTGCACATGTGCCCAACCAAAAATATATTGACCAAGAATTACGCACCAAAATTTGGGAAAGTTTAACATGCACACAAATAGAAATATAAGCTTTCCTACAAGATTTCTTGCACATTATATATTCCACTCATGATCGCATCTCCCGAACCTCCATGCATATATTCCAAAAATTCTTCATAAGTGTAGCATCCCACGTGCAAAAAGTTCAGCCACGATAATGAACGGGTTTGGCAAAAATCATTATCCATGGGCTTAATCCACAATTTAGCTCAAAACCTTTCAACTAAGTCCATTCACCGCTGATCTAATGCAAATGCAACTATATGAGCCTATTACAATAAATGCTCCTAAAATCTATATGCAATCTAATTATTATTTTGCTAGGTGTCGGGATCAACTCCTAATTTTTCTATGCAATATGTACCTAAATGGATCGCTAAAATTTAGGTATCAACATTGGACAATCTACGGTCACTAGTTCTAAATACCAATAAGTTAAGCTACACACCACAATGTCTAACTACCTCTTCATGAATTTTTCAGCCACTAATTATACTTCTGATGTACAATGTTCAAGAAAAGACAATAATCTTGAAAAATCTAGGCTAGTGAAGACAATTTTGAAAAAGGGAAGAGAGAGAGGGTGTTTTTAAACATAGGAGTGTATTGGTCACCATATGATAAATTTATGATTTTCTGGAAAATTTTCCCGCACTACAGCCGTCAAATCTGTGTGTGATTGCCAACTTCATCAACTTGAGGATGCCATTCATGGATGTATCAATTTGATCATATGCAAGAAGTCTATCTAGGATTGCCCAACCGGAAGATAAAACCAAATTTAGGCACGTGCAAGAACCAAATGAGCCGATGCCATTCGACTTGTTGCTCCAATTCCTAATAGAACCTAGGGCAATTGCGGAAGTTCCGGGCCAGCCCTTCGAAGAAGTTGTGCAAACTACTCTATCGTTGGGAGAAGAGTTGGGGAAAAGAACATTGAAATAATTTTTCTTTTGTAGGAGTAGTGTAAATAGTAATCTTACTTAGCATTATTTTATTTCAGATTTTGCTGTACCGCATCACTAAGTTGGTTTAGAAAAGACGTTTCTTGATAATTAAGACCTTGCCTAGATAAAAGCCAATTTCCAAGAAATTACCAAAAGAGCGTCGTTTTTTTACTTTGACCGAGCAAGAAAGACCAACAATGGTATCACATCAGATTCTTGTGGACAAGAGCTGCAGATCACTTGTTAAGCAATTTTTATATAGAATTATTAAATTCTGAAAGTATCAATTGTGCGTAACATATATGAGAATAATGGGCGCATTGAAAACCCTAGAATTTCCTTTATTGATTTCTTAACACACTTTTAGGACACCCGTTAATAAAATTCATAACATTATTTGCGCCCTCGAGCAAGAGAGAGACGAGAGAAGTGATGAGTCGGATGACTGAGAATGAGAAGACAATGGAATATTCGTTGTTTTGATTGATCTTCCGAGGACCAAAACCATCAAGAGGATGACCCGTGCAATGCTCCAAGCATTCTGTGGCGACTTTCACACGACAAAGAAAAAATGCCACGTGCAATTGTAGTTGAATTGTAACCAACGACCCCCGAAAGC
Source organism: Syzygium syzygioides (assembly GCA_031216285.1). Lineage (NCBI taxonomy): Eukaryota > Viridiplantae > Streptophyta > Magnoliopsida > Myrtales > Myrtaceae > Syzygium > Syzygium syzygioides. Next base: position 29,270,942 of record CM062248.1, on the reverse strand, counting down.
TATCCTAAATTCAATTTATTTTTCAAACATATGTTTCTTTCACTACCAAGAAAAGTCCGTCAGTGATTAAACAAAATCATCCCGAGTCACCTATTAGCTCGTTAAACTTTTTGAGCTAGGAAAGACACGGGCACAAGTCTCGATCGGATGATCTGTAATATATGGGTTTTAACCCAGTCACAAAAAAAAAAATCAAAAGGTCAGAAAGTGAAAAGTGGCTCAAGTGACGCTATGTTTTTCTCATTTAAGCCAAGAGCTTGCTCGGCCGAGACAGAGAGAAAGGAAAGGAAAGAAAGAGAGGAAAAGAGAAAGAAGAAGAAGAAGAAGAAAGAAGAGAGAGAGGGTTTGGTGCCACGGGGTCTCTTCAAACCGATTCGACTTCGTAACACAACGCCCAGTAAGTGCTCGCGTCTCTTATTCATTCAATCGGAGTATTTTTTTCCGGGGTAGGGCTCATATTTCGGAGTTATGTGATATTTGAACAGCAAAGTCCGATTTTTGAGTTGTTGAGCTATGAATATATATAGAATTGATAGTTTAGGGTATTGTGAGACTGTGGGATTTTACAGAACTCGATTTGGACTTACGGTTTGCCGGATATGAATTTTTGAAGTTGGCCACGCAAGGTGAACAGTGCCCGACCAGTGGCTTTTAGGCCGATTTTCATTAGTTTTTGGCTCGATTTTGGGACGGCCAAGTTAGAGTTCTTGTAGTGTTCTAAATGGGCTTTCTATTGACTATAAGCTCACTTAAAACGGGATTTGGTGAAAGAATTTATGATGCGATCAAGCTCCGTGTTGCGGAAGGTTTTGGATAATCGCTTCAGACAAGCGATTTGTGGGCGCCTTTGAGTTGTCTTATTAGCGTTTAAGCGTCATTTAGCCATTTCGTAGTTATCGTAATATTTTACTTGGTTTTGACGTCGATTCTTGTTTGATTATTAAGATTATGAGATCGTCGATTTGAGTGAGCTTCATTGTTTGATTTTTGGGAATTCCAGGTGAGTGGTGCTATCTCTTTTTTGAGTTTGTAAACTTATATTTCGAAAGCAATATGAATTAGATATGTTATGAGTTAAATAGCATTGTTATTGCATAAAAGGTTGGATCGGGCATTTACTACCCTGGTATAGTAAAACATTTCTAGAAATGGCTTATATATGGATTATCGTGAAATGAATTGAGAAAATTCTTTATAAAATGAATTCTTTTGTTAAAGGTTATACATATCAATTTATGAAGAATTTTGAAATGATGTGAGAATATATCTTGTAAAATGCGTTTGGTTTGACGAATGAAGTTGAGAAAGATTATGTATTTTATTTTGTGAAATTAATTAGTGATATTGATTGTGGATTGGATTCCTGATATTTGAGAATGATTGGAGAATCGTTTTTGGAAATGTCTTGTGAAAGGATACATAAGTGTATTGCGTTACGAACTAGTTTATGAAATGAGCTCGAAAATGATTCAAGAAATGCTATACGAATTGTATTTCCGGCAGATGAGCCGTGTTGCAAGAAAGTTATTTGTTTGGTTTGTAAAATGTATTCTGGATTGGATTTCTGATATTGGATGATGATTATTTGATGCTCAATATCGCTGTGAGCCCATTGAAAGGCTTGGGAGTATGCATATCGGGTTTAGGATATCCTTCTGGGCTAAGCCACAAACTTTGTAGGTGGAGACCTCGCCAAGGGGGAATCTTGGTAGCCTTGTCACAAGACTTTGTGTCGTGACCATGGTTAGATATTGAGCAATAGATTAATCAATGAAACGAACCATCGACGTTTGACGTGATATGAGATTCATCAATGGAATAGACCATTGATGTGTAGTTTGAGATCAGTCAATGGAATAGACCATTAACGTGGTTTTTATAGAAATTGATCAATAGACTTAACCATTGGTAGTTTGAATTGTGATGGTGGATTTAAATATGTATTTGTGACTTGTACAAAGTTTTGATGAAATAAAATAACTCTTATGTGACTCGATGTATATTTTAAACCTTGAGTTTGACTGTTGGAATTTTGGTATGACTTTATGTATTCATGCATAGTGATTGCTTGATCTGTTTAGAAGAGATATGCATTGCTTATTGAGCTATGGTTGCTCACCCATCTCTTTCCCCAATCTTTTTAGATTCTTTAATGTCGTAGGGATTTTTTGGTGATTTGACGCTGCATCCTTCAAGTGGAAGTGGAAGGATAGCTGTGTCATCTCCTATCCTAGTAGGTTTTGGAGCGTGACATGATCTGACTATGGAATTTCTATTGTTTGTGCTCGGTTGTGTTCGGAATGCGATTTCCCTTTAGCTGTACTTCGAATTGCAAGGTCATCAAAACTCGAAAGTAATAGTCTCGTGAGCATTATATGATATGCCTAAAAAAATAAAGTGAAGGGATTGAATCGAACTCATCATTAAGTCAATTGCCAATTCGAGGGAAAATAACTAACAAAGTTCTAAACCTATTGTATTTGTATTAATCTAAACCATTCCACTTGGCCAATTGTGTTCTAGAACTTTTGACGATTTCCCAATTTAGTCATTCCGGTTAATTTTGGCTGTAAATTGCTGATGTGGATACCGATGGTGCCATGTAAAATGACCAGTACTAGCGCTGATATGGACAATTTTTATAATTTTTATGATTTTTTATTTTCTCTTTCTTTTTCTTTTTTTCCTTTTTTTTCTACAAAGTCTGGTGAGGGTTGTCGGTGGATCCTTGCTAGTCACAGGTGAGGGCCAATGAGGGCTTCGCAACCCTCGTTGGGCTTAGAAGAAAAAAAATGAAAATAAAGAAAGAAAAGAAAAATAGAAGAAAAAATAAAAAATTATAAAAATTATCCATGTCAATGCTGGCCGCACCATGTAATACGACCGATGTCCATGTTAGTGATTTTTGGACAAATTTGACCGAAATGACTAAATTGATAAATCATTAAAAGGGGAAACCAAAAGGAAAATGGCATAATTTCATTAAAAATCCTAAACTTATGTTATATCTCAAATTTACCTCAAACTTTTTTCTATCTCATAAAAAGTCACCAACTTTCATTTTATACCCAAATATATCCTCTATTATTTTTCTATCCAATTATATCCTCAGAATTTGATGTGTCATCTATTTGTCATTTTTTACACGTCAGCTTAGTTGAATTTCTTTTTTTTCTCCTTCTTCCTTTTACTGCCGCCATGGACATTGCTCATCATCTTTTTCACATAGACATGCTCAGCCACAGTTTACCGGCACTCACCCATCACCACCCAGAACTCCGACGCCGCACCACGACCTCTAAAAACCCCTCCACGACTGTGGTCAGTCATCGAAATCATCTCTGATAGTCTCAGCCGAGACCCTTATTTTCGGTTCCAGTTTTCAAGCTTCAAAAAGGCATTTTTATTGGCCATTACCTTCACTCAGTCATCCCCGAAGCTTTGTAGATCCATTTTGTGCCCAAGCAACGACAGAACGAGCCCAAGCTCTTCTCTCTCTCTCTCACTTTGTGCTCTATGGTCGACCTCCATTAATGGAGATTGCCACCCGCGATTGAGGCACGCGACCTCACGTTTGAGTTAATCTCTCCTCTTAAGCTGAACAAAATGGAACCAAGACTCAGTTTTGCACATGCCTTTGAGCTCTAACTCACATATTCACTTCAAAATCAAATCATTTTGGCCTCAAAACCCATGATTTCGATCATTTTCAGTCCTTAAAACTCTCGGAGCTTGAACTTGTTTTTCGTAAGTCTCACTAAACTGCACCAAGACCTATCATCACTGTTTCAACCCATGACGAGTAATCAATTCCCAGAGCAAGAACAACTAAAATGCCCTCCCTGTGATTCCACCTGTACCTAGTTTTGCTACTACAAGAACTCCAACCTCTTTTAGTCGTGCCACTTTTGCAGGAGCTGCTGTGGCTATGGGTAGGGGTGTCAATCAAACCCGCGCCGGCCCGGTCCGGCCCTAAAATTTGGAGCATTTTGGGGTCGGGCCTTAATTTTATTCAAATATGGCCCTAAAATTTGGGGTTTCATTAGGGTTGGGGTATTTTAGGGTCGGCCCATTGACACTCTGGGCCGACCCATCTCCCTCTCTCAGTCTCTCTTCCCTTCTCTCTCCCCTCTCTGGCGCTACGTCGCCGCTCCTCCCCCCTCGCTGTCCCGCGCCGCCGGTCCCCCGGCAAGCCCCTCCGCCTCTCCATCGCCGCCACCCGCGCTGCCATCTCCATGGGCGACAGGCTCCCCGACACCACCATCTCCGTGGACGACGTCATGCTGCTGTCGGATGGGAACGAGGACTTCACGAGGGCGATCGGGTGCGAGCTCAACCTGAGCAACCAGTCGGTGGGGCTTGGGGTGCGGTCGTGGCAATACGCGCTGCTTGTGAAGGACGGCGTCGTGAAGGTGCTCAACCTGCATTTTCCCCCGGGGGCTGACAGAAATTGAAGAGAATTGGAGAATTTCTGATTGTATTGTATTGATCTAATGTATACATGTACATAGTCTATTTATAGTGTACAAAAGAAAGAAAGAAAAGGAAACAATATACAAGAGATCATAATCGAATTAATCAAGGATCGATTAAATCAATTAGTCTCCAATTGATATCCATATCGGAATCTCCAATAATATCAAATCATATCTCCAACACTCCCCCTCAAGTTGGTGGCCTATATATGTCGAGGACACCTAGCTTGCTTAGTAGATATGCATGCTGTCTTTGACATAGTGGCTTAGTAAAGATGTTTGCAGGTTGTTCCATAGTTCCAATTCCTTTCGTCACAAGGATCCCTTCTCGAATCTTATCTCGAGTAAAATGACAGTCAACTTCTATGTGTTTTGTTCTCTCATGGAAGACTGGATTTGCCACTAGTTTGAGTGCAGCATCGTTATCACAAAATAGTTCACTTGGTCCATTGAGTTGTATTCCAAGATCCGAGAGCAATCCTTGTATCCACACTATTTCACAAACAGTCTTTGCCATGGCTCGATACTCCGATTCAGCTGATGACAACGATACAGTTGATTGCTTCTTCGTTTTCCATGAAATCAAGGACATTCCCAATTTGATGCAAAAACCAGTAATAGATCTTCTAGTCATCGGGCAAGTAGCATAGTCTGTATCACAGTAAGCTGTCATCTTCATGTTGCAATCACGAGACAAGAATATACCAAGTCCTGGGCACCCTTTTAAATACTTAACTACCTTTAATGCTGCATTCATGTGAGATTGTTTCGGACTATGCATGAATTGGCTGAGTATTTGCACTGCATAGCATATGTCAGGTCTTGTCATGGTGAGATATATCAGTTTCCCAACAAGTCGTTGATATCCCGAGGGGTCCTTAAGTAATGGATCCTTGACAGAAGTAGATGAACCCATATCATACTCGTGTGTCGTTAATTTTGTGTTCTGCTCAATCGGAATAACAGCTGGTTTGCATCCTGACAATCCTGCTTCAGAAACAATCTCCAAGATAAATTTTCGCTGACTAAGATTGATGCCTTTGTCGGATCGAGCAATTTCAATACCAAGAAAATATTTGGGAGGACCCAGATCTTTGATGTGAAAAGCAGAGTGTAGATACTCTTTGAATTTTCTAACATCAGATGCATCATTTCCCATGATAAGTATGTCATCAACATATATTAATAAATATATTGATGAAGTACCTGTAGTCCATGTGAATAAAGCATAATCATGTTTAGAATGCTGAAATCCTGCATTTGTCAGTGCTTCAGTGAATTTGGCATACCATTGTCTAGAAGCTTGTTTCAGCCCATATAGGGATTTACGGAGACGACATACTCGAGACTCCCCCTGTCTGCGTAAACCCTGTGGAAGTTCCATGTAGATTTCTTCATCGAGATCTCCATGCAGAAAAGCATTATGTACATCCATCTGATGTAATGGCCAATTTTTAATGGATGCAATTGACAAGAAGGAACGTACAGTGACCTCTTTGGCGACTGGAGAAAAAGTCTCATGATAATCAAAACCTTCTCGTTGTGTGAATCCTTTAGCAACTAAACGAGCCTTGTATCGTTCAACAGAACCATCAGCTTTGAACTTAATTTTGTATACCCATTTACATCCAATTGGCTTTCGATGTGAGGGCAGTGGAACAATATCCCAAGTGTGATTTTCCATGAGGGCATTAAGTTCAGATGCCATGGCATCCTGCCATCGAGGATCACGTGCAGCTTCATAATATGAAGATGGCTCCTGTTTTTCCGAAATGCGACTAATGCAACACATATGTTCTGGAGATAATTTACTAAAAGAGACATATGAGGAAACAGGGTATTGTGTACCTGGTGAACTTATTGCAGAACATATGTAATCCTTTGTCCATGTAGGCGGACGAATATGCCGTTTGGAACGTCGAGGTTGCTCAACTAGCAATTGTTCAGATACTTCTGGAGAGAATTCTTGGGCAGGCTGTGGTGAATTCTCCACAGGTGATGTAGATGAATGAATATCCTCAAATAATATTGTTGGTGACTCCACTGCTTGATTTGAAAATTCTTTTATAGTTTGTGCAGGTGGTTCTGGTGCAACAAAAACATATTGGGGAGCCATTGATAAATCCTCATCTGATAAGAATTGATGGCGGTCTGATAAAGATGATTCGGATAAGGAAGTCTTCTCTTGGAATGGGAATACATCTTCATGAAATATAACATCCCTGCTTATGAAAAAATGCCCTGTGGATATTTCCATAACCCTGTATCGTTTCTGAAGAGGGGGGTATCCCATGAAAATACATTTAGTGGCTCGAGGTCCCATTTTGTCCCTAGGCCCCACAGTTGTTGCGTAGCATAAACAGCCAAATACTCGAAGGTGATCAATATCCGGCTCTTTTCCATAAAGCAATTCGAAAGGGGTTCGACCATTAAGAATACGAGTTGGCATACGATTAATTAGATAAGCTGCCGTGACCACACAATCTCCCCAAAAAATTTCAAGGATTGAAGCTTGATATTTTAATCCCCGTGCTACTTCTAAGAGATGTCTATGCTTGCGTTCTACAACTCCATTTTGTTGTGGAGTGTAAGTACAAGAACTTTCATGAAGAATTCCATGGGAAGATAAAAACGATATGCAATCAGAAGTGAAGAATTCACGTCCATTATCTGTACGAATTTTTTGGACAGATTTATTGAATTGATTTTTGGCCAAAGAGAGAAATTTTGACATGTAAGAGAAGGTTTGGCTTTTAGATTGCATAAGGAAAACCCAAGTAGCACGGGTATAATCATCAACTATCGTGAGGAAGAAATGAGAGCCGTCACGATGAGGGGTATGATAGGGACCCCAGATGTCCATATGGAGTAAGGAAAAAGGGGTGGTTGCTCGAGATGTACTGATTGGAAAAGATGCTCGAGATTGTTTAGCCAAGGGACAAATTTGACATTTTGGATGAGGAAAACGCACACTATGACCCAAGCGTTGGTGAAAAAGGAGATTTTTATTACTAGTAGTCGCATTACAAGAAATGCTCTTATTTAGTAAAGCTAAATCTCCTGGAGAGTCCATCCAAAAATATAGTCCTTGTGCAATACTACCCAAGCCCATCAGTTTCCCAGTCGAATGGTCCTAAAAGAAACAATTCTTTGAATTGAATATGGCATGACAAGAATTGTCCTCGCAAATTTTTGAGACAGATAGGAGATTGAATTCAAAATCAGGAATATGTAGGACATTTTTAAGGATAAGATTAGGACCAAGACAAACAGTGCCAATTTTAGAAACATAGGTGACATTCCCATTTGGTAAACGCACAGATACGGAGGATTGTGAATTTTTGTGAACATGGGAAAATAGATTCTCATCGCAAATTATATGGTCACTGGCTCCTGAATCAATTATCCATGCATCAGCTGATATTGAATTCGTCTGATGAAGAATGGTACCTGAGAAACTTGCATTCTTGTCACTAGTCTGCAGTTGACTCAGAGCTTTCATAATATTCTGATATTGCTCTTGAGTAATTGTTCGATGTGTTCCATCAACCCTTTGCGCAGAGACTTGGTAGGCCGAAAATTCTTTTACCTTTTTGTCTTTATCATTTGGTCTCCCATGCAATTTCCAGCATGTGTCCACAGTATGGTGTGGTCGTTTGCAGTATTCACAATATTTATTTTTGAATTTTGAATTTTGCCCACTAACCTTTGCTGATGACGTGGCATTTCGTGAGCCATAGGATCCTTTATAATTGGGTGCTGACTTGGCCTGATTATGGCCATTGAATTCGGCCATATTGCTGAACAAATGTGAGCCGTCCGATTCAACGTGTGAATCCCAGCCGTCCGCTCGAGAAACCCTAGGGCGTTTCTCATTTTCCCTTGACAGCGCAGCAATTCGTCTGGCCCCATCATTTCCGAAAGCTCCAGTCGCTCCTTGTCCTCCGGTCGTCATCTCGGCAGCTGCAAGGCTCGATGGGAAGACGGCAAGGCTCACTCCTTCACCGATCTTTGCATGTTCGGTCGTGGCTAGCCGCTGGCTCTCCTCCTGGACGGCCAATTGGTAGATCCGGCCTAGCGGAGGCGCCGGTTCCATCGCGAGGATCTGCGACCGGAAAGACGAGTATGACTCGTTGAGTATCAGTAAGAACCTCGTGGCCTTTTCCCTTTCTTTTATCTCTCTGTATTGTCGGAGTGTGGCCTCGGGTCCTTCGAGCCACTCCTCGGCTGCCTCGAGCTCGTTCCACAGAGCCGAGAGCCGGTTGAAGCAAGCGATAATCGAAAGGTTCCCTTGCTTCAACTCCGACAAAGCTTGATTGATTGTGAATAACCTCGCCCGATCCAGCCGTCCGTACATCTCACGAATGTTTTCCCAAATTTTCTTTGTATCTTCAGTCGGTGGAAGGCCAACAGCAACATCTGAAGCTAAGCAATTTCCTATCCAAGTGCGAACCAATTGGTTGCACTTCTTCCAGTGCCTCTGAAGTCGGTCGTCGGAGGGAAAAGGTATGGCTCCGTCGAGGAAACCATCCTTGTCTTTTGTGACAAGGGCTCGCCGGAGATCCCGAGCCCAAGCGTTGTAATTCTCCGGTCCAATGAGTTGTAAGGTAATGAGGCGTAAGGCGAGGTATAGAGTGGATCGCCGGGCTCGGGACGGCCGCCACTGCCGATTGGGAACGCATACGGTAGAGACCCGGGTTGAAGGACCGGGTAGGGATTTGTCCCTAGACCCGGCGGAATGGATCCGGATCCGGATCCGTGACCCGGATTTGTCCAATCCGTTCCACCATTCGGATTGGTTTCGTGCAGTGGATGAGTTGGTCCATCCCCACTGGGCTGAGTTCCAGGCCCAGTTATATTTTCCTCTCCGTGTGGGCCATGTTGATAATTGGCCCATGCTTGTCCTGGTCCGATGGTCCATTGACCTTGGGTGGGATACCACTGAGCTGGATGCCACAGAAATGGGCCAGGAATCTGAACTGGAGTAGGTCCAAAAGCGGTTGAATGCTGAACAGAAGACCGTCCATCACCGATTGGATTAATTTGATCCGAGGATGCTGGAGTTTGAATTTCAGGGGCGTTGAGGGCTTCTTCATTTGTATTCTGATTTTCTGACATGGTATCGAAAAATGAATTCCTACCGGGTGGTTGATTTGTTTTGCAAGGTTTAGGATTGCAACAACAAAAAAGAAGGAAACACCGGAGGCAATTCCAGTATTGCGGAAGCTAGGCCAGGAAGGATTGCTCTGATACCATGACAGAAATTGAAGAGAATTGGAGAATTTCTGATTGTATTGTATTGATCTAATGTATACATGTACATAGTCTATTTATAGTGTACAAAAGAAAGAAAGAAAAGGAAACAATATACAAGAGATCATAATCGAATTAATCAAGGATCGATTAAATCAATTAGTCTCCAATTGATATCCATATCGGAATCTCCAATAATATCAAATCATATCTCCAACAGGGGCCGCTTCTTCTCTGGTTTGCCGTGTCGTTTTGGCGTCAGATCTCACCCCGGCCCCTGTTCATTTTGGCGAGGGTTCTGTGGGTTCGTGCCTGCCCGTTAGAAACTAGAACTGGAACTGGAGCTGGAGGTTTGTCCGTTTCGTTTTGGTTGTCCTTGAAGCGCGTGAATTCGAGCTGTGTGTGGGGGAGATGGTGGGTGTTGAATGGGTCGTTGGTGGTGCCTGATGTTGGGATTGCAATTGGAGTCTCCCCGTTTGATGGGTTTTTTTTTCCTTATTTTTTTAAAGAGGCTTGCCGTTCTGTTTCCGTGTCGATGCAGATTGAAAGGAAGCAGATCAACATGCTGTGCATGTTCAGGAACTCCGTTCGCATGGCTGCCTTCTTCTTTATCCTATAGTTTCGCTGAGTTGGTAAGTCCTTTTGCTCTCTGAGTCCCCGCAATATGTTTTCGGTTTTTCTTTGTAAATTTGTCCTCTTTCATGAGAAGTTGACGGCATTGAATGGGAGGGGTGGGAAAGCGTGGGGATTCTTGAGGGGAACTTTGTACTGCGATTGATGGTGTTCTGGCTGTGAAATTTTAAGTTGCTGAAGGTGTTCAGTTTATGTATGCTTTTACCTCACACCAAGAGTGATAAGGTAGTCATTTTAGTGATGATGAGGTTGAAAAAATTAGTAACAACTGTCAAGAGTTTTGAGTTTAGTCTTGTTAAATTCTTTCTCAACTACATGTTGGCGTTGTGGACAAGAGAATGGCTATATTCTGCTTAGCTTCCTGGTTTTCACTTTGCAAGTAGTTTTTCAGCAGTTCAGCAACACATTCATCTGGTTTAGCCGTTTGGATTTCGTGGGAGAATTGAGAATGTACATTGCAGTTACCAATAATAGATATCGAGCAGTGAAGGAAGTTGGCAAAATTAAAATGGTTTTCACTTTGCAGGTAGTTTTTCACATTTCAACAAAACATTCATCTGGTTTGGCTGTTTGGATTTCGTGGGAGAATTGCCTTCTGCCTTTTGATGTTACTATTTGCGCCAGAGCAGAAAAAAAAAAAAACCCAAAACCCTGCCCGACCCGACCCGGCCCGGCCCGGGCCTTGGGGTGTATGGTGAACAGGGTCTTGGGTGGGTCTGGGTGGGTCAAGCATGACCCTGTAGGTTTTGGATCGGATCGGGTATCAAGAAAGCCCAACTTGACCCGACCCATTGACACCCCTGGCTACGGGACCACCGGCGTTGCCCTCCGCAACATCCCGAAGGCCATTGGTTGATCTCATGGCTGGGTTGATGGTGCTTTGTTATGGCAAAAGTGAAAGGATAATAAGAAAGGAAAAAAAATGAAAAAATAATAATTTTGAAGATTAAAATGATGTGGAACTGACTAGTCAAATTCCAAGGGTATAACTGGATGAAAAATAACATAGGGCAGATTTTGAAAGAAATTGAAAATTTGAGATTTTTTATGAGATAAAAAATAATCTTTGATAGAATTGAGGCATTATTTATAATTTGAGATTTTTTTATGAAATTAGGCCGAAGGAAAATATAGGGTTTGGTTTTTTTGTTGGAGCCTAGGTTGTCCATCTTTTGTCCAAGAGAGCCGCAAAATGAGAGTTTTGAGTTGGTTTCCATCAGCAGCACACACAGCCAAACAGTGAAGGATGCTTGGGGTTCTGTTTCTCTGTTCCTTAGCCTGCGGGGTAGCCGTACATAGGACGGTCCAACAGAAAAAGACAGTAGGTTTCTCTCTCAGCTCTTGGAGAAATACAGTAGCCTACGTAGGACTGGCCGCCATTGGGTTGTTGAAGGAAGCCGCCCGAGGACTCCACGAAGCAGCCGCACGGTAAACTCCTCGAAACCTATGAGTTGAGTTTTACTTCGGTTGGTCGAGAGGCAAAGCTTAAATATCCTAAATTTGTGCCGTGATTCTTTATATTCAAGTGAATTGTTTCTTTGTAAATACTTTGAGTTTTGCTATAATCTTAGGTGTGAAAAACATTCGAACGTTTGAGCGATTATAAACTTTAATTCTTCTCATGGATGTAAATAACGATATTCGGGTCGAATCACACAATATTTTTTATTGTTTCTCGTTTATTTCTTCGATGCTTTCACATTGACTTAAATTGCAAAATCCCGATTAGCTTTCGCATTAATATTTGTAATAAATTTTAAGACTAAAAACATATCAAAGCCAACGGTAAGATTTGTAAAACTCTTTGGATAAGACTGATCCCACCTCTTTGTTTGACTTCAAATGGTGGGAGCAATCGAATTTAAAACCTCTAGAGCTACTCTTTCTTCTCGAGCTATATGTGGCTACAAGCTCTATATATATAGCTGGAGCTTTAACGATTTCCCAACAAGGCATACGAACATACATCCAGTTCTCTCCATGCAAGCACAAGCCATCCACTCAATCATCATGTCCTCAAAGATCACTCTCCATTTCCTTCTTCTCACCATCACGTCCTTCTTGTTCTTCTCCATAGGTGGTGTCCACGGCGAAGCCGCTCGTCCTTGTCCGATCGACGCCATATACTAATTTGGAGACTCAACCTCCGACACCGGCAATCTCATCCACACGGTGGGTCCTAACGGCCCCGGTTCCCGGGCTGCTCGTCTCCCTTATGGCAAGACTCTCGGCAAGCCCACCGGTCACTTCTCCAACGGCTTCCTCATAGTCAGCTACTTCGGTACGGGATTTAAATAACTCGATACCCTCCCAGGAAAATGGATACTATGTAAAACTATAATATGATCACCTAGGGTTTAAATGATCTTTTTTCTTTGGCAGCTATGGCTCTTGACCTCCCTCTCTTGAATCCCCATATGGGCAAAAATCTTTGCTTTAAGCATGGAGTCAACTTCGCCGATGCCGGAAGCACCGTCCTCAACTCTTCATTCTACGCTGAAAGAAACTTCACCGTGTCGGCTGCTAATGCTCCCTTGCGCCTCCAGCTCAACTGGTTCAAAGACTATCTCAATTCAACCTGCGGGTCACAAATTGGTATGCCACAACTCTCCTTTTCATGTCTAATGATTTTGCATAATATATGCTCAATTATTTGATTACTGTATGACTGTTATTGTTGTGATTGTCATTGTGATTTTGACATACGATTTTATGTCAGAGTGTGGAGAGAAGTTGAAGAGATCTCTTGTGATTGTTGGGGAGATGGGAAGCAATGACTTCCTCGATTCTTTTCTCGAAGGGAAATCTATGCAAGAAGTCATGACTTATATGCCTCCGTAATTGAAGAAACCATAAATGTCACGAGGGTAAGGATATATTTAGAACACGATGTCGTTTTTTTTTTCCCTAATGACGAACACCTATCTTAAATATATAAACCTGGAACTCATGAAATACCTAATTAAACACGTAAACTTTGTATCCTGTTCACAGAACAAAACTAATAATTTGGTATAAATTCAGTCAAGACTAGAGATCTCTTCTAAATGCAGGAACTGATTAAACTGGGTGCCTCCAAAGTAGTGGTGTTCGGAGAATTCGGCATCAGTTGCTCCCCAATATACCTGACTTATTTCAAGAGCAACGATTCGAGCGCGTACGATGACAAATGTTGCCTAAAAGCGTACAATGCCTTCTCACAATTCCGCAACACACATCTTCAAGTCGGACTTGCTAATCTTAGACGGGAATTCCCTCAAGCTATCGTACTGTATGGAGACTACTACAATGGCTATAAGTATGTGCTTGACCAAGGCTCCAATCTAGGTAAAAACATCTGCTTTCCCATATTTGTTTCATCGTGTACACTCGCAGACTTGATCGCTTTGGCTATGCTGTCAACCTCCTGTGTTAATAAGGATGGGGCGATTTCTTGCTTTGCGTTGTAGGATTTGACCCACAATCAGCTCTGATATCTTGTTGCGGAACTGGGCGATCATACAAGTACAACTTCACCCAAATGTGTGGATCAACAGGCGTCACAGCTTGCCCAAACCCTAATAAGTTCATAAGCCGGGATGGTGTACATCCAACGCAGGAGGCGCATCGCCGTATTACAGAGTACATCATCAACAAAATCTTCCCGGAATTGTCTTGTGCCACATAGAATCAAGGGCAACAATAAGCTCCTACATACATGATTCACTATTGATCTCAGATATGGTCGGAGTATCTTTTTCATGTACTCAGAATAAAATATGCTCTACTCAAACAAAGAGGAGTTGGTGGAATTACAAGTACACTCCAAACTACTTTTGCTAGTACAAATGTCGAGATGGCAACTTGCTTTCCAGAGACTATTGGTTTAATATCTATCGGTGAAATAATAGATTTAAGGTTTTTTGGATAATTATCAAGCTATAGTGCTATTAAGCGTACATAAGATTGTATTAGATTGGATTTGGAGTTTTGTTTAAGATTAAATTGGCCAAATTAAAAAGTTTAGAATGTTGAGAATCAAATGGATGCCCAATTACAATTAACACTCTTAATATTCCAACAATACTCAACGCCACTCACACACTACTCTACACTTCTCTTTCTCTGTTTCTGTTTTTGGGCATTTACACAAATGGAGAAGGCCGGGCTATTTATAGCCTTCATCCGCCGACTCTCTCAGCAAATTATCTCCGACACAAGTATAGACTTTTGCTTCTATTTTGCGTGTTGGGCAATCTACAATTACTAGTTCTAACTACCGCTAAGTTAAGCTACACCCACAAGGTCTAACTACCTCTGAATGTATTTTTCAGCCACTTAATATACTTTTGATGTAGAATGTTCAAGAAAGGACAGTAATCTAGAAAAATCTAGGCTAATGAAGACAATTCTCGAAAAAGGGAGAAAGAGAGAGGCAGTGTTTCTCAATACTCCCCCTTATAGACTGCTCTCTCTCACCGTAGACCTTGCCACCATGCCAATGCCGCTTTTGAACTCTTCAGATGTCTTCCTCCATTTCAAACCTTTCGAAGCTTCCTTGTATGTAGATGGCTCTATTACTCTATCTTCAGTTGCTTCTGTGACTGCAACTTTCTACCGGGCTTTGTGAAGCTTAAATTTCAGTAATGCTTCTTTTCCCTTGGTCTCAGTCTTCATACTCATGTAGTCAAGCCTCTTGGCCGTGATTTTCATTTTGTGCTTCAGTTAATTTAACTCCCTCTGCATTACTTTGATGTCGACAGCTTGGTCCTTCTTCTCCTGGGTTTCTTCTTCTCAGTAGTAATTCTCTTCCATTTCTTCCCCAAAATGTTTGAAGTCTTTTTAATATCTACTTCTAGAGTCTTTTTCTTCATATCATTTCTCTGGGCAATATTTCTTTTTCTCCTTGTGTGTCTTGTCTCTCCCATACTTGAATTCCTTGATCTTCCACAAATTCTTGAGCTCACGTTGAAGCTTCTTGTGCTCTCTTTCTTTTGCCTGGAGCTCCTTGTCCTTCTGCCTTAGCATTTCATTCCTCTTCTTCAACATCTTGACCATCTTCACGTTCTTGATTCTCAACTTCTTCATCATCTCTTGCATCTCTTGCCGTTCCTTCTCACAACTGCTTGTGGGTGTCGTTGCTTGCTTCTACGAGTTCTCCCTCGGCTTGCTCTTCTTTGGGGATGTGAAAAGGGCTATTAAATCATCTGAGTCAATGATACAGGCAGTTGCGAGCTCCTCGTTCCTTCACTACAACAGGAGCTTGAAAATTCCATTCTTCCTCGCTTTCAATATCCTTGTTGATAAAGGCTGCAGCATTTCCCTACTATCGCCTGAACCAAAAAACTCTAGCAATGTGTCCTACCTTGTCGCAGATGTAGCACCGTCTTCTATGCCTTTTGTTGCTCTCATCTCCATCGCCATCCTCGTCATGATCTTGATGAGCTCCCCTTGGGTGGGCGCTTCTCCATTTTTGTTGCCACTTCCATGACTTTTCCTTTGTTCGCCATCTTCAGTGCCAGCACCATTTCTCATCTGGCTCTGGAACTCTCTTGTATTGCTAAAGAATGCAGTTTCATCATCCTTAATCGAGGCCCTAGACATTTGTTTGTCTAAAGCCTCTTGATATTATATTGTCCAACTCGGTCAAAGTTGGTTCTTTCACCCATCCACGGGTGGCCATAACAATACCGTTATTCTCTTGCCATAACCCGTGAATACTACTTCTTCTCATTCTTGCTTTAGAGATGGCATTTTGAGGATCTAACTTTGTAATTCGCACAAAGATCTAACTTAGAATATATTGACTTACTGTCATATTTTGATGCAAGATTGAGAGGAGCTCGTTTTCTAACTTTTGTAGCTTGGCATCATTCGTCCTTGCAAACAATTCCTCTAAGCTATTTCATGCCTCCTTCAGGGTTTTTGTGCTCTTTATAGACTGTAACAATTGATCCTCTACAACAACAACAAGAACATAAGGAGCCTTACCTGATTTGATGGTGTGGTGTTGTTGCCGCTAACAATTTCCCACAAATTTTGACCCAGCAATACTATATGCGGATACTCCAATTGCTTAATTGGAGTCGTTGAGATTCTCGACGCTGCTTGCCAAACTTGAAAAGTCCACTATCGTGACTGGGTTGTAATGCCCCACATTAAACCAAGTAAGCATGGTCCTAGATCAACCAACTTCATAGTCTCCGACTTGTGAACTAACAGAACTCCGGCATACTTCGATCCTTGATCACCTACTCACATACAATGATCCCTAACTACACTGCCTCTGGGTACCACGACTCTCAATCATTGGATTTATGGTCCCCACCTACCTTACACCGATATCACTTGTTGAGAATTTACAATTAACACTCTCTTAATATTATACGAAGACTCAACGCCACTCACACACTACTCGACACTTCTCTTTACATGTTTCTATTTTTGGGCGTTTACACAAATGGAGAAGGCTGTGCTATTTATAGCCTTCATCCACCGACTCTCTAAGCAAATTATCTCTTACACAAGTATAGAACTTTGTTTCTATTTTACGTGCTGAACAATCTACAACCACTTGCTCTAACAACCACTAAGTTAAGCTACACACCTCAAGGTCTAACTACCTCTTCATATATTTTTCAGCCACTTATTATACTTCTGACGTAGAATGTTCAAGAAAGGACAATAATCTAGAAAAATATAGGCTAATGAAGACAATTTTGGAAAAGGAAAGAGAGAAAGGCGGTGTTTATAAATATAGAATTGTATTGATTAAGGACTTTTTGAATAATTTTTCCACGCTACATCAGTCAAATCAGTATGTGATTACCATCAAATCAGTACGTGATTGTCAACTTCACCAGCTTGAGAATATCATCCATGGATGTATCAATATGATCAGATGTAGGAAGTCTAGCACGTCAGGCAAGAACCAAATGAGCCGATGCCATTGAACTTGTTGATCCGGTTCCTGATAGAAACTAGGGCAATTGCGGAAGTTCCGGGCCCACCCTTCGAAGAAACTGTGCAAACTACTCTATCGTTGGGAGAAGAGTTGGGGAAAAGAAGACAGAAATAATCTCTTTTTGCAGGAGTAGTGCAAATAGTAATCTTACTTAGCATTATTTTATTTCAGAGTTTGTTGTACCGCATCACTAAGTTGGTTTAGAGAAGACGTTTCTTGATAATTAAGACATTGCATAAACAAATTCCAATTTCCAAGAAATAAATTAAAAGAGCCTCGTGTTCATCATCCTCTTGCAAATTCACAGAATTTTTCGAAGCTCGATTTCAATTCGAGTTTTTCTACTTGACCAAGCAAGGACGACCAACAATAATATCATATTAGATTCTTTTCGACAAGTGTCCGGGGCACTTGTTAAGCATTTTTTATGTAGAATAATTCAGTTTTGAAAGTATCGATTGAGTGTGATATAAACAAGAATAATTGGTGTATTGAAAATCCTAAAATTTCTTTTGTTGGTTTCTTAACACTCATTTAAGGCACTTGTTCATAAAATCCATAACTTTATTTGCGCCCTCTAGCCAGAGAGAGCAGAAGAAAGGGATGAATGGGATGACTGAGAATGGAAAGAGAATGGAATAGTCGTTCCGAGGAACAAATCCATCAAGAAAATGACCCATGCAATGTTCCAAGGCAACTTTCACACAACAAAGAAACAATGCCACGTGCGGTCGTAATTGAACCGTAACCCTAAGAGACCCCTGTAAGCTGTCCTAGATTCAATTTTCTATCGAGCATATGTTTCATTCACTACCAAGAAAAGTACATCATCGATTTAAATAAAATCATCTCAAGTCACGAATTAGCTCATTAATCTTTTGAGCTAGGAAAGAAATGGGCACAGGTCTCGGTCGAATGATCTAAATACAGAATTTCTATTGTTTGTGCTCGGTCATGTTCGGAACGCAATTTTCCTTTCACCGTACTTCGAATTGTGGGGTCGTCAAAACTCGACGATAATAGTCTCGTGAGCTACGTGCCTATAAAAATAAAGTGGAGGGATAGAATCAATCGAGAACATTCAATTTTGTTCTTTTCACCAACATGACGAAATTCCCAATCGCGAGGGACAAATAGACTCGTCACAAATTCAAAGTCGGCCACCACCTGAGTAATGACAGGACCCAAATCACTTTCGCATGTCTCCTTCTAAGGCGTTTACTTTTCTTAAAGGGTCCCCGTCGGGGTGGGTCCGATTGATTGGGTGGAAGAGAGAACTCCATATTCGAGTCCAGACGACATATTTCACTTTGTAACAAGCTCAAGTAATGATAGTTTAAAAAAATTTAAAAATAAGAACAATGGCAACTTCGCCGTAAATAAAAGATGCGTTTATTTTGCCGAAAATGAATGACTTGAAAATATTTTTCTAAAACGATCGCTTGTGTAACTTAAAATAATTAGCCAATGAATAATGTTACCGTTATCGATTTCATTGGCAATCAAAGTATTTTTAGTTCATTCATTTTTATAAGAAATACAATAAATTGTAGTCGATAACGATAATATTTTTCATTGACAAATTATTTCAAGTTATATAAGTATTATTTTTAGAAAAATATTTTTTAAATTATTTATTTTTTATGAAATAAACGTAGCCGAGGCTTTGAAAGATGTATAGATTAAAACATATCAAAGTCAACGGTAAGATTAGTAAAACTCTTTAAATGAGACTTATCGCCCCTCTTCGTTTGACTTCAGATGATGGGAGCAATCGAATTTAAAACCTCTAAATTACTGTTGCTTCTCGAGCTATATGTGGCTACAAGTCAAAAGAAGAACTAAGTTCTCTCTCTGTACATGCATGTAAAGCCGAAGCTTTAACGATTTCCCGACTAGGTAAACGAACATCCATCCTGTTCTCTCCGCGGAAGAACAAGCCATCCACTCAGTCATCATGCCCTCAAAGATCCCTCTCCATTTCCTTCTTCTCACCATCATGTCCTTCTTGTGCTTCTCCACGGGCCGTGTCCATGGCGAGGCGGCTCGTCCTTGTCCGATCAACGCCATATACCAGTTTGGAGACTCGACCTCCGACACCGGCAACCTCATCCGCATGGTGGGTCCCAACGACACCGGCTCCCAAGCTGCTCGTCTCCCATATGGCGAGACTCTCGGCAAGCCCACCGGTCGCTTCTCCGATGGCCGCCTCATAGTCGACTACTTTGGTACGGGACTAAAGTAACCCAAAACCCTCCCAGGAAACTGAGTGCTACTTAAAACTATGATACTGATGATCACCAAGGGTTTAAAATGATCCTTTTTCTTTGGCAGCTATGGCTCTTGGCCTCCCTCTTGTGAATCCCTATTTGGGCAAAAATCTTTCCTTTGAGCACGGAGTCCACTTCGCCGTCGCCGGAAGCACCGTCCTCAACTCTTCATTCTACGCTGCAAGAAACGTCACCGTGCTGGCATCTGATGTTCCCTTACGCCTCCAGCTCAACTGGTTCAGAAACCATCTCAATTCAACCTGCGGGTCACAAATTGGTATGCCACAACTCTCCTTTTCATGTCTAGTGACTTTGCTTAATATATGATCTATTATTTTATTACAGTATGACTGGTATTGTTGTGATTGTCATTGTGATTTTGACGTGCGATTTTGTGTCAGAGTGTGGGAAGAAGTTGAAGAGATCTCTTGTGATTGTTGGGGAGATGGGAAGCAATGACTTCCTCTATTCTTTTCTCTACGGGAAATCTATTCTAGAAGTACTGACTTATGTGCCTCCCCTGGTTGAAGAAACCATAAATGTCACGAGGGTAAGATCGATTTAGAGCACGGTGTTCTGTTTTTTTTCCCGTAACGACGAGCACCCATCTTGAATGGATAAACCCCAAACTCCCGAAATACCCAATTAAACTCGTGAACTTTGTATTTTCTTTATTGATCTGCCTGTGCCTGGCATGATTTACCATATATTTCCAGCGAAAGTGTCATAAACTATATATACATAGAAAAGAACTAATAATTCGGTATAAATTCAGTTTAAGACTGGACATCTCTTCTAAAGTGCAGGAGCTGATTAAACTGGGTGCCTCCAAAGTAGTGGTGTTCGGAGACTTTGCCATCGGATGCTCCCCAATATACCTGACTAATTTCAAGAGCAATGATTCAAACGCATACGACGACAAAGGTTGCCTAAAAGCATACAATGCCTTCTCACAATTCCGCAACACTTACGTTCAAGTCGCACTTGCTAAGCTTAGACAGGAATTCCCTCGAGCTACCATACTCTATGGAGACTACTACAATGGCTATAAGTATGTGCTTGACCGAGCCTCTTATCTAGGTAAAGACATCCATGTTCACCGTCTTTGTTTCATCATGTACTGTCATAGACTTTATCGCTTTGGCTATGCTGTCAACCTCCCTTGCTAAAAAGGATGGGACGATTTCTTGCTCTACATTGTAGGATTCGACCCACAATCAGCTTTGAAAGCTTGTTGCGGAACTGGGGGATCATACAACTACAACTTCACCCAAACGTGTGGATCAACAGGTGTCCCAGCTTGCCCCAATCCAAATAAGTTCATAAGCTGGGATGGTATACATCTGACGCAGGAGGCACATCGCCGTATTACAGAGTACAACGTCAACAAAATCTTCCCGGAACTGTCTTGTGCCACATAGAGTCAAGGGCAACACCAGCTCACCCATACATAATTAACTATTTATCTCAAATATAGTTCAAATCTCTTTTCCCTGTACTCGGAAGAAAGGATGATCTACTCAAATAAAGCGGGAGCTGGTTGAATCAAATGGTACACAATAAACTACTTTTGCTAGTACAAATGTTGAGATGGCATCTTCCTTCCTGGAGACAGCTTTACAGATTTAGTATCTAGTAGCGGAACATTCTCTCAACCTCTTCGCTATTTTTACATTACAAATCCTTGCATACACTGAGGACAAAAATTCATCTAGACCTGCACTGATTCACATCAGGGAGAAGGGGAACATGAAAGAAAGAGGGTACATAGCAATGTTTTTCTAACTATTATAATGGACAGCTCACATTCGATGCGATAAGAGTGTAACAGAACCATATGAAATTACATGACTTGTCCACTGGAAAAGATGTTACAGTGATGCTTTGTTTCTCTATCCACTCTCAGCATTCTCCATGGGAGCATCTAATGGGGGAATGATCACTATTCTTTTGCAAACCACTTAATGCTGAACCACCGCATCTTTATTCCAATCCTTTGGAGGTTACCAACATCCTCAAAGTTTTCATGAATTTGGACTTTAGATGCAGAAGACAAATCTATTCTTTGAAATAAACTTGCCATATGATGTGGAAGCCTCAGGCACCGCAATGCCCTTTCCAGCAACTTGCAATCTGTCGCCTACTACTTTGAGTTTCTTTTGAAGGTCCACTGAGAACTAATGTCCACAGATACCATTCCAGAGGAGAAAATAACAGAAGAAACAGAGCTTTGTACCTCAAGAACGTTCTTGTCTCTCTTTTGGATACACTGTGTCGAAAACAATCCTTGCCAATGTACGACGAACCTCTTGCAAGCTCCCCGATGACAAGGAATCATAGTCAATTTTTAACTGTCTAGGCACAGTTCCCCTCTCCATGCCCCTTCTGACACAATCAAATATCCTGCACGCTTTCTGTAGCAAGGCCTCCGGAATAAAAACCTTAATTGAAAAACAGATGTTCAGTAATGCACACAAAACCACCGAAATGTGATGTTAAAGTGAGTATTAATATGTCATTAGCAGGTTGAATTCAACTGAACATAAAATATACTGAGAATTTCAAGTTAGTTGATAAACATCAAAGAAAGATATAAACTGTTAGAATAGGACCCCTTGTATTGCAATAATTGAAATAGCACGAAGACTATAAAAAAATGATTAAGGGAGAAATCATACGAGATTTCATAAAAGATTACTTTTTCACCAGATGGATTGGGCAAACCAAAGTGACAGCAATGAATAATCATCTCACCCCGTGCATCTATTTGTTTTACCTAAACTGGGAGACTATTGCAACAAGTATTATCAACACCCGTGTCGCACGACATATTGGATTCTTACCAAATCAGTGCGAGGTGCTTGGGGGTACATGCTCATTGCTTGGGAAACATTATGTGCACAAGTGATCCTAAATAATACATCCCTGATTGATGCAGCAAGATCAATAACTTCATCCCTCACTGCAAGTTTTGAGTCAAGCACCGGAGATTCTCGAAGCTCCAGATAACTGGAGTCATGTGGTTGATTGATTCCTCTTGCTATTTCTATAGCTTCCAACAAAGAACCACCAGAATGGAGAGCAAGGCTGAATGCAGCAATAACCAAAGGGTCCCGTGGTTTATCAACAAGAGCCTTATGAAATGCCAATATAGCTAACCTGCGACAGCAACACCACTAGTGCATTGTAGGCAGCTCAAAATAATTCATTTTGGTGTCCAAGAGATCAAGCTAACTGGAAACAAATGTTATACAACACAAGAAAAAGAATGCAATGAAGTAGAAACACAAACGGTGATCTGGAAGCTCACTTGTCAACTAGCACAATATCAGCTAAAGCGTGTTCATATTAGAATCGCCGAGTCATACTGTCCATGAATACGTGTGTGTGTGTGTGTGTGTGTGTGTGAGAGAGAGAGAGAGAGAGAGAGAGAGAGAGAGAGAGAGAGAGAGAGAGAGAGAATTAACAGGTGCTAAATCTCCTTTATCTTAAAAAGGAAGGTTTTCTCCTCAGAGCCAAAAGATTTGTGAAGAAACTCAAGCATTCATGCAGCGCAATAACATTTGGGTCATGTTCACTGATGCAAGGACATACGATGATGATCAGCAGCTAAAATTGCCTAATTGAACGTGCAAACAACAAGATCTCGAAGGAGCAGCTTCCGTGAGTCCTGAGCTCCATGCTACAAGTTCCACAAATATTAGACTGAATTGCTGAAAGATCTTACCATAAGCTACTATGACATGGCCGATCAGGTGCCACAACTTTATCAAGGCTGGCAAACAATGACTGCAACAGAGACAATGTGACAATGACTGAAATGAAAATGAGTATATATAAGCTTTAATTACGAGAATATGCAATTTCCAAATACAAGATCTTTTCTAGTAGTTGACTGTTAGATTATAAAGATACTATATGACAAAACATCTAATGCATGTTGGCCTGTGAAAAATAAAAGGGAACAGTGCAGACCCAGACTAACCAGGAGCAAGTTAGATCCTTTATCACGTCTCTTGAAACGTTGGGAAACAAAGTATGATGCCTGTATGTTTTTGCTGATTAGAAAATCTTTACAAGGAGAGATGTGAAAAAGGATTCGTTCTTGAAGATTATCAAAACCTGGAGATAGACTGCGTACTTGGAAGGGCAAAAGCAATTCTAGAAGTCCAAATCTCCATAGCAATCTCAAAGAAGCTTCCCCAGATCCAAATGACAACATATAATTCACCTCCATGAGAATTCTACCCTGGAGAAATGGATGCCAGAGAGCATGAGATTCAAGTAACAGTAGATTAGCCATGGAAGACAAGAAACTGATATACCTTGTCGAGTCTCAATATAGAACGGGATAAGACCCTCAGAGAAAGAGCTATTTCTCTAGTGAAACGAAATCCCAAACGGGATGCGACTCTAAATGCACGTAAAATGCGAGCTGTAAATAGTGTTAAAGAGGTCAGATATCTCTCTTGAGGTTAAATTTGACAGCATAAAACTTACAACTTCCAAACCAGCAATTCGAACATCACAAAAGGATGAAGATTTACCACAGTCTTCCACAAATGAAAGATTTGCAGGTATTACTGTTCGCACCTACAAGCAAAGACTCCTTATGAGATCCACCAGTTTAGTGATTTTTAACATAAGTAATGCAGTTTAAAATAACTTTGGGCCACTTGCATACTTTAGCTTTCTTAATATCCTCCATTCCCCCAACATAATCATATATTATCTTTGCATAGGGATCAAAGAATAATCTGCATAAAGAAAAAGATATCTCAGAAAAATTTCTTAGAAATTATTCTCACCAATAGAAGTGACATCATAGAGCATCTATATATACTGTCAAAGCAATAACATAATTGACTCCGAGTCAGATTCAAGCAACTAACCCATTGACCGTGAAATCCCGCTTTAGGCAATTCTTCCATCGCATATAATCCCGTTCACAGCAGCCAGGAGGTCTCTTGACACTGTTTCTGAGGCCCCCAAAAGAGTTCCTACCAGATGTGCTAAAGCTGGAAACCTATCCAGGAAAAATAATCAACAGAAAATGATGCATACAGTACTTCACTTTGCTAGCAAAAGATAATACAAAGAAAAGTTAACTTAGTATATGCAATGTACGAACCTCAATGATAGTTTCATCGACATGTACATGGCATATTGGAAATCGTCGGCCAATAACTTCACATCTCGAGAAGGTGTTTCGTACCTAAGACAGTTGAGGGATGAAGTTTAAATAACCACCTTAACATTTTTAGCAATTAAAATTACCATGAAATAACCAAACTAGTAATAATTGTCACTAGAAGTCAAGTCCTAAGCCTTTTCATTTGCACAAAGTACTTCAAAACCGTTTTAAAAAGTTCAAATGTGACCATTCCATAATTTTCATCCCCAATTTTCCCCACATGGAACTTCCCCAATTTTTCCAACGTGGCACCTATTACACGATACCATGCAAAAAAGTTGAGGTCATTGATGACGGGAGGTCTAAATTGTAAATTCTAAACAAGATTTATAACTACATTTTGGAAATTAAAAAGGTTTAAGACTCAACTACATCTCTAGCAAAAGGTTTAAGACTTCAGGCATAATTTTCCCTCTAAAATTTGCCCCTATTAATGAAGGAAAAACCAATGCCTCATCATGGCCACAAAGACATTTTCATCCTTAGGCAGGCTAAGCAGTCCTAACATTTTCCAGGTGGCTGGAATTTTAAGCAAAAGAACGAGAGGAAAATTGGTAGTTTAATTTTTACATAAAAACAGTAAGATTACTGACATTTTCCTCAATCACGCTCATAAGAAAAAAACTCCATATGAGAAATCTAAGGTGCATAAATGAACGTAGCATCTACTATTTGGATCCAATCCTCCAGCAAGACTTCGTAACAAACCTCAAAGCCTACGGATTGCCAAGCTACCAAAGTTGTACACCTACGGATCTACATTATCTCTGAGTCATTGATTTGGATAGCCTACAATAGATATATTAATGAATCCCATTAAGACATGCATTAATTTTTTGTCACTTTCACAACATAAATTAGAACTCAGTTATATCAATCAAAGAAATAGAACTAAGTTAGTTTAAACTTAAGAAAGATCACAACTTGTCCAGACTTAAAAGGTTAAGATTGTGTAGTGACTGGGTTGTGAAAAATTAACCTTGGTTGAAAATGTCCAAGAAGAAATTAAAAAAAGTTTGTGCTTGTTGCGTGCTCAATACAGTTCGGATACTCTTTTTTTTTTTTTTTGAAAAAAAAAACTTGGTCTGATGTCATAATTTTTGTCAATTTTGGAGTTTGTGTCAAAGGTTTTAATACTTTAAGTTAATCATAAGCACATTTAAAAACCATCCAACAAAATAATGTACTATCATCAAGTGAACCTTTGCCAATTAAGTGGCATAGCAGAAGTCCCAGTCAATGTAGTTTGAGAAAATTAGGGACATGACCGAAAGAAGAACAAATATTAAAGATAGGGCGCCGCCAATATTACATAAGATTGGGAGGGTATGGCTCTTATCATAAATTAATATCACAGCAAAGTAGACACGAATGGTGATTAGGCGAGTGTCCAACACTATATGCATTTTAATTTAGCATGACCGTGTTCGATCAATAGTTTCTAAAGTACAGCCTTTAGTATAATCACATTTCTTCCAGGCATGCACAGCATCTCAGCTGCCAAGAGGTGCTTAATCAACCGATTATCCAAAAAAGAGTAACCTGTTTGAGCTCAGCTGAGGTTATAATGTCGAAGTCTTTTGGCGTTCTCTTCAATATAAGATCCCGCACGCAGCCTCCAACCAGATATACCTCATAACCTACAATAAAAAGTGAGATCATGTCCATGCACAAACCAATGCCCGATGTGCGACTTTCGCAATCAGGAAATACGCAAAATATATGCTGCCCTAGTCGAAATTGTACATTGCCTTGTCATCTTTTTCTATCAACACATCGTTTGCAGCATATGAACAGATACCTTGATGCCAGCTAATTACATTACATCACCTTTAGCAACTAAACCTACTTCGACTGACCAACATAGTATATTGCGCACGAAGTCGAAAACACCCCAACAGAGCCTTTACCTTTTTTCTTCAACGCATTCAGAACCACTCTCGTGGGCTTCGAAATCATCGAACTTCTGATGCCAAGCTCCACAGAACTCAGCTTCTTCCATCGAGGTGCCCGGCTGTCACCGTCTACAAAACAAAACAAACAGCATTCGATTACCACATAAGTACATCAAACTTCAACTTCACCAAAAGAAAAAAGGATTCCAACGAGCTCACACTGACCCTCTCCGATCAAACGACCAGCATTTTCCGTCCGCTTTTCCTCTACGAAGCCCGAGGATTCGACTCCAACGGCGCAGCTGCTGCTGCTGCTTCCCACCTGCAGACTCCCACAACCATCCTCTTGTCCTAACCGTCGCCACGAAAAGGGCAGAGGAGAAGCTCAAGAGAGAGGTACCGACCTTGGAGATGCAGAAAACGAGGGGGCGATGACGGTAGAGCGAAACCCGCGAGAATGCGCACGAGAAGCCGAGGGCGGCAGCAGCGAGCGCCATCGATGAGTGCCGGGTGGGTGATTCACCATGTCATGGGCGTTGCAGGGGGGGTTTGGGGGGGGGGTGTTTCGCCGATCGGAAATCGGTGGCCCGGTACCGGAGAGCGCGGCGAGCGAGGGCGGAACCGCTAAGCGGCGGTGGCGGCTTTTCGGTAGGATTGAAAAACCGTGGAAATGTGCTGAGGATGAAGATGATCTTGCCGTGGATATTGTCAATGGGCCGAAATGGGCTTAAGCCCATGCCGGGGCTCTAGAATTGGGCTTTTTAGGGTCCAACGAGGAGCAATTTATTAGACAGCTTCGAGTAGACTCGTTAGACGTGTGTATCGGGTCAGGTCGAAGATAGTCCGGCCCAAATTGACCCATTTGAACCCATTTTTCACGCAATATAAATATAGTAACATATGCTTGACCCGAACTATATTGCTAAAAAATTTCTATAATTAACTAAATCTATAATAAATCGTACCAAAATTAAGTTGAGAGCATGAAATGAACGAGCACGAGATCGAGTGTGGGCAAGAGAGTCATAGAGGTAAGTTGGGTCTAAATAAGTTTGAATTGATTGAACAGTTACAATATTTTGAGATTTACTATTCTAAACTCATTTATAATCAATTTACTGAATATAACTAACCCATATAACAACTCAATCCATCCAACATGAGTTAAGAAATAGGTCTATGACCTATTTTGATAGGCGTAAGTTCTAACCAAATTAAAAGTAATTAATTATAAAATACACAGATAATGACACAAAATTCTAAGAAGTCTCAATTCATCGTTGATTTAATGGTTAATGAGAAACATCATAGTGTAAATATCGATATCGATGATGGATTAGATTGTTCGTGCGATATTCTCTTTGCACTAACGGTGTATGTTTTAATTTTCTCCCTAATTAATTGGGCGCAAAATTCATTGCCTTCTTTGGTCTTTTGGTTTTTAAAACTTATGAGCATATTTGAGCGGTATAATCATAGCGTTCCAAAATGTATTTTGAGGATTATGTGACCCTACCAAATTTCTCACAAGAGTCACGAGACCCTTCAAAACGATTAGTAAAAGCACGAGGCATGAGTTTCAAATTACTCATCCATTGGTGAATATCACTTGAACCATCAGCGTAGCATAATTTTATCTTGTTGGGTGATTATCTTCTGCCGTTCTTTAATCGGCTGGCGATGTAGAACCATCTCATTACCAACGTGTGGCAATGGATTGTTGTTACTAGCAGCATTGTTAATCTCTTGTTGATTTCTTGTTCTTGCCATGCGATCTCCTCAAATTAACAAAAGAGTCACATTAGGCAATGTCAAAAAAATGTTTCATAGAAAAAGTGAAAATCTAAAAATATGGATGAATTTGATGAATTTTAAGGAAAGTGGTTTATTTGTTGATTTTGGACAACAAAAGTGAATGACCGGACCTGAGTAGGTCCTTACAAGACTCAAGGGGGGACAGTAACTCCTCAATATAATGGATGGATCTTCCTATAAGTTTTTCTTTGTATTCCTTTTCTCTTGAAAAGAAAAACAATGGGAGAGAACTTGGGAGCCTCTTGGGTGGAGAGGGTAAACTCTACGTCAATTCGGCTAACTATTTTTTAGGTAGGCTGGTATAGTAGTCACTCGCGCCCGGGGATGGTAGAAGGGGAGTTTTGGCTCTTGCTGGTTGGCCTGTTCTTAGCATAGTGTCTTATAACCGACTTACCAACCAATACCCCAGTTACATGAAACTGTACTGCAAAGGAATTGACAATGCAAGTACCGAAAACTGAAAGTAGTGGGAAATGCAAAGGGCACGGGAAATTGAAATGCTGAAATGATGAATATGCAAACACTTTACAGATGAAATAACTATAAAAGAACAAATGTTTTGTCATTGCTTATATGAGATAGCTACAACGTGTGCCTTTATATCCCAATGACAACATTTCTCATAATACAGTTGTGGATTCTAAATCGATGGGTAATTTCATAATGCTACTGATATTTAGTTACACATCACGTGGTTCTAGCCATGATTATGCACAAAAAACCTACGAAATTCGAGAATATCGCAACGGTCACTTAGCAAATACGTGTTCATGTCTATCCATCGTCTCTATCCTCGATTGACACGTTGGCAAACTCTATCTTGTTCATAGATGGCAATATTTCAATATCTGAAAAATTTGTAACGACAGCTGTCGATTGCTTTATCCGTGGTTAGCTGACCAGCCTTTTCAAGTAACTATAGGCCCAAAAGCGCTTCCTCGTCCTATCCAGGTTGGAAATAGCCGGGTCGGTACGCGTTTTGGTCCTTGCCCATTTTTCCTTGCACATCCCTAATGGCATCAAATTTAAGAAAAACCATATCTTGATGATTGGAGTGTCTCACAATATCTATAGATAGCATCTCAATTCCAAAAAAAAGAAAAAGAAAATTTCCATATCATCTAAAATCAATTTCTTGCCAATTCTTCCCATATAAAAGGGAAAAGCACATAGGCAAATCTTCGTTGACCAGGAGCACCTGAGTGACTGAGTCCCACCCTCAAGACTCGCTCAGACACACACTCTCTCTCTCTCTCTCTCCGTCTCTCCAATGGCAGCTGAGCTACACTTGCTGGAGTCCTCGCTCGGCGACAACGACGCCTCCGCCGCCATAGCCGCGGCGCTGCCGGCAGCCGCCGCGGCCCCGCCTCCGCCGGCCACCACCGCCGCCGCAGCAGCCGGCTCCGCCGCGGCCGCCCCGCCCCTCGCCCCATCGACAGCCGACAATCCCGGTGCGCCGCTCGCCCCGAAGCGCCAGCGCCGGCCCAGCGTCCGCCTCGGCGAGATCGGGGGCGAGCAGCCCGGCGCGGTCGCCCACGACTCGCACGTGCGGCGCCCCAAGCCCACGTCGTCGTGGAGGCTCCCCAAGGACGCTGGCAATCCGCAGTCCTCCAAATCAGTCAAGGCCCGCTCGCTGACGCACCTCGTCAACGGCGACGGTCAGTTTCACGACCTCGAGAACGCTAGCTCGGGCTTCGATTTCCCTAACAGGAAGGTGAAGGCGAGGCGCGGCGTGGCGGCGAAGCGCCCGAGATCGAGCTGGACGTCGTCGAAGCTGGACCACGTCGCGGACAACATCAGAGAGGAGGAAGAGGAGGAGATCAACGAGGGCTTCCGGGACTTCGGTGCCGCCGATTCCGGCTCCCCGACGAAGGAGCTCAGTCCGGCTTCCATCGACGATGCCGCAGCGCTCGACAACTGGCGGAGAAGGCCGAGCCGCGGCAAAGCCTCTCTGAGCCGCGACAATGGCGGAAACGAGTTCGACGCTGCACGAGAATCCGACTACAGGGACGGGAAAGGAGGAAGCAGCGACGGGGTCCGGAGTTGGCTGGTGGAATTGGGGCTTAGCCGGTACGCCCCAGTTTTCGAGATTCATGAGGTTGACGACGAGGTTTTGCCGATGCTGACGCTGGAGGATTTGAAGGATATGGGGATAAATGCTGTGGGATCGAGGAGGAAGATGTACGCTGCAATCCTGAAGCTTCGCAAGGGTTTCTCGTGATGTGAGTTGCTCTTTTGATGCAACCCAGTAGATAATGAGTGATAGCTTCTGTAACTGATAGCATTTGTCATAGATGGTTTTGGGCTTGTCCTCCTGATTATGAATAAAGATGCAAATAAATGCTCTAACTTTGATCAAATCGTGGTGCCTACTTGAGCTGAATACATTTTATTGATAAGTAAGAGCAAAACCACGCAAGGTTGAAAAATTTGTGATTCATCTCACTGATCTTCATCCCATTGGAAGAAGAATGTGCAGAAAAGTTGAGCAAGACATTTGACCGAAATCCAGTGGCATCCCAAGCTAGATATTGCTAATTGACGTCATTAGCTTTGTCGAAATGGACTATTAAACTTTTCGCCGGTTTACCGATAGCGTACTTTGAGATCGTATCTTGCTTGCCTCTCATATTGGTAAAGTTCTTTGATGTTCCAAATAAGTTGCAATCCTGCCTATGATGCGTTCATGCAGGTTTTTGTTGGCTGATGCTCTAATTAAGCCCTTCACCAGGCTGAAGATACTGTATATGCTTCACTTTCTCTGTCTCACAATACGGCCTTTTAAAATGCTGCTGTTGTTTGCATACTTCACTTTCGGTATTGGGAGGGGATATCTCATAGTTTAAGGATTGGAGCCTGTGGTTTGTACATGTGTCCTAAGTATAGGGCCCATTTGAAGATATGCAGTTTTTTAATGTGTGGATGCTCTGATATAAAGCTATTTTGCTCAAGAGAAATGAATGAGATATCTGTTGCTTTTAGCAAATATTGTAGTGAAATTTCTGACCAGACAATGGCTATTTTCAACCATGGAATTTAAGTTATGCTGTAGGAATGACAGGAATTCTCTTCTCTTTCACTGTCAATGATCTTGAGAGCAGAGCAGCAAAAGAGGAGGGCATAACCACATATGAGAGTTTATTGAGTTAGTGCTTCCAATTGATATTCGAACTTGATTTTCATGAAAATTTGGAGTTCTATTCATAAATTGTGCTACAACTTGATTAAAGAACCATGTTACTGTATACAAGATGCCTTTAACACGTGTTTACTGTAAAAGGCATAATATATTACATTCTAGACTTAATTGTTCTTGTGGTCGCAATTTCACTGGATTCTAAACTAACAATCGACCAATTAAATTAGCTTTTCACCAATACAGCTAATTAAATATTGAGAAACATTTGCTTCAGTTGGGTGAATTGACCCTACTGAAGCAAAATTGGCGCTACCACTGGTGAAAAATTAAATGATAAATGTGTGTCTCGAGCTTGTGATCGGATTAATGAATAGGTAATACATTTGTTACATATACGAACTGGACACAACGTTGGATGAGCAAGTCATCTCAAGGAAAGAAGAGAAAGGGGTCTGCAGCTAAATGTACGTCTCTTAGCCTATGGAAAGTCCTATTTGACCTGAGAAGTTCTTACTTATAGCTATCCGGTGTTAGTCCTTTGGAACTGTTTTTGAAGAGTGGAATAGCACTAAAATGTGGTTCAAGCACTTGCACTCTTGTCAAGCACTTCAATGAGCACAATGAATATGGTTTTGCACATTGCTGGCATTTCTATTTTTTTTTTGGTAAGGTAAGATGTAAAATGATGCTGGCATTTCTATTAATCATCTCAAATGCTAAGAAATTTTATCCAC
This sequence comes from Syzygium syzygioides, assembly GCA_031216285.1. Taxonomy (NCBI): domain Eukaryota; kingdom Viridiplantae; phylum Streptophyta; class Magnoliopsida; order Myrtales; family Myrtaceae; genus Syzygium; species Syzygium syzygioides. Next base: position 29,238,591 of record CM062248.1, on the reverse strand, counting down.
TATGCTTTAAATCTTTTCACAAGGTCAGCATTTTTATCAATCTCAAAGAGTAAAAACATTGGTGCACAATGTTAATTGTAATTTGTTATTGCCAGCATTGATGTGTTCTTCTCATATACAAAGAACTTTTCTCATCTAACACTAAACTCGAACCACATTGTCAATCATATAAAGGCCTTAGTTTCCTTTTGTTTAGGAGCAAGTTCTTTGTGCTTTCTTTATAAAATCCCAGATTCTTAGTTGGGTTTGGTTAAGCATTAGGTCGCATATATATGGTGAAGTTAATGCTGGCTCAGCTCAGGGAAAGTTTCTGTGCCAGTAATGTTACTGAAACATGTCTAGCCTCTGCTTAAATCTTATAACCTATAGAGAGGATAGGATCTAGCTGTTGAATGAACATAAACATATTGACTTAATTTCCACTAGAAAATGACTCTACAAGAATTAGGTTATGTGATTATCTGCAGAGTATTCTGATGAGGCTTGGTAAAATAAAGACTATGTATGATATCATTTTGTTTTTGCTTGTGATGACAATTAGCCTTGTAATGGATGTGACTGTAGGTTTCTTGTGGATGGTTATGATACAAGAGAGAAGTCTAGATAAAAGTTCTACAGTTTCGGTGTGAACGATAGTTAGGGTGAAAAAATGACAAAGGTATGACTTGCACATGTTACACTCTACGTAGAAAGGGAAATATAGTCAACGTTCGTAGTTATTTTTGAAATATCTGGATAGTGCTAGCTCAATACAAATTTATAGTCTCCAAAATGTGTGGATGACAAGACCCATGATTTGATCCTTTAATTCTTGAATTTTTTTTTCTATTGTCTAGTCTCAAATAGATTTGTTATTCTAAGCAAATATATTCAATTTGCTTGGATTCCCAAGAGACTAAGGACGGATGAGAAATGAATGTTCAAACTTTGGCTCGCTACTTTGTTTTCGGAACTGAGCAATGAACTTATTCTTTTGGCAACAAAGAGGTGCTTGGATGCCTCTCTGAGGGCTTAGAAATGGATGATGAGTGTGGAAGCTTTTTTTTTTGGTAAGGATGAGTGTGGAAGCTTTCAATCACTACATAATGTTAGAATTGGGTAATGAACTTATCCTGTTGTGAACAGACTGGTGCTCTTATGTGCGTCCGAATGTCTGATAGGATGATTTTTTCTTGGTAAGCTTCCACCAGAGAGGAGCATCATGTTCATTTTTCTCACGGTAAGGCATTGGCTTGGAACTTAACCTTTCAGTGAAAGAGTTTGCTTGAATTTCTGACATGCTGCATCAGTTTACTGCAAATGGCAAAAGGGAAGATATAGTTGATTGGAGTTCAGTCAAATGGGATCTGCTTGGTCAATTTGCTTATCATGTTCTATATTTGGGCAATTTGAACTCAGATAGGGATATCTCGCCTTGTGTTTGAAACTGAGTTTCTTGGTGAGTGCGATTGTGCTGTTGCATGTGTGATAGTGAAACTGAAGTAACAGTGATTAATTGTTCACCAGTGAGAGAGCTTATGTCCTTAACATATCATTTCCCCACTGGTATATATTAGAGTGGCTCCTTGAGTTAATTAAGAAGATATTATGCCTGGGTAGCATCTTTCCTTAGTAAGGATCTAATGGACGTCAACCCATTTATGAGAATCATTTAAAAGCCATGTATAGTTCAGCATTTCTATCTTTTAAAGAACACTACTGTTAAAGCCAAACCTTGACTCATGCTATTTTAAGGAAAGAACTTGGACTTCATCATTACTAAAGCTCTTTTAGTTCTCTAGCCACTCAGTATCAGAAGTGTAGATGAAGTAAACAGGACATGAAATATACTTCTTGCTTTCAATTGCTTTTATATCATTCCAAAGCTCAGGAATTTAACTCCAAGTCCTGGAATATGTTAAGACTAGTGACGCTGCACCCATTGAATGATTAGTAGTTACAGTAACTAGTGCCTGAATCTCAAGCATCTACTTGCAAGTTCCTTCTCTTTCTTTTAAGTTATAATAGGTCAAAATGTTAGCCACTGCTGGTTCCCCAATCAAATCCTATTTTTCCTTTTTTACCTCAGCTGAACAACGCCAGTGGACAGGGTTCATCAATATGAAGGCCTTTGAGCAGCGCCTCTCTCTCTCTCTCTCTCTGCCTCCTTGATCATAACTATATGAGGAATTTACAGATGATTTTCCTTTCTTTGACAGCCTCCCAAATTCGTTTCTTTTCGCACTCTTCCATGAGTTTAGCCTGCCTCTTTAACAGGTCAAGAAAGCTTGTTAACGATTGTTCTCCTCCTGTCTTGAGCATGTCTTCCCAGCTTCTTCCAAGCAGTGAACCAGGTAATAGAAAGCTGATTGTGCAACATCCTCAGTCTTCCGGTTGATGCTTTGGTGGTCGCTTCGATCCTAAAGATTCAAGCATAGCTCTTTCTACCTGGCTTTCTACATTTCCAAGCACCTATGCTGTACTTTTGGATGGGAAGGGAGAAGAAATAGTTAGGTTTCTGAGTTCATATTTTTTAGCCAAGAAGCGCAAGTTTTCTTCCAACAGTTGTTTATTCATTGGATGATCTTGAGGTAGACACAAATACTTGTGGACATCGTGTATCTTCAGATTATCCAATGTTACAATGGAGATGATTACTTGAATTTTCAATAAACTGCCATTAGAGACGCATGTTTTGAGAGATTTTAGACCTGTATAGTCATTTTCCCACACGGTAATTCTCTGACTAGTTCTCTTTTGCAACTCAAGAAAGTCCGTTGAATGAAACTCCGTAGGTCACGGACTATGGAGCATGCCAGGTGAATTTGGCGATAGTTTATATGGCAGTGCTTCAGTTTTGTCTGTGCACAAGATCTAAATGAAAAGATAAATGATGTGCTTTCTGCCATTAAAGCAGTTGTTTGTGGAAAAATATATGAATTGCCTCCTCTGAATGAAACCTACGGGTCTATGGAAAAAGTTGCATGTCTGATTAGCAATTATACCGAAAGCTTGCTAGCATAACTCGTTATTGGTCTGCCTACGTAGGAGCTGTTTTGAAGGATCACCTCCTGTTTCTTCCAACATGTCTGGATGTTAGATGTTGCTCACTGTTTCTGAATCAACTACCTGTTTCATTTCCGCTGATTAATCAACTATACATGCATGTTCATCTGGTTGCTCTTTAGATTAAGGAACATAGAAATGTCCGGCTCTTGCTTTCTCCCTTTTTAAGGTTCATCCTCATTACTGGGAGTCATCTTATGAAATCTGTTCTTTCTATGCTTCTTTATTGTTGTTTCTGAAGATATTCTTGAAAATTCGGGATCTTTATACCCTCCATGCAGTTGTGGCTGTTAAAATATGTCTCGAGTTCGAGCCCGGTAGACGAAACCCGATCTGAGATTAATTATTATTTGTGGAGGTTTGAATATTTTGAATTGAATATTTATGGTTTTGCTTTGATGCAAAGAAAATAGAAAAGGAAAGTCCAAATTTGGACTTCCTTTGCGAGTTTGGAATGGTGCAATGCAAAATACGGAAACTTTCTTTTATGAGTCATGGTCGATTTTATTTTCGTGTGGACGTTAGGCTTTTGATCATGAAAGAAAGGAAATTATGGACATGCGACAAATTTCATGAGCTAGTCAAAGAAAAGAAGAGAAAAGTTGACTTTGTTGACCACATCCCATTAGGATTCCATGGAATCCCTTTCCAAGCTGGAGTTGGCCACCCCGCGTTCAGTTCTTGGGCTATATAAGGGCTGTTCTTTTGCCGCAAGATTGGCACGTAGTTGTTGATGTGAGCAGACTTGAAGCATCGTTTTCTCTTAGTGCCGTGGGTGCCAAATTTCCGAGTGACATCCATAGGTGTTGGATGCTTGGTAGTGGGTTCGTGGTTTTGTCGTGGAATTATATTAATAATTCAAGTGTTTGTAACAATTAAATCTTGTGGCAAGATTTGTGTCAATTTCTTCGTTAGATTGAAAGATTATTTTGTGAGGAATTTGAGGCTAAACACTATGTGCGTTATTGGGTGTAATTAGGGCTTGGAAAACAGTAAGAGTGTTTGAGCGGCTCGAGTGTGGTTGTAATCTCCGTTGTATTACTTGATCTATAGTGGAATTTTGTGTTGCTCTCCCCATGGACGTAGATCACTATGACTGAACTACGTAAATCTAGTGTCTGATTTATTTTTTATTCTATCAATTTTATTGTTCGATCGCTTAGCTTCCGCAACAAATGGTATCAGAGCTAGATTTGATTGAGTTGAAGCGAATCGATGGCGACAGAGGAAGGAAAAGTGAGAATTGACAGATTTGATGGGAAAGATTTTGGTTTCTAAAAGATGCAGATTGAGGATCATCTATATCAGATGAAATTGCACTTGCCCTTGTCTAGGGAGAAGCCAGAGATGATGAAGCAAGCTGATTGAAAATTGCTGGATAGATGAGCTTTGGGTGTTATTCGACTGACATTGGCTTGTAACTTCGTGTTTAACATCATAAATGAGAAGACCACTGTGGGTTTGATGAAAGCCCTGTCGGACATGTACGAGAAGCCCTCTACAGGCCTATTTGATGCGACGTCTGTTTAATTTGAAGATGAGCGAAGGTGTGTCAATTGCTGATCATGTTAATGAATTCAATGTAATCGTTAGTCAATTGAGTTAAGTTGAGATTGACTTTGAAGATGAGGTACGCGCTTTGATTCTATTATCCTCATTGTCTGATAGTTGGAATACTAATGTTACTGCTATTAGTAATTCTTCTGGGTTGACAAGTTTGACGTTTGATGGTGTTCGAGATTCAATTCTAAGTTAAGATATCCGTAGAAGAGAATCTAGCGAACATGTATCTGCTACTTTAGTAGGTGAAAATAGAGAAAAAACTGGTACATGTGTTAGCAGGAATAGTATGAACTCGAATGGACGAAGTCAGTTTAGGACTTGTGGTATTGTCTGTTGGAGTTGCGGCAAGATGGGGCATATTAGAAAGGATTGCCTTAAGTTGAAAAACGACAAGGGTAAGGGAATTAGAGTTGATCCTGAGGATGATGTTGCAGCTATAGTTGTTGGTAATTCGGATAGTACTGATTATATCTTGTCTATTATTGATGATTCATCGTTTGATGGATGGATTATGGATTCTGATTGTTCTTTTCACGCTACACCAAATAGGAATTGGTTTACTACTTATCAGTGCACGAATAGTAGTAAAGTGCAGTTGGGGAACAACGCTGAATGCGATGTTGTAGGTGTTAATGATGTCAGAATCATAATGCAAGATGGTATTGTGAGGATATTAATTGGCGTGAGGCATGTTTCAGAGTTGAAGAAAAATCTGATTTCCTTTGAGTGCCCTAGATTTAGCTAGATATCGGTATTCTTCAGAATGTGGAGTTCTGAAAGTTCTTCAAGGTGCCATGATGATAATGAGAGGAATCAAGCATAGTGGCCTGTATAAGCTTCAAGGTGAGATAGTGATGGAATTTGCTGCGAAGACGTCGGATGCATCGGTTCGAGAGTTTGAATTGTGGCATATACGTTTAAGGCACATTAGCGAGAAAAGCCTGAAGTTTACTTTCCTAGTTCCAGTCACAACCTCTTTTTTCTCTTATTTCTCACTTTCACTCTTAACTCTCTAGTCTCCTCTCCATCTCCACTCCATCGGTGTTAGAGTTTATTAACTTAAATATGATCTCTCTCTCTCTCTCTCTCTCTCTCTCTCTCTCTCATGAGTCTTGCCTTACCTTGATGACATCTCATGTTGTCTCTCTCTCCGTCTGGCGGGTTGCATCCTTGCTTTGTCGCTCAACTGTCAATCAGGCCATTCTTAAGTACTATCTCTATGTCAGTTTCATTTTCGATTTCTTCATCAAATATTTCAATTGTTATGGTTTCGATTCTTCGTTTTCAAATTTTACAGCGGTTTACCACTGCCAATTTATGGTTGTGAGTCGTGACTAACCATACCCACCACCTTTTTTCACTTTTGATTTGAATTTCATTAAACTAGTTCATCTATATTTCGCTTCTTGTTCGGTGTATTTTTCATAGCGTTGGAAGCACATTGAGCTCTTAAACCTCATGAATATTTTGTCTAGATTGCTGAAGATTACATTCATAAAATTTCATGCACTCCATGTGTGACGCCCCAGAACATCACACATAATATGTGTCCTTTTCAATTATATTTTGAATTATTAGTAGCATGTGAAAACACAATAAAATATTCACATCATCCCATATGAGAAATCTTAATACACATATGATTCTTTATATAAACACCATTAATTACTATCTTGATACAACGTTCAAACATAACATAATCACATTACATAAGTCCTGGAAAGGGTTGGGGTCACCTAATAACATCAAACCACTCCTGCACCAAAAACTTACCCATACAAAAGTCAAGTTATATATTATGAATTGACAACCTCGCCCATCGACATGTCACTGTCACCATTAGCTCCTTAGCAGTCCAACTAGCTCACCGCAACAGATCAATGGAGAACCCACTCTTTTAGCCTCATATCAATCCATACAATAGAACTACACTTAATTATACAAATGGTGATCCTGTACAAGCATATCTCGATATTCACAATCAGGATGCATGGTAGCTCCAAAAACAGAGGCGGTGGAGGATCCATCCTACATACCTGTAAAAATAAAGGAGTGTGTCAAAGCTCAATAAATAAATTCTCTAAGTCTAAGGTGAGAGATCCTCTCACTACTCAATCTAGTACCAATAGAAACATGAGTTCAAGAAAAGCAAAAAGTCATTTCATCATTGCATAAAATTATTCACTCAAATGCAAGCATAGGACATGTTCTTTCATGATGGGCATATACTACATAATAGCTCACCAATATACATAGGTAGGTATCTATTCCCCACTGGTCACCGGCCAAGACCCATCTCGACTAATGAGGCATCGTCTTTACCAACTTATGAGGGAAATTATAAATAGCTCTTTGCCACGCCATATAGCCCATTCATCATGATCATTCTTTGCATCGGCAAGGATAAATACACTACTGTACAACTGCATGATGATGGTCAACTCAAGCTACACAAGCCAACTCATATAGTGTGTAAACTATAGTTCCTTCAACCTTGTAAAGATCCATCTCTAGTTGGTAAAATATCAGTCTTTTCGGGAGTCTTTCACACAAACTCTTACAAGGGAATTGGCTCTCTGGCGATAGACTGTGGTAAAGATTTTTGTCACATAACATCACTCACACACAATATATTCGTTTAAAGTAAATGTCATGCATATCTCGACAATCATCATGACACTAATAGTGTGTTGATATCTCAGCATTTTCCATATACACAACAATAACCCAAATACTTTGTGCACTTTGACATGTATACCATCATTCCCTTCTTATCATGTTATATATGCTTAATAAGAGGCTTTAGTTAATCGACAACTTGTAGAGATCGATACTAGACATCGATTACTTTGAAATCAACACTTCAATCCAAAAATTGACTACTTAGAATGGGTTCTTAGGAATTGACAACTTTGAATTGGGCAACTTTAGTCAGAAATTGACAACTTTGGAATTTGACACTTAGAAATCGAGAACTGGAAAATTAACAAGTTGTTTAAAATCGATAAGTCAATCAGGAAAGATCGATTTGGTATAGAATTGGTAAGATACTTATAATCGATGAGGTGGTCAAAATTGATGGAATAATCCTAATTAGTGAAATGGTTAGTTTTTCACAATAGTTAGAAAATCAACATATTAGTCAAAATTTGGTAACTCGTTAAAAATTGGTAAAGCGATTAGTTAGCCACCCCATAATCAGAATCACATGAATATCACTTTCAAGTTCAAATATATGACATGCAAGCCAAACTAACAAAAGTAACCAACCAAGTCAAAAGTACTAAATAAATCAATCCAACCTAACCCCTAGAATTTCACTTACTTGAATAAATAACTTGAGAAAATCAAGGCTTTAATTATCTACAAAGCGAAATAATCAAGGATATAAATTAACAACTCTTTTTAAGTAACGAAACTAATTTGATCAAATGAAGAGGAAACTTAATAATTCACCATGTAAACACTTGAAATATCTCCGACAAAAAACAACACTTACAAACTTGAATACTTGTAGTGGTTCATACTTTCAAAGAAGGAGCGATGGATCTAGAGAATCATATAAGAGTTAAAAATAGACAAGATTGATTAACTAAGGTTAAAAATAATGATGACTTGACGTTAAAAATATGTAGTGAAAACTAGAGGTGATGTGGTCAAATTAGAATGTCATAAATAGCTTAACATGTGTGATTCCAAAGTAGATATTTTGATAATCTACCAAATATATTTTGTACTCTAGTAAATAAATAAGAAAACCGATGTCTATTCTCAATATCGATAAATTCGAAAAATATTTTGAACCCAATAAAATTGGCAAAAGTACACTAGAAGTGCCATAACTTGTGTACGGCGATTATTTTGATGTCATAACTTTTTTCGGATCACTTTGGTGCTAAGTCGAACGTGGCATTTTTTATTAATTTCTGACGCTAATGTGGCTCGCCAGAGGATGAGTTAGCGTGTACAGTCAGTATTTTTTATTTTAAATAATTTTTTTTCGGCATGTATAGTCAGCATTTTTTACTTTAAATAATTTTTTTTCTTTTCTCTCCTCGTCGGCCGATCACCGGCGAAGCCCGGAAAGGGCTGGGCGAGGGCTGCCTTGCCCATGGCCGGCGAGGGGCGGCCTCGCCAGATCTGGGCAAGGCGACCCTCGCCGGCGACAGGCGAGGTCACCCCTTGCAAGCGTCAGGCGAGGGAAGCCCTGGCCTGGGCGGGCGAGGGTTGCCCGACAAAGCCCTCGCCTGGGCGGGCGAGGGCTTCCCTCGCCTGGGCCAACGAGGAGCGGCCTCACCTGGCGCCAGCAAGGGTCGCCTCGCCTAGATCTGGCAAGGCCGACCCTCGTCGACGATGGGCAAGGCCGCCCTCGCCCAGCCTTTCCTAGGCTTAGTCGGTGGCCGGCTAGCCACTGGCAACCTGCCGGTGAGGGGAGAATAGAAAAAAAGAAAAGAAAGGAAAAAAAGAAAAAATTATTTAAAATAAAAAATATTGACCGTACATGCTGGAAAAAATTATTTAAAATAAAAAATACTAACTGTACACGCTGATTCATCCTCCAGCGAGCCACGATGGCGTCAAAAATTAATAAAAAATGCCACGACAGATTTCCAGCCAAATTGGCACTAAAGTGATCTATTTTCCTCCGAATTGGCACTAAAGTGATCCGAAAAAAAGTTATGGCACCAAAGTGATCGCTGTATATAAATTATGGCACTCTGGTGTACTTTTACCCAATAAAATTATTAGTGAAAGATATCAAACATTATGCATATCTTAACTCAGTAAATTTACAACTTAAAAATCATCAAAATTCGTATTTCAGAGCATATCAGTCCCCTTTTACAACTAATATGACTGTAAATCAATTACCGTCACCCTACACCATCATCTTATACATTGGTATCCATCATTTTAACCTCAAAGTGTTGTAGTCCTGGCAACTATGGATTGGAAAGGTCATTCCTTGAACTTTCCGCATGTTATAAAATAGTGACTCACGTGAGATTCCACATGTGTGATATCCCCAATTTGGACCAAGACGACCAAAGGTAAATAGTAAAGGAATTGGTGAGCGGTCCGATCTGAGGGTCGGTAATGGAACGAATAGTATGATCGGAACGACTGTACTGATGGTTGATTATGGTTCGATCGAAGGATTGTCCATGGATTAGCCAATGGATCGACAATGGAACAGTGCCATGTGGGCATGTGTCGGTCGGGGGTGATTCTGCTCGGCCATGCATCGATCGCAGATGACCATGGATTGATCCTGTAGTACTTGATTCCACACGGCTACATGACAACCGAGGATCAACCATATGTTGTTGATACTCAAACGTAGACCGATAGCAAATCGGCCATGGATCGTCGCATTCAGTTGGGTAGACCATGGACGAACCATGTACCAGGCCATGAGCCTTGTAGCTTGATCGCAGACCAAGGTTTGTACTGGCCGTGCAACCCAGGCCTTGTACCTGGTCCTGGACCGACCCTTGTACCTGTTAGTTAGGCCACAGACTGACCCTGTGTATGATCGTGTGCCAATCATTGTGCTTTACCCTTGTGCCGGGCCTTATGCCTATCAGATCCGGCTCCGACCTAGTTCTGTGCCAAACATACTTGGCCATGAGCGATGCATTGTGCCCGTTCGTGAACCAATGCATGTGTTCAGTCCATGAACTAGTCCCTCGCTCGTGTGGCCCGGCCTTGCACTCAGCACATCGCCCACACAGCCTGGTACCATGCCTGTGCATTCGGCCTTGTGCCTGTGCAACTGGCCTAGTGCCCGTATGGCCCGGCCTTGTGCTCGTGTGGCCTAGCCCTGCACCAGGCCTTGCGCCCAACCAGACCCAATTGAACAGGCCATGCACCTGGTCAATCCAGCTGGTCTGACTTTGCACCATTCAACTCGAACTTTGGCTCGATTATGTATGGTCGTGCTTAGACACATTTCTACATCAAACCTCGATTCAAATAGGATAATTAATAATTTTTAGATACGTAAATTTCCATTCACTTAGTTTACCTTTACTAGTATCATAATGGATTTTGGAGGTTTGTGCTTAATGAAAAAGGTAAATCATAAGTTGGTTCTTCTTAGTGAATAATTAAGTGTTCTTGAAGGACAAGAACAAGTTTCACATGACCCAAGCTTGGGGAACAAGAAGCCAAGAAAATCAAGTCAAACTTAGGTTAATAATTGAGGGCCAATCATTAGAGAAGATCTTATCTTCTAAGATACCCAATAATTAAATGTTCTTGAGAGTTCTAGACAAGCCACACGCCCAAGCTTAGAGGACAAGACAAATGGAAGACCAAGTCAATGAAATTATTTGAGAAGCCATTATTAGAGGCTTAGGTATCCTCTTAGTCATTAATGAGAAGGGTAGTTCATATACCCTAAACATAGGGCATAATAAGCCTAATAAGAGACTTGTAAGACAAGTATGACACTTGTTAACCAATTGGATTAATACTAATTAGGTCTAAGATTTGGCAAGATTTCCCTTCTATTATTAGGCGCCACCCTAATGCAAATGATTGGTTCATTTGGTAACATCATCATTAGAGCTTGGGCTATAAATAAGAGAGCTATCATTCCATTCCATTCTTTCCTTCAATCAGAACACACTCCTCACTCCTTCGGTCTCTCTCTTTCGGTCACTCCCTTAGTCTTTCTCTCGGCCACTCTCTCTCACTCACCCTCACCATCACCGAACACCCTTTCTAGGATCACCCCGTGACCCTAGTAGTGAGTGAATTTCCTATCCTTTGATTAGGATGTAGTGTTACATGATTGAGCTCGAGTGATGACCTTGTTTGTAGTGATTTATGCTCGCATGTGTTATTGTTATTCTTGCATCATGACCACTAGTCAAGACACGATTGGGTCACGAAAAAAATGCATCGTATGCTATCGTACCCATGTTGTGGCATAACGGACCGAGTTTGGCTTGGTGCAAGTTTATATTGAGGCGTATAGACCCGGGCCAAGTTCGGCTCCAAGCTAGCGTTCGGCATGGTGGACCAAGCCACGAGCCCTAGACCGCACTCAATACGTTAGGCATTTATTCTATAGATCATGAAACACATGAGCACTTGGGCTAACATCAACAAGATAAAAACCCAGATTATTTGATATTTGTTGCATGATCACACAAGGGACTAAAACCATCGCCGATGGATTTCGAGACGTTGCAGCCACCGATCAATTTCGGGGCAATGCCGTCATTGATGGATTTCAAGACGATGCCACCTTTGATGTATTTTGAGGTGATGCCTGATGGATTTTGAGGTGATGCCTGATGAATTTTGGATGCCTGGTGAATACCGAAAGAACCAATGGATTTCGGTGAAGAAATAACGAATTTCGTGTGTTAATCTTGTGTGCAACGTTTAAATAGCATGTTTGACGTTCTCTTGCTTGGTGCGCATGACATGTTCAGCAAATAGGCAAGGTAAGAAATATTTACTATTGATCTACCATCGACAAGCAAAATTGTAATGGTTGATCTCTTGTTTAATGGCGAGGCTATTTTTTAGCTGAAGTTTAGTAAATTTACTTATTGAGCTGTGACTCACTCTTTATTATTTTTAGCTTTGTAGGTATGGCTACATCACCCCCGATTCGCCAGGATCTTCCAATAGAAATGCATGTTTCCATAATTGACATAGTCCATGTGGAAACGGAAGTCACATATCGTAAGTGTGTCACCATAGTTTTGGTACAAGAGGATGCCAATGAGTTGGTCTCCCATCGCTACAAAGCATGTTTTATTTGGTTTGATGGAGATTTGCTCGGATCCCTTCCCAGATTTAGCAGACCACCTAGGTCTGCTAATGATAACGGGCCCAATAGGAATGCAAAAGGACCGTAGCTAGTCGACCAAGCTTGGGAAAAACTGACTTTTGCTTTTTGTGAAGGGAACCGTGGTAGTTGAGCTAAGACTGCCCCAGCCGCATAGATAGTATGTAGGAGACCGGATCCAATCTGGATGTAAACGAACAAAAGGCCCGTAGTGGAAGGGCTTACAAGATAGCATGTGTCATGTAAATAAGTAGTGTGCTTGTGAAATGTGTTTTCTAGCTCATGTCGTTGCTCTTGTTGTTGTTTGTTGAGTATAATTGCTTTCGCTTGCCCATAACAAAAGAGAAATGAAACGGGAAGTTGTAATGAAAATTCCTGAAACAAAGATGATCATAACCAGGCCGGGACCAAGTGCCACGATCTTGGTTCGAGGCATGACAACATGTGCCATCCAAAACTCTAAGTTAATTATTAATTAAACATAAAGATTATAATCAAACATAGAGAATTCCGAATGTCACACTATTTGTTTGATGGAATGCCTCTTCATTTAAGCATTTTTTTTTCGTGTAAACATTTTTGTCAAGACTTTTGTTCCTTCATAATTTAAATAAGTAAAAAAAATTTAGGCCTCTTCTAAGGTAGAACGAGCAGAGGTAATTGGTCTCAAGGTTGGTCAGTTCCCACCTTGAAACTTGTAATCAGGCCAAACAGAGTTGGTTCCCAATTTGTGGAACTGGGAACTAACCTTATTTACCTTGGAACCATATTGGACCTAATCGATCAGTCCGGTGCAGTCTAGTTCCAAGGTCAACTCAAGATCGGCAGTTTTTTTTTCTTCTATTGAAGAGAGCTATTTCGATTGTTTAAGCATTATGCTAAATTCGGGAGCTACAATTAAAGGAACTTTTCTTTTAATTGGCAAGTTTCACGAGAAGAGGGATGGTTGATGGGTTACATCTAGTTTTGGCAATTTTTTTCATTGTTTTGTTGTGTCAGGATTGTGCTTGTTTTAGCTTGCAAGCTGAAAATGAAGGCACGGAGAAGATCCCAGAAATTCAACGAGTTAAGAGCAACTCTTCATCATGTGTGGGAATGAGAGAGAAGAATTAGTGAAGAGAATCAGAATTAAAATGTGACCCAAGCTTCATAAAATAACTAAACAAAACAGAGGCGATTCTGTTGATCCGATTTTGGACAAGGAACAGGGAGCCGAATTGGTTATTGCTAATTCCAATTTAGTCGGAGCGGACCAGTTCTCACGGAAACCCCATAGAACTAGGCATTTTGGTCTAGTTACTAGATTGATCCAGGATCGATGCTCACCTATAGAATCAGGAACTAGACTAGAATCGACCAATTTGGTTCTAAGCCAGTTTTGGGATCTATAGGGTCGATTCTCAATACCAAAAACTAGGAATCGGCTCTGACATGGTAGATTTTAGACCTAGAGCCAACCAACTCTAAAACCAATCATCTATACTAACATTCACTATATTGTGCTCAATGTTATTCCCTAACTGCAATTGACCTATATTTGTGCACTTGCAAGTAGTAAACTAGTTCTTATTTGGTTTAGCATGAAGAGAAAAAACGAATCCAATAACCATTCGTCAAGCGACAAAGGATAGTGATAAACAAAAAAATCAGCACTATTTGGATATGATCAAATATTTTAACACTTTCATCAATAGACTCAGTTATAATTTGTTTGTCGTTCTTGTTTGTTGGCTTTAGGAAACCTCTTCTATGATGCCCGATCTTCTCATAATCGCAACAGACAATACTACCAACCATAGGTTGACAAATTCTGTTCAAATTTGTATTATTGCTGCTAATACAAGTACTAGTTTTTCCTCCACCTTCTTTTCTTAAAACAGTAGGCACATTTCACCATATTCTCTCCGATGGATATACCAACTCGGAATCAAATTGTGAACCTCATCAAACGTCAATTTCCTTTATTTGAAAAACTATGATAGCAGTAACAAGAGCACTCTAATTATTAAGCAATGATGATAATGGAATTAAAGCATGTATTGCATCGACAAAATTAAACTCAATTGACCTCAATTTATTGATGATCACATTGAATTTGTCAATACACTCAGCAACCATCGTAGCTTGACATTAAGTAAAGTATATGTTGCATCAAGTAAACTTTTTTAATGGCAGAAAGCTTCTCATACATGTTCGATAAGGAATGTATTTCTGTAGTGATTTTCTCTTTGACAATGTTAAATGACATTACGAGCCAACATTTGTTGACTTACACCCAACGCTTATCAATCCAATAAATCACACTCAGCTTGCTTCATCAATTGTGCCTTCTTCCCATACAGAGGCAAGTGAGGATTTCTTTGATAAAGTAATCTGCAATCTGTATCTTCCAAAAATTGTAATCTTGCTCATAAAACCTGTTGATTTTCAAATTTCTTTCTTAAGTTGCCAACGATTCGCTTAATCTCATTCTAACTTAGCTCCAATATCATTTGCTACACTACAAAAAAACATGCAATTTGCGACGGAAAATAAAATCTGTGGCAAATCTCGTCGCAAATTTGTGACGAAAAAAATTTCGTCACAAATTTTCGACAAATAATAAATCCGTCGCAAATTCGCGACGGCATTGTCAGTCCGTCGCAAATTTGCGACGAAAGCTATCAGTCTGTCGCAAATTCGTAGTTTATCAACCCGTGACATTGCAATCACTATCTCTCTTGCTCTCCCTTGCTGTCTCTCGCTCTCTCTCGGTTTCTGTCGCTTTTCTCCCTCTTTCATATATCTGAAATTAGCAAAATCCGCGCACGCACGTATTAATCTCGGTGAAGCTTTTGTCCCGGTAAGTGCAAAATTGCTAGCTTCATGATTATTCGTCCTTGCATTGTAATTTTTTTTTAATATATGTTTATGTTTGTTTTTTTTTCATATCTGCATCACCGGTTTAATGACCGGCGACCGGTGACACCTCGCCAGCCTTCGGATGAGCAGAATGTCCACGCCGCTTTGCGATGGAATGAGGTATCCGTCGCAAATTTGCGACGAATTTGTGAATTCCGTTGCAAATTTGCGACGAATAAATGAAAATTCCGTCGCAAATTTGCGACGGATACCAGACTCCATCGCAAATTTGCGACGGAGAACTGTTTCCGTCGCAAATTTGCGGCGGAGAACAGTTTCCGTCTCAAATCCGTCGCAAATTTGCGACGAAGAACATCTGTCGCAAATTTAGGAGAGATGAATTCCGTTTCCGTCGTACATTAAAAATTATTAAAAAAATATTGATTCTTATGTGATTAATCTTTTTTGGGTTTGTGCCTAATTGAAGGTCTCGCAATCGAAGTGGACTTTGCAATTCTCATCATATTGATCGCTTTATCCTACTAATATTTCAGTCAAATATTTAGGTAAGTCTTCTTTACATTGTAATTTTTTCTATTTTTGTAATTTCATATTAATTGTTGCGTGAATAACAAAAATTAGAATTTCCAAAATTTTATAGTTTTAATTAAGAACAATAGATATGATATTTTAAATATTTTATCAGAATTTTTTATTTTAATACAGACACAATGCAAAGAGAAAGGGCTTGGATGTATAATAAGAACTTACCTGGACGTCAAGGATTGACAGATGAGTTTCGTACTGGATTGGAACTATTTTTAGACTTTGATAGTAGTAAATATGAGTTTATGGATGGAAATAAGTTAAGGTGTCCGTGTAAAAGTACGGTAATGGTAAATTTCTTATGTGTGATCAAGTTAGAGAATACCTTACTAGATTTGGGTTTACTCCGAACTATTATAATTGGACTTCCCACGATGAACCATTTATATCTGATGAAGAATATGGAAGAAGTGACCAATTTTCAGTTAGGGAAGAATGTGGCTATTATGAGCAATTGAACCCATACGAGAGAATGGTGATTGATGCAGCTAGTTATAATTTTGTCCCAGAATCAAATCATGCAAGTACTAGTTTTACTCCTACACGTGAACAAGTGGGTACTAGTCATACTTCACAATTGGAAGATATAGGAGTAATGGGTTTTGAGGAAAATGGGTATAATGAAACTTTTCAATCTAATCAATTCTGGGATGTATTGAAAGCAGCAGATGAACCTCTATGGGCAGGTTGTGAGGCCCACACTAAGTTATCGGTGACAGCCCGACTATTAAATATCAAGGCAGAGCATAATGTGTCTGCGGATTGCTTCAACTCTTTTGTTGAAGTAATGCGGGAATCATTGCCTCGTGATAACAACATGCCAAGTGATTTTTATGATATGAAAAAACTAGTGGATAACTTAGGTCTTCCGGTTGTAAGAATTGATGTATGTAGTAGGGGTTGTATGATATATTGGAGAGATGATGAAAATGCAGAATCTTGCAAATTCTGTAGCCAACCTAGGTACAAGATTAACAGGAGGCCGGGTCGTAATTAGAAGCGTAGACCATGCAAGCAAATGTTTTATCTGCCCTTAATCCCCAGATTGCAAAGGCTTTATACGTCTAAGCCACTGCTGAACACATGACTTGGCATGCAAATCATGAAACAGAATAGGGTCTAACGTGTCATTCTTCAGATGCGGAGGCATGGCAACATTTTGATAGAACATACCCTGAGTTTGCAATGGAACCTCGGAACATCAAGTTAGGTCTATGTGCTGATGGATTTGCTCAATTTGGTAAAACAGGAAAAAGTTATTCATGCTGGCCAGTTATCTTAACGCCGTACAATCTTCCACATGGTATGTGTATGAAGACACCTTATATGTTTTTGACATTGATCGTGACAGGGCCGCAAAATCCGAAAAAGTTGATAGATATTTATATGCAACCATTGATTGAGGAGTTACAACGGCTATGAGTTGAAGGTGTCCCTACGTATGATGTTTCTACCAATCAAACATTTGTAATGAAGGCTGCCCTTCTTTGGACGATAAATGACTTTCTAGTTTACGGAATGTTATCTGGATGGAGTACAGTTGGGATCTTAGGATGTCCGATATGTTTGGAGAGGTCAAAGTCATTTAGATTAAAATATGGAAAGAAGCCTAGCTATTTTGACTGTCACAGACAATTTTTGCCGCCAAGTCATCCTTTCAGAAGAAATAAGAAAGAGTTCATCAAGAATAGGACTGAAAGAACGCGTCCACCATTGAGGTTGATCGGCGATCAAATTTGGGAGCGTGTGCAGGACTTTCCAACCGTTGTTGAGAACCCGCACGGCACGACTTTTGCGTATGGAAGTACACATAAGTGGATAAAACGCAGTATATTTTGGGATCTATCATATGGAAGGCGCATCTTATTCATCATAATCTTGACGTCATGCACATAGAAAAGAATGTTTTCGAAAATATCATAAATACTGTGATGGATGTAGCCGGAAAAACAAAAGACAACTTGAGCACAAGAAAAGATATGAGAGATCGGCCAATACTAGCTGTGGATTCAACCAGCAGGGGCCCAAAACTAAAAGCAGTTTATACATTGGATAAGGAGCAGAGGCGAGTTGTTTGTCAATGGTTGAAATCTGTGCGGTTTCCTGATGGATATGCTTCGAACCTCGGGAGATGTGTTAATTTGAATGAATGCAAGTTGACAGGTTTGAAGAGTCATGATTGTCACATTCTGATGGAAAGACTAATTCTAATAGCTTTGAAGGAAGTTCTACCGAACTATGTATGGGGCGCCATTACAGAATTAAGCAATTTCCTCCATGATATTTGCTCGACAGTGTTAAAAGCATCGCATATGGAAAAACTAGAGAGAGATATTCCAATTATTCTTTGCAACTTAGAAAGGATATTTCCTCCAGCGTTTTTTGATTTGATGGATTATCTGTTAGTTCACTTGCCTTATGAGGCCAAAGTTGCAGGTCCCGTCCAATTTCGATGGATGTATCCATTTGAGAGGTAATGTTTTTTTTAAAATACAGTTCAAATTAGTTTATCATATAATATATTCCGATAAGCTTCTTTCTATTTCAACTAGATTCTTATATCATTTGAAGAAAAAAGTGAATAATAAGGCACATGTTGAAGCTTCAATTTATAATGCATATATTGTGGAAGAAGTGACAACATTTGCATCATACTATTTTAAACCGCACGCTCAGTGCAAGAGCCGGAGAGCAGGCAGAAATGATGAGGGCCCCATTGATCCTAATTGCACGGCATTATCTATTTTCAATTATTTGGGTCGATCAAGCGGCGCATGCCAGTTTCGTTACTTATCAGGCGAAGAATTTCATGCAGCCCATACTTATATTTTACTGAACTGCCCAGAAGTCGAGCCATACTTCAAGTAAGTGTAAATTTGCAAATATATATTTTGCGTGTCAAATATTTGCTAATAATGATATGGTTTTTAATATTAGGATTTTCCAAACTTCAATGTCTGGACTACAACCAAATGAGTTTGATCGTTTGTGCGATGAATAATTTGCAGCATGGTTCAAGACATATGTAAGTTGCCTATGGATCAAAACCAAGTTATTACAATTATATACATCATTTAGTAAAATATATATTATTGACTTTACATGTATAACTTTAAGTTCACAGTAATTATGATGAATTTGGAGGGCAAGGATTACTATATTATCTGTCATGGGGTCCATAGTTACAAGTTTGTCGTTGGCCAGCATATTTCATAAATGGATATAATTTTCATACTCAAGAATACGGAATGGAAAAATCCACAATGAATAGTGGTGTATCTGTTCGGTCATCGACTGGTGACAGTTGGAAAGATGATTTTTATGGCTTGTTGGATAAAATCATAGAGATAGAGTACCCTGGACCATTAATAATGCGGGCTGTGTTATTTAAGTGCACATGGTTTGACCCCGTCAAAGGAATAAAGGTGCATACGAAGTTCGATTTGGTTGAAATAAATCACAAGAAAAGGTATATGAAGTATGAATCATTTGTCTTGGCACAACAAGCAATTCAAGTATGTTATGCATCATATCCTAGTTTGAAACGTGACAAAGCTGATTGGTGGGCTGTATGTAAAATCAAAGCACGGAGGAAAATCGAGGAACACTGGAAGGATAGAGCCTACCAACAAGAGGAAGTGTGTAACACGGTTGAAATTGAGGAATATAACATACCAACTTTACGAGATCCGTGTGGAGCAATGATAGATGTGGATCCATCTGAAATTTGCGAATTAAATGTACAAGAATGTTTTGAATCTGATTTTCAGACAGAGGACGAAGACGAGGACGAGGACGAGGACGAGGACGAAGACGAAGACGAAGACGAAGACGAAGACGAAGACGAAGACGAAGATGAAGATTAAAATTTTTGTCACAAAACACTACAGATGTATAATTATTAATGCTATAAGTGCTATTTTGGTTGTTATCATTATTGTTCTTGTTATTATTGTTATTGTGCTTTTTTATTATTGTTATTGTCGATTATTCTTTCCATTTTAATTTATCGTTCGAAATTTTGTCCCTAAATGCCGACAAGTCAAATATTATTAACGTGCCGTAACATTTCCGATATTCTAATTTTCATTGCAAATATTGAGATGCCAAAATTTTGGACTGAAAAAAAGACGTAGCAAATTTAGGACCCAAATCAATGATACGCTAAATTGTTGACAGAAAAAAGACGTCACAAATTTACAACGATTATTTAGTATGTGCAAAATTGCGACGGAAACAAACATGTCCGTCGCAATTGCGACGGACAAATTTAGTCCGTCGCAAATTTGATGAGAGAATTTTCCCGCTCGAACTTTGCGACGGATTTTTTATTTCTGTCGGAATTTTTTTTAACGAAAATTTGCGACGGACAGATCTGTGTCCGTCGCAAATTTGCGACGGACAGGTCTGTGTCCGTCGCAAATTTGCGACGAACATATTTTAGTCCGTTGCAAATTTGCGACGGAAAATTGTAGTCCGTCGCAAATTTACGACGGACAATTGCATTCCGTCGCAAATTTGCGATGGAACATTGTAATCCGTCGCAAATTTGCGACAGACAATTGTAGTCCGTCGCAAATTTGCGACGAACTACAACGCAATTTTTTTATCGAAAATTTGCGACGGACCGCGAATGTCGGTTGCAAATTTTGCGACGGACCTCGCATGTCCGTCACAAATTTGAAGAGGGAATTTTCCTGCAATTTTTTTATCGAAAATTTGCAACGGACCTCGAATGTCCGTCGCAAACATGCTACGTCCGTCGCAAATTTTTTTCGGTGAAATATTTGCGACGGACATGCTTGGTTCGTCGCAATTTTGCGACGGACATGCTTTGTCCGTCGCAAATTTGCGAGATTTGCACCCGATTTTCTTCTCCCTTTCTTCCCCGACGCCCCCCTTCCCCGACTCAGATCTGCCAAAAATTTCAGAGATCCGTCGCCGTCGCAGCCGTCGCCTTCGCCGCCCAGCCGTCCCCCGTCGCCGCCGCCGTCACAACTCCCCCGCCCGTCGCCGATCGCGGGCCAACCGCCCCCGAGGCCCTCGCCCGTCGCCTGTCCTCGCCCCCGCGCCAGCCCCCGCCCGTCGCCAGTCTCCCTCGTCCCTCGCCCCGCCCCCTGCCGTCGCCCCGCCCCCCGCCGTCGCCTTCGCCCTCGCCCCCGCCCCGCCCCCGCCCCCCGCCCTCGCCCCCGCCCCTGCCCCCGTTGCCCTCGCCCTCGTCCCCGTCCCCGCCGCCCGCCCCTCGCCCCCCCCGACGTCGCCCTCGCCCCCACCCAGCCCCGCCCCCTCCCTCGCCCCCGCCCCCGCCCCACCCCCATCGCTCTCGCCGCCGCCACCGCCGTCGTGACCATCGCCGCCGGCCAGCCGCCGCCGCCGCCGCCGTTGTGACCACCGCCCCGCCGGCCAGTCGCCGCCGCCACCGACGTCGTTGTCACCATCGCCGCCGCCACCATCGCCGCCGCCCACGCCCATGCCGGGACCACCACTGTCCATTCCACCTGTTTTTATTGTCCTTGAACCAAGTAAGTCAACTCTCTAACCCTAGTTAGTATAATTAGGTAATTAGTCGGATTTGATTAGGGATTATTTAGGATTACTTTTCATTGGCTAAATTACGGGTCGATTTCAGAATTGCATGTGGCTTTGATCGATGGTCGACTGGTTAATTTGTTTATTATATGGATGATTAAGCGTTAAATGAGGATAGGATGATTGATTAAGCATTTTCACAGAAAATGCTTGAAAATTAAACAATTTTATAAAAAAATCATGGAAAATTATGAAAAATTAAAAAAACGGTATATGCTAACAACAAATATGAAATTTGACCGTAAAAGTTTTTTAAAATTTTTAACAAACTAAAATTTGATAATATCACAAAATTGCAAAAATTAATCGTGCCCACCCATTTTCAGTGAAATTTAGATTTTTTAACGTTCCGGGGAAAAAATTATTAAAAAATTTAAAATTTCCATAACCTGATAAAATGGCTTAACATAAATGTAGTCACCCATTGTGAGGGAAATTTTTTTTTTGTGAAGAAAAATTACAAAAATTTAAAATTTTAAAAATGCACAGAATTGCCTAGAAAACATGTGGCCATCAACTTGCAGTGAAATTTAAATTTCTTTAGATGACAAAAAAAATTAGAATTTAAAAATTTCCAAAATTTTACGGAATGGTTTATAATACCTGTGGCCACCTACTTTTAGTTATATTTAATTTTTTTATCGTGCCATAACAATTATTAAAATAAAGAAGGACTAAAATTTGGGAAACTTTACCTAATAGCTTAGACTACCTGTGGCCGCCCAATTTTAGTATGGAATTTTTTTTTCACGGGAAAAATTTTATATTAAAATTAATAATTTAAAAATTCTTAAAATTTTAAAATTTCAAAACTTTACAAAATGGCTTAGAATATCGGTGGCTACCAACTTTTAGACAAATTTTTTTTAGCTCCCAAAAAAAATTTAACAATAATAATAATTTATTTCTTACAAAACTTTACAGAATGACTTAGAATATTTGTGGCTACCCACTTTCAGTGAAATTTTAATTTTTGTACGTGGTAAAAAGAATTTAATGAAAATACATGCGATTCATATAGTGATGTTTGATACCTGTGGCCACCCATATCGTGCTCATACATTGATGTTTTATATCAAAATGAATGGGATTCATAGTATATTTATTTGTAGGAAATTGCACGTTATAAGCACTCGATATTGGCTCATTTCAAGAAAACATTTTCTCAGTCTTTCCATCAAAATGGTAAGCTTCGTCATGTACATCATTATGTGTTCGTAATACGTGTCAATAGTTCTTTACATATTCGCATAACCTTCCTACTTGTCAGTTTAAACGTGGAGGTCACATGTCTAGAAGACAAGGCTCTTCCTCGTCCTCGTCCCCGTCCCTTTCCTCTACTCCTGTCCTGGCATCTAACCCTCAACCACAATATGGTCCGTCACAATATGGGCACGTTGGCCCTTCCTCCCACCCTCAACAACATGTTACGGGACTTCACCACATGCAAACTGAACGTTCTCCAGTTCAATCTCCTGTAGCTCCCTCTCCTTCCGTTCCACCCCATTATTCGGCGGAACAATCGAATATTGACGGAAACAGAGGTCAAGAAGATAACCGATTCTTCATATGCCCATTTGGATATTCGTAAGTACTTCATTTTTATTTTAGTATATGTCATATTTAGGGCTTTAGATATTGATGTCAATTGAATTATCCATGTTATACAATATTCGTATGAATGCAGATTCACGGATGCTACTTCTGTTATGAGGGAATTGAACAAAATAGTAAGAAACTTCTGGATGGGAGAGTATATTAATTACAGAAGTGTTCCATAAGAAGTAAAAGAAATGTGGTGGAATGAGTTCAAGGTAAGTTTTACATATTTTATTTTTTCACCAATTAAGTTTGGTGTAGTATATTGATGGTCAAGAATGATGTAAAGGGACCAGAACAACTTTGTAGTTTTCGATACCTAAAGGACCAGATATTTTCCCCGACATGAACTTTACAAAATCTGTCTTAATTTTAGTCTGGTGCATGGTTATGGATATGTGATCATCATAATAATTTTCAATTTGTATTTTTATTCATTGCAGCGGAAGTTCACGTGGGACGAAGCGGAAGACAATGAAGTGAGAAGAATTTTCGATAAGAAAATAAATGATTTTATGCGAAATGTTATGAATAGAGCGAAGAGCAAGCAAACGAAGCCGTTTTTCTTTACAGCTGACAATTGGATGGCAATTAACACATTTTGGGAATCTGAACAGAGTCGGCAACTCTATGAGCAGAATAAGAAAAATCGATCTTCTAGTTCTAGTGATGGGTCAGCCACATATGCTGGGGGCTCTATCAACATTGCGGAGCATCACAAACGACTGGTAAGTCTGTTAAATGAGTTATAAGTTAATTTAATTCAATTACTCAAGTTTACATTTTGTAGGCACATGAATTGGGGACGGAACCGACATTTGCAGCTACATTTGAACGCACATTTCAAAAGAAAGATAAGACATGGACTGGCGATCGAGCAAAAGCTGTTAAGGTATGTAAGGTTATACTTTGGCTTATATGTAAACTATAATGAAAACCGTGAATGCTTTCAATATTTATGGTATATATATATATATATATATATATATATATATATATATATATAGTGATTTTATTTTCATCTACATTGTTAATATAGGAAAAATATGATGATCTTTTAATGAGTAGTGCTAGTGGTAATGATGATTGTCCTGAGTCCCGGCCACCAGTTGATAATATGGCATTATGGATGGAGGCAACGGGTGGGGCGAAAAAAGGAAAAATATTTGGGCTAGGATTGTTGTCAAAGATGTACATGCGGAATAGTCCTGGAAGTTCATCATCCGTTGGGACTGGTCGAAGGAAGGCACGAACAAAGGAGCAATTGACCCATGAAGTGGATCGTCTGAATACTTTACTTATTAAGAAGGATGAACAAATATATAACTTGGAAGAACAAATAAGAATGGTTATGGAACACCTTAACCTCCAACGCAATGACGGGCCTCCTGTACCTCCAGCCAATCCAATAGGTGATGACCAACACATTGATGCCAAGAATGATGATGCTGATGCTGATGATGATGATGATGATGATGATGATGATGATGATGATGATGATGATGATAATGATTTTCTCCAGTCTCCCTAGTTAAAATTGTGGGTAAGCTTGCTTCATAATGCGGGTTTTTCATAATTTCACTCATATTCATATATAAGAACATTTATGTTCGTCCTAAAACGTATTTTTGTTATTTTACACCTAGTTCCACATCCATGCTTAAACGATGTTTTTATATTTTGGACTGATTTATGTATCGATATTTCCTCAGGTCTTGACAAAGGTGACTACTTTTGGTATCCTGTCATCGTACCAAAGTCGCCTCTTCTTCTGTATGGTTTTTTTGCGTCTTCTATGGTTGTCCCGTCTCTTAATTCATGTTTTGAATGTATTGTAAGATTGGATATCAAATAGCATCATATCAGACTCTATAACTTTCCTTCTGTTATTTGTTTCAATTATATGTCATTGTGGCTGATTTGTCAGAATTTATAGTTTGTTCGTTTTTCTATTTCAATTATATGTCATTGTCTCCTTTGATTGATATGGATAATAATTTATGGCCGAAATGATGTAAAAATAACGACGAATATTTTAAGCCGAATTTTGCTATTATTAAAGTTTGTCGCTAAGTTGCGATCAAATTCGCGATGAATTTTCCGATGATTTTGCGACGAATTTTGCAACGAATTTTGCAACAGATTTTTGTGACGAATTTTGCGACGGACCGAGTTCGTCGCAAATTTGTGACGAAATTTGCGACGAATTTGCGATGGATTTTTGCGACTAATTTTGCGACGGACCGAGTTCATCGCAAATTTGTAACGAAATTTGCGACGGATTTTTGCGACGAAATTTGCGATGGATCGGGTTCGTCGCAAATTTGCGACGAAATTTGTGACGAATTTGCAACGAATTTTGCGACGGATTGTGTTCGTCGCAAATTTGCGACGAAATTTGCGACGGATTGAGTTCGTCGCAAATTTGCGACGAAATTTGCGACGGATTTTGTGACGAATTTTGCGACGAATTGAGTTCGTCGCAAATTTGCGAAGGAATATTTGCGACGAATTTTGCGATGGATTGTATTCGTGGCTAATTTGCGACGAATTTTTTTCCGTCGCAAATTTGCGACGAATTTGTTAATTTTCTGTCGCAAAAATTTGCGACGCCCGAGTAGCGACGGAATTTTTTCCGTCGCAAATTCGATTTGCAACGGATTTTTCCGAAATTTCCGTCGCAAATTTCGTTGCAAAAAATAAGTTTTTATGTAGTGCTAGGTCGTGCAGTAAAAGCTTGATACCCTTACATGGGAGATCACCGAGATGAAGCTTAAGTCCGAGCCCATAAACAAATTCAGTTAGACATACCTTCTCTCAAAAGCTTAAGTCACGAAACCATGATGAAACCAACTTCATTGAGACTCATATACCACAAAGGAGTCGTACTGTGTGCTTCACTTATGTACAGGCAGCTGCATACTTTGACATGGGTCAAGCTTTGAATAATGGACTTAAACTTGAAACACATTTTAATAGGGGGCACTCGTAAAGAAGACCTTTCTCTTGTAAAAGATCTTTCAAATTAAACTTGATAACCGCTTTACCAAACAGTTTCTTTTTCTACAATAATATATTGAATGTTACCAAAAGCATCAACACTGAATTTGGGGAGAATGGCACTAGAAGTATCAAAAGTTGTGTACGGCGCTCACTTCGGTACCGAAAGTTTTCGTCGGATGGGATTGGGATAGTCCTCAAAGGGCTGGAGCTTCTGGTCACGGTCGAGGTCATGAAGGAGTGAATTGATTTTCTTCACAAATGGGGCTGATGATTGAGGACATCAATAATTATCCTCTCGTCCTAGGTTGCAACGTGAAATAGAACATGAGTCCGGTGCTTGATTTGCTTCTAGGCCCTAACTTAGCCTCAATTGTCAATTTGGGGAAAAAATGGCAATCGAACTCAAAACGACTGTCTTTGTGTTGACTTTGTCCATCGCTCACTCTCTCTCTCCCCCGCTTGTCCATGGCCTTGTTCAAGCTCTGGCCTTCTTCCATAAAATCTATTACTCTATAGTCCTCTGTTTTTTCTTTTGCTGTTTGAGCTAGCAGTCCATGGCGATCTTCCATCAAATCTATTCCTCTGTGTTATTCTCAATTTCATATTCAAGTCTCACAAAACAAAACCGACGTAAATGAATCTAGGGTTCCTATTGTGATTTGAACATGTGATGAACACTTCACCTAATAGATTCAAGCAACTCTCTCAATTACGTTTCACAACTTCATGGAGACATTTCAATGAACAGTCAGCGTGCAAAGAGATTACTAGATCTCATTATGAAATCGAAATTATTTTCCATCTAAAATCAATATTTAGAACAACAATGCCGTCACCAATCAACAACTAGCAATCCAGATTTTCAGTGATTTACGCATGGGTTTTGTAGACGAAAATTGGTCTCACATTTATCCACAATAAGGCAAGAAAGAGAGGAATAAAATTACCTTGTCGAGAAGGGTTCTTGGTTGTGCTTACGGGTCAAGCTACACGAGGAGCTATAGTTGGTTAAGGGAAAATTCCAAAAAAGTGCCTAAAGTGGGGTCATTTTCTCAAATAAGGGCTTGAAGTGAACATTGTCTCAAATAAGTGCCTGAAGTGGCCAAATCGTCTCAAAAAAAGACCTTAGGCCGGCCGGTGACTATTCTATCGCCGGAGAATGGCTATTTGAGTCAAAAAACATTACAAGCATAATTTTTTGTTTTTACTTTCTTTATTTTTTTCCTTTTCTTTTTTCTTGTTTACTTCTTCCCTCCCAACCTTCACTGCGCCTGGCTGGCGACCTCCGTCGGCCTCAAGCGAGGCTACCCTCATGAGCGTCGGGTGAAGGTTGCCCTTGCCTGGGCTAGCAAGGGTCGCCCTCACTGGCAACGGGCAAGGGTCGCCTTGCATTGGCTGGCCTTGCCCATGCCGGCGTTAGGCGAGGGTCACCTTACTTGGGCAGCCCTTGTCCTTGCTCGACACTAGCAAGGACAAGCCTCGCGAGCCCATGTGAGGGCAGCCTCCGCCTACCCCAGCAAAGGCCGGCGAAGGGAAGAGAGGAAAAAAAATAAAGAAAAGGAAAAGGAAAAGGAAAAGAAAAAAAAACATAAAAAGGAAAAAAAAGAGAAAAAAGAGAAAAAGTAAAAGTCGAAAATACTCTTTGGTCAGTGAGGTCAAGTCCTTATTTGAGACCAATGTAGCTACTTTATGCCCTTATTTGAGACAAGATTCATTTTAGGCCCTTATTTGATACAATGTCCACTTCAAGCCATCATTTAAGAAAATGACTCCACTTTGGATCTCTTTTTGAAATTTTCCGGTGAGTTGATGCTACTGGTTTTTGCTTGCATCAACACGTGTTTGTGTAGCCGATGCAAGCACAAAACTGCGCCATCACTTATTTATGTTAGTGCGTGCTTGACACTAAAATGATTACTTTTTATCAACGATTGACACCGAAATGATCACTTTAAAAAAATTTGGCACTTTAACAATTATTGTTTATAACTTTTAGACAACGTTATTTAGGGGTTATATGCTAATTGGGCACGCCAACGAGCTATGTAGGATTGAGAAATTAAAAAAAAATATGGCCACATCGGATTTCCAGCAATCTAAATTGGAATTGACACTTAAGTGATCGCTTTTTTTTTATTTTAAATGGCACTTAAGTAATACGACAAAAAGATTTGATATTAAAATGAGCGTGGTATATAACTTTTGACAGTTTTGCTTTTTCTCCTAGTGTAAAATCTCGAGCCAAAAGACTCACCATACGTGTGGAGAATATGGAAGTAGTCACTACAGCTAAAATTCAGCACTTTCGGCTTGAAGATGACGATTGGATCAATAAACAATCAGCAAAATGCTCGTCCTCATTCAACGATCGAGGAAAAAAGAAAAGTTTCCAACACTAGTACCACGGAAATGCCCCCCAAATCTGACTTTGCGAAAAAGTAAAGAAAGGTAGGAGAAAAAATAATTATAAAATTATCAACAGAAGCAATAATAGCATCAGATACTAATTACGAACCCTTCCACAAGTTGGGTCCCACGGAGATTAATTCTACTAAACTCAAAAAATTATTTCCAAGTACAATAACTTTAGAGTTTCTTTCTCCACCAATTAGAGAATTAATTTAAAAAGAGAGAGAGCCAAAAAAATATAAAAAAAAGTGGGAAAAGAAAGAATGGAGAGCCGGGTGCTGACCACAATAATTTAAACGAGATACCTCGACCGTGTGACAAGTGAGAGAGCCGATTAATCGGTTAATTAACATCGATTATGATAGGGAAAATGAAACTAACCACATTGCTTTTCCCAAGTTAATTAATTTGGTCGTGGCGATTAATTAACCGTCGCTGCTTCTGCCATAGTGAAGCACCATGAGATGATCCACGGCGGCAGTAGATTCAGGAAGCATAGTCACTGCCTGATCTCCCTGGCCGATGCTCCAAATCTGGTCCCTCACATGCTGTAACGTCAAGCTCGGCAACAGATGTTGCCTTCTACATGTTATCTCGACCTGTTTCATTAATTCAAAACAAAACAAAACAAAATGAAAAAGGTCCTGTCGTGAGCGCAATACGCACAGTTAGAATTTCGGGAGAGTTTATGTGAACCGAAATTTGGTGAAGGAAAGCAGGCAGAGGCCTATATGGTTGAAATAGCCAAAGTTATCAACGAAAGATTTCCGAAAATATCAACAAACGAATCGATCATTGACCCAAAAAAGCACATGCGCACGCACGCGCGCAAATCGATCGAAATGTTTGAATGGCAAGCAATGTGTTTCATCATCATACGCTTTCATGGGCTATATCTCACCTCAGAACACATCCTTGTAACGTCTACTTTAACCCTACTACACCTCTCTCTCTCCCTCTCTCTCTCTCTCTCTCTCTCTGCCCAAGAAAATTAGGCTTGAGAAAGAAAAGAAAAAAAAAGGGGCAGCGGTCAACCGCTGAAACCGGCCGGTTTGGGGCTGCCCAGCCACCCCACGATCAAAACCTGCCCGAGTTTAATCATTTGCATCGGACCCACCTAAGACTTTGCTCCTAAGCCATTAAAAAAAAAAAAGAAACATTAAATCATGATTCCCCCCCCCCAGACTTCCACTACAACGTAAACAAAATACTAAGATTTCCTTAATCTTTTCCGCATTATTATCAGTAATATCTTTGAAAAGAAAAGAGGACCAGATAGCGCGGCGACGAATAAGCCCTCATAATCAAAATCCCTTTACCTACTTGCATGTAGACATCTACACTCACACAAACATATTCTATCCACCTCATCTCATGCACGTCTTCTTCACGTTGCTTTCTCATCTATTCCTTTTACCTTCTTCAATAACCCTAGAGTGACCGCAGTTTGATACCATAATCGATAGTCGCTCATACGAACCACAACATCTCAAGATCGTTCGCATAAAATAATGGACATCATGCTTTGATTAGAGTCGTCACCCAACGAGTAATAATGACTCTTTAATTATGAATATCGAACCTACCCTTTTGCAGATTTTATACCTGTGCATGCATTCCATTCAAGAGGCTTATTATATTGTGGTGGAGTGGTCCATTTGTCTTGCCTAGCTTTTTTTTTTTGTATATTTCTCAGCATGTTGGAATGATTCTGCTGTTGAATCATCCCTCATGCATTGCTTTCCTCCGACGTCAATTCTTTAAAAGGAGAAAAGGAATTCTCATCCTTTTTCCATTTGGCTCATCCCCACTTTGCCCCTGAATGGGGCCTCCTGTGATACCATCGAAGCGCACCACTATTGGGGGGTTTCTTGATGGGGATTTGTTCTAAGCACCAAGGGGCAAAGAAGAAGAACAGGGTTTGCAAAGGGACCCACATGAGGCATGTGTAAGCTGAGGTCAAAGAAGCGAAAGCATGACGAAATTAATAGGAATTTGGGAAGTATTCATTTGAGACGTAATGAAAGGGAGAGTAAAGAATAAAGAAAGGAAGAAGGGTTGGGGATGACAGGGGTCCACGTGTGATCTTTGAGGCCCTACGATGGGGTTTGGACGTGCTTATTCTCCTACTTTCGATTTTCTTTTTCCTGTTCATGAGTGTCAACTATGGCCAGAATCGATCGTCCCGAGTCGATGATGTTTTTTTTTATACATCTTAAAGTCAATGCTCTTTCATAGGGAGAGGAGAAAAGGGTTAAATAAAAGGGAAGAGGAGGAAAAAGAAAAAGTTAATAGGAAAACGATCCTTGCCTTCCCACCAATCAATCACATCAACCCTTTTTCTTTTCGTCGTATTGATGATTCCCCCAGACTTTCATTCATGCGCACGTAAACGTACTCTAAGTGCTGCGACCATATTCTGCCCAATCATCACTAAGATATACCCCGCAATAATGCAGACCATGGTATGAACAGAAAGTTAAAAAAGTCTATGGTAGGACTCTGTGAGAACCTACTTGTCATTCTTAACCTAAATAAAATCAACTACTTCTTGAGCTAGATTGAATTGACTTTGCAGAATCTACCGGATTGAACCTCAAACCCAAAAAAAAAATCATAAATCTTCACATGATTTTGAGTTATGACTAGACGAAATTCACCGCTCTTTTCTTACCAAAAAAAAAAAAAATTCACCGCTCTTCTTACCAAAAAAAAAAATTCACCGCTCTAACTATTCGAACGAACATAATTGGTTTAATGAAAGTTTCCACAAATTCAGCCTCTATTATATTAGAAGCGTTCTATACCAATGAGCTACTAATAATATAGTTTAGTTGCATGCCATCAGTGAAGGTTGAAAGTTAGAAGTTCAATATTTTGGCCGGCAGCTAGTTGGTTTCTATATATATGTATATAATAAGTCGGCAATGTTTCCACATTAGTATATAACTCAATTCACAAAACAACATGACCCGCATTATAGATGATTGGATACGTATTGTGTGTCATCAGGCTGGCAATGGTGCCAGGGTTGTACTAAGAAAATGCCAAATCATTGGCACGTATGCTTGACCCTGACTGCTTAATCAGCCCGAGAGAGCCTCAGACAAAACAACCAAAGAGAATGTTGAGAGCAATAAAAAAATGTTTTTTTATATTCTATGTGATAGATGACAGTTATGTGAAGATTACGTGTATGGGTGGTAGGTGAGAGAGAGAGAGAGAGAGAGAGAGAGAGAGGAGAAGGGTTTGTATGGTTCTTATTCTGGACGGTTGCACCATATAGTTATTTTCCATCCGGACGTGATTAATAAATAAAACTAGAAAATTAGCTAAGGAAGTGTCATGTCCTTAGTTCATGGGCATGTAATGCAACAAAAGACAAAGACCCACGAGAGAGAGAGAGAGAGAGAGAGAGAGAGAGAGAGAGAGAGAGAGAAACAAGATCATATGCATCCGAATCACGGTACTAGGGTTGACTTCAACCACAACATATACAAATCATGTGGTTTTTTTTTATAATGCCCGAGGGAATGTTAGTAGGTGACACAAGACCCAACAACAAAGCAATCGATATTTTTTATGTGCATGATGTATGTGGGTGAAAAATGGAATGGAAGAGAGAAAATATAATCTTTGTATATATGATTTAAAACATTTATAATTCTTTGTTTTTTTCCCTCCATAAGAAAGTTGAAGTTTTGGGTTTTTTTTGGCTTATGTGCGTGACTAATAATTTGATAATTTCAAAAGCAAACGATTTAAGGTACATAGATTCGTGTACAAACAAAGACACAAATTCAGATTTAGCCTGGAAGCGAAGCAAACTGAATTAGCTTTTTGTGGATTTTATGATCCCTAACTTGTTGATGGGTCTCTTGTCCTCTCCTCAATTATAGTCCAAGCACATCTGGCTTGCTTATAGGGAAACATGAGAATGTTACGTATTTAGAACATATGTGTGAAAAAAAAATTCTTATTTTTCTTGTCCTGTGGAGGACATTTTTCAGGTGTGTATTATATGCTCAGAATCTGTAAGAGAAACTATAACCACTATAGCTGAAATATATTTCTCTGATTTATATGTCTCATTAGATGTATGAGACTTTCGACGCCCTCCTCTAGTGATGAATCTCAGAGGACGGTGCCCTGGCTAACCAGGGACTTCAATTTTAAGCCTAACAGAATGAAATCTTCAAATATTTAAGGTTATCTTCCTCATGAAACCTCTAGTAAATAGAATTAAAACCTAGATTTATCAGAATACATTCCCCTAAATTGAACTACGTTCAGGAAGTCTAAAAAAAAACTTATGAATGGTATCCAAGCCTAACGCTCAAAACTCTACATCCTTGAATAAATAAACAATATCACATGAAGCATGCTAATTTTGATGATCAGGGTATCATGTATCTATAAGCGCCTTTTAAAAGAAGCAGGCATTATTCGGAATGTATTACATAATCATTATATATTATTGCGCACATTTTGATCATAGATCCTCATCTTCGTTAAGCAACTTTAAAAGAAGTATGCACAATAATTTGGAATGTATGACATGATTTAGTGTGCCCGAGACGCATTGTAATGCACAAATAGACGCACGCCTATCTACTCAATTCTCGAATGATTGGTTTTTCCATCTCGGGCAAACATTATTGGCCTTGTAGAACTACGTTTTTCTAGTAATGATTGTTCCTTAAAATTACTTGGAAAAACCATCATTGGATCCCTTCATTACACTAGTGACAAGTTCTCATTTTCCCACAAAACCTCCCAACGTCCTCGCAGATAATCTCATTAAAAGCAATGAGAAAAACATATACGAGAGGTGGCTGTAAGTTCGATATAAACTTAGGACTCTAAGACACCTTCTTCCCAAGGATCAAGCAACAACAGATGCTGTCAAGATTTCATATACATCCATCGAACGGTGATGATGATTGATCGACAATGATGAAGACAAGAACCCTAGAACTCAGTTGTGCTTTGTCTTGACCCAAAAGTGGAGAAGGTAAATTTTAAAAAAGGAAAAGACGGGGCAAAAAGAGAGAGACCCCATTATATTATCAAGGAACCACATACAGCAGCACATGTTATTATGTGTCATATATACGATTAAATAAGTAGTGGCTTGTTTTTCTTGTTTTGTATATATTTTCTTGAATTAGTTTCTTTTTGCCCATAGAAGGGAGTTGGGGCGTGCTTTCTCCTGTTTCTAATGCAAGGCATGTCGAATGATTGAAACATTACTGTCACTAGTGTATGTGGGTTAATACAGTGAGGCATTCGCTCAAAGAACGAGAGCTACGTTTCTTCCCATTTCACATTTTTTGGTGGCAGGTGCTTTTCTGAGCTATCGGACATTCCTCTTCGAAACCCTACGCACAGTAATCCTTTTACCAATCAGTACTCTCACGACCATTCCAGAGACTCATCTAATCTCTTAATTAGTCCAGAAATAGTTGAGTTTGATCTCTTATTCTCAACATGACCCATCGATGAATGACTTCGAAAGCTAATAAGAACAAAACAAGAAGACGACTGGACTCTCGGACATGTACTTCCCACCTAAATATGGTGGTGACAGATCAAGAGAGAAATTATTTGGACCAGAGAAGATTAACTTAGTTATTCTATGTTTGTCAAGTTTCAAACACCAACCACTTTTGCTAATTTGGGTTATTTTGGACAAATATTACCAAGTATTAATGGAAAGATTAAAACACACCCTTGGCATACATGTTTCCACTCAACAAAAGAAGAAGAAAAAAGGAGCATTTCAATGCAAGAATGTAACACACAAAAAAAAATGCAAGAATTGAACTAATGTAATAAACAGCATTTTTCTTAGAGTTTCTTCCTTAAATAGCAGCATTTCTAAGAAGAACAAAGCCATAAGTGCAAGAATGTGATGGTTTTAATTTGACATACCTCTGATTCGCTATCGAGTCTCAGCTTGTTGACCAAATACTTCATTATTAATCTTACGGTCATCCTTCCGTCTCTTCATGTTTGAGAAAAATAAAACGAATTAACCATTGACCAAAACTCCACAATAATGCAGGAACTCCAATAGAAACTAACGAGGCGAACAAGAACAGCTAGATGAATTTCAAGAACAATTGGAGAGCCAAGAGGGTTTTAGTATTTACTTGATTTTCAGGTAGCTCTTAGGTATTTGAGGCAAGAACGGTTCTTTTGCCCTGCATTCGAGAAAAAAATGAAAACTATATTACAAATAAAACCATCGTTGGGTGAAAACTGAGGGTCGATCAAGACTCGAATGGGACTACAAAATTTCTATGAATATGAAATACTTACTGGTTTTGGGATGCTTGAAGCATAAACCAAATCCCAGAATGGGGTCTTCTCGGGGGATCGATGATCCTAATGTCCGAGCTCGGCCCCACCATGTCCACTCCCATTTGTAGCTGATATGGTCGCGTGAAGTATGGTCTGAGCGGCATCAAAGATAAAGAGGAGGATGACGGCAACGGCAAGGACGACGGAGAAGCTGCGAGGCTTTGTGGGTACGAATAAGGAGGCCTAAATGCCCAGTTAACCTCTTGGTGATGAGGGAAATTAGTAGAGCTACTTCCGCCAACCGGGTGGTGAAAATAGCTAAACGATGACGCACTAAAGCTAGTTGCCGCACTTGTGAAATTCGTCGGCGGCGTTCTAGGAGACGGATTGAGTTCAGCCTTAGGGACAGCGAGGGCCGGGGTTAATGGCGATGGCCCCGTTCGTTGCAAACTTCCGCTGGATAGCAGATCAAGCTCGACGAGTCCGGTGCCTCTTCCGACGCTCAAATCTGTCCGGTCGTGGTTCTCGCCCCGTGTGGCAATCGTGGTCGAGATGTGACCGCCGCCTATACTCAACTGTAGCCAACCCTCATCGTCCTTGTGTTTGTCGTGACGAGCCACATCCTTTGAGGTAGAGGCTGCTGCTTCATTGAGACTGCTTGTGATTCTTGATTCGTCCTCGGCCATTGTTGTCGGACCAATCACCAGATCAGATCCTCCTATGCAAGTAATTTCGCTGGAATAATCATGTGACCTGGCGTCGGCTCGGCTCATAACCCGGCAACCAGCTGTGTAATTGCTACCGATTGTGTCACAACAATCAGCATAACCAAAGAAGCTGCTGCAAATTTGTCGATGACGGTGGTGGTGTTTGTCAGAGAGGCTTTTAGCAGGAACCATGGTCATATTGGAGAAGCCGAGAGTGACCCAGTGGAGCACGAGCCTGTTCCGTAACGGGCAAACTTCGTCTCGCTGTTCTTGATCTCACGGTGAGCCATGGGGTTGAGGATTCTTGAATCTGCGATTTGTGAAATGGCAAGGAGTGAGGTGTTTGTGGTTCACCAAAAGCATGTCTTCTGGGGACTGTCAAAATCGAAGGAGGGATCAAGAATAGGGCTGATTGAGCAGATAAGGGTGATTGTTTGCTGTTTCATCGTGGACTTATCAGAGGACAACAAAGAGAATAAAACTTGCAATGAATCTCCCTTTCCATCAATTCTCTCTTGGTTTGGAAGTTTGTGGAGAGGAGAGAGGGAGAGAGAGAGAGAGGGAGATGGTGGTCAGTGAGTTAAATTGAATATTAATTAACAAGTACATTGTCATTTATATGTTCCTAAGGGTGGTGGAAGGTTAGTAATATAAAGTTCTTGACTTTATTCAGACGGAAAGAAAATGTTCCACCTGTATTAAATAGGAGAAAAACTATATCTGGGGAGGCTCCAGCTAATGGCTTAAGTAGGGCTAAATCCCAAGAGACCAAAATTACCTTTTGAGGTTCTTGCTTTTTGGAATATCACGAAAAGGTCCTTTTTAGCCCTAAATGACAATCCTTTTTTGAGAAGTAGAGCTCCTGCTTTTTTACCTTAAAAACATGCCTTATGATATCTCTATGTGCCTTTAGAATTCAAGAAACTAGGTGGACAAATTCCTTTTTTCTTGGAAAAAGTACCAAAAAATAAAGTCATAAACTTAATGCGTTTATGTCAATTCAGTCGTAACCCTTTCAATTGTGTCAATTTAAACTAAATATTTTCATAATTTGACAATTAAGTCCTTCAATTGGCCAGAAATCGCTGACGTAAAGCTCGTTGTCCTACGTGGCATGACCGGCGCTGACGTGGACAATTTTTACAATTAAAAAAATTAATTTTTCTTTTATTCTTTTATTCTTTCTTTTTTTTCCTTTCATTTTGGCCGCCAAGCCCTCGCCAGAATTTGGGCGAGGCCTTCACTCCCCATTTTGGCCGCAGGCTTAAGCGTAAAGGCCCTCGCCAAATCTGGGTGAGGGCCACCTTGCCTGTGGCTGGTAAGGTTGCGTTGGCCTCAAGCCTTCTTGCCCTCGTTTTGCGGTCTCGCCAAATGCAGGTGAGGGCCGCGACCCTTGCTAGTGGCTGACCAGGGCTTGCTGGCCCTCACCCAGTGACCAACTACCCTTGCTAACAAAAATGAAGGAAAAATATAGAAAGAAAAAAACCAAAAAAATTAATTAAAAAAAGAACGAAAAGAAAAGAAGTTATAAA
This sequence comes from Syzygium syzygioides, assembly GCA_031216285.1. Lineage (NCBI taxonomy): Eukaryota > Viridiplantae > Streptophyta > Magnoliopsida > Myrtales > Myrtaceae > Syzygium > Syzygium syzygioides. Next base: position 29,201,581 of record CM062248.1, on the reverse strand, counting down.
ATAATCCAAAAAATTATTACAAAATGTCCATGTCAGTGTCGGCCTAGTCAACATAGAATGATTGACATCCACGTTAGTGATTTCCATTTAAAATTGATCAGATAAACTCAATTGGCAAAATGTGAAATATTAAAAACTAAATTGGCATAATTGAAAAGTTTAAAATTGAATTAATACATTTCTCCTTTTCTCTTGTGTGGGCTTAAATGAAATGGCTCTACAAAAAAATTCCGACCTTGGATATGGAACTCCTATAATTAACACTGCCGCTTTGTTGGTTGTCCATTCCCACCCTTTTTAATCAGCAGAAAAGAACTCGTATCTCAAACAACCAAAATTCCGTAAGCTCACGAAATGCAATTTTCCTTACACCGAAACCCCTTATTGGGTCCTATAAACCGGGCGCGGGGAGGGGTGGTGTGGTGGGGGGCGTGGCAGATGGGGGGATGGGGTGCTCATTCAGTCAAAAACCATCGAGTGCCCTCTACTTCAAGTCTCGCGTAGAGATCGAACATCACTGATCAATGTGTCTTCTAAGATCAAGCTCCAAGCTGCACAACTCAAATCGAATTGCTCTGTCGGATGATCTCCAAGGTCCAAGCAATCTCTCACCGAATCGAGTTGAATCTCTGCACGATCAAGCTCCAAGTCCGATCGATCTTTCATCAAGAACACAGAGCTTTGAGCAATCAGGACTTCATTCAAGAACTTCCTATTTGAGTCAAGATCCCACCATCGAGGGAATTGGATTGTTTAAGAAGGAAAACAATTTCGTTCGCATAAATTCGATATTTAATAAAGTCTGACATGATATTTTCTAACCCTATTTCTAGATTTCTCCTCATTTTTTGCTTGTGTCATGGTGGATAATGGGCGTTTATGTTTTGGTACGCTTGTTCCGATGTCTGGATAAAGAAGAAAAGTTGCTTTTATTATGACACGAAAATGGAAATAAAGTATGGGCGTAACCTTAAGAGTTACAGTCAACTGACAAAGTGATTTATTTTTAGCATTTGGAATGGGCTTGCCTTTTCTCTTGATATTTTAAACATAATTTTTTCTTAGCTGCTCTCTATTGGAAGAGAGTAATGCTATGACAAGTTAGAAATGAGCTTTGCAAGGAAAAGATTTCATACTTAAATCTCATGTGAATTTATTATTTAACTTAAAATTTATGCTTCGACCAAATTAAAGGAGAAAAAGAATACTAGAATTATGAGAACATCGTAAATAAATCCGTGTGTTATTATTTGAATTATGTGAAGTTTTCGAGTGTTTCGGGTGTTAGAAAGGTAAAAAGAGAACATGAATTGCAAGATATTAATCAGAAAGGGTGAAAAATAGTAAAATGCAATCCGGACATGTCCTTATTTTGCAAGGATTTTGCCAACAGATGCCTTGGAGCACAGTCAAACACTCGATTAAGGAAAATTTAAATCGATTATGCTTGATAATTGCTCAAGGTACACTTGCTAACATGACGCCTTTTTATAAAGGAAAATATCAAAGAGTGTTCCTAAGGATTAACTCATCCATTGAACTGTTAATATATCTATTTGAAGCACGTTACTTTTTTGGAACTTATCCTCTTTCAAATTTCAAAATGCGTTTATATAGGTTATTGCTAATTCTAGTAATTTTAACTGGTACAAGAGCCACTCGTTAACAATACTCTTTTATAAATCCTAACTTCTTGCGCAAACTCACACTATTCATCAGGAAAAGACAGGGCCCTTATGTCTGAACTCTGCAAGATGACACACTTGCCTGGCATTAACACAGTTAACTAATCGATTAATTAAGGATATTAATTGAAGCACTTACAACAAGGTAGGTTATTTAATTGGGTGGTTATAAACAAGTTAATGGGGCGGGACTTTGGCATGCATGATGGTGTTTCCCCATAATTACGAGAACCAAAACACTGCGACGTGGGACTTCTTTGGACATTCGCTTCCACAGCATGTGCCTCCCACCCTCCCTGCGACACCTATACGGACTCTGCATTGTGTATATATTTATAAAAACTGACATGAATATACATATAAGTTCAGATATATGTGTACATATATATTTGTGGATAGGTTACATGTGTATTGAATGTAAATGATGCCCCTTCATTCTTTCTCCTCTCAATCTTTCTCCATGAAAATTATTGAAAAATTAGCCTTCTAGGGTTGAGGTAGCTGGTCAGGCATGAGAGAACTTTCAATTCATAAACTAGAGATCATATGTTTAGATGTAAGTATCTACGTGTAAATTGCTCTACACGTTAACTGTTCAAAACACATTACTCTTAAAAAAAACGGTTGCGTTTTTCGCATTGTGATTGACTTCGTTCATGATATCAACAGTTTTTACAAAGACACCATATCGAGTATCCATATTCATTATGCAGCTGGTGTTCCACCCAATTTCAAAAGGCAACGATGTTCACATCTAAAACTTATTATGAATATTATATACTTTGATCGTCTCCGTTGGCCCTTCTCTGCTGTCGTGTACACAATATTCGTTTTTCAGTTAGAAAATTTTTGCAATGTCGAGGGAGTTAATGATATTCCACAAACTGATGACTTCCTGAAAAGCTGACCCTCTTTCCAGCCCATCCCAGACATGCGCTCTCTCTCGTCAAGGCGACTTTTCATGGAGAGGTCAATCACTGAACTCTCCAACAACTGAAGGCTGAAAGGTGTCTAAGACAGGTTTAGACCATGATGTATCACTGAGTACAGACTAAGATATATTATCTTTATTAGGGTCGACCTAAGAATAAACTTACCCAATACACTAAACGAAAGGGATTAGAGTTTTGTTTCGTTTTGAACACGATCCATTCATTTAAAGCTTTGCGTTTAGCTTACCGCATCATTTTATATACTTGTTACATTAAAATAACCTCAGTGTAGACATAGTTGGATCAAAGGAAACAAATAAATCTTCTCTTCTTCTTTTTTTTCATATAGGTGAGTGTTCAAGTGTGATAATCCTCCTTTCCCACACACACCAAGTAATGTATCGGAGACACTCTTATTTGTATTCTTAGGAGCGACCCAAGAGAATGCACAGACATGATGATTCGAACTCAAATCTAGAGTAATTGAGCAAAAAAATTGAATACGCTTAATATTTGAGCAACTCCTTGGGGGAGTTCACCCAACGAGCCTGTATTTCTTTCTTAATATATGATGTGTTCCTGGCTGAGATGGGGTTTAGGGTTTCTTATGTATTTCAAGTAGTTTTTAGTGATGTTGCACCATCTTTCAAGTAGCATAATTTTTTTTTCCTGACAATTGTTCGATTTATTTCTCACCCGATAGTGCATTATATTTCACTTCTGTCATCTAATCTGGATGGTGTATGGGGAAAAAAAAAGAAAGAGGGGGGAAAAAAGAAAAGAAAGTGACAAATGGGGTGATGGCTCTTCTGATAAAGAAGCAGGAGTTTGAAAAAGAGAGGAAGTGGCCCATGAAGGCAGTGCATGAGCATGGAATGACTTAAGCTTGCAAATAAAGCATGGCAAAGAGGGGGACTTTGATGCCGATACTTCTCTACTCAATATTGACCCTCAAGATTCTTGCAAAAGGTACATGTGTGATTGGCTTTCCTCTCTTCTCCCTCCTTAATTACTGCGATTCTAATTAATTAGCACGAATATTAATTGGATCAAGAGGGTGTATGGGATAGACAATACTTAATTTTTCTTGCATTTTCTAGCTCTCTAGAGAGAAAAATGTTGCTCACTGACCGAGCTTATCCTAATTTTATGCACAGTGTTAAGGTGCGAACAAAAAAGTGTTTGGTGAAAGAAGTCCTAGATCGGGGATGCAATGTAAGATTGAGCGGCTCATATATCCTACTCAACCCCTACCCATTAATCTAAGGTTTTGAACGAAAGTGATTCCAACCAAATATGTTGATAGGTTCGATCGTGCTCCTTCTTGAGATCTTCCTCTATGAAGGTCAAGCTTCAACTACACGATCCAACAGGTAAAATTCTCCCAACCACCTAACTGACCTGGTTCCTTATTTCATTGGATAATTTGGTATTATCTAGGATTTGGGATCTTTATCTTAATTTATTTCTTTCAAGTTAGATTTACTTTCTCCATTTAACTTTGTTAACAGTGCCTACAAATATAGGACAAGACAACAATTCTATTAGACTAAGCGATGAATAATTTGTTTAGTAAAAAAAACAGTGATGAATAATTTTTGTTATTGAGATTGTCAACCCCTACCCGTTAATCTCTCTCTCTCTCTCTCTCTCTCTCTCTCTCTCTCTCTCTCTCTCTCTCTCTCTCTCTCTCTCTCTCTCTCTCTCTAATTGATTGATTTCACTTCCTTTTCTACTATTCAACACATATCTTTCTACACGATTTCAAAGATGACTTCCATCTTTCACTAATTTATACACACCAGCATATAAATACAACATAGGATGTGGATCTTAAGAATTCGAGATGGCCAAAATACCTTTAAGTTTAGACAAATTTACCCCTCCCCCGCCAAAAAGACAAATGAAGTCACGACCACAAAAATCATGACCACAAAGCAATGACTGCCCAACCTTAGGCGACTTGGGGTTTCCTAAAACTATTGCACTTGTGCCAGTTCAGTTCTAAACATTTTAATTTAGCCAATTGAGTTATAAACCTTTCAATTGTATCAATTTAGTCCTAAAACTTTTGATAATTTACATTTAGTCCTTTCGACCAATTTTGACCGGAAATCGCTAACGTAGCGGTTCAGTCATTGTTGGTCATCCTGTGTGGTACAATCAGCACTGATATGGGCAATTTTTTTATTTTTTCTTCGTTTCTTTTTTCTTTTCTTTTTTTTCCTAATCCTAGGCTGATGAGGTTGCCGGCTTATCCTCGCCAGCCCAAGGTTATAAAAAGAAAAGGAAAGAAAAAAAAGAAAAAATAATAAAAAAATTCAAAAAAATCCTCAACGTCAATGCTGACCAAGCCACGTAAGATGGTCAATACTAACTAAACCACTACGTCAGTAATTTTCAACCAAAATTGACAGAATGACTATGTTGGCAAATCTTCAAAACGTATAGTACTAATTTGACACAATTTTTACCAAAAAAAATTAACACAATCGAAAAGTTTATGACTAAATTGGCCAAATTAAAATATTTAGAATTGAATTGACACAAGCACAATAAGTTTAGGATTTTTATAATAATTTTCCCGTGTCTAAGGGTCTCCTATGGTTGGCAACCTTAGGTCGCAGTATAATGATGCTTTCAAATAAAGAGAGGGAGGGAGGCAATGAACATGAGCAACTAGATAGTGAGTTCAGGTTACTTTAAGTTTTATGGAGTACCCTTATGGTCCCATGATCAGTTAAATCGAAATTTTTGGCTTATGCAAATTGCCTATCCAAGAGCAATTGGTGAGACTGTGAGAGTTGAATATATGGTCTCTAGTTCTTAAGCTAGAAATCCTTGATGCCCAACCAACCATGCTTAACTCTGAGGATTATACATACCATTGGACATCATATGCCAAATAAAGCATGTCAAGGACGCATGAAAACCTTGTATATTTATCAATGGGAAACGTCCATCTGTGTGTGTATTTGTGGGTGTGTGGACCCGAAAGCCATTTTTTCTAAGGTCCACTGATGAAGTAGTAAATGCCGTAAGTTCAACCATCACTCAAGAACTCCCCCACAAAAAGAGGACGGATAGATGTGAAAAGCATTTTTTGCTGTATACGTAAATATCATGCATGGGATCCCCTCATGAGAGAGAGAGAGAGAGAGAGAGAGAGAGATGGTATGGGGGACCAATATGTATCATAGCACTGTAACTTTTCTGATGTTGTTGCATATTCCCGTGAGACCAAAAAGAGTGACCTCTTTTCGTTAACTGCCTTTCGTCCACTAAATAGTTGGAGCTCAGCTCGCAGCGATAGTGATGAGGGTGGGAAAGCAAGGGAGGAGGAATTGTCTTAATCTCGTCATCGATTCATCATCAAGACCATCATCATGATCATCATCAAAGCTCCATCAAAACGACATTGCTTGACAGAGAGAGAGAGAGAGAGAGAGAGAGAGAGAGAGAGAGAGAGTTAGAGGGTTATCATTTTTGCATGTGCATGTGGGTGTAATGAGTGCCAATGTCAGTCCATGCACGTGCATTTGCGGGGATTGTAAACAAGTGGGATATTCGTTTTAGTGTCGCTTTTGCTTTTGTTTAAAGTGTTGAAATCGAGGGAAGAGTGCATGGCGACTCTCTTGCTGCTTGCTGCCGCTGCTGTAAATTTGTCAGGGTTTCATCTTTGATTCTTGGGGTTGGAGTGCATGTGTGTACTTTGCTTCCGATTTTCATTTTTACTTCCTTTTGCCCCCTGTGAAAAGCCCGTCAACCCAACTTAGTCAAACATGCTATCATGATCTGAGCCCCTTTTATGTTTTATGTGATTACTTTTCTCCTGTATCGATTTCTTTTCACAAATTCACCACAGAAAAGCGCTGGATGCAGTACAAATCTTATTAAAATGGGCTAAAGTACACCACAAGTGCCATAACTTGTGTATGGCGATCACTTTGGTACCATAATTTTTTTTCGGATCACTTTGGTGCCAAAATCGGAGAAAAAAGATCACTTTAGTGCCAATTTGGCCGGAAATCCGACGTGACATTTTTTATTAATTTTTGACGCCGACGTGGCTCGCCGGAGGACTGAGTCAGCGTGTACAGTCAGTATTTTTTATTTTAAATAATTTTTTTCAACGTGTACAGTCAGCATTTTTAATTTTAAATATTTTTTTTCTTTTTTTCCTTTTTCTTTCACTCGCCGGCCGGTTGCCGGTGGTCGGCCGGCCACCGGCAAAGCCCTACAAGGGCTGGGCGAGGGCGGCCTTGCCCATGGCCGGCGAGGGGCGGCCGACCCTCGCCGGCGACGGGCGAGGCCAGCCCTCGCCGGCCCAGGCGAGGGTCGCCCTCGCCAGATCCGGCGAGGGCGACCCTCGCCGGCGTGGGGCGAGGCCGGCCCTCGCCGGCCCAGGCGAGGGTCGCCCTCGCCAGATCCGGCGAGGGCGACCCTCGCCGGCGTCGGGCGAGGGCCGCCCTCGCCCGCCCAGGCGAGGGCCGCCCTCGCCCGACGCCGGCGAGGGTCGCCCTCGCCAGATCCGGCGAGGGCGACCCTCGCCTGGGCAGGCGAGGGCCGGCCTCGCCCAACGCCGGCGAGGGGCGGCCTCGCCCGTCGCCGGCGAGGGTCGGCCGCCCCTCGCCGGCCATGGGCAAGGCCGCCCTCGCCCAGCCCTTGTCGGGCTTTGCCGGTGGCCGGCCGGCCACCGGCAATCGGCCGGCAAGGGAGAAAAAAAGAAAAAAAAAAGAAAAAAAAGAAAAAAAAGGAAAAAAAAAGAAAAAAATATTTAAAATTAAAAATGCTGACTGTACACGTTGAAAAAAATTATTTAAAATAAAAATGCTGACTGTACACGCTGACTCAGCCCTCCGGCGAGCCACGTCGGCGTAAAAAATTAATAAAAAATGCCACGTCGGATTTCCGGCCAAATTGGCACTAAAGTGATCTTTTTTTTCCGATTTTAGCACCAAAGTGATCCAAAAAAAAGTTATGGCACCAAAGTGATCGCCGTACACAAGTTATGGCACTTGCGGTGTACTTTAGCCTATTAAAATGTATTGAACGATGTTTGAATGTGGAATAAGTGAGGTCCGTGAATTGGACAATCGATTTCCCTAAAACTCCAATGAAAAATTACCACATCATTCAATAACCAATTTTTTAATAACGTTTCTTGAAGTACATGTTGCATTGCCCAATAATATAATTTTGAGTTCATGAATATACAAAAGTGAGCATAACGAGACATGTCTCTTCAATGCACAGGTCTCTTTAGTTTATGAATCTCTGTAATTCATGTATCTATTAAGTTTATGAATATTTTCAGTTTATGAATCCAAAAATAAAAAGAGAAATTGCCCAAAAAAGTCGACACACATAGACGGCATCATCGCCCTTCCTTTAACAGCAAGGGCAGGATGAAGTAGATGACCCTCATGCGGTCACAGGCAATGATCACAAACTCCATTGCAAGCAAAAGGGCTCTCAGTTAGCTGCCCTGAGCGCCTTTAAGTGTTCAAATATTTTAAATTAAGTAGGATTTACTGGTAAAGTGATCATCATTATAATTTCAGTTTTGACGTAATTGGGTAGAATGTCAAGAGATTTCCAGCTCAAGAATTGAAAGTCCCACGTTTAAATTATATCAATTGTATGTAAACTAGGGTTGTGCAAGAAAAAACTCATGGGATCGGCATAACAGGACGTGGCGGGATAAGTACCAAGTAGATATTAGAGAGTGCGCAGTAGATTTTAAATTTCGAAATCACTAAGTACGAGATATGTTTCAACCGGACAATGGAATCGTTGCTCAACGTTGAATGGCCAGGAATCCCCACTGAGCAGCTTTCTATTTTGGTGATCTTACTAAATTTAAAACTCTAATTATTTACTCCTTGATGGGTCAATCATTTCAGGAAGCGTTGTAAAACACTAGTTAACCACTTGGTTAATCGATTGCACCCTTTGTGTTTACTATTCAGCGGAACGTTTATCTAGTTGATGAACAAGCATTCAACTATCTGGACAGCAAGACCAACGCCAATTTCATTGACATTCCAAGCAACAGAAGCTCCTTTGGCAGCATTGAAAGCTGTAATAGACACCCTTGATTGTTTCTGCCTAAAAGTGATGGATTAGAACTAGACCAACCCTATTGTAAACAAGAGAAAGAGACACAAAACCATTTTGCTTTTACACCACTCTTGCTTTTACATACCTTGGATGATAAGGTAGCGAAAGCATCTCTCTCTCTCTCTCTCTCTCTCTCTCTCTCTCTCTCTCTCTCTCTCTCTCTCTCTCTCTCTCTCTCTCTCTCTCTCTCTCTCTCTCTCATACACACACATAAATATTCTTGCTTTTGCAATCTTGTGATGGAGACATGACTATGCTAGAAATGTTGGGGTACGTTCTCTGTGTGATTTTGGAATTCGATAGTGGGAATAAAAGAAGGATTTCCGGGAGGAACATGCCTTTTGTAGGCTCATTTTAATAGTTCTGTCATGTCTTCCATGTATGTGGGTTGTGGGGGTGGCCTTCCCAAAGTTAGGTGGGTCAAAAAAATAAAAATTGACAGTTATTTAATTTGTGCACAATCTGACCTAAATGTATGCATCTATATGTTGTAGAAAATATTGGAAAAGCAGAGTCGATTATTTAGTTTGGACTTGCATAAGAGAATTTGTGCAAACTAAATTCTACCCAAAGTGTGTATGATATAAATAAAAGTGAAAAGAGGGACACCTTTCCGAGAGCCCCCCTTTTTGTTTGGAATTGGCTTTTTATTGCGTTGCATGTCCCCCTTTGAATGCAATGCAAGTAACCCTCACGTCCAAGGAAATATTCTCTACCTTTTCGCCTAGTGGTGGTACCAAAGGATACATGATTTCAACTAACTATTAACAGACTAGACAATTTTTAGCATGCACATCGGAAGTTTTTTCCTTTTTAGTGATTATCTACACTTAAGGTGTAACTATATAAAGTGTAGTGACTCTGAAAAGACCAAAACGCCCTTAGGTTTAGAGAAAATTCACCCAAAAAATTAAAGCACGTTTCCAAAAACACATCTCTCTCTCTCTCTCGATTGTCACTCGTCACCCCTTTATGTCCTTGCCACTGTCGATGACACCATCTCTCCCTCTCTGCCTCTATGACAAACAGGGGCTAGATTCACGCAGTAGTGATCGCTATGCAAATCTGTCACAAATCGGAGACTGTGACCTTTGCCACAGCAAGGGCAAAGCAGAGAAAAAGGGCATGCGACAAGGATGAGAAATGGAGAGCGAGAAGGGTCGAGCATGGGATGGTTGTGGTGATCCTAATGGTGACACAACATGCCGTGGGGTTGTGCGGCTTCATGACAATGACGGGGCACCGATGATGGTGGTGACTTTGTGCAAGGTTTAGCAAGCTATGATTGTGCTTGTGCTTGTGCTTGCGAGGGAGGAGAAGGGCAAAAATGCATGGGAAGAAAAGAGAAAAGGGAAAGAAAAGAAAAGGAAAAAGAAAAAGAAAAAAAGGGGGGGAGAATAGACATGAGCCGTCCAAATTTCTTGATGCCGACGTGCCAATTTCTCAAGAGAGAAAAATTACATTTTAAATGTATCATATAAGTTTAGAAGGTCTCAATCCATCAGTAAGATCCCACTTCGTCTAAGCAATCAAGACTTAGTAATTTTTAATCTACTTGTAACAGATGCATCTTGAAAACCCCCATCTTTTGATGGGGCAACAAATATCCAAATATTATTGGTGATTTTTTTTTCCTTGCGGGGATGAGAGGAAAAACAGTGATGGATGGGCAAACAGAAGTACATAAAACAAGACGCATAATTTATAGACAAAATCTAAAAAAAATAAAAGGATAAAAGAAGAGGTTTTTCTAGCTTTGGGAGGAAGAGTAGTGAGAGTAGGGAATTAATGCTGGTGGACTTTGATTGTTGACCTTATAGTAACATTTTCTTGTTCTTCTTATTCCCTTTTAAAAGATTCCTCTCTACCATTATATGATGTACATTACATTAAAATTTTATTTTCATTTTCTTGTCACTTTTATTTTTTTCAATTTTTTCAATTTAGATTTCCAAGAAATAAGTAATTTACATGTTTCTCGTCAACTTTATATCTTTCATTTCGTCAGCAATTTTTTATTGTCATTTGGAATTTAATTACCTCGAATATTTCTTAAAATCTCTCTTATTTTCATTGTGCATCTACATAGTATATGGTAGTAAAATAATTTATAAATGCGGTATTAATGCTTATTTAAGTAGGCGAGTTAGAACAAGATTCTCCCAATTATCTCAAATTTAATATAAATAAAATAATAACTTGGTAGATGTTCACTGATTTAAGGATTAACATACTCACCTCATCCACATCATATTGATCAATTACTTTCTATATAGGATAATTGACCATTTATTGTGACAAAGAAAATTTATCAATGAGCGTCTCATTTTATTCACGATCTACAGTATATAAAAGGGTAGCGTTCTTGAAACCATATCATGACGACAAGAAAATTGTTGAAAGAAGTAATTATATTTAGTGAATGGTAATAATAAGATTTCTTAGAAATCACGGATAAAATCCTCTCTTTTTTAAACAATCATTTTGAACGCCTTCATTATTGCTCAAGACGCGCCAGTATAGGAGGAAAAATATAGTAGAAAAATGGTAATGATGATGAACGGCGATTCTACTCCGCTATGATTTTTCCTTTCCTCTATTCATTAAAGAGCAAAGTAAATATTGCCTGCTTCTAATCTTTTCATTATTGATTGAAATACAATAGATTTCAGCCATTTATTAGATCTGAGCATAGACAGTTCCGATTTTTTATTTCTCGATCCAACATCAAAAAGTCCAAAAGACACGGTGTCGCTCAAAGATCATAGACCCGCCTCTCATAAAGAGCTAGCAAGAGGGGAAAAAAAAGGAAAATGACAAATGATTTTTGAATTTTGACCAAATGTACAATGTAGTCCATAAACTTTTAATTTGTTCAATGTGGTATGTTTAATATAGTCTCCGAATTATATGAAAATATTTAATATTGTCATTGAATTAATGAAATGGTAATATTGAATATTTTTATATAATTCAGGGACTAAATTGAACATGTACCAAAAGTCCATAAATCCCATTCATGGAACATATTGCTCATTGAGCAGGAGTTTATGGATCAAATTGTATATTACATTAAAACTTAGGGATTATTCGTAAAAATAAAAAGAGAGCACTTTTGCATGTCACTCGGCCCTAAATATTCCCCTTTCTTTCGTAATTTTTTTTCCCTTACGTTGCTGATTCCAAATCGCCATCATCATTACACAGCAGCCTCATCATCTGTTTTTCCTTAATGTTTTCCTTTGCTTGGACGGCCGAAGTTTCTCTTTTATTCAAGGGTCAAGTCCTCTCTAGTCTAGTCTCCTTCGCGTGTAACCTGCTCTTCTAATTATACAGATTACGTCGTACGCGATGTCAGATATCTCATCAGCAATACAGAATAAATTTACAGACTCTTGAACGAGAGGAAGAGGAGAGATTTTGCACACACGCCGCTGGAGGAGAGCCGAGACCTTCTCCGGCATGATCCCTGGCGAGGGCTCACCGGCCCTTGCTAAGCCGGCAAAGGGCCAAAACCATCGGTGACTTGAGCCGAGGGTCGCCGGCCCCATGTCAACATCTCATCAGAACCGAATGATTCCATACTAATGTATGGACTCGATTGCAAAAACCTGAAGGGATTTGACTGCATAATAAACAGCTCGAGAAGTACAGGAGTTGTGGATCAAAACTTAACTTTCTTTTGGAACTGATCATTTCAAAACCTACCACTTTTCCACATAGGATCCCTATTTTCACCTGAACGTGTGCCCGCGTGGTCATAATTAGTTTCTACTGCCAATGGGCACTTTGCATTATATACTAATTATGTGGTAATGTCTTTTTTTTTTTTTGGTAACCCAGGGAACTCCCGCACGGCCGACAGCCGGGGAGTAATGTCAAGCTTCAAAGATAATAATAAGATAAGATTTATATTGTTATGGCTTGAGATTTATTATATCTTATATCTTTTACACTTAAAACTTATAGATCGCTAAAATAAAGAAAGCCACGCATATATCTCTAAATACGGATTTGGGTACGGTTTGGTGATCATAAACCTAGTGCTGCAACAGGAAAACGGTGTATGTAGAGCATAATCAATAATGCACATTAATAAAGTGGTACAATGTCTAGTGTAGTCTAAAATCATGATCACGGACCTCCTACTGCTAGGTTTCCGTAAACGATACCAACTAATACATAATCATCATCTACAATGCAATCATAACCTACTCGACCCTCTCTTGATAACCCTAGAGCCAAAACTATTAATATTCTTTTGAAAGAGCAATTGGTGAGCACCGGATTAAGAAAATTTTACGATTTTCAGGGCACCGATTTTCCATGTAGCATTTACAATTAGTACCTTAAATATCGAATTATTTCAAATAAAGTATATTGAACAAGTGCCGGAGACATGCATTAGCAAAACCCTTTTTATATATAATTTTAAGCACATGTTTAATCTTGGTTTTGGTGCATCATTTCCAAAATCGAGCGCACAACAGCTAACAATATTATTGGTGAGCATCATCATTTGTTAGTACATCCTATTTGTTAAGTTGTCTTACTATTACTTTGCCGAGACGAGAACAGTTATCTCAGGTAACTTTTGTTCAACTAGATAAGTTCTGCACTACAAGTTCCGAAATGTATGATTACATTTTCAAGTTACGTTCCCGATGCACTATTCTCATCCCGAAAAGTGCTTACTTAACTTGTCTTTTTTGTCTTAATACTCAATAACGTAGCTTATTAGCTTAATTTTGAAGAAATGACACCACTAAGGTCATAATTTTTGTATGATACTCATTTTGATATCACAATTTTTCAATCGGTCATTTAAGTATCATAATTATGAAAAAATGTCTGCTTAAGTTACTTCAATAACATGTCTCCGAGAACAAATCATGTCGGATTTATTTTAATAATATGTCTAATGTAGCTCTAAAGAGAGTTAAGTTTAAAGTGCAAAAACGACCAAATGACGGGCCAAACCAAACTTAAACGATGACATATTGAAGATGAGCATCGAAGATGAGTTAATGGAGGTTTAGTAGTTTCATTACAAACTCTCTCTCTCTCCAAACAAAAACTGAAAGGGAGAAAAGGCCACGGCTTGGATGGAAAAAATGATGGCTTGGAGACAAGCGAGGAATCTTGCAATTGGGAAAAGGTGAGTGATTTGTTGAAACAAATGTGAGCTGCTTCTGTTATTTCTGTTCTCCATCGCAATTTTTATATTTGCAAATGAAGATAGGGTCTAGAGTTTTCGATTGAATTCTAATTTAGCCTTAAATCATCAATTTGGGAAATAGTCGACGCAACTCAAATAAACGTGTTTTTTTTTTGTTATAGCATTTAAGTGATCGCTTGAAAAGTTATATTAATAAAAGAAGCGTCGTACGAAAATTATGTAATTATTAATGTCCTTTATAAGCTTAATTTTAGAGGCCAAACTATCTTAAGGTAAATCCTTCTTCTATTCCATCTTCTATTTCAGATCTTTCTTTACATTTAAATGATGCTCTTCATTGTCTCTGACATTTGTAAGCGTTTATTTTTGGTTCAAAATTTTGCGTCTGTCAATAATGTCTTCTTTGAATTCTATCCTACCCACTTTCTTGTTAAGGATCTAGTGACCATGGCGGTTCTTCTTTCCGACCCGAGTAATGGTGGTTTTTACACCAAACCACAACAACCTTCAATGCCCATTGCCAGTATTACAAAACGGACTTCCATGGATGGCTGGCATCAACGTCTTGGCCATCCCCATGAGCGTCTCTTACAGTTTATGATCAATTAGAATAATTTGCCAAGTCAGTCAACATTGTTGAGTCAGTTATATACAACTTGTCAATTGGGCAAGGTTAGTTGTCAGTCTTTACGATTGTCTCCAACTCATAGTTTATTTCTGTTGGATTTAATTTATAGTGATGTTTGGGGTCCTTCTCATTTTGTTTCAACTTATGGTCATCACTATTTCATTATTTTTGTTGATGATTGCATCAAATTTATTTGGTTTTATCCTCTTAAAGTAAAGTCAGATGTTTACTCTGCTTTTTGTACGTTTAAGCTCTTGTTGAGCGTCAATTTTCACGAAAAATAAAAAGCCAGTCAAACGGACTAGCGTGGGGAATTTTGTGCCCTCCCCTTCTTTTTCTCAAAAATTAATATTGCTTACCACATTTCTGCCCCTTATACTCATGAACAGCAAGGAGCGGCTGGGCATCGTCATAGGCATATAGTTAAAAACAGTTTAACATTAGTATCCCATGACTCTATCCCTCACCAATACCGACACTACGCATTTGAAACGACGGTCTACCACATCAACCGGATGCCGTCCAAGGTCACTAATCGCATAAACCATTCAACCTCTGAATTATTCATTCTTAAAAATCTTTGGGCATCGCTATTTCCCATATCTACGTCCTTATAACGCCCATAAGATGGATTTCCATTCCATTCCTCGTATTTTCGAGGGATACAGTTCCTCTTACATAAGGTATAGTTGCCCAAACCCTATCACTAATCATTTATACATTGCTCAACATGTTTGTTTTGATGAAACTCGTTTTCCCTTTGCAACTCTTTCCATTCTCGGTCCATCACATAATTCATCACTTCCTACACCTATCATGATATCGTGGGCTTCGGCCCCTGTTGGCGTTCCTCCGCCTACCAATATAGTGAGATCACAAACTTTTACACCGGTTCCCGTAGTGTCGTTCAATACCGATTCATTCATCTCCCCTATCTTAAGAATCATACCCTTTCATGAACTTTATTATTCCCCCTCTTTATCATCCTCTCCACCACCACTGCCACTGCCCCCACCTAGGCCAACACGCACCTACACCATGCAACTTCACTTTCGTCCTCCTCAAATTAATACTGCCACAACCCCTCTCACCAAACCAACTTCATTCACTCCAGCCAGCAAAATCTCTGAGTGGCATGGAGCTATGACCTATGAATTTAATGCTTGTTAAAAAACAGCACATGGTCTTTGGTCCCTCACACTTCCTCCATAAACCTCGTTGGGTGTAAGTGGGTTTATAGAGTTAAGTGCAAAGCATATGGCAATCTTGAGTGCTATAAAGCTCGCCTGGTCGCTAAGGGTTTCATCAACAACATGGCTTGGATTATATGCAAACCTTCAGTTCAATTGTGAAAATTACCACTATTCGCTCAATATTATCTCTAACTGTCTCTCAAGGGTGGCAAGTGCGACAACTGGATATGCACAATGCTTTCTTATAGGTTCTTTCTGAAGAGGTGTGCATGAAATAATCCCCCGGGTTTCAAGACTCAACTCGTCGTGACTATGTTTGCAAGTTGCATCATTCTCTATATGTTCTCCAGCAGGCTCCGAGAGCCTGGTTTCAACGACTCTCACAATTTTTGCTTCATTTGGGATTCTTAGCATCACAAACAATTCCCTCATTATTTATCTATTGAAGAGGCATTGATGTCATTTGTTTTTTGGTCTATGTTGATAACATTATGGTTACAGGTAATGCATCTTCCACTATCAGTGTAATCTTAGAGAAATTATCTACAGAGTTCTCCATTAAGGATCTCGATCCGCTCTACTTCTTCCTTGGGATAGAGGTTGTCCCTCACTCCAACAGGCTGCTTCTCTCTCAATGATGTTATATTAATTATCTTCTTCACAGGGCTAGGATGTATGAGTGCAAGCCTGTTCAACTCCTATGGCCACAACTACAAAACCATCTGAGAAAGGAGGTGCTCTAATGTCCGATCCTACTCTGTATCGGCCTATAGTTGGCGCCCTGCAATATGTGACATTAACAAGACCAGATTTCTCCTTTGCCGTTAATAAAGCTTGTCAATTCATGCATGCACCAACTAAAGACCACTGGCACATGGTGAAATGCATATTGCGCTATCTCAAACATATAAGGTCGTTTGGTTTGCTTCTTTCCCAATCCAATGATAATCGCTTGCAAGCTTTTTCCAATGTGGATTGGGCTGGTAGCTCTAACGACAAAAAGTCAACTTGATGGTATGCTATTTTTGTTTCTTCCTAATTTGATCTCTTGGAAGTCCTAAAAACAATTAACCGTAGCGTGCTCTTCCACGGAGTCTGAGTATAAAGCTCTTGCCGATGATATAGCTGAACTCATTTGTCTTGAGTCACTTTTTCAAGAGATTGGGTTCCCTCTTCAAAGTCCTTCCATCCTTTCGTGTGATGATATTGGTGCCACTTATCTATCTGTAAATCTGGTTTTCCATCCCTATACCAAACATGTTGAAATTGAATTCTACTCTGTTCATGATCATGTCACCAAACGACAACCTAGCGTGCAATTTATCTCCACAGCTGACCAACTAACTAATGCTCTCACCAAAACTCTTCCTAAAGCACGTTTTGCATTTTACAAGATAAGTTGAAGATTCATAGTCTCGACTCTTCCACTTGAGGGGGTGTATCAACCAAATATATATCTACCAAATATAGGGATATCAGTTTTGGAAGATTTGAAATTTTATTTTTAGAAGTTAGAAAGTTTTCTATTTTATGTATTTCTTTTCTTGCTAGTAAATCTTCTAGAATGTAGTCTTGGGTATATAAATACCCAACTAAGCTTAATGGAAATATACAACGATTTCTATCTCAACACCCATTAATCAATAATTCTAACAAGTCTCGATTATTTAACATGATGTACAATGTTATGACCTGATAAGTGTTTCTTATATGGCAATCATTCAACATTAAGAAGTTAAGCTATTCAATATTGATATAAATTATTAAGTAGGACTTTCTCAATGAGTACCTTCAAGGCACTTATCAAGTTTGTTCATAAGAATTGTTTCGATTTTCAAAACAAATTACATACGAGGCAACAAAGAGGATTGAGAGAGCCCAGATCGACTAGGATATTTAGATTCGAAATGGCGTGGACTTTTTTTAAAAATAAAAAATATTTCATAGATATCAAATAGAAAAAAAATAAGTAATAGAAAATTTATTTTATATGCTCAGAACACTTTGATAAAGTCATAAATAAGTCAAAAAGTAAAACATATGAAAAGGTTATTTTAAGGCTGAAAATATAACAACTCATTTATTTAAAATAAATAATAAAAATCAAGCTAGGTCGAATTAACCTAGTCTAGTTCGATTCGAGCCTTTTTATTTAAATTTGGGTTGGCCAGCAAGCAGGGCTAGGAATTTCTAGGCCTTGTATGTTAGGGCCAAACCATAAAGAAAACATCGGGATTCGACCCGCTCGGCTCATGATCATCCCTAAATTACACACTTTATAATAAAGTTAGTAAATGAAACTTCAATATTTCCTTGATTAATGAGGAATCTTTCGGTTAATACTCATGATATATTTTTAAATTATAGTTAATGCGTTGAAAATTATAATATAGATGCAATTAGCTACACAACAAGTACGCCTAGAGTCGTCATTCACTATTTCATATTGAGAATTATTTATAAGCTTATGGTAAGTACCTTTTTTCCTTTTTGGCCAATAGTGGAGATGACGAGTTTTGTTATGTCAACACTAGGGTAATTACAAAATAGGTCAACCCGATTGGGACACGATTAGCTAATCATGTGGACTTACATGACACGAACACAATGCGAAAATTAATAGGCGACGTGACAGGATCCATGTAATACAATTAAATTATCACTTAACAGGTCGACTTAATTACAAGACACGACATGACACCAAAAACAGACTCGCCAACGCGGAATCAACCTGCCAAAACGAACTCGATGCGAAACATCCTCAACTACTAATATCAATTTCCAAGTCGGAGCAATCCGTCGACGAAATATTAGCAAATCCGATTAATTTATACATTGCTCCCGGCCACCACCGAAACATCACCGATTTAAAATCTCAACACCAAAACATGGAAAGAACAATCTTTTTTAGCTAATCGTGCCCAGGCGAATGCCATACTTGACTCGACACCAACCCATGAACTCGAAACGTGCTGTACCCGGTCGATTCCCGTATCCGGCGGATTTGACGCGCAACAATGATTTGGAGACGCGGACGGGCACGAAATTGACGCGGGGAGGCGATTAGCCCTCGCCCAAGTCGACCGATTTCGTGCCGTGTTCGACTGTCGTGTGTTTGTGTCGTGTTAGGACAAAACTTTGTCCTCCTCGCTGCATTGACTAAAAACATTTAAGACATGTGTTTGGGCTATGGAGAGAGAGAGAGAGATCACTCCCGCATGCAAAGCATCACGGTTCTGTTCCCAGGGCCACGTAGTTCCCGAGAGGCCTGGGGCCATAGAATTCCACACCTCCCTTCCTTTTTTTCTTTTATATCCCCCCCCCCCCTTCTTTTTTTTTTTGAAAATTAATTAGTCTCCCTCCTTTTTTCCATAAAAAAAAAGAACAAGTTAAAAAAAGATTTCTTTTTTTCTTTAAAAAGGAAAAAAAGTTTCGTTATGTTTGCATGGGACGTGCGTGGCGCTGTTCGGCTTGTGGAGCCCGCCTCCCTGGACTGCGCGTGCAAAGCCGGAGTTCATGGGGGGGCTCTGCCTGTGGGCTCCACACGTCCATCCAACTCCCACGCCACGTACTCTCCCTCTCTCTCTCTCTATCTCTTCGCCCGTTCGTGGAGCGTACAGTATACGTACTCGTATATACGATGCAGTGCACGGGTTGTGTTACCCTTTTCTACGCAGAAATCTCCAAACCCACGTAAAAGAAAAGAGTTACACGACCTAGTTTCTGTAAATACATGTGCACCTGCCTGTGACATGGGGATACGTACAGATGCTGATGGCGCACGGAATTTGACGAATAGAGGTCTGCACGATCGAAATAAATTGAGGCGAAACCTGATTCTTGATGTCATATTAGAAGGCCCAAATTCAAAAACTTGAACCAATTGATGAGAAAGGACATGCGCGTATAAAGAGCATGTGAATCTTATAAACAAGAAACGCGGGATATTTTGATAGATTGGGGAATGTGGTTATTTCACGGAGAAGGAAACGACTCGAAATTCATTCTCAAGAAAAGTCGCTGATATTTCTTTGTTTAAAATGTGATCATGAAAACGAGAGGGAAGCATTAGTTGTAGTAGTAGTAGCAATAGAGAGAGATGCTTACGGTGTCTCATTGGCAGCACCGCAATGACGTCTCCTTCGGGAGGAAAATGATTTCCCCTTCGATCATTTTCCAAGGTAGAAGTCATTTTCCAAAATCTTAGCATATCGATTCTCGCGAGTGGGACTTTCCATCGACCGATCCATTACCTGGTGTCCAAACAGACGGAAAAGACCGGTAAACGCACCCTCAACGTGTAACGCACCACGAAAAAGAGAAAAAAGACCTAAGCCCGATCGGTATACCACGTTAATTGGTCTCGCGACTTTCGTTCCGCCCTTCATTACCGCCATAATCACCACGCTCTTTTAACTCTTACTAATCCACCTTCTCAAATGTGACCCCCCGCACGCCACACGCCACAACCTCTAGTCAATTAGCATGTAATTAAAATCACATATTCTAATCGCGTCATCATAATCCTAGGCCAAGGAGGCCACGAACGATCAAATTTTGTTTCGCTTGTGCGATGCTTCTCCTTTCCAATATTATATATATTTTTTTTGGGTGATCATGGATAATCGATGGCGAGCGGGTCCCACGGATTTTTCCTTTTTTTTTTCCTTTTCTGCGTGTTTTGTCAAACCGAGGAATGATTGTTCATGGACGTCGTGGATTGGAATGAGAGCGCTTTGGCTTTTCCTTTATGCGAAGACATTAAGAAAGACCCGAGAACATCATGGGGGAGATGGGCTTTGTCACGGTTGAGTCACGTCGACGTTTGATTCGTCAAGCGATGCCAGAAAACAGGGGGCTAAACCTGAGGAAACGCAAAATGAAATTGCAAATTGCCCCCCATTGGCCCCCCCCTTTGTCTCGATTTTCCTCCGTTTTTTTTTTCTTGTGTATTTTTCATGGCATGCATCTCGGGGTGTGTGGTTGGTCGACTTTGGGCTCAGAGAGTCGACGTGTGTTTGGGCATTTTAGAGGGAGGAGAGATCCCCAGAAGCGTGTCTGCCCACTTCGATTTTCTATGAATTGAGTCATGCTGTTTCATATAGCAAAAGTATAGAGTATACTGGTTGATTCCGATGTACGGAAACTTTGGTCTACGAAATTGATATGATATTCATAAGTAGTCTTTCGAGAAAGGTCGGGCCACGTTCAAATTAGAGACATTGCCGCGTCGTTAAGCCGATTCTTATAGCATCCCCTTGTTCCGTGACTCGGTAAACCTGATTGGCGAGCAAGTTTAAGTAGGCATGGTTAGTTGACAACGTAAGGGTCTCTCACTTAGGCCAGCTAAAAGTGTGAAAGTTTGAACCTTACTTCCTAAAGATAGTTGGGTTTGGGTGTTGGTGGCGTCGTTGTGAACAACGGGCAACCGCAATAACCACCAGCCGCGATCAATATTCCTAGAAAAACTAGGAAGGCGGGCGGAACATCGAGTGACGGCTGGATGGTGTAATAGCCAATTGATCGGCTATCAACGTTGCAGCGACATAATAGTTCGAGCGCTGACCCTGCACTTTGTTCTATTTTATGCAAAACCTACGTAAGGACGAGAAGTAAAAGATTGGTAATGATAGTCCACGACTCAGAATGCGGGCATAGGAATTGGAACGCTGGAGATACCAACACCGATATGGGAGAGTGGTTTGCAAGGTCACCCGATCAACTCCAGATGGGTATTCGAGTATGTGGGTCATATTCAAAGAACTCTCACGATTTGTCACATCAGTTTGTATACCAAATTTGTATATCGGTTGAGTCTCGGTATCTCTAATAATATCCAAAAAGGCAAAAAAAAATATACATAGAAGGATGGAACAGACACAGCCGCCACTTAAGGGATTTTCGATGTCGATACATCCCACCGAGCGATTGGGCCAGTCTGCTACGGCCTTGGAAATACTGATTCCGTGTGCTTGTTGCCCATGAAACTGTCAGGCGATGAAAGCCTTGGGCTTGAAAAACCTCCCTTGTATCGAGTTTCATGGGAATATATGCTTGTGTGCAATGAAAGCTCGAATCGGGTGGATGTCCTTGCCCGCCCCGTCGCGGGCCGATGACTTCCCACCTCAAACTTAGGCATACATGTCGTGTATTAACGATGCCCATGTTCGTGCCGTGTCGAGTTACGACGAACTACCAATAGCTTGTCGCTCATTCATACTAATTAGCCTTGTTCACCGAAAAAACAAAACGAAAAATCAAATAAGAGGGCCAAGAGAGTTTGGATCCATGGACTGCAAAGCGTGAGGGCCCATGCTGCCCCTTTGAAATATCCAAGCCGACAATATGAAGAAGAGCCTCCTGCAAACATCCAGAGTTTGACATCATCCGATTTGAACAAAGAATTCTCAGCCAGCCTCACGTGCAAGTTCACGCTTCAGGCTCGTTCCTACGAAAGGAAACAAATATTGGACTTCCAACCAAAGATGAAATTGAACAAGAAATGTTGACATGGGGAAGAAAACAAGAATTTCTCACACCTTTCAGCTACCTCTGCGCTGTATTGAGATTTTCTGTGATACAATGCTGTATCATGTACTTACGATGCCTTACACTTGGTTACGACATTCGTAAAATAGAAAGGCAAAACACATTTTACAATGTTAGGACGAAGTGTATCGTAGATTTAGTAATTCAATAAGCCAAAGATCACTCTGAACATGTCATAATAAATGAAAGTTGCCACTTTGTAGCCGAGAATCAAAGTCATTTCAGCTGAGTGGTTGTTGGAATGATTTTTATCTAATTCGTCAGAAAACATACAAGGACATCAATTATTCCAACTTTATATGACTCGGTAATCTCTTAGAAGCAACAACGACCGCAGATGCATCTTATCATTCCCATAATAGTTTGCATGGCTGTCGTGATTCTGCAGAACAACCAATATCTCATGGGTGGAAGTGTGAAAAAGCTCAGATAAAGTTGAGCTGCTAGCTGGGGGAACTTTGGAAATACCTGACTCATCATGTGATCAGATGATAGTCCAGAACAAAGTAACCATCTAGATGAACAGAAGCCAGAGTATGTACATATAAAACTCCACCAAAATGAGTTTGTTTGACCGAGGGACGGCTATCAACCTGAAATAATGAATACCGATAACATTATGAATCATGATAAATCAAGAATTTCTGCGAAAATGGACACGATAAGTAAACCGAGCTTTCAAAGAACCGGACCTGAAGAATCAACTCTGATCCTGTATTATATGAGTTTGCATAAAAGCAAAAGCATTCGTCAGATCGTTTGATTCTAGCCAATACACTCATTACCAGTAATGAGGGACATGTAGATATAGTGAATAGGTGTGCTGTGTCAGGATGATAAGGCTAAATGTATCTTATCGGTAGGAGAAATCCATGATTGAGTCAATTGGGAAGAGTGGACGAGGTCAAGGTGATGTCGTGACACTAGAAGACATTGTTAGTCAGTCAGTTGTCAATAAAGCGTAATCCTACCAACAGGGAACTGAGTCAAATGCCATGTTCTTCTGCTGAAATATTGCTTTCATGAAGTTTTAATAAAGTCATTGGAGATATTGGCCCAACTGGGAAAATTAGTGTGACCATTTTGAGGAGAACGGCCCAAAAAAGCACCAGCCACTAAAAATGAATTAAATAATATAATATAGCTGGAGGAAAAGGAATTCTCATTTGGAAACAGTTAATAATGTTGTTTTGGCCCTGGAGAATGACTATTCACAGGAAAAGCCTTTCTAGAACAAACAAGCATAATTTTGCCATGTACATCTCAATTGCATGTCAAATATACAAATCCAATGAAGACTAAATTGATTCCTATCCAGCAAATTTCCTTTCAAGAAGCTAAACATCAATTAACTTTCCATTTACTCGCACTATAGGAGCAAAAGTCGGTCAAGGTAGAGAGCCTTTCTTCTTCTTTTTCATATGATGAGGAGGCTTGCTTAAGATAGATAAACCCCCAATCATGAAATATGCCACTAACCTCATATACCAAATAATAACAAGTTAAAACACAGGCAGGTGACCAAAACATGCGATTGTTTGCGCTCAGTAGTGTCGCTCCCCTCTCTGCCTCATCACACATCTCCTTGCTCACAGCCGCCAGCTCACCATGGCCGTCCTTGAGCAGCTTTGTCCCCCCCTCCCTCTCCTTGCGACCTCCGTGTGGATGATTTGAGACCACTGCGCAAATTGCTTGCACAGAGGAGGTTGCCTAAGCCTAGCAACATCCAAGGCCGAAGGTGTGATCTCATATCCAGCTCTAAGAGTGCACACATGAGAGAGAGAGAGAGAGAGAGAGATGGGACAGAGGCAGTGGGAGGCATGGCAAAACCAAGCACGAACAACCAGGTCTAAGTTAAAATCAGAGGGGGGTGAAATTTGAAAGGCTATCAAAAAACTAAAATCACAATCACCAGGCTGGTATTTTTAGATGTATGTGCAGTATTAGATGATGCACATACATGACCCTTTGTATCAATGCCTATCATTATCTATTTCTTATTCACCCTTATGTGATTATATACCAGTAAATAGAAGATTGATGTACTATAGCTTGCAAAGAGTAGATAAAGATTCTACATATCTATAAAGTATTTCATGATATCATAGAAATACATGAATACTTATACCTAAGTGTATGTTTTCAAACTACAAAGACTGTTGTCATTGTAAATCAAACACATGATTTAAATGCTTCTCATACTTGGATTAATGCAACATTTACTAGACAAGAATGATGTGTTGTCCGATTAAAATGCATTAGCATATAAGATGATGTTTTCTCCATTTGAAGGTGCCTTTCTTTGTGAATGATAAAGGAAGGCTCAGTATTGCTTGAACTATATTAGACCAATCAAATATTTACTCTTGCTGACTCCATGTATTTGAACATTGCAGAAATGACTCTGGCCCTTGTATCACCTGAATTAAAAGGGCCTAAAATGAGATTTTCCTCAGCGGTAGTTAGATTCATTTAATATGATGAGCTAACACAAGAAAAACAAAAAGAAAGGCAAGGCAGTGCAAAGACAAATTAATGATCGCAATTCTTGCAGGGCATGGACAGAAATTAATTTCCCTTGAGCAAGGTTGGGGAAGGAGAAACCATGAATAAGCGACAATAGCCCCAGTCCTGTAACGGATCATGCACTGCTCTACTTAAAACACAACCATTATTATCTACAACGGTCATGTTACTTTACAAAGAATTAAATTTAAGATAACTGACCATATCTAAGTAGGCAGACAAATATGCTAGAAAGTACCTGTGATATTGCGCCCATTCAAATGCCGAGTCTTCCGACCAAAAAAACATGCCAAGTCTAGCATTCAGACCAGCCCCAGCATTCTGCACTCCACACTGAATGGTGGGAATGACTGATTAGTCTCCAACTTGGCAAATAATATCCTTCAATAATACATTTCAATGATGAATCTACCAGCAGTTGATGTCGTGCGCCGGGATTTGAGATATAAAATAAATCTCTTCGATAAGTGAGACAGCTGTAGAAATCAACTCTCAGCCTCTGGACAATATTGAGCTCTGCCTTTTTTTCTCCGTTCTTGCTCTTGAAAAGCAGACTGAAATTTGAGGTACCAGATTGTTGTATTAAACTGACGTTGAAAGTTCATTGTCAACTCTTGGGTGAAACAGCTCATACTTCATAAGAAGTTCTAAAATTTCTCCTGCAGAATCCTAGGGTCTGGAGGAGAGATGGGTGATGATCCTGTTAGACTATGTTTCAAGTTTAAGCCCGTAAAAGAAACCCGATCCAAGAAAGAATTCCAAATCTGAATAGGACTTGTAGTTTGACATCTGACACTCAAACCGAACCACATAAATCTCTAGTGTCCTTATCGGTTCTCGTTGATTTCTTTGATAATTTCTTCTTCTCGCATTAGACAAAATTGCAAGATCCATTAGTTTCTGCGTTAATTTCACAATAGATCCTATGCCAAATTTTAAATTCCCAATCACCAATAATCAGCACAAGAACATGCTCCATTGTGAAAATGATGGAAGCGGTTAATATCTCTGATGATAATTTCTCGTGGCACAACCTTTGATATCAGCTTTATTGCAGCATGGCAGTCCACGCATATTCGAAGATTTTTCATAATACGTATAGGGTTTCCATAGGGCATTTTGATAAGCGCAAATGCTAAAGCTAATCTTTCACTGTGTAACCACAGCAAGCGCTCCTTTTCTTCATCTTCAACAGCAAGTAATATAGCACTACAATTAGGGACAAATCCTTCCTTTTTGGCTTTCATGTTCAACCACTCCAACATCCCACTGATAAGCTTCACATCAGGATGTGAAGTATCCCCAACGGTGAAGTAATGGACTGTTCCCTGATATTCAAACCAACTTAACCCTGGTTCCTTTTTTATGCCTCGTCGTTTCATTTTTTTCCTCACAGCAGCGACATTCTCCCACCTCCTTTCATTTGCATAAATGTTGGACAAAAGAACATAGGCTGCTTCATCATGAGGTTCCATCTCAAGCACACGCTCCGCTGAAAGTCTTCCTAGCTCAACATTATGATGTATAACACAAGCCCCAAGCAAAGCCCGCCACACCATGACACTAGGTTCAAATGGCATCTCCTGAATCAATTTCATAGCCTTATCGAGATAGCCCAGTCTTCCCAAAAGCCAAACCATACAGGTGTAATGCTCTACACAAGGTTCAATGTCATAGTTATGCACCATAGAATGAAAATACCGTTGACCTTGATCCATAAGTCCAGAATTGCTACATGCTGATAAGACGCCAACAAAAGTCAACTTATTTGGTCGAGATTTGCTTGCATTCATCATTTCAAATATGTTCAGAGCCTCTCCACCAAGACCATGCATAGAATACGCTGAGATCATAGTATTCCACGAAACTTCATCTCGTGCATGCATCCGATCAAACATTAGCCGAGCTTCTTTGATGGCCCCACACTTGGCATACATATCTATTAAAGAATTACCAACTACTGTATTCTTGTCATAAGTAGTTTTGATGGTCAGAGAATGGATCTGGTTTCCTGGCTCCAGAGATGCCAAGCCAGCGCAAGCACGAAGAGCGCTAGAATATGTCACTTCAGTTGCCGTCAGTCGATGATCAAGCATATTTGAGAACAAACTCAATGCCTTCTGCCCCTCACCTATTTGTGCAAAGCCAACAATCAGAGTGTTATAAGTCACATCATTTGTAGCCCGTGATTCCTCAAATATTTTAACAGAAATGTCAATCCTTCCACTCTTAGCATAGACATCCATTAGAGCATTTGAGACAAACACATCCGAGTCAAGACCAACCTTGAGGACATTACAGTGCACTTGCTCACCCAATTGTAAAGACTCCATAGTGGCACATGCCTGCAACAAACTCGCAAAGGTAAACTGATTGGGGACGACAAACGCTCGCCTCATCTGACAGAAAAGCTCCACCGCTTGTCTACTCTCACTAATCTGAGCATACCGCCCAATCATAAAGCTCCAAGGAATTACGTCTTTCTTAGGAATCTCTTCAAAGACCCTCCGTGCGCCCTCCATGTCACCCAATCCACTATACAATTCTAGCAATCCCACACCTACATGTACATCCAGCTCATAATGCGTTTTCAGCGTGCATCCATGAACGCTTCTCCCCAAGTGTATAGCCCCCATACCAAGACAAGCCTTCAAAACACTGACAAAGGTATAGTTATTTGGCTCAAACCCAACAATTCTCATTTGAGAGAAGAGCCCCATGGCCTCTTCGAAGCATCCATTCTCAGCACAGCAGGAAATGATCCCAGTCCACGAAACCATGTCCTTGAAAGCAACCCCACCAAAAACATCCTTGGCGCAGGAAACAGATCCACCCACAGAGTAAGCATCTATCAAAGCTGTCCCAACAAATGCATTCGAATCATGGCCCAACTTACATATGCAGGCATGCACAGCCCCAGCCATATCTGCCCTCTCCAAACTCACAAGCAGTTTCAAGACAGTAGTAAAAGCAAATGGGTTCAGCTCGTGCCCCTCCCTATGCAGCTTAACGAAAAGCTCGACGGCCTCGGCAAACCGGACGGCCTGCGCTAAGCCCTGGATCAACGTCACAAACGATATGGTATTCCTCTGGGGCAATTCGTCGAACAGTATGCGCGCGTCCCCCAAGAGCTCGGACTTCACGTACGCATTGAGAAGGATGTTGGAAGCAAACAAGTCCAGGCAAGCACCCCGCTTGATGACGTCGCAGTGGAGAGGCCTGGCCAGAATGGGATCGCCGCTGTGGATGCAGTCTTGGAGCATACTGGCGTAGGAATGTGAGTCGAAGTCCGAAGTTGGAAGCTCCGAGTCGTCTGGACATTGCTCGAGCAGATGGGCGGCTTGGGCCGAGAACCCACGTGCTGACGGTTGAAGGAAGCTTTTGAGTGCACGACCACCGCATGGCGTCGCAACGCCCGCACGCCGCAACGCTCTCGTGCACAGGAATCTGATCATGCGACCGTGTTCCTCTGCTCAGGGAAGCACCCAGTCCCGCATGCCAGGTGTTCGATGTTTTGGTTCACGTCGTCTCTTTTCGGGCGTGTATTTTCGATCGTGGGCTTTCATACTATATGGACCCGATCTATATCTATTCAAACGCATCATTACATAATAATTCATAATCATTACTAAAAGAAATCCTTCATAAAAAAACCTGCCTAAGCACATTAATAATAAGTAGAAGAGAGGAAATGAGGTTTGTATTAAAAAATGGAACAGAATAAGCCGGTAGGGTAAAATATCATTGTTTTTATCGATACAAACAGTCTTGCATTTTCGAGACCACGCGTGACTTTCGCGTTTTCAACAAAACGCAGCATCCATCCTTTCCATTTGTTATTTCGGTTACTTCGATCGGCTTAAGGTTGCTTTTGCCAACTCAATAAAGGCACCATCCGATCGGTGCCCCGATGGCACGAGTTTACATAGACCTCCTGATCGTGAGCTTGGCGGCCTGTTTAGCGCCCCGGCTCGAGCCCGCGAGGCTCGAAAGCGCGAACCGGGTTTTAGCCTGGAAAGGAATTTCCCTCCCGACTTGCCTACACAGGGTCCCCCCACTTCGGCCTTGGGCCTGTCTTTAGGCCACTGCTAAAAAACGACGCTGTTCTGGGGACTCGAGATCGGAGAGGACCCCAAAGCAAACGACGGCGTTCCGGGGGCGGGAGCAGTTAGGGTTCCTGAGGGGGGGCGGACCATCCATCTTCTCTTCTGGAGGGAGCCTATATAAAGCAGCAGTCCCACCGCCGATTCTCTCCCACGTCTCTTACGCATCGGAACCCGACCTCCGTCGCGCGAGCCTCTTTGCAGATCTCGATCTCCAATCGATCTGTCGCCTTGTGTTCTGTTTCTTCTTCTTCTCAGCTGGCTGGCTGGCTCCGTTGTCGTTTTCGTTCGGGCGCGTCCTGCGTCGTCCTCTCGGTTCGAGTGCGCGTGTTTTTCTTCTCGTTCGAATCGGGGGTTCGCAGGTGTTGAGTTGAGGGATCAGATCAGGGGGGGTGGCGGGGGCGGGGGAGCTGAGCAGATGACGAGAAACGATGTGATTGAATACTGATTGGATCGCTCCATGAAGTTTCACCAAAATCGAGCTTTTTAAAACTGATGCTCAAGCTCGCCGCCCCTTCTCCTCCTCCCCCCCGTCTTCAAGTCAGTTTCCATGGAAGGCTCCAATGCTCTCTGGTACCTGGCTGGGAAAAAGAAAACTGGGAGCGAAATTGAATAAACAATAATGACAGTAATTTCTTCTCTTCCTTCTCCCGAAAAATTAGTCTTTTTGTTTTTTTCGGGTGCAAGTTTTTCGGTCTAAATATAGGGTTTGCCTTCTCTTATTCGATGTCGGTGGGATTTATTTATTTTCCTTTTCTTTTTTAGGTCAAATGTTGGGGGAATTAAGCCACGTAAATCTTGTTTTAGATTTTTCAGACTCGCAAGGCAAGGCTTTTGCATTGCGATGAGAATCGGAATCCCACTTAACTGTAAACATAAAAAGCAATTAAAGTGAGATGCTCGAATGCGGAACGTAAGTGAATTTGCCTGAGCCGTCCGTCCGGTTCGATCGGTAGGATACATTCGGGATTTGGTTGCATTTTTTTCGGGAACTTAATTGCACACTGGACAAAATGATCGAAGCCACACGGCGCAAATTTCTCGATATCAAAATGCCAAACGGTCAGACCAACAAAAAGGAAAAGAAAAAATTTCGCCAAACTGGAGGATTCTCCTTTGGAATGGCATAAACTACACAGTAGCATTTCTTTTCATTTATATAAAGAGGCTGGCTGGATACATAATCAGAGCTTCCGAGCAATAGAGCAAAGCAAGTCTTGGAGATTGATAAGTGGTCCAATTTCTCGGTAGGCTTTCTGCTCGTTTGGGTTCATGCAACCTTATGCAGATGGGCCAGTCGTGTATATCTGAAAAGCCCGACCGCAAATCGCTTTATTTAAGGGCTCTTCGACTCAATTTCACTCGGTTGAGGATGTCTCGTCATCATCCTTTGTCAAATGTCATTCCGTTCGACCCTCTTCATTCCTCATGTGAACTGTCACGTGCTTACCGAGAGAGTCAAACTTTATGAGCCCATTATTTGGCGAAGCTAAAGCTGGGACATGGAATCTTGAACGGAATGTTGATGTTTGGGAAGTGCCCCCCTTGAGGTCTTCTCTTGCCCCCTACTGATGTAACCCGCCAAAGTTCAAGCGCTTAAAACTTGTCACCATCAGATTGAGCTCAAATCAACCTAAATCCGAGGTCACCACGCGACTAACTACAATCAAATTGAATAAGTCGAGGATGTCGATCATCCCACGGAGTGAGCTCGGATCGAATATCCAAGCCTCGTTTTTATTCTAATCGAGATGAGTTCGAATATCGCGTTCAAGATACAGGTGGAAAAGAAAATTACCTGATCAGTTCTACACTTACCGTGCGTAGATGCCAATTCAATCTCGAACTTTTGCAATTTTGCCAATGGAATCCTGAACCTTTGGCGCAGTCCTTCCGGCCGGTTTCTACTCGAAACCGCCAACATGTTGGTCCAATCATCGCCGGCTGTCAAAAAAAATCGGCGAGAAGGACTGCGCAGAGGCTTACGACTCAATTGACGGAATTAAAAAGTTTAAGATCGATTCGATATCCACATAATATGTTTAGAACCGACTTGGCAAATTCTTCGCAGGGTGGAATTAGGCCATGAGCGAGGTGTGTCTGCTTCTTTCTCTACGAATTGCACGTCCTTTTCGTATAATACTCGACGGCATCAAGAAGCACGACCACGAGCACGATGCTGTTGCGTGTCACATGTGGTTGGCCAAGAACAGCATTAGCCAGAAAGGCAAACGTTTTGCTGGTCTACGTCGGCACCGTGGAGAACCTTCGTGGAAAGCGGGTCTTGCGGATGCATGGGGAAAAGGGGGACTTAGATTTGCAGAACGAAGATGGAGATTATAGTGTTTTGTTTTTTTGTGACATGGAAGGAATGAAATGATCTTTGAATAAGGTCTCTATGTGTTTCGTTGGAATTGCTCTAGCGACGAAATATCATTTGCCGAAAGTAGTTCTTCGGCTTTTGATTAGAATGAGCCGGGTCTTGTGGTGATTCCGAACAAAAAATATCCAAGCAAATGAAGGAATCAACAACTTCGCTTTGGATAAAATTACACGAACTCGATTCGTGCCGGAATTTAATTGGCGATAGGCTCTAGAAGGAGTAATCATTACAAACGAACCAAACGTAAACAGACCCCGCTAGAATTTAATCAACGACGAAACTTGAGAACATAAAGATATCACGTTAGAATTTAACCGACGACATGATACCCAGGATAGAGATGGACGCCGGAATTTAATCAACGATGCGAATATGAAAACTACAATTACGAAAGTAAAGTGCAAAGTAAAGATATCGAAAGATGGTAAATTTGTTTGATTTATGCA
This sequence comes from Syzygium syzygioides, assembly GCA_031216285.1. Classification (NCBI taxonomy): domain Eukaryota; kingdom Viridiplantae; phylum Streptophyta; class Magnoliopsida; order Myrtales; family Myrtaceae; genus Syzygium; species Syzygium syzygioides. The sequence continues at coordinate 29,169,834 of CM062248.1, read as the reverse complement.
ACGAGCTTTCAGTTGAACATTTGACGTTATTTACAATGGTTATGCCTTTAACTAAGATTTCATTTTGATGGTGACTGGTGATGGTCCATCGAAAACTGTCTTACGTTCGCATTGCTCCATGGCTCTGTCTTTTAAATCGCGTGGCTTTAACATTCAAATGACAACTCTTCCTTCAAAAAATGTACATCCATTTCTTCCTAATTTCAATTGCCTCGCAAACGTGCCTCTGTGTTACTCTATCGGTGGCTCGACTACTTTTGGATTGCTTTTCTTTAAAGTCACCGTGACGAGCAACCGGCCAAGGAGGAAGAAAAAGGAAAATTTTTTTAAAAAAATTCGAATATTTTCGTAATTTTTCCTTGAAAATCAAATCGGATATTGAACCGTGGAAAATATTTTCCAGTTCATTTTCAGGTTTCAGCCGAACACCAGAAAATATTGTCATTTTTTCTAAAAAATGACTTTCTAAAAAACATTTTCCAGAAACGTCACATTTTTCGCGAAACGAACGGAATATTTTTTATTTTATTCTTTTATTATGTTTTATTCATTTATCTAATTATATTTTTGTTCTTCCACTTTTTTTAAGCATGGAATTGATACCTTGATTAAGCTATACTTCCAAATCAATCCATGAATGCATCCCTCGTGATCTTATTCTTTTCTTTGGTTTTAAACTTCTTTTGATTAGCCTTGGAAAGTATTACGTAATCAACTCCAAGTTTGAGTGACTCATTCCTTTTTTTTTATAATCTAAACCCAATTGTCAAATGAATATAAAATTGGGTTAATATCACAAATAACCTCAAACTAATAGACCTGTGACAAATTTACCCTAAACTAATTTTTTGATCACCAAAAACCTTAAACTGTTATACTTGTAACAATTTTATCCTCTGTTGTTTCCTTTAAATTTTATCATCAAATTTCTAAATTGAATGACATCTGATAAATGACAGGTGTATTAGTTTAGATTTTTATCCTCCATTTATTACACGTGTACGAATTTATGATTTTTCTTGGTATTAATCTAATTTAACGGAGGGTAAATTTATCACAAATGTACTAATTTTGGGTTTTTCGTAATATTAACCCTATAAAATTTAGGTTGAGAGATTGTGATTCTAGGAAACTATTGTCAAATGATATCGGTAATACTAATAACCTCTCTGTTATTTAATCCGCATTCCATTAGTATGGTTAGAAGAGGTCCTTCATATGTTTTATTTGTCATGTTCCCCCGCTAGTGACACTACTCACGCATTTATCTATTTATATTCACATATATTAGTTTGTCAATTAGGCACTTAATTAGCTTTTCTCCATAAATTGTTTTTTTCTTATAATAATTCAGTTCATTTTAGCAAATTAAGGTATAAAGAAAGTCCGACGAAGAAATTACTTTCTCTCGACAAAATTAGTTTATCATAATTTTCATCGACTCACTAAGATTCTTTTTATGCGAGCGTGTCTTTTTTATTCAATTCTGTCTACAATCATTCATGTTTCGTCATAATAAAAACGCGTGTATACATAATTCGCCATACTCCATCGTCGCCCGATACCGTAAGAAAAATAATTGTTTCCTATATATGGAAAAAAAAATATTGATGCTATCATCAAAATGACTCGGAAATGGTTAAAATTTGTGCAATTGTCCGGCTTTGACGACAACACATAACAAATTCTCAACAAACGAAGTCAATCTCCAAGGAAACAAGGGTGACATTAAAACTACCCTCAGCTCAAGAGTCGTTCAATGAAAAATTATGTTCCATCAAGAGAGAGAGAGAGAGCGTGTTTATGTGACATGCAAATTAAACAGATAGATTCGTGACGATGGTACACAATAATCGTATAGCATATACCGTATACTATACATGCGGCCGTCAACTCAAACAAATAGATACACATATCTTCACGAAACATCAGGGTCAGAAACGGACATGGTGCGCACGCGACATAGGTACGACACGTACGGTTGACGAAATCCACCGAAAAAGTATTTATAGACAGCAAAGGACGAGGCGAATACTACGTACATCTACTTCCCAGATCCTGCGAATCAAAGGCGCGCGGTAGCCGCCGGCCAAAAAGGCAAACTACGATCATACGCCGTAGCCCACTTCATTAACTCCTCCGACGAAAGGGGAGGAGCAAAAAAGGAAAAGGAGACAAAAAACAGTAAGTAAGAATAGTCCACCTAACTCCTAAGGGCTACGACGCGCCGTAGGACGACTGTATGCGCCTTAGGTTCCTTCCTTCCTTCCTTCCTTCCTTCCTTGCCGTTTTTTCCACGTGCGGGAAAAAGACCGATGGCTGGCCCCCGCCTCGCCTCGGCTCCTTCCTGGAGGCGACGCGCTTTCACTTGCCGCGGGTGTAGGGGGACGCCGAAGCAGTCAACCTGCCACCACATTAAACACGCGCGTTTATTTGGTCAATCGACGACGATGATTTCGGACCGAACAACGCGCACGCGGTTTGTCCTTGGAGAAGAAACGACGCCGTCGCGGCTAAACGATGCAACGACCCAGTCAAAGCCCTCTTTCGGTGGAGGAGGGAGGGAGGGAGGAGGTAAGGGGGGCAGAAACGGGATTTCATCTGGGCGGAGGACCGAACAGCAAATTTTGGGGCGGCAAATTCTTTTCTCTTTTTCTTTTTTTTTGGGGGGGGGGGAGGGGGTTGGGGGGGAAGCATGCGCGGGGCCGATGGGACCGAGGCGCCTTTTTGCAACAGTCAGATGATCGAATTACAGGAGGACCGACCACGACCGATACCCATCGTCCTCGACATTAACATGGCTTAAGGAATCATTGTACTTTTTCTTATCTTCTTCCAATGGGGTTTCCTATAATTTAAGGAACGTGTTTTGCATGATTTTCCATTTGTGTCGTTGCTCTCCCGACGGTTCACGCCTCGCGCATTAATGACGACATTTTTCCAAATTTAGTAATGTTTTTCTCTACCTCGTAATTTCTCGGATTAAGTAAAAACCACCGCGGTGAAAATTAGAAGAACTATCGACGCTAAATTAAGCCAACCCAAATTCGAGTTTCTCGTTTATTTCCACCAGCAAGCCAAACTCTAGCGCTGCCGTCGCTCCAACGCTCTATGAGCAATGAACAAGTTCCTATATATTTTTTTTTTCCTCGCCCGCCCCCTACCTCCCCGGCATGTTCTCTAGATATTTTAAGAATGTCCATCTCGATCTATACGAGCTAACGAACGTGCACAATACTTCTAAAATCTTCTCTCCTACGTCTAGAAATACGTTAATCTCTTGTTGCTACGACGCCACCCGCTCCTTATGTCGTTAGGTGGATCGATCGGTGACGAAGAATAATTAACTGGTTTCATTATACCAAAGATACTTAACCCGATCTTTTTTTTTCCGGGGAATTAAATTAAAGATCCTTCATCTATATGTCCGGAGCTTGTTTGTCATGCATCATCGCCCGATAAAAAATATAATTATAAAACTCATTCGGTAAATTATTAGTGAGGACAGAACTGCAGATCCAATTATTTTAATTTTTAATCTCATTTTCTATTTCCTTATACTATAACTAAATAGTAGAGTCGTGGGGAAAGAAGGACGAAATGCCAGGTGTGGAAGATCCCGACCGTCCGTCCGATCCCCCCCGACAAAACAAAACGAGTGGCAAAAAAAAAGATTGCAAAACGCCACGTTTCTTAAATTTTTTTAAAATAGGTTTTTATGTATTCATACTCTTCTTCATACCACGTGCTAATTAATTAGAAAAAAAAAAGAGGAAAAGCACTATAAATAAATAAATAAATAAAAGTTGAGGGGGCAGTACCTCTCTTTACGTTTCTCGAAAAATCTCTCCAGCGACCTTTTCCCCCTGATCGGGAAATCTGCAAAAAGTAAAATTAAAGCAAGAAAAATTAAAAAAAAAAATGAAACACCATGAATAAATAGATCTAGATTATTCATCGGAAAATGTTTAGTTGTTCGAGTGGTACGACACTTTGTATAGGATTTATGAACGATGTAAAATGCGTTCGCAAAGACGGATCGACACGTCCCGGATCAATAAAATCATTAGCACATGGATCGATCGATCTACCGACCCGACCCGACCCGACTTGTTTTCTCGCACTGACCTCCGTTGCCGAGCAGCTGCTCTTGGCCGGTCGGGGCCGCCGCGGCCTCCGGGGTCTCCGGCCCGGTGGATTTGGGGACTCCTTGGACCGCAAGTTTCAGGATGTCCTCCACCTGAAACGAAACACGAGGCCACCGCCGCCGATCAGAACGACGACGAAAAAGGAAAAAGCCGTCGGCGAAAGGAACGGCATTTACTCAGTTCAAGCTCAATTAGCTACGAAAAGTGCGCCGGACGGCGAGCAAAAGAACCTTGTTGGGAGGGAGGTCGAAGACGGCGACGGTGCCGCCGTAGAAGATCGTCAGCGGAGCCACTTCTCCGTGGGTCTCCAAGCTCGGCCTGCAGCGAATTTTTCCACAGGATTTCAAATTCTGGAATACCACCAAATCCCAAAAAAGAAAAAATTGCTTTTCAATTTAATTGAAATTTTGCGGTGAACGCACTTCTGATTTGCGTTTTTTTCTCAAATCATTCGAAATTTTGGCGTACAATCTTTTCGTAGTTTCGAAATTTGAATGACATTTTTAGATTTTTTTTTTTTAAAAGGGGGACTTGTTGAAGATCAGGGGCCCGGAATATGTCAAAATCACATCGTCCTCGAGCTGCAAACAGATTTCAAATCTCTCCGTACGAGACGCTGACCTGACAAGAGGGGCATAAACAGGCAACGCAGCAGCTGCATTCTGGTCCGCCTTCGGGGTCGAAGGCACCGACCGACCCGCCGCGCCGGAGGAGGCGGCGATCACCGACCTGAGGAGCACCGGGTGGATCCTCGAGATGGCGCTCTGCATGCCTGTTCCAGAGAGAAGCGCGGAACGCGATGAGAAGAGCCCCCCGCGAGACCACACAGGAAAGCCCCCAAACAAAAAAAAAATAAAGGACAGAAAGAACACGAAAAAGGGAGGCGGAGAGGCCGGCGACGCCGGACCGACCTCGGAAGCTCGAGAGGCGGTCGAGAGGCCGGCGCTGCTGGGGCCGAGGCGCGGCGGCGGCGGCGGCGGCGGCGGCGGGGGGGGAGCCGATCTCCTTCTCCGCCACGCCGAGGAAGTCGAGCTCGACGGCGTCCCTGGACATCATCTCCTCCTCGTCCTTCTCCTTCTTCCCGGCGGGTCGCGAGGCGAGGGTGCGAGAGTCGGAACGAATGCCCGGTCGAGAGGCGCAGGCGAGAGCGACAATTATAGGACGAGGATGAGAGACGGAGGGAGAGGGAGAGAGAGAGAGATGATGGAGGAGGAACGGAAGGGGGGGGGCGCACGAGTTACATATGAGGAACAGGCGATGGCAAGATTGTAAATAATGGGCGGAAGGGGGGGCGGGGGCGCACGTTTTCCACGTGGTCTGTCTCGGAGAGAATAGGCAGGAGAAGAGGCAGGTCCGACCGTAAGCTACGGCAAAAGCGGGTAGAAAGTAAGGGAGGGGCAAGTAGGAGCAGTATAGGTCTTTGTCCAACTCCCGTGACTCAATTTACTACGCTCCTTCCTCCCCTTTCTTCTTTCTTTTTTTTTTTTTTATATTTTTGGCTCGAGCGAAATAAACTCGATTTGTTCGGGTTTACTTGGGCTACGTTCGATTCGAGAGAAACCATTTTCTTGAAACATAATACAAATTTCGTTCGGCCGAAATATGAAAAAGACCCAAAAAACTATTTTCTGCTATTCGGTATGGAAAACTTGATTTGATTTTTCTTCGTGCACTATTTTTAATAATTTTTTTTTGTTTTTCGAATCGATTTTTTAATTTTCTTTTTTTTCCCATTCTTCTTCGGCGACAATCGCCATAGTATGGCGAGGGGAAATGATTTCGTCTTTTGAATTTGTTTTCTCCACCGATGAAAAATGCTTTTCTTGATTTGTTTATTGTATGTGAGCTAAACACTGGAAAATCGAAAAAAATATTTTTCGGAAAATTATTTTTCATGAAATGGACGAAGCCTTAGGTCGATTTACAAATTTAATTTATAGTTTACAAGTTAGGCCGTTGTCGGTTCTTGAACATAGCCTATTCATGTAAAATGGCAAGCTCGTGACAAGACACCTCGCTTGATAAAATGGTTTTCTTAAATCGCTGTCGGTAAGTCCGGCATCGTCCCGCACGACTCCCGCATGTCGGGCGCGCGTATGCGGGCCGAAATGGTTTAGCCGGATTAGATGCGACGGAACCGGGGACACTAATTGAGAATCCGTCTATATCCTATAGCTGGTCTGACCGCTGCGCAAAAGGTGGAGATGGTCATGAAGAAGCCCAGCGCCACCATTTAATAGCGACTCCCACCTAGTCATGGCCACGGGCCGGGTTGGGCCCGGAACCGGCCCGGAACCGGCCCGGTCAAACCCGGGACCGGCCCGTTGACCGGGCCGGCGGTTCGGAACCGGAACCGGCCCGTGCCCTACGGGCCCGGTTCCGGTTCCCGAAATTCTTGAACCGGCCCGGAACCGCCGGTTCCGGGCCCGGTTCACAAAAAAAAAAAAAAAAAAAAAAAAACCGAGCGCGCAGCCGGAGGCGGAGGCGTCGCCCGCCTCGCCCGACGCCGGCGAGGGTCGACCTCGCCTGCAACGGGCGAGGCCGGCCTCGCCCATTGCAGGCGAGGTCGACCCTCGCCTGGGCTGGGCGAGGCCGACCTCGCCTGCAACTGGCGGGGCCGGCCTCGCCCGACGCCGGCGAGGCCGGCCTCGCCCGTTGCAGGCGAGGTCGACCCTCGCCGGCGTCGGGCGAGGCCGGCCTCGCCCGTTGCGGGCGAGGTCGAACCTCGCCGGCGTCGGGCGGAGGCCGTCGCCCGTTGCAGGCGAGGCCGACCTCGCCGGCGTCGGGCGAGGCCGGCCTCGCCCGTTGCAGGCGAGGTCGACCCTCGCCGGCGTCGGGCGAGGCCGGCCCCGCCAGTTGCAGGCGAGGCCGGCCTCGCCCAGCCCAGGCGAGGGCGGCCCTCGCCTGACTCCGGCGGCCGGCCTCAGGCGGCGACCGGCGGACGCCGCGGAGTCGCCGTCGGCCGTCCTCTCCTCGGCGCCCGGCGCCCGTCGTTGGGCCCAACCCAACGCCAACGGCGTGAAAAAAAAAAAAAAAAAAGTGCAACTTTGCACTTTGCAGGGCAGCAGGGCCTGCAGACGTGCAGGCCCTGCTGCACTCTGCAGTGCGGGGCCTGCGGGCGCCCGGGCGGGCCCGCCCTTGCGGCCCGTTGCCAAACGGGCAAATTTTTGCCCGTTTGGCAACGGGCCAACGGGCAAAAATTTGCCCGTTTGGCAACGGGCCAACGGGCAAATTTTCTTCTCTTTTTTTTTTTAATTTTCTTCTCAATTTTTTTTATAAATACTCACACAATTCTCTCAATACTCACACAATTCTCTCAAATTCTCTTCTCTCAAGTCTTAAATTTTCTCAATACTCGAAATTCTCTCCAATTGCCAATTCTCTTAAATTCTCTCAATTTTCTCAATCCACGCAATTCTTTCTTAATTCTCTCAATTAATCCGCTCAATTCTCTCAATCCACTCGAAAAATGGCAAGTGGAAGTCGAGTGCCGTCTGACAAAGGTAAGAATATCGCGACGGAATCCCATCATTCTTTTGATCCTCGTGAATATGCAGATTTTCAAGATGATGAAATCAACATTTTTCCCGATATGGAGCGCGTCCCGACTCAAGAAAGTTTTAATCCTCCTGGAGAAATATCTACAACAAAGGAAACGGAACGAGAATTTACATCTGACATTTGGAATCACTTCACGAAAACGGAAAGGTTTGATCTTGGTGAAAAAAGGTATGATATAATTTGTAAATATTGTGGGAAAATATATAAATATACAGGTGGACAAGGATATGGAACATTTAAACGACATCTTAGGAGCAAACATCCAACCGAAACGGGAATCGATATCGGGCAACAACAAATTTCCGGGTACGTTAATCCTAACAGTTCCCCTTTATTTCGTTTTAATGACAAAACTTATAAGGAAGAATTAGGCAAATTTATTTCCGTTGAGCATTTAGCATTTAATTTTGGAGAAAGATTTGGTTTTAATGAATTTGTACAAAATGCATGTGCTCCACAAGCAAAACGTGTTCCTAGAAATTCAGTTAAACGAATAATTAAAGATCTTTACAAAAAAGGAAAAAAAGATTTACAAAATTTTTTTATGCAATTTAATGGATGCGTGCATATAGGTAGTGACATTTGGAGTGATCCTTGGCAAAGTCATTCTTACATGGGCATAACATGTCATTGGATAGATGACGAGTGGAGTATTCAAAAAAGAGTCATTGCATTTAGAGTTTTCGATGATAATCATACGGCAAATAATATTTATAGATTAATTAGGCAAATTTTAGAAGAATATTATTTGCTTAACAAAATTTTTTCAATCGGTTTTGATAATGCTGCAGCAAATACCGCTTCAATTGTCGAGTTAGAAAATATTTGTAGACCTGCTTTTGGCGGAAAATTTTTTCACGTTAGATGTGTTTGTCATGTTTTAAATTTATGTGTACAAGATGGTTTGAAAACTCTCGATATTTTTCTTCAACCAATAAAAATGGCGATTCAATTTTTATGGAAACATCCTCAAAAAATGAGAGAATGGGGTAAATTTTGTAGAGAAAATGGCAGAAGGCCAAAAAAATTTCCAAAAGATGTTCCGACTCGTTGGAATTCTACTTTCCACTTGCTTACTGAATCTTTAGCATATAAAGATTTATTATGTACATTCATTTCTAATAATGTACCTCAGATTAATTTATACCCACAAGAGTGGGATATTTGCCAAAAAATTTTAGATGTTTTAAAGGTTTTTAATGATGCAACTTATACTTTGTCTGGTGTTTATTATCCTACTACACATTTATTTTTAGTAGAGTGTATTAATATTGTCGGAATTTTTGATGAATGTGAAAATGATGTTCAATTACAACATACTATACTTGCAATGAAAAGGAAGTGGCTACATTATTATATGGAAATTCCCATTATTTATTTAGTTTCTTCTGCTTTTGATCCGCGTTGCAAAATTGATGGCTTACATGATTTTTTACGTGTGTATTATCAATGTTTAAATTGTGATGATATAAATATTACAGCTATAGTACGTAATGTTAAAAACGTAGTAATAGAATTATATAATGAATTTTATACTAAATATAATTTAGATGATACTGGATCTTCTCAATCAACGGAGATACAAAACGACGGTACAGGTAAAATTAGTAGAGGGTACCAACTTTTATTACATAGACAAAAAAAACAAAAAGGAGTTATGGGAAATATTTCTGAATTAGAGAGTTATCTAAACGTTTCATTTGAGATTACTGAATGTGGTAAGGATTTTTTAATTTTGGATTGGTGGAAGGGGCACGCAAGCCGATACCCAATCCTTGCTCTTATTGCAAAACAGATTTTTTCAACCCCTTGTTCCACAGTTGCGGTCGAACAAGCATTTAGTGCCGGAGGTAATATTTTGGAAGAACATCGTTCAAGATTAGATCCAGAATCAGTGCAGATGCAAGCTTGTGTTGCTGATTGGACGAAGGCTCAATACCGGCAACAAGAGATAGATCGCAATGCTGAATCCGAATTCTTTAACGATGGAGGAGATACTACCACTACCGGTACTGGAACGGGTAGTGACGATTGAGATTTGAGGGTAAAAGAATTATTGGAGTTGGCAAATATTTCGGGAACCCTTGTTTCTCATATCGGGTACGCCCACATGAGCTTAGGGAAACCCGAGTATAATCCGACGACACGTGACCTCTGATCCCCTATGCATTGTGCACGGAATGTTTTGGTTTTGCCGTTTTGGGATCATTTTATTTTTTAGGGCATATATATTGTGCTCGTTTTTTTTTATAAATCGTTGTAACGAATTGTAATGTGTTTAATGATAATTTATTAAGTTCAAGTCATGTATTTTTATCCCCAAATTTAATTACAATTTACATTTTAATTACAATTTATATTTAATTTTCTTTTCTTTTCTGTTTTTCCTTTTCTGTTTTTTGTTTTTTTGGTCTTCCTCCGCCGGCGCCGGCGAGGGCCGGCGGAGGTCGCCGGCGAGGGCCGGCGGAGGTCGCCGGCCTCAGGCGAGCCTCGCCGGCGTCGGGCGAGGCTCGCCTGAGGCTGGGCGAGCGAGGCGAGCCTCGCCCGACGCCGGCGAGGCTCGCCCTCGCCTGGATCTGGCGAGGGCGAGCCTCGCCGGCGTCGGGCGAGGCTCGCCTCGCTCGCCCAGCCTCAGGCGAGCCTCGCCCGACGCCGGCGAGGCTCGCCCTCGCCAGATCCAGGCGAGGGCGAGGCTCGCCGGCGTCGGGCGAGGCTCGCCTCGCTCGCCCAGCCTCAGGCGAGCCTCGCCCGACGCCGGCGAGCCTCGCCCTCGCCTGGATCTGGCGAGGGCGAGCCTCGCCGGCGTCGGGCGAGGCTCGCCTGAGGCTGGGCGAGCGAGGCGAGCCTCGCCCGACGCCGGCGAGCCTCGCCCTCGCCAGATCCAGGCGAGGGCGAGCCTCGCCGGCGTCGGGCGAGGCTCGCCGTCGCCTCGCTCGCTTGAGGTGGCGAGGTCCGGTTCCGGTTCTGAACCGGTTCCGAACCGTTTCTGAACCTGACGGTTCCGGTTCGGAACCGGAACCGTCCGGTTCCGAACCGGAACCGGAACCGCCTCTGGCTGTTCCGGTTCCGGTTCCGAACCGGAACCGGAACCGCCTCTGGCTGTTCCGGTTCCGGTTCGTTATTGGCCACGAACCGGAACCGCCGGTTCCGAACCGGAACCGGTCGGTTCCGGCCCGTGGCCACCACTACTCCCACCCACCGCGAGGTTTGTCTTTTCGAAGGAAAAGGGGGGAAGGTGAGGGAGGGGGGGTACGCTCATCAAATGGTGGTCACGCTCTCAAATGAAGGCGAGAAAGAGACAGAGAAAGAGACAGAGGAAGAATGCCCGTCGTGGGCAACCCCGGCGGTGGCGTCGCTCTTTATGACTGCCTTGGCAGAGCCGCCTCTCTCTCTCTCTTCCTTCAATGCTTAGTGGTGCCTCGAGGGGTTCTTTTCTTTTCATAGATAAAGAGAAATATTCTTCTGGTCTTTGGGTAACCCTTACGTGTGGTATTATATCCGGGCTATACATGGTCTTATGTCTGGGTATATACCCGCTAGGAACACCCTCGAGCACCGAATAGGACAAGCTGTTTTGTATGACCTTTCATTTTGTACGTTCGACGTAGCCTTGCACTTTTCGTCACTCGAACATCATCTATCTAGGATGTCCCGATACTGTTAACATCTTCTTCTGTTTTTTTTTCTAAATCTCGTGAGCTTGGAATTTGACCTTTTACTCGGGAAGAAACGCTCAAAAACCTTATGATATTTACAAACACCGGCACGCGAATTAACATGTGATTTTTTCTTTTAACTTTTAGGAAGATGCACATAAAAATGTGCAGACAAAAAGACTATGAACTCTGTGTATTTTCAAATTGTTTATATCCTAAACTATCCTTGATCTATCCCTACCCTGTTCGCTATACTTTAGAAGGGGCGTTGAGCAGATTCTTACATAATGAAATTGCATTGAAATGAGGGACGAAGAGGTCGATGTGGCATTTATGCAAATCCCGAGAATCGGATCTTGGAATTAGTGATCGTTGGATCGCGAAAGATCAATTTTGCTAATTTCAAGTGCATGGTAAATTACCTGAAAAATGACTACATGGGGAAACCCCCGGCTGTTGATCTCCAATTGAAATCGGCTCATCATGAACTCATCCACACATACTTTAGATAATTCAAATTAAAGTACAGAAGAGTCATGGACCACATGCTTTTAGGTGGGACTCACAATGGAGTATGTCCCTATCCAATGTTTTTAAGTGCGGTTTGGTCATGCTGATGGCTAGATCTTTCCTTCCTTCCTTTCTTTTCTATTATTTTTTTATATGAGTTAGTCAATTGTTTGTCTTGGACCACGAAGCAATGTTTAAAACGTTGTTCTAAAGGCGTGACGTGACAAAATGGGACAATGCGCTCTAGAAGGAAATTATTTGGTTGGCTCTTTTTAGAAAAACGGAGCGAATGGCATGATATCGTGCGCTGAAACTTCATCATCTTTTGGTCCACAGAAATCCTAAAGAACCGCTGATCTGTTGGCGGCCATTATGGAGTCAATTAACCAAAGATTTGAATGATGAGACGAGATATGTTTTTTTGGGTCAGAGATGAGACGTGATGTTGAGAAGGTCAAATCTTAAGCATATTATAATCGTGCCATGCTCAACTCCTGGCAGCCTCTAGTGAGGACTACCAAGGGCTATCGAACGAGTGCAAGAGCGAGCCTTGCCAGATGCCACTAGGTCAGCTCTCGTGGCCTTCAAACTCACGGCATTTAGGGAGGGAATCTCGCCGATGTGGGTAAGGAACGACCTTACCGGATTTGACAAAGTCAACCTTGCCCATGGCCACTAAGGCACGACCTTGCTATATTTAACGATGTCGACCTCGCCAGCCCAGCCCTGGCAAGTTCAACCTAGCCCAGTAAAGGTTTAGCCTCGCTTGCCACAATGAAAAAACAGTCAAAACAAAAGGCAAAAAAAGAGAAAAAAATAAAATTATAATAAATTCATAAAAATTATAAAAAAAATTATAAAAATTGTCTACGTCAACGATTTTCAGCCAAAATTAGCCAGATGATCTGAATTTACACAAATGCAAAAATATTTATGACTCAATTGGTAAAAAAATGTTTAGGATTAAAATAGCATAATTTCAATAGGTTTATGACTTTTTTGATAATTTTCCAAAAAAAACTAGTTAGATGATGCCCCGCAAGTATCAAATCTCCAAAAATGAATTTTTTCGATAGTTGGTGAGAGTAATATAATATACAATACTACCAGACATAAATTTTTGTATTAAGCTTTAACCCTTTTTCATATAAAAACTAACGTATGTCAAGTTCCCAGGTTTTAACATTACACACCCTTCTTTTTTTACCAAAAACTGCCCTTCTTAGCAAAAAAAAAAATGAAATCGATTTCAAATTTTTCTAACAATGCTCGAACTAAGAAACCTCAGCTCGAATACTTACCAAATTGGTTTTACTTCAAAGATGTGATGATTGCATTTTAGAGTAATGTCACCGAAACTATGCTGGTACTGCACATGGATCACATTGTAAACGAGCATATTGAGTGAGTCTCGCTCATGTTGTCTAATAAGAGTCTATTGCATTAATTTACAAATTAACTTTTATATCTCAAGCACGCCCATTGGGACGTGCTTTTTGAGAATTTTATACTATCGAAGTAAATATACGAATTTTGTTAAACAACTGTCCCAACACCTCCATAAAGAATGCTTGTCAATTTCCAATCCACAGTTTTTCTTGTATCATGTGTAATCAAAGTACAAAAATATTTTCTTATTATGTATTGTTAACAATTGTCCCGAGCATGCTCATTAACAAGATCCTAAATATACTCAAACTTACAAAAAGTCATATATAAAAACTCCATGTTGATATTTGTACCTTTTAAATGATTTTAGGTATTTCAAGTTAAAGGACAGATTAAGGAGCATGAGTTGTATGACAAGATTTTGTAGGACTACTGTCAATTGTTAAATCGAATTTTGAATAGACCTTTGCATTGGACAAACTGTTAGATGAAGCCATGTTTTGTTATGTAGATATCTTAACACTCCGCCTCATGCTTAAGTTGGATTTTGGTATTCAACCCAAAAAAAAAAACTTGATTTTGGCCTAATACTAGCCGTGGAAATATATTATGGGGAGGCAAATAAGAGGCTTGAAAAGAATGGGGAGGCAAATAAGAGGCTTGAAAAGACCTCTTGCACGTTTTCTTTTTGCTACAATACTACTACAGTATTGCTACAGTATCGAACAATGGTTAATAGTGATTGCTACCGTGACGAATAATACATTGCTACAGTAAATGAGCTAAGGCATCAAGAAGTTTAAATTTCATCTTCTTAGACATCATTTTATAATTGAACTAGATATGCCATTTTTCTCCCAAATGCTGAAATTCAAACAAAAATAAATTCCTCATCCTCAACTCCTTAGATGGGCAGAATGGCTTTCAAAGTTGTAGAAATTTCCCGATGAGAATCTTTCTTTCAAACATATTCAACAATTTTGTTAGATGAAAGCATGATTTGGTAGGTAAATATTTTAACATGTATATTTTCAGAAAAGTTGGACACCCTGAATATTTTAACATGTATATTATTACGGTACTTTGCTACAGTAAATGAGGTAAAGCATCCGGAAGTTTGGATTTCATTTTCTTGGACATCATTTTAGAACTAAATATGCCCTCTTTTTCCCAAATACCGAAATTCAAATAAAAATATATTCCTCGTCCTCAACTCCTCAGATAAGCATAATGGTTTTCAAAGTTGTAAAAATTTCTTGATGAGAATTTTTCTCTCAAACATATTCAACGATTTTGTTTGATGAAAACATGATTTGGTAGTTAAATATTTTAACATGTATATTCGCAGAAAAGTCGGACACCCTAAAGAAGTTTCATCAGACGGACCGGTGTGTGACAAAAGGAAAAGTACTTCTTCATGCTTTGTTCGCGAGGGAGGAAAGCTCAGGAGGAAAACCTCCCTTCCCCGTTTCTTCTCGCAACCCGGTGCCCGAAGCAATCATTAGTCTCGCTCTTCGCTCCGGTCGCCCACGGTATCGAGCGCGGATGCGGTGACGATGGTGATTGTAAGCGACTAAACAGGGATCTTCACAAATTAAACGCGTGCATGCTACTCTACGTCGAGGCCAAACTGCCATAAGCCGAAGGCCTAAGACTAGACCCGTTCTTCGGGACTCGCGCGACGAGACCTCTCGTGGGGCCTTCCCGGCGGTCAAATTTCTCGTGCCCCGAGTCGTCGAAAGGACTATACTAATAAACGAAGAGAAAAAATCAGCAGTGAAATAAAGAATTGATCAACACGGGACAAATGACAGATCCAAAATGATCCACGTACAGTGAGGGCTGTTGGAGATCCGGGGTGGGGGAAGGGGAAACCGTCATTTGTCCGCGCGAACGCTGAGATACGGCAGCAACGTGGGAGATTGTGTTCCGTTCTGCAGTTACCGCCATTAAAGAAGGAAGACCTGCCCAAAAGTCAGCAGCAGAGAAGAGTGGCGCGCGGCTGTCGTGTCGTGCCGGGGCTCGGTCGGTAGCGTGATCCGCACGTTCAAATCTCGAACCGAATTTGAAAGAAAGCGAGCGAGCACGCACGCGATGGAATTGAAACGCGCTTTTCGACCCACGTGCTTTAATTCCCGGAAAGTCGCCGTCGGCAAGGGCACGGCGTACGAGGGATTCCGCGGTGTTAGCAAGGGCACGTTTTTCCGTCATTGTCATTTGTGCGATTATTCTACGAAATTGTGTTTGAATATTTCCTTTGAAGAAGAACCATTTCTTTAAAAAGACAATCCGTTTTATCCTGAAAGATAATTGTTCAACAATCTTAGGTACCGGTAGAAAGGAATAAATTATCTTAAGGACGCAACGTGAATTCATTGGGCTCGGATCATTCGTCGACATTCAGATTACTCGTCAGAAGGTGATTTCAAGTTTGTCGAACAACTTTGATTTGCATATACAAGCACTATTGCTTGACAACAGTTTTATGTTGAATATCGCGGCTCGAAGTTCTTGCGAAATTCAAAATTTCGTATCGAGCATGGGAAGATCAAGGTGGGTCGGGGACCGTGCTCGGAGGTGCCCGCGGTGTGAGGGAGGTTGCAGATTGGCGGGCCCCGGGAGCGCTGCTAAGCATTGGGCGGGCACTTAGCCAAGGCCTGAACAAGCCTATCGTGCTTGTGTATGTTCGAGGCTAGCGCTCGAGTGTCACGCCCACCTTCTAAATATGAGGTTTAAAGGTTGTTTTGACCAATTTTTTGAATTACGTGTTGAAGTGAACATGAGTTTTTACCATAAGATCTCTACGGAAAGTTGTAAGAGAACACTTGGGAGATAGTTTTGGACGTGATTTAGGACTGGGAAACACTTGGACGATTGAGCAATTTGTATTATGTATTTCTCCGTATTCATAGTGGATTTCTCTGTAACTAACTCCCACCATGAAGTAGGTATCAGACACACAAATCGAATCACGTAAATATTTATTGTTCTTTGCCATTGATTTCTCTTATTTTTTTCTTCTCCCATTAGTCTTGAAGCAAGATCCGTTAACTTTTGTGTTATTTCGCGGTAGTTAATTCGCGATGATGACTTAATTCTTGTTCTGACTGGATTTATAATAATCACTATTGCGTACATGACCACCACCAAATGCGACACTCAATAAGATCACCCGACTGCTGGATGCAGTAATACCAAAATGATGTAGTGAAAACGAGAATAACGCAAATCGCAACTTGCATATAAGATGCAACACGCACGAAGTGCACAAATAAACTTTCGACATTGATCTCAAAATTCAATGTCAAAAATCATGTTAACAAAGTGCTCGCAAAATTACACGAAGGCGCAACATGTTCGAAGCACACAGAGATGGACTTTAATATCATCATCAAAATTCAACGTCAAAAAGTTTGTCTCTATAGCGTTAATAGAATCAATATGGGAACTTTAAACCGTAACAAACTCTAAAGAAGTTAATTCAAAGATAACTATAAAGATAGGAATAAATCATCTAAGATTTTTATTCTAAACTGCCTAAGATGTCATATAGAGAAATGAAAATTTTTATGAGGATCTCGGTGAATACCCGGCCCGAGTCGGAAAAGTTAGCCTTGGCAGTGATGGGTAGAGAGGGTGTGCGTGGCGCACATTTTGGATGTTAATCTGTGTACTTTAGTTATTTTGCTGTGGAATATACCTTTCTTGGCCTTTCGACTAAGATCGCGATTACGAAAGCACCTTTCTCGAAGCATGTGCCACACGCTATATGTGTTGTAGATTGATTAATGCATAAAAAGGGAGGAAATTACCTAAAAAGTCGTAAACCTTTGGTACATATATTAATTCAATCCTAAATTTTTCAATTTGACTAATTGAGTCTTAAACATTTCGAAAATTTCTCAATATAGTTATTTCAGCTAATTATTACAAACGCTGGCCGGCGCTAAAGTGGAGGATATTTTGAATTTTTTTTCAAAAAATTCTGAATTTGTTATAATTTCATTATTCTTTTCTTTTTTTTTTCCTTCTTCCCTGGCCAGCAACCGATGGAGGAAGAAGGAAAAAAAAAAGAGAGATAAACCAGAAAAGAAAAGGAAGAAAGAAAAAGAAAAATTCACAAAGAGCGACAACAAGCGTTGACTTGGGCAATTATTTTGAATTTTTTTGCGAATTATCGCTATGGAAAGGATGTTTCCAATTAGGGTGGCAACAGTCAGTCCTTTAGGGGAATTATCACAAAGAAAAAAAGGATGTTTCCAATTATCGCTATGGAAAAATTCACAAAGAGCGACAACAGTCCTTTAGGGAAATGCATTTGGGGTAATGCAAATACCTTTGAGTGAAAGTCCATTGGGGAAAAGCAAATGGTGTTTGGTAAAAATATTTTGTAAAGTTACTTTGACCAAAATATAGTGTTTGGTAAATTTTTTTAACAAAAGGACTTTGAGAATTATTTTATTTATTTTAAAAAAAACAAAACTTACTCATCGCCGGAACCGGCCGTCGGAGCCGGCCACCGGCCGCCGTCGCCTGAGGTCAGGCGACCCCCGGCGAGCCAGATCCGCGGCCGCCGGCCGTCGCCCGAGGCCAGGCGACCCTCGGCGGGGTCGCACGACCGCCTGGGGTCGCGCGACCCAGGCGACGGCCGCCCTGGGTCGCGCGACCCAGGCGACGGCCGCCCTGGGTCGCGCGACCCCAGGCGGTCGTGCGACCCCGCCGAGGGTCGCCTGGCCTCGGGCGACGGCCGGCGGCCGCGGATCTGGCTCGCCGGGGGTCGCCCGACCCCAGGCGACCTCGCCGGCCCTCTCCCTCACCGGCCGCCGGAGACTGCCCGAAGAAGATGAACAGCTTCCAGAACTTTAAAAAAAAAAAAAAAGAGATGAACAGTAGCATTCCGAGAATGCTGAAAGCTCAAGGCACCCCCTAGGGTGCATTGAGCTTTCAGCCTTGAGAAGGCCAACATTTGGCCAAGGAGCTTCCAAAATAATTTACCAAACACAAAATATTTCCCCCAAAGGGCTTTGGAGGCCCAAAGCCCCTTTGTAAAGCCGAACCAAACACCCCTATGTGTAGAAAGAAATGTCGATTGCTATTCATTGAACGAGTGTCATACAATAAAGTGGGCAATTTTGAAAAACTAAGAGTGAGACAAACGATACTTTTTTGTTAAGTGTACACTTGCATTAGCAAAAGCAGGAGGAAGAACATTAGGAGTTAGGAGGAAGCGCACTGGGAGTTCTCGTTTCAGATGTTCGTGGCCGGATAAGGATGCCATCCAATTAATTCAAAAGGAAGTGGACTAACTATGTGTGTAGTCTCCAGTCGTCAACCAAATGATTTGTAAAAGAAAAATGACAAAAGCAAAGGAGGAGAGACTTGTATCCTCAGCAGAGAGAAAATTAACCGACCAATCATAAATCTATCGTACGGATATTGATTCGGTCATAAACTTTTCAATTTTACCAATTTATTCCTAAGCCTTCATTCGAAACTCCAATATAGACCTTCCACTAAATTCTTACCAGAAATCGTTGATATGACAGTTTACTATTCTACATGACAAAATGCCAAGTCAGTGATTTTTGATGAGAAATGGTCGAAAGGACTATATTAGAATTTTGCATGAAGCTTTTAAGATTAAATTAAAAGATTTAGGACTGTGTTAATTTTCGTACAACAGATTTAGAAATGATTGGACATTTTCTATCCCAATAGTAGACCTATCAAACAGGTGAGTCGGGTCGAGTCGAAAATGGTCAAACCAAAATTGACATAGTTAAACCGTTTTAACCAATTTCCATGCAATACATATCCAATAATCAATACCCGAACCCAAATTCGACTCAACTCATATTGCTAACACAATCATAGTATGAGAAAATTCATATCTAAACTAAGGTGAGAGGATCGAGTGAGCAAGTGTAAGATCGAGTGAAGGCGAGAGAAAGTGAAGACAGAGTCATAGAATTGGATTGAATTTAAGTATATTGTGAACTCCATTAACGCTCATATTATCTTAGGTCTTATTATTTTTAAATCTATTTACTGAATATAACTAATTCATTGAATAATTCAATTCATCAAATATGAATCTACGACTCATTTTGATAAATTTACTTGGCGAAGCGTCAATACGAGATCTCGAAAAATAGGGCAAAACCCATATGACATAAAAGAAGTACAGGGCACTTGAGAATCCGTAAAATCATGTCATCTCCTTTTTCAGGAAGGAAGATCGATGATGCTCATGGAATAACGCCAAGCCAACCAAAGCCAAATTTGAATGTTCAACCAAAAGAAGGAACAGGAAAGATCGACTCGGGACGACCAAAAGCCCCCACCACATGACACACGACACCCAACAGGACGCAGCTGAACAACGTGGTCGAGCTCTCCACGACCATTTCCCCGCCATCGTCGAGTTAGATCGATGCTCAGTCGCGCCTAATCTTGAAGCGTGGGCCCCCCCCGTTCTCGCATCTTTCCTCGAAGCATCTCTTCTGCAACCCATCGAGATGACCCAGCCCGACACGTTTATTCTGCCAGGTTTTTAGGTGGAAAGATGCGCGAAGATAAGCAACTTGGCAGGAGAAGGAAGTCCCTCTCCAGTTCTGGAGAAACGTGTTTAGCGAGGATTGACTTTTAGGGCTCGCGAGTGAGTTATGAGTCAATGATGGTGGAATCAGATTCCTAATCTTGTTTGATTGAGCTCTACTTTCGCTGGTTCACGGGAACTCTAGGCCCATTTTTCTTTTTAAATGGTGATGTAATTCATATGACCTAATCGATTTGAAAGGAATCTCTCTCTTTCTTTATTTTTTTCTTGGTAGTTATTTCTTTTGTGCAAGCACGTTTAAATTCCCGTGGCCCTTTCGGACACGCTATACATACGTCCTCCGAATTCAAAAAGTCATTTCATGCGATGCTTAAGTTTCGAGCATGTAGCGGTTATCTCGGTTTTCGTGATTTCGTCACGGAAGATAACGATGAACGGTGCGGCGCATTTTGCGTATTCGTTAACTCGTGTGGAGACTTTTTGACTTTTAACAAGTCTGAATGTCTGCAGTGACGGGTTCGTATACTTATAGACGGACCGAGTAATTATGACTCAATGTGAATATTTCGCAACAAGTGAAAAAGTATTACAATGGCATTCAAAAGGGTAGTTGTACTAGTTTCCCTTCTTTGTCCTTTTGACTAGCAGAGAGATATTTCACAAGGGAATGGAGACTAAAATGGGTAATAACCAATCCGTATTCAAGACAATGCCCGTTTAAGCGTCCTATTGTCATGAAAAGCTTGCCCATCACATGTCCGAGCAAAGAAATGATTTTCATCATCCTTGAGCCAAAATAAGCCATTCTCTTGTTTAGCCCAAATTGCTTCAACCCAATTAGTTCAATGAATATAACTCAGCAATTGTTTCAAGGGAAAGTACTAAAGACATACTTGAATTTTCGCTCTATGTTCTAGTTTTTTAAAGCTAGTTTGCATCTCGAGTTTTTGTGTTTAGACACCACTTTGCACCTAACATCTATTACCATTGTGGATTTATTTGCAAAGGAGGGCATCTTCTTTCGAAAAACGACATTGTTGAATACTATAGGCCACTATTGCCTCCACGCTGATCTCCACATAGCTTGTCGTATGCCGCTGATCACCTTGGTGCTTGTGTCACGGCCCGAAGAATTGGATCGTCCCAGAGGTTTTTAGGACGATGGACCGTGACCGACCCTTGAACAAAGAAGGTGGGCCCCGAGTGTTCTAGTACTAGGGTTTTCTTGATGTCTTCTAGAATACTCCTGGGGGCGGGCGATACTGTAATTGTAACCTCTGTAATTAATGAGGTAGTTGGGTAGTTGGGGAGATACGATCTCCACCGTAAGATCGGGGAGAGATCTACGGATACGGTCAGTCCGGTACTTGTATAAGAAGGGGTCTCCTCCCCCTCATTGTATCACCTCATTCTTTCAAGAAGCAATAGAAATCCAGAGCTTCTCTCTCTAGAAGTTTCTCTCTCTAAAAAGTTCTTGTGAGTTGAGTCTGGGAAAGGCTGACTTGGGAAGAAATTCCTAAGGCCGCACGGGTCAGGGAACGCGAGATCGATCGGCCCGTGACAAGTGGTATCAGAGCAAAAATGGCCAAAGGCGCTGCGAAGCCACGATCCAATGTATCATCACAAACCGAGAAGGGCATGAGTGATGATCATGGGAAGGCCGCCGAGAGGCAAGGTGCCGAGGCAAGGGAGGACCGTGATAGCTCAAATTCAAGGGATATGGCTGGTGACTTGGAGACCCGCTTGGCGAAGATGGAGATCGTCGTGGGAGATGCCCAAGGAATAGTCGAGGATCTTGCTGTACGCATCGAAGGAGGCGAGTCCGGAACGAGAGAGCTTGAGGCCGAAGTGCAAGAACTAAGTTCTGGTTTGGGAGAACTCCGGAAGGCGATGCTGGGCAACCTGACTGATACCGCCAAAGAACTTGAGCAACGGGACGATGCCTTGGAGGCCTTGGTGGAGGCCATGCGCGTTGAGATGACCGAACTAAAGGCGAAGGTCGCTGAGATGGAAGGAGCACGTGTGAACGGAGTAGTTGCCGTGCAAACCGCTCCACGAGTGGATGCCCCAAAGCCAAAGGAGTTTAAAGGCTCGCGGGCTCCCAAAGACGTGGACAACTTCCTATGGTACATGGAGCAATACTTCCTAGCGATGGGAATCACCGATGGTGCAATCCGGGTAAGTACCGCAGCCATGTACTTAACTGATAATGCACTCTTATGGTGGCGTCGTAGGAGTGATGATCGGAGTGGTGCACCGATCACTACATGGGAGTTGTTCGTCGAGGAATTTCGACGACAATACTATCCCGCTTATGCGGAAGAAGAAGCTCGAGATGAACTCCGTCGCCTTGAACAAAAGGGGGGGCTCGCGAGTATGTTCGGAAGTTCTCGGAGTTGCTACTCCAAATTTCGTCCATGAATGACACGGAGGCCTACTTCCAATTTATGGGTGGTCTAAAACCATGGGTAAAGCAAGAGCTAAGGCGGTGCAATGCTAGAGATCTTTCGATGGCCGTGTTCGTAGCCGAGGCCATGGTGGAGTATAAACCTACTTCCGTAAGCAAGCCAGATACCCGACCAAGGGACAAGGGCGTTGGTGGGGGAGATCGTAACAAATTCCACCGTCCGAGTGGAAGCAAACCATCAACGGCCCCTCCAAGGGCGAAGGCGGAGTTGAGCGGAGGAGAACACAAGAAGGGACGTACCTTCAAGTGCTTTTTATGCGACGGTGCGCACATGGCTCGTGATTGTCCAACTCGAGGCAAATTAGCCGCGATTGTCAAAGCACACGAGGAGGAACGAGAGGAGGCACGACTCGGTACGTTGCGAATCCTAAGTTCCATAAAGTCCAAAAAGGCGAACAAACCCAAGGGATTGATGTTCGCGGACGTGATGATCGGGAGAACCAAAATGAGTGCGCTCATCGACACGGGAGCATCCGATCTGTTTATCTCGGAAGAGGCTGCGAAGAAACTCAACCTTCGAGTTGAGAAAGGAGCCGGTTGGCTCAAGACGGTGAACTCCAAGGAAATCCCTACTAACGGCTTGGCTAAGGATGTGGAGTTTCAACTCGGGCAATGGAAGAGTAAAGAGACGATCGAGGTAATTCCACTTGACGATTATGACTTTGTCATTGGCTTGGGATTCCTTGATAGAATAGATGCTCTTATTGTCCCATTTGCCGATTGTATTTGTATCTTGGACGCACGTTGTCAATGTGTGGTCCCGGTCACCCGAGAGTCGGGTCGTGACCAAAAGATAATATCGGCAATGCAAGTTACTAAGGGAGCAAGGAAGGGGGAAGCTACTTTCTTGGCAACTTTGAAGGTTGAAGATCCAAAAGAGAAAGGAAGTGATGTCCCGACGGAAGTAACTCAAGTCCTCGACTCCTTCAAGGACGTGATGCCCCCCGAACTCCCGAAGAAGCTTCCGCCTCAAAGGGAGGTGGATCACAAAATCGAGCTCGTGCCCGACGCTCGACCACCCGCCATGGCACCCTATCGCATGGCGCCTCCCGAGTTGGAGGAACTAAGAAGACAAATCAAAGAGTTGCTCGATGCGGGGTATATTCAACCATCGAAATCGCCGTTTGGTGCTCCGGTTCTATTCCAAAATAAACACGATGAGTCACTCCAGATGTGCATCGACTATCGGGCACTAAACAAGCTGACAATCAAGAACAAGTACCCAATCCCTCTCATTGCGGACTTGTTCGATCAACTCGGAGGAGCACGGTGGTTCACCAAGCTTGATCTTCGATCGGGATACTATCAAGTGCGGATTGCAAAAGGAGACGAGCCAAAGACCGCTTGTGTAACCCGGTATGGATCGTACGAGTTCCTCATCATGCCATTCGGCTTGACTAATGCCCCGGCCACATTTTGCACACTCATGAACAAGGTACTCCACCCGTTCCTAGATCAATTTGTAGTGGTTTACCTTGATGATATCGTGGTGTATAGCCGGACGCTCGAGGAACACATCGAGCATCTCAAACAAGTCTTCCAAGTTCTACGGGAGAACGACTTATATGTCAAGCGGGAGAAATGTGCCTTCGCACAGTAGGAAGTTCCATTCCTGGGACACATCGTGGGGGGTGGACGTGTGCGGATGGACGTGGCCAAGATCAAGGCTATTGTAGATTGGGAGCCGCCGACCAAGGTGACCGATCTAAGGTCATTCCTTGGCCTTACTAACTATTATCGACGGTTCATCCGGGGATATTCGAGCATCACCGCGCCACTCACGGATATGTTAAAGAAGGAGAAACCGTGGGAGTGGACGGCCCGATGTCAAAGGGCGTTTGATCGGTTGAAGCAAATCATGACCGAAGAGCCGGTGCTCGTGCTACCCGATCATGCCAAACCTTATGAGGTAGAAACCGACGCTTCCGATTTTGCTATTGGTGGTGTTCTTATGCAAGATGGACACCCGGTAGCATTCGAGTCAAGGAAGTTAAACGATACCGAACGACGATACACGGTCCAAGAGAAGGAGATGACCGCGGTGGTACATTGCCTTCGTACCTGGAGGCATTATCTCTTGGGGTCCCGGTTCGTCGTAAGGACGGACAACGTGGCCACGAGCTACTTTCAAACCCAAAGGAAGTTAAGCCCGAAGCAAGCTCGTTGGCAAGATTTCCTGGCGGAGTTCGATTATGTGCTCGAGTACAAGCCCGGGAAGGCGAACTCCGTGGCCGACGCTCTTAGTCGAAAGACAATTATGGCGTCGACCCTAACTCGTCCCGAGAATCCATGGAACGAGCGGATCAATGAGGGGCTCAAACACGATCCGACCGCCAAAGCACTCCTCGACCATGCTCGGGAAGGCAAGACCCGGCAATTTTGGAGTGAAGACGACCTGCTTTACACCAAAGGAAGGCGATTGTACGTGCCTCTTCACGGGAAGCTAAGGAAGGAAATCCTACGGGAGTGCCATGATTCCAAGTGGGCGGGTCATCCGGGGATCCACCGCACTATGGCGCTTATGGAGGATCGTTACTTTTGGCCTCACTTGCGCGACGACGTTGAGGCATATGTCCGGACTTGCCTTGTATGCCAACAAGACAAGCTTGAACAAAGGTCGTCGGCGGGGCTCTTGGAGCCACTTCCCATCCCGGAGCGTCCATGGGAGAGTGTCTCCATGGACTTCATTGTCAACTTGCCGAAGTCCGAAGGGTGTCGGACTCTCATGGTCGTGGTGGATCGATTTTCCAAGTACGCGACGTTCGTGCCCGCGTCAAAGGATTGTCCGGCCGAGGAAGCGGCCAAGCTATTCTTGAAGCACGTCGTCAAATATTGGGGAGTACCACAAACGATCGTGAGCGATCGCGACCCTCGATTCACGGGTAGGTTTTGGACTGAACTCTTTAAATTATTAAGGTCGAACCTCAACTTCTCCACGAGCTTGCATCCTCAAACCGACGAACAAACGGAGCGAGTCAATGCACTCTTGGAGTTGTACCTTCGACACTATGTAAGTACAACGCAAGTGAATTGGGCGAAGTTGATCGATGTAGCCCAATTCTCCTACAATCTTCAAAAGAGCGAGTCCACGAACCAAAGTCCGTTCGAGATCGTGACGGGACAACAACCACTCACTCCGAGTACGGTTGCAACGGGCTATAAGGGGAGTAGCCCATCCGCTTTCAAGTTTGCCAAAGAGTGGCATGAGCAAGCGGACTTGGCGCGAACGTGTCTACACAAGGCCTCGAAGTGCATGAAGAAGTGGGCCGATAAGAAGCGACGGCACGTGGAGTTCCAAGCCGGAGACTTGGTGTTGCCCAAGCTACACCTGGTTCTTCGATACAAGGACGTCCATAAAGGACTTATACGTCGCTACGAGGGGCCATTCCGAGTGTTGCATCGAGTCGGAAAAGTCGCATACAAACTGGAACTGCCACCAAAACTCAAGGTACATCCGGTATTCCATGTGAGTATGCTTAAACCTTTCCGTGTAGACGAGGAGGACCCGGATCGAGGGGAGTCGCAACGGGCGCCGCTTGGAGCAAAAACCTCCTATGATCGAGACGTCGACTTCATCATGGCGGATCGAGTCATACGGAAGAGATATCGTGCGCCGAAACGAGAATACTTAATCCGATGGAAGGGTCTTCCGGAGAGTGAAGCAAGTTGGGAGCCCGAGGAAGCTCTTTGGCAATTCAAGAAACATATCGATGCTTTCCATGCCGAAGACACGACGAGGGCGTCGCCCGAATAGGTGGGGGAGAATGTCACGGCCCGAAGAATTGGATCGTCCCAGAGGTTTTTAGGACGATGGACCGTGACCGACCCTTGAACAAAGAAGGTGGGCCCCGAGTGTTCTAGTACTAGGGTTTTCTTGATGTCTTCTAGAATACTCCTGGGTGCGGGCGATACTGTAATTGTAACCTCTGTAATTAATGAGGTAGTTGGGTAGTTGGGGAGATACGATCTCCACCGTAAGATCGGGGAGAGATCTACGGATACTGTCAGTCCGGTACTTGTATAAGAAGGGGTCTCCTCCCCCTCATTGTATCACCTCATTCTTTCAAGAAGCAATAGAAATCCAGAGCTTCTCTCTCTAGAAGTTTCTCTCTCTAAAAAGTTCTTGTGAGTTGAGTGTGGGAAAGGCTGACTTGGGAAGAAATTCCTAAGGCCGCACGGGTCAGGGAACGCGAGATCGATCGGCCCGTGACACTTGCATCTCTCTCTCTCTCTCTCTTCCTGACGACCTTTGTTTAGATGGTGTTGCGATGTCACCGACCTCGATCTAAGGTTGCTTGCCTCATTCAAGCCATGGATGACCTAAGATCAATATAGTCCGTCATGGCCAGGACATCGATAATAAATGACCTAGGTTAAGGTCGTCCATCACGGTTCCACCAGTCCATGCTCTTCGCGTTGTGATTTGTAGTCCGTTAGAGTATTCTCTTTCACATTTTTGTCTTGGGGTTGCAAAGTTGTAAGAGCTATAAGCTCGTTCGGCTCAGATATGGCAAATCATGCAGATTAATGTACAAACTTTTCCATTCCCATCTCTATAAACTTCCTCTCAAGTCTTCTCTCATCCCCCCTTCTTTATCTCATCTAACTCAGATTCTCTGAGCAGTCCTTACTAAATGGTATCGGAGCCACGCCCAAGCTATGAAGTCTCGAAAGAAGATGACCAGACGGAAGGCCTTGGCGTAATGAACGCGGACCTGCCGCGAGAGAAAACGCAAAGGAAGCTGGAGGAGATGAGCCCACACGACTCAAGACAAGAAGAGAAGACCAGTGAAGCGAGATTCGAGCAGATGCAAATCAAACAGACAAACAAGGGCAAAGAGCTCGAGCAAAGACACCAGTTCTAAGAAGGACAACAATCCGATAGCGAAACAGCAGCCGAAGATCTGTTATCCCACAAGCCTAACCCAAGGTTTTGCGTTTGCCAAACTACAAGAATCATCCATTGCAGCCATGAGAAAGAAATCGATATCATAAGGGAAGACACCCTGCTATACACACACACACACTCAGGCCCATGTCGACCTCTTCCTCTCCATTTGCGATGAGGGCCAACTTCAGTTCCTTCACCGTTCGTTTCGTTATACAAACAGAAAAAGGAGGAAGAAAAGAGGCGAAATGACCGATTAGGTTACTCTGAATTTTGCAACATGTGGATTTGTTTCACCGAAAATGAATAATTTGAAAAATATATATTTTTAAAAAATTATTAGTTATATCGCTTGAGGTAATTAATTTAAAAAAATATTTTTATTATCAATAATAATTTATATTTGTTATTCAATTTCGTAAGCAATACAACCACGAAATAAATGCACCCTCGGTTATTTCCATTTTTAATTGTGTGATTTTCACAAAAGTCAATCTGTAGTTAGTTAGAACCGTTCCTTTCTTCACATTTAATATATATATATATATATATATATATATATATATATTTATTGATTTATTTCCTGGACCATTAAGCTAGAACAACCAATTCTTCTTGAATCTTTTGAAATCATCTCTCTATTCATCATATGTTTAAAGTGATCATGTTAGAAATTAAACCAAAGTTCAAGTGCAAATGTTATTAATATAAGTTGAGACGAGTAAATTTTTTAATTCCCCCTCTAAAACCCTAAATCGCACGCTCCCCCTCTCTCCGACTCTCCCCGTTGCTCCCGCAATGGAGAGCACCGAACTCCGCAAAGCCTTAGTAGCAAAGATGAACTCAAGGGAGCGTTCCATGATATGGTGCACGACATGCTTAAGGGCCGCTGGTTATTAGCTCTTATCGACGGATTAGCCATTATAGCCGGCCCAGCCGCGTCATCTTGGGGAATATCTTGGAGATCTAGTGTAGGGTTATCCAAATAATTTACACAATTTTCAGTGAATTATTGATATGGGAAAGCTTTCCACTGGGCAATTAAGTTCAAGTGCAATCATCACTAATCTAAACAAGGACGTGTAAATTTTTTAATTGCCCCTTTAAAACCCTAAACTCCGCTCCTCCTCTTTCCGACTCTCCCCACTGCTCTCGCAATGGAGAGCATTGAGCTCCACAAAGCCTTAGCCGGCGATGAGGAACTCAAGGGGGTATTCCGTGATATGGTGCACAACATGCTCAAGGGTTGCCGGTTCTTAGTTTCCATCGACAGGATCAACTATTACGGCCCGCTTGGCCGCGCCATCTTGGGGAATGTCTCAGACATCTAGTATGGGGTTATCCAAATAATTTACACAATTTTTCAAGGAATTATTCATATGGTAAAGCTTTCAAATGGACAATTAAGTTGAAGCGTAATTGTCACTAATCTAAATGAGGATGTATAAATTTTTTAATTCCCCCTCTAAAACCCTAAACCCTGCACTCCCCCTCTATTAAACTCTTCCCATTGCTCCCGTGACAGAGAGTACCAAGCTCTGCAAAACTTTAGTCGGTAATGACGAACTCAAGGTGATGTTCCGTGATATGGTGCATGACATGCTCAAGGGCCGCCTGTTCTTAGCTTCTATTAATGGGATTAAACATTATGACCCGTCCGGCCACGCCATCTTGGGGAATGTTTTGAAGATCTGGTATGGGGTTATCTAAATAATTTACATAATTTTCAGTGGATTATTGATATGGGAAAGCTTTCTACTGGACAATTAAGTTCAAGCGCAATTGTCACTAATCTAAATGGGGACGTGTAAATTTTTTAATTCCCCCTTTAAAACCCTAAACCTCACGCTTCGTCTCTCTCCGACTCTTCACAGTGCTCCCGCGATGGAAAGCACCGAGTTTTGCAAAGCCTTAGCCGACGATGACAAACTCAAGGGGGCGATCCATGATATGGTGCACGACATGCTCAAGGGCCACCGGTTCTTAGCTCCCATCAATGTGATCAACTGTTATGGTTCGCCCGGCCGTGCCATCTTGGGGAATGTCTTGGAGATCTAGTGTGAGGTTATCTAAATAATTTACACAATTTTCAGTGAATTATTGATATTGAAAAGCTTTCCACTGGACAATTAAGTTGAAGCGCAATTGTAACTAATCTAAATGGGCACATGTAAATTTTTTAATTCCCCCTCTAAAACCTTAAACCCTGTGCTTCCTCTCTCTCCAACTCTCCCCACTGCTCTCGCGATGGAGAGCATCGAACTCCTTAAAGCCTTAGTCGGCGATGATGAACTCAAGGGGGCGTTTCGTGACATGGTGCATGACATGCTCATGGGCCGCCAATTCTTAGCTCCCATTGACGGGATCAACCATTACAGCCTGCCCGGCCACGCCATCTTGGGAAAAGTGTTAGAGATCTAGTGTGGGGTTAGTCACGGAATTGAGTCGAATTGACATAGATAGTATTAGATGCTTTATAACCAATAGTATTTATTTAACATGTTTTTTTCTTTTTCATCTTTGTTAACCTTGCTGAACAAGGGCCATGAATAGATAGGGTTTGTCTGCTGTGTTGATTTTTTTTTTTTGGATTTCTATTGTTAGCATTTTGTTTTAGAGGAGGGCATATCAGAGGATGGTTGCCCTTATATCTATCCGGACATTCTTAATGAATGGGAGAGTCGTATGGACAAATGTATTGTACTTACGATGAGGGATGAGAAAACTGGATTTACTATCGAGTTGACCGTCCACTCACTGATTTTTTTAATGAGAAGTTCAAAAAGGATTTGGCCATTAGTGAAGAGCACGCTGTCGAACTCCGGCGCGTACTTGCATCTTTTTATTTTCTCTCTGCTAATGAATTGGTTGCCAAGATAGAAGAATATGGTATCACATCTCCTAACACAAGAAATCATCTCTCTGTTCGGCATACGTTCGAAGTAATCCTGCTAGAAATTAAACCAAATTCATAAACGTCAAGACTATCATGAACTGCAGAGTTGTCGATTGTTGATCGATTACCTCGTTGTCGATATTGATGACTGTTCGGTATATGAGTTAAATAGAGTCTTTATTATAGTGTTGTTTTCAAAGAGTCTGTTCATATTTTTATATCTTGACTATTCATGTTTGTAGGTCTTGTTAATGTTGTGTAAATTCCTAGGAACCTATCTCCTTGGAATGGTAGAGTATATTTAGGAGTCATTTAATAATAAGTCTAAGAGTCATGTATCAAGCCTACAAAAGGCGAGTCTTGTAATTATTTTCGATAAGGTAAAATAAATAAAACAGATAAGTCTATTCATCTCCTTCTCCTCCTTGAGATTGTGGGAAGAGAGAGTGTTTCACCTTCGAATTTATCCCAATAAATTGGTATTAGAGCTTATGGTTAATCAGCTTCCTCTTCAATACCCTTGTCTTACCAAACAAAATTATGATAGCTGGGTTGCTAGAATGAAAGCTCTACTCAACACCCATAGTGTGTGGGAAGTTGTCAACAACGGCTATGATGAACCAGAGGATGACGTGATGTTGAATCAAAACCAGAGGAATGCCTCAGAGAAAGTCCGAGTAAAAGATTAATATCCCCTGTCAATCATCTATCAAGCTTTAGATGATTTGATGTTCGAGAAGATGTCGAACGCTACTACTTCTTAGGAAGCATGGGCGATTCTTCACAACACACACCAAGGAGTGCAAAAAGTTCACAAGACTTGCCTTCAAACTTTGAGAGGTGAATTCGAGACAATTCGTATAAAATAATCTGAATCGATTGCCGATTATTTTACAAGAGTTTTGTCAATTGTCAACCAAATGAAAAGAAATGGAGAAGATTTTGAAGATGTTCGTGTCGTCGTGTAACAGTCCGAATTTTGGCCCATTTTTGGGAATTATAAAACGTGTAATTCGTCAGTGCGCTTATAATGGAATTTCGCCCGGGAACTGATCACTCTCGGGTTCTTATTTTTAAAATTAGAAATTTTGCTAGAATCGCACTCGATCGAATTTGACCGTTATTTATACCCTGAATTTGGCAGTCGATTTCCGGGAGTTTCGGAACGAAATAAATTGGACGGTGTCGATATTCTTGTGGCCAACGTCGAAATTGTCAGGAATAGTGGAAAAGTGGATTTTTGAATCGGGTGCGAATTTGGACTGGTAGACCTCCCTCGTAGAGCGATTTGGGTTATTTTATTTTGGCCGTATGCCCTAGAATATTGTTGGGATTTTTCAGGGACGTTAGGCCTTTTTCCCGAATTTAAATCGGGACTGTCAGACCGATTTTTAGGTTTAAACCGTGTCCCTTGGTTCACGCTTATAAAATATTAATCAGTCTTTTTCCCCTTTCTCTTCTCTTTTTCTCTCTCCTCCCTCTCTGCCGAGACGTCCCTTCCACGCGCGTCTCTCTCTCTCTCTCTCTCTCTCTCTCATCCCTCCCCCTCTGCCGCGCGCATTCCCCATGCACGCGTCACGTCTTCCTTCCTGTTCTGCCATGCAAACCAACCCACGCCCACTCCCTCTTCTCTCTCCTCTCTCCTCCTTCTTTCTCTTCTCCTTCTCTTCTTCTTCCTCGCTTCTTCTTCTTCCTTCGCTGCGTCTGCTCCTGCTTCTGCTCCTTCGTTTCTGCCAGCCCAGCCGCCCTCTGCCTCCGCCCGACGCCGCGCGCCACCACTGTTGCCAGTCAGCACGACCGCCGTGCCACGCGTCGTTCGGCCGTCGCCTGTCACCGACGCCCCCGACGCCGCCGCGAGCCAGTCCACAGCCTCGCCGTTCGTCGCGGTCCGCAAGCTCGTCGCGCCTGACCGCCGCTGCCCGGCAGCTCGCCGGCCAGCCCCGCATCGTCAGTCGCCACCGTGCCGCCGGTCGCCGCCGCCCCTCTCCCCCGTGGCCGCCACCAACCCCCCTCTCTTCCTCTGTTTTCTCTCTCTCGGTCACTGCCCGACCGTCGCCACCGTGAGCCACCGCCCACCGTGCCAGAGCTGCTGCTGCCTCGGCGACGTTGCTGCTGTTATTCTCCTCTGTCTTTTTCTCCCCCTCCGCCCGGACCAGCATCGCCGCCGCCCCTGCTCGAGCTCGCCGCCGCACGCCACCGCCTCAGCCCGATCGTCGCCACCATCGGTCCTTCCTCCCCCTCACTCTCCCTCTCCCGGTCTCTCTCTCTTCCTCCCTTGTTCGGCCGTGGGAGGCCTTCGCCGGAGCGCTGGTGCCGCCGCCGGAGCAATCTCGGCCACCGACCAGCCAGTCGCCCGGCCTTGCTGAGCCACCCCCGAGCCCGCCTGGCCGCCGTTCCCGTCACTATGCATTTTCCGGCCGGTCACTATTCATCGTCGGCAAGCACTGTTCACCGCCGGTTACTGTTCACTTTCCGGCGAGCACTGTTCACCCGAGCCCGTACTGTTCATCCGGGCCGTTTTAAGCGTAGGACACCCGGTGAGTTTGACCCTAAACCCTAATTAGGCTAATTTACATTTCTAGACGAGTTTAGGGGTTAATTAGGGTTAATTAGGGGTTAATTTAGGGGTTAAATTGTGGAAGTGATTAGGGATTGTAATTGCGGCCGATTTGGTGGATTAATATGATTAATTAATGGAGGATCAGTGGCCCGAGTGGCACAATAAGTGGGCTGGACGGTTTGGATTAAATCGGCCCGAGTTCGGGAATGATCGGGTTTAATATGTGGGTTATAATGCGCGCTGTATTTGATGTTGTGGTGGTCAATTGGAATGATATTTGGGGAGTATGATGGAGCAATTTGATAACACTTATTGACCTAGAATTTGTGGTTTAGTGACTGGCCGCGATTGGACTGGATTGGATTTGATTTGGGCAAGGCGCGATAAATTTGAGGTTTAGCCATGAAATTTTTGGGAAGGATTGTACTGTGTAATTGACTGGCTAATTGAGCCTTGGTTGTGGTTAAATTGATGATGCTATGTCGCATGTCTAGTGGGGCTAAGAATGGATTAGCTTGGCGGGCTTCGAGTGCATAAGTTTCATACTGATCCAATTGGGTGATTTCTATGCATAAATTACGTGTTGAATTTGTGCCATGACTATGCTGGATGATTTGATTTATTGGGCTCGTGATTAATTGATTTGAATGTTATTGTGAAATTTGTGAGTGCCCAAGTGTGGGCCATATGGCCATGGTTGTGTATCATGAGCATTGGCATGGCATGTACATTTGTAAGTGTGCCCAAGTGACATGTGCATTATGATCACCTAAAATGCCCTGATGCGTATTACGCGGGGTTCAGATAAAAATTGGTGCTTGTGAATGTGTGATCACAATAAACCCTGATGCGTGTTACGCGGGGTAGTGAACCCGTCCTGAGGCGTGTTACGCGGGACGATGCCCGGTTTACCGGAAGATGACCAACCTGATGCGTTTTACGCGGGTAATGTGTCATGAGCCTGATGCGTTTAACGCGGGCCAGAGATCGATCTCGAAGTGATAGACCTGATGCGTTTTACCCGGGTCGGACCTGATGCGTTTAACGCGGATCGGAGGAGAAATTGAGAAATGGCTGAGTGCTAGTGTGCAAGTATGCAGTAACGCATTGATGAGGCTTGAGCATGAGTGCGAGCACTAGCATATGCATAACATGCGTTGTGACATAGAAATGCGCGTGCATGTGCTGTGATTAAATTCTGTCGCATGACTGCTATTGTTGATTTAATGTCTAACCTACAGGGTCAAGTAAGTTCTAGATTCGGGTCGAGGGCCTGAGTCATTTACTGTTTAGACCGTGTGCTACTTGTTTAGTACTTGTCAGGAGGTGCATGTTAGCCTAGTTTAGGTTTAGGGAATTACTCGCTGAGATTTATTCTCACGGTTGTTGAAAACCGACTTTTCAGATCCCCGGCCTTGAGGATGACAGATGTACTGATGCATTTCTGGGAGAAGCCCCCGGCTAGTTGTAGTGCCTGAGCCCCGAGCCACTTATCCCTTTTCTGTCAGTAGTGGCTTTGAACCGCTTTTGATTTTTGGTATTTGGTGTTGACACCTAAATTTTGTTCAATCATTTAGGGCTTTATCACATAGAAAAATCAGGTTTAATTCTTAGGCACTAAAAAAAAATGTGTGTTTCATTAAATTGCATGGCACATAGACTTTAGGTGCATTCGCATAAGGCATATTGGAACATGCTTTCTTGGTTTAAATTCAAAAAAAATTTTCAAAAAAAATTAATTAAAAAATCCTTTTTTTATTAAATTATTAACTTTTTTAAAAAAAAAAAGAAAGAAAAAAAAAAAAGAAATTTCGGAAGGGGGGGCAGCATTATCCAACGTCAGCCAGCACAGCATTTCGTAAAAAATTTTTGAAATTTATAAAAAAAAACAAAAAAAACAAAAAAAAAAGGAAGAGAGAGAGAGGCCGGCGTTGAATTAGTCAACGCTGGCCCCTTCACTAAACCTACGCCTTCCCACCCTGGAAGACAGAAGAACGAAGCAGAAAGAGGGAAAGGAAGGACGACGCAGAAGCCAGAAGACGGAGCAGACAAAGCAGAGGTGTGCTCTGCGTGAGGAAGGGCGAAGCTACAGCGCTGCACCTCGACGGCGTGACGACCCAAGAGATCCCGCAGCTATTTTAGCAAAGAAATGGGCATGATTCAACCCCCAAGGAGAGGACTGGCTACTGGCACAAGCGAAAATGGAGAAGATGTTCTGATCGAGGGCGTTTTTGTGCTGAAAACGGAACGGCGAGGGTGACTGGGGGGAAGCCGAGAGGAAGAGGTACTCCTCTCTCTGTCGGCATTAAGAGGCAGCGAGGAACAGAGGGTTCAAAGGAGGAAATCCGAAGAAACACAGTCCGAAGAGAACCACAGAGCTGAGAGATCTGAAAGAGAGAGAGAGCGAAGAGCTTGCCTGTAGCCCGGCCGCGCCCGAGCGTCGTACGACAAACTTCCGACCGCACCCCTTGAACCTGTAGTTGCCCTTTTGCGCCCAAGGTAGATCTCGGTTATTTGGATTTTCTTCAAAGGTCTTGAGTCGATTACCCGAGGATCCTAGTTCGGAGACGTTGCGAGGCGACCGGACTGAATCCGACGTATCTCAAATTCGCCCTTCACTCGCCGTCGCCTAGCTGGGTAGGGTCACTTCCGGAGACTAAGTTCGCATTTCTCGCGATTCCCGGATGCCCTTTTCTCCATTTTTTTTTTTACCTTAACCAATGTCGAGATCTGTGGTCTCCTGTTTTGTGTTTGTGTCAAGTATAGATGGACAGTCATTGAATGATCTCAGGTGTGTTTTGGTTGCTGTATGTTGATGGTGATCTGCATTTCATACTTCGTTTGAATTCGTGACTTCCCCTTTCAATGTCGCACACCACATGCTCGCTGAAATGTTTGAATTAAATCCGCAAGTTATTTCCTTTGCGTGTGATGCGTTCTTGAATCTCAGTGTTTCTCTCTTCACTGGCCGTGTCTTGGCCGAACCATGAAATCAAGGCTCGTTCTTTGTCTTGGGATTCATAAGCATACTGAGTATGTGGTTGTTTTTGCTTGTCGCGAGATGACTTTCTGAGTCTAGATCTGAGCTCGGCCACATGTTTGAACCAGCCTCACACAAGCTCGCCTCTGTATCATATATACGAACTGAACGCCGGGTGTTTGTAATAATGTCTGGATGAAGCTATGTTTTCGTTTAAGGAAAAGCTTTTGAACTAAAACACTTGGTCGCGCACTTCATTATCTAAATCGCAACGTTAGTCTTCGCTCCGTCCATACCGCATTCAGTCTCTTGTGATGTGAGTCTATGTCCGTGGGTCTCGGCATCCTCTTCGCTCTTTGTTACCTATCATCACAGTTGTTAATGGCCGATAATGGTGAACACCTGGATTCGGTTTGTTGGACTATCAAAATGCACGTTGGTTTGTGATGCCCGAAGATGATGATGAGTCGCGTAATTTTGCTGAAGTATGACAAACGCTTTCATTGTTCTGCGTTTGTACTCCTTGGCTCTCTGTTTGCACGTTGTGGCTGGATGTTCGCTGTGACGAAAAGAGGTAGCAGATGGCAGTGATGAACAATTCCGAGAGAAGGATGGCACTGGGGGGTTCGGGGATAGATAGCTTGAGAGTATGGTGGGGCATAGGTTGTCCCGTGGTTTAAAATTCTTAATCAATGATTCTCGGTTGATTTGCCCGAGCTTCCAGAATCTGTTTATTCGTCAAAGTGCTGTTCTCGGTTTGCAGTAGGGAACTTGAACTTGAATGAATCGGATCCGTGAAGGGTGAAGGACAAGAAAAGTAAATGGTTAAGTGGGCTTAAGTGGGATTTAGTGGCCTTGGACTCAGTCTAGTTAATTGAATTTTGACTTGCGTTGGTGTTTGTTTTTTATTTGGGGTTCAAATCGGCTTTGGGCCGATTGCGATGGTGATTTTTTGGGCTTATCTCCTGTTAGAAGTAGGTCGGGTTCAAGTCAATGAGTCCACTTTATTTCTTAGCTTTTTATTTTTATTTTCTTGTTTTGTGACCCAAACCAGAAGGTCTTCTTCAATCATATTTCGGACTAGGTCCCGAGGCTCGGCCCTAGTCTTGGATTTTAGTTTAAAAAAAAAAGAAAAGAGTTATTTTTATTTCAATATAAAAAATATATTTCCAAAAAAAAACCTTTTTTTTTTAAAAATCCCTTTTTTAACTTAGGAAGAAGCTTTGAAAATTTTGCCCGAAAAATTGAATAAGTCTTTGGGGCTTTTGATTGCTTTGTTCTTTCCTAGAAATGATGCTAGTCCATTGTTTGCACGTCTCAACCTTAATTATTACTCGACTACGCATTTTCTATGTATTGATCGTTATTTTTCTTAGCTTGGAATTTTAAGACTCCCGATTATTGTGAACGCGTTAGGTGGTGAATTTGAACAAGATCAGGTACCGAAATGGCACTAGTTTGTCAATTAGTGTAATCAAGTCCCCGAACCCATTGAATCTCTGGTTTGTAGAAGTGAAGTATTTCTCCCGCGCTTCACTTGGGTGTCTAATTGATCCACCAAAAATCGATTAGTGGCGACTCCTAAATGAAATTGATTTGCATGTTAACAACTCTAATTTAAGTCGCGAATTGGTATGGGCTTGGGAGAGCTCGAGCTAGGTTTAACTTAGCAATCCATTAGCCAAACTCCTTAGGCGGCGGGGCCGGTTCGGGGAGGTCGCGAGAGCTTGGCGACTCCGCTGGGGACTTCTTAGTGGACTTAGGCCGTTTCTCTTGTTCAAATACACCCCTAACGTGAATCTTTTTGCCATTGACCCCCTATTTTGCAGGTTTGGGATTTGGGGAATAAGTGTTTATTTTTATTTATTTTTATTTTATTTTATTTTTTTTCGAATGCTTGAGGAATCATTTGCTTATAAACTGTTATGCATGCTTTAAATGTTTTAGCACTACACTATTGCACACACAACCATGCTGCCGGACCTGGGCTGTGCTAGGAATGTTTAGGATGGTATTAAGTTGGATACGACTTCGACCGCGAGGCCGCGTAGTAGAGGTTGCCCAACTCAATCCCGAAAGTTTCTTTATTGGTGTCAAGAATGCTTACCTTTGCCCGTGAGGCCACGTCGCATCGAGGTATCATTCTTGACCAAACCGAAGTTGTGAGGACTTGGCTTAGTGCGCGAGGCCGCGACTAGTCATCCCACCCTTGTAACTCCAATTTGTCAAGCCATCTAGAGTAGAAATAAAGCAACATGTTTCATGCGCATGCCTATGTGGTTGACGTAATTGTTGGGTGAAGTAAGTTTCATACCCTTTACTTTTGCAATTTACTTACTTTTATGCTTTGGCTGGTCCATGACATTTAGGTTGGTCGAGTCTTGGTCTATATGCAATGGGAAGATCCGACATCCGATTCATTTCTACTCCGAAGGCCGAACTCAAGTAATGGTGGGATCAATTGGATCGTGAGGGCCAAGCCTATGTCGAGAATAAACTTGGTCGCCTTTTGCCTCTCCTCGATATTGACATCCAAAGTGAGGTTATGCAAGCAATAGCCCATTTTTGGTGTCCCCAAACGTCCACATTCATATTCCATAAGCATGAGCTGACTCCGACGTTGGAAGAATATAGCATTGCCATAGGAAAACCTTTGGATTTGGAGCTAATTGATCCACCCCTTGGGATAGAGCCGGAATCGATTTTGTCT
This sequence comes from Syzygium syzygioides, assembly GCA_031216285.1. NCBI lineage: Eukaryota > Viridiplantae > Streptophyta > Magnoliopsida > Myrtales > Myrtaceae > Syzygium > Syzygium syzygioides. The sequence goes on along the minus strand of CM062248.1, from coordinate 29,131,510 downwards.
GACTTTCTTAGGGTGAATAAGAATCAGATAGGAAGAGTACTAAAAGATAATTGTCATGCATGCCCACTCACTTTCTTAAGTCAGTGTTTTGCGAATGCTGCGCCCCTTTTGAGAGGAAAGATTTTTCTTCTAGCTTTCTTTGGGTCCATAATATTTCCCTTTCGTAAAAATGCTATCGATCCTTCCGTTGCGTGGGTGGTCAGACAAATATGTGGTGGAGTTAGCTTTGTCAACACTATTTTGGCCGAAACATTTTTGTCGCTTACCCGATTTAAAGAAAATGAAGAAAAGGTTTTTCGTGCTCCTGTCGAACTTTTACAAATATGGTTTTTTTCCCACATAAATAGGTTCGGTATTCACATGAACATTAGTGTCATTAGTGAGGCTAATCACCCTATTGAGGCATTTAGGAATCGTCAGGATCGAACCCCAAATCTCTCTTTCTCAGAATGGGTGAATTTGTTGAAAAATCCAAAAGCTAAGGTTTTCCTATGGCAGGCTAAATGGTTCCGACTTCGCGAGGCATGTCTCTCTCATGGCGATATTGAACCGATCCCATTGTTGGGAATCATTGGCATCACTTCCTACTACCCACTCCGTGTGGCCTGCCAATATCGGGTTGTCCAAGATTTACCACCCCCTCTTAAGCCAGATTCGTTCCATGTCCGATTCGTTGAAAGGGGAGAGGATTACAAAGGAGAGCTTCGCCGTGTCGAACAAGCTTGGCTCGCCTGCCGTGCTCGAAAGTTGAATTGGCCTGAAGACGAGCTTGAAGGGAAGGAAAAGGCATACTATGCCACGACCCGATACATCCGTCGACATAAGATCCCGACCGAACTCCTCCCAAAGGTCCCGGATGTGACAGAGAAGCCGACTCGCCAAGCGGAAATCAACTATCTCAAGAGGAGGGCGGAGAAAGCTGAAGGAAGTCTAAAGAGTGTTGCTAAGGAGAATAGGCAATTACGTCGAGTATTGGCTTCCCATTCGCATATAGATCATGAAGAGTAAAATGGGTTGAGTCTGTTATTTTAAGATCTAGTCGCTCCTTCTCTAAGTTTATTTTTTGTTAGTTTGATGTTTAGGGTCTTTGAGTTTCTAGCTCGTCTTTTGAGTTTAGGAATGTTATTCAGTCAAGAACCATTTAATGATTCAATTAAAGCGGCTAGGCCATTGTCATGGACCGGTCTTCTATATGAATCATGCACTTATGTATGCTTGCTTATTCATGATTCAGGGGGTCACAAATCATCTGTAATTGCCCAATTGAGCTCATTCAACACGCAAAGAAAGGAATCAAGAAACCAAGAGGCCGGAGAGTGACTCCTTCTGACAATCACTGTTAAGTCAAAGCTACGGCTTCGAGGCAATCGCCGATTCGAACACGATCAAGGGCCGCACAAATGAATATTGAAGAGCAAAATGCCCGTTTCGCCGCTCTTGACGACAAGATCAACGACCTTGCGACTCAGCTTACTCGATTCGCCGATGATATGAGGGCCGCATTAGCAGCACCGAATGCTGGTCAGACCGTGCCTCAAGCTATTCCCGAGCCGGTGGAGGGGCCTGCAAGAAGGAATGTTACTGAAGAGGCATTAGGTTCCACGCCCGTAGTGGTCGAACTAGACCCCATCTCAGAAGCCGTTACCGCTCTTTTGAAGGAGGAACACAACAAAAGGTTCGCAAAGATAGAGGAGAGGCTCCGTGCGTTGCGAGGATACGAAGAACATATGATCGAGGACCTGTCTCGATATGCACAAATGAGCTTTCCTGAGAAGTTCAAGATTCCTGACTTCACTAAGTATGATGGGACTGGAGACCCGAAGATTCACTTGAAGTATTATCTGAACAGGATGGCGAGGTATGCCCAAAATGTCCCATTAATGGTTCAGACCTTCCAAGAAAGTCTGACAGGGCCTGCGCTGCAATGGTACGTGTTGTCAGAGCCGGAGAGGTTCGAGAAATGGGAAGAGCTAGCTGAGGCGTTCGTCTTGCAGTACAAGTACAATACCGAGATAGCACCTACACGCGAAGTGCTGACCCGAACCGAAAAGAGGAGGAGTGAGTCTTTCAGAGCCTTCGCTCAAAGGTGGCGTACTCTCGCCGCTCAAATTCGACCTCCGCTCAGTGAAAAGGAGCTGCTCGATCTTTTCCTCAAGGCCCTACCTAACGAGTTCTATTTAAAGTTGGTGGGTTCTGGGTGCTTAACCTTCTCCCAACTGGTAGATGTCGGAGAGAGAATAGAGGGGGCCATGCATGATGGTAGATTGAGCGAAGGGATTAGTCGAAAGGTCCCGAACAGAAAGGAGAAGGACGTGGAGATCGCGTATGTGCAAGCGCCGGTCATGACAAGGCCCTCCGCTTCATCTTCCCAAGGCCCGTCTATATTTCGAGATAAGGCGTATCAAAATCAGGAATTTAAAAGGAGAGCACCAAGGCAGTTCACTCCCCTGCCTAGGCCACTGTCCAAGTTGTTGCCCATGCTGTTGAGAAGGGGGATGGTAGCTAAAGAAGTGCCTCGGGACAACCCTCAAAGATTCCCCGGATTTGATTCGTCAAAGTCCTGTGAGTTCCATAGGGGCGAGAAGGGTCATGATGTGGATGACTGCTTCATTCTTAAACTCAAAGTTCAGAATCTACTCGACAAGGGCATTTTATCCTTTAAAGAACCAGTCCCTAATGTTCAACAAAACCCGTTGCCTGATCATGCTGAGAATGTCAACGTGGTTATTGAAGAGGGTGGTGAGAGTACGCAGACCTTTAATGTGGACGCTCATAGACTTTACGAATTACTAGTGTCAGCTGGACACTTTGAAGACGGGGAGGATATTCCGTTGAAAGAAAAATTGAAATGCATCACCCTGATGGTGGACATGGGAGTAATCTACAATATGAAGGAAGATAGTATGGCAACCATAACGGCTGTCCTTAATTCGTTTCACGAGGAAGAATTGGAGGAGACACTCGCTGAGCCTATAGAAACTGACGGGCCGCCTAATGAGGATGCGTCAGAAGGAGAAAATTTGTATGAAGATCTCGGGCCTCAAGCTAGCAATGTGGATTGGAATTATGAGTTCGTAAGGCTCGCTCGTGAGAATGAAGAAGTAATCGACATACTGGGTCAGCCCAGCGGCAAATTCGACTATCTTGTGAAGTATTCACCGCCGCCCAGTTTCTTCATCGATCCCAAGGATGTTGTTCCCGATGGGTAGAGAGGTATGGACGACCCGCTTGAACCCGAAGAGATGGTTGGCATGATTACCCCTGTGGTGATTGACTTATCTGTCGAAGAGGATTTATGGATGCCGGACGGAGGAGATGTTGAGCAGTTAGTCGTTGATCTGGCGGCCGAGGAGTTCGCTACCCTAGAGATCGATAACAGCGTCAGGGGGCCAACAGTGATTGAACTGCTGCCTGAGGACGAAGAAGATATAATAGTAGACCGAACCCCGAGTTATGACCCCAGGGCAGTTCCTTGGAGTTATAAGACAAACGAAATCGACACCATTACACGGTCAGGCCGCTGCTATGCACCTACAGGGATCGTTGAAAAGAAAGCCGTCTCAGATGAGGAGGCGAAACAATTCTTGGCGATTGTGAAGACGAGCGAATTCAACATCGTGAATCAGCTGAGAAAGATGCCAGCCCAAATCTCCCTTTTGGATCTCTTCAAATCATCCGAAAAGCACAAGAATGCACTGCTCAAGGTTTTAAATGAAGTGCACGTCCCTGAGACCATCGATGACACCCAGTTGGAGGAGTTTGTGGGGTCTATCTTGCTGAAAGATCAGATTTCTTTTGCCGATGAAGACTTCCCTCCGGAAGGTCGCAATCACACCAAGGCGCTACTTATTTCAGTTAAGTGTCGTGATAGAATGGTAGCAAGAGCGCTAATTGACAACGGGTCTGCATTAAACATTTGCCCACTCGCCACCCTTCGTGGTCTGGGAGTGAGCGAAGAGAAAATTATGTCATCTAAGTCTACCGTCCGAGCTTTTGACGGTATGAAGAAGGAGGTCATTGGCGAGGTCGAGCTTGAACTACTAATTGGTCCGGTTCTTTTTTTAGTCAACTTCCAGGTCTTGGACATTCCTAGTGCATTCCATTTTCTACTAGGACGACCTTGGATACACACCGCCGGAGCTGTGCCCTCGAGCTTGCATCAGAAGGTCAAATTCATTGTGGATGGGAAGTTGATAACAGTTCATGGAGAGACCGATTTCAAAGTTTTTCATGACACTGCAATTCCGTACATAGAGCCTGAAAGCAAGGCTGAATAAAGCTACCAGGCTTTTGAGTTAATGTCGGTAATCCACGTGCCTGTGGGGACTATGATGCGCAACCCGGAAGTGGCTAAGCCTTCGATAATGTCGAGTAGGGTATTGCTCGAGAATGGTCATGTCACCGGAACCGGCTTGGGACTGCATGGCCAGGGTATTAAAGAACCTCTTCAGGTCTTCAAATGGCGCCAAAGAACAGGTTTGGGTTACCGTGGAAGCGATTCTGGTGGCCGAAGTAGCCAGGGAGGACGAGGTAACATCGGAGGTCGAGGTCGGCACGAGGGCCATCATGGTCAAGGAGGCCGAGGAAGCAATGAAAACCGCGGTGACCATGAAGGCCTAGCTAATTGTGGGAGTTACGGAAGTCGGGGGAGTCTATTCGGATTAGGAGAAGGTCGGAAGGGTTTACTTCTTCCGCAACTAAAAGAAATATTCCCGGGTCCACCCAAGCTGCTGCAAGAGGAGGAAGAAGCCGTTTTTTGTCTCGTTGATTTATTCGAGGTGGAGTTTGCGTGTGCCGTCAAAGAAAATGAAGAGGCCGGGCCTTCTGTTGCCACCACCGACCCTTTTGAGTAGGGATGCCGCTTTTCTTTTCTATTTTGTCTTGTTTAAGTACGTGTTTATCCTTTCCATGAGATGTCTGTTTAGGTCTAGGGCTGTTTCTTTTTGTAATCAAAGTCTCGGACTGCGACCCGTCGGTTCAAGACCTCAAGTCATGTAAACGGCTCTATCCTATCAATGAAATCATGATCATGTTTTATTGAGGACGTGCGGAAGTACCCAAACCAGACTGATGATGATGCTTTGAGGCCTGGACTTCCGCACGCTTCCTGGTTTTCAGAATCATTTGCAAATAGGGGCGTCCGAGGATATGAGGACGGATCCTTCATTTTCGAAAACTCTTTCAAAACGACTTCAAAATGCGTGCATATCATACTTGCCAATTTAACCACTAACCTCTTTTGAGGCATCTCAAGCATAACATGTCGCATGATCATGATAGGTGCATATGTGATTCGGTTTCGCTCGACGAAAATTCCTCTGAGACCGAGGATGACAAGGATGACTGTGATCAGAAAATCATCGAGCGAGATTGGATTCGGCATGAAGAGTCCAAGCCATTGACCGCAGAGCCTACAATCACGATAAATCTGGGCGATTCGGAGAACGTAAGAGAAATCAAGATCGGAGCTAGCCTTTCTGAAATCAACATTAAAAGGATGATCAATCTTTTAAAAGAATACCAAGACGTGTTCGCATGGTCATATGCGGATATGCCAGGGTTGGACAAAGAAATTGTGGAACATGCTCTACCAACTGATCTGGGTATCCCGCCAAAGAAACAAAGGCTCAGAAGAACAAAGCCTGAACTATCCAAGAAGATCGAAGAAGAAGTCATGAAGTTGCTGAAGGTGGGCTTTATAGAAGTGTCGCACTACTCTGACTGGATCGCTAATGTAGTCCCCGTCATGAAGAAGGACGGTCGGGTCAGGGTTTGTATCGACTATTGCGATCTGAATCGAGCAAGTCCGAAAGACGACTTTTCGCTGCCTCACATCGATGTACTGGTCGATAGCACCGCGGGATTTGAGTTATTTTCTTTTATGGATGGATTTTCGGGCTATAATCAAATTCGGATGAAAGAAGAAGATAAAAGTAAGACCTCTTTCATTACTCCTTGGGGGACTTTTTGCTACAAGGTAATGCCCTTCGACTTGAAAAACGCCGGGGCAACGTACCAAAGAGCGATGGTCGCGCTATTCCACGATATAATGCATAAGGAGGTAGAGGTCTACGTAGATGATATGATTGCCAAGTCCAAACATGGAGAGGACCACGTCGAGGTGTTACGAAAGCTGTTTGACCGACTTCGAAAGTTCAAGTTAAGGCTTAACCCCGCCAAGTGTGTATTCGGGGCAAAGTCCGGGAAATTATTGGGGTTCATGGTCAGTAGTCGAGGCATTGAAATTGACCCGTCGAAGGTTAAGGCCATTTATGATTTGAAGCCACCTTCTACTGTCAGAGAGGTTCGGAGCTTGCTGGGGAGACTGAACTATGTGGCGAGATTTATTTCTCAACTGTCTGAGACGGCTAAACCTTTTTTCAAACTCCTAAAGAAGAACGCCAAAGTTAAGTGGGATACTGATTGTCAAGAGGCATTTGAGAAAATAAAGCAATATCTTTCTCATCCGCCGGTCCTAGTGCCACCTGTCCCTAGAGTGCCATTAATACTCTACCTGACTATTTACGAGGAGTCATTAGGGGCTTTGCTAGCTCAGAAGAGACCAAGCGACGGTAAAAAATGTGCGATATACTACCTCAGTAAGAAATTCACTTCGTCCGAAATAAATTACCCCGGAGTTGAAAAAACGTGTGTGGCTTTGGTGTGGGTATTACACCGCTTACGCCAATATACACTTCATCATCAGATCCTGCTCGTAACTGATAATGATCCTATCAAATATTTGCTGGAAAAACCTGCGTTGGTTGGAAAGTTAGCAAAGTGGCAAGTGCTGGTGTCCGAATTCGATGTCCACAGCATGGCGCAAAAATCTGTCAAAGGAAGAGCTATAGCTGACATGTTGGCTGAAAACGTCGAAAGGTCAGAAGGCTATCATCAGCCAGATCCCATAGAGGAGCGTGTTTTAGAGATAGGGAGTGATAAGTGGATTATGTACTTCGACGGCGCCGTTAACCTGGCTGGTTCTGGGACTGGGGCAGTGCTTATTTCCCCGACCGGTCAACATCACCCTGTGGCTGCCAAGTTGGTATTCCCGTGCACCAACAATATCTCAGAATACGAAGCTTGCATACTAGGATTGCAATTGGCCATCGACATGAAGGTTAGGAAGCTACAGGTTTACGGCGATTCCGCCCTCATCATTCTTCAGACAGAAGGACAATGGCAAACCCGCGACTCCAAGTTGATTCCTTACCACGAATTCCTTGAGGAGTTAATAAAGGAATTTGAAAAGATTTATTTTGAGTATCTACCCCGATCGCAAAATCAGTTTGCCGATGCCCTGGCCACGTTATTATCGATGCTGCAGGTTATGGAGGGGCTGGACATCGAGCCACTGAAAATCGAAATACTAACACGTCCGGCTTACTGTTCGGCGATCGCAGATGAACCTGATGAGAAGCCGTGGTATCACGACATTATGAATTATCTTCAGAGGGGTGAATATCCTCCTGGAAGCGAACTAACGGACCAGAAATACATAAGGAAACTAGCGTCGAAGTTCTTCATAAGTGGCAATACTCTTTACAAGAGGTCCTTTGACTCGGTTTTGTTGAAATGCATCGATGCCAGAGAAGCTAATTAGTTGATGAGGGAAATTCACGAAGGAGAATGCGGCCCGCACATGAACGGTCATCTCTTGGCCAGAAAGATCATGAGACTAGGTTATTTCTGGATGGCTATGGAGACCGACTGCATCCGGCATGTTCGTTATTGCCATCAATGTCAAATCTATGCAGATAAAGTCAACGTGCCACCAAATGAATTGCGGCAAATGTCCGAGCCATGGCCTTTCTCAATGTGGGGGATCGATATGATTGGGCTAATTAATCCTAAGGCCTCCAACGGACATCGTTTCATCTTGGTAGCCATCGATTACTTTACCAAGTGGATCGAGGCAAGCTCATATGCCAACGTCACCGCCAAGAATGTGGTCAAGTTCATTCGCCGTGACATCATCGCTCGCTATGGGGTCCCGGAGGCAATCATTACTGACAACGGCTCAAATTTGAACAACAGGATTATAGATGGTTTACTCGGCGAGTTTCATATTCGTCACTTGAACTCCTCACCTTACCGTCCACAAATGAATGGAGCTGTGGAGGCAGCCAATAAGAACATAAAGAAGATCTTATCAAAAACTGCTGACAACCATCGAGACTGGCATGAGCGATTGCCCTACGCATTAATGGCATACCGAACTTCGATCCGCACTTCGACAGGGGCGACTCCTTTCTCCCTCGTTTATGGTATGGAAGCGGTCTTACCCGTGGAAGTTGAAATCCCTTCATTAAGGATTCTCTCACAAACTGAGCTCTCTGAGGAGGAGTGGGCTCAACAGAGATGGGATCAGTTGAACATGATCGACGAGAAAAGGCTAAAGGCTTTATGCCACGGTCAGTGCTACCAAAAGCGGGTTGCCAAGTCCTTCAATCGCAAGATTCGGCCTCGACACTTTGAAGCCGGAGATCTCATACTAAAGAAAGTGCTGTCCATCACGCCCGAATTAGGTGGGAAGTTCGCCCCAAATTACGACGGTCCATATGTCGTTAGGAAGGTTCTACCTGGGGGAGCTCTAATTCTTGTAGAAATGGATGGCCGAGAGTTGCCAAAGCCTGTAAATGCCGATTCGGTGAAAAAATATTTTCCTTGAATGAAATCCAAGGCCTGATAGCCATTTTCGATGCAATCCGAGTCACTGTAGGGTACTCACATCATGCATATCATGCATACATGCATACATGTTTACTTTGTAGGCCCCGAGCAACCCACAAAGTGATCACCAAACGACTGAACCGTCTTGGCGAGCCTCCGGTGAACTAATTAAGGGGTTACCAAGTCACCAGGCCACAGGTGAGTACCTTTTTTCTCAATACAAAAAAAAACAAACAAAAAAAAACTTTTGGTAGCTATCTTAATGCCTGGTGGGACGGTGGGACATTCATTTCGAATCAAAATTCCCTGTGGAGATCAATCAACTCAGGTGATCTTGGCGAACAAGAGGAAATACGTTAATCATGCCAAGCGAGGAGTACTTAGGATGAGGAAAGGCAAGACATTCCCAAACACGTCCTGTAAAACACCTTGAGAGGAACAAAAGAGAGAAAATTAGTGTTGTTTAAGAGCAAGAGATTCATTCGCAAGTAGTACATGAGTCGAAATGAAAGGAGGCATTTCCTTCTTCTATCCTATACACTACAGGTGATCATAGTTAGCCCATTTGAGCCATTAAATGTGAAGAGTTTGCAAAATACCCCTGTCAAGAACCACCCTACAACGGGGCAAATTTAGAGGTTTTGGTTGACATGCTTTGGAGGAAAAGATGAGAAAGACTTATTTGCCCTTACTTGCATTAATCTTTTTGTGGCAACTTCAGGTGAGTCCTTGTGGAAGCTTGAAACATCCCAAAACAAAGAAGAGCATTCGTTTCTCTATCCAAACACTCATACCATTTGCTTAGCCAAGTTGAGCCTGAATATTCATTTCTAAAGCCCGAATAGTGATTATCTCCCTACACTGGGGCCAAGCACGTGATTTATCAAGGCAACTGATACTCACGAGACAGTGTGAAAAACATCTCGAAAGTTTTGAAAGCTCAAAAAAAAAATGAACAGAGCAAAAGTCAAATGAAAACTAGGGAGCATGAAAAAGCAGTGTGCCCGGTAAAAGCAAAGCCAATGCCCAGAGCAAAAAAAAATTGCATCAAGAGAAAAAATTCTCATGAAGAAAAGGGGGGAATGTCAAAAGCAAAATGCTTGCAAAAAAAATCATTGCACGAGCAAAAGTCATTAGAGGAAGGAGCAAAGCTCTTACATTAAAACGATTAGTCAATGCACTTTCGAGACGAGCTGAATTTCAGAAGTCAAGTGCCTTCAAAAGATTGGACGATATGGTAATGATGCTATGATAATCACCAACTCCTAAACCCCTTTTGAAAATTTCTGAGCCTTTCGAGCCTTTACCCAAATCAATGTTACAACCTTCTCCAAAGTCTCTTCTGATTGGGATGGTTTAAGTAGAAATTTGGATGTCCAAAGAAGCTACCGCTTGAAGAAGTTGGGGCAAAGTTGTCTTATCTTATCTGAAGGTTTCTTGACTTGTAAACCTGATGGAGATGCTGATTGAAAGTTATTTCATTCCTTAGCCGATGATGCTTATTCGTTGTTGAAACCATGACTAAACCCACATTACAGTCATTTAAAAGACCTCTCGGATCGGCCAATGCGTACTTATTGCGAATGATTCTCGAAGCCTTCGACACTGATAGTGTGAGGTATACAGAGAGAACATGCCTATCGCCCACATCAATGGATGGGAGCAAATAGCCTTCTTTGAGAGCTTGTGAGAAGCCTCTTTTGACTATGCAACTTTTGTTTGGCATATCTAACGAACCTCTTTGCATGAGCTAGGGTCTTGCTGACAAACGTTTATCTCCTAAGAGAATTTGAGGATCAATGGCATTTCCTAATCCCAACGGCAATTTTGGGATATTGAATTATGCTAAATGCTTTCTAAACAACTGAAACTGGTTTGGTCTGTCCATGCAATCAATGCTTTGTCGGTGATGCTATGCTTTTGATAGTGTCCTTCATGACGTCTGAATGTTATCAATCTCGCCTGATATGCTTTCCCTACTAAGGCATTTGTTGTGACATGTTCCCTTAGATGTGCAGTGACCGTTCTGAAGCCTTCTTGATATGATAAACTTACAATCTTGGAATTGCACGGTAAGGTTTTACAGCCCAAAGCACCTTATCGACCTGGCGAGCTTTCGCAGCCCAGAGTCCTCCTCTTTCCTTGCCCGGTGGGCTTTTGCAGCCCGGAGCACCTTATCGACCTGGCGAGCTTTCGCAGCCCAGAGTCTTCCTCTTTTCTTGCCCGGTGGGCTTTCGTAGCCCGGAGCACTTTATCGACTTGGCGAGCTGTCGCAGCCCAGAGTCTTCCTCTTTTTTTACCCGGCGAGCTTTCGTAGCCCGGAGCACTTCATTGACCTGGCGAGCTTTCGTAGCCCAAAGCTTATTTCTATTAAAAAAAATCAAAATCATCTCTCATGCGTCTCCCCTTGCCCTCTGTGAACAAAATTTAAGTGTCTCTTATCTTTGAATGAAATTTCTTCGAACTCCCCTTCAAAGAGGGGCAGCTGTTGACACCTAAATTTTGTTCAATCATTTAGGGCTTTATCACATAGAAAAATCAGGTTTAATTCTTAGGCACTAAAAAAAATGTGTGTTTCATTAAATTGCATGGCACATAGACTTTAGGTGCATTCGCATAAGGCATATTGGAACATGCTTTCTTGGTTTAAATTCAAAAAAAATTTCAAAAAAAATTAATTAAAAAATCCTTTTTTTATTAAATTATTAACTTTTTTTAAAAAAAAAGAAAAAAAAAAGAAATTTCGGAAAGGGGGGGCAGCATTATCCAACGTCAGCCAGCACAGCATTTCGTAAAAATTTTTTGAAATTTATAAAAAAAACAAAAAAAAGGAAGAGAGAGAGAGGCCAGCGTTGAATTAGTCAACGCTGGCCCCCTTCACTAAACCTACGCCTTCCCACCCTGGAAGACAGAAGAACGAAGCAGACGAAGCAGAAAGAGGAAAGGAAGGACGACGCAGAAGCCAGAAGACGGAGCAGACAAAGCAGAGGTGTGCTCTGCGCGAGGAAGGGCGAAGCTGCAGCGCTGCACCTCGACGGCATGACGACCCAAGAGATCCCGCAGCTATTTTAGCAAAGAAATGGGCATGATTCAACCCCCAAGGAGAGGACTGGCTACTGGCACAAGCGAAAATGGAGAAGATGTTCTGATCGAGGGCGTTTTTGTGCTGAAAACGAAACGGCGAGGGTGACTAGGGGGAAGCCGAGAGGAAGAGGTACTCCTCTCTCTGTCGGCATTAAGAGGCAGCGAGGAACAGAGGGTTCAAAGGAGGAAATCCGAAGAAACACAGTCCGAAGAGAACCACAGAGCTGAGAGATCTGAAAGAGAGAGAGCGAAGAGCTTGCCTGTAGCCCGGCCGCGCCTGAGCGTCGTACGACAAACTTCCGACCGCACCCCTTGAACCTGTAGTTGCCCTTTCGCGCCCAAGGTAGATCTCGGTTATTTGGATTTTCTTCAAAGGTCTTGAGTCGATTACCCGAGGATCCTAGTTCGGAGACGTTGCGAGGCGACCGGACAGAATCCGACGTATCTCAAATTCGCCCTTCACTCGCCGTCGCCTAGCTGGGTAGGGTCACTTCCGGAGACTAAGTTCGCATTTCTCGCGATTCCCGGATGCCCTTTTCTCCATTTTTTTTTTTACCTTAACCAATGTCGAGATCTGTGGTCTCCTGTTTTGTGTTTGTGTCAAGTATAGATGGACAGTCATTGAATGATCTCAGGTGTGTTTTGGTTGCTGTATGTTGATGGTGATCTGCATTTCATACTTCGTTTGAATTCGTGACTTCCCCTTTCAATGTCGCACACCACATGCTCGCTGAAATGTTTGAATTAAATCCGCAAGTTATTTCCTTTGCGTGTGATGCGTTCTTGAATCTCAGTGTTTCTCTCTTCACTGGCCGTGTCTTGGCCGAACCATGAAATCAAGGCTCGTTCTTTGTCTTGGGATTCATAAGCATACTGAGTATGTGGTTGTTTTTGCTTGTCGCGAGATGACTTTCTGAGTCTAGATCTGAGCTCGGCCACATGTTTGAACCAGCCTCACACAAGCTCGCCTCTGTATCATATATACGAACTGAACGCCGGGTGTTTGTAATAATGTCTGGATGAAGCTATGTTTTCGTTTAAGGAAAAGCTTTTGAACTAAAACACTTGGTCGCGCACTTCATTATCTAAATCGCAACGTTAGTCTTCGCTCCGTCCATACCGCATTCAGTCTCTTGTGATGTGAGTCTATGTCCGTGGGTCTCGGCATCCTCTTCGCTCTTTGTTACCTATCATCACAGTTGTTAATGGCCGATAATGGTGAACACATGGATTCGGTTTGTTGGACTATCAAAATGCACGTTGGTTTGTGATGCCCGAAGATGATGACGAGTCGCGTAATTTTGCTGAAGTATGATAAACGCTTTCATTGTTCTGCGTTTGTACTCCTTGGCTCTCTGTTTGCACGTTGTGGCTGGATGTTCGCTGTGACGAAAAGAGGTAGCAGATGGCAGTGATGAACAATTCCGAGAGAAGGATGGCACTGGGGGGTTCGGGGATAGATAGCTTGAGAGTATGGTGGGGCATAGGTTGTCCCGTGGTTTAAAATTCTTAATCAATGATTCTCGGTTGATTTGCCCGAGCTTCCAGAATCTATTTATTCGTCAAAGTGCTGTTCTCGGTTTGCAGTAGGGAACTTGAACTTGAATGAATCGGATCCGTGAAGGGTGAAGGACAAGAAAAGTAAATGGTTAAGTGGGCTTAAGTGGGATTTAGTGGCCTTAGACTCAGTCTAGTTAATTGAATTTTGACTTGCGTTGGTGTTTGTTTTTTATTTGGGGTTCAAATCGGCTTTGGGCTGATTGCGATGGTGATTTTTTGGGCTTATCTCCTGTTAGAAGTAGGTCGGGTTCAAGTCAATGAGTCCACTTTATTTCTTAGCTTTTTATTTTTATTTTCTTGTTTTGTGACCCAAACCAGAAGGTCTTCTTCAATCATATTTCGGACTAGGTCCCGAGGCTCGGCCCTAGTCCTGGATTTTAGTTTAAAAAAAAAAAGAAAAGAGTTATTTTTATTTCAATATAAAAAATATATTTCCAAAAAAAAAACCTTTTTTTTGAAAATCCCTTTTTTAACTTAGGAAGAAGCTTTGAAAATTTTGCCCGAAAAATTGAATAAGTCTTTGGGGCTTTTGATTGCTTTGTTCTTTCCTAGAAATGATGCTAGTCCGTTGTTTGCACGTCTCAACCTTAATTATTACTCGACTACGCATTTTCTATGTATTGATCGTTACTTTTCTTAGCTTGGAATTTTAAGACTCCTGATTATTGTGAACGCGTTAGGTGGTGAATTTGAACAAGATCAGGTACCGAAAGGGCACTAGTTTGTCAATTAGTGTAATCAAGTCCCCGAACCCATTGAATCTTTGGTTTGTAGAAGTGAAGTATTTCTCCCGCGCTTCACTTGGGTGTCTAATCGACCCACCAAAAATCGATTAGTGGCGACTCCTAAATGAAATTGATTTGCATGTTAACAACTCTAATTTAAGTCGCGAATTGGTATGGGCTTGGGAGAGCTCGAGCTAGGTTTAACTTAGCAATCCATTAGCCAAACTCCTTAGGCGGCGGGGCCGGTTAGGGGAGGTCGCGACATTTGGGCTGTACTTGGATATTGTAAATGATTTCCAGTATTAGTACAAGTATTGATTTCAGTGGTTACCCTTGGTTATGCATTTATCTGTGTACGGGTGGTTTTAATTACTTCCGCATGCGCTTTGAATCTCTGTGTTGGGTTTGGGTCGGTGACGCTTCCTGGGACGTTGCACACGAATCGACCTCTGCGAGGGATGTGGCGCACCGAGAAGTGCGGGGCGTGACACGTCGAGAAGATTCTTCGATCCTTAGACAAAAAGTACGACCATATTGACGTTGCGATTGAAGAGTCCAAAAGACTTTGATGCCATGATGATCGATGAGCTCATGGGTTCGTTGCAAGCCCATGAAGAAAGATTAAGAAGAAATAAGAATGAGCTGGTGGAGGAAGTACTCCAAACTCGGTTGACCATCCGAGATGAGAAGGAGCAAATGAGAAATCTCATGAAAACTCGTGGGACTCATCAAGGTCGAGGTCGAGGTCGAGGTCGCTTTCAAGGAAGAGGTTGTGGACGAAGCAAAAGAGATATTACTCGAAATGACGGAAGAAACGAAAATCAAAGGTTCTCGTGGAAAAGTACAGAACTCGAATGGGCAATGGTATGATAAATCTAAAATTCGATGTTATTATTGCAATAAACTTGGCCATTATGCTTTTGACCGTTGGAACAGAAAGAGTAGCAGAGCAAACAAAAAGGCAAACTTGGTAAATAATGCCAAGCAAGTTCTTTTATTGGCATTCAAAGAAGATGAAGGAAGACAAAATGATACATGGTACTTGGATATCAGTGCAAGCAACCATATGTGTGGGCGAAAGGAGATGCTTGCCGAGTTAGATGAGACAGTAAAAGGAAAAGTCTCGTTTGGTGATAATTCTAAAATTCTTGTCAAAGGCAAATGTACAATTCTTATTCACTTAAAGAATGGTGCACATCAGTTTATTGCTAATATTTATTATGTACCAAAGATGTCAACCAATATTTTGAGTTTGGAACAACTTTTGGAGAAAGGTTATACTACCCACATGAAAACCTTAGCCTTGTGTTAAGAGATAAAATAATAAATTGATTTCAAATGTGAATATGTCGAAGAACAGGATGTTCACTCTCAATATAAAGAATGACATGTCTCGATGCTTAAAGGCGTGTGTGGATGATGTTTCGTGGTTGTGGCATTTAAGGTTTGGCCGTCTCAATTTTGGTGAACTCAATTTGCTTTCTCGCAAGAATATGGTTTATGGCTTACCACATATTGATCATCCCGATCAATTATGTGAAGGATGTGTTATCGGCAAGTATTCCGGAACTAGCTTTCCAAAGGAAGCATCTTATCGAGCAAAGAAGCCACTTGAGTTGATTAACTTTGATGTGTGCGGTCCAATCACTCCTCAAACATATGGTAATCATCGATATTTTGTTACTTTTATTGATGATTTTACTCGAAAAACTTCGGTGTATTTTTTGAAAGAAAAGACAGAAGCGTTTGATACTTTCAAACAATTCAAGAACTTGACTGAAAAAGATAGTGGTTATTTCATTAAAGTTATGAGAACTAATTGTGCAGAAGAATTCACTTCAGCCATATTCAACAAATTCTGTGAGACTCTTGGTATTCGACGATTCTTGATGGCTCCATATTCTTCTCAACAAAATAGCGTGGCTGAACAAAAAAATTGAACCATTCTTGATATGATTCGTAGCATGTTGGAAAAGCAAAAAAAATTTGAAGGAGCTCTGGATTGAAGCTATTATGTGTATTATCTATCTACAAAATATATGTCCTACATATCGACTTGAAGGCGTCACTCCATAAGAAGCATGGAGCGGAAGAACACCAAGTGTTTCACACTTGCGAATTTTCAGGGGCATTGCCTATGCTCATATCCTGGACAAAAAAAGATCGAAGTTGGAAGACAAGAGCAAAAAGCTCATTTTTATCTGATATGATTTCTCATCCAAAATTTATCGATTATTTGATCCTAATACTTTGAAAGTATATATAAGCAGAGATGTCAAGTTCAATGAAGAAGGCACATGGGAAGAAATTCCAAAAGATGAAACAAATGCTCATGGTGATTCAAGCCAAATGGAGTTCAAGGATATCTCTTCACTTTCTTTTTCGATATCCTCTTCAAATTCACCACCACCAACTTCTTCAAATGGTGTCAATGAACTGCTAGTACCAAAATCAAGGAGATTGTCTAAAATTTATGAAACTACCGATGAGCTTCACCTTGTATACCTTCTTATAGATTTTGAAACACTTGTCTATGATGATGTTGCCAAAGAAGAAAATGGAGAAAAACCATGAATGAAGAAATTGAAACCATTAAGAAGAATCAAACATGGGAGCTTCTCTCAATGTCCATATGAACATGCACTTTATCTGAAACAAGAAAAAGGTGATGCTCTATAGGCTTGTTTATATGTCGATGACCTTATTTTTACAGGAAATAATTTAGCAATGATCAATGATTTTAAGCCATTGATGGTGAAAGAATTTGAGATGATGGATAATAGTCTCATGAATTATTTTCTTGGCATCAAAGTGAAGCAAAGTGCAGGTGAGATTTTTATTTCCCAAAAAGGATATGCAGAAAATATCCTTGAAAAATTGTACACCAATTAATACACCGACGGAATGCGGAACCAAGCTTTCGAAGTTTGATGAAAGTGTTGATGTTGATCCAACATACTATAGAAGCTTGATTCGAAGCTTGAGATATTTGACATGTACGAGATCGAATATCATGTATAGTGTTGGAATTGTGAGTCGATATATGGAGAAACCGAAATCATCTCATCTTAAAGCGGCAAAGAGGATACTTCGGTACATCAAAAGTACTATTTCTCATGGCTTACACTACTATTAGTCTACATCCTTTCAGCTTAGAGGTTATTCAAACAGTGATTATGGTGGAGATATCGATGATTGAAAAAGCACTATAAGTTTTGTGTATTTCTTATGGCTGCTCAGCTTTGGTAGGTGAGCAACCACCGGCCATGTCAAGGTTGGCTGGCCTCACTTGGGCGGGGCCATCTTCGTCCACCACAAGCGAGGCCAGGCTAGATCTGGCAACGCTGACCCTTGCCGGACATTGCCTTCTCTCGGTGAGGCCGCCGTGGTTTGGGCGAAGATGACACTCGGTGAGGTAGCTATGGCTTGGGCGAGGGCTCCCCTTGCTGGGGAGATCCTCGCCCAGGCGAGACCGCCAGCCAAAGGTGGAAAAAAAGGAAAAAGAAAAGGAAGAGAAGGAAAAAAGAAAAAAAAATCAGAAACAATATTTAAAAATGGAAAAAATATTAAAATATTATTAAAAATTATCCACGTTAGCGTCGATAGTGCCCCGTAGGCCAGCCGGTGTTCACGTCATCAATATCCGGTCAAAATTAGCCAGAAGAACTGAATTGGTATAGAGATAAAATGTTTTAGACTCAATTGATACCAAAAAAAGTTTAGGATTAAATTGGCATTTTCACAACTTTCTCTCTTCTCTAAAAATTCTTTTTCTTCAAAGCCTGGCGTGATCCTCTGAGAAAGGCAGCTCGGCCAGTTGGCATAACATCATCCTGGTCACTCTGAGCGTCTCTATGCTCTGAGCTAAATCTCTGGGTAGTCTTATAGCTAAAAGGCAGTCCCTAGAGGGCTTGAACAAGCGGTTCGCCCATGTAGGATAGCATACCTGTTGTAAATTGATCCGGTTTTCCCTGACACTCAGTATAGATCCCCTCATTAAAAGGTTTATGACTTTTTCAACACTTTTCTTGGTTTTGCTCGCCTGAGTTGCTAAAGCCCTTGGCACGTGGAGGAGCATGATGATAAAGGAGGTAGATGTCTAATTACGTCTTCTTAATCAACTTCACTAAGGGTCAATTTGTTTCGTGGAAAACATTTTTTCCAAGATAACACTTTCTTCATTTCTGACGTTTGGTTTGCTTAGAAAAATAAGTCAACAGAAAATGTTTCCTTACCAAAACTTAAATTTAGGAAAATGATCTCCTCTTTGGAAGAACCTGAAAATGTTTTCCGAAATATGATTCGCTATTGGCGCTTAGACCTGAAACTCTATATTTGGGCATGAAAACTCCAACGTTGGTTCTCGAGTCTCAACATCAGGACTAGGTCTCAGCGGCCAAGCTCAAGACCTCGATGTCCGGGGCTCGGGCCCTAGTTACCAACAGCTAGGTCCATCAAGGTTGAGCCCGAACCTTTGGTGCCCATACTCGATGATTCGACACTCGAACTCGGGCCCATAAATGCCGTGCTTAGGTCTCCAATACTCGAGCTTTAGTCCAGACCCTCCGGCCCCAATTCACAAAGGCCATGTGCACATCATCGACGCTTAGGCTCAAGTCTTTAGTTAATAAAACAATTTTTTTAATAAAAATATTTATTTTAAAAAATCAATTTAAAAAAATATATTTATTATTATTTTTAAAAAATCGAATTATTATTATTTTTTTATTTTTCTTCTTCTTTAGGCCAGTCGCCGGCTAGCTCGCAACTCACCAAATCGAGGCGAGCTCCGGCTTGGTCGAGACTGGAAAGCTCAAGCTCAAGCTTGGCCGAGGCCGGCGAGCTCGAGCTTACCTATGGCCATCGCTAGGCAAGACTCGAGCTCGTTGGTGGCCGGTTGTGGTGGAGAAAGATGGAAAAAGAAAAGAAAAAAGAAAAAGAAAAGAGAAAATTAAAATATTCCAATTTTTTCAAAAAAATAAAAAAAAATTCAAAAAAAAATTTGCCTGAAATAAAGTCGTGAAATTGAAACATTTTCCAATGAAATCCAAACACTAGAAAACGATTTTCATTATATATCTCAAAACAAAGGAAAACTAAGCGTATTTCTGGAAAATAATTTTCTGAAAAACATTTCCTTTTGTAATTGAGTTTTCCGCAAAACAAAAGCACCTAAGCTATTGAAGTTAAGATATCCCAAACAAATCTGTAATACCATAACTAGGCTCTCTACGTATTTGATCTGTCGGGAAAATTTCAAAATGGTACCCCAAGTGGACTCATTTTCTTAAAATGGTACCCGAAGTGAAAAATGTCTCAAAATGATACCCGAAGTGGCTAAATTGTCTCAAATAAGGACCTTTGATCGGCCGGTGACTATTCCGTCGCCGGAGAAGGGGATTTTAGTAAAAAAACATATAAGTATATTTTTTGATATTTTTTTCACTTTCTTTTTCTTTTCCTTTTTCTTTTTTCTTTTTCTTTTTTTCTTCTTCCCCGATGGTTGTTGCGCGTGGCTGGCGAGGGTAACCCTTGCCCAGCCCGCGCTGGCGTTAGGCGAGGGCAACCCTTGCCAGCCCAGGCGAGGGCGGCCCTCGCCCTCGGCAACTTCGTGCAAGGGTGGCCCTCGCTCGCCAAGCCCAAGAGAGGGGACCCTCGCCCGACACCGGCGCGAGCTGGGCGGCCCTTGCTTGAGGCCATCTCCAGCCATAGGTAGTGATAGCCGGAGAAGAAGAAAAAAAGGAAGAGAAAAAAGAAAACGGAAAAGAAAAGGAAAGTGAAAAAAAATCAAAAAAATATACTTATATGTTTTTTTACTAAAATCCTGTTCTCCTGCAATGGAATAGTCACCGGCCTACCAAAAGTCTTTATTTGAGATAATTTGATCACTTCAAACCCTTATTTGAGATAATTTGGCTACTTCGGATATCATTTTGAGGTAGTGTTCACTTTGAGTATCATTTTGAGAAAATAAGTCGACTTGTGGTACCGTTTGGAATTTTCCCTGTGCCTCCATGGACGTTCCGGTCGAAGGTTTATGTACATTCCTTCATATTTGAATTCTCGGGGTAGGAAATTGTGAATGACCGAGGGAAACGTCGATCAAAAGCGGCGGAGTGTCCAATCGGGGACGGAGTCTCGCCGCCGCGGCGGCGGCGGCGACGAGTGGGGAATAGCTACTGTCGGGAAGCTGGCCAAGGAAAAAAACCAGAGTCCCACATCTCACATCTCCGCTTCTCCTCGGGGACGGAAGAAATGGCGGAACCCATAGCGAAGTCGGTGATCTCCGCTCTCGTAGCCCTGGTCCTGGTCCTGGTCTCGGTCTCGTCGGCCCTCGCTGGTCCGGACGCCGTGCCGTTCGTCGTCGCTCACAAGAAGGCCGCCCTCGGCCGGCTCAGGTACGGCGCCGATCGCGTCTCCGTCACCGTCGACGTCTACAACCGCGGGGCCTCGTAAGTCGGTCGGTTCTTGTTTGGACGTTTTTTTCGGGGCGTTCGCGGATCGAGTGGAGCTCGTGCGCGGCACGTTCGTTCGGTTGACCGGAGGATTAGCTCGATTGGTCTTTTCTATGGTTGTGAGTTCTGTTTGGTTGCTGTTCGGGAGCGACATCTTCGTCCGTTTCGTGCTTGCGTGTGTTTTTCTTTAGCAGGAAACCAGTGATTCGGGTAATGTCCTAAGCAACAGTAGCCTGCGAATGGTATCGGTCATTTGATTGCGAAATTTGCATTGCTTTCTTGTTGCCAAAGAGTTTAATTGTCGGATGACGCTGTCGCATGGATACACTTGTTATCTTCGGCTTAGCGTTATTAGGATCTCAAGGATGAGTCGAAAGACAAAGGACCCAGATTAGACATTACATGTGGAATTCCACGAACATTTCTACTAGATGTAGAGCAGTGGCGTGCTGTAGCATAGTATGTTCATATGTTGTACAAGCGGTGTTTAAGTGGACTGTTCGTGTAATCAGATTTTAGTTATGTATTACTTACCCTGGGATATACGCATTGCCATGGACAGATCTTGCGTGAGATGTTTCTTGCAGCATTTCTCATCATTGTTCAGTCCTCACAGAATGTGAAATGTCACCTTTCTTCGCCGAATGTGTTCCGAGGATGTTTGGGATCCTGTTTGTCCTTTGCTTGTTGGATGACTCTTGGTTTATAGCTCATTTGGCATGCATCATTGTTCTCTGTCGCATTAAGCTTACTATTTCATCGCGGTGCAAAATTTAGTAATTCCTTTTCCTGCCATTGTGTCTGCAGGTCTGCCTATGATGTGAGTCTTGTGGATAATAGTTGGCCGTCGGATGTTTTTGCTGTTGTCAGTGGTAACACATCTAGGACATGGGAAAGGATCGATGGGTGAGTTTTCTCTTTCTTGCTTGTTTGCTCCGTGATTTGCCTGTTATATATTCTGAAAGTGTGGAGGTCCATGACTGTGGATTGTAGTGGTGGTCTTGTATCACACTCTTTTGAATTGGAGGCCAAAGAAAAAGGGATGTTCGCTGGGGCGCCTGCAGTAATTACATTTCGAATTCCCACTAAAGCTGCTCTACAGGTGCAACATCTACTCTAATGTGACATGATCTCTCTCTCTCTCTCTCTCTCTCTCATTGATCTGTTGCTTTACTCATCAAATTGTTGGTTTTTAGGAGGCCTATTCTACTCCTATACTGCCTCTTGATATCCTCGCAGATAGACCACCACAGCAGAAGATTGACTGGGTAAGTTACTGCACTATGTCTTTATATGTTCGAAATGCCATTTCTTAGTAAATGCATCTTGTTTATGACTGATCCATTTTCTTGTTTTTCATGGAATTGTCCACTTCCTGGACCGGGTTATTGCAGGTTAAGGTACGAGTAGTCGTGATCTTTCTTCTAATCTTTCAGTTTCAGCTTAAGTGGTTGTCGATGGATGTCATGGTATTTTGTTCTAGCATCTCTTTCTTGTCTGTTTCTGGATATATATACGAACCTATCAAGCAGTGAGTGTAAGTGGAAAAAGGATGTGCATCCATATCCACAGCAATAAAAGGAGTTAGGATGCCTGGAAATGTCTGCTTTTATCTTTGATTTTCCTTATCATCTCTCCTTTTTAAGCCTTATAATTATCTAGTCTAGTGGCATATTGCTGTGTGAAACAACACTCTAGGTTAGCTTCAGTCTGCAGTGGTTGATTTGTCAACTGGCCATCATGATTTTACCTAATAAAAGTGGATAATGTGATTCTGCTGTCTATTCTCTCAAACCCTTGGCTCACTTCCTCAGCTTTTTGAACTTGATGCATAGTATGATCAAATCAGGCAGAGGGTGTATCTTCTTTTTCTCTTGCCACTAAGTTCTATTATTCTCTACTGCAGAGGTTGCTGGCACAGTATGGATCTCTAGTATCTGTAATTTCCTTCGTGGTTCTCTTTGTGTACTTGATCTCCTCTCCATCAAGATCAAGTGCTGCCAAAGGTAGCAAGAAAATGCACTGATCAAAGTAGGCTCGTTTCTGATTAGATTTTGCACCGTTGCATGCGCGAGTAATTAATCAGACCATTCTATCTTCTAGGGAACCATAAAGTGACCTTTGCGGTCAGAAATTTCCTGAATAGATGGAATTTTGAGCTTGAGAGGACCAACTAATTTCTAGGTAGAGTAACATGAAGCTGGTCGGGAAGTTAAATTTAGTTGCCTATGTACATTTTGTGATGAGCCATTAATTTTTCATTGAATAGCATGTCCGGCTTCCAGTTCTATTTCGCTTGATTATATCCGGTATCGTTTTTCCCCCAGCTATGATTGCATGTTTGTGTGCAAAGTGCTGATGAGGCACACGAGATGAAGGCTGCATCGTTGTCTTGTTATCTGCTCTGAGATTCAAGTAACCCTCGATTTGTTCCTTCTTGCAAGGAAATTTTGCTCATAATTCTTGACATGAACCGTGGGATATGACTTCATCACACACTGTCTAATTTATTTCCATGCTTTGGCTATTGCGTGTTGATTGGTGGTTATTTTCTCTACACTCATACACGTTTTGGGAAGTTTACTTTTCGACCAATGAATAAACTGCTTAGTTATCTGAAAGAAGTAGGCCTCCAACCAATGTTTTCTGGAGCAATGTCGTCTACCAATGGAACAGATGCGAGGGCAAGCAAAGTCTCATTCGGAACGAATGCGAAGTTATGTGGCTTATAGCTCTGGCGCCGTGGTTCTAAAGGTCGGCTTCTCGTGGAATTAGCATGTTGGGGCTGTGTAAAGCTCGTGCCTTTCGTGTGAGCTTTGTCCCAATAGATATATGCTGCCCTGGTACAAGATGTAGCTCGGAGCTATCGGCTTTTTGGGCCCTTCTTTACACTGGTGAATATGCATAGAGACCATTTAACCAGAAGGGACGGAATTTGAGCCATCGGGAGCTCCTGATGGGCTATGGCAACCGAAATAGGAGATGCACTTGTCCGTGCAAACGTTTGCGTTCTGATGTCCGGTGTAACTCAATCTTCAGCTTCCGGTGTGATCATCGGTGACAGCTTGCGATCACGAACTCTGACCTCGTCGCAAAAGGTCAACTCCGATGAGATGAGAGGCTGCTGCCAACATTAGGAGCTATCATTTTAGTAGCCGGTGGCTCAAGTCAGCATGGCCCAAGGATTTTAGGAAAACTAAACCCCAGAACAGTTCCCATGTTGCTCTCCTCACTTCTGTCATGAGTCATATGACCCACCTTTTGCCTCCTTCGTTTCATTGCCATCTTGACGACTTTGCACGCACTGCAATGTGCAAACAGTTGTGGAAGGAAGAAGCCGCCAAAAAAAACACGTTGGACGCTTTAGCCAGACGAAGTTTCCTTTGATCAAGAAATGACCGACTGTTCACCATAAATTATTGTTTCCGATGTGATTGCGGGTGAACTCCAGCTTGGGTTTGAGTTCGCTTGACATGGATCCCACGTGATCAATGGAAGCGGATATGTCGAGTTCATAAACCCCGGTTCAAGTTCAAGTAAGAGTATCTTCGGACTGCGTCGCAATCGAGGTCGATTTCCCACGAATTGGGTCGGTCTTACTTCTAACCACCGAAATCCATTAAGTGTCTATCGTGTGCCCTAATCAAAATTTGATGAGTGAAATCTGTGATACTTCCCCCCTGCCTACTAAGAACAATTCAGCGAGAATCGATTGCACGTGGACATTTATGAAGCAACCAAATTAAGAAGATTTTCAATACTGATCTGATATATATATAATTAGTGTTTTAAAATCTAAGTAATATAATAAGCGCCTTACAATTATAGGGAATCCTTAACAAAACCGCAGGCAATAATTACAGACCGGTTTTGTGTCGCCGTAGTAATTAAGAAAACCCCGAGATAGGACAGAACAGAGCACGGCTTCATCTCTCTCTCTCTCTCTCGCTGTCTGCATTTACGAACACAAAAACAAAGAAATCGATGACATTTTGAATTCATCTCCATCGTCGCAGGAAGGGCAAAGCAGGAGCGAGGAAGATGAGCTACCAGAGAGCTCCTCACGACGCTTACCCTCCTCCACCAGGTGAGATCGAAACACCCCCCCTTTCCACCGTCTCTCTCTCTCCCTCCCTCTCCATGATCGCCTTTCTTGACCGAATCTTGTTTTTTGATCATTTGGGGGCGAAAGCGACTTTCTTTCCTCCTGATGATCTCTGCTTTTCGCTTTTGGTTGAATCTCGCTTTTCGCAGGGTACCCATCTGCCCCCCAGCCGCCGCCCGGTTACCCTTCGGCCCCGCCGGGCTACCCTTCG
Source organism: Syzygium syzygioides (assembly GCA_031216285.1). Classification (NCBI taxonomy): domain Eukaryota; kingdom Viridiplantae; phylum Streptophyta; class Magnoliopsida; order Myrtales; family Myrtaceae; genus Syzygium; species Syzygium syzygioides. The sequence continues at coordinate 29,106,697 of CM062248.1, read as the reverse complement.
GCTCCGCCGTTCGAGGCCTATCCGTACCCTCAGCCGCCGGTGCTGGTGCCGCCGCCGCCGCCGCGGCCGCCCTTCGAGGGTTACCAGGGGTACTTCGCCGGAGGGTATCCGCCTCCGCCGCCGCCGCCGCCGCCGTCGCTGCCTCATTATCACCATCACCACTATGATCATCACCACTATAACGATCAGCCGGGCTGTGCTTCCTTTTTGCAGGGCTGGTATGATGACTCTCGTTTGGGTTCTTTTTGTAACTTAAGCTGTTATTTTCTTTTTGTAAATTTAGATGTATTGTGGTGGTGTTATCTACTTAGTTCTTGAGAATTGCATGAGGAGTGGAGAGAGATGTGTTTTTGGCTATGGATGCGGTTGCTGCTTTTTACTTGTCACGGGCTTCTGGTTTAATCTTTATGGGAGAGAAGGAAAAGAGATGCGAAGTTCATTGATGTTTTTGTTCAGTCGGGTTTGTTTGGTCCATCTTAATTCTTCTTGTATGGTTAACTGGGACACTTGGTTTTCGCAATGAATTCGAATCTAGGCACCTGGAAGTATTTTTCCCGAGATTGGGAAAGATTTATTAGGATGGAGAGGAGTTGAGAATCGAGAGAATTTGATCTAACATTAATATGATTAGCATTTACAAGATGCTGTTGTAAGTGATATTGGAGAAAGGTTTCAAGTGTTGAGTTGGATCGATACGGCCTTATATTTGGACTGCCAGAACCCTTGTTTTTGGATGACAACCGCATGTTTGGAGCTCAACTAGGAATACTGACTAGTGCCGGTTGAGGACCCAAAGGATAGTGTTAAAGTTAAGCCGTTTCCACCCTCTCCTTTTGTCTACTCGTAATGAAAATTTGCAATATTAAGATGCTGCAGGGAGGTATGCCTTGATTTACCCCCAATTACACATTTGTGTAAACAATGTTTTCGGTGGTAGCAAAGTAATGGACAAGGATCATTTTAGTTCACGAGGGATGATCAGTTGTCATCAACAAGCTTTCTCTTGCTCCTTGGTTGCTGTTTAGTTGCTACTATTCCAGTTAATGAGAAAAATTGATAATTCTTATAGTCGTAGCTCGAGAAACTCTTCCACTCTTAGTTTCCTTTGTGAAGCTCTCTAAAAAGCCTTTTATTATGTGGCAGAAATTGATACACAAGCTTTGACCTTTTACTTTGGCGAATAGGAAATGAGTTGGTAACTGTGCGGTTTTTGTGTTGCGCAGCTTGGCTGCGCTCTGCTGCTGCTGTATGATGGAGGAATGCTGCTTCTTTCTTCGCTGAAGACGGATGAATTATAATACCTGATGCACTGGTTGGTTATCGTTTGCGACATTGCCCATGAATTGCTATTATTGAAGAATGTTGTTGAATCTGGTATATCTTTGTTATAGCTGTTTGCTGAGAAAGAGACGGTGTTCCATGTTTATTAAAGATATAGGTGTGGAGTCTGAAAGCATAGAGGTATTTTATTGTTAATGAAATATATGTAATTTTCATATTACAGCAAGTAAATAGTACCGTTGCTAATGGCATATAATTAATTTTCATCATTGCTATATTTGTCATAGACACTTGCAATATAATGAATTCTAAACCTGAAACTTGTAACTCCAAAAGCTGATTCCAATAGTGGAGAGATTGCTTAGTGCACTGTGGTTTTTCCCTATTCGGATTTTGAAATAGTTTTTCACGTGAAAATTCGCGTCTTCTTTTCCATGGTTTTATGTTCAGCAGTTCGTGTTCCTAATAGCTAGTATTATATTGCAAAATGGTGGGAGCGACGAATATGAACGAAGGAAATGTGAAGATCAATCGGTCCGACAACAAGTTCTTTGGATTCTGGAAGATACAAATAGAAAATCTATTGTTTCAAAAGAACTTACATTAACCTTTGTTGGGAGAGAAACCGGATTCGGTCAAGCAAGAAATTGGGAATTGTTAGAGCGACAAAAATCGGGTGTGATTTGTCTCACGTTGTCGTGGAACGTAGCCTTCAACATTGTCGATTAAAAGACGACTATGGAATTGATGATGGCCGGAGGGCAACTAAGATTGCATTGTTCGTTTAGTCAAAATAACTTATGACTTTAAGTAATCTGAGATTAATTCTTAGTGAGTATACTTGTAGGAGAGAATCGGGTCAATTTCCAAGCGCTGCCTTGAATACCAAAGGTAGAGGGAGAAGAAATCAATGAAGTCGGAACCAATACTGTGGTAGATCAGAGTCCAGAAGGAGAAGCAAATTGTGAAAAGAAAGTCCATCTAAGACGAAATTGTGGAACCTCAAGAAAGAAAAGCCGGTATCGATGTCAAAATCAAAAGAGGAGAAATATGTGGATGCAGGTCAAACGCTTGACAAAGATTCTTTAATTTTAAGCGTTGACAGTCCTATGCAGTCTTGGATTCTAGACTCATATGCGTAAATTGATTCCACTTCGTGCGAAGAATTAATGGACAATTTTGTTGCTAGAAAGTTTGGAAATGTTTATGATGATGATGATGGACATTTGGATATTATTGGGAAGGTCGATGTTCACAAAAAGACTGCTATCAGGTATCAATGGAAATTGCAAGATATCATATTTGTTTCAGATCTTAAGAGAAATTTGATCTTTCCATGTCAATTAAATAGTGTCGGATACATCACTATTTTTGGGGACTGCTCTTGGAAAATTGTCCAAGGTTAGTTGTACTATAGGGAACGATAGAAACATTATACGTGACTAAAAGCAGTAGAACAGCAACAACATTGTTGAGTCATAAGCTGATTCCAAATTGTGGCATCGTAAGTTTGGACACATGAGTGAAAAAGGGCATGAATGAGTTAGCATCAAAGGGTAAAACTGTCTGATTTGAAGTCCATAGATATTGGTCTATGTGAGGATTGCATTCCCTGGGAGGTTCGCGCTACTATGTCATATTCGTTTGTGACTCCACCATAAAGATAGATATGGGTTTATTTTCTAGAAAATAAATGTGATGTCTTTACTGCTTTTAAAATATGGAAAGTTGAAGTGGAGAATGGCACCAACCTAAAGATTAAATGTCTAACATTTGACCAACAATTGTGGTGAGTATGATGGCAAGGAGTTCAAGCAGTTTTGTGCAGAGAATGGAATCAGGTTGACGAGAATAGTTTCCAACATATCGCAGCAAAACGGAATTACTGAGAGGATAAACATAACTATAAATGAGCGCGCAAGAAGTATGAGGATGCATGCAAGATTACCCAAGACATTTGGGCATTGTGAGCATATACATGGAAAATCTAGGAATAAAGCATCGAGAAGTTATTAAATGGCTATTCTTTACCAAAAAAAGTTATTAAATGGCTATTGAGATGCTCGAGAGGCATCTCGAGTATATCACCATGTTTTATGAAAAACAATGTGACATTACAAGAATTTGTTGGTGCAGATCTTGATAGTGATTTGGACAATAAGAAGATCACATTGGGTTATATTTCTACCTCAAGTGACATTGAAATTAGTTGGATGTCTAGACTTCAGAAGCGTATGTGCCTCTTAACCACTAAAGCTAAATACATTGTTAATCTTAAGCTGGCGAGGAGACAATTTGGCTGAATAATTTTCCGAATGAGATAGGCAAGAAGTAGAATAGCAGTGTTCTTTTCAGTGACAAGAGGAGTGCTAATTTTCTTGTAAAAGATCTGGTCTTTCTCTCAAGGATGAAACACATTGAGTTGAAGCATTCCTCTGGGGTGACATAATCTTTTGCTGCCGGTGCAATCATCGCAATCGACGACGACACCGTACGCGGGACGACTCGAGCGGATCAAAATTTCCGAGATGATCTTCGCCGTCCCCCTCTACCGGTATAAAAGAACAGAGACCCCCTCCGCTTCCAAGCCGCCGTTGCCTCCCTATTTTTCCACGTCCCATCCTGGCGAGTGTCGCGGTGCCGACGCGCAAACGAATGCCGAAGGAAGGAGCCGACGAGGATCGGATTTCGTTTCGAATCGTCAGCCGGACAGAAGCTTTTTTCATTTCTCGGAGACGAGACTCTCCGTCTCTGATAAAATCATCGTTTCTCCGACGCGGTCGCGGGCAGACCCGAATTCGCGTGACCAGAATCCACTGGCCCCGGTCTCCACGTACGAGTCCCCGCATGATCAATGGACGCGATCCATACCGATACCAAGCTCATGCATCCAAGTTTAAGCAAAAGAGTTTCTCCGGATCCCCCGTGAATTGGGGGGTACACCGATTGCCCTCGCGACATGCACAATCGACGTTTCGAAATTTTGGACAAGTGTTTTTTTAATCAAATGTTATTAATAGCTTTATTAAGAATTGCTCCCGTCAACAAAAACCGTCGGCGAGAAATGGCAGGGACAGTTGGATTTCGCCGTGGCAGTTAAGGACACCGCGAGATACGGACAGGGCAACGCCCCCTCTTCATCTCTCTCTCTCCCTCTCTCTGTCCTCGCCTGTCTCCCTCTCTCCCTCTCTCTCCATTTGCTGACATAAAGCAAGAGGATCCATGGCGGTCTGAATCCATCGTCGCGGAAAGCAAGGAGGCGGAGGGAGGAGAGGAAAGAACATGAGCTACCAGATAGCTCCTCCGGACCCTTCCCCGCCACCAGGTGGAGATCGACGCGATCGCTTTTCTTGGTTGGGGGAATGTTAAGTTTCTTGAACATTTTTCTTGAATCTAGGCTTTTTTCGCAGGGTACCCGTCTGCTCCCCACCCCCCGCCGAATGACCCCTCGGCGCCGCCGCCGCTCGAGGCCTACCCGTACACTCCCACGGCGGGGCCGCCGCCGCCGCCTCAACCGCCCTTCGAGGGTTACCAGCGGTACTTCGCCGGAGGGTATCCTCCTCCGCCGCCGCCGCAGCCGCCGTCGCCTCCTCGTTACCCCCACCACCACCGCGGCGATCACGACTGTACTGATCAGCCGGGTTGTGCTCCCCTTTTGCAGTGCTGGTATGATTGCTCTCTTTGGGTAGTTCTGGTCATTTTCCCCGTTTTCTTTTTGTACCTTCAGCTGTGTGTTTCTTCTGGTAATTTCAGAGAAAAATTATTGGGATGTTATCGGCTTAGTTCTTGAGAATTGTACGAGGAGCGGAGAGAAATATGTGTTTTTCTGGCTATGGATATGGTTGCTGCTATTTACTAGTCAAGGGCTTCAAATTTTATATTTGTTGCAGAGAAGGAAAAAAAATGCCGGAGTTCGTCGATTTTTCTGTTCAGTCGGGTCTGCTTGGTCAAATGTTAATTCTTCTTATAATGTTAATACGGAGATTTGGTTTTCGCAATGAATTCGAATCCAGGCACGGGAAAGATTCTTTCCTAGATGAGAAAGGGATATTGGAATGGAGAGAGTTTGGTCTGAGATTAATACGATCAACATTTACAATTTGCCGGTGTGAGTGATATCAGAGCAAGGTTTCGAGTGTCCAATTTGAGTTGCATCAATTCTGCCTTTCTTTTGTCCTGCTAGAAACCTTGTTTCTGTATAACACAGCATGTTATGGAGCTCAACCAGGCATTGCTGCTTATGTGCCGGTTGAGAACCCCGCAGGATAGTGTTAAAGTTATGCTGTTTCCTCCCTCTCTATCTCGTCTCCTTGTAATGAATTTCGCAATGTCAAGATGCTGCAGTGATGCATGCAGAGATTTTCCCCCATTACCTTTATGTGAACTATGTTTTCGGCGGTAGCGATATCATGGACAAGGATTGCTTTAGTTCGCACGGTATGGTCGGTTGTCATCAACAAGCTTTCTCTCACTTTGTGGTTGCTGTTTAGTTGTCACCGTTCCAGTAATGAAAAGAAATGATAATACTTATAGTCATAGCTCAAGAAACTCTTCCACTCTTTACTTTCCTTTGCGAAGCTCTCTAAAAAGCCATCCATTATGTGGGAGAAATTGATGCTCAAGCTTTGACCTTTTACTCTGGAGAATAGGAGATGAGTTGGTAACCGTGCGGTTCTTGTGTTGTGCAGCTGGGCTGTGCTCTGCTGCTGCTGTATGATGGAGGAATGCTGCTGCTGTATGATGGAGGAATTCTGCTGCTTTCTTCGCTGAAGACAGATGACTTACAATATTCGATACACTGCCAATGGATCACTATTATTGAAGAATGTTGTTGAATCTGGTATACTAGCTCAAATGTTTGGAGACTACTTCACATGAACTCTTGTGATACAATCTTGCTTATGGGGATTCTTGCCTCCTTTTTCAGACAATCTTAACATAGGCATCTTTCTTCGAGCTTTCTATCATCCTTTCTGGTGGGATTCTTTCGTGAATGCCTCCTTCAGATTTTACTCCGTTCTTACTTTCCTTGAACGAGGGGAACATACATTCCAACTGTGATCTACTTCAGCAGGACCAGAACCGATTCTTACTACCGCTAGCAAAAACTAAGGAAATGTCTGACATGAACAATCGAGTGACGCAAAAACCTGAATTTTTTCCCCAAACGATGAGATGAGGTCCGGAGACCCTGAAGAAGCTTTGCTAAAATCACTGCAAAAGCATAAATTATAGGCATATACCGGTTCAAAATTCACAGCTCCAGTTATGCCCGTAACTTTCCGGTCTTTGGGCACAGCGATACAAGACATCATAATTGGAGGCAGAACGCCCGTGCCAGCGTAGCTAAAAAGAAAAACCTGTAAAGGGTGTGGGATGTGATGGAATTGGTTTAATTAAGTAAATCTGCATTCTGCACTGCATTTCCCTTCATACTAGAACACGCTTTCACTGAACTTCATTACAGCTAACAATAGCCTAAAAGTTTATTCCAAACCTGTAATATAACTGGAAACTGCGCCCTGCCGAACCAACCAGCATGAAGAGTCGCTTCTTTGAATTCATGGTGCTAAAGAAAAATCTACTTATAAGTAGGAGCACAATAGCATCTCTTCTGAATAAAATAAAAAATCACCATACAACTAAAAATCCACAAATTACGAACCTAAATGAGGTACAATGATGATACAACAGGAGGTTTCGAGGCAGAGCCACAACAATGCAACTCGAGTGAACCCTACAATGTCCAAACATAGTCTGGTGCATCCTTCCTCGGCCCCACCAAGGTTCGGTAAAGGTACATCTTTTCTACTTTCTGCCCATCGTCAATGCAAGCCTCCATCTCATCAATTTCATTGAAAATCTCCACGTTCAGCCTCGGCATCTTCCTTGCTAGGGTTTTGCAGCCTCCAAGGGTAACATCGCAGGACGACATCCAAAGGGATCGCATTGTTTCATACTTTCCCACGTCCCTCAGAAGTGCGATGTTACCAAAGGGGCTATCCCTGATTTCCAATTTCCGAATCTTTTTGCACCCATTTAACACATAAAGCATTCCCTTGTCACTGTTCCCAGCAAATGCAATAGAAAGCATCTCAAGCTGTTCGGCGAACATGCCGATATAATTGAAGACCTGGTCAGTAAGAAGGCCAGAAAGTGACAAGCGCCTGAGACCCTTGCATGACTGAACAATAGCCCCGAATCCTTCATCAAGAGGCTGATTGGTTGAAGAATCCGGTTTTACGGGGTCGAGGGTGCACAACCGGAACCGAATGAAATTAGGGCAGTTATGGGCTACAATTTTCAGGGCAGCATTTGTCATCTGCTGGCAGAAGTATAGCAATGAGTTAAGCTTTGGACAACCTCTGGAAATAGCAACCAAGCCTTCTTCGGTCACTGCAGCATTTCCAACTCCATAAGGATCAGATGGAAAAACCCTCAATTCCTGTAGTTCTCTGCAGCTTGAAGCGACGACTCCTAGTCCTTTATCTCCTATGCAGTCGAGTATCTGCAAAATTTTGCCACAGATTGATATGAAGAAGAATTTCACTCCCAGCAACATAAATATGAAAATTAATTTGATATTCAGCTAAAGGATAAGATATCACACCCATAAGCGCTGAAGTTTTCTGCAACGACGGATTAACTTGGTTAGCTCACTTCCAGGGATCCCTGGAGCATAACTCAGATTCAAGGAGGTCAGGCTTGAACATATGGGATGAATAGCTGGTAGGCAGTAAGCAGCAACCTCCAAGAATCCGGATAAGCTCCTCATAGATTTGCATTTTTCAATTGTTGTTAACAACTTGTTGTAGGTTTCAGAATCTGGGTCATGGGAAAAAGAGCCCACGCCTAAGTCCACCAACTGAGGTGCTCGGACAAGGATCTTCTGCAGCGTGTCAAGAGGGACAGCACGGCTTAGCCTCAAGCTCTTGAGATTTGGAGATCTTGCCACAAGCCTCTCAAGTGCTGCTGAATTTATATCTCCTTTCAAGCATGCAAAATTTAGGGAGACAAGAGAGGTGCAGCTTTCAGGAAAGCAGTTTAGCCACTGGCCTCTATGATCGTCAACTTCATTTTCTTGCAAGTCCAGCTCCCTAAGAAACCTAAAACGTTCCAAGTTCAAAGAAGCAGATTAGGGAAGGACAGAAGCCAAATTCAAATCGAGTCCACTCAGGCATGTTGATCCCCATCATCAAATCAATTTTTTTACTGCATGAACCTCCTCTTGTGAGACCCTTTCCCACAACAGCACGGTATGATCTATTGGATAGGTTGCACCATCCACAGGCCATGATAAACTCGAGCACAATGAAAGCATTTTGGTAGTATTCAAGAAAGAACAAGACCGCTTAAGTATACCTCTATTTCATTCTTAAAACAGAAAAATAAAATAGAAACTAGGAGGTTGTAAAAACAGGAAAAGCCAAACATATGCTGCCCTGCAATGTTAGCATCCACAGGGTCAACTTGCATTGCCGCTGGAAAATTAGACATGCAAATTTATTCATTCTTATGTCTACGCAATATGACGCTAGCTGGCATGAACCATGCAAAAAATAGATCACAGATAGCACTCTCTTCCAGAATTGTAATAGCGTATCACAACCATCGGCCTCAGAAAGAAAACTACAGTGATCCATTATCTACATTAGAGGCCATAAGTTCCAGCTGCATAAGGTTGCACGACAAGCATGAGATAAAGACTATATGAACGGATGCAGAGGGATATGACCAACCAACGAGAAATTGCTAATGATGGGTATTTGACAGCAGGGGGGTTTCTAATTCATGTGATGCACCGCATTTGGCGTATTCATCCGATTTTGGTTCTTCATGCAGCTAAGTTTACAGTCCACATCAACGAATTGCGTGGCACTGGCATACCTGTACCACTACATGGTGCATTGAACCACTTTGTAGGTGCTGCTTACAGCAGAATGTGATCAAATGAAAGACAATTAATAAGCATGCCTGTACCATTACATGGTGCATGTGTACCACATTCTAGGTGCTGCTTACAAATCAGTCAGCATGACCAGTGAGCGTTCACCACATTCCTGTACTTGAATCCACCAGGTTTTCTATGGGGCAAGCAATTAGGCTACAGGCGGAACAAACTAAATAACAAAAACAACCAACTAAATAATCAGTAAAGTATTGCAGATATATGAGGGCACAACCAGAATATACATGAATAGGAGTATATAAAGAGACTACATGCTAAAATGCAAACGCAACTAGGACCGTGACAAATAAATCGCAGATTGCCCAGGCACGACATTGAAACATCAGAGTCAATCAACAATATGGAACTGCGTAAAGTTCTCACCTACAGTTGGCCGCTATAGCTGCAAGGCCATCAGTAGTGAACCCATCGCAGCTAACAAGAACCAAAGACTTGAAATTTACAAACGATCTTGAAATCAGCTCAAGACCGTCATCTGTAACCACCATCCTCTTCAACCTGAGCTCCTCCAAATTAACCCTACTCCTAGCCAATGCGTCGATCCAAGGGAACACGAACCCTCCCCAGTCATGCGGCACTAGATTGAAGTCAGCGAAATGGGGCTTTCCCTTCAGAGTGAGCGATTTCACCCCCGGAAACCGCGCGATCAATCTCTCGGGACTTATCGCGTAGCAATTCCCGATAAACACTCTCCGCCTGCTAAACCTCTCGATCCTATACCACGATTTACACACCAAGGAGATCGCGTTGCGGTCTAAGTTCGACGTCACGAAGTCGAACACGTGCTCCATGACTTCATCCGGAAAATAATTCATCTTCCCTTCCCCAAGAGCCAAATCCCAATTCCCACGACCTTCCAGGAGGAAAAATAATTAAAAAATCCCAACTTTCCAAACAAAATGAGCACCCTCAATCCATCCCTCTCGTTGGAGAGGCAAAAAAAAAAAACAGAACAAGAAACCCTAACGAAAAAACAACCTAATTCGAACCCGACCCACCAACCGAAAAGGAGCAAATAGCTCGGAGACACCCAAAAAAAAAATGCACGGAGAGTTCAACCTACAACCTGCGAACCGAATCGAAACGTACCCAACTCGAAAAGAAAACCCCAGATCTAAACGCTTAAAACCGCGCGAGGCTTGAGAGGAAATGGCGACGGACGGGAAACCCAGAAGCGGACCTCACGTATCTTCCCGATTCCGATTAGATCTGAACGCAGGAAAGACTCAGAGAGAACCCACCAAACCACCCTAAGCCAAATCTCTTCCGAGAAAGAACGAGAGCTTCCTGGGCAAAGAGAGCGGGAAGCTCGGAAAAGAAGGGCGAAAAGAAAGCGAAAACCTCCCTCTCCCTGCTTCAGCTATCATCAGCCCACGGCAAATCAAGAAGTCATGATTGTAGCAGGCAGCAGCTGAAGAGCCAACCAAAAAAAAAGGGGAAAGGAAGAAAGGGAGGAAGGAAAACAAAACAAATGAAAAGCTCCCGAATTTATCAGATCGCAGAATCTACGACCTCCATGAGTAGACACGAGATCTCCTCAATGACCCTGAATATACAGAGCCCCCCTCTCCCTCTCTCTCCTCTCTCTCTCTCCTGTGTGTACCACGATGCTCTGCTCGAGTTTGAGCTTCAACTCAGAGAGACAGAGACAGAGACAGAGACAGAGAGAGAAGGGGAAAGGCGTGGGGGCTGACCACACACCCACAGCCCCCCCCCCTCCTCCTCCAAATCATGGTTACGCGCCCCGGGGCTTAACCATGGTTAGATCGGACGGCGGCGGTCGCGTGGCGGGGGGTGGGGGGGAGGCGGTGTGGGATCTGGGCCGTCCGTGGGTGACCAGTGATGTAACATGCATGTGTCCTTATCTCTCTGGTAGATAGATAGAGAGAGTGAGAGTGAGAGAGAGAGAGAGAGAGACCAAGAAAGTCGTCAGTCGCGTTGCCCCTTGCGGAAATGCCCCTCGGTCTCGCCCCAAATTACGGCCCCGTGCCACTCCTGCAGATAAGACCCGCCGAGTCCGAGGGTGGAGGCGAGGGGGGGGGGGCCGCCCCCACGCGCGCGAGTGCGGGCGTCACTCGCGGGCTCTGGCGCGTGGTCCCCCGCCCCCCCGCCACGTGCTAGTCGACCGCTGGGAGGGCGAGTACGGGGGCTCGTTCCGTACTCGCGCGGGGGGGATGCGCGGGGGTTGCTTGTGGGGCTCGGCATTGTTGTGTCCGGAAACAAATTATTGCTCCCTTTTTTTTATTTTTATTTTTTTTTCCCGTTTCGTCCTTTGTTTTTTGGCCCTTTCTTTTTTTGAGGATAAGTGAATCATAACCATTTTAATGATTCGGTGGACTCGTAAAAAGGCCAAAAAAAAAAGGGGAAATTTTATTTTATTTTGTTTTCGACAAAATCTAAGACTGCAATAAATGCGCCACCGTTAATAGTGAAAAAAGCGAATTCTTTATATACATATATATATATATATATATATTTTTTGGTTATTTTATTTTTCTCTCGTGTGGTGAACGTTGCAGTGTCAGAATTACCTAACGATAATAAATAAAAGTAATAATAAACAATAACAATAACCATAATGACAATAACAATAATAGCGATAAGCGTGCGGATCTTCTAAGTTCTCTGATTAGCGATTACTTTTGCTTGTGCAATCGCATGCTCCTTGCTTATCCTTGTTATTTACCATGTTGTACATTTTCAACATCTTTACACCTAGCTCGTAACAAAAATTCGATCGAAAATTGTCGCAAAGTCCCGAAATGCGATACGCGCGATTTTCTGTCGGGCTAAATTTAGTATGTAGCTTCTTGAGTGTGATCGAATATTGTGCGGCTCTTTAGATAGCTCAATCAGATATGGCTAATAAACAATCAAGAGGCAGTGAATTAGTTGCTTTTAAGAAAGTTCTGGCATTTTTGTTAATGACTTCTGAATATGCTTTTGCAGAAGGAAAACTGTATCGTGCGGATGTAACGGCTTCTGTCGAATTAATAAAAAAAATGAGCCAAAGAGGTAGAAGACGTTACAAGACATATGCATTAGTGGTTTGGTCTTTCACTTGGCCGACATCCATTCATTCAAACGGATAGAAATGAGAAAAAAGAAAACCCACCACCAGTTTTAGAGACACTATTATCTGTAGACGGTGCAAATTTTACACGAGATACAAATAGAAGCGCCTCTAACGATGCTATACTGAACTCTCTTCAAGGATTGCCGACTTCTACACACAAGAACAGCAAGAAGGCGAACGCTCGGAGTTAGTTGTCTATTTCCCTTGGATTGAGAATATAGCCATTAGACCTCAAATGATCGTTTAAAATTCAGATCCTATTTGATGTCATTTTGTACCTCGAAATTCACCGTTTAAGGTTGTTCTAGTGGAGCGATTTTCTATTATTTTGGTCTTCTCGACATTGTTACTTACTTATTATTATTTTTTTAATGCCGTTTCATTTGCATTTGATTTTCGAATCATTTAAGACTTTCGACCAGTAGGGGTGCGGCAATATTTACTTACCAAACCACCTGCCTGGGTGGCGCTGTTAAAGCGTGTACTTTTCCTCTCGCAAAAGATTGAGTGTTCGAATCCCGGGCGCCGCAGGGTGACTTAACCGGCGGCACGTGTGTGGTGGCTAGCACGTGTCACCCACAGAGTTTACTCCCTGGCTGTCGGCCGTGCGGAGATTCCCTAGGTTACCAAAAAAATATATATTTACTTACCAATATTATTCAACAAAGACACTCTCGCCACTCTCGCCACTCTCGCCTCTTGTCGAAATATACAAAAAAAATCAAGAGTCTCTCTTTGCGAGCTAACATGCAGCGTATTGCAACCCGATATTATCATTCCACCAGCCACGTCCGTAGTTTCGACAAGAATGATTTATTTCTCTTCGGGATCGAGAAAAGAAATAGTCGCGTCGCCGGGATGACCTAACAGATCTATCAAGAAAAAGGAAGGAAGGAAGGAAGGAAGGAAGGCTCACCACTCGACGCCCAATTTGCCAAAACTTTCTCCTCGGAAGTTGACATTAACACTCCATTCCAATGCTATTTCGATTGCCTGATTTTCTCTTTGAAAATTGCGATTTGCTTATCCACATCAAGATTCCATCCCCCGGTCTTTGTCAAGCCACTGTATTATTGGATCCAAGGTCGTCTTCAAGTTAATTTTCCTTTGAAATAGCGACTCGAAGCTCACATCAACACATGATAAAAGTCGTCGTGGAATTTTGTATATTTCGGGTGAAAAGTCATGCTTAAATCTTTCAGGATCGCGAAGAGATCCCGATATGTTGACCTTCCATTCGACCTCGGCACAGATCCCGTTAACGTCGGCGAGCGAAGGCGTTTTCGAGTGTTATTTTTATCTGATGGCTAAATGGTGTTTGGACCGATCTTAACTTGTTATAATTTCCATCTATTAATTTATTCTCCACCGCTCACGCCATCTATAGATCGTGTACCTTCATTCGAATTTCGGTTTGCGTCTTACTTGGTTCGTCGAGATGGAGTAGTAGTTTCCACGTTTTAGCAGCCATGGCAACCCACACTTTTTAGGCAAGAAATAAAATTATATATATATTACCCAAAAAATCCTTAAATTTAGGGACCATATGTTACATATCTCTAAATAATAATTTCAAAGTATGCTGATTTCGCATTCGAATGAACAAATTCAAAAAAAAACCGAACATATCATGAAAGTTCGCATTATGTTATACGAAAAGACAAATAGTAATTGCCTTTACCAAAAAAAAAAAAAGACAAATAGTAATTGCGTACAATATGCAAAAATCAGGGTTGTGTCTTGTTCTTTTCTTGCTACCATGCCAAATCGTAAGTATTCAAGACAAATTATGGGTTTATTCAAAGCCTCAGTCTCAAATTTCTTGACATAACCACCAAATTAAGATCACTCCAATCCAAAACCTAATTAAAATGGCTCTTATACTTTTAGCCTAATGTGCAATGCGGTTTATGAACTTTAAATTTCTGTAATGGGGTCCCTAAGCTTTAGCCCAAAGTATAATGTTGTCCCAAAATTTTTAATTTATTCAATGCGGTCACTAAGCTTTTAGTATATATATTCAATTTAGTCAATGAATTGTATGAAAATGTACAATATTCTCCTTCTACTAATTTAAATTTGAGGATAATGTTGAATATCTTCATATAGTTCATGGACTAAATTGAATAGACACCAAAAGTCTAGGGCCATATCAAACGAATTAAAAATCCACGGGCTCATCGAACAAAGTTCATTGACTGCATTTTATATCGAGCCAAAATTCAAAGATTATTTGTGTCATTTACTCTAATCATATCGATCCGAGCCCGAGAAAATTAAAAAATTCCGAATCCTGAGTAAATTATACAATATCCCATGCCGTCCACGCATTTTCATGCGCACCTCATACATTTCTTTATTTATTGGGAATTTGAATGGATGGAGATAACCGAGGTGGGAAAATCAAATCAAAATAAAACAAAAGGCAAAAAAAGAAAATTTCGGATGGAGAGAAACCCAAGACGAGGGAAGAAGATGATGATGATGATGAGGGAGAGTACTCGAGATTCCGCAAAAGCACTAACGCAGCACAACCACATGATTGCTATCCTCCTCGCCCTCGCCCTTCTTCTTCTGGTTCGCTGGCGAGATGCGCGCCAGTCAACTTCCTCCTCCTCCTCCTCCTCCTCCTCCTCTCATGTTCATGGATGGATATGGCCGCGAAACAATCGCAGCATTTCTCTCTCTCTCTCTCTCTCTCTGGATGAATGAAGACGATGATGTCTTGGTGATGCTGATGCATCGAGTCGAGGTTGATAGCCCATCACATCACCCGACCCAGAATCAGGAGAGGGGAAGCTTCGTTTGAATTGAGATGGAGAACGACTCTCCTCCAGTCGAGGACACGGTCTAGAAATTTTAGGGTTTGAGTAGGGGAGTCACAAGTCTGTCTAGAACTAAGGGTTTGAGTAGGGAGTCACGAGTTTCACCTTCATGAGGAAGTTAGTATGCTCGTTCTATATTCGCGCGATAACACTTATTCGGGGCACAAAATGATGGTATCGCATCTCCTATCTAATAGCTCAATCATGTTTGCTCAGAGTAGTTCGACACGGTTATCAAGTAATGTGTGTTTGGTTTTGCTCTCTAGTTTGAGGGCGTGTTCAACTTTGACGGCATGCGAACGCCGATTGCCATCTGCCGCTGCTGAGTTTCCAGTTCAGATTAGTGAAAGAACAATATCAAATCGAACATGTACATATGCCCTCATTGGGAAAAGAGATCAACACTCGGAGAAAAGTCCGATCCCACAAGTGTATAAGTTGAATAGAATTTTGTGCACATTTGCATTATGAAATATCTAAAAAGTAGAACGTAACGACTAGTTATTCACGTGAGTCAAGTCCAAAAAAACAAGTACTTTGAGTAATCATACAAGGGCATAACCATTTAGAGCTTAATCTTTTTTATGAATGATATGACAAGATATCACCTATTTGAAGTGAGACATGATTGAGGAGCATTATTATTGATTAATTCCTCCATATAGAAAGGACATAAGGAATCAAGAATAATGGAAGCCGAGAGTATTTCCATGTTTTGATTACCCCTTTAGTTTTACGTCCCCAAACTAGAGTGTAATGATCATATGGGTCAAGTCCAAAAAATGAGTACTTTGAATAATTGACTATATAAGACGATACTCATTTAGGGGTAAATTCTTTCCATGAATGATATGACAAGATCTTACTCATAACGTAACGACCATATGGGTCGAGTCCCAAAAACGAGCACTTTAAATGCCTGACTATACAAGGCAATGTCCATTTAGGAATGAATCCTTTTTATGAATGATATGACAAGATCTCACTTATTTACGGCGGGACATGATTGAGGAGAATTATTATTGATTTTTTGCTCCATTTTATTTCCTTCCTTGATATAAAAGGACAAGAAGAATTAAGACGATTGCACCTTTAGTTTTACTTTTACATAGCTGAACTTGCGTTTTGTTGCACTTAGTAACACTTAAGTAGGGTTATGGGATGGGGAAGGGTTTGTGCTAAATCTTTCCATCCCCTCTCTCCCTCTATCTTTCTTTTTGGCCGATTTGGTTTTTTGTTTTCCTTTTATTGCTTTCCTCTCATTTTGACGAGCTCTTCTCTTTTAACCTAGTTTAGATTTGGAAGCTTTTCTCTCCTGTCTTGGAGAAATTTCTATCCTGATCTAGTCTAAATTTGGAGATTTTTGTGTGTGTGATTTCGAGGTTTTGCTTCCCTTGGACTTTGTTGGTGTACAAGTCAAGTTTCAAAGGAGATTGGAGGAGTTTCGTGAAGGTTTCGCTTTCACAAGTGTCAGATTTGTGCACGTTCAATCTTGTTACACTGAAACGGCTATGATGTTGGAGATGCCGAATCTAGGCGCGCATTGCCAAAAGTCAAAGCTATAGCAATAATTGGAGATCTCAGTACGTGCTTATCTCCAATGATTAGCCACTGATTTTGATTTGGAGAAGTCATTCATAGATTTGCTCTTTAAGCGTGTGACCCTAATATTGTTCTAATGATTTATCTTGTTATCCGAAGCTTGTTCTATTTTGAAGTTGTCTGAGATTTCTCTTGTTTCTCTCTCGTAATTATATGAAAATGAATGAAATGTTATTTTGACAAAAAGAAAGAAAGAATAGGGTTTTTTTTTTGGTAAGGAAAAAGAAAGAATAGGGTTGCGGTGTAACTATTTCTTCAAATTCATATCGAATGCGATTTTTGCCCTCAATTCAATCAAATAATACTATAATACATAAAAAGGGAAAATTGACACCACTAACCCTTAAAATTACCAGCTTAGTATATTTAATGTGGACAACTTATGAAATATTTAAAACGGTTGCTAGAAAAAATAAATAGATATAAAAAAAGTAAATAGAAAAAACTACAAAATTTCTCAAATATTTGAAATGGTCATTAATTGTCGAATTTAGCTCATCATCATTGCTAAACCATATATTCTGCTAATTTAATGTGTAGAATTTAAGAAGAACTTTTACCATTAGGAAATTTTCGAAAAAAGAAGATGATAAATTATAGTCACAATCTTAACTCATGTATCAATTTCGAGCCTCTTAAATTTTTCGTTTTTCTTAATTTCATTTAAATTAGTTCCTTTTCTAAATTTTAACATTAAACGGAGCCTTAATATATGCCGAAAACAAAAACCAAGTTCATCGGGGCACAATGCAACTTTTTTAAGTTCTTCAACATGCATAAACCCCAAAATTTGGAGGCGTAAAACGAAATTTTTCCCAAAAAATGTTAATGTTTCATTAAGATTGCAAAAACATAAACAAGATAACTATCTCTCGGGTTAAACTATCTCTCATGAGCTCACAAGTTTGAATCTTTAATGCCCGGAGTAGGTAGCCGCACCGATCGGGACCCCTCCCGCCCGTCTCGCTCGTATTAAAAAAAGCACCAAAGAAATAAACCAATGTTGGATTAAGCTCAAGGTGAGAGAAGAGAATAGGGTTTGCACGACCAAAACGTGTTCATCTGAATTGGATTCTTGTCTTCTTCTGCTCGCAATTGCCAATTATGCAACAATTATTTGGCGTTTGATTTGAAATTGCTTTCTCCAGAGTCTTTCTCTCTCCCTTCGCCTTCCTGGAAACAGCTTTTGGACCGACCCCCACCACAAACCACCAACGCTCCTCTTCGCAAGTCAAAAAATACACAGTTTCCATCACAAGCCAAAGCCTCCCTCCCTCCCCCCTCAAGCAATTTTGTCACACGATGCATTTGCTTTTCAAAGCCTCTTGTCTAACTTGCTCATCTCTCTTTTCCCCAAAAGAAAGTTATCTTAATTGACTAACATCCCGAGTCCAAGGGCACTCGCGCTTTGGATTATCTGCCCAATTTTCCACACTTTCGAGCAATTCACGTCTCTTCCATCCAATCCATTCGATGGTGATTAGTATTACATCATGATAAAGATGCACATCAAAGTCCAAATCCCAAATTAAGATAATCTCTCCCTTTTCTTTTATTCTTGATTTTTGCTTTTGTGGCGAATGCTAACGAAGCTGTGTGTCTATGTTCTTAACTATTGTTTTCGTGCCAGAGAATGGCAAGTTCATTTCGTGGGAGATTCACTCTTTTAACAGAGGATTTTCGACTTTTTTGAGTGGGTTAGGGTGGTTTTATTGTCCATGTGATTGACAAGATGTGCCGATTGATTACGAGAGCTCGGAAGATAATCTTCTCATCCTAGTAGAGCTTGACACGACGGTAGACATGAAAATTCGGACTCTGTCCATGCGCGGCAGGCAAAGAGCAACCCTTGATTTGAAGTATTGGAGCGTGATCTTCAGGATCAACCCTTTCGTGACTATGAATAGTCCGACACGAAATTAATACAAAATATAACCGGCGACTGACTTTTAGAATAGATGGGTATTCGCCCTACTTTCTCTTTTGCCAATTTGTGCATTCTCCTTTGAAGTATGAAGGTTCCAACCATACTTTTCATTCATGTGCATTGAGCTCTCGTGACTTTGGCTTTCTTCATTCTATAAGCATTTGAATGAGGATGGGTGTTAAGAATGTAAAGATATACGCCGGTCCTTTTTTAGCAACTCAATCTTTTGGAACAAATAATCAAACAATTAATATCCACCAAGTTATGAATTTCTCGTCTTTTCCTCAATCAGTCCTAACAAATCCTCGAATTCCCCGTTTCACACCAATGTCCAATTAACATCGTTCATGAAAAAAAGCTGGATATATCTTTTGCCTTTACATAGCCAATGAGTGTCAATAATGATAATCTCTTTCTAAAGTGTTACGTATCAGTACTTGTACAAGCCAACTGGACGACCCTTTGGAAGCTGCTGATAAGCCTTTACATTACTTGTCCTAGAGGCCCAAGTTAATCGGAAAGCACGTGGAAAAGTCTATCTTCTCCTTTGATTAAGATCCAAGGTCCATGTGCGCCGAGAATAATGCCCTCTTGATTAAGGATTAGATTAAAGATTAGTGTATTGCGGGGGGATTTCTAGCCTGGCAAATTTTGTCTGACATGAGGCCTAATCACACAAAGAGAAATGAATAAAAAAAATGAAATAAAAAATGAAATACGTGGTAAGGGATGACGTGAGTCGAAGCAATGCGTACAAGCGTTTCAGCCAATGGAGAGAGGGGAAGATGCATTCGAAAGGAGAGTGGTAAGGAGAGTGGTTAAGCCAAAAGGGGGATTAATCAAATCCAATTATAGCCCCACTTGCCTATAATTACAAGCAGAAGAGAGGAAAAGGGATGACGGAAAGTGATGGAGAGGCAAAAGTTTAGAAAAAAAAGAGGAATGGGTTCATGATCATTTCCAACTTGAGAATGCAATCTCCCATCATTTGCAGTCATGTGATTAGCACAGTGCAAGAGTTTTTTCACAAGCATCTCCCGAAAGTGCAACCGCATTCCGGCTCCGAATCATAGTACCGGCTCGCATGGCGGGGCGATGCGCAAGCTGAAATCTAGGGCTTACACATTGAACCCGGGGATTCCCAAGCCCGACAACGATATCTCATTTGCCAGGCGCCCCCGAACGCCCTTTTCCGACATCTTTAAAGCCGGTGGACCTCGAGCGAAAGCTGTGCAATGAATTCATAACCTAATGTAAAACGAGAGCCATGGGACATCATAACGCATGGCGCCGCGCTGCGGTCCATCCGCCCTCTGCCTTCGACACATAAATTGGGACTTGGGAACATCGATGAGGTGAAACCTCGAATGTCCTTATTGATGACACACTCTTCAGAGTGGTCCTCGTAGCGTCCAAAAGAAGAACACGAAAGGGACTCGTTCTAACGTGGGGGCAACAAAGCAAAAGAGGGACGGCGAGCAGAGCAGAGGAAGGAAGGTACGACAGCGGCAGCAGAGGTTGGCGCTTTGCTGCTGGTGGTAAATGGTGGTGGTGGTGGTGGCGTTTGGTGGAGGTGGTCTCCAATCACGCACAGAGGACTCCGAAAATAAAACGACGAAAAAGCGAAAGGAAGAGATAGAGATAGAGATAGAGAGAGAGAGAGGACCACATGATTGGGCTCGTTGATGTCAGCCTCCTCTCCTCTCCTCTCCTCTGCTTTATTAAAGGAGGAGGAATAAATGTTGCAGGCCCACCATGTTAGTGTTCACCTTACGTGTTTTGTCAGAATGAATCCATGTTTCGACAACTTGGGGCTGTTCACTGTTCCGTGATGATCTATATGCATCCTCTTACGTATACGACCTTCAAATATGATACGGACCAAGCAAATCTTCGAGCCCAGACATGAAAAGGGTCGAGGCCTGCCTCAAGTCCAAGGTTCTGGTCTACAGTGAGCCCAGGCTCCCAGAAGGAGCACCATATCGACTTGTCTGTGATCTTACATTACCTTCTGTAGCAAGTCAGAGCAAGCTCCTCTCCTCCGGCCATCAAGCCGCCTGGTAAGAAGAATGAATATTGGGATGACGGAGATATGTAAATGTTTGAGATCGATCGGAGATTCTAGGCTAAGGCTTGACAAGGGTCGTCTTAAATGATATACCACACGAGCGCCGTTTTTTCCTTTCCCAAGAGAATGGATGTTCGCACCATGTGTACTGGAGCCGGAAAACACCATTTATGTCTTAGGATAGATAGGAATACCTGTTTGAAGAGCCAGGTGTCTACCCAAAAATGACAAACAAAAAAATACAATCCCCAAAGTCGGAAGGTTGTTTTTCGCTACGACGCAATATAGCAGAATTCCAGGGAAATCACTAAATGTGGCAAGCGGACTGAAACAGTGTCCAAGGAAGAAAGGTTACGGTGACACAGGCATATTTCAAAAACTTTGTGACACAGAATGATGCAGAGGATCTCAATGTCCAGGCTGTTTACCTCTGCAAACTTTTCCTCACAGTCGATTTCGTCTTGTGTATGAAGAGTCCACGAAATGATCAAGGATTCGACTGGAATCCGTATCTCAGCCATTAATGGCTTTGACCATCAGCCGCACTGGAGATACGATAGGACTATCAGGGTGCTAAATTTGAAGATAGTAGTTCAAAAAACAGCAGAGTGCAGAAAACAGAGGCATGAAGAACATATTCTTCCAGATATAACAATAGGAAAAGCTACTTTTACCATATCTGCCTTTTCTAAGAAAAACTCTTCCCATTGGAAACGATAATAATGAAAACCATAGAGGATCCAATCCAGCATAGTTTATGTGCTCTATCCCTCGCCGACTGCCAGAACGGCTAACCACTTGACCTGATAAAAAATCTCGAGGAGACTATGAGGTTAAAAGTTGAAGCTTCAACAGAAATTACGTCACGAGCTTAAGCTTCCAATAACTAGTCTGACGCCTATGCAACCAACATTTGCATGCAATGGCACTGGGCGCATATCATCAAATCCATTCCGGTGAAGAAACTCACGTAAGGAGCTTCAATGCAATGGTAGTTAGGAAACTTTGCTATATAAATAAAGTCAGCCGAAGCACTTGCTTGAGTTTTACCGACTACAGATGATTAAACATTAGAGAAAGGGCTAACTACGAAGCTGGCCTAACTATACTTCCTCATACATAATACCAGCTACAAACCAGGGGATAAGCACACACGCTTGCAGGGGTGATTGACTGCTCTTAATGTTTAAGTCGTAACTGCATGCGTCTGCGCTGTTTTCAAGTTCCAGACACAATCCGACAAATGGTAATCATTCTCAAACTTTAAGTTAATGACAATGCAAATCACATTGCCATGAATGTATAGTATTGTCTTTTGATCTCAAATAATTCGAAGAAGCACAAAACTTTACTTTGTCAAATCAACTGCATACTCCCAAACCGCTATAGCACCGAAATTCATCAAAAAGGAAATGAAGAAAATGAGATCTTCTAAGGTTAAAATCTTCTCATCTCACTAGCAACCAAGGCTCATGATACTTGAGTGCCACTAATGGCATCTTGTATTACAGGCTCTATCATCACAAAGAACCCCCAGCATCAAGCATCAAGGAATTTCAGGGCGAAAGTAACTTCCTTGCACAGTCTGGGCAACATCAAATTGTATGCTCGTAATTTACGCAATCCTGTAGAGATCTAATTCAGACAATTCAACCAAACGACCAATATCTTACTCCAAGTAACTGGAACTAAATTGAAGGTCAAACACTGCAATAAGTTTCACGAGCATAGCCTAAACGTAGGTACCATGCTATCATGAAATGTAAGCTTTTCGAGATTTCAACTCAAAGCATAAACTCATTTGAGCATAACTCCAACTTCTTTCGCTAGTTAACTCCAAGCGCATTGCAATCATTGACCATATATAAACAGCAATATTTGGTATTTTCCTCTCATTTCGACTTCCCAAAATGATAGCAACCACCAAATATCCGGAAAAGATCAACTAGCGAAATTTTCGGGTACCTAAATAAGCAAGTAGTTGCCCGCTCTGTACCGGCGCCTCACTACTAGTTAATTGATTCAATTGATTACCGACCGGCCAGGCGATTTCATAAACCGAGCTTTCCTTAACCAGCTGACCTTACTTCATAACCTTAACATACTCATCAAATGATCAGATACTAGAAAAAGCCAAGTAATTTCCAACGATTGGCATGTGACAGACAAAATTTGGCCTGAGGAAAAGACCATGTCACAATGCAGAATGTATCACCAGCACTGCCAAATTCCGGTTCCCCGACATCACATTTGCCCATCAACTACAACTATCAGATATAACTCCTAACCTCGAAGCTCGGTCGCATTAACAATAATTTCAATAGAAGTTCCTACTTCCAAAATCAGCAATTAAACGAACCTTCGAACCTCTACGATCGATCGTCTCCTCCGTCCTTACGATCCCCGGCGATAAAAACCCCGGGCCGAGCCGTCCGCTGCCGAGTCCTGGACGGGAGGATGTTCTCCAAGTCGACCTCCGCGAGCGGATCGTCGGACAGATCGCTGTCGCTCTCCGAAGGGACGCCGGCATTGCCGTAATCATCGCTGCTGCTATCGCCACCATCCCCCTCTTCTTCTTCGACGATCAATTTGCCCTTCCCCTTATCGTCCTTCACAATCCCCTTACCCTTCACATCCACCGCGTCGCCTTCATCGTCTCCACCCTCTTCCTCTTCCTCTTCCTCTTCATCATCATCATCCTCGTCGTCGTCGTCGTTGTCCTCGTAATCGTCGTCCTCCTCTTCCTCCTCCTCCTCCGCATCCGCATCCGCATCCGCTTCCGCTCGCTTTTCCTCCAGAACCGGGGCCTTCTCCGAGTGATTCGCCTCGCCGCGCGCGTTCCCGTCGCCGGGCTCCGAGCGATCGCCGCCGCCGCCGCCGCCGCCGCCGTGGTTGAGGTTCTCCGGAGGTTCGAGCTTGAGGCTTTTGCCGGAGCGATCTCCTTCTCCTCCTCCTCCTTCTCCTCCTTCGGGTTCGCGGCGGGCGAGATCGGGCTTGCGCTTCGTGGGGAATGCGAATTCCTCGCAGTTCTCGGTGTTCGCCATGGGACTGGGGCGGCGTCGAAGGTCCCGGGGGTGGTTTCGCGACGCGGAGAGGAGAGGAGAGAGACTTCGGGGCGGTTTTTGGCCGATCGAAGGGAGGCGGGCGCGGCGGAGAATGGTGGTGGGGTTGGTTTTGTGTTACGGAGACACCGGCCAGCCACCGCTCGACGCAGCGTCTTTTTTTTTTTTTTCTGTTTTTAGGGCTAAAGTAGAGGGGGTCGAGAAACGACGCCGCGGCGATCAAATAGAACACACCCTATGGCTTTTATTTTTTTTTGGATTAATACTACGAAAAACTCCAAACTGGTACAATCGTGATAATTTTACTCTCAATTTATTTCCGTTAAATTTTACCGTCTAATTGCTTTGTTAAATGACACACGGCAGTTGATTAATGTGCCGATTTCATGTTTTACCCTTCGTTTGTCATAGGTGTACTAGTTTGTGATTTTTTGTGATATTAATATAATTTAATGGAAACTAACGTAGAGTAAATTTGTCACAAATATATCAGTTTAAAATTTTTAGTAGTCAAAATATTAATTGGGATAAAATTATCATATGTGTGCCAGTTTGAAATTTTTTACAATCAAAAAATTAGTTTTGAATAAATTTGTTATAAGTACATCAGTTGGGGGTTTTTCATAGTATCAACCATATTTGTTTTTAGAGAAAATCTCAAAAAAGATCCTGAACTTTTTCCGTAAATTAACACCGGTACATTTCATCTCACGAGTGCCTTGAACTTGTATTAGTGACTCAAAAATACTTCGGTCACGGGTCATGACAACATGCTCGGACATCATCAGGCAAGCAAATTTAAGGTGACTGTACGGGTCTTTTGAATACGCTCAAGGACGGTATTGCAAAGCACTCTCTCTTTAAAGAATGAGATTCGCGCAGAATTGAGACAAAGGGTTAGTTCTTTTTTTTTCTTTTTCAAAGGTGTTCGTTCTGGTGAAAGGAGGAATCTTTCTCCTTGCTACCGAGGGAACAAAATTTATGGAAGTGGAGGCTGTCATTTAACCGATTTCTTGATTACTAGGTTCACCGTGTTCGATTATTTGATTCGGTCGACATTTTGGGGGTTTTTGCTGGCACAAGCAAAGCGTTGCGGTTTTTGTCGTGAGAAGCCACGGCATTGATAGCCTACTTAGTATCTAATTCCCCGGTAAGCCTACCTGCATCTTCTTTTGGTGCATGCAATAGGGTTTTGCGATTCAAATTGATTTTGGTTGATGATCCCGTACCGATATGAATAAAGGACGAAATATAGACCGATGCTTTGCTATTTTGTTACAGATGGAATACCATTTCTCAATTATTTACCACGCGGGTGGCTTTGTGGAGTTTGGAGAAAATGTGATATTTTTGGGTCTTGTCGAATGCTACCTTGGGGGTTGAAGCATGAGTTTGTAAATTGTGCTACACTTGTGACATATATGCGAAAACTAGGTTATAAAGTTCAAAAGCCAAGGTATGGAATTCCTAATTATACTTTGAAGAATGAGACTATGCACAATTACAATAAGGATCAAGTGTTTCAATTGGTGGGTCTAGCATTAGGATTAGGTACAATTTGATGCTTGTGTTGAGGGAGAATTGATAGATACTGCTGATGTTGAATTGGTAGATGAAGTTAGGGTTAAAATTGAAAAATAAGGTTGAAATAGGATATGGATATTCACTTGGGATTGAGTTAGGAGGAAATGAGGGCTCAAGTTAGGGCTGGGATTGGGGTTGGGCCTGAACATATGGGCTCTATCCAGAGTGAAGTTGAAGTTGAGGCTAGAGGTGATGTAGAAAATAAAGTTGAGTTTAAGGTTGAATTGTGAGATGAAGTTAGGGTTGAAGTTGGCTGGGGCTGGGGTTGGGTTTGGATGTGGGCTAGGTACGTAAGATATTGACACTGACATTGGCAATAAGAGTGATGAGGACACTCTTTACTTTAGACATGGTATATCTCTTTTCAAAATGATGATGGAACCTGTGATGGTTTTAAATGTGTTATAATGGATTTTTATTTCAATGTGATGGAATAAGATGTGGACTTGGGATGATTAATGGCTGGAGATTCAATGAATGAGTGTTGCGGGACCGCAAATTCTACTGCTATTAATGGTGTAAAATAGGTTTTACAGGATTAAAATTCAAGCAAGACTAGAATCTGATAAAACTCTGCGGCAATCAAATTTCTACATTTAATCGCTATAAAAAGTTATGTCGTGGCCAAGGCCATCAACTTGAATGTATCTCTAGTGACCCAAAATTTGGTTGCCAAAAGCCACCGGGACAAGAGAAGTGGCAACTTCTAGACATCAATTGGTAGCCAAATGTCGATTTTTGGCCAATAATTGGTTGCCAAAGAGTACTTCTAGTTCTAGCCATGAGCCATTGATAAATCCTAGCGACCAAACATTTCGATTGCCAGAAACCTCTGTCGAGCAATTTTTGGTTGCTAACTTCTTACAACCAAATATCTGGTTGGAAAAATTTATGACAACCATATTTAAGCTTTTCGTGACCAAATTTTTTTGTCAAGAAAGACTGTTTTTCTTTTCGTAGTGGTTGCATGATCGCATGAGGCTTTTCATTATATCTAACTAATTAATGTGCAACATGTATGAAAAAAAAATAACATTAAAATTTTAAGCAAAACTAGCTGCTTTATTACGAAATGTTTGAATCATCGAAATAGTGGGAGCAATTATAGATAAAAATTCACAATATAAATAATCGTATATCATCGAGCCACCTCTCTCCTTTCTATTCCCTGGGCTAGGGTGTTCTCTCTTTTCCCTTGAAGCCTCCGCCTATCTGCAGTGCCATAACTGAGGGAGCTCTCTCCCTCCCTCCCTCCCTCCCTCCCTCCCTCTTCCCTCCTTTGAAGCTTTTTGTTTTTCTTTTCTCTCTTGATCTGGTTTGGGAGTTTGTGTGCGTGAATAAAGTTCTACAAATGATATTGGGTGAACGTGGAAACCGATTCGGCCATTTGTTTAGTTGATAGCTACCGAGAAGGATGTTCACAATGTGACTCCACAACCTCTCTGAAATTAAGCCGCTCTCACTTCCTGATTTAGATTTATGTCAAGTTTTGAGGGTTTTACTCTCTCGAACTAGATTTAGATATAGATTTGGAAGCTCTTTATCGGTATTTAATCTGTGTTCCCTCAATATTTTGACATTGGTATTTTGGCACGGCGAAGGTGATGAGAAGATGAACCTAGACGTGCATTGCAAGTTGTTACAAATGGAGTAGGAGATCTCAGCGCGTCTACAATATTGAATCTAGTTATCGGCTGGCGATCGTTTACATTTATAGATTTGTTCTTGAGGAATGAGAATGTGCTTTCAGCTGCAGACTGTGCTTTATGACTTTTGCTTTATTTTGCAGTTATTTGTGATTTACTGGGAAAAGTGTCAAAAAAGTTATAAATCTTTGGAATTAATATCAATTTAGTTTTAAACCTTTTTTTGGTGCTAATTTAGTCATAAACCTTTTGTATTTGTGCCAATTTGGTCCTAAACCTTTTTTTGATGACAATTCAGTCATAAACCTTTTGTATTGGTGCCAATTCAGTTCTAAACCTTTTATTTTTGTGCAAATTTAGTCATTTAGGCCAATTTTGGCCAGATTTTGCTGATGTGGATGCTGGCCAGTGGGCAGCCGGTTATCGGCGTTGACGTGGACAATTTTTAATAATATTTTAATATTTTTTGAATACTTATTTATTTTTCCTTTTTTTCTTTTTTTTTTCCCTTCCCTTCCTCCTTCCTCTAGCCAGTTGCCGGACTAGCGATTGGTCGCTGGTGAGGCTCGCCTCGCTAGTGACGGCGAAGGCGAGCCTCACCATGGCTGAGCGAGGTTGGACCTTGCTAGATCTGGCGAGGTCGTGCCTCGCCTAGTCGTCGGCGAGGTCAGGCCTCGCCCACCCAACATGAGGCTGCCCTCGTGGCCATTCGGTGAGGGTGAGCCTTGCCGATGTTTGGCCTTTGGCCGGTCGCCGGTCTGGTGACCGACTGGAGGAAAGAGGGAAAGGAGGAAATAATAAATACAAATTAAAAAATTATTTAAAGTTGTTCACGTCAGCGTCGGTGGCCGATCGGCATCCATATCAGCAAAATCCGGCCAATTTTGGCTAGAAGGACTGAATTGACACAAAAACAAAAGGTTTAAGACTGAATTGATACCAATGCAAAATGTTTAGGACTGAATTGGCACAAAAAAATGTTTATGATTAAATTAGCACTAATGCAAAAGGTTTAAGACTTTTTTGACATTTTTGACATTTTTTCTGTGATTTACTAGACTTGAAAGCTTTTTATGTATCTCTTGAGTATTATTCTGACATATGAAAAAAAAAATCTGATATATGAATAGCATCTTTCTTTCGACAAGAAGAAATAATAATAAATTATATATCTATGAAAGCGACAAAGGCACTAGAGGTCTTTGAACTTTTCTCAAGTGTTCAACAAGATCCTTCAACTGTTTTTTCTTATGCGGTTGGATTCTTAAACTATATACTTTTATGTACGAGTCTCCCATTTAAAAAGGGATTGGAAGTCCTGAAATGGCCATTAATTTGCCATTAGATGCTTGGCTGGCATCCACGTGACATCTCATGTGGCCATAAAGAGCGTTTAGATATATAGAACAAATTTACATGTTTTGTCACCACATTTCAAAGACAGGAAATCTGAGAAAATAAAAACGAAAATGTGCTTGGTAAAAAGGAGAAATGAGCACAGGTGGAAGCCATCGTCATGACCAGGCCGGCGCCGCCGTCATCCAAGCACTGGAAAGGGACGTCAGCCTTTCGTTAGGGTCATTCGACCTATCGCGGCCCCTCCGCCACCCCTGTCGAGCACAAGCAAACGCACCATATATACAGTCCACACGACCCAAATGGAAATCGCCCAAGAATTATGTATTTAACGTAGGGCAAAATGTGTGAGACGCAAAAATAAAGGAAGAAATTCCAGCAAGGGTTGCACGTGGATCTTCAAGCCTCCCTTTTGACATGACGATCTACCATGCTTGACGTCAAAATCAACTTTCGAATTCTAAGGACCTCCATGCTCATAAGATACAAGGAACAAAGAAGCAGCAAATTAATGTAACATTCCCAAATTTTGAACTATTCCAAAAGACTACATACTTAACCGGGTCAATTGCAAAGGCCCATTCTTTTTTTTTGCCAAAAAAAAGGTTCAACTCGGTGGCCGCTGCATTGATTCACCCAAGCTCGGTGTGGGACGCTGGCTGCTCTCCCCATCCCTGTCCCCGCCCCTGTTCCCGCCCCTCTCTCTCCTTGTCTTTTCCTCCCTTTATTTTGGTCTACGGGGCTTCTCATTCCTTATCAAGATTTTCTTCCATTTTATGTCTTCACGTTAGGAATTAAACTAGTCGGTAATTTGAAAAAAAAACAAAATTAGTCAGTAATGTTGTGGTTTTGATATGGTCTATCACGTCATCATTCCTATCTATTTACTGAAGGAGGACCAACTTAAACGATAACAATATAGTTAGGCTGCGCATGGCAACCATTCTATACTCCAGAATAGATTTGCTCAGAAATGATTTTTTTTATTCAGTGTCCGGGAATAATTTCTAAACATTTGAAGGCGTTTGGTAACTGCCCAAAATTTCTATTCTTAGAATAAAAAAAGAACAGAAATGCGTTTGGTAACTACATAAACTTTCTTTTTATTAATAATATTTTTGAATTTTTTAATATTTCTTTCTTTTTTTTCCTTTTTTTTTTCATTTTTTCCCTTGGCCATGGCTGGTCGCCAGCGACCGACAATAGGCCAGGGCCGGCGAGGGCGTGATGGCCCTCGCCGTCGCGACGGCGAGGTCAGCCTCGCCATGGCCGGGCAAGGCTCAACCTTGCCCAGATTTGGCGAGGCCGACCTTGCCGTTGCTGCCCCCGGCGACGGCGAGGTCGGCCTCCCCTTAGCTAGGTGAGGCTCGACCTTGCCAGATTTGGGCAAGGCGGACCTCACCGTCGCCGGGGGTGGCGAGGGCCGATCTCACCGTTGCTGGGGGCGGCGAGGGCCACCCACGCCAGCCCTGGCCGGTCGTCGGTGGATGGTGGGTCGGCGGTGGGCCAGGAAGAAGATGAAGAACAAATAAAATAGAAAGAAGAAAATCAAGAAGAATCAGAAATGAAAAAATTATTCCAGAATTAAGAAGTTACTTTTTTTTTGCTTCTTGATTCTGTCCCAAAACTGATTTTGGGAACAATTTCTTGCAAATTTGTGCCTAAGCACAAAAATTTTAATAAACGGATTTCTGCTTCCAAACTGATTTTGAAAAAAAAAATAGAAATTTTTACTATTTGGCAAGCTGCCAAACGCCCCCTTAGAGAACTCAATTGCATAAAAAAAGTTCAGTGGCTTTATTGCATATTTTGCAAAAATTTAAGGATTATTGGCGCCTTTTATCCCTATATTTTTTTGGACTGACCTTCTATCCCTATATAAAAAACATGTGAGTGATTAAATAGAATTATTGTCTCGTGCATTTTCTCATGGATTTAAAATTTTTTAAATCAGTAAATTTGGGCAAGAAAAAAAGATCGAGATTCCTTAAAATAGCAGGTTTTATTTGCTTTTCTTTGCTCAATATATTAGCACAGATAACAAGCAATGAAATGATATTAAAGTTCACAGAAGTAAAACTAAACTAGCGAAGTAGATGACTGCATGCTTAAAGATACAACTGCAAACAAATTAAAGTAATCATGGAACCATTTAAAAAAATAGAAAATAATTATTCCAAATATTGAAACTTCTCAAGAAGATCCTGTCGCAAGTGTAACTTGTTGCCCAAAATAAGAGAGCTTCTGAAGATTTCTTATGGTAGTATTGTTATCCAATGAGAAAGAAAAGGAAAGAGTAGAAAAAAGACTTTTGAAAACACCACGCTTTTGCGAAAACTCCTTTTCTTAAAAATATCATTTTTTTATATGGAAGTGGTCAAATAGTCAGATCGTTTTTTTTTTCTAAAAATGAGTCTAAATGTCGACTTTTCGTTTTTTTTTTCCTTAAAAAGCATAAAGAAACCAGCCCTAATTATACAACTTTTGGCTCACATAGATTGATCTGTTTTTTATAATTCAGGACAAAGAGGTGGAGATTGGGCTATCGCGAGGCCTATAGACTAGCCTTTAATTTTCATACATCTGTTAACCGTAGACCTTCTGCTTGTGCAAAAAAATTTCGACTCAAAACAATTTGCATGCAGCTAATAGGAGTTGAACGGTAATCTCCTTCTTGAACAATAAATCCCCCGATGCTTTAATTAATTGTGCCAAGATAACCTTGACGGTTCACTACATCGAATTCTCTGGCTTAAACTTTTCATCCTTCTCTTATGCTTTTGTCATCGTCTTTGACATTCACGTAAAAGAATGTTAAACTATAAAATGTGCAACTCATGCGATATTTTGGAAATCCAACTTTCGCTTTTACCAAATCAAGTTCGTGCCTCAAAATACATGCATAAAGAAATATGCTAAGAAGTGCATTTAGGACATTCGCTAATAGGCATCCAAATAAAGAAATATCTTAATCTTCAATATACCGATTATCCTCGTGATATTAAGCAATTGAAACATGTTTTAATAAGTGTCGGAAACCCTCTTTAATGAAACTCCTACATAACAATTTTTTTACTTTTGTGAAAATCCGATCAAGCGAGCACCATCAATCATCAGTTATGTTGGGACCGTGGTTAGTGGGTTTTGCCCAACTGAAGAACCCGTGCATGGCGTTTACGTGGCTTGAAACGTCCCACCTCGTATTTACCAAAGGAAAACAAGAACTTTTGACTTCTTCCTTCTCTCCGTCTAATCTATAGTCCGGCGACCGCGCGCTGGCTCTTCGGTCTTCACGATCGCGCGCCGAAGATCGCGCGAAGAAGGAGATGCTGCCTCTCTGCACGTCAGATACCTTCAAGGGCAAAGGGTCCCGAACGGGCTTTCCCCCCTCCATCTGCAAGCATGAAGCTCTTACTGCCAAAATCATGGTGGATGTTCGTTGATGTCGGCTTTGCAGGATAGGTAGCGATGACACGACAACTACTGCTGCAATTCATGCGGAACTGCCTTCCATCTGCTGAGACAGACTCTTATCGCCAAGAAGACCAGCTTGGTAAGTTCCAACCAGAATAAACAAATCTAGGTCGTGCAGGTTTGGGTTCCATCTGAAGTACGATTCTGCTTTGATTTTCTGTCCTCTCTTCTATGATATCTGCTGCGCCTCCAGGAGCCTGCACAGCGGCTCCTTCTGCGAATCGAAAGCCTAAAAAAGTACCTTCTGTCCCTTTTTCTTTCGAAAGAATCTACATCCCGGCTTCACAAGATAAACTCTTATATCTTTGGCGTTTCGTGCTGCCGTTGTGTGGGAAAGTTGGTGGAGATAAAAAAGGATCTCGAGCTTCAGGATTTGGATTCCTGATGCGGGAGGCGATTAAGCATTCTGTGACACTGACGCTATTGGTCCTGTACAGCATCGGCCGGTCAGAATCTCGAGGGAGCGAGGGGGAAGCACTGAAAACCTCAGATAAGGGCATTACAGTCGACTGCTCTCATCGGGCTGTGTAAAAAGCCATTTTGGCCGTGTATCATATAGGCACACAGTCATAATTAAGAATATCACATTGAGAGTATTTTAGTTCAATAAGCACCCAAACTTAATCCACTCGCTATACAACTTAATCTACCCAGTTTTCATCGAAAAGAAAAAGTCACCCTCAATCAAACAATTGCCACTTAAAGTGGTGACCCAAAAATTATTACTTTCCCTTTTTTTCTTTAGTTTTTCTATCTACATGTATGATCAAATTTCCATAATAAGAATAGAGTGCTTGATCTTCAAGTCTAGGGAGGGTCGAAGCACAAGCTTTAGTTGTTTCACTCTTTGGATCTTAGTAGTCCAAAAGTCTGTCTGTTGTTTTGTTAATGTTAATGGTGGGCATTCCATGTATATTAAGAGGCACTTTGTTTTCTTTGACTTTATTTTTGTCAAAATTAGCTTTATTGAAGAAAAATTTGTAGAAAAATTGGTTCTTATCTACATTGTCGAGCAAATTTATGATTAAATGTCAAGTAGAATCTAGAAAAATTTCAACATAAATAACTATTTAACACGGTCACATGTTCATAAACTTTCATTTATTGTTTTGCATATTACCATCAAACTCTTTCTTATCAATTTTCATTTTTTTATAAAAAAAATCCTCTTTAAAGATTTTCCAAACAAAGACTACAGTTACACCGTGTGAAACTTTAAAAGATGAAATTAATAAAAGCTTTGCATAAAATAAGACTTTGTTAAAATGCCAATGATATTCCATGTATTGTGGATTGACAAAAGTTAGTATCATTCGTGGAGAGTTGACGAAAAAATACTAAGATACCTTGATATGCATAGCTTGTTCACGTCGATATTTTTTAGTGTATTTCTTAGTATTCCGATGACGTCTTACATACTCTATGTAAAATGTCTCGCCAATAGTAATGAAACAACACAAATTATTTGATGTAGTAAATAAAGAAACTTAATTATTTTAGACTAATAATATTAATAAAGGAATTCACCGGGAAAGTGAGTTTTGAGGAGGAGGAATAACAAATAGATGTGTTGTTGTAAGAGCAATGATGAAGAAAAGACTAATTTTTATAATCTAAATAATAATAATTTTAAATGTAACGGTAAATCGTGAAAGGAAAATAACTAGGTTAATAGAAACTATGCAAATATGTATATCATTAAGGCCGAATTTTGTGCAAATATGGGAACTATTAAGGCCGATTTGTGTCTATCTTGTAAAAGGGGAGTGGATTTAGTCATATAGGAGTGGAAATAGCCCCAAACGTTACACACGATAATTATTTATGAATAGTCTAAGCTGTGTATTGTTTTATCTTTCAAAATTCAGTGGCTTATATAATTATATTTTTTTATTAACAATTGATCCAGGCAGATTAATCATTTTTGTAATCTTTGCGACAGTGAGAGCACTTTTTATTTTATTTTTGGTCGAAGTAGAGCACTTTTTATGAAATGTTGAAAAAGAAACGAGATATTTTCGACATATAATTAAGCAAGTAGACCTGAGGCAATTACAAACTTTATACAGCGGATGCAACAACATCGTCCATGTCATGAGTGAAAATCAGATCATATATATGTTTTCTCATCCCCACGTAGAACTCAAAAACCTTTCGTAGCAAACGATGGCAACTCATGCCAGAGAAAACAGAAAGCACCATGTGTGCTCTCTGAGTTTCCAGTTGCAGAAGTATCAAAGCCCAATTCGAGTCTTGAAGAGAGAGAGAGAGAGAGAGAGAGAGAGAGAGAGAGAGAGAGGCCACTGATTTCTGGGTTGGTGGTGAAGCAACAGACGAAACCAGGAAAGAGAGGGGAAAAATATAACAAAAGACAGAGGAAAAACCGAAGAGAAACGCAGAACTTTTGCAACACCTGGAACCCTAACGTGCTCCATTAGTCCTCCTCCGCTTGGCCAGACCCCAACCCCCTCCCCTCCTCCCTCCACCACCTCATTACTCCACTCTCTCTCTCTCTCTCTCTCTCTCTCTCTCTCCCTAGCCCAATCTTTTTTCTTCCCTTTTCTCAATGCTAACCGCTGAACTCCAACCCAAACCAAACCCCAGTTCAACCGCTCATCAGTCATCACCATCCTCTCGAGTTTGCGTTTCTTTTTAATTCCTATCCATCACATGTCTTTATGCACCTAGACATACATGTGCGTCGTTGAGAATCCACACAGAGAAAGATCTAAACGCAATCCTCCATGAATGAATGCACATAGCCCACCTGTCTCCACTCCCTCACCCCCTCTTGCGCTCACCAAACCAAACCCTTGCTCCCCAAAGAACGAGCCAAAGAAAACCAAAAGGAAATGACAATGAGAACCCGAATGCAGCAGGCACACATGTCACCATGGCCTCGCAGCGTAATCACCAATGCAGAAGAAAGTTCAAAAAAAGAGAGAGAAAAAAGAAAAGCCTTCCTTTACCAAAAAAAAAAAAGAAAAAAAAGAAGAAAAGCCTTCCCAAAAACGGAAATATAAAGAAAGCCACACCACTCATCAGGTAGAGAGAGACAGTAGAGAGTACAGAGAGACAAATTTTTAGACTTCGGCCTCTTCTCAACACCCACCTCACCACCACCACCACCACCACCTGTAGCTCCTCCATCTGCAACAGACTCTCAGTCCTCCCCCGCTCACTCTCTCTCTCTCTCTCTCCCTTTACACTGAAACCCAGAAGCCACGACCACCACCCACTCACTCGCCGTGGGGAAAAAATGATGATGGTGGCGGATCACGATGAGGATCGTGAGCTCAAGAGCCACATTTCCGGGTCGGGTCACGACGGGCCCGACCTGGTCGCGGCCGTGGCCACCCTCGGGGCGGTCCAGAGGAGGAAGAGGATGGCCAGGTTCAGGCGCCCTCGCGTCAGCTTCCTCCCTTTCCCCCGCGCCTCCGCCTCGCACGTGCCGCATTGCCCCCTACTCCTCCAGCCCCACCCACGTGTGAGCCCCCCCGTCCATTTGTTTTTGCCCTTTTCATTTCTTTATTAATTGCAGCTATTCCTTTTTCATTTCATGCCTCGTTAATAAAAATCGACGTCATGTTCTGCATAATTTGGGCTGGTCAATGGGGTCACTGATAATCCTCTCATTTTCAAGACCGACCTTTGGCTCTTACTATGGATCTTCATAAATTTCTTTTCCGGTAATTAATAAACAATAAACCTTGGGTTCATATCTGCAGAGAGAAGTAAAGTCGAAGCATAATTTTATCTAAATTCGAGAAAATCGTACGGTGGGTAGTTGGTTATTTTTCGTTTCTGTTGATGAATTTGACGATCAAGTGAAGCTATACATGTAAATAGCAAAGAATATTAGGAAGCTTATAGTTTCTGAAGATAGCAAATAAAGGGGCAAAATCAGGAAAATAACAAAGGGAACCGAAGAACGTTTTGATCTGACCAAGGTGCCGAGAGCTACCATTAGCAGAACTTTGGGACATGAAATTTCGATAATGTCCGAGGGCTTTCGCAGAAGAGTTCACAGATATCTTCTGATTTAGCAAAGGGCTCAGCATTGATATCTCTTGGTCTCATTTAGTCAAATCCTCGTGTATAGGATTTATTAGATCTTCAATCCAGCATGACGACTCCATGGAATTCCTATAAATAATAGAGATTATATGTATATATCTAGGGAATTTTCTTGAATGGCTTCATGTGGATATTTGGAGTCGATTGCTTTCGTTTAACTGCTCGCTAATGTTAACTTTCCTAATGGATATGACGGGTGATGGCAATGGATCCTCTATACCATTTGGGCATTTTGAGTTCACCATATCTAGTAATTTTCTGGATCTAGTAAAGCATTATGTATGTCATTTCAGTGACAATGACTGTAAGTAACGATAGTCCTTTACATAGCAAGTTATCTTGTTGGTATTAGTCTATGCTCGGACACTGATTTCACAATGGATATCCTTAGTTTCCTTGAATTATGAATTATGTTATTCACTTCAATTTGCTGCGAGCAATGATACATGTTCTGAGTATCCTCTTCGTAATAATGTCGTAATATGACTCGAATTGGATTATAGGAATTTGATCAACGGAGACTGAGGTTCCTCTTCCAAAAGGAACTCAAGAACAGTGATGTGAGCCCCCTGAGAAGAATGATACTCCCAAAGGTATATGCTTATGTCTCTACATCTAATTAACTTTGCCAGTTGTTACCATATGAAATTCTCAACTTGAGGCCGTTAGCGTTAACAAGTAGTAATTATTACCAACTATTTTAAATTGGTAACTACCATTGTTTTAGAAAGCGGCAGAGACTCATCTTCCCACACTTGAATCCAAGGAGGGCATTCCCGTAAACATGTACGATTTGGATGGTCAGCACACATGGAGTTTCAAATACAGGTTCAAGTATACTACTATATTAACCTAAATCCCATTGGTTGCACATTGGGCCATGCCTATAGTAACCAATTTAGCTCATCTAGGATAGTTTTGGCCAACCATCATTAAGATGGAACATTGTGTTTTTTCCTCGCTTTTCTCTTTTAACGTAGTGACATTGCTGAATCAACATCTCTCTTCCAGATTTTGGCCTAATAACAATAGTCGGATGTATGTCCTTGAGAACACTGGTATGCACATCATTGTTTAGTTGATCAAGATTCACTTTTCGACTATTTTATCTCTCACTTTCACGATACTCAATAGGAACTTATATGGTCTTTTTTATGTCCTAGGGAATTTTGTCACCACACATGGGTTACAACTTGGAGACTTCATCATGGTGTACCAAGACTGTCAAAATGACAACTATGTAAGCTAAATGTTATGCTATATACACCAATGCTAATGGATGAATGAGCTTGAGAAAATTTCCAAATACATAGCTATTCTAATTATTGACAACAGGGATTCACTATAATCATCCCCA
Source organism: Syzygium syzygioides (assembly GCA_031216285.1). Classification (NCBI taxonomy): domain Eukaryota; kingdom Viridiplantae; phylum Streptophyta; class Magnoliopsida; order Myrtales; family Myrtaceae; genus Syzygium; species Syzygium syzygioides. Next base: position 29,069,393 of record CM062248.1, on the reverse strand, counting down.
TTTCATAGGTGATTCAGGCCAAAAAAGCTTCTGAAGAAGATGTTTATGCGGATATCGCCAAGAGCACGATCAGCGACTTGGTTCTTCAAGACCACTATGAGATGAACAATAACATTAACTCCTTCGATGAGACTTACCCTGCGATCGATCAAGAAGCGGAGATGTCATTCGTCTTCGACACCAGCTTCTCGAATGACTCTCCACTTGATTTCTTGGGCGGATCCATGACCACCTATGCTAGGATTTCCCCACCAGAAAGCTTCGGTTCAGTCGACAACTTGTGCCTCGATGACTTTTGTTGAGTTCATGATCTTGGTTTAGCCGAATTAAAGCCGATTTTTGCTAGATCTTGAAAAATGTTGAGTCGGGGTGACATGTTTTGGCCACGATTGGTAACTTTTTTTTGTATTGATCTTTTGAATCCATATATATATATGCTTACATCTATGTAGCTTTCAATAAGAAATAACAAGTGTATGTCAAACTCTCTGGAATGCTTTTGCTGTACTGAACAGTCTGTTATTTTAGACTATTGTTAGTGAGTGTTGTGGGGGAATATACGAAGTTTTCGGATGTCCTCCCAATTATTACCCCAACCGGAGAACCCGTGCGTGGCATTTATGTGACTTGAAATGTTCCAAATCGCAATTGCAAAAACGAAACGAGAATTTTTTTGAGAAATGATTAAGTAACTATAAGATCAGTAACATATTTTACATCATAAAAATTAATTAAAAAATTATAAATTATTGTAGGGTTTACTCCTTTAAAATTTATGGATCACAATATGTTGTTTCTCTCACAGTGGTCCAAAGACTATTATGTTAGCAAAGTCCAATTTTTTTTTTATAAACGTGGGTCTCACTCAAGAATCAAATTTAAATTTAGAGATAGAGAACGAGACAGAGAGAGATCGGCTAATTTGAAATATCCAGAATTTACCCAAATTGACTTTTTTTGTTCAGCTCCTTATTTACCGCCCATTTACCAACCTTGTAATCAAATGCCCAAAAACAAAACTTTACAGAGTTAAGTACATCGAAAGACTCGATACTTGTTATAAAATTACAATCGAATTTTAAAACTTTTAAATGGTATTAAGGGTGAGCGGTTCCCGGTTCGGTCTTGTCCAACCTAAGAACCAAGAATTGGACTGGGAAGATCGGTTCCCAGTTTCTAGGACCGGGGACCGAACCGGCTAGTCTTAGGACCGTGGATCAGTTCCAATGGGACCAATGACTTATCAGTATAGGCAAGACGGAATTAGGGAAATTAGATTAGGCTTTCTATTTTTTTAATTTTTTTAAAAAAAGTAAATAAATATATATACTAAAAAATTAGAAAAATATATATTTATCGGTCTAGTCCAGCTGGTCCGGTCCGGTCCAGTTCCCACTCTAGAACCGCAAATCAGACCGCCTGGAAATCGATTCCACTTTTAGGAACCGAGAACCAGACCGATATTCCCGAAAATTGGACCAAACCCGGTCAGTTCGATTTGGTCCCGATTTGGGTGGTCCATCTTGCTCACCCCTAGATGATACAATCGAATCCTAAAAATTAGAGAAACTTGTCCAGAAAGTCGTAAATATATTATACTTTCACTAATTCAGTCTTAAACTTTTAAATTGTATCAATTTAGTTTTAAATCTCTTTACGCTTTGCCAATTAAGTTTATCTAGCAAATTTTAGCCGAAAATCGCTATTGTAGATGCTAACTGCCCTGCGTGATACGACTAGCGTTGACATTGACAATTTTTAATTATATTTTAATATTTTTTGAATTTTTTATTTTTCTTTTCTTCTCTTTTCTTTCTTTACTTTTTTCTTTTTTTCTATTTTTTTTCCCTTTTTCCTCCGCCGATTATTGCCTACCTCACATTAATACTTATTTTTAGTTGATGAAGATAGAGTAATAGTTATATAGATCTTTGATGTTTTGATGCATGATGATGATTATGGTCCTTAAGGTATTCTTTGCCCCCACTATTATTGCTACCGGATTTAATTAGAACAAATATACCCCCGGGATATACACCAAAACTATAGAGAAACAAATTCAACAATTACTCAATTTCTCTCTTGAAATTTCACTTTGAATGTGTTATCAAAGTTTTGTATATGAAAAGAGAAGAAGAGGGAGTTACAAAGAAGAGTTGTTGTTTTGAAAAAGCATGTAGAATAATGTATGATTTGGTGCTATTTATGAACAACCAATCGATACATCTCTTGAGAATAGGTAATTTATCCTAACCATCACCCATTTCATGATAAATTATCACAACTTTTCATGTCAACAATTACTTTTTTTCATACAGAAAAAAGTCACGTCTTTTCATGATAACAAACTATTTCAACATTATTTATATCCAGCGTGCGATTATCTCACCAAGTTCTAGAGGGGGACTTCCATGTTGTAGTTGATTGAAGGAGTTGTAGATCGAGAGAGCTCTAACAATTGTAACCCATAGACTCGATTTGTCTTGCCAAAAAACTAGATCTCTAGATATTCTTGCCGAATGTTTCTCTATCTCTAGATATTCCGTAACATTGCAGCAATTAAATTGACCAACGTTAAGTCATCTTTATTCTTCTAATCACCGCCACCGCGTGACATGGGGAGTGTCTCCAAGCCCTCGCCCCGCAAATCGCGGGTGCCCTCACCGGCGAAGTTGGGGGCGGCAAAGCTAGAGCCTAAATCTTTAGGCCATAGAAATGCGATAAATCTTTCCCACTTTCTTGAATATGGTTCCTCCTCCGTGTCATTTGCTTGTTGTATGGTTTTTGTTTCTCAGGGAAAGAGTTTGAATGGCTTGACATTGAACTTGGTGGTTACATTCGACATCTTCTACTTTACTTAATTAAGGTTAATAGCCATGTAGAAAAGAGAAAATAATAAATAAAAAAACACATCGGGTATTTGCTTTAGCAAGTTAGGCTGAGTTATTATTACTCTAATATTATAAGTTTTAAGACTCTATTGCACTATTTGAAATTTTAGGATTCTATCATACTTTCATGACAAGTTTTAGTTTTTTTGGTGTACTCATCCCTAATCTTATGCTATAAGATAAACTAATAAAATGTACATATTGCTCGCGCCCTTATAATTGAGTTTTAATACCAATTGACCCGAGTGAGATTAATCATTTTGCGAAAGTTTGGAGTATCTTTTTTGGGGAATGTTGGAAAAGAAAGAGCATAGTTTAGACATATAAAAGCAACTGGACCTGAGGAAATTAGAAACTTTGTATGGCCGCACATAAGTCCAAAATTAAAGTGATGTCACAACCTTGTCCATATTACGAGTAAAACCTACACGTTCTCATCTCCACGTCAAAACTGAAAACCTTTCGCAGCAAATTATGGCCCTCATGCAAAAAAGAAAAAGAAAAAAAAACTCCATGTGTGTTCTCTGAGTTTCGAGTAGCAGAAATATCAAAACCCATATTGAATCTTGAAATCAGAGAGAGAGAGAGCGTGTATTATGCCGTAAAAGAGAACGAAACCTCCAAGAAAATGCCCAAGAAAACCCCATTGGTTTCTGGGTTGGTGGTGAAGCAACTAATGAAACTAGAGAGAGAGAGAGAGAGAGAGAGAGGAAAATGAGGAAGAAAAGCAGAGAACTTTTGCAACACCTGGAACCCTAACGTCCTCCATTCGTCCTCCTCCCCTTGGCCAAACCAAAACCCCTTCCCCTCCTCCCTCCCCCACCGCACCACCCCTCTCTCTCTCTCTCTCTCTCTCTCTCTCTCTCTCTCTCTCTCTAACCCCATTGTTTTTCTCTTCCCGTTTCTCAATGCTAACCCGCTGAACTTTAACCCAAACCAAACCCCAGTTCAACCCCTCATCAGTAGTCACCACCATCCTATCCGGCTTGCTTTTCTATGCATCACGTCTTTATGCGCATGACATTCATGTGCGTTGTTGTGAACCCACACAGGAAAAAGATCTAAATGCAACCCTCCACGAATGAATGCACATCGCCCACCTGTCTCCACTCCCTCGCCCCCTCCTGTCCTCACCAAAACGAAACCCTAGCTCCCGCAAGAAAACAAGCCAAGAAAAAGAAAAAAAGAAAACCAAAACGAAACCCCCAATATCACAACAATCACAATGGCCTGAATGCAGCATGCACACGTCACCATGGCCTCACTGTGTGGTCAACAATGCACATAAAAGTTCCAAAAGAAGAGAAAAGAAGAAAGCCCGAAAACGGAAATGTAAAGAACACCCATCACTCATCATAGAGAGAGAGAGAGAGAGAGAGAGAGAGAGAGAGAGAGAGAGAAAGCAGAGAGTAGAGAGTAGACAGAGAGAGAGATTTCTAAAAAAGAAATTTCCTTTGGCCTCTTTTCAGCACCCACCTCACCACCACCACCACCACCACCTGTAGCTCCTCCATCTGCGACAAACTCTCAGTCCTTTCTTTCTCTCTTTTTACACTGAAACCCAGAAGCCACGACCACCCACCACTCACTCGCCGAGGAACATATGATGATGGTGGTGGTGGATGACGATGCGGATCGCGGGCTCAAGAAGAAGGCGGGCAATAACCACAATGCCGGCTCGGTTCGCGACGGGTCCGACCTGGTCACGGCCTTGGCCACCCTCGGGGAGGTCCGGAGGAGGAAGAGGATGGCCAGGCTCAGGCGCCCTCGCGTCAGCTTCCTCACCTTCCCCCGCGACTCCGCCTCGCACGTGCCGCATTGCCCCCTCCACCTCCAGCCCCACGCACGTGTGAGCCCTTCCCCTCGATAAACTCCCATTTTTCCTCTTTCTTTTTCTTTATTAACTGATGGTTCTCTTTCTCATTGAATCCCCGTTAATAAAGATCGGTCTCATGTTCTGAATAACTTGGGTTGGTCAAACGGGGTCGCTGATGATCCTCTCATTTTCAAGGTCGATCTTTCGCTGTTGATATCGATCGTCGTAAATTTCTTGTCCGCTAATTAATGCCGTCTCTTTCTTCTTTTTTTTCAATCTCTAGTTACCGTCTAGGGTTTGGTGTCTTCTTAACAGGGCTTTTGTGCAAAGAGAAGTGAATTTGAAGCATAATTTTCTCTGAACTAATTACAGTGGATCGACCCCATAGATCAATAACTTGGAAAAAAAAAGAAAGAATATCGCGCGGTGTGCAGTTGATTAATTTTGTTTATGTTGATGAATTTGAAGATGAAGTGACGCTATATGTGTAGATAAATTAGCAAAGAAAGATGGCGAAAAACAGGGGAAAAGTTGGGGAGAAAATAACGAGAACCCAAGAACGTTTTGATCTGATTAAGGTACCGAGCTGATATAAGCTGACCAGGGGACATGAGATTTCAGGAATGTCCGAGGGCTTTCACAGAATCTAAAAGTTGGGAAGAGCTGTAAATTAATATCGCGAAAATAGCATGTATGCAATTGGTATTTATATCTATAGCGTTTCTAGATATTTGATTCAAAAGAGGGAAAAAAACGTTCGCATATATCTTATGATTAAGCCCTCGGTCTCGTTTAGTCCAATCTTCATATAGAGATTTACTAGATTTTGATCATATTCATATAGGGAATTTTCTTGAATGGCTTCCTGTGGAGACTTGGGGTCGATTGGTCAGATTTACAACTTCTTTTGGGTTGTTTATGAGCTTGTTCTGTTTAACGGCCGGTATTTACTTTGCTAATGGATAGTGGCTACCGGCAACGGATCTTGTTTACAATGGTCGGTTTAGGCGTTTCGAGTTTGCCGTTTCTAATAAGTTGTCTGGATCCACAAAAGCACAGTGTATTTCATTTGGGTGACAACAACCGTAGCGTAACGATAGTCGCTTTTATGGTATGTTATCTTGTTGGTATTAGTTTACGCTCGGACTTAATTTGTCCGTTAGTTTAGCCTGTAGATTTCCGCTTTTTTTCCCACAAGGGATATCCTAGCTTACTTGAATTGCGAATTATGATCTTCACTTGACTTTGCTGCGAGCCTTGGTAAGTCTTGTGAGTATCCTCTTTGTAATAATCTCAGTAAAGCTTTGATGACTTGGATTTAATTATAGGAAATCGATCCAAGGAGACTGAGATTCCTCTTCCAAAAGGAACTCAAGAACAGTGATGTGAGCTCCCTGAGAAGAATGATACTCCCAAAGGTATATTCTTAGCTTTCTACATATATTGAACTCTATTTGTCATTACTATCTGAAAATCTCAACTCTGGGCTATTTGCTAGTATTAACAGGTAGTAATTATTACTAATAATTTGAAATTGGTAACTGCACAAATTATTTCAGAAAGCAGCGGAGACTCATCTTCCTGCGCTTGAATCCAAGGAGGGCATTTTCATAAACATGCATGATTTGGATGGTCATCATACATGGGGCTTCAAGTACAGGTTCGAGTATACTTCTATATTAACCTAAATCACAACGGTAGCACATTGGTCCATGCTTGTAGTGACCAATTTAGCTCACCTAAGAAAGTTTTGGCTAAGTGTAATTAAGACGGAACCATGTTTTCTTTCCGTGCTTCTCACTGATGCAGCGACATTGTTTGACATCTCTCTTCCCACAGATTTTGGCCTAATAACAACAGTCGGATGTATGTTCTTGAGAACACCGGTATGCACGTCATTGTTTAGTTGAGTAAGATTCAATTTTTGACTTTGTTTATTTTTAGCTTTCTAGATACTCAATAGGAACTTACATGGTCTGTTTTATGTCCTAGGGGATTTTGTCACCATACATGGGTTACAACTTGGAGACTATATCATGGTGTACCAAGACTGTCTAAATCACAACTATGTAAGTTAAATGCTATTCTAATGCAAGAACGAGATTGTGACAATTTCCTAGTGCACAGCTATCTTGATTATTGACAACAGGTAATTGCTATAACTATCTACATTTTGGCAGGTGATTCAGGCCAAAAAAGCTTCTGAAGAAGATGTTTATACAGACATTGCCAAGAGCATCATCAGCGACCTCCCTCTTCGAGACCGTGACGAAATGAACAGTAACATCAACTCCTTCGATGAGAGTTACCCTGCCATCATTCACGACGTGGAGATGTCATTCGTCTACGACAACAGCTTCTCGAATGCTTCTCCACTTGATTTTTTGGGCGGATCCATGACCAACTACGCCAGGATTTCCCCGCCAGAAAGCTTCGGTACGGTCGACAACTGGTGCTTCGATGACTTCTGTTAAGGTCACGATCTTGATTAAGCCGAATTAAAGCTACCTTTTGCTAGAACTGGAAACAAATTCAGGGGGCAGGGTGACTTATGTTTGGGCCAAGATGGATATATTAATCTTTTGAATCCAGGTATATGCTTATCTATGTAGCTTTCAATAAGAAATAACTAGTGTATGTCAAACTCTGTGGCATGCTTTCATTGTTATTATAAAATCAGTTTTTTGGTATGTATAAGGGAAGTGTAGTTGAGTATTAAAGAAGTTGCTTATCAAAGTAATAAAAAAGAAAGTAATGTGAAGATCCTTGTCATAAATATTGCGAGTAGGATTTTACATGTGGGTCACATTCGAGCACTCAATAAGAATTTGTTGCAAGATCGATAGTTTTATTCTTTTTTAAACTTATTTTTACATCTCTAATGTTATCTAAAACACAAGAATTATTATCTTTTGCTACCTTCCTTTTCCCCTTCATTAATCGACTATCATTCACTTCTCAATAACTTTTTCATAATCATAAGTTGGATAAAATCCGCATTTCTCCCCATAAATTATCCCGTATGTGCGATTTCATCCCTCGTAACTTCAATTTGTGCAACTTCATTTAGTAAGTCGTTTCTTGACGTACTCATAAGTAACTCATCTTTTTTTCTATCCGATCATTTCCTTTACAGATATGTACTAGCAAAATGTAAAATGGATTTTGTTAACAGCAAGATACTTGCTAAGCACATCTTATGAGTAACATCTCAATGCTTTCAAAGTAAATATTATACACCTAAGATCAGCCAACACATCGAAAATCGTAACATTTCCCATTAGCTAACTAGCAAATGTCCATGAGCGCGCGACGATCTCCTTTTACAATTTATTGAGTGGTCCCAGATTTTTAGAACTCTATACAAGTGAATCATTTGTATCCATTCCTCTTTTTTTTTTCTTTTCAAATTAATTGTAAGATCGGATTCAACTCTTTGTCATGAGATGCTCTAGGCAAGACTTCCAATGCTAATCATCGTCTAATTAAACTCCAACTCCATAAAAAAAAAAAGCAAAAAAGTGAACTCGAGAATTAAGCCCTTATTCTGCTGTAATATCAACTTTTGGGAAATAAATTAGATTGGGGTCATTATATTTCGGCTAAACTCCTTAATTGGTCTTTTAGTAAGCGCGTGCGTCGGTCTATCTCTAATTTCTCGCCAAAAAACGACAAGTTTACGTTAAATTATATCGCATACTTTTGCCATAATTACAAACTCCCGCGTGCGGGCACCATATCATCATCCCTCGACAAAAAGGAGATGATCAATCTAGATCATCCAAAGAAAAGGAGCTCTGTAAAAGTCCATCAAGTTCAACGCATAAAGAAAGAAACCGAGAAAGGGCGTGGCGTAGCATCGGTTAATATGATGAGATGAAGCCCGGCATCAACGAAAGCCCGTCTAGCTCAGTCGGTAGAGCGCAAGGCTCTTAACCTTGTGGTCGTGGGTTCGAGCCCCACGGTGGGCGTTCTTTTATCGTTTTTCATGTTTGTTTTCTTCCCAATCTCAGTTTTAATTTTTCAACTCGTTTTAGCTTCTAATATTCTTCTTGTTTTTCTAGATGATTGTATATCATAATTGGAAGAGTTCCACCACACCTAATTCCCTAAAAAAATCTCTAACTTTATATCCACTCTATTTTTTTGGTCAAATTTAGATTCAATCTCATTATCTGAAAAAAAAATTTCAACTTTCACTCTAATTCTAAATATCCTTCGGCGATTTCATTTTTTTTGGACAAATGAAATTCTAATATTATTACATTCCTTCTTGAAATATCCTTCAAGAATTTCTAAAACGTGCATTAATGAATGATCGAGTGCAGACCCAATTCTTTTTTTAATTTTTTGTTTATTACCTTGGGGCTTTCCGAACTTAAAACGGAATATATAAACAATAATAATTAAACCATCTACATATTTATATATATATCTAAATTAAAATTCCCATTTACCTCACTTTTAACTATTCAAAATCATCTTTAAGACAATCACCGTGATCTTTTTCGTAAATATGTACCCGACTCGCTAATATTAATAATCTCACATTATGAGTGTGTTTGTTTTAGTGAAGAAAAATTCCTCGAATTAGTTATTTGAACTTCCACGTGTTTGGTTTGCTGAAAATGATCGATCAACGGAAAATCATTTATGATTAAAGAAAATATGCATGCCTAAGAGTTAGGAAAAACGAATTCCCTAACATGAAAAGGGGAAAACATTTCCCTTGAAAAATTATTTTTCATGAAGTTTTCCTTGAAACATATACACACTACGAGTTCGTTTGTTTCGTGAAAAAAATAAATGATTGGGAAACCGTTTTCCTAAAAATGATTGGTTTTATTGCTTAAAAAAATTAGTCAGCAAATGATATTCTTGTTATCAACAGCAAATTATCCCTAAACATTTTTCCCATTTTTGTGAATCAATCTATTCATTCTTATGAAAGTACAAGTCGATCTTTTTTATTTAAGGTTTCGTTTGTTTCACGGAGGGTCGGGTACTTGAGTGTCGAGTTCAATGCCCAACCTCGATGGATCTGGCGCAGGAACCAATACCAAAGTCTCAAGCTAGGCCTCAATAGACCTAGGCTAGGGCGCCGGGTTTCGGGGCTCGATCTCAATAGACTCAAGCCTAGGCGTTGAAGACCTGGGCTCAGCCTTTGGAGACCCAGGCGGGGGTTCTATAGAGCCGAACACAGGCACTGAGTTCTCGAGGATCCTAGCTTGAGACCCCGACGCCCATTCCGGGTTCCTTGGCTACCCCATGCATAAATCACTAGCCTTTCGAATAGTGCATATCTATTTTAGAAAAATCAAATAAGATTCTCCCCATCAAACATTAGAATGAGCTAGACATCGGAAAAATATTTTGTTTTTTCTCGAAAAATGACTTCTCGAAAAATATTTTCCATAAAATGTCATATTTTCCACGAAGCAAATTATGCCTAAATAATCGACTTTTCCGACCAAAAAAAAATAATCCACTTTGATTTAAAAAAAAATTGATTTCTTTGTTTAATAATATGAAATAGGATAGCACTTGCGAGCATTATAGTACGTGTCTCGACACCAATTTCTAATAAAGAGGAAAAAAAAACAAAAAGGAAGGAGGAGCGGCCCCGCAGCCCGTGCGATTTTTGGAGCGACGTCGGGGCAAAAGGAAGGAAAGGAAAAGGAAAGGAAGGGAGCTTCACCGCATCGCTCCACTCGGACGCACTCCGCCGCCGCCGATCGCCTCCGCCCCCGCCCCCGCCGCCGTCTCCCTCCCTCCCTCCCTTGCCCGTCGGCGAGCTCGAGGGACGATGGCGAGCCGATACTGGGTGGTGTCGCTTCCGGTGCGGGGCTCCACGTCCGCCGCTTCCCTGTGGAACCGCGTGCAGGAGCAGATCTCCAGGCACTCCTTCGACACCCCTCTCTACCGGGTATTCTCCTCCTCCTTCCTCCTTCCCTTCTTCGAGATCCGGCTCCGAAACGATGCGCTCATTTCTCCTCCCCCCCTCGACCTCTGTCGAGCCATTCGAAGCTGATCCAGCCACGATTCTGCAGTTCAATATACCCAATCTCCGCGTCGGAACCCTAGACTCTCTCCTCGCCCTCAGCGACGATCTCTTGAAGGTGATCTCCTTCCCTCCCTCCCTCCTTTTCGTGTTTTCCGCGCGGCGTGCTTGGGTTTTTTGGTTTGTCTAGTTTGCGGATTGATCGGGGATTTCGAGGATCGCGAGCCGCTTTATCTGCTGGATTTTCATTTTTTTTTTCCTTGGGTGGAGTGGGTGATCGGATGTGCGTGTTGTGGGTGCGGAATGCGCAGTCGAACAGCTTCGTGGAAGGCGTGTCGCACAAGATCAGGCGCCAGATCGAGGAGTTGGAGAGGGTGTCGGGCGTGGAGAGCAGTTCCCTTACGGTGGATGGTGTGCCGGTTGATTCTTACCTCACAAGGTATGTTTTTGTTCTTAATCGTGTCGCTGCTCTTCCGGCAAATTGGTAGTATCATAGAATTGGTGCCCGTGTTTCGGTTACGAGTTCAATTTCGGGCCTTTTGTGGTAATTGAGGAACTTGTGACAGTTTAGAATTGCTTCGTGTAATTTTTTACCTTTTGGCATGTGGGAGTAATTTCTCTGTCAGGAACTGAGCCTTGATCTTGCATGGAAGGTTTGTCTGGGATGATGCCAAGTACCCTACGATGGCTCCCTTGAGGGAGATTATTGACACAATTCAGGGACAAGTTGCGAAGATCGAAGATGATCTGAAGGTAAACCTCCCCTTTGCTTTTCATGTTTAGTCAATGTACATGTTATCTGTTGATGCCTGCCTTAGCTAAGTGAGGTGGTTGGTCCGTGCGTGGGAGAAGTAGTTTTGCCTCGGTTTGCATAAAGGAATGTCTTTCTTGATAGTCTGGCTAAGGGAGAGTATTGGGCATGACGGCATTCATGTGATGAACCGAGCTTAGCGAATAAGGCTTTGTCGGTCGATGATGATGTTGTTGTTGTTGTTGCAAAGGTCTGCTTTGCAGCTGTAGGTGATCAGACATCAAATTTGGCACCTCTTTTGTGCACAGCTAACACAATGCTATCATGACCATTGCCTGTTAGTTCATTGATTCTTTTCCAAAGCGAGACATGTATTGATGCTTGAGTCTTAAAGCTATCTCTTGTATGTTAGGTTCGTGTTGCTGAGCATAACAATGTGCGAAGTCAGCTCAATGCTATCAACAGAAAGCAGAGTGGAAGGTGAAACTATTATCCCAGTTCTGATTGGGCTGTGGCGTGAATGCTTCCATTACTCATTGCTTGATTACTTCTCTCTATACTTCAGCTTAGCTGTCCGTGATCTTTCAAATCTAGTCAAACCCGAGGATATTGTCATGTCAGAAAACCTGATAACTCTCCTCGCAATAGTACCTAAATACTCACAGAAGGATTGGTTGTCAAGCTATGAAACTTTGACAAGCTATGTGGTAAGTGTTTCTTTTATCTCTACATTCTCACTCCGTGTGTTATTTTCATGACCGCTGGCACTGCCTTACTATTATAGATGAATGCTACCTTTGTTGCATGTAATGTGTTGCTAGGATCATATCTGCAACTCTCTGGCCTACTTTCTCCCTGCTTTGTCTTACTAATTCTATAATCGTTCAGGTCCCCAGATCCTCGAAGAAGTTACATGAGGATAACGAATATGCTCTTTACACTGTAACGCTCTTTCGCCGAGTTGCTGATAACTTTCGGTCAAGTGCTCGGGACAGAGGTTTTCAGGTGTGCCTCCCAATTAGTTGCTCTGGCTTTTCTTGATGCATGAATACTGAAAAAGTGACCAAACTCCACAACAGCTGGCATCAACTTGCATATTTCTAGAATTTTTTTTCTGTTTGTAATTCTTTCAGCTAAAGATTGTTCTCTCCTGGCCTTGCTTTGTTCTTCCAAAGCATTTAGGTGCATTTAGCAAAGATATCCTTATTGTTTGAATATATCGGAGATTTGATTGATTGTTTTATGTTGCCCTGTAGATTCGTGACTTTGAATACAATTCGGAGGCACAAGAGGGCAGGAAGCAGGAGCTGGAGAGGTTGATGCGGGATCAGGAGAATTTTAGAAGCTCTCTTTTGCAATGGTGCTATACCAGTTACGGAGAGGTATTTTTTTTGTTATTCTTGATCTTGAAGCTGAGATCCTAATCTTGAAAGGAGATATACATCTGCTGACCATCATGCAAAGCATCAGGCTGTGGTTGGACTCTGGTGCACTATTAAAACTGGGGAAGTCACGTAAACTGATAACTGTGATGAGATAACTTACGATTTCTAGATGGGGTTTCCTGATGGGAGATTTCTTACAGTCATTATCATTTCATATTTGCTCGAAAAGTGAGTCATAAGAGGTTACCAGTGTTATATGGCCTCTATTTTGAAGGAAGTAGTATTGGACTTTTACCATAACAATAATGTTAAAGCATCACTTGATTCCTTTTTCTTTTCTTGTTTATGTTTGCAGAAATTACATTATTTTGCTGTTGTATTTGTCTGTTAATTGCAATAACAGGTGCATTATACCATTTCAGTCGCTCTATTTTGCTTTGGCATAATTGTTATTGTATGGGTTGCTTAACTATAGGTTTTCAGTTCGTGGATGCACTTCTGTGCTGTACGTGTCTTTGCAGAGAGTATTTTACGATACGGCTTGCCGCCATCTTTCTTGGTGAGCTTGATGCTATAATCTGTCCCTTACTGCTATTGCTTTCATTATTTATAGTTGGCTTATTTGGAGTAATTTGTTGATTTGGTTTCAGGCATGTGTTCTTGCTCCATCAGTGAAAGGTGAGAAAAAAGTGCGTTCAATTCTTGAAGGCTTGTGCGACAATACACACAGGCAAGTTAAACATCAAAAGCTTTAATTTCAACACGACTAAATTTGTATTGCATCATGTTTTCTTTGAGTACTTTGGCTGAGAAAATCTAGGGCCTAGCCTTTACAATGGTCAAAAGCGTAGACTATTCATGGCCAAAAGAGAAGAGCATAGACTATTGCATCGTCAATGATGGATGTCACACTCCTCGTCTGTAAAGTTTAGGCTCAGTGATTGTGGTGCTATTTCACAATTGACTTCTGGCAAGACCTATACGAGGTTCCCTTTTTTCACCTTAATGTGGGAGTCACTATTAAAACTACTTCCAGGAGCGATCTTCTGTGGAATTTTGATCTTGTTAATTACAGGCCTTGGTGGCGGACGTGGCACCCCACTCCTGCCAGAGTTTGTTGATTAACTTTCTTCCCCTACGCTCAAATTTCTGTGTCTTCTCTTGTCATAGCTGGTGTTGCTTTGTCTATTTCTGTAACTTCTGTTGGTGTCGCTTTGTCCTTTCTCTCTCTCTCCCTTATGCCTTGAATCTCTGACCTTGAGTTTGAATCATCTCAAGAGCGACCACAAGCAAAAAGGCCACAAAGAAGGCAGGCTATTTCTGTAACTTCTAGGAGAAATCTTTTTGTTTAACCTATCAATTGATGATGCGTATAGCTTTGTTTGATCTGAAGATTCGGAACTACAAAGAAGATGATGTAATTGCAAGCCTGATCTCTCTCTCTCTCTCTCTCTCTCTCTCTCTCTCTCTTGTGAGTGTGAGCGCGGGTGCACGCACAGTCACTGTCTGATGTTTGGTTTCAACATCTAATTAGTTGCACATTATCCATTTTTTTCTGCATAATATGGTCGGATACTAGATTAGTAACTGCTAATCATGCAGCCTTTCCTGAATAAATAATTGTTGACTCTGATCCCATCTGTCTTAATTACAGTGCATACTGGAAATCTGAAGAAGATGCCGGAGGGATGGCCGGGCTGGGAGGTGAACCAGATTCTCATCCGTACGTTTCCTTCACGATCAACCTTGCTTGATGACTTTTGGAGATGGTCCAAGTCCCGGGAATTCATCTGTTTAAGTAATAACAGAGGATAGGTATCAGCTGAGATATTGTATTATAGCATCAATAAACTTATTCTTTGGTTATTTCTCTGTAATTTTAGCGTTCTGGAGTTCCGAGTGGGGGTGTCCTTTTTTTTCTTATTGAATATGAGTGATGGTTTTGTGGGTATCCTTTTGGTTATTTATATTGTGGGTAGTAAGATCAATTGACGAGCATTCTCCATTTAATAATTATAGATAAGCTTTTTACTTGTGCTGGTGAATGAGCCTTCTGAGTTTTGGGGATGGCGAACTTGAGATAGGGTTACGCTCAATTGGCCTGCTGAGGAGGGTATTTAGCAAAATTTATATCTCACGCCAGCACAAGAAAAACATCGCCAACCGCGAATCCAACTTAAAGGTTAAAAAAACCATGAAACTAGCTGAAAAGAGAAGGATAGGACGACCGATTTATTCCCAGCACAATAAAAGTGAAAGGTTCGATTTCTTCGATATTGATTCCAAACACAACAAAAGTAGAAGGCTTGATTTCTGCATATTTGCGTTAGAGCTCATCGTTTCTTCTTTAATTCTTACATCGTTTGTGGTGAAATGCACTTACCGGACTGCACACGAGCTGAAATTAGAAACAGCTCCTCCCGCTGGAAGTGAACTTCCACCATATGTAGAATTAGGTGTCCCTTTTAAGTTTGCCGATACGCTTCTTTTAATGCCGAATTATGCTGGTGCTCGTTCAAGGAAGCTTATTGCATATTCCGCTATACCGATTCACGAAATCATTGCTGGCGATGTGCCACGAAACACTAAAATGCTCATAGCTATGAACCAGAATCCAAGGTTCGTTGACGACAAATTCATCACCGAATGAGGCTCACTGCAGTATTACCAGTTTCGCAAAGCTCCGGGGGCAACCTGGAGGTACTATCAAAGAGCATGCATGCAATATAGCCAAAGAGAACACGGCACCGGGGAATATACAGTCCTCGCCACGCTGCACCTGGACAGGGCCGATATCATCAAGCAATATAAGTCATAAACAACACCGATTGCGACTTCCATACGTATCAGCTCAGTAGAGTTTAGGGAGTGAAGGACAGTTCGTGGGCATTGAAACAAATATAACTGCTCGTTTCAGATGAGCAAGGCAAAAGAGATAACAAGAAAGAACAATGAGAGAGGATGTTTAAAACAAAATGCAAAATATCTCAAGTCTCCAAAAGTATACCTCCTGCTATGGCCCCCAAACTGTCTGTTTATTTAATTTCATGCCTCTGTCACCCTTAACGTGGGGGTTCAAAACCTTAGTTTCGACCGAATTTAGAACATAGGACCTAACTACAAAAAAGATTTTAATAGATCCAAAGGACAGGACCTAGCCATCCTTCCCAGAACAAAAATCAGTCATGTTAAAATTGAACGCTTGAGTTTCGAATATGAAAGAATAGTCAAATCACTTCGAGAGCCATTGAACCAGCTCCAGCAAATCATGTACTATTATTACTTCCCATTGCAGATGAGTCTTCATGTCGGAGACAAATGCCAATCCCCTTGGTCAATAAGACATTCTAAACCTTGGCAAGCTCAGCAGCGGGGGCAGCAGCCGGAGTGACACCACCAGTCGTTGGCCTAGAATTAATTATAAGTCGCCATTAGTATTCAAACAGTTTATAGAGAAACTAAGTTTAAGAAATCTAAAATATCTGAGGAAAACTTACAGTCCCACAAAAACTTTGAATGCGTCGTAGATACCCCATTGGGCTCCAGTAAGTGTACCGATCATAACTATACGGAGAGGAAGACCACGGGTGAAGAGACCCACCAGACCCATTTGCTTCACAGCCTGCACAAAGATAAAACAAACGGTAGTGAGTACAGCAAATATCAGATCCAAGCCAAGAGGCTGACAGCAGGGAAATACAGCAAGTGGAGCACTCACATCACCGACGGTTGCTCCCTTTGCGTTGTTGAGGAAAGAGACAAGATTGTCAGCAGGATGAGACACGACAGCACAGAAAACACCTGCCACATAACCACCAGCAAAACTGATCCCGAGCTGCAAACCTTTACTGCACTGATCTTTTGGTTGGGGAATGGCATATTTGTAGATCATCTCAACGATGGTCTCAAAAGATGCAAACTTCATCATCGTATCTGCAAGAAAATGCATGCTAGTTAATAAAGTTCCCGCAGATAGTGCCGTCAAAATCTCAAAATTGTATAGAAGCCAGCCTATGCAATAGCTGGCAAATAAGTAGATCAGGGGACTGATCCACACAACAGCAAAGAAAGTCCCAACCCAAACTATCTTAGGGCCTATAGGCTATATATTTGGATCTGAATAAAAGCAAAAAGTCTGCCAAAATCGAAAATAGTATTCAAATTTCAGAAAATTATGAAAAATTTGCATGTGAATCTAAGTGTCAACATTGGAGCGTTGTGAAAGTTTCAAGAGTTTTGGATATGAAAAAAAAAAATCAAAGTGCACGGGATTTGAGATTTAGATTAAGCAAAAAATAAAATTCAATCAAGACAGGCGCCTAAATTCTTTGCCAGCTTAAGCTATTTGCTAGGGACGTGATTTCTGACATTACTTATTCACAAGATACCAGTGATCTTGACGAGTTCTCAATCATCATAAAGAAAGTTTCTTATTGCATGCAAGAGTCAACAAATTGGAAGACCAGTCGCCATAAGAAGTAAAACATGGGTAAATATCAACCAACATCCTCAAATGAGATGAGCTTTATACATATTAGTAATATTCTTGTGCAAAGCAGAAAAAATGGAGAAGCAAACAAACCACAACAGTGGCCACTACAAGAAGGTCAACTTCAGTAACAGGTAGCTTCGCTAGACCATTAAATGTATATATTGGTAGAAAACTCAGTAACCATGGGGACATATGATGCATTAAGACTATTGGATCTCTTGTTAGCAAATGGGTAAATTTCCATACGTTGCTTACTTTAGCAATTGACGGAAAACATGTAGTGGAAAAACAAGCAAACAAAACCAGCGCTCTTTGAAATTGAGCATGCGGAGGATAATATTGTGAATATGGTTTGGTAAAACTACATATCTTAAGAAAAACAGAGGTAATTTGCCAAACTTACATGGTATTTGACGACCCCAGAGAGGAACAATGCCCTTGTATAACCTGCATTCATAGGCAGGAGAAAGTTACAACACGAACAAGACTATGACTTGGCTGAACCAACAAAATGTCGGCTGTGTTGGACACATACCCAAGAGCGCCTTCAGATTTTACAAACTTGGGTAATCCATCTGACAGACCTCTTGCAAATCCAGGCTGTGTTTGCACTCTGACCTTCACTGCTTCGAAGGGGCAAAGGGCAATATCGGCTATGACCTCAGCAGATGCAGAACCCGCTAGGTAGATCAATGTCTTGTACTTGGTTGCATACTCAGGCCCAGCAATGTCAGAATAATATTTCTTGAAGTACTCATAGAAGCCAAACTTGCAGGCACCTTGGGCACTGTAACCAAGCAGAGTGGGTACCCAGCCCCTGAAAAAACCTCTGACGCCCTGCTCTTTCAATAGAACTCCAAAACCTGATGAAATGCTCTTGTACTTTGCAGGGTCGATCTGAAATGTCACAAGGCACGATTCATAAGATGTCAATCACTACATTTCAACACCAAAAAGAAGACAACACTCCAAAACAAGCAGACCACCCACGTAGAGTAACTTGCCAAATCTCCATATACCCTACGAGACATTGTCCTTCATCGGAAAGCAATTCAAACCATATGAATCTACATAAGAACAGCCAATACGTGGCCAAATTCTCAAAGGCACGAAAAAGGAAAACAGGATCGCCGTGCATCACATTCACCGATATTGTTCACACGGTGAGATCTAAACACGCGCAGGCCCGAGCAATCACCGAATGCGCTCCGGGAGGGGCAGCAAAAGTGTTCACCAACACATGCGAGCTAAAGCAAAATCCGAGCTCCCCACGCATACACGACCCACCTTTTCCGATGCAAACAGACCAGAAATACGGCAAGCGAACAGCAAAAGGCGCAACCAACCACGCCACAATAACCGATCGCGATCCTTTCCAATGTCTCGGGCGATTAGAATCGGAGAGATACTCGCAACTACACGAAAGATCAGGCATACCAGCTATCGATACACGCGTACACACAGACATCCGCAGAACACGAGAGCAAAGGATCCAGTCTCCAAGACAAATGAAATCATGCACGCGAAAAGAAGGAAGGAAGGAGAGCGAAATCCAAAGAGGAGCAAAAGCGGAGATATCTGCCCCCGACCGAGGAAGTCGAGAGCGCGGGCGGGGGGAGGGCGGGGCGAGGGGCGACCTGCATATTGCACTTGACGAGGTCGAGCGGGGTGACGGACATGTGCGTGAGGCCGCAGCTGAGGATCCCCCCGAAGGTGCAGGCGGCGTAGAACTCGGGCGAGTACATCTCCATCTTCCTCGACGGCTCCTTGGGCGACGGGATCAGGAGTCCGCTCCGATCCGCCGCCGGGGAGGGGGCGGAGGACCGGGGCCCCGAGGAGCCGAGCATCTTCTCCAGGTACGGCGACTTGGAGACGGAGTAGTAGGAGGAGGAGGCGGCGTAGAGGAAGCTGGGGATCAGCGGCTGCTGCTGTCGCCGGGGGGAGCTGGAGGTGTCGGCGAACGCCATGGACGGTGGAGGAGGAGGAGGAGGGAAGACAACTCGGCGAGATCTGCGAAACGCGTGTGTAAGAGAGAGAGAGAGGGGAAGGGGATGGCGATTTTATGGGAGGAACCCTCGCGCGATGTGTCTCTGCTACGAAGGGGAGGCCCCCGCACCCCCGGAGCATCGGCCCTCCGCTTTCGCGGTTAATTGCGATATTGCCATCGGTCGACGGGAGCTGGCCGCGACCCGGGGAAAATCTTTTTTTCAAGAAAAACAAAAAAATGAAGGAATATTTTGAGGACTAGGGCTGCGCATCGATCCCGACCTCGGGAACCGGACCGTATGGAAACCCAAACTGATAGGTTATGAGCGGTTTTCGGGAGGGCCGATTCGGTTCCCGGGTTCCACGTAAGGAATCGGACCAGACCGACAGACTGGCTAATATTTCTTAATTTTTTTTTATTTCGAAGCAAACTGTAATCAGTAAATTATTTTTTCTTTTATTATTGAAAAATCCAACCTATAAAGAATAGAAGAACCAACCAAAAAAAAGAGGAAATCACTGCTCAGAAATTAGGCAGGTTGGTTCCCAATTCCACAAACCGAGAACCAATCCTGTTCGACCCGTTTAAGGTTTCAAGGTAGAAATCGACATACCTTGGAACCGATTACTTGTATTGCTGATTTGAATATTTGCATATGGGTTGCATGGTTCGTGTGGTACTTTCCATCCGGCGCATGTGATATACATCTCAATAGATTTATAAAAAATTCTAAAATCTCTCACTTCTTTTTCATATGTCACGCCGTGTGATACGAGGGGTAGACGAAATATTTTCTCGTGTGGGGCATGATATATGAGAATGTCCAGAGGTGCTCACAACCATAGTTGCTCGAGTTTAATGGAGCTTGGCCATGACCGTTAGGGAATTGTCGAGCTTGACCATGGCCTCCTCATCTTCCAAACTTCTTCAAGCTTGATGAAGCTCGAGCGTTTTTGTTGTTGCATGTGCGGGGTCCATGTTCTCAATAACTTTGTTTTTTTGGTCCTTGTCCTACTTTAACTTTCAATTCGCTATTAAACTTTTGTCCTGTCTCATTATAAAACGGGAGAGTCAAAACTCACACCCGAAATTAAACGTCCCCACTCCCCAACCCTCCTGAAAAGGTGAGAATTCAAACTCCCCACCTCCACTTTTCATGTGGGAAGGGTGCCCACAGGGTCAACTCCCAATGGTTTTCTCAACAACTTAGGTTTGTAGCTAATGAATGATATCGAGAATGAAAGAAGAAGATGAGCACTAAGTTGGTTTCCTTTACACACACTGAATTGCCAACGAAAAATCATTTGTTGTATATAACAAAAAGAAGAAGATGAACTTCTTGAAAGAATACCCACCCATCGGTGGCCGCGATGGTTTGCGTTCAGTTCCTTTCACGAGAGGTCCTGGGTTCAAAACTCGTAGGTGCTGGTGATTTAAGTGGAGGGTCGTGGCGGTGGGATGCTGCGCTAGCCCCCCCGAGGACTAGTCGGGCTTCACCGTTGGTTTGAGCGCAAGCTCGCCGACCGCGCGGACACCTCGGTTATCAAAAAAAAAAAAAACTTCTTGAAAGAATCATTTTTATATAACGTTTAACCGAAGAAGATTGATGTTAACATATATCCACGGGAAAAATGATACAAACAGTCCCTAAATTTTGGTTTAATATGCAATTTAGTTCATGAATTTTTAATTTGTTCAATGTAGTCTCTAAACTTTATGTTAATGTTCAATGTGATCCCTGGACTTTTAATTTGCTAAATGTCATCCTTGAATTTTTGGTACATATTTAATTCAGTCTTCGAATTATATGAAAATGTTCAATACAGTCATTTCTATTAATTCAAGTTCAAGGATTGCATTGAACATTTTCATATAGTTCAAGGACTAAATTGAATATATACTAAAAGTTCGGGCATGACATTGAGTAAATTAAAAGTCTAGGGACTACATTGAACATTAACTTAAAGTTCATGGACTACATTGAATAGATTTAAAGTTCAGGGACCAAATTGCATATTGGGCTAAAATTCAAAGACTGTCTGTGTCATGATCCCTATATCCATGATGCAAATTTTAATTTGTTAATGAGCCGTAGAAGATGAGCGATAAAATCACATCGGCATGTTCCCATGATTAAATTTGATGAAGCTAACGGAATGACTTGATTACACCAATTCGATAAATTTCATGATTGGATTGTGCTTATCAATTATACTTTTGCGATAAGTATTAGACTGTTTGGTACACTTGCTCTTTCTCCTAATTGGATCAAAAGAAAGCCCATGCAGGCTACCCAATTTAATGTCTTTTTCAGTAAAGGTGGTCATGATGAAAAAGGGTGCCGTTCAAAGCCAATTCGCATATTACCTAATGGCTGACGAAAATCGGCGTCTCCACGAGGGGTAAAACCGTGATTATTGCGGGAAAAAAGGGGTAGAAAACTATGGTGTATAAAAATATTAAAAGAAAGACAACTCCATGGAGAAGAGTCCCAAGGCATATTCCTGCCAATGTTTTTGGAAAAATCAATGGATGCCGACCGTCCATTTCGAAACTTTGACCAAAGCAAAGCATGGAGCTTTGGCTCGATCAAACGGTGTTGCAGCGTGCTGCGGGTGTGATCCTCAAGATTATTCTTGAGATAAAAAATCTTAAATTAATACACCTGTTACGAATTTATTCTGAATTAATTTTTTGATCATAAAAAATCCTAAACTGGTTCATTTGTGATAATTTTTTTTTTTATGACCGAGGTGTCCGCGCGGCCGGCGAGTTTGCGCTCAAACCAGCGATGAAGCCCGACTAGTCCTCGAGGGGCTAGCGCAGCATCCCACCGCCACGACCCTCCACTTAAATCACCGGCACCTACGAGTTTTGAACCCAGGACCTCTCGTGAAAGAAACTGAGCGCAAACCATCGCGGCCACCGATGGGTGGGTCATTTGTGATAAATTTACCCTCTATTAAATTGAATAAATACAAAAAAAAAAAATCACAAACTTGTATACCCATGATAAACGGATCCGTCAACTGTCATGTGTCATTTAACTCAGCAATCTGACGGTAAAATTTAAAGGAAACTAATGAAGGGTAATTTTATTACAGGTGTACCAGTTTGGAATTTTTGATGATTCGAGGTAAATCTGTTACAGATGTACCAGCTTAGGATTTTTCGTGATATTAACCTCTTTTTTTTAAATAATTATGGAATATTTCTTGTTGAGCCTGTTGTCAAAGCTGCTCGAGTTTCATCGAGCTCGGCCATGGCTAACTCAGCTTCCCAGCTTTTTCAAGCTTGAGCAATTCTGCTAGTTGCCACCTCCAAATCACCATCTCCTCTTTGCTGCAACCATGATGAGCCCCTCTCTCTCCCTCCCTTCATCTGACCTGATTGTATTGATTTAATTTAATAAGTTTTAAGATTTAATTTCACTTTTTGAAAATTCAAGTAATTAATTTTACTTTCTCAATAAGTTTTAAAACTTCCGATATACTTACTTTTTCCTCGGAGAATTACAAGAAAGTCCCACTTAATTGCTTACGGTACACATATTACCTAATTGCTGATGATGATGCGCATCTCCACAAGGGGGTGAAACCGTGATTTGTGCGGTAATAAAGGGTCGTTAAACCATAGTACCTAAAAATATTTAAAGAAAGACAAACTCTATGGAGAAGAGTCCTAAAGGCATATTCCTCCCCCCTATGTTTTTGGAAAAATCAATCCATATGGACCGTCCATTTCAAGAGTTGACCAAAGCATGGAGTTTGGGCTGCGAGCGTGAACCTCAAGGTTACTTTGGCCTCGTTATTTATGTCGAATTTGAGTCAAACACTCAAATCACTTAACTACTCTTTAATGATTTGACTCTTTATTTTTCGAAATTCAATTCGTCCAATTTCTCCATCTCGTTTCATCGAGTGACACGAATGAGTGAGCCAAGCTTAATGAATTAAGCATGCGATTTGTGAAATCAAAATATTTTATTTTAGTTCTCTGTTATAAAATAAAAGAGTTTCTCGGTTTTTTATAAATAATTATGGAATATTTAAGTTGACTTTGACTATATTTATGCATTTAGGCGTTCGACGTTGTATATAAAGAAAGTTCCAAACTCTAGAAATTCGAAGAAAATTATAACAAAAATTAAAGAAAGAGAAAATAAAAGTTACACCTGATTTATAGAGCCAGAACATTTTTAACGTAATATTTTCACGAGATAGAAAGAATTAATTATGATTAATCAATCTCACTCAAGAAAGTTGATTAGCCAATCATTTCTTTGGTGATTTATCATCATATTAGTGCAATATGATCATATATTTTCAAGCGATTTGAGCTTAAATCATGATTGATTCTGCTCACGGCAAGTAATCGAGTATCCAAGCCTTTGGAAAAAGCTTTGGATGAGGATCGCATCTTATTCTGTAATAATTCTTTTTTTGGTAACTTTTCGTCCCACTTCCTAAGAATAGCAAGAATATGCTTCTCGTAACAAAGAACGTTCGTCTATATTCGTTGATTTTGAATTTTCAAATTCAACTTTGGCGTTATATGTACTTCTGCCCATGAAGCTTGACTTTGACCAAGGTGTCATTAATTAGGAAAAATATCATAAAAAACCTCAAATTATATCACTTATAATAAATTTACCCTAAATTTTTTTTTCATGACACGAAAAATCCTATACTATATCACTTATAACAAATTTACCTGAACCTTTTCATCTTTTTCCCTTTTTTTTTCTTTTCTTCTCCGGCGAGCTTCACAATACTTTGACCTATGGGCATTTTCATCTTTTTCCTTTTTCTGTTTTTTTTTCCTTTTTTTTCCTTTGCTTCTCCAGCAAGGGCCGCCCATGGGGGGAGACAAATGCCAATCCCCCGGTCACTAAGACATTCTAAACCTTGGCAAGCTCAGCAGCGGGGACAGCAGCCGGAGTGACACCACCCGTCGTTGGCCTAGAATTAATTACAAGTCGCCATTAGTATTCAAACAGTTTCTAAAGAAACAAAGTTTAAGAGATCTAAAATATCTGAGGAAAACTTACAGTCCCACAAAAACTTTGAATGCGTCGTAGATAACCCATTGGGCTCCAGTAAGTGTACCGATCATGAGTATACGGAGAGGAAGACCACGGGTGAAGAGACCCACCAGACCCATTTGCTTCACAGCCTGCACAACGAGAAAACAAACGGTAGTGAGTACAGCAAATATCAGATCCAAGCCAAGAGGCTGATGCCAGGGAAATACAGCAAGTGGAGCACTCACATCACCGACGGTTGCCCCCTTTGCGTTGTTGAGGAAAGAGACAAGATTGTCGGCAGGATGAGACACGACAGCACAGAAAACACCAGCCACATAACCACCAGCAAAACTGACACCGAGCTGCAAACCATTACTGCACTGATCTTTTGGTTGGGGAATGGCATATTTGTAGATCATCTCAACGGTGTTCTCAAAAGATGCAAACTTCATCATCGTATCTGCAAGAAAATGCATGTTAGTTAATTAAGTTGCCGCAGATAGTGCTGTCCAAAATCTCAAAATTGAATAGAAGCCAGCCTATACAATAGCTGGCAAATAAGTAGATCAGGGGACTGATCCGCATAACAGCAAAGAAAGTCCCAAGCCAGACTATCTTAGGGCCTATAGGCTATATATTTGGATCTGAATAAAAGGCAAAAGCCTGCCAAAATCTAAAATAGTATTCAAATTTCAGAAATTATGAAAAATTTGTATGTGAATCTAAGTGTCAACATTGGAGCGTTGTGAAAGTTTCAAGAGTTTTGGATATAAAAAAAAAATCAAAGTGCACGAGATTTGAGATTTAGATTAAGCAAAAGATAAAATTCAATCAAGACAGGCGCCTAAATACTTTGCCAGCTTAAGCTATTGCTAGGGACATGATTTCTGACATTACTTATTCACAAGATACCAGTGATCTTGACGAGTTCTCGATCATCACAAAGAAAGTTTCTTATTGCATACAAGAGTCAACAAATTGGAAGACCAGTCGCCATAAGAAGTAAAACATGGGTAAATATCAACCAAAATCCTCAAATGCGATGAGCTTTATACATATTAGTAATATTCTTGCGCAAAGCAGAAAAAATGGAGAAGTAAACAAACCACAACAGTGGCCACTACAAGAAGGTCAACTTCAGTAACAGGTAGCTTCGCTAGACCATTAAATGTATATATTGGTAGAAAACTCAGCAACCATGGGGACATAAGATGCATTAAGACTATTGGATCTCTTGTTAGCAAATGGGCAAATTCCCATTCCCATACGTTGCTTACTTTAGCAATTGACGGAAAACATGTAGTGGAAAAACAAGCAAACAAAACCAGCGCTCTTTGAAATTGAGCATGCGGAGGATAATATTGTGAATATGGTTTGGTAAAACTACATATCTTAAGAAAAACAGAGGTAATTTGCCAAACTTACATGGTATTTGACGACCCCAGAGAGGAACAATGCCCTTGTATAACCTGCATTCATAGGCAGGAGAAAGTCACAACACGAACAAGACCATGACTTGGCTGAACCAACAAAATGTCGGCTGTGTTGGACACATACCCTAGAGCGCCTTCAGATCTTACAAACTTGGGTAATCCATCTGACAGACCTCTTGCAAATCCAGGCTGTGTTTGCACTCTGACCTTCACTGCTTCGAAGGGGCAAAGGGCAATATCCGCTATGACCTCGGCAGATGCAGAACCCGCTAGGTAGATCAATGTCTTGTACTTGGTTGCATACTCAGGCCCAGCAATGTCAGAGTAATATTTCTTGAAGTACTCGTAGAAGCCATACTTGCAGGCACCTTGGGCACTGTAACCAAGCAGAGTGGGTACCCAGCCCCTGAAAAAGCCTCTGACGCCCTGCTCTTTCAATAGAACTCCAAAACCGGATGAAATGCTCTTGTACTTTGCAGGGTCGATCTGAAATGTCACAAGACACGATTCATAAGATGTCAATCACTACATTTCAACACCAAAAAGAAGACAACACTTCAAAACAAGCAGACCACCCACGTAGAGTAACTTGCCAAATCTCCATATACCCCACAACACATTGTCCTTCATTGGAAAGCAATTCAAACCATAAATCTACATAAGAAAAGCCAATACGTGGCCAAATTCTCAAAGGCACAAGAAGGAAACAGGATCGCTGTGCATCACATTCATGGATATTGTTTACACGGTGAGATCTAACACGCGCAGGCCCGAGCAATCACCGAATGCGATCAGGGGGTGCAGCAAAAGTATTCACCAACACATGCGAGCTAAAGCAAAATCCGAGCTCTCCACGCATGTATGACCCACCTTTTCCGATGCGAACAGACCAGAAATATGGCAGCGCAAAGCAAAAGGCGCAATCAACCACGCCACAATAACCAATCGCGATCCTTTCCAATGTATCAGGCGATTAGAATCGGAGAGATAATCGCAACCACACGAAAGATCACGCATACCAGCTATCGATGCACGCGTACACACAGACATCCGCAGAACGCGACAGCAAAAGGTCCAATTTCCAAGACAAATCAAATCACACACGCACGCTCGCGCGCGCGCGCCTGCGAAAAGAAGGAAGGAAGAAGAGCGAAATCCGAAAAAGGAGCAAACGCGGAGAGATATCGCCCCCAAGGAAGTCGAGAGCGCGGGCGGGGGAGGGGCGAGGGGCGACCTGCATATTGCACTTGACGAGGTCGAGCGGGGTGACGGACATGTGGGTGAGGCCGCAGCAGAGGGTCCCCCCGAAGGTGCAGGCGGCGTAGAACTCGGGCGAGTACATCTCCACCCTCTTCGACGGCTCCTTGGGCGACGGGATCAGGAATCCGCTCCGCTCCTCCGCCGACCGGGGGCCGGAGGAGCCGAGCATCTTCTCGAGGTACAGCGACTTGGAGGCGGAGGAGGAGGAGGAGGAGGAGGAGGCGGCGTAGAGGAAGCTGGGGATCAGCGGCTGCTGCTGCTGCTGCTGCTGCCGCGGCGGGGAGCAGGAGGCGTCGGCGAACGCCATGGATGGTGGAGGAGGAGGAGGAGGAGGGACAGCTTGGCGAGACCTGCGAAACGCGTGTGTAAGAGAGAGAGAGGGGAAGGGGATGGCGATTTTATGGGAGGAACCCTCGCGTGATGTGTCTCTGCTACGAGGGGGGGCCCCCACCCCCCGAGCATCGGCCCTCCGCTTTCGCGGTTAATTGCGATATTGCCATTGGTCAACGGGAGCCGGCTGCGACCCGGCAAAAATTTATTAAAAAAAATTGGAGGAATATTTTGTGGACTGGGGCTGTGCATGGATCCCGATCACAGGAACCCGGACCGTACCCAATCGGCTCCGGGCAGTTTCCGGAGGGGCCGGTTTGGTTCCCAGGTTCCACGTAAGGAGTCGGACTAGATTGACTGATTGGCTAATATTTCTTAAATTTATTTTTAATTTCGAAGCAAATTTTAATTAGTAAATTGTTTTTTTTCTTGTAATATTGGAAAACCTCAACCTGCAAAGAATAGAAGAACCGAAAAAAAAAAGAAGACGAAAGAATCACCGAAAATCGATTTTGTCCTACCAGATTCCAAGTTTCGAGGCAAGAATCCACCCACTCTAAAATCGATCGCTCATATTGCGGACCAACTAACTCTCGGGGGTTTGAATATTTGCATATGGGTTGCATGGTCTGTGTGGTATTCTCCATCTAGCTCATGTGATATGCATCTCAATGGATTTAAAAAAAAAGTTCTAAAATCTCTCACTTCTTTTTCATATATCACACGAGGGGTAGACACAATATTTTCTCGTATGGGGCACACGATATATGAGAATGTCCAGAGGTGCTCATGGCCGTAGCTGCTCGAGTTAACGGAAAAATTTGATTACACCAATTTGACAAATTTCATGATTTGATTGCGCTTTGCAACAAGTATTAGACTGTTTGGTACACTTGCTTTTTCCCTAATTAGATTATAAGAAAGGTTAATAATACGGAAAATCTCATACTGATATACGTGTAATAAATTTACCCAAAACTAATTTTTTGACCACTAAAGACCATAAACCGGTACACTTGTGACGATTTTACTCAAAACTAATTTTTTGACTAACAAAAATCCTAAAATGGTATATATCTTCTGTTAAATTGGATTAATATCACGAACAACCACGAATTGGTACACCTGCCGTTAAACTCCAAACCGGTATGTCCGTCAACTGGCACGTGTCATTTAATTCATAAATTTCACGGTAAAATTTAACGAAAATCGACGGAGGATAAAATTACAGGTTTTAAGTTTTTGGTGATCAAAAAATCAATTTAGGACATGCATATTAATCTAGAGTTCTTCTTGATGTTAATCCTTAAACGAAAGCCCGTGCAGGCTACCCAATTTAATGTCTTTTTCGGTAAAGGCGGTCACGATGAAGAAAGGGTGCCGTTCAAAGCCAATTCGCATATTACCTAATTGCTGACGAAAATGGGCATCTCCACGAGGGGCAAGACCGTGATTATTGCGGGAAAAAAGGGGTAGAAAACTATGGTGTACAAAAAATATTAAAAGAGAGACAGCTCCATGGAGAAGAGTCCCGAGGCATATTCCTCCCCCCATGTGTTTGGAAAAATCAGTCGATGTCGACCGCCCGTTTCAAAACTTTGACCAAAGCAAAAGCGTGGAGCCTTGGCCCGATCAAACGATGCCTACTCGGTCCTTTTCTCCGTTTATGTCTCATCAAAATACAGGAACAAGCGAAGCCATGCTCGGCTAATTAAGCGTGCGATCTGTTATTCTAGTTCTCTGTTGAAATAAAAGAGTTTATCGGCTTTTTCTAGGTTAATACCACGAAAAATCTCGAATTGGTACACCTGTGATGAATTTACCCAAAACTAATTTTTTGATTACCAAAAATCTCAAACTGGTACATTTGTTACAAATTTAGCATCTTTCATTATATTGAATAAATACACAAAAAAATAATCACAAACTAGTGTATTCATGGTAAACGGATCCGTCAACTGTCACGTGTCATTCAACTCAGCAATTTGATTGTAAAATTTAACGGAAATTAATGGAGGGTAAATTTGTCACAGGTGTACTGGTTTTAAGTTTTTTTTTTGTGGTTAAAAAATTAGTTTTGGGTAAATCTATCACGGATGTACCGGCTTAAGGTTTTTTCCGTGATATTAACCCTTTTTTTAAAAAATAATTATGGAATATTTATCGTCGAGCTTGTTGTCAAAGCCGCTCGAGTTTCATCTAGCTCGACCGTGGCTACCTCAGCTTCCCTGCTTTTTCAAGCTCGAGCAATCCCGCTGGTTGCCGCCTCCAAATCACCGTTGTCTCCTCTTTACTGCAACCATGATAAGCCCCTCTCTCTCTCCTTCCCTCCCTCCCTTCGTCTAACTTGATTGTCCCGATTTGATAAGTTTTAGAATTTAATTTTACTTTTTGAAAAGTTCAAGAAATTAATTTTACTTTCCCAATAAGTTTTAAAATTTTGAATATACTTACCTTTACCGCGTAAGATTATAAGAAAGTCCCACCCAATTGCTCACTGTACCCATATTACCTACTTGCTGACGATGATGGGCATCTCCACGAGGGGATGAAGCCGTGACTTGTGCGGGAATAAAGGGTCGTTAAACCATAGTCCCTAAAAATATTAAAAGAAAGACAAACTCCATGGAGAAGAGTCCTAAAGGCATACTCCTCCCCCCATGTTTTTGGAAAAATCAATCGATATCGACCGTCCATTTCAAAGCTTTGACCGAAGCATGGAGTTTAGGCGGCGGGCGCGATCCTCGAGATTACTCCGGCCTCGTGATTTATGTCGAATTCGGATCGAACACTCAAATCGACTTAATTATTCTTTAATGGTTTGACTCTTTCTTTTTTCGAAAACTCAACACGTCCATTTTCTCCGTTCGGTTTCGTCGAATGACACGAGCAAGCGAGCCAAGCTCGATGAATTAAGCACGCGATTTGTGAAATCAAGACATTTTATTCTAGTTCTATGTTGTAATAAAAGAGTTTCTCGGTTTTTTATAAATAATTATGGAATATTTCTGTTGACTTCGACTTTATTTTACGCGTTCAGGTGTTCGGCGTTGTATATAAAGGTAGTTCCAGACTCCAGAAAGTCGAAGAAAATTATAACAAAAGATCAAAGAAAGAGAAAATAAAAGTTACCCTTAATTTATAGAGCCAAAACATTTTTAACGTAATATTTTCACGAGATAGAAATAATTAATCTCACTCAAGAAAGTTGATTAAGCCAATCATTTCTTTGGTGATTTATCATGATATTAAAGTAATATGATAAAATATTTTCAAGCAATTTGAGCTTAAAATTGTGATTGATTCTATTCACGGCAAGTAATCGTGTATCCGAACCTTTGGAAAAAGCTTTGGATGAGGATCGCATCCTCTTCTATAATAATTCTTTTTTTGGCAACTTTTCGTCCCGCTTCCTGAGAATAGCAAGGATATGCTTCTCGAAACAAAGAACGTTCGTCTTCTCTCGTTGATTTTGAATTTTCAAATTCAACTTTGGCGTTATGTATACTTCTGCCCATGAAGCTTGACTTTGACCAAGGTGTCATTAATTATTGTACTGTCTTCGCAATTTGTTTTTCTCGCTCACTTTTGTACTAAGAAAAACTAATTTTAGTTATTTTGTCCGGTGATATTACGATTTGATTTAATTCCCAATTCGCGATTTATGAACTCGGAATTTTCATTTACGATTGACATTTCGATTTCGCGAGTATACTTTCCGAAGCATGGAAAGTTCAAGAGCCAATTCCCTGGGAAATAGGCTCGAGTACAACACGGACACCTGCGCTTGGATGTGGGATGGCGGGCATCGTCGGAATGGATTCGGCAACAGGAGTAGGGGTGTGCAAAGGGACCAGGAATTGCTCGGACCATCCGGAACTGGACCAGAACCGTTGGTTCTTAAGGGAACTGGTCCAGTTCCTGGTTCCCGGTTTCAATTTTTGGGAACCGGTGGGTACCGGACCAGTTCCCAATTTTGAGTGTGGAACCTCCTGCTCGCCCACTTGGACCGATTCGGTAATATAATAATAAAGATAATATATTATTTTTTTTAAAAAAGAAAAATCATAAATCCATAAAACTAAACCTATATCACTCGACGCTCACAACCTCACATTGATCCGAGAAACACGTTTTTTCGCTTTCGCCTCACGCTCACGCTCACGCTCACTCTCACTCTTTCATTCTTCTTGATCAATACTCATCTCGTTGTCTCCGACTCTCTATCTCTGTCTCCGTCTCCATTTTTCCGTCTCTTTCCTTGGCTAGTGGGACCAGTTTCATAGATTCACCCGGGAACCGAATCGGACGGGTGGATTCGTGGGACCAACGGGCAGTTCCCGCTTTCAATTTTTCGGAACCGGTCCTTAGTGGGCGATTCCTGATTTTAGGGTGAGAACCGCCCACCCGGACTATGCCCATCCCTAAACAGGAGAGAGAGAGAGAGAGAGAGAGAGAGAGAGAGAGAGAGAGAGAGAGAGAGAGAGAGAGAGAGAGAGAGAGAGAGAGGGAGGGAGGGAGGGGGAAGAAATGACCGGAGTGACAGCCAGGATGGAGGTGGCGATGATGAAGATCTTCGGGCGAGTCGGAAAGTCGAATGTATTGCCAAATCCAATTACAACATGGAATTTACATCCGAATGTGCGGGTATGGTTGGGCTTTCTCAGATAAGGATATTGCCCAAGCCCGCCCATTTTCCTTTTCGAGCCGGAAAGGCCCATCGATCGCCTCTGCACGACGGTGAGCCGGTGATGCTGGTCTGGATGAGGCTGTGGTGGAGGACGGCAGGCCAAGGGTGGGCAGACGCGGCGAGAGAGAAAGAGAGCGGCTTCTTGCTTTTTGGGTCCCCAGGAGTTTTTTTGGGTCGAAACAAACTTTAGGTCATTTAACGAACAAGTAGCGCGACGACGACTAGCATCAAAACATGACAAATCTCGGGGCTTAGACACCTAATTCGATGGAAGGGACCTAGACGATGGGCTTTTGCAATCCAGTCCATACAATGATTTACTTCTCGTTGACAATTAAGCAAATAGCGGTGGGATCTGGTTCGATATGAGGTGAGAAATTCATGATTGGTAGGATTCGGACAGATCTTGAAATCGTGTGAAATACTTGAAATAACCATACAACTACTCTACCAAGGAAGGTAAGCTTTTTAAGATTGAAGGGCAATTGGTGAAATTCAATGAAATAATCTGTCTAAACTCCCGCGAATTTGTATAACAGATCGCAGAGGCAGAGGCTGTAACAATTATAAGCTACATCGTGAAATACAATAAGAAATTACAACAACCCGAGTGGTAAAATTCCGTAAAATTATGGATGGACATAAGAGTACGTGTCGAATCGGTAGATTCAATATCGAACACATAGATTCTTCTATGATTCGGTATTTTTAGGAATTCATCCAATAAGTTCGTTGCATTTTGGACTATGAATAGAGTACAGATTGAGAATATACAGATAATTTACGAGTGACGACTAATGTTTGCTCGAAAATGCCTGTAGTGCATAACAACACAAAGGGATGTCATAATCTTGTGATGAAGAAAATCTGACATTTGGGAAAGATTTTGACTGGGGATGGACCCGATTCAAACTTCCATAAAAGGGAATTATGAGCAATTAATCAGGCTGCGATTCAAAAGGATGAATTTTGAAATATGGGAATCCCTTGTATGGTAAGGGACGTTAAGGAGTGCTCTGGGGAAATTCCTGACGTGCCTCTTTTAGTTTGTCCTGCTGAGATTTCAGCTAGATCCTAAGCCTTTCTTCTGGTTCTTTTGGCTCCCGAGTCTGAACCCGTTCTTCTGAGCGATCCCATGCAATGGCGAATGAGAAGTTCTGCTGTACATGGGTTGCACTTACAGATACCACCTCCAAGACCCACCAGTCCCGAAGGCTCCATGAAACTCTCTCCTGTCAGATCTTTCTCTCTCTCTCTCTTTCTCTTCACGCATGTGTTTTGTGTTGCTGGTGTGCCAGGGGTCCTCGTGCCCGCGTGCTTGGCTTGTTGATTTTCGATACGTGACATGTATCGTCACATATTTATTATGATTTGATGAGTGTGGAGAGAGGGAGACTGGGAATGGAACACGAGAACTCCTGTGATCCTGATAGAAACAGGACATCAGATTACTATGCCTATCCAGTAAGGATTGAAGAAGTGCCCATTTTAGACTTGTCTTTATGTTGATATGGCCCGATTGATTCGTATAAGCTGACTTCATTTCCCTTCTCAGTTCGTTTGCGATTGATCAGAAAGGAATCCACAAGTGCTGGCTGGTTCTTGAACCATTTTTTTCCGTCTTTGGCAAGAAAGAACCTGTTTATCAAATCCAGAAGCCTGAAATCATTATGTTTCGCATTGAGTGTTTGATTTTCTCCGAGAATGGGCTTCGGACAGCTTAAAGCCACATTCGTTCCTGATTCGAACAAAATTCTCCTCGATCTCTCTCGATATCGATTTCGAGCTAATATTCCCGGCAAGTATGAACACTTCCTGGAGATTATATCATCTCCTCTTTCTCATGAGGACTTGTCATGATCTCTGGGAAAAGTGTGAATGCATCATAGTTTACTACGGGCACAGTTAACCGGGAAAAATTAAATTTACAGATGCGTATGTCAATCTACTCTTCTGTTTAATGATGTAGAAGAAATTTACAGCTATGAATTTCTTAGTGAAGGTTAAACATTATATACTCGATCTGGATAATGATGTAGAAGATGGAAGCAAGCAATATTACTACTTTAAAGTTGTATAGTTCTTTTGTCACTTTCTTATTTTTCAAAACAAACCTGCGCAAGCATAAACTTGGTATTAGTATTGTTCCTGTGAATTCAATCATTCCAAATTTCATTGCAGATGTAGACAAAAAAGTGGGTGCCATTAGAGCACTTGTGGAAGATGATGGTGACAAATCACAAATTCTTCAAATCCTTGAAGAACTGAAAAAGTCTTACTGTGCTTTAGCAGAGGGCCATGACCAGTTGAGATCCAAGTTCAGTCACCTCCAGGATGCAAGAACTTCAGCATCCCCCTTCAACCCCAAGATTCTCCTTGAAGGCGTCGACAACGAGGATGCATCCGGAGTCTCTGAGAGCCCTAAAATGGACAGTCTTGATTCCCGCCCAGAGTCCGCCGTCATAGATCCTGAAGTGGAGTTCGACAACTTCCACTTCGAGATCCTGGACAAGTTGGCCAATGGGATAGTCCTGGATGAACCTACCAGTGCCAATCTGAATCTGATAAAACCGATTGGTGCAGAAATTCATGAAAAACGTACTGACGTGACCACCATAGAAGAAATCATTCCTGTGATCCATGGTTCTGAGATTGATCGGGAAGTAAATGGAGATGACTGGACTGAACATTTAGGGTGGGAGATGAATTGGAATGAGCTGACGGTGCAGGTCACAAAGTTGACGGAGGAGAACCTGCAGAAGCAAGCAGAGCTGGTGAAAAGAAACGAAGAGAACAGGGGAATCATCAGAGGCCTCAGGTCGCAGCTGAATGGCTTGAAGGCCGAGAATAAGGCGCTGCAGGACTGTCTCGTCCGCTCTAAGGCCGTCCCGAAGGGCATCCAGTTTCAGATGACGAGATTGAAAGGCCTAGTCTTGAGTAGAATTTTCGGAATAAGTTCTCAGTGACGGTGTTAGGGCGATCACAAGCCACTGCATTGACGCACTCAACTGAAACGAAACACTTCAGCTAATAAAGTTAATTCTCTGGTCATACCCCAAGCAGCACGCGGCCTCACCTTAAAATCGCAAGCAAACATATAATGAGCCCGTGTGCTGCTTTCCTTGTTCATATGTAGGGTGCTTTTCTTGTTCATATGTATGGTGCGGAAACATTCTCGTCAAACCACAGACTGTGTAGGAGTCTTCTGCTTCAGATTTCCTATCGACTTTAACTTCCAGTAATAATTGTCTGTCAATTCCTAGTTTACCTTCAATCAGATCATACATCAGAAATTCAATACCAGGTTGACATGTCAATCAGGACAACATGATTCTTTCTGCCCCACAGTCAGTTTTAGATCAACAATTCCAGACATTGGATTATCCGATGTGTCACTCTTCGACAAGAACCTGTATCAGTGCTACAAAAAATCACAAATACAAAAAGGTCAAACTCCGGGCGACTGTTCTATTTTC
Organism: Syzygium syzygioides; assembly: GCA_031216285.1. NCBI lineage: Eukaryota > Viridiplantae > Streptophyta > Magnoliopsida > Myrtales > Myrtaceae > Syzygium > Syzygium syzygioides. The sequence continues at coordinate 29,033,855 of CM062248.1, read as the reverse complement.
TATTTTTTTTCTGCTCGGAGTTCACGAACATGGAGGAATAAATATATGATAGATTACAACATCAATGCAAGTGTTTGCAGAGGTCAAAAGAATCACTCAAACATACAAATGCAAAACATAAACCATAACTCGATAATCAATCCCCAATCTTCTCGGTACCGAGCTTTGTGTCTGTCAAGTTCTCCATCTAAAGGAGCCTCAGGTGCGAGGTATCATTTAATCTTTTTATCTGCCACCCCGTTTTCCAGGAATGTTGTAAGACTGTTACTGAGGAATCTTCCACGCAGATCTTATGAGACATTAGCGGACTGCAACCCATAATCCCTGTGATTAGACACTTTATTGCAGTTGGATGCGTAAATAGACCGACACAAGAGGAAATACTGGAAAGGGAGCTCCTTTCACTTAGATCGTGCAGTGTGTTCTGGGGATGCACTTCCTGAGGAGAATTTTCGTCTTCGGGATCATGATCTCCGGTAGTAGTTACATACTGAAGCCTGCTCTTCCCAGATTTTTTCTTCGCAAGTCCCTGCCGGTGCCTGTGAAGCAAATCGAAGCGGGGTGATGGGAGGGAATGACCATCTCGGTCGCCGATAAAATTAGATGAAGCATATGCATTCTGGTGGGAGTATTGATGGTTCTCATTTGCACCGTGGAGAGAGAAATCCAAGCGCAACTTCTCGTGCAGACCGAGCACGGTTCCATTTAAGAAGTGAACCATTCTGAACTCCACCTCCCTAAGTGACTCTCCACCTGGCGCAGAAAAATCAGGCTGAAGTCTCTCCATTACACCCAAAATTTCAGGTGTATATACTTCTGACACGGTACATCCCTCCCATTGACCTTGGCTCATCTCTGTAAGCGCATCTGACAACTGGATCTGTTCCAAGGAAAAATTCATTTCCTAGACAGAATCATAAACAAAATCAGTGGTCAGTTCAAATCATATAGAGTCAAAGACAGGATGAAAACATTCTTATATCACATAACATTCTCTCAACTAACTGATATGACATTAGCTCAGGGTGTGGGCTGTTTACAAGGTGTTTGTCGGCGTGACCAAAGAAGATCACAAACTGCATTGGGGTCGGTCAGCTTTTAGAAGACCCTTGCTTTGTAATGTGGGATTGCCTGATACTCACCAGATGACAAGCAGCCACAAAATTTTCTCACAAGCTAAGCTTCTTAGATATAATTTGGTGGTGTCTACATTTTCTTGAAATGGTTAGCTTAATTACTCATGGACTTAATGAAGAAAATGTTGTCTGTGACTCTCAACCCCTGTCACGCTTCTCATCCACTTCTTATGTCTATTCAGTAGTTTCTAGGGCCTGTGAACTTGACCCAACTGCTTAAATTTACTTTCCTTCAGAACCAATGTCCACTACGAATTGACCAGTTCCACATTTGCAAATCATGGTTCCACTCAAGATCTGAACAATCCCATTTAAAGATCTCAAGATATATTGATAAGGCCTCCATACACCAGCAGCCCCGCATTGGCATTCCATAGAGACTGTTTCCGCAGCTTGATCGTATGATCCTAGGACCTAGGTCTCGATGGGCTATTTACAGTTCTACCAAAGGTCACCGGCACTAACTTACCAAAAGCAACTGAATGTTCTGGTAGATCAATGAAGACGATGATCCCTTGCTATCATTAGTTATTTATGCACCCGTTATCCTATATACTGCTCAAAATCCTATCCACTTCAATACGATTCATCATATCACATTTCAAGCAGTTGAGCTTGGCGCTTCTGACTTGAAACTGATTAATGCTTTCTTGCACAAGTCGAATATCCAGTGTTAACACATAAAATTTGCAACTGTAATCAGCAACCTAGGTTGCATTTTCATTGCTAGTGTATATTCTGCTTAGTTCCTCCGACTCATTGTATCGATCCCAATAAAATTCAAGCTCTTGATGCTCCCAAGTCGACAATGTATACCACAATCGAGAATTGACACTTTATGATTCCAAAGAAGCAGACACCACCTTAATCCACATTCTCCAATGGCACATAAAGAACTAACTCGGTCAAAGCAGCAAGCAACCCAATATAAAGCTCATCCAGCGATAAATCCAACAAGAATCCAATTTTACCTGACAAACGAAAGCTGCCATCGACCTCGCTCGATCCAACGGCGAAGAATAAACCGCGCCGAACCGGACACCGTGCGAGTTCAGCAGCACGGCCAAGGCCCTGGCCTGCCGCTTCCCGTTGGTTGTCAGCCCCGCGGCAGCGCACCGCCCGCCGACCAAATCCGGCCTCAAACTGGCCTCGCACTCGCCCTGGCTGATCAAGAACACCTCCGTCGTGACGGCGCCCCGGTCCTCCTCCATCGTGCTCGAGGAGAAGCTCCGGGAGAACACCGGCGGAGGCGGCGGCAGCGGCGGGGGCGGCGCGAGGACGTTGTAGGGGTCCCAGACCTTGATCGACGGCCCCATCCGCGGCGTCCCGAGGGTGGAGAGCTGCGGGGAGAGCGGCGACGCCGACGCGTAGCACGGCAACATCTCCGGCTCTTGCTCCAGGACCTTCTTCACCAGGTGGGTATTGCTCAATTCGCTCCTGCCGAGCACCGCATTCTCGTCTTCCTCCTCCTCATCCTCTTCCTCCTCGTCGCCGTCTTCTCCCTCTTGGCTCTCGTCCTCGTCCCTCGCTTCCTGGACCGAGTGAGAGGATCCCATCTCGATTCCGGCCACGCGGGGAGCTCCGATCCAACCCGCTCCGATCGCTAGGATCCGGGCCGAAGCATCAACCGGGCGGGTCGATCGCCGAGGCAAAAGGCGCGAGATTTCCGATACCCAGATGACCGCCGGCTCGAAAGACGAAATGGGCAGAGCTCAAGGACGAATCTTGCCGCGGGCGGAATTCCGTGTTTGGACGGATTGATGCTGGAGATGGGCAAACGGAGAGAGAGGGAGAGACAGAGATCTGGAGGAATCAGATAAGATCTGGTCAGATCATGGGTGCCTGCGTGCTCGGCGGGTCGGGTTTTCCGGCGGGTCGGGGAATCGAATCTCTCGGATTCAGAACCAAAATGCTCAATTTTTGCTCAGACGAAACGAATCTCGAGTTTCCTAAAACTCGTTGCGGAGAGGTGGGGGCGGCGCTGTCGCCGGCGGTGACATTGACTCGGCGCGGAGCACGTGAGCCTACTACTCCATCTCACCCCGGTTTGAGTAACGTGCACCCCATGTGAGATTCGGGTCGATTTTTCGGGACAAATTCGAGTCTAAACAAACGCGCTTCCGCACGGTTCTGTCCGGGCCGGTCTCCGGCTAGGATCTTTTTGAAGCTCCAACCGTTGACCCCCCTTACGTAAGGCCTACGTTATTTGACGATTGAAATGAAACATGCTCGCGTGTAAAGCTGGACATTTTGGGTAATGGATTGTGTTGTGAAAAATAGAATGGCGATGTGACAACTGATAGGTGTCATGTCGGTACCTCGTTAATTATTTCGATAAAGAAAATTTATCGTTTTTGATATGTCGTTTCTCGAATTATCTGTAATCAGTGATTGAAAATGGAAATACCATGTATGATAAACCTATATCTTGAAAGTTCTCATTAACGAGACCTTATTACTATTACTTCTGTTCTACTATTACTAAATTGGCTGCGAGGATTGAAATCGGGGTTCTGACAAATCGTCAAAAGACTTGGCAAATCATCAGAAGTTAAGATTAAATTTGTCAGATTAAAAAGTTTAGGGTTAAATTGACAAAAATGCAACAAATTCATTATTATTTATGTAATTTTCGCCTCGCTAAACCTATCAATATCCTTATCTATAGCTTTTATGCCTATTGGTGAAAGGGTGGGAGGAAAGATCGGCTTAACAACCCCTGGACGTTACTATGTGTACGAACCCGTCCTCACATTTCCATTGGCATACAAAATATGAGAACGATTCGCTTGCAACATGGCGCATGGACAATATAACCCAATTATCTTTAAGTCACCATCGTCAGTGGCATCACCATCTCAAGTTATTATTTATAAAAGCTGACATTGGTTATAATATGGGCGTTTTTGCGAATACTTAAAGATCCCCTTCTTGTATAACTATGACCGTCCGATCGTAAAAGAACGAATCTCTACCGCTCATTAGAAAACTCGAGAGTGTTTGTGCGGTACGACATTTGTGTTGAAAGTGCGAAAAAAAAATCACGTTAAGATAGAATGCTTTGATGACCACGGATCGACAACCCTTTATGTTCCCCGTAATCGGGAAACATAACGGGGATACGGACAGTTCATTTCAGCTTAATCACGATCTTACTTTGGAGCAAAGTGCTGCCTATATAATTGTCCAACAAAAACTGCTGCTTCTCATGGTTTTATCTAAAAGATCATACGAATAATATATTCTTGTACTGTGTTCTCCACACACTTTAATAAGATAGTTACTTTGGAAAGTGTATATAATTTAAAGTAAGTGTTGAACTTCTTATTTGAGTGTTGGTTCGACATCAATGGCCGATTTCCTCCCTCTCTCTCTCTCTGTCGCCGCGGCAGATCGCCGGGCTGCTCAAACGGGCGCTCGACTACTCCCCTGAGCTCCTCCGTCCTCGGCCAACCGGCATCGTTCAGCAGCCATGTTAGAACATAGTCAACAGAAATAGGCTGATGAGCCTACTATCTTGATTATATTGGGCTGGGCCTAAGGCCCGTCCTCGACCCGACCCAATTATTATTTTTTAGACTTCCTTAATTTTCTGATTTTATGTTATATAGTAAGAAAAACCAATCGAAAGCATGTAATTCCCTTTTTCTGTTCATTAGTTATAAGGAAAAAATGCTCATGCTATTGCCATAGCCAAAACAGCAGATTCTCTGCTTCCCTTTGCTAAAGCAACAAGGAGAAGATTGCATGTGAACATGAAGCATGATCTCCGAGGGTTTTTATGGTTCGGTTCGATGGTATTTTCAGCTCAAACCCAAACTAATTCGATAGGGTTATGACTCATACCGAACAAATAACTTTGGTTTGTTATCGATTAGGTTTGGGTTTAAACCATTATCATCGAACCGATTTCCTTGTAAGAATTTTAATACGGATCAAAGCTATCTAGCTTTAACGTGAAATGGAAAATAACAAAGAAAGTACCTATCTCTACGCACTTAACGGAAAAAGGGAACTTAAAACGAAAAAAGGGAACTTAATCACAATTGAATCAAATTGAATAATTGAAACATTAAAAGCTATTAGTTAACTCAAAGAAAGAACACAAAAGATCATGCAAAACTTTTTCCTAAGTATTATTATTTGAGATAAAATAAATAAATCGATAATGGCCAACTTGAGAAGTAGAATTTTTCCATTCAATAGCATAGAGGAATTTCGGATAGGAAGAACTTAGTTAGGCCATAGCACAAATATTATTTGTGAAAAGGAAAATAAATTTGTTTACTAAACTCATCGATTTGGTTCGGTTCGATAGTTTTTTAAAGTTATGAAAGTAAAAAGTTGTTTGACGGGAAATGAAATTTGAATCATGATTTTTATTATTTTCTAAATAAACATAAAGTAGTGCACATTACTACAAGGTCTTGACAGGCTGACAGCATACTTGATAATATTTTAATCTTTATTGGATATTTTGTAACTTAACTAATTCAGTAAGCCCTTCCTTACTTACCGCATTAAGTGGCTTTTATCGAACGCACTGACTAATATTAGGTGCTGAAAAGCTGAATTTTCAATGTTAATATAATTATCAAACACACTCTCAGTCTCATGAAATTAAATTCCCACTTAACGAATGGACAAATTTTTATATCCATGTGGAGGAGCGAATAGAAAGATTATTATTCATCATGGCCCTCGTCGTCCATCTCAACTACCTCCTCAGCCATCTTTGATGGCCTCGAGACCATCTCTGGCGCACATCTTCCCTCCACCTCGCGAGATGGAACCGACCTAAGAGGCTTTCAATTGTGTCGTGCCGGGGGTCTGCCGGCATGGAGGGGATGACGCTGACGTTGTTTCAGCGGCCAAGCCGGTGACGGCGGAAGATGAGGTCGGCGGTCTTGAGCATGGAGGGTTCGTGTTTAGAGAGAGAGAATGTGGATTGGAGGGGAGGGGAGGGGAGGAATAGGTTCTGCTATATTATTGGGGAGAATTCCAGATTTGGGTGATTGAAAGGGCATCGCAAGCTGCCATGCTTTTGGGCAGCAACGTCATCGCCGCTGTCTGGCAGCAACCAAACCTTTTCCTTGCATAGTATGTCGCAAACAATACAACCTTATTAAGCAGCCGTCCTTTTGTTTCGTCGAAAATGGTTGCCGACAAATCACTTTTCCCCAAAGGTTAGATCTTTGGGTTTTTGAGTTAATTGGGTTTTGGGGCGACTCCAACCGTAGAAATTTGTTATTGGTAAATTGAACTGTAGAAATTTGTTAAGTGCTGTTGATTACGGATCTTTTATCACTGATTCCATTTGGCCTTGTATAACCTAGTACAAAATATAATCATTTTTCAACGGTTATCTTTTACCTTCCAAATTCTAATACTTCTGAGATTCTAGTTTCAACTTGATTGCCTCCAACAACACGTTCTTATCTACAAATGGTTACAACCCATAGGTTATCCTTCGGGTCAATTCTTCCTTTTGCAGTCTTCCTTTATGCTACTGCGATCAACCCCTTGTTACTGTGTACCAATAACTGTTCTATTCAATCACTTTTCATCGATAGCATAATCAGCCATCTTAGTCACCATATGTTGAAAACTGGTCTTTGCCTGTAAACTTTCATCGATAACAACATCAGCCACATAAGGTCATTTGATAGATAACTAGTCCTAGTTGATTAGTTTTCATCGATAACGTCATCGGCCACATAGTACTGACCTGTATTCATTGCAGATTTATGGCAATTCTTATAGGTTGCCCTGTCGACGACGCTATATAAACCTCTACCAATCCATGAAGGCTTGGGTTATTTTTTGGTGTCAACACCTTCGAAAAAGTTTACGTCCTCTGATGATTGTTTGAGACCCCCATTTCAACAAGAAATGTCGAGAAGGTCTACTTAGGTGACCACATGGATCCACATGGGACACTTTTCCACTGTACATGCCATCTTTCAACTTGCATACACATGCTTCATTTCAGTCTTTCATGCACAACCCTACCCAACAGTGTCCTCACATCATTGAATCTGAAATTAGGAACCTACTGTAGAAATCGATCATTGGGAGTTTGAATGAAAACATGTGCGAACATGTTGACTATGATAAACGAATGATAAGCATGGACTATGCATCATGTTTTTTTGCTGGTCTCTAGACTCTCTACACATTTTGTTCCTTTTTAAAGAAGCTCCCACATGTCAATCAATGGGTGGGAGTAGATTCCAACGCTATCTCAACCCTAATCTTTCGTTTCTTCTTTTTTGGTTTTTATATACTTAATTAATAGCCAATTCATGTTTTTTTAGCAACTGCTCCTTTTCGACTCATTGTTAATTACAAATGAATTTCAAGCTCGAAAAGTTTAATTAGAATGTGTTCCCATACCGAAGGCACAGGTTAATAAGTATAATGAACCGATTAAAGACACTTATTAGGATATGTCTTGAGTTTGAGCCCATAAAGAAAATTCAATCACATAGGCTTTTTTTATTTGAGTAGGTTTCTTAAATTGAGTGGTTTTCTAGTTTGAGTAGGTTTTTGAAGGGTTTCTATTTTGAGCACAAAGATTATATAACATATATATATATGGAGATCGAATTTTACTTGAGTATTATACACTAAAGAAAACAAGGAGAGTGTTAGGTTTTTCTCATTGTGAGTTTTTTGAGTGAGTTCTTAGCGAGAGACCGTGGGAACATTTGCGGGTTTGCTTTAGTTGTAAACTAGGGCCGTGAAACACTTGAGGAATTAAGCAATTTTAAACTTTGAATTTTCCGGATTTATAGTGAATTTTTTTGCAACTAACTCTTCCCTAGAGTAGGAATCGACCCTCTGATTGCATCACGTAAATATGGTGCTCCTTGACAAATTCTCTAGTATTTTCTTCTTCTTCTTACGTTAGACTTGAATTGCAACATCAGTTAGTTTGTGTCACGCCCCGCACTTCTCGGTGCGCCACATCCCTCGCAGAGGTCGATTTGTGTGCGACGTCCCAGGACGCGTTGCCGACCCAAACCCAACACAGAAAATTAAAGTACATGCGGAAGCAATTAAAACCATCCGTACATAAACACATAACCAAGGATAACCACAGAAATCCACACTTGTACTGGTATTAGAAACCATTTACAATATCCAAGTACAACCCGAACACCAACAAAAATCAAAAGCGGTTCAAGTCCACTACTGACAAAAAGGGATAAGTGGCTCGGGGTTCAGGTACTACAACTAGCTGGGGGCTCTTCCCAAAAAAGCATCGGTATGCCTGTCGTCCTCAAGGTCGGGGATCTGAAAAGTCGGTTTTTCAACAACCGTGAAAATGAATCTCAACGAGTATTTCCCTAAACCTAAACTAGGCTAACATGCACCTCCTGACAAGTACTAAACAAACAACACACAGTCCAAAGTGTATATGACTCAGGCCCTCGGCCCAAATCTAGAACTTACCTGACCCTGCAGGTTAGACAGATCCATATATAATAATCATAGTACATAAGTGGTACTCATATTCACATATATGCCAATCACATGCTTATGCACTGATTCTCACATTCTCGCATGCCAGTCAATGAATGTTCATGTATGCAAATGTCATGGACTTGACCCGTGCAATTCCCAGCCCACTGGCCTACACTGGCAAACTGGCACACTGGCACACTGCCCAATTTATTATTATTACGACTCGAGTCATCAATTTTTCACGGCCCGGTGCGTCTAGTCTGCTTCAAAGTGCATGAGGCGCAGCAACCGATCTGGCCCAGTGTCTTTAGCCTGCTTCAAAGTGCATGAGGCGCAACACTGTTCTCCTTGCGAACCAGAGCCTGCTTCAAAGTACATGAGGATGGTCGCCTTCCGGACGTACCGGGCATCGTCCTGCTTCAAAGTGCATGAGGACAGTATCGACCCGAAGGTCACGACCCGTAGGTCCTTAGGTGATCACACAATTCATTATTATCTGAACCCCGCGTAAAACGCATCAGGGCATTTTAAGTGATCACAATGCAAACGTCATTCGGGCACACTCGTATATGCACATGTCGTGCCAATGCGTGAGATGCGCATTCATGGTTATTCATTCACACTTGGGCATTCACATGCGCGAATCGCAATGTAACAAGCTCAACTTGCACCGCGCATATTCAATTCCATAAATCAACATGCCCATTTAGATAATCAATTTCAATTCAACCATGGCATCAACTTAACACGCAATTCATGCAAAAAATTCACACAACCAAGTCAACGAATTTCACGCATTAGGGGCCCGCCATGCTATTCCACTCCCAACCACGCTAAACACGCTACATGGCATCATCAAATTAACCACAACTAAGGCTCAATTAGCCAGTCATTTACACAGTGCAATCCTTCCCAGAAATGTCACGGCTAAACCTCAAATTGATCACGCCTTGCCCAAATCAAATCCAGTTGTGGCTGGTCGTTATACCACAAATTCTAGGCCAATAAGTGTCATCAAATTTTTCCATTATACTCCTCAAATATCATTCTAATTAACCACCACAAAATCAAATACGGCGCGCATTATAGTCCACATATTAAACTCAAACATTCCCGAACTTGGGCCGATTTAATCCAAACTGTCCAACCCACTTATCGCGCCGCTCGGCCCACTAATCCTCCATTAAATCATCATAATAATCCACCAAATTGACCTCAATCAAAATCCCTAATTACTTTCACAATTTAACCCCTAAATTAACCCTAAACCCATCTAGAAATGTAAATTAGCCTAATTAGGGTTTAGGGTCAAACTCACCGGTGTCTTAAGCTTCAAACCGAGTCGAACTTGCGTCGAAAGCGGCTGGACAGCGGCTGGCCCTCGCCGGAATAGTAACGTCGGCGGCGGTTTCCGGCGAACGGCACGAACCTAGGCGACGGTTAGATGATTCCACGGCCTAGAGAGAGAGAGAGAGAGAGAGAGAGAGAGGCACGGTTAGAGAGAGAAAGGAAAATGAGACGGCTGGACGGTTGGGCGAGATGGCGGGTCCGCGCCGGAATAGTGACGCCGGCGCCGGAGCTCCTCCGGCGAGAGGCCTCTCTCGGCCAAAACAGAGAGGGAGAGGGAGAGAGAGGGCTCACGGGGCGGAGAGGAGGGAGGAGGGGTTCCTTGGACGGCTGGGCAGGCGGCCGGGACCAGCCAGGCACGGCGGCGAGCGGCGGCGACGGCCAGACGTGGCTGGGCCACGTCGGGCGCGGAGGGCAGCGGCGATGGCTTCCTGTCGCGCGCACGTGAGGGAGAGGAAGGGAGTAGGTGGGGCGACGGTCGGGCTGTGGCGGAGGGCGGCTGGTGGACGGCGCGACGCGCCGACTACGGGCTGCAGCTGGCGGCGAGCGGGATGGCGTCAGGCGGAGCGGCGTCGGGCGGAGCGGCGTCCAATCGCAGTTCGAGCAGCAAGCCAGGCGCGGAAGGGAGAGAGAGAGAGAGAGAGAGAGAGAGAGAGAGAGAGAGAGAGAGAGAGAGAGAGAGATCAGCCAGCCGAGGGCGGCGACCAGCGAACAGTGTGGCGCGGAGGCCGAGCTGGCCGGCGCGGCTGGGTCACATCGGGTACGAAGACCAGCCGCGACGCCTTGCTGCCGCGCGCGCGAGGGAGAAGGAGAGGTCGGCCGGGGCGGAGGCTGGCGACCGGCACGACAGCGACCGGACTTGCTGGCCGCGGCGAGTGGCGAAGCAGCGTCGGGCGGAGGCGGCGTCGACTGGGCGAGCAGGAAGAAGCAGAAGCAAAGCGAAGCAGAACCAGTCGGGGACGCCCGAGGAAGAAGAAGAGAAGAAGAGGAAAAAAAAAAGAAAAAGAAAAAGAAAAGAGGGGAGAGGAGAGAGAGGGAGCAGGTGGGGGGAGACGTGACCGGGCAGGGGGGCGCACATGGTTCCGAGGAGGAGAGAGAGAGAGAGAGAGAGAGGGAGAGAGAGGGGAGGAAATTTTAAAAAAAAATTAAACTTCATTTCTCTAATAAACGCAAACCGGGGGTCCAATTTCAAAACGGAAAATTACCTATCGCTCTTAAATAGACCTCGACATAAAAAGGGACAAAGGCTAAATTAATGAGACCAAATTTTTACGAGGGCGGTCTACTAGTCCAAATTCACCCTTGGTCAAAAACTCCCAATTTTTCATTATTCCTGAAAATCTCGATACTTGCCACATTAATGTCGACACCGTCCAATTTATTTCGTCCTGAAACTCCCGAAAATTGACTGCCAAGTTCAGGATCTAAATAACGACAAAAATTTGATCGAGTGCGATTCTAGCGAAATCTCTAGTTTAAAATAATAACCGAGAGCGATCAGCTCTCGGGCGAGATTCTACTATAAGCACACTGACAAATCACGCGTTTTATAAATCCCAAAATTGGTTCAAAATTCGGAATGTCACAGTTTGCGCGTTGTTTTCACAAAAATTGGTGTTACTGTTAGGGTTAGGGATTTTTGGATGTTTGTCTGGTTAATATATGGAAATTCTTTCGTTGCAATTATGTATGGGGGAAAGTAGACCATGAGAAGTTTAATGGAAGGAACCGAACGTTAAGATGAGTGTACTATTAACGATCTAAGGTTTGGCCAAGGTGTTGGATGCCGATGATAGGTGGTTTAGGAGTCTGATTCCATATCCAAAGCAGTAGAAGCCTTCACATGGACAAAAAAGGAAGGAACGAATAGGTGGAGAGTATTCATCAAATGCTAGTTGATGAATGGAAAAATGCCTTTCATTTTCCCTTTTTTAAGGCCTCTCTTTTTCTTATAGTATTAGTCCTCCAAACGATAAAAAGGCCTATAAGGATGAGTTAATAGAGAGGACAAAATGTATAAACCATTGAACCTATCGGATGAGATATTAATAGAATAGACAGTGAAGAAAGATACTACAAGCTGTGGGCAAAATTTCAAGTCCTTTATGTAACGAAGGGTTTAAATAATCACTTATACATGTTAAAGAGGATGTTTAGGTTTTGATTTGTTGAAGGTAGTTCTGCTAGAGTCCACTTGGATGAGTTTAACAAACTCATGATGGTTTTGAAGAATATCAATGAGACCTTAATTGATAAAAAGATGGCATGATGATGTTGTATCTACTAGAGTCATGGGAACATTTTATTGATTTGTTATAGGGGCATACTGTGATTACCTTGGAAGAGGTCAAATTCGCCTTGTTTTCGATGGAACGTGAGAGGAAGTTGTGACATGACGATCTAGCTCAAAATGTAGCGTAGAAACTAGTGATTCAAGGTAGAGATGAACATTAGGGATCCGGCAATACAGGTAAAAGTGGGTCAAAATCGCGTTATAAAAAATTACACGACGGTCGCGTTAAATGCTTGAGTGCACAAGAAGGAGAGCATATAGGGAAAGATTGTCTGAAGCAAAGAAATAGAGGGGATCTGTGGAATGCCACAAGAAGTGTGCTTCTTTAATATGCTCTTCCTAAATATTAGAACATTCTCGGACAAAAAGAACACAGATCCAAACTTCTTCTATATCTCTATTATAGGTTTTTTCTCCCTTTTCGATTCATTGTTAGGTACAAATGCATTTTCAAGCTTGAGAACATTTAATTGAAATTTATTACCATACCAAAGGCACGGGTTAATAGCTATAACGAAAACAATTAAAGCCCTTAAATTAAACATGTCGGCACCCGCCATGCTCACAACGAATGCATTATTTGTGCCTCGAGCATGTGACACGATCGATAGTTGAGGCTAATGTGTATCCATGTAAAACAAATTACTATCTTTTGCATGCGCATGTAATAATAAGCATATTTTGTTAGAGAGTGTTTCTCTAAGACATTGCTTGAGCATATTAAGAGATGAAAACTTTAAATTTTTAAAATGTTAAGTACGCATGATACGAGAAAGGCGATGCATTAGAAATTTATAAATTCGCCTTTTCGAGTAGCTCCACTATTGGCGCATGCAGAGACTCCCTTAGTCCATCTATCTTCATTAAAGAATTTCTAGGGCACTGCTTTTTTAGTGCTTAATTAATTACTAATCAGGAATGATTAATTATAAAAATTCAGACAGCAAAGTCTGGCAAAGCTGGGTTCGTGGAGCTTGTCTGACGGTTGTCTCCATAAGATGACAACCTTGTATCCCGTTAAATTAGCCAATAAAGTAGCGAATCCAAAAGCTAAAATATGCACTTTGTCATGGATCGTGATTTATTAAAATCTTGTTTAATTAAGGAAAAGCTAAATTAGGGTTTGACACTGGCCTAGATCCTCACGCCCAGCTGTTGCACTTGTATTGGGATCCACCCTGAGCCACCCGTACACGTATTGTCATGCACTACATATAGAAAAGAATTATTATGTTTGGAAGAATATATTAATCAAGTCATAGATAGGTTATGCACCTTCCCATCACCTAGGTAAGATTAAGGGCACGGTTATTTCGTGAAAGATAAAAAATTTGGAAAACATTTTCATAAAAATTATAACCTCCGCTTATAAATATAAATAAATGAAGATATAAATTGTTGCCAATAATGAAAATTTCATTGATTAATTATTTCAAGCGATATAATTGATTGTTTTTAAGAAAATATTTTTTAAATTATTTATTTTCAGCGGAACAAAGAAAGCTTTAATCACTAATTAAAAGCGCAAAACACACACACACACTTAAAGGGAGGAAATTACCGACGATAAAATAAAAAACTACGGGTGATTAGGTTATATCTACTACCTCATCTATTCAGGTTACGATGGCCACCCTCGTTGAGCATGGTTCCGAGGTTGCACCCCATCGCTTTGCCTCCCTTATGAGGCGAGGGGTCACGATGCAAAGGTTACATGAGGGTATGAACCCTCACTGTCAAGAATGCTCTAATCACCGTGCCCACATTTTATCTCTAGCTAACGATGGCGATCCTTGTCAATGACCCTCTGCCAACCCTTTAAGAATACGAAGGGGGATTAGCAATGGTTGTCACAACTGTCTAGAGCCTAGATCTCAGCATAAATCGCCGCCTCATATCGAGCACTATAGCTGGGTCACGACCTTGCAACCATGCCTAAGTGAGGGTTTTCACCTTCCCCCACCCCCAACCACATGAGAAGAGCAAAACAAGCTTTTACTTGCAACCATGCCTAAGTGAGGGTTTTCACCTTGCCCCACCCCCCAACCACATGAGAAGAGCAAAACAAGCTTTTACTATAGACCAAGCGATAGAACTGAAATTATAGACATATTAGAGTTACTCAAACACTTCCAATGTCCCCCCAGCTCTAATTATGCACAAGAGCTCACTTGACATTTAGCTTAGTCATGGCCACGGTTCGGAACCTGTTCCGGTTCGTGGCCAAGTATGAACCAGAACCGGCCAGTTCCGATTCCGGTTTGGAACCGGTTTCCTTTTCTTTTTTTTTTTCTTTTCTTCCTCCGCAGGCCAAAGCCGGGGCTGGCGGAGGTCGCCAGCATCAGGCGAGGGTCGCCTTCGCCTGGGTTGGGCGAGGCCGGCCTCGCTAGATCAGGCGAGGGCTCGACCTCGCCGGTGTCGGGCGAGGTCGACCTCACCTGCAACTGGCGAGGCCGGCCTCGGCCGACGCCGGCGAGGCCGGCCTCCCCTGAGGCTGGCGAGGTTGAACCCTCGCCAGATCTGGTGAGGCTCGACCTCACCGGCATTGGGCAAGACCGACCTCGCCTGCAACTGGCGAGGCCGGCCTCGCCCAATGCCGGCGAAGCTCGACCTTGCTTGCAACTGGCGAGGCCGTCCTCGCCCGACGCCGGCGAGGTCGAACCCTTGCCAGATCTAGCGAGGCTCGACCTCGCCGGCGTCAAGCGAGGCCGGCCTCACCAATTGCCGGCGAGGTCGAGCCCTCGCCAATCTGCTGCAGCTTTCTTCTTTTTTTTTTCTGTGGAATCGGGCTCGGAACCGGCGGTTTTGGGCCGGTTCCAAAATTTCTAGAATTGGAACCGGGCCCGTAGGGCACGGGCCAGTTTCGGTTCCAAACCGCGAGCCCGATCAATGGGTCAGGCCCGGGTTTGATCGGGCCGGCTCTGGGCTGAAACCGGCCCGTGGCCATGACTAATTTAGTTATTATAATTTCACATGAAATAAACCCTCAATCTCATAAAGAAATATACAAATCTTATTACAAGATTCTTGTTTTCTAACTAAATGCAATTCACTAGCACGTCGCACAGTTGATTTTTACTGTCAAAAGCTCTTCTGCTCATTAATCGGGCAAAAACCAACAAAATCCACCTCTTGAACTAGAAACCCCTTTTTCAACCAAAAAAAACCTAGGAAACCCCTTTTAATGGACTTAAATTAGGAATCCAATTCCAACGTGAAAAGTATTTCAACAAGTTCTTACCTTTTCAACGTGCAAAGTAGCAAATCTCGAATGAGATTTGGTCAAAACGATTCTAAATCCAAATTAGGATCTTTGACTTGATAAATCCATTCACGAGATTAGCTCTAAATTGCAATCCTGTGCGGAACTCCAGGCTGTCTAAGTACAGTTGGGTGGGATTAACATGATGCAGATCTAGATTAATCAAGCAAGTTTTTAATGACCCATCTTGCTTATCTTTTCTTAGTCTCGACTCTTATAAAACGCCTGACCTTTTTGTTTTTTTTTTCTTCTCTATAATTCATGGATACCTACGTGAAGACTCGTCTACTCGAAAGCTAATGAAACATTGTACAATTTCCATAAATCAGTTAAGTTTGGACTCTTTTTGGTTCCTAACAATTGACCATTTTCCTTATGCAAAAATCACCCAATTAGTTCTAAACTTATTGTACGATATCTATTCAGTCTTCAACTTTTTAATTTTACCAATTTAGTGTTAAACCTTTTGATTATCCTCCAATGAGTCCTCATGGTCAATTTTTGCGAGAAATCGCTGACTTAGCGGTCCAGTCATCACCGGTTGCAATTGAAGGGAAAAAGTGAAAAGTTTCTTTTCTTTATAGAGGAGAATGAACGAACCCAATAAATCACCAGCTATATGTTGATATGGAGTTGCCATATCTGCCTCTTCCGCACTATTTTCTCACTTTCCTTTGGCAAAAAATGAGAATTTGGAGTTGACTTTTAATCGAGTAGTTTAAACCATACCGAACAGTTTAAATAAACTAAATTTTCACGTTTAGCATGATGCACCTTGGCTTTAATGCTGAAAGGACAGATGCCAATACTATGTTAGCAAGTTCTCTTTTGTTTTTCCTTTTGCATCTTGCAGATAAGGATTATGAAACACCTCGCAAATCCCATGAGCTTATTAAGTTAGGCCATTGCTAGTGCGGGACTCGATGCTTGTGGATTTCTAGAGCATTCAAGAAGCACGGGCGGGACCAGGACAAAAATGTCGCGCAGTGCCTAAGACATTGCCCATAACTTTCGATCCCGAAAGAGTTACGGGATTCAGAATGCAAATTCGAAAAGACTGCCCACAGTCGTGTTTGGGGGCAATTTTTCTATATTTATGTCTATTTTCCCATCCTATTAGATTTTTTTGTCTATTTTCCCTAGGTGGTGTGACATTATGGATGATTTGTTGTTTAATTATTTATTATATTCGATGTTTTAGACAACTTTGATCATTATTTTTAGTAATACAAAAAATAAAGTAGTCCAAAATTTTTGGCTTGTGAGCATTTGTTTACGCATGAGTGCAAGTGTTGCAAGTTTAACCGTGTATGCCACATCATTTCTATCGCATCAATTGGTATCAAAGCCAACAATATCGCTAAAGAGCATAGTTAAGTCTATTCTTGATAACAGTGCAAGCAACTATCCCACTACCGAAGATCAGGAGGATGCAAGCCTCATTGACGACTTCTCATCATCTCGAGGCATCTCAAAAAACCATAGAACATGATCTGCGATGGACCTTGGATATATTCATTGAGCAACTTAATTTCGAAAAAACTTGAATATATGGCATTGCAACCGAGTAATGCCCCCACTAGCCAAACTTTTGAAATTATTCGCTGCGGTGGTTCAAAACAATGGCCATTTCATCAATCGAGAGAAATTCAATTCATTCGGGATTTACATGAAGCACAGACATCGTGTAGGTTGTAATGGTCGCGATGATTCGTGATTGCTATGGAGGTCGTGATAACACCGACGGACGTGATGGTTAGTGTATTGGGGAACATCACGGCAATCAAAATTACACATGGTGTTAAGGATTGGATGAATCCAACTTCAAGGTAAGGAATTGCTTCGTTTCATGCTTCTTGAGTCCTTGGACTGGCTTGAAGAGATGAATCATATAATTTCTTTTTAAATATGAAAGGACATCCTAGAGGCTAGACTCTAGAGCATTGAAAAGCGTAAGCTAGGATAGCGCAATAATTGAAAGATAGAGAGCATTAATGATGGTGGGAAAGATCGAAGGAGGATCGACATTGGAACGACGTTACTAAAGCAGTGGATTTTGTGCTGACAGACTAATGATGCCCATGATCAAATTCGACACCACGCACGCAAAAAGGTCAAAAAGAAATCGCCGAATTTACATGCCGTCGTAGAATATTCACCGTGTCAATCATCGGGAATTTACGTGAGCTAAGTCAGAAATCCATTTAAAAATGATTATAAAGTACCTTGTACCGTTTATTTTATTAGAAAAGGCGTCCTTCTATTACGACGACGACGAAAATTACGTATTTGTTACACAAAATCATAGAAGTAATCAAATGGAGTTCTATTTTATAATATAATTCTCTAACATAATTCAACAAATATGATATTATACCCTTTAAAAAATGTCTACTGATTAACTATACATCCCCCGACGTAATTGTTCTAGATTGTCGTTGCGAATAATGATTGGTAAATTCATGTAGCTTTGGTAACAAAGACAAATGAGAGTTTAGTGGAAAAATAAAAAAAGTCCATAATTTCTTAATTGCAAAAAAAGAGTTAATCGTCTCGTAAAATTATCGATTTCCGATAAGAGATTAGAAAAATCTTTCGACCGGATCTTTTTCTACCAACGGTTTCTTCACACTTACAAACTCTTTTCAAAATCTGCCACCCAAAAAAATTAAAAATCCTTTTCTTTATATAAAATATCGAGGGCTAGTCCCACATGAATTAATTTTTCTACGAGGCGGTGATCACGACCGACGAGGAAAGGCGCTTTTCTCAACGCTACTTCCTAGGGGCGTCGTAGGGTAGTCTTTCCAAAAGCTTCTCTTCTCCTTCTTCTTCCAAGCTTTATGTTCTTAAGATAAACTAATGTAATCCCACCACCACCATATGGTCGGTTCCCCCAATCTCTTTTGCCTTGGATTCACAATCATCGCCAGGATCATCTCTATAACCCCCTCTTTTTGACGACTTTTTGACGAACCCCTGATCCGCGAGTCCCCCGGGGGTCACGAAATCATATCGAACCGCCATCACACGAGCTCATCGCGCACGCCGAAGGAACGCGATCGTGCTTTTGGAAATTTCGCGTCGTTTCGTGGGGGTCGCCTTCGATTTTGTTAGCACCTGTTTTCATTGACGCGAAGAAATGCGTAAGCTGGGTTTGAAAATGGCTGCCAATCTGCTTCTAAAATCGCCGGCCGAGCTACTTGTTTGTTGTGAGGAGAATATGGGTATGGTTACAAAGTCAACTGTGTAAATCAAGGGTTGAGTCTCCCTCTATATTGGGTCGAGTCTCCCCCTATATTCACATAGCATTCTTCTTCAACCTCCATGGAGGAAAGGGTTTGAGCTAGATCTCTCCCTTCACTCCCTTTTTCTTTTCTTTGCTGATTTGGTTCTTTGTTTTCTTTTTCTTATTTTCCTCCCGTTTTGAGGAGTTTTTTTCTTCTAATCTAGTCTAGATCTAGAAGCTTTTCTCTCCTCTTTCGAAGAGATTTCTATGTCGATCTAGTTTAGATTTGAGGTTTTTTTTGCTTATATGATTTTGGGGTTTCGCTTTTCTTGGATTTTGTTGGTGTGCAAGTCCAATTTCGAAGAAGATCATATGAGGTTTGCGAATATTTCGCTCTCACAAGTATCAAATCTGTACGTATTCAATCTTGTTTCTCTGCACGGCGATGGTACTGGGGACGCCGAACCTTGGTACGCATCACCAAAAGGTAGAGCCATTACAATTGATAGAGATCTTGATGCGTGCTTATTACTATAAACGAATTTGATGATCGGTTGCTGACATTGGTTTGAAGAAGTTTTAGTTTTGCTCTTTGAGTGTGTGACCCATAACCTTGTTATGATGATTCGTCTTCTTATCTAGAATTTTGTCGTCTTAGTTTGCAGTTGGACTGCGTAACTCTATTGTATATCCGTGGAAACACATAAAATATTCCTTTGACAAAAAAAAAAATTAAGGGTGTAGTGCTTGACTAAGAGAGTTTTTCATTTTTGGACCGTTTTGTCATGTGCTCCCAGGTTTTTTATATTGGGTTTCTGCCTCCTAAATTACCTAAAAACTCAAAATTAATTAATCATTGGTCTTTCTAGTGCGAGTTTACTCATAAGCGTTGCCTAATCCTACTCTATTTTGTTTAATTAAAATTGCAATACAAACAAATTAGGGAACTAGAATCTGATGTTGGATTTAAATTTAGACCAGATTCATTACCTTCGAAATCAAAGTAATTTAGTCTGAAATTGAGTAAAGAAGCAAGATCGGAATGTCTTATATTTTTGTTAAAACATGTTGAATATGATTTATTGCTTAAAGCATTTATTTTCTTTTCTCTCGTCTCGTGTTGACCTTTTATTTTTATTTTTCTTTTTCTTTTTTAACATGGAAGACTAAATTCACCTTTTTAATTCGGTAAGAGTTAGGTCATTCATGAAAAGGCTACAACAAAATGATGGGTAATCGTAGAATCACTCCATCTAAACTAACGAGTCATTTTCCATCAAAACACGGACAACCTTCGTAACCAACTTATTTGTTTAAGACTTGTTCATCACAATTCTCCGCGACCAGTTCGATCGTTCTCTAATGTCAAAGATCATGATTATTGTATTGAACTTATTCAATCGAACCTCGTTGCATACCGAATAAATCGTGCCACTCAGATTGGACAATACCATTTTAGGCACAGATCACATCTATAGATAATTACATTTTGTGATTCCTAAAACCCTTATTATGGAAGATAATAAACCGCTTTCCATAAAATGAAAGCACGTACCCCATTTCGAATTTAGAGAAAGAGTACAAAAGTGGCCTGTGTGTGTTTTTTTAACAATTAACTAATTATCAAAATCAATAAAAATTGGGCATTTTTATAACAAAAAATCATTTTCATCTGGCGCACGAGAATGCGTGTCCAATACATTATGCTGGCGCGTTTCGCTTCGCCTCTGATAAATACCCACCTCGGTCTGTCTCCTCCGCGCTGTCCGCTTCTCACTACTTCTCATCATCATCATCAGCAGAAGAAGAAGAAGAAAGAAGAAGGAAGAAACCACCATCGAGATTCCTCTGAATCTCACCTGTGTCGCTTTCCGTATCCTTCCCAGATTCGCCATTTTCGCCTCGCCAACCATGCTCCGATCTCTTGCCAGGTCTCTCTCTCTCTCTCTCTCTCTCTCTCTCTCTCTCTCTCTCTAGCTTCGTAACCCATCTCTTTCCATGGAACATCTGGTGCAAACCAGAAGCTCACCATCGAGCCGCTTGTGAACGTATCTGACCCCTTTAAGTTTTCTCTCCCTCTCTTTTTTCCGTCCACGATGTCAGGGAGTTCCAGCTCGTGGCCCCCGTCGCATTCCGGAGGCGCCTGGCGTCGTACTCCACCGGAGATGCCGGCGGCGCCGCCAATGGCGGGAGGTACGCAAGCTCCTCCCCTTCATCTAACTCTGTGTGCTTGCTACTGATCTGTGTTAGGCGGTCACGCTCTTGGTTCTGTTGTTTTTGTCTTTGGAAGAATTCGAAGGGTTTTTCTCTTTTCTCTTTTTATATTTCCTGTTTAATTTTGACCTTGGAGATTAATTTTGGATTCTAATGGCCGTTTTTTGCAAAGCCGTTGACTAATTTTTCCTTTTGTTCCTTTGTGCTATAAAACATCGTATATTGGAAACCTCAAACCTGTTTCTTGGTTTTTTCTGGTCTCTTCATGAATCTGAGCTGGGGTTTATTCCATCTCTACATTAAAGTATAGACTTCGGTTCTTACGGTAATGATAATCCATGATTAATTGATCGATTAATTCCATATAATTCTTATCAAATTTAATAATAAGAATCAGATATGCATTGCTGTTGTGTTACACCTTAAACCTCAAATCATGAATAAACGAGACCGAATTTTGGCAAACAAAAAAAAAATCACGACATTAACAAATTTCCACCTCTTTTGCATATTCTCATGAAATTTCTGAAATTCTTTTAGCAATTTATGTTAGTCAGCATAATATTCTCTCTATTAAACTATCGACTTCTCAATAAATCAACATGGATCTGGTCTTCTTGATGGGTTGCATACATCTGCTTTGCGGCAACCATTTATGGAAAAAATCACTAAGAATTTGGGTAATATATGGCATACGTGAAGCACATGAAGGGACATAACAAAAAAAAAAGAAGATGTAGGACTTTATTATCCATAATTTAAAACTGTGCTAAGAGTCGGATCTTACACAAAACTCGCACGTTATTATGCCGCATATTCAGCATCTCCATTTATAATAATAATAATAATAATCATCATCATTATTTTTGCGTTTATATCAAAATTGTTTTCGTCTCCTCCTATAGTCACGTTTTCCTATGCCAGAGAACAGCTTACTTGCCGATGATCTTCGTTAATCGTTTCATTAGTTTCATACTTAATAAAGTCAATGTCTTCCTAATATTTTGAGCATTTGTACTGTATATTCGTACCGAAACTTGCGTCCTAGACTAGAGGCCAAAAAAAAAAGTTACGTTTAGCGGAAGACGTCGCATTGCTCAGACCGTGGTTTTCACGATTTAGGCTTGCATTCATCAAATCTCGAATTTGAACATGGTTCGTTTAATAAGGCAGCGAATAAATTAAAAAAAAATTGATGAGGAATATTCTCACCGTCCTTTTCATGTTGAGATTTGAATTTAACCAAAAAATATCACATCTTAAGGATAATCCTCTTAACCCTTTATTTAAAAGATCACCAAAAATCCTCTTAGTAATATGAATTATATTTATAGAATTGTTTTGTTTTGGACGGTGACACAAATTGTCTAGTCCATAAAAAGAGCAATTTGCCCTAATCTACACATGATTGGACGTTCATAATGTTGGTCACATCAATTTGATATAACATTTTTCTGTTGCTCTCTTATCGTCCTTTAAGCTTCTGGTCAAAAGACATCGGCTGGTTTTGTCTTTCCATCGCATAGGTTTTCTAATTGGCAATGATTAATGAATCGCCTCATGATTGATTTTGATCAGCAGACTTGTGGGCAAAGTGGCCCTTATAACTGGAGGTGCGAGTGGGCTTGGTAAGGCCACGGCCCATGAATTCATCCAGAATGGAGCCCAAGTCGTCATTGCGGACATCGACTCAGAGCTCGGCCCGCAAGTGGCCCAAAGCTTAGGCCCCTCGGCCCACTACGTGAGCTGCAACGTGGCCGACGAGGCCCAAGTGGCTGACGCGGTGGACGCCACGGTGGCCCGCCATGAGAAGTTGGACATCATGTACAACAATGCCGGCATAACGGGCCCAGCGTACCCCCCGAGCATTGTCAACCTTGACCTGGACAAGTTCGACGAGGTCATGAGGATCAATGTCCGTGGCGCAGTCGCCGGGATAAAGCACGCGGCGCGGGTCATGATATCGGCGGGCTCGGGGTCCATCCTGTGCACGTCCAGCATTAGCGGGATCATGGGCGGGCTTGGGCCTCATCCCTACACGGTATCCAAATTCGCAATCCCGGGGCTCGTGAAGTCGGCTGCCACCGAGCTGTGCCGCCACGGGGTCAGGATCAACTGCATCTCGCCCGCCCCGATCCCGACGCCAATGTCGGTGGGCCAAATAGCACAATTTTACCCTAGCTTGACGCTAGAGCAGGTGGCCAGGATCATAAACGGGCTCGGGGAGCTTAAAGGGGCCCATTGCGAGGATGCCGATGTAGCCAAGGCCGCCTTGTACTTGGCGTCGGATGAGGCCAAGTATGTGACGGGCCATAACCTGGTAGTGGATGGTGGGTTCACTTGCTTCAAAAATTTGAGCTTCCCTTCTCCAGATCAAGTTGTGTAACGTTGGCATTGTTTTAACAGGTTCATAGTCCGTTGTTGTTCTATCTGTCCCCCTCTTCTTCGTGTGTTCTTTTTTACAATTGTTTAGTGTAATTAGTGAAGATGAATTAGTGATTTCAATGGTTGACTTATTCTTTTGAAAGTACCATTTGGGCCGTCGACAAGCACAAATCCAGCTTGGGTCCATCAGTGGGCTACTGCTATGATGACAGATGGAGACAAGGAGAGCGGACAATATGGATGAGGAATTTGGATCACTCAATTTAAGGAATAAGGATACAAGAATCAAGTTGTCTTGGTTCCTAGACAATCATACTCCTCCTTAATGGCGACCTGCAAGTGTAGAAATGGCGACTTGCACCTGTGTATGTATGTGTAGTTTGGGTTAATTGTGATCTTAGGAGATAAGTTGATTTTGGTAAATAAGTCGCACGTCGAAGTGGCCGAACTTTGGAGAGGAATGCAAAAGAGTAAGAGTGATTCCGATAGCTTTCGAGACGCTTATTAAATAATCAAATAAGAAGAGTACCATTTGAAGCCGAAGGACAGCAACATCCGGAGCGACATGCTGCTCCCGAGTGGGACTCTACCGGAGCTCGTCGGATATACCCGAGATGAAACCGAAGCCCGTCGACCCATCGTCGAACAATCGCTGTCGTGGCCGTCTTGGTATCGTTTGCAACCCTCAGGGACTTCAGGGCCCCAGCACGTGGTTAAAAATCAGTAACGTGGATGGTCGTTTCAGGCGGTCTCGTGGTCCAAGTGATCACTGACTCTTGCCCATTGTTCACTTGTAAGTCTCGTTCGTCTACCCAATGGTTACCTAGACACAGGTCGTTCATGCACCGAGCAAAGCCTTGCCCTTCTGCTTCGCATCGTTCAGTGACACAGGAAGAGGATTTCGAGTTTCAAGAAATATCCTAGGGTTTCGACCTTGTGAACTCATCGAGTAGGAAATCAAATTAGTCAGACCGGGGTGCGGGTAACGATCTTGCAGGGACAGATTGTTTTTGTCTCTTACACACCTCCATAAACGACAAGGTTTGGGCAACGGACCTCAATAATACAGTAATACAGTTTTGAGGGTGTCGCTAGGATGAACACATAGTAGTGACACATTGTTGTGAACACTCCGAGCTCTGTTCTTCCTATATAAGAAAGCTTGAGGCCAAAGAGGCAAGAGAGAGCAAGCGACCAACCACCCCAGTTCGCACCGAAATTACAAAGGGAGGCATCCTTGAGGGGTCACCTGGTAATACAGGCGGTGTTTCGACGTGTGTATTCGTATCCGTTCATATGATTTGCACCGTTATATCGATACCTGTGTTTTCAGGTCACCCCTTTGGGATGATTATATTCCTTCCCTTCTGCATCACAATGGCATTCCTAGGTCAAACCAATAGGACAACAACACGTCGTCGAGAGCAGCGGGCAGCTCTGACTACTTCTTTGTATAGCCGAGATCGATGACACACCTTCGTGGTTCGGTACCATGGTTGGGACATGCTAAAAATCATTCGTCTTCGTGGTCAGATCTTGTTCGATATGTATTACGGGAATCTCCGTGCCCTTTCTTTTCATCCCCATGATTCCTTCTCACAGTTATTGAAACAAGCATGCTACAATTAACAAAAGTAGATTTGAGTCTGCCAAAGTTAAACAAGAAGGAAAAATTTTAGGAATTCGTTGAAATACTGCACAATGGATACGGTCTCCCTCCATCCTCCGAGCATACATATTTCTGTTTTTCCCTCTTGTGTTCAAGATGCCAACAGACATGCCTGGGTCCATACTTGGTACCACGCATATGGACATTGATTGAATGGTTTTGTTGTCTGTCCGACCTCGAGACAATTCTTGTTGGCCTTAATTGGCCTAGTGCGTAACAGTTTTAAGACTGGTGGTTCTTCAGGATTTCCTGTTCTCTTTGGGCATCCCCACCCCACCTTACCCTCCCAACCACCAGGCCGGATGCCTCATTGAAATCTTTTTTGTTATTGTAAGTGTATCATGAGTTTGTACTCTCCCCCGCCGTGGATGATTGAGTGGTGGGGGACTTAATTTGCGAGTCGAACTTTGCGAGTCACAAGCTTGATTGAGTCTCTTGTCTATCCTCAGTTTCAAGAAACCTTGGTTAGCTTATAAAGGAAAGGTGTGGTTAAGGTGTACCGTCGGTCTCGGGCTCTCCATGCGCATAATAAGAACATGGGTGGCTGACTCTCCCAATTGGGCAACAGTGTGCGGGCTGAATTGTGACTTTAAACTGAATATTCTCCTATGGGTGATCTATATAGTTCATCAACGCTGGACACCCTTTTAGGAAAAGGAAAAACTCACAAATTTATATTAACGCATTGTTTATCGCTAAATCAAGAAAGCCCACTCCTTCTCTTTGCCTTCTCTTTTGTAATGAAAATGACACAAATGGTACATGAACTTTGGCTCAACATGCAATGTGGTCCTTGAACTTTAGCTCCATGTGCAATGTCATCCTTAAATTTTTATATCATTTAATGTAGTTTCTGAACTTTTGGTACATGTTCAATTTAGTCATTGGACTATATGAAAATGTTATATATTTTCCCTGAACTTAAATTAATAGATGGACAACATCGAACATTTTCATAAAATCCAAAAACTAAATTGAACATGTATCAAAAGTTCATGTATCACATTACACATTAAGTCAAAGTTCATGGACCATTTATGCTATTATCTCTCTTTTATGATAGTTCGAAGATATTAACTTATACTCTAAGTTACTAATTCAACTCTATGGTTTGGCCATCCATGTTGGAACTAGACAATTCATAAGGAATCACTTTCTAATGACCCGGTCCTATGTAATTACCGCCGTGGTCTTAACATTAATAATGACATTTACAAGAACAAAGTACGACTAAAGTTTCTTTTTCTTACTTTCTCTGTTTACTTAACCTAATCTAGTGATACTCCATCATCTCTCCTCGTCCGGAGAGTCCCAAAGATCTATCTTGCACACAAATTCGGTCCCCACATACTCATGCCAATCTATGGTCCAAAGTAAATGTGGCACAGCCCATCAACGATATTCAATCCCTCGATTCAAATATTGGGAAAAAGAGGGAAAAGAGGAAAATTAATGTACATTGAATGCGAACGAACAAAAAGCAATAAGAGGGCTCATGTTGCTACTTGGACATGCCATATATGCCAGCAATCCCTGAGCAAGTGGAGAATTAGAGATGAAGTTGGTGATGATAACTCTCTCTCTCTCTCTCTCTTCAATCATAAACAGCTCTAAAAGAAAGCGACCCCTCCGTATATACACATGAAAATATTCAAAAGATTTTTCAATTTTTGGGTCATTGAATGTGTGAGGAAAGTGCTAATTAAAACTCCATGTCTACAGTAGATCTAAAAGTTCATTTACTATTATCAATTTTTTTAACGGAGCGAGTCACGAGATGCGCAACCCACGTATTAATGTGCGAATGCCCCACTGCATAAGTTGCCAGAGAATTCCCTTTCCTGGTGTAGCTCCCAGCCCCACAAGCTGTCACTATAGAGAGGTTCCCATGCAAGCCTGTCATGTTGGGTTTTCAGTACATCTCGATGTCCATTTCAAGCCTACAAACTGGGTGGAGCTTATGTTAGGTCAATCATGAGGGGAGATTGAGGGGAGAAGCCTCTTTGAGGAAAACCCTATTGATCTTTTTTACTAAGCTACCTTTAGCTAATTGACTTTTGGGGGTGCAGGAGGCGTGTCCTTATGCCATGTGTCTATCAATTCTCATCGTCTCCGACTAGTATCGTGGTCGAATTCTTATTCACGAATGAATTAGGAAAGCCAACAGAAAGGTTCGACTCTTGCTTCATAGAGCCAGTGCTGTTGTTGGCTGCGCGTAGAGCCGTTTCCCCGTTCTTGTCTCGGGGAGCTAAGGAGAATTTGTTTTTGGAATGGACAAGAGTGTTGTGCCAAAGCCTAGAATCAAGCTTTTGTGATGACGGGTGTCTTTTTGCCCCCATTTGCTAGTAGGTGGAAAAATGGTCCAAAAAATGCTAAACCTATTATACAACAACCAATTCAATTATAGACTTTTCAATTGTGTCAATTAGTCCTAAACCTTTTAACAACCTACCGATTTAGTCATAAACCTTTCAATTGTATCAATTTAGTCATAAATCTTTTGCTGATCTGCCAATTTAGTCCTAAACTTTTTAATGATTTCTGGCCAATTTTGATCAGAAATTACTAACACGGCGGTCTAGTCAGCGTCGACTATCCTAAGTTGCACGGCCAGCGATGGTATAGACAATTTTTACTATTATTTTGTTTTTCTTTTTCCCTTTTGCCCTCTGTCAACCATTGCTGGGACTCGTCGATGGCTAGTGGAGGTCACTAGCCTTAGACGAGGGTTGCCCTTGTTGGCCTCGGGCGAAGGACACCCTTGCCTAGGCTAGCGTGGGTCGCCCTCACTTGGGCGGGTGTGGGTTGTCCTTACCTAAGGTCGGCAACCTCCGCTAGCCATCGCTGACACCCGGCGATTGTCAGTGAAAGAAAAAATGGAGAGAGAAAAAGAAAAAAGAAAAAAGAAAAAAAACTACAAAAATTATAAAAATTGCCCACGTCAGACAAGACCGCCACGTTAGCGATATGATGAATCATTAAAAGGTTTAGGACTAAATTGGCAAATCATCAAAATGCTTAGTACTAAATTAATACAATTGAAATGTTTAGTAGTAAATTTTGACAAAAAAAAAGGGTTTAAGACTAAATTTGTAAGTTGTCAAAATGTTTAGGATTAAATTGGAACATTGAGAGGTTTAGGATTGAATTGGCCTATGTACAATAGGCTTTTGATTTTTTAGCCAATTTTTTTCTAATAGACTGATGGGTTGCACACTGGACACTCGTATTTTGGTCCCTTGCATCATTGAATGTGTATCATTTGCACAATTATTTACAATTACAAAATGCCATTGAAATCCTAATTCTCTCTTGAGCCTTGCCATTGCTATCTTGTCAAGAGATCGAGATCGAGAGCGCTCAATTTGTGATGAGGAGAGGCAAGACTCAATGACGATGAAGATGAACCCACGCTGCATGGTGAAAAACAGCGGTAAAAAGATTGGTGGAGGGGAAAGGCATGATCGCAGTGAAAATATTGGCAGTGGGAGCGGTGGTGGTTGGGAGCAGGGAAAATATCCACCGGCTATGGTACGATTAGGGGTGGGCAATGACCCATGCTCAATGCGAGAGAACCTTCGGGAACCGGCTTAGCCAGTTCGGTTTAGGCCGGTTCTCGAGAGCTCTACTATTTAAGAAAAGTTAGTTTTGTTGAGAAAAGCATATTTGAGAAAAAAAAATCATCTAAAAAATTTTCTAAATAGGAGGTTAATTATTGGTACGGATTTTTTTTTTCCATTATTTTCGAGACAAATTTAGATTTTCTTCAAATCCTATTCGATACTAGATTTATCATGACCTTATTACCGAGCCACTCTCTAACATAGTTGCTCATAATCGTGTTTTGTAACATGGGTTAGCTCAACTGATTCAATGGATATAAGTATTTCGTCCTGTCCACATGTAACGAATAAGACTTCACCTATAGGTTGGTAGGTATGGCTCTCAAAGTTGATACGAGTAGGCGACGTTGTTATTTCAACACGATATGCCGAATCCCAATTGAGCACCTAACTACTAAGTCGACCCCTCGAGAATTATGTCTGCTATACATTCGGTGTGATCTCGGTCTATGTTTGCGTGCAGTTAAGGAAGACGTGTATTTAGACGACAACTTCATGCTGCATTCACAATTCGAACCGAACAAGTCCGATCCGATGTTTCTTTCACTGAAAAATCAAAGGTGGAAAGCTGCTTTCACATCAAGGACGAAAGCTACTTGGGCTTAGTGGCCAAATTGCTTGCTCGCCAGGTTAGGGAATAGGAAACATCATTCATCAACAGGTGTTGGTCAAGCTGTCCAAATTCATTTCTTGCTGCTTTCGTCCAATGCTATGGCTTCTATCTTTAGGAAAATTATCCAAGAAGTCCTAAATCTATTGTACTTTTGTCAATTCAATCATAAATCTTTTCACTTTTTGCTAATTGAGTCCATCCGGCCAATTTTGACCCGTCGGCCCTGACGTAGCAATTCTTAAATATTTTTTTCGAAATTTCTAATATTTTTTTTTTCTGATTTCTTCCCTCTGGCCGGTCCGACGACCGGCCAAAGAGGAAAGAAGGCCAAAAAAAGAGAAAAAGAAAAAGATCAAAAAAACATTTAAAAATTATCGCGTCAGCGTTGGCAGGACGGCCGGCGTCCACGTCAGTTTCGGGCAGCCAAAATTGGCCGGATGGACTTAATTAGTAAAAAGTGAAAAGGCTTAGGATTCAATTGCCAAACTTGAAAGGTTTAGGACTGAATTGACAAAAGTGGAATAAGTTTAGGACTTTTTGGACAATTTTCACTTATATCTTTCGAGGGAGAATTGCTCATGCTGGAAGGCTTAGGAAAGCAACAAATCCATGGTGGTAAGAGGCCTTCGATGATCGAGTTCTTGCACTCATGCCCCTAAAATATAACCCTTCTTCACTCTTTTAAATTTGCCAATTGAATCTTAAGCCTTTTCACTTTTTACTAATTAAGTCCATCTGGCTAATTTTGGCTGCCCAAAACTGACGTGGACGTCAGCCGTCCTGCCAACATTGACGCGATAATTTTTAAATATTTTTTTGATTTTTTCCATGGTGGTAAGAAGAAGGGTTATATTTTTCATTAGTTACGTATTTTTGGATGTCGACAGTACGGTATCGACGTCACTTGCACGCGAATTTAGCGAAAATTCAAAGCGACCGATCGGCGTATCCATTCGCGACCGGCTAATCAGAGTTAGAATAGTTTAAGGGGTCGGGGGCGGAACCCGCTCCTCCTCGTGTCGCGGCGCTTTCGAGCAACGCTAAACGCACGAAAAGCAACATGTTACGGTAAAAATACCGTATCGAGTATCGAATACGACCTGCTCATCTGAAGACCGGTTACGGATTTGCTCATTTAAAAAACCCATCGATCATGCTATGTGCGCGGCATCGCCAAACCAAACCAAGCCAAAAGGTTTTCCCTTTTCCCCTTAAACCGCGCCGCACAAATTGTCGAAGTTCGAGGCAATTGTAACGTTGCCGTCCGACGCTCGCCTTCCTCGAGAATCACAGAGGGGCGGGGGGACAAAAGAAGAAGAAGAGGAGGAGGGAGAAACCGCCATTGTTGACACGGCCCGGAGAAAAGGCGGCAAAGGGAGGCTTGGCCTTTGGTCGACTGCATGTCCGCCGCGTGTCCGGCTCCAATCCTTATCCTCCCCACCCCCTCCCTAATGCAATTCAATTTTCACGTGAAGAGAGAGAGAGGGAGAGGACTGGACTTAATCATCGTCCCCATTTCACCCTCTCTGTCTCTCTCTCTACGAAGTGAACCGCCGTATACGGTCTTCTCCTTCAAGTTGCGGCTCTTGCGCACCCAACTTCTCCGCGCCGGTTGCTTTTTGTTGGGGGAGAGCTGTCGATTGTTTCGGACGTGTATTTGCCAGAATTCGATGGCGGGTGGGGGGCGTAGATTATGGACGAAGTTTCGTGAACGCTTTCTTTCGTGGGTCGCTGTCTAAGCTTATAGGAGGAGGTGTAGTAGAACTTTTTGGTCTCGCGTCCCTTCGCTCGAGTTTCGACGTCGGTCGGCCGTTGCGGAGGGTGGAATCCGGTCTAACCGCCCGAGAATAACCCGGGCTCGATTCGATTGGCTGGTTGAGATCGATCGGTTTGATTTGGGACTAATCTCGAGCTGCTCGAGCATTTTATAGCCGAGTAGTCGAGCTCGTACTCCGCTCGACGGGGCTCGCCCCTCCTTGATTAATCGAACACGGTCGAGGTTCTATTATTCTTCCCAGTGAAAATGGTGACAGGAATATCCTCGAAATTACGGTGTACCACATCATTCGAGTTTTTTTGAAGATACAAGTTGCGCTCGAGTTATGCTGAGTTCGAGCTAAGGTATCTAAAACTTCCAGTAGGGTCGAGGTCAAGCAAACTTCGATCGAGCGAAAACCGAATTTCGAGTGTCGAGTATGGAGTCGAGTCAAATTTTAAAAAAAAAAGACTCGGCACCGTATTGACTAGACTCGACTCCATCGCGGCCCCTGATCATTTCCAGTAACACCGACGCCCGCTCGCGCGCAGTAAACGTGAGAGAGAGAGGGGCCGGCGGTCTGGACGGAAACGAGAGGAAAGCGAAAGACACAGGAACCGGGCTCGGTAGGATTTCTTCAGAGCGATGTTAGGCACGTTAAGATATGACATCGAATTGGGCGTACAGTAAATGATGGGTAGGGACAACATATAGGCCTCAATAAGAGCGTCCCATCCAAGTATGTACACCTTTCATCCCTAGCAACAACCTGCACGGACCTATCAAAGCTTCCCAACGTGAAGTTGTACCATGCCCCCCCATGCCATTCGCGATTAATGATCCGATTTCTAATTAATCGTGTAAAGCTTAATGTACAACCATCGTTGATAGATAGATGGAGAGAGGGAGAGAGAGAGATGGGGATTGATGGGGGGAGGAGTAGGTGCGGTGAAGTGGAGTGGAGTCACGAGAAACTTGGGTGGGTCGCTTTGCTTTCATCCCCCGGAAAAAATGGAAAAGAGAAGCTTTCTCCTCTTTAATTTCGAAGTCTCTTCCTTCTTCCTCATGGCAATTGCCAATTTGAAATCTCTCTCTCTCCCTCTCTCTCTCTCTCTAAAGCCACCACATAGAATAAATTTCTCACGTTACCCGTTGATCCTTCTTCAGTTGACCGGTCATCATTGGAGCTTTTGCTAAAAGCTAATTGGCACGGTTACGCGCCCAAAAATGACAAGAAGAAGAAATTGCCAGCTTTTCCTGGAAGCCAATAGACATGGTTGCCCACTTAAAGATGACAAAAAAAAAAACAAAAGGGGGGTGTTGGCCAATTTGAGAGAGACACCTACTTTGCACGACAACGATCGTATCGAGCAAGATATCGACTTTGTAAATATGGGGAAATAATACGAATGTTACCTGAACTTTGGGCCAACGTGTAATGTGGTACATAAACTTTTAATTTGTTCAATATGGTCGATGAATTTTAACCCAGTGTGTAATGTGGTCCATGAATATTTAGCCAAATGTACAATGTGGTTTCTGACCTTTTAAAAGTTTATGGACTACATTGCATATTGAGCCAAAATTCATGAATCATTTATGTTATTATCCCGTAAATATACGATGTTATGGAAATCAAGCAAGCCAAGTTGTGATTAGCATATGTTTGGCTCGTGATTTCGAAAAGGATGTCTTTGGGGAGAAGAAGGATGAGGCTAGTCTTAGATGATTCTTGCCCGATATGCACAGAAATGGGTCGATGCCAATTCTGAAGATTAAGGAGCGAGGAAGAAGATCGAAATTGTTTTGATGAGCAATGAGGCACGCGGTAGTCACCTGTGGCGCGATGAGCAAAGATTAGAAAGGTACAAAAGCTAGATCGGGACATGGAGAACACGCACTCAACCAAATTATAAGATTTTATCTATCTCGTTATTTCTTTTACTTGTTTTACCAAACCCTCGCTCTTGTGAGTTTGTATCAAGCTTCTGCCATTCGCTTTTGTCTCGAGGTCGCTCATAAGCTCAATTCATGTTCCTTTTCGAAGCCGTGAATCATCCGATCGATCGTACCCGGACTACGTGTTTCACATATTTTCCAATTTCGAGCTCGTTCTTCATTGCGGGAGTCTTTCCTTGTGGGGGCAACCGACACCCATTTGACGAATTTTAGGGAAAACAAATATTACCTAAATATTCTCGCATCTCATCTCATGAAAGGAGTTTTTTTTTTTTTTGTAAAGGTAAGAATATGTATTACTTTTCAACACACCATATACAGCCTAAAGCCAAAACCAACCCATGACCCAATTAGGACATAGAAATGTCCAGACAGGGTCAAGTATGGTTCAGCAAGAACTATAGAACAAGTCAAGAAAGGCCAACAAAAGAAAACAGCAGAAAAGACCGAATTAAGAGGCCATTCGGTTCACATCAAAGATTGAAGGTGGAAGTCCCCATTTCCTTTGTAATTTACGGTTTCTAGGTGTATCCTGAACTCCCTCAATGGATATGGCTTTATCCTTCACTACTTCGATTAGATGCTTGCGCATACTCGGAATATAGACACTCTTGTTTCTAAAGATGGCGTTGTTTCTTTCAGTCCAGATAATGTGAATTAGTGCACCAAAGGAAAATCTAGAGAGTCAATGTGCAAAGGAAGATCCACCGTATACTTTCATTGCCTACAAGATATGCTCTTGCCAAGGTCGGTTACGTCATGAGAAGTTGCATTTCGTTGCCCAGAAAGATGCCAGCCTGCTAGTAGAAGAGCACTCAAAGAAGAGGTGATTAATCGAATCCGGTCTAGTACCACAGAAGGCACACAATGCAGTGTCGATCCTACGATTTTGTAAGACGAGTACCTGTGAAGGCAGTCGGTTAAGAGGTACTAACCACAAGAGAAAAGCATGACGGGGTGCAATACGATGATCCCATATAAAATCTCATGAAAGGAGTTTCTCATGACTAATAACAATAATATAATAGGTTTAGCAAAAGAAACAATGATATCCTAGGGAACATGTGCGTGGAAATAAATATATTTTATGTGCACGATTAAAGAAACGGGAACATGTATGCATGTACTCTATCTTAAAAAATGAAAAGTCACTTTTAAAAAAATAGGATAGGGTTACCAAAAACGAACCACCTCGAGTCCCAAATTCCAATGTTCGACCACTTCGAAACTAAGTATTTCATTCCAACGTACGTTTATTTTAGTCGCCCGTCCTGGCAAGAACACTCATTCCTCTTATAAATCGATGTAATCTAGCGACGGATTTTAGTGCCGGCTAGGGACTTGTCCAAAGGCCCACTGGAACATGAGTTGAGACTTCCCTGACCGTTGACTTCACAGGACATGTTGAATTTGTTTTGGTTTTTCTTGAGAAATATGAAACAAAACTATTATTTATAAATCAAAAAGAATTTGAGTTTGTAGTTGATGTGGCGGACGAAACCAATTTTTTTTTTATAAAATCTCATTGATTGTTGATACGTGATCGGTATGATTTTTTTACAGGTAATATCTAAAACTTGCTCCGCCACTATAGAGGAACGATTTAGAAATCGGAGATAATTGGAAAAGCCCGTATGAAGATTGCACTCGCATATGTCAAATATCATCTCCACTTTTGAATAGCTGAAAGGTACATTTTGAGTTCCGTCATTTCATATCAACTTATATTATGATATTGCTACTTAGTCATAAAAGTCGCTATTTTTCCTTTCTAAACTACCCTCGCCCCGAAAAAACAACCCGCGGATCCAAAACCCCTACGGTTTATTGCCAGCCTCGGGTAGCCGGCTTCAGATCCATCCCGATTAGGTCATGGTTTGGTCTCTCGTGGCACACGGCCAAGGAAGGGAGACCCGCGAGCTCTACGACAGAGCCCGGATGGCCACCGCGAGCTCTATCACGAGGCTCGCACTAGCCTCGCGAGGCAGAGCTTGCGAGCCTGGTCGAGTTGAGCTCTTAAGGCAGGATATTCAAATATTAAACAACGCATTCATCTAACGGCTTAAACTTTTAAAACAGTTGACAATAATCTCACTCAATCTCACATTATATCATAGCATGAGGTTCCGAGTTCAAATATTTTCAGATCCCCATTAAACCATGTCTTTGTCTGTGTGTGGGATGAGAAAATGTTTGGGAAAATGATACAATTGTCTCGACTCAATATACAACGTGACCTCTAAATTTACAATTCAAGTTTAGGAACGATATTGAATAATATTATCGCGAAATGTTTTCAACAGGCTTGGGGAAATTTCGAGACGGTGTTTTTGACAATTTTCGGAAATTAAAACTCTCCCGAAATAACGGCTCGCCAGGCCCCAGCCAGAACAAAGAAGCAGCTGTCGGACGAGGAGGTCGGAGGGGACAGGGGTAATAACGGCGGCATCGGGAGGGTAAATCTGTCCACGAGATGACTTCGCCCCTGTTTACAGAAACAGCCATATAGCTACCCCCCACCCCCACCTTCTCACCGGTTCATCGTCGTCGTCGTCCTCATCAGCAGCAGAAACAACAACAACAACAGGAGAGACAGGAGAGAGGGGGAGAGAGGAGCGCAGACAGATAACCGCAAAAGCATCACCGTCTCCGCTTCACTCTCTTCCCCCCTTCGAGAACAGAAAGCGACAGTAGAAACCCTCGCCGCCCTTTTGAACACTAGTACTTCCCCTTCTGCTCTGCTCCCCCCACCCTCTCTCTCTCTCTCTCTCTCTGTCTCTTTCTCTGTGAGCAGAAACAGAGATGGTTCTGGGTCCCAGTGGCGTCGCCTGGATGGAGGACTTGGGCGAGGAAGACGAAGTCTCCTGGACCAGAGACGCCGGGAACGGCGGCGGGGAAGCGGCGCAGCCCAAGGACGACGACGACAACATCGCCATGGGGGGAGCTTCCCTCACCACCTTCAAGTCCATGCTCGACGCCGACTGGTCCTACTTCGGGAGCAACCCGTCTCACCATTCCCAGCAGCAGCAGCAGCAGCTCCAGCAGCTGCAGCCTCCTCCGGAAATGGTCGACCTGTCCTTCTCCTCCGCCCCGATGCCCGACAGCGCCCTCCTCCTCCACCACCACCACCACCCACACCCGCTGGACTCCTCCTCCTCCTGCTCGCCGTCGCAGGCCTTCGTCCTCGACCCCTCGCAGACCCACCAGCCGTTCATGCCGTCCAAGAACTGCTTCACCTCCCTCCTCAACGTCGCCTGGAACAATTCCTTCGACAATGGCTTCGATTTGGGCTGCGACGCCGCCGGGCTTTTTGGCTCGGTGCAGGGCAATCAGACCTCGAGCGCGTCGCTTCTGATGGGCGGCTCTGAGATGGGCTCCGGTTCCGAGCTGCTGCCAGTGCCGCCTCGGCTCGTCCCGCTCGCCGAAAACTCAGCCCAATTGCCAGGCGGCGGGTTCGGGCTGACTGGGTTCGAGGGCTTTGAGAGCCCTGGCAACCCACTTTTCGTGAACAGGTCTGCCAAGGTCCTAAGGCCTCTCGAGGTTTTCCCCCAGACGGGTGCTCAGCCGACTCTGTTTCAGAAGAGAGCTGCCCTGAGAAATGGGTCCGGCAGTAACGGCGGCGGGGCTGAGAAATTGGGGAATTTGGAGATCTCGGTGTCAAGGTTGGCTGAATTGGACAAGAAGAGGAAGAAGATTGATGAGGGTAACAATGACGAATTGAGCTTTGATGGGTCCGGCTTGAATTATGATACCGATGAGGGTAATGAGAGCGGGAAGGCTGCAGAGGACTCGAAGTACGATGGGTGCAATTCGAATGCAAACAGCACGGTCACAGTCGGCGATCAGAAGGGGAAGAAGAAGGGGCTGCCGGCGAAGAATCTGATGGCTGAGCGGCGCCGGAGGAAGAAGCTGAACGATAGGCTGTACATGCTTAGGTCGGTAGTGCCCAAGATCAGCAAGGTGAGAAGTTTCTCTGAGAAAGTTGCAATTTTTTTTTTTGAAGTTTCTCTTTGCGAGTGTTTTATTGATTAAATGGGTGTTATTTGCATGTTTGTAGCCAGATCGTACTTCCAGTGGGTTCGGTTAGCTATATAAAACCCCTGTCTTGTCTGAGATTGCTTTCCATGTTTTAGAGTCTAATCTTGTGTTGCCATGATCTCTTAAGTGGACCATCTCTGCCTATTGCACAGAGAACTATAGCCATAATGGCTCTTTACTTCACTAGCATTTCAGTTGTGGATCTTGAGAAGAGTTTTACGAGTTCTTGTGAACCTATTGGATCTTCAGATACAAGTGCTATGCTAAAAAAAGCCAGCGAATAGAGTGACTCTCCGGCCACATTTTAAAATAAAAGATGAGAAATAGAATCAATGTGTCTTAGGATAGGATGTGAGAACTTTGTGCACTGATAAAAGAAGACTAATCGTTTGCTTTCTAGCACTCTGTCATCGTAACTTCTGATGTTCTGAATTATGCCTGGCAGATGGATAGAGCCTCAATTCTTGGGGATGCCATTGACTACTTGAAGGAGCTTCTGCAGAGGATCAATGACCTCCATAACGAGCTAGAATCGACCCCGCCTGGATCCATGTTGCCTCCTTCGACAAATTTTCATCCGTTGACACCAACTCCGCCCACCCTTCCTTGCCGTGTGAAGGAAGAACTGTGCCCGAGCTCCTTGCCAAGTCCTAAGGGCCAGCCTGCAAGAGTAAATTTCTATCATCTGATTATGCTCGCTGTTAATCTTGACATGTTACTTCAGTTGTATCGTGCGCTAAACTTTCCAGAAAATTTCGAGCCTTAGGTGTTTGGTGCATTCATGGAAACTTCGGGTATCAATGGAGTGAATTTATGAAATATAATTACCATCGCAAAATTATGTCCTCCTTTACATTAAGGAGGTATGGAAAATAGTAATTAAAGTGGTTCTTGCAATTGACTCAAGTTGCAGGGTATACTAATTCGTTGATGGCTTCAGTGCTCAAGTTAGTCATGCTAATAGTCATTCGATTTTTGTGAGAAACTTCAATTTGTCTTGCCAATCAAATGTTGATTTCATTCTCTTCTCTAAATTTTGAACCTGCTTTCAAATGGTTTATAAGAGATTAGACATCCGAGATCGGTCTAACGATCATTTCTTTTATTTAT
Organism: Syzygium syzygioides; assembly: GCA_031216285.1. Taxonomy (NCBI): domain Eukaryota; kingdom Viridiplantae; phylum Streptophyta; class Magnoliopsida; order Myrtales; family Myrtaceae; genus Syzygium; species Syzygium syzygioides. Next base: position 28,995,751 of record CM062248.1, on the reverse strand, counting down.
CTTATAGCACCAAAATCCTTTAGCTTATGTAGTTTCTTCCTTTGAAGTTTAATTCCAAACAAGAATGCACAGATTTGGGTGTCAAGTGTTATGATCTACTTTAAAGCATTTAACTAGCATTAGGGCCTTAATCGAGCCTTGGACTCACAAAGTAATACTTCCTCCTTTTCTACAACCAAATTTTTATTTGCATCAATAGAATCATTTCTTTTAGATATTCCGGGTACATTCTAATCTGTGCATAAGCGCCCTGTTTTGCTTTTTGCAGGTCGAGGTTAGAGTGAGGGAAGGGAGAGCAGTGAACATCCACATGTTTTGTGCACGCAGACCGGGGCTCTTGCTCTCCACCATGAGGGCTCTAGACAACCTTGGGTTGGACATTCAACAGGCTGTCATCAGCTGTTTCAACGGATTCGCTTTGGATGTTTTCCGAGCTGAGGTGCGTTTCATTTTCTTTCTCCTTGTCCTACGCATAGTTTGACTCAGCACGCAAACTGTGCTATACTAGCTTTTGCTAGAGGAACTTAACTCGTGTTCCACTGCCACGCGCCTTTCGTTCTTGCTGACAAGCTAGCGTTGAGATGGCTAACTGAAACATAAATGAAGATGATGCACATTATGAAGTGCATGATGCAAGAGAATACCAAAGAAATGCACAATAAACAATAACTCATATTAGCATTAATTAGAACGATACGGCTGTAACATATTAAGTGAAAATATTGTCGTGACATCTTTAAAGATACTACCATCTATGCATCCCCATTTGGCAATCTGTCAATCTGTTCTCATTAACAAGACAATACCAAGCCATATGCATATTCCAACAAAATCCTTGAAATGCACCAACATAAGTGAAGAAACATGGCTCATGCTTGCCTTCTTTTTCACTCGTCATCTATTAATCATTTCTTGATTTCGGTTCGTTTCATGTCTCAGCAATGTAGGGATGGTCAAGATGTCCTCCCAGAGCAGATCAAGGCAGTCCTCTTAGATTCAGCTGGCGTCCATGGGATGGTGTGACTTGAGGAGACTAGATTAACTGAAGCGAAGCCGGCGCTAACCCTAGTTTCCATTGAGCTATGTAGTCTTTTTAATTGTAAATGCTGCCTCCTCTGGTATGCTGAAGCCGAAATTAGGTTAGCTAGTTTAATGTTGCATTTCGAGGTTGAATTACTTACTTACCTAAATGGGATGTACTTCCATGAACATGCTTCTAGAGAGCAAGATGATGTTCTAAAGTTTCCAGTTTCAAAGATAGAAATTTGCTCTCCATTTTCTTTTCAGTTTGTTTGTTGTTTCATTTGTGCTCCCAGTTCATGTGCTTGTGTTATGAGATGCATTTTTCCTTTTACTTAAGGTCTTGAGGATGCTGGGGAATGTGATGGCTATGTGTTCTCTAGTGGCTGTACCGAGACCTCTTGTGAACTGTGAAAATCTGGAGGCATGGGATTGGGAGTCAGTATGCTTGGTAGCTGCCTAGCTAAAGCAGAGTGTGATTTTGGTAGCTGTGACTGCGCTAATGGGTCAAGCACACTCTTGGTCCCCTAACTTGTGTTGTTTGTGTAATTGGGTCATCGTTTTCACCATCCAATTCTTTGATTCCTTAAATTTATGCAGCGTCTGATTATTAACACCATTGAATCGGTGGCGCGGCATTGTTGATATGGTGAAAATTGACATGCGGCGCCGAGTTGGCATCTCAAAAGCTGAATGGTTAGAAATTTGGTGAGAGGGAAACTGCTGTGGCCCGGCTGCCACCGAAGGTTTGGCAACTCCGTCGGGCCCTTGCATGACCTTCGTGAGAGAGAGAGAGAGAGAGAGAGAGAGAGGGGTTGCCATCCTTTACTAGTCCACTGCTTTAGTGGGTTTAACTGCAAAAAAGGAAAAACGAAAGGGTTCAAGTGCGAGAACAAGTTGGGGACCAAAAGTGTATATAAGCCGTTGGGTACTAACCTTTACATGCATGCACGCTCGTCTTCTGGGGTGGATTCTCAAAAGTCGATATGCCCGTCTCCAGGGAAGCAACTGGTACACTGGTATGAAACATCGACGGCTTGGAATGGTATCGAATGTGTATCTCGAATTTCTAAGGCTAGGACGGAGAAATCATCTTTCAAATGCAGAAATGTCAAGACTCGATACTATCTTTTCAAGATTGTTCAATCAAGAAGAAAAGCCAAAAGCTGCCTATAAACTCGGACTTCGGAAAGCCTACAGCCTAAAGCCATGTGACAGAAAAGCAGGCTAATGAATGAATAGAGACTCTCCCGAGGCAAAATTGTTTCGTCTGAGGTCTCGTGTGCGGAGGTGTGTGGCAAAGGAAGGTGGAGATGTGATATGGAGAAGATAATTTTCTTCGGGAAACATCTTGGAAAGAACTCGGAAGAAGAAGACAAAGGTAGGTTAGGATGATTAAGGACTTGTTTGTTTCGGAGAAAACTTAAGGTCGTTGTGGAAATCATTTTTTGGGATAATATTTTCTCTTTTCAGGTTAGGAATTCATTTTTTTTAACTTTAAGCATTTATATTTTCTTTGACCGTAAATAATTTTCCATTGAGTAATCATCTTAGAAAAATCAAAAAGTGTGCAAGTTCAAAAAATTAATTCGTGGAAAGTTATTTCACTCGAACAAAGAAGCAATTGCTTCTCTAAAGTCATAATCGTGTCGCTCCTTGCCTTACTTCTATTCACTTCGCAATTCCAAATATCATGGTTATAGGAAAGTGGCGAAATGTCAATCTACATATGGATACAATATAAGTATATATCGCCGTTAGATGTGATCTCACTTATTTCTTGATTTCTATAGATAATCGAGTTTATTCATGAAAAAATAGATTTTATGGATTGAACTAAAGGCTAATTTTGGAGGGGGCAAAAAATCACTCATCAATTATATTTATAAGATTTCCCTCTAAATTTTAAATTGGAAAAAATAATTGAATTTTGGTGCATATCGTTAATTTATGTATAATAATGTTTGAAATTCTAAATCGAGGTGTTTCGTATCAAATAACAACAAAATGGTGAGGCACAAAATTTTGAAATTTTTTTAAAAAAATTAGCCCTTTGAAAGTATCAACAACTCACAGTATGATTTGCATTAATCTTATTAATAATTCAGGATAAGTGCATTAAAAGTCCTAAAACTTATCACGAAAGTGCAATCGAATCCTAAAACTTGTCAAATTTGTCCAATCAAGTCTTTCGATTGCACATTCATGACAACTTTTGACTTGTTAGGACTCGTTTACACTTTTTGAAAGTTTAAGGACTTAATTGTACTTTCCTAATAATTTTTAGGATTTTTAATGTACTTATCTCAATAATTTATCAGTATCTTGGCCAAATCGAAATAAATCAAAACTTCGAGGGCCAATTTGCAATTTCTTTACTAAAAAGCGGCACAGCTCTTAAACCCTAGAAAACCCACCCCCAACAGCAATCTCTAGGGTTTTCACTCTCTGCCGCGAACCCTCCTCCTCCTTCTCCCATGGCGTGCACGATCGACTTTCGCTCGCTCGACGAGGGCTTCGGCGGCAAGACCTACAAGCGCAAGCGCCAGTCCCAATCCTCCGCCGCGGCCGCCGATGACGGCGCCGCCATGGAGATCGACGAGGCCCGCCCCCCGCCGTCGAAGCGGACGGCGATCCCCTCGCTGGAGGACCCCGACCGGCCGACCACCGCCCCGGCGTTCTCCTTCGGGGGGCCGACCTACGACGGGGTGATCGCGGGGAGGGTGTCGGGGCGGAAGTGGAAGCAGCCGCGGAGGCAGCGGGCGTCGGCGGCGCGGGCGAGCGTGAAGGGGACGAGCTTCGAGGAGAGGGAGAGGCAGAAGGAGATAAAGAGGGCGTACAGGGAGAGGATGGCGGAGTTGAAGGAGACGATAAGGGCGAACAAGGTGGAGAAGAGGAGGAAGAGGGAGGAGAGGGAGAAGAAGAAGAAGGAGAACATACTGAGGTCGGGGACGAAGCTCCAGAAGATCACCAACCCGAAGACGCTGAAGAAGCTCGCCAAGTCGAAGCAGAGGAAGCTGCTCAAGGTCGTCCCTGACGAGATGGTCAAGAAGTGATGCTTTCTGTGTTCTTTTTGCCAGCTTAAAATTTTTGGGCTCGTAATTTTGCAGTTTGTGTCGTTTTATGTATAAGAAAATGAAGTTTTGAATGAGAATAAGGTCACGTTCGTCTCTTAATCTTGCCTTCTTTTAAGTCTTCATGTTCTTTGGTGATTCTCTGGCCTTAAATCCGATTGATATCGGCCGATTGGAGTGGTGAAATCAGCAGGCTGTAATGGCTTCAACCTCGTGTCCAATCTCTAGTTAGGAATGACAAGATCGATTCAGGATCATGATTATCTCATGATCTTGCCTTCTTTAAGTCCTCATGTTCTTTGGTGTTTCACTTCGAACTGGATTGATATCGGCTGATTGGAGTCTTGAAATGATCTGCAGAGATTGTAATGGGTTGAACCCCATTTTCAGTTTCTGGTGAGGGATGAGAAGATCGAACAGGATCGTGTTTATCCCATAATCTTGCCTTCTTGAAGTCTTCATGTTCTTTGGGTGATTCGCTGAATATGAATCTGATTGATATCAGCTGATTGGAGTCTTGAAATCTGCAAGAGGTGTAATGGGTTTAACCTCATTTTCAGTTTCTGGTGAAGGATGAGAAGATCGACCAGGATCGTGTTTATGTCATAATCTTGCCTTCTTGAAGTCTTCATGTTCTTTGGGTGATTCACTGAATTTGAATTCGATTGAGTCTTGAAATCCGCAGAGAGTGCAATGGGTTGAACCTCATTTTCAGTTTCTGGTGAGGGATGAGAAGATCCATCTCAGGATCCTGTTCATTTCATAATCTTGCCTTCTTAACGTCTCCCTGTTGTTTGGTGATTTCACTGGGTTTGAATGTTCATTGATATCAGCTGACTGGAGTGTTGAAATATGCAAAAGAGTGCAGCGGGTGTAACCTCGTTTTCTATCTCTGGTGAGGGATTGTGATGCACAGAACCGGGATGTTAGAGCCTGCGATGGCCTCTTTGACAAAATGCTTATGCTCAGCCTCTGATCATACCTCTAGCAATTTTCGACACAACTCATTAACAAGACATACACACCACAAGTATTAATGTGATCTTCCTAGTTTTATTCAACGGGGAAAAGACTACCAAAAATCTCAAACTATGCCACTTATAATACATTTACCCCATAATACTTTCTTTTAGGGCATTTTCGTCTTTTTCCTTATTTTTTTTTTTCCTTTCTTCTTCTCTCTTCCCTCCGTTGGCCACGGCGGAGGGAAGTAGGCGAGGGCCGCCCTTGTCAGCGTTGGGGTTAGGCGAGGGCCACCCTCGTCAACGTTGGGGTTGGGCGAGGGTTGCCCTCGCCTAGGCGGGCAAGGGCCGCCCTCGTCCGACTCAAGCAAGGGCCGCTCTCGTCCGACTCAAGAGAGGGCGACCCTCACTAGCATTGGACGAGGGTCGCCCTCGCTAGATCCAACCCTTGCCTGGTCGAGCGAGAGCCGCCCTTGCCCGACTCAGGCGAGGGCTACCCTTGCCAAACCCCAACGCTAGCGAGGGTGGCCCTCGCCGGCTTCCCTCCACCGTGGCCGGCAGAGAAAAGAGAAGAAGAAAGGAAAAAAAAAAAAGGAAAAAGACGAAAATGCCCTAGGAGAAAGTATTATGGGGTAAATGTGTTACAAATTGCATAGTTTGGGATTTTTCATGTCACAAAAAAAAGTTCAAGGTAAATATATCATAGATGACATAATTTGAGGTTTTTTGTGGTCTTTTCCCTATTCAATGTGGCTATTGAAGTTTGAACTTTATTTGTTTGTTCAATTTCATCATTAAACTATTATGTTTTGGCTCTCTCTCTTACAGCCTTTGTTTGAGAATGATGAGTCATCGAATAATCTATAAGATAAACCTCGATAACCCTTATGTAAGATTAGTAATTTTTTACACAACTCATTGAGAAAGCAAACACACTCCACGAATTTATTGCTCGTGTAAACTTAGTCCTAACGAATCATAAATTTATTGGGTACGAGTCAATTTTGTATTTATTTATGGTGCGCTTGAACTCGTGTACTTAAGTAATTTAAAATTTCTTTGTGTTAACATGCCGTGTTTATCTACGATCACAAACGATTACAACATGTGAACACAAGAAAACATTTGTATGTATTCATATCATAAATGTTGTGTTGTGCAATCTTATTAAATTAGGGGTTATATTTGGGTGTGATGTTGTAACCTAATTATTAAACATTTTTCCTGTGGGCTTAAATCTAAATTTTACTCGGTGCAATTGATGGAGAATAAAAAAACACTTTAGGGACTAAACTAGACAATTGAATAAAGTATGGAATAAAACAAAAACAAAGATAAATTTTAAACATTTAGTCCGTGTGAGCAGATTGCGTCAATAATTTTAACGAAAGGATCATAATAAATCACTTTTTAGAATATGAGGGACGACGTTGAACAAAAAAGAAGTTCAGGAATGACATTAAATTAGGAGAAAAGGTCCAAGAACTGCTAGCATGACTACCCCTTATTCTATCGGAAGGTTAGATTGTCATGTGTACTCCTTTGGGGAAGGACTAATTTGCATCATGAATTTTCTTTTCGATTCCAATTGCAATTGTGAATTCACCGTTTGACTCTGCTTGGAACACCTCGTCAATCGGTTCATAATTGATTCCTGATATTTTAAATGAATTACCAAGAAATTAGAGTTGGTTCGCCTTGATAATTAATCGAATTATACCGAAAATGACAGGAATTGACCCAACTTCATGTACGTTTAGAAAAAATACGATTTTTTGTTTGATTAATTACTTAAAATTATTGGTAGCAAGCAGTTCTTTGTTATTGAATTAGTGATATGGATGTTTTCAGTTTAAAGGAATGGGACGGTGAAGAGGCGACTCTGTTCTTGTCAGAACAGAGTAGTGCTTCATGTAATGATCAGGAAAAGGACCAACGACCGGAGCTCCAACTGCCACCAACGGTCGAGCCTATGGCGAAACTGCACGGACCTCCGCGCGTTGAAGCAGATCCAGGCTTCCCTCGTCGTCAGAGGCTTCAATTCGAACCGCGCGGCTCTGCGGGAGCTCGTCTTCGCCGGCGCGATCGCCGTCTCGGGCACCATCGGCTATGCCCTCCGGGTGTTCGCTCAAATTGCTGAACCGGATCTCTTCATGTGGAACACTGTGATAAGAGGCGCGGCTCAGAGCCTAAACCCTTCCGATGCCGTCCGCCTTTATTCCCAGATGGAGGGCCGGTTCGTGAAGCCGGATGATTTCACGTTCCCGTTTGTGCTCAAGGCTTGCACTAAGCTTTCTCGTGTCAAGACGGGTTTCGGCATCCATGGGAGGATTATTAAGTTTGGTTTTGAGTCTAACACGTTCGTGAGGAACACCCTTATCTATTTTCATGCTAACTGTGGCGCATTGGGCATCGCAAGATATTACTTTGAGGGCTCGGCGAAGAGGGATGTCGTGGCCTGGTCGGCATTGACAGCCGGGTACGCTAGGAGAGGGGAGCTACGTGTCGCTCGGCAGCTATTTGATGATATGCCTGTGAAGGATCTGGTTTCTTGGAACGTGATGATTACGGGCTATGCAAAGAGAGGGGAGATGGAAACTGCGAGGAAGCTTTTTGACCAGGCCCCGGAGAGGGATGTCGTGACATGGAATGCGATGATCGCTGGTTACGTGCTTTGTGGGGGTAATGAGCAGGCGTTGGAGATGTTTCAGGAGATGAGAAGAGTGGGAGAGAAGCCGGATGAAGTGACAATGTTGAGTCTGTTGTCTGCTTGTGCAGAAATGGGAGATTTGGAGGTTGGGCAAAAGATGCACCATTCGCTTTTGGAGTTGTGTTTAGGAGATTTGGGTGTGCTACTTGAAAACGCACTCATAGACATGTATGCCAAGTGTGGTAGCATCGAGAGGGCGTTTTCAGTATTCCATAGCATGAGAGAAAAAGACGTATCGTCATGGAATTCGATCATAGGAGGTTTGGCTTTTCATGGCCATGCCGAGAATTCTATTAATCTGTTCAGGGAGATGCAGAGGTTGGAAATCAAGCCGAACGAGATAACCATGGTCGGAGTTCTAGTTGCATGTAGTCATGCTGGCAAAGTTGAAGAGGGTCGTCAATATTTCAATATGATGAGAGATAGATACGGTATTGAGCCAAACACAAGGCACTGTGGGTGTATGGTGGATATGCTAGGACGTGCTGGGCTACTGGACGAGGCATTCGAGTTCATTCAATCAATGGAGATAGTACCTAATGCCATCATTTGGAGGACTCTGCTAGGGGCTTGTAGAGTTCATGGAAACGTTGAGTTAGGAAAACTTGCAAACGAGAAGCTGCTGTCTATGAGACATGACCAGAGCGGTGACTATGTTTTGCTTTCTAACCTCTACGCTTTGAAAGGGGAGTGGGATGGCGTTGAGAAGGTTAGGAAATCCATGGGCGACAGGGGAGTGAGGAAAGAAGCTGGGTATAGCCTCACCGAAGGAGATGGCAAAGCACTCATGTACTATTTGTTCGATTCAAAGCCTAGGTTGAGCTCCAGAAACAAAGTATATGGAGTTGGGAGAGGATAAAGAATTTTACTTTTCTGACGCGAGCGAGCTACCAATTTTAATTCCAGTCAGAATTTGAGTTCTTTCTTTCCACTCGAAGGAACACTACTGAGCCGATGAACCGCATTACTCGCTTCTGCATACAATGGGGGAAGAAACTCATTTTCATCTAGGTTCCAACGAGATCGAATGGCCAGTTTTTGTCCAGCATAGTTCCATTTGCAGATTGCTTGTTAAAGCTGATAAAGACGACTAAAATTGGGGAAATTGGTGACTACCGTCTCCGCAATCCATTGATCTCCACACTTTTGAGCTCACAAAAAATAGGAACAAGTCTGATATGCACATGGCGACCCAAGCATGTTGACGCGAGGCAGAAGTTCAGAGAGACCCAAACTGTCTGAGTTCTTCCTCCCAGAAGATTGTCAGAGGACATCAATAGCAGTTACTTCCAACCATCCCAAAAGTAGCATTATCTTTCTTAGCCGTCATGTAATCAAATTAGGACGATGGAAGAATCACTATCGGTAAGAGATGAACTGGAGGAACACAAAACCAACTAAGTGGTCATTTTTAATGGGTCTAGTTTATGCAGTTAAGGTGTCGTTCATCATAAAGAGTCCTTTCCTTCCTTGGTAGTAGTTTACGGCGCAGCACCTCTTGGCAAAGTTTTTTTTCAAGTGTGGCCACATTCCAATTAGCAAGACGCATGAATGTGGCCCAGGAAAAAAATTTACACAACGTTCAGCATCAAACCTCGCATGCCAACTTCAGTTCTAACTTGACCAACAATATTTCAAGAATGACTACCATAGCGGCTGCTACTCCGCCCTACTGGTCAGTCTCAATCCAACCACTAAACTATCATCAAAAGGCGATGCATCTTTTACCAAGAAAAACACATCAGAAGCCAACTACTGAACCACTGCCATATCATAAATGCAAGTATATGTAGTCATAGTTCAAAGGCTTTCGGAAGAAGAGACTGTACATGAGAAGTAAGAGAAATTGCTGTCCCATTGAGATGTTCTCTTGTTGATGCAAAACAGAAACGAATGAAACAAATTCCACATTCTCTAACAGTAGAGACATAAATAATCAGCATTCAGACACGACATTGACACCTCGTTGACTAAATTTTTTTTTTGAAGTCACAACATCTCTAAAATACACAGGAACAATTGCTTGGCCCTATTCTTGGTCCACCTTACCAAGATCCAAGAGATCTCAAGAGTTCAATTCGTCTCTTTCCCCTCCCCTATCTTACCTATCCCAAAAAAGGGGGGAAAATCTAGATACACCTGGCTTGTTGAGGAGATGTATACATGCATTGTAAACAACTAGAGTCAAGGATCAGCTCCAACTAGAGCCTGCTGAAATATAAAGCCTTTGAAGGAAGATATCAATCTTACTTTGTTCCGAAAAACTGAATTTGAGAAAAAAGTACCTACCACTGAGCTGCCATGAGTAAGTGAACGGACACAGATGACCCCAACTAAACTAAAACCAAGTGGCTCATAGTTTAGGAGCTGGGGTCATTACAAGACAGTTCCGCACCTCCAGGTGCAACTGCAGTCAGTTACGGTAGTTCTTGCTTGTAGTTGGTCAAGGAAGCAAGTAGCTCGATTTAGCACTTACTTTGTATGCACATCAGACCAAACAATACAGCACCCTGGCACCTGGTTCATAGAAAAAACAAGCAAGTCTTTCTGCCACTTGTCAGGTGCTCCGTCAAATCTCCATATTTGCTATCTCTTGAGCATCCACAGCACTTAGAACAGGTTCAACAGTTATTTCAGCCTCAGATGTCTCGGTATGAAAAGTTTCTGTTTCGTCATTCTCTTCAATCTCCTCCGCTTTAACATCTGCTATAACCTGAAGAAGGTCCAAGGGGGTGGCAGCAGGGTCCAGTTCAAGGCATCCCTTGGGAGCATTGGGAGCTTCGTGACCAGTAAGCATGTATGAGGGAACCTGATGTGAAAATCGGAACATCTCTTCTCTTGGAATCCTTCTGATTTCCCTGAGGTCCAGATGCCGGTGAAACACTGCCCTGAATCCGGCAACTTTCACCAATGGGATGACAAGTACGCCTTGTTCTTCATCATAGTCTTCTAGCACCTCCACCATGTCATACTTATGTATTATCTCATCTGCAGTCAGCTCGTTCCAATTAGGGGACCAATTTCTATAGAGAGCCCAAACATCACCCTTTCTTGGAAATATGCGTATAACACCACGCACACCTTTGGTCCACCGGACCTTGTGAGAGAAGGCATTGGGCGAGTCATGAATCTCATATTTTCCCACTCTGAAATCTCCACAAGTTTTTGAGAAACCAGAAGCAACCCAATTTAAGGGGCCTAATTCACTGTTAGTCTTGGAATTAAGCCAGCTAATGCGCATCTTGAATGGATTTAAGGAAATCACTTTCTGAATCAGGGCATAAAATCTAGGCATCCCATCATCATCATCATACACTGCCCAAACATGGTTTTCTCTAAATGATTTTTCTGTCCTGTCTTTATCGAAATCATGGAAATCTGGATCCAGGACAGTCATTGACAGCATCTGCGAAGTTCCACCATCTGTACTCGGAATGCCTGGGAAGGACTTAGCGGCAGAATATTCTTTCTTTGGATCCACAGACTCTCTCGACTTGGTTTTATCATTAGTGCCGCCATCTACAGGAACTTTTCCCACTGACTCATTAGTTTTATCATTATTCCTGTCCCTCTCCCCCTTGCCTGCAGTTTTAGCTATAGTTGCCGAATCTATGTTCTTCTGAATTTCTCTCCGGGCCTTCATAATCAGTATTTTGTGAACTTGAAGCTCAGTCATTTCCCTTGTCGCATTAGGCCTTTCAAAGCCATTAACAGAAACTGCTCCAAAGTTTGCTTGTTTGGAAAAAGGCGCACCCGCACCACCACTTGCCATTCCCATTTGATTGGTAATGTCCCTCCCATGGTTGCTGCCACCGAGATCATCCATACCTTTTCTTCTCTTTAAAGCACCAGTGTAACCAGTTGATGACATGCCGCTGTTCTTTCTGGAGACTTGCTTCCTCCGAAGAGCCTCTTCTCTTTTTGTTGCTGCCTGAGCCTCCTCTCGCTCTCTCTTCACTTTCTCGTATGCTTGTTGCACCACACTCGCAGCTTGAGCAGCGGTTGAAGCACTACTTGTTCTTGAGAATGGACTCCAGTGGGCGTTGTTTTGCATGTATGAATCATGACCACTGAATCCCGCCACTCCAGTACCAGAAGAAGGCGCATTACTCCTGCCTGGGTTCATTGTGTCCTTGCTACTCACTTGATTTGTGGACTGCTGCTGCTGGGAAAAGTTCCAGGGTGTCGACGACGTAGTTCCATCAGATGGTGGTGGAGCTATTTCTATTGCAAAAAAGGGCTTCTGGCAGTTTTGACATAGCAGGTTGTGATTGAGATAAACTCTGAGATACTCGTATTGCATTTTGCAGCGGTGACAAACTGTCCAAAACGTATTTGGCTTTGTCTTCTGGGAAGAGTGCCGTGCTCGATCCGTAGTCCTATGACTCTTAGCAGTCGTATTTGTCGTAGCAGTTGTATTTGTGGTCTTATCAAAATTGTAAAAACTATTGGCCCTTGGAGTTGCTGATGAAGCTCCGGTCGATTTAGGAACCTTTTGGAAGGTTTTTGCAAATCTCTTCTGGTCATATGCTACCTTCTTAACCTTATCTGATAGCAAACTCCAGGCCTGTGATATCAGTTTAAAAGCCCCTTCTGCTCCAATAGACTTGTTCTTATCAGGATGCAGCATGAGAGCAAGCTTCCTATATTGTCTCCTCACTGTCTCTTCATCAGCTGTCGGATCCACACCGAGCACACCGTACCAATCTGGCTCCCCATTGACTTTGTTCTCTGCGGAAACATACACATCAAGCGTCGCTAACATTTGGGTCATGCCTTCAAGTCCTGGATAAAGACTTTGGGCCTTCAAAGCAAACTTTTTTGCCCCTGCCATATCCCTTGCTATGAACTTTGTCTCCGAAATTTCTCTGGCCCTTGTAGCCTCATCTTTATTGCATTCCATTCGCCCTACCTACACAAAGCCTGTAAACAAAGCGATCAATTTTTTTGTGTCTTCTTACGATTTAGTTGGGGAAGAGAGAGGAGGGAAGGGGGATAGAAGATTCTACATAATTGTCTAGTAAACTACTGAAATATCTTTCGTGGTTCCCAAATATCTCAATGAAGCCAACCAATTAATTGAACAGATTCAATTGACCCCGCAACATTAAGTCAACTAATCGGCATCACCAGCAAGAGGACTTGGGCAACATGTATCAAGTCAAAATCTACCTTAAAAAGTACTTAACACAAAAAAATACTCAGAATTTTACAAAACTCACACTTGCAGATCGAACTACCAATAGAAAGTCTACAAAACATATATGATACATTGGAGCTATTAGAGCGGGATCCAGAGCCAAGACAATAACAAGAACATTAATGACATGGCAAAAGTAACAACATCATAGCATGCATATCAATGAAGGAGTCTACGGCTTACCTTAACTAGGAAGGAACTGATTTACAATGAACCCTTAAAGGCAACTTAGCTTATGCTTACTTCACACGAAAACTAAGCAAACATAGACCATAGCGACGTAGACAAAACGGCAATAGCCAGACTATTAATCATGACTGATATGAATACATTTGTAAATCAACTTAGCAAAATAAAACCTATTTTTCAGAAAACTCACTCGAATTGCTTGTGTCAATAGAAACCCTAGAAGCAGCCACAAGTGAACACACAAAGAAAATTACCCCGACACTATACAACAAGAATTCGTGTTTACCTAATAATAGGAGCAGTTGCTTGATGTCAAGCTTCGAGTTCTCAAAGCCACCACTTCCAGACCTCCATTACCATTTTATTCTTTTCCTCAAGTGAATCCCAAAAGAAAAGCCAAAACTGGGCTTTGTTTATCTTGTCAAAAGTCGCAGCACTTAAACATGCCCTCAGCTCATCGAGGAAGTGTATGGATGTGTGACGTACTGGACCATTAACAAACCAATTGACCTGTCTCTAATAAAAGTTTTAAAGATCAAAATGCTTGTCCGGTCAGAAAGATTCAAGAAGAGCAGGAGAATCAGAACCAGATTTTACAGTTAAATAGTGATAAGCAACGCCTGCAACAAAGAGAAAGAAGAGACACAGAGGATGAGTTAATATTGCCATACTCACAGAAGGATTTGATAAACAAGTATCAAGTAAAAACTGTACCTTAAAAAGCACTCAACACAAAATGAATACTCAGAATTAAAAAAACTCTCAAGGGAAGATCGAACTACTAATTAAAAGTCTACAAAACATGAATGAAACATAGGAGCTACTAGAGCAGGTTTAACTTTTTAGGAATATGAGCTGGGACAATAACAATAATATCATATGGCAGAAGTCACAAACTCAGAGCATGCATATCGATTAAGGAGTCTATGGCGTTACCCTAACCGAAGAAACTGGATTAAACTGAACCTCTTAACAGGTAACTTAGCTTATGCTTACTTTGCATGAAAACTAAACAAACACCAACCATGGCGATGTAACCAAAACCGCAATAACAAGACGATTAATAACCGATACGGACTCATCCCTAAATCAACTTAGCAAAGAGAACCATTATTCAGAAAATTCACTGGAATTGCTTGCATCAATAAAAGCCCTAGAAGCAGACCATTGAAAATGCAAACAAACTAGCCCAACACTTTACAACGAGAATTTGAGCTTACCTAATAATAGGAGCAGTTGCTTGATATTGATTTTCGAGTTCTCAAAGTCACAATGTCCAGACCTCCATCATGAACTTATTCTTTTCCTCATGTAAATCCCCCCCCAAAAAAAGCTAAGCTGGGGCGTCGTTTTTCTTGTCAAAAGTCACAACATTTCAATATGCCCTAAGCTTGTCAAGGAAGCGCATGGATGTACAAACCAGTTGACATGTCTCTAGTGAAGGTTAAAGATCAATGCTTGTCTGTCACAAAGATTCGAGAAGAGCTGGAGAATCAGAACCAGAATACACAACCTTCAAAAGAGTAACAATCAATGCCTGCAACAAAGAGAAGGAGAGAAGCAGAGGATGAGTTACCATTGTCATACTTGCAGAAGGATTTGGGGAACACTTTTCAAGAAAAAAATGTACCTTAAAAAGCACTTAATGGAAAAAGAACACTCAGAATTTAAACACGTGCAGATTGAACTACCAATAAAAAGTCTACAAAATATAAATGAAACATAGGAGCCATTAGAGCGGGATCCATGTTTTAGGAATATGAGCCACGTCAATAACGAGAATATTAATGACATGGTAAAAGTCACAAACTCAAGCATGCATATCGACTAAGGAGTCTACGTTGTTACCTTAACTAGGAACGAACTGAATTACACTGAACCTTGAAACGGTCAACTTAACTAAGGCTTATTTCACATGAAAACTAAGCAAACATGGACCATAACGATGTAGCCAAAACCACAACAACAAGACCATTAATCATGACCAATACGAATTCATCCCTAAATCAACTTAGCAAAGAGAACAATTTGTCAGAAAATTCACTCAAATTGCTTGTATCAATAGAAGTCCTAGAAGCAGACCATGGAACACGCAAAGCAAACTAGCCCAACACTATACAACAAGAATTGAGTTTACCTAATAATAAGAGCAGTTGATTGATGTCGAGTTTCGGGTTCTCAAAGCCAGCACGTCCAGACCACCATCGCCAACTTATTCTTTTCCTCATGCAAATCGCAAAAACAAAAAAGCCAAACCAGGGCTCCGTTTTTCTTATCAAAAGTCACAACATTTGAATATGCCCTTAGCTTGTTAAGGAAGCGCGTGGATGTATGAACCAATTGACATGTCTCTAGTAAGGTTAAAGATCAATGCTTGTCTGTCACAAAGATTCGAGAAGAGCCGGAGAATCAGAACCAGAATACACAACCTTCAAAAGAGTAACAATCAATGCCTGCAACAAAGAGAAGGAGAGAAGCAGAGAAGCAGAGGATGAGTTACCATTGTCATACTTGCAGAAGGATTTGGGGAACACTTTCCAAGAAAAAAATGTACCTTAATAAGCACTTGACGCAAAAAAGAATACTAAGAATTTTACGTAACTCGCACGTGCAGATCAAACTACCAATATAAAGTCTACGAAACATAAATGAAACATAGGAGCCATTAAAGCGGAATCCACATTTTAGGACTATGAGCCCCGGCAATAACGAGAATATTAATAACATGGCAAAAGTCACAAACTCAAAGCATGCATATCGACTAAGGAGTCTATGGCGTTACCTTAACTACGAACGAACTGAATTACACCGAACCTCGTAACGGGCAACTTAGCTAATGCTTACTTCACATGAAAACTAAGCAAACACAGACCATGGCGGCATAACAAAAACCGCAATAACAAGACCATTAATCATGACCGACGTGAATTCATCCCTAAATCAACTTAGCAAAGAGACCCCATTTGTCAGATAATTCACTCGAATTGCTGACATCAATAGAAACCCTAGAAGCAGCCCACCAGTGAACACATACAGAGCATTTCTATCCCAACACTTCACAACAGGAATCCAGGCTTAACAATAACAACAGGCAGCAGTTGCTTGACGTCGAGTTTCGAGTTCTCAAAGCCACAAGGGCCAGACCTCCATTACCAATTTATTCCTGTTCCTCACATGCGGATTTCAAGAAAAAACAGAGAAAAAGCCGAACCGGGGTTCCGTTTTTCTTGTCAAAGGTCACAACTTTTCAAACATGCCCGAAGCTGGTCGACGAAGCGCACGGATGTCGTGTGGCGTGCCCCGATCATTAACGCACCAATCCACACACGTCTCTAGTAAAAGGTTAAGGATCGCCGCTTGTCTGGTCAGGAAAAGATTCAAGAACAGCAGGGGAGAATCAGAACCCAGATTACAGAACCTGTGAAAAGCGAGTGACGAGCAACCACGCCCCTGCACAACAGAGAGGAAAGGAAGCAGAACCAGGTGATGAAGTTTTACCGTCGCCATTTGCTCACGAGGGAGATCAGAGAGACGGGCACGGCAAGAACACGGGCGAGATGGAGAAGAGCGACGCAGGCGATCACCTCCCTCCCTCTCTAGGTCTTGTCCCTGTAAACCTTCAAACTATATCTCATAATTTTTTTGATGAGAAATGAGAAAATTTATAACACTTCTCGCCCGCCAATTTGAGTAAGCGAGTCATCGGGGAAGAAAACATCCACGAGCCCATTTGCCATGGCTCGGGCCCGTGACTGAATTGTAACTGTGCTGTAAAATGCCTGTAAATTACATGTGTGGACTTTTAAAATGGTGGCACCTCGACACCGAGAAAAGCCGATGTTGCGTTGGATGTGTTGCGGATGTTGAACTATTCGTTGAATATCTTTAAAAACCACAATGCCTCTTTTTACGATCGGAGCTGTTACTGAAAACGGTGCATGTCGACGATCGCTATCGTATAGTAGACATATGCATGGATTCTATGACTTTGCCCGTCATTTGAGCGGGTCTAATGACAAATTTCAATCGTCGAGTCTTATTTAATCGGTCGATCATGCTTAGATATTAAATTGCTTAGCAAGTGGCTTAATGTATGCCCTACCAATTTAGCTAACTCCATCTAAGTTGATACGTTTATATTAAATTATACCTGTCGATGACCGTTATCGTGTAACAGACATGTATGGATCCTACGGCTTTGCCCATTTTTTTAGCAGGTCTAATGACAAACTTTCGGTCATTGATCCTTGTTCAATCGGTCGACCACGCTCGAATATCGAAATTGCTTAGCAAGTGGCCTAATGTGTGCCCTATCAATTTGGCTATTTCCATCCAAGTCGATACTTTCCTATACAACAAAAGATAATAAACTAAGATTTTTCATGTAATAAGCGAGCTAGGGCAAGACTCTCTTAAGCCTGCTGGTAGAGCCAACTGGGTAATTAGATTATCGTTGAGTAAAAAAAAAATTAAACTCAATATTAGGTATACCTTTGGGGTCTTATTTGGTAAGTATCAATGACATAATGAAATAGAATGAAAGGAATCGAAACAAAAAATACAAAATGGGCATAACAATAATTAACCTCTAAATTACTGTGCTTGGTAACATTTTATGTTTTACATAAGGTTCCAATTTTCAATTTGTAAGTTGCAATAAAACTTTGGCAATTATCAGATATGGTCTACCTTTGGGGGTCTTATTTGGTAAACATTAATGACCCAATGAAATAGATTGAAAGGAATCGAAACCAAAAATACAAAATGGGAATACGAATAATTAACCTCTAAATTACTCTGCTTGGTAACATTTTATGCTTTAAATAAGGTTCAAATTTTCAAGTTGTAAGTTGCTATAAAA
The DNA here is from genome assembly GCA_031216285.1 of Syzygium syzygioides. NCBI lineage: Eukaryota > Viridiplantae > Streptophyta > Magnoliopsida > Myrtales > Myrtaceae > Syzygium > Syzygium syzygioides. The sequence goes on along the minus strand of CM062248.1, from coordinate 28,977,735 downwards.
CTTTGGCAATTATTAGATGTATGATTTGCATTTCCCATGTGAAACTTTCTTCTTATGGTAACTTTCCAAATAGGAGCCTCAATTATTCGTGGATTTCATGAAGTTACCCTGTATGTTGATTTACTCATTTATGCCAATGACCATCATATTATTCCCAATTCTCCAAATTAGTGAAAAGGGCGGGACCCTTTTCACCCCTAGATGGCCAAATCCACTCCTTTTTGTTTAAATGGACAAAATCTGCCTTAATAGTTTCCATATTTGTGCATTTTTCTTTAACTCAGATATCTTTCCTTTTATGATTTTCCATCAAATTAAAATTTAGTGTTATTTTGGAAATAAAAATCGAGTCTATTCTGCATCATCATTATGTTGGTGACAACTGATTTATTCTTCGTTCCACCTATGTCAAAAGCTCACTTTCCTAGTGAGTTTTTCTATTATTTAATTTCATTAGTCTAAAAAGAATATTATATCTCTCTATTTATTATATCAAAGAATTTGTGGTTTTTCCTATTATTGTCGAGACACTATTATACTGAGCATGTAAGATATTATAGGAGTATCTAGAAATATACTACAACCATCGATGTGAAAAAGTTATGCACATTGAGGCATTATGAAAAAAAATTTGTAAACACTCCACGGATGCTATTGATTTTTGTCAATCCAAAATGAATGAAATTTCACTAGTCTTTTTCTGTGCAAAGCTTTGATTTAGTTTATATTCATCATTGAAAGTTTCATGTTGAGGAATGTAATCGTGATTATATTTTAGAAAATCTTCCAAGAGGGTTTCATTTTGTTTCATCCAGCTATCTTATTAAAAACATGCGATTGTGATAAAAATTTGTTTATGTAAAAATTCTTTTAGATTCTACTTGACAATAAATCTATAAATTTGCTCAACAGCGTAGTAAAGAATTAAATTTCTTCAAAATTTCTTTTTTCGTCAAAGCTAATTTCTATAGAAGTAAAACCTAGCAAAATAGAAAATACGGTGCCTCTAATATACAAGGCGTGCCCACAATGAAAAACAAAACGAACCACGTGATATTATTAACTATGGCAACTAAATCCTACGTAGAAATAAAAAATTGAAAATGACGGAAAGTATATAATTTTGGGGCCGCTACTTTAAATTGCAATTGAATAACTGGTGGTAATTTTACCTCATTAATGAAAACAAGGTGGATTTAATCATATAGAGGTGGAAATAATCCCATCCTGGGGAAACTAGGAAGTCGGTCATTTCACATATGGTATGCTGCCAAACACGACCGATTAAGGCAACAAAGACCTCATTCTCATTCCACTGGCTCTACTTTCAATGTCCATATGGGGCCTGGGTGTCCAATCATTTTTTAGTGAATTCGTATGCAGGTTTTTCTTTAAAAAAAAAAATTTATATGCTACAATTTTATATTTTCAAATTTTCGTATACCGTGTCAACCTTTGCTCATTATTTTTCAATATCATGAAAATATACCTTTTATTGTCTTCTTCTTCTTCTTCTTTTCTGTAATAAGAGAAGTTCAGGATTCTTGAAAGTTCCAATTAAGGTGGCGGTTTTATGAATGGTTGCACTTCACGGATAGGTGATCGATGCCATCTATGGATCCCTAGCAACCAAGTGATTTCTCTTGTTGATACTATTAACATTAGTGCTTGGTGTAGGTTGAATTTGTTTCAGATTGTTGAGTCAATTGAACTGTCTGAGTGCTAATCTAGTTTAAAAAAAAACCATATAATAGTGCTCTTGGAGAGTGCAAGGGTAATGAATACTATCTTTCATCATTTCCGTAGCTAAATATATGATTTATCTCGCCTTGTGACTTGCGTAACAACCGTAACCACTCGATTTACATGAAAGGTTATACTATAGTTCCATGCTAAAGGACGCCGGGTAATCTAATGTGTTAATTATTTTCAATTGATAATTATCTCAATATATATAATGTTTTAGTGTTAATAACTTCCGTTCTCAATCGATGAGCAATCATACTAACTCATGAGCCTACTGCATTAATTTCACTTCATGTCAGTCTTCCAATGCTCTTAGATCGAATCTTATTTTTAGCCCATTGAAGGTGAATTAGTTGACTGCATATCATATTTCCCACGCTTTTGAATGGCTCTAGTTTGTCATATCAAAGTTCAATCCTCATACCTACATCAACCTTGGTATACCACAAAGCAAAGGAAGGCACCATATGCTATACAAGAGCAAATAAATTACATAGCAAAAATTGAGAGACAAAAAGCCCTGCACATCTTCCTTCCATGTCAGCGAATTCGATTCGATAAGTCGTGAGAATTCTAGGTTTACATGCCACGAAACCGGCAAAACAACCCACAAGAAATGTCCATACTTTTAACCCCGCGGCGCGATAGAAGCCCCAACGATTTAGTATGTTCTTTACACCCATACATCACAGTAACTATCTACACACATATATATCCACAATTCGGAAGTCTCTCTTTTGTTGCGGAGTTTGGCCCTCATGATTGATTCTAGTAAACACCTCTCTGGTATGGACGTTCGCAGAACTCGCCGCCGAGATCGTCGCAAGCCTCTGCTGGGAAAACCCTGCACAAGAAATCGAAAGAAGTTCACGGATTTTTCCCAAGACAAATTACTGGAATTTTGCCGGTGGCACTATAAACAATATATTGGGGGGCTTACGTTTTCGGCCCGCTGTATTCGAGATACTCCCTCTCGAAGGCCTCTGCGGTCTGCATCTCCGTGTTGATTTGGGCCTCCGGATTGAGCTTCACTTCGGGGTATATGTCTGCCAAGCATGCTTCACCACCGATGGTTTCACAGGCTTCTGCTGGGAAGACTCTGTCAATGGCCACATGTTTTGTTAAGTTACACTTACTAACTCTGTCTACTCTTTTCACGCATTCACTTTTTAAGAGACACTTACTATGTAGGCATTAGGGATTTCAAAAAATGGTAATTCAGTTGAAACAATGAATGAAAATGGGTGTCGTACGAGATTGTGGAGCTGTAATCGACCGTCGCAGCTTCATAGGCCTCCGGAGAAGCTTTTACCGGGGAGACTCGAGATGAGACTGAAGATGAGAGCTTGGAAGGCAAAGCTAAGGGCTTAGAGAGGTTCCTGGATGGGGTCACCGGAAGGAGGGGTGGTGCGAGGAACGAAGCCGCTTGCATCTTGAATGTTGAGTGTTGTGAGATCTGATGATGAATTTTGTGCAATCACAGAGAGAATGAAGCCCAATTTATAGGCGATGGATAGGATGTTGGAAAGTGAAGATATTTGAGAACTCTGGATAAGGTATGACCCTTTGCCAAAGAAACTTTTTGAGAGATGGAGAAAATTTAGCAAGCTCCAATCGTTTCGGAGATATTTACGAATGGCTCAGAAATTTCTCTATTACCACTCCAGAAAAATCTCGAGGAAGATACAAATTGCCGGCACAAATAGCCGGGACTTGATCAGTGAAGTTGAAGTTGCATGGTAGTGGCGGCATACTATTAGCTAGTATTGCCGACGGAGACGAATGCATTTGGGGAAAATGTGAACTGCCGCCTCATCGACAGTTCAAGCTAGACTTTGTCACGATAAATATTCTTTGATAATCACTGCTTCCAAATGATAAGCTCAGAAAACATGCAAAGGAGACGCTTCACGCTACCACGATTTCCATCAACTGATCCATAATGACGTGTAAGCTTCATTAATTATCAGAAAGTATAAAAGTCCTAATTAGCTCCTAAGATTCTGTATGTTTTCTGTTATTTGTATCATTTAGTGCTCATAGCACTTGAATGTCATCAAAAAGCTTCAGCACACTCAGTGACAACATAGATACAAAATGGCAAAAGATCAGGACAAAACTGCATCTCAAGCGATGCCATCCCAGATCCTAACACCCGGCTAACATAAGAATCCACCAGGAATGAAGTACGAACTCAACTTGATCAGAACTTGAACAAAGCTGCATGAAGATTTGGCTTCTGTTCATGTATATTTCCTCAATCATTTAAAGGTGGAGATATCGCACGAAGCAACAAGTGATGGGGTATTCTCTTGGTTTCTTCTGATGTAGAAAACCTGAGACCAAAGCATGTCAAAAGTGCAGATGCTCATCATAACTCAAAATTGCACACTAAAGGCGGAGCAACCACATCAACCGAAACATGACATTGGGAGATGACTAATCAAGTGGAATCTCCCAGTAAACCAATATGAAGTCACCAAATGGTATCGATCATGCCTCCGATCTTAGAGTGTGCCGTACACAGACAAGATCATCCAACTTGTTGCCATCCATTTTGTACAGGGATACACCTTCCATTTGGATAAAATAATCTCGTGCTTCCTTCCTTAGCTTCTCTAAAGGCATGAGTTCCCATTTGCTGTAATTCGAATATTTCCTCACATCACCCATGTCTGAAGAACCAGAGACCCGCCCATTGTTTTTAGGGTCTGCATTGCCCCAAACCTTACAACTACCAAACTGTCCCTGTCCACCACTCTGACCAGCTTGACTCCTCTTTAAGCGCAATGCAGCTGCATGAGCACTCCTTATCATATTGCGATTAGGCACATCTGACCAATCTTGCTTCTTTTTGGCCCTCATGGGAGAATGGATTCTTATAACCTGACAAGACAAACCAAGTTAGATAAACCGTGAAGAAGAATTTGCTAACAATTACATGAGATAATCAACTCAAAATCTAATTCATACACCAAGGCACTCTAATAGCTGATAATAAGCCCGCCCTTGAAGTGGATTATGACCTTTCTTCGGTTCAGAGAAATAACGAGTCCTGCAAGAAAGGTTTGAAAATTGATCAGCAGCACAAATGGATCTACAACTTTTCTCCACCCAATTAAAGTGAACAGGTAAATTTGAAGTTTATTTAGGAGAAGAAAATGATGGCGTTTTGATGGCAATGGTAATGTTCTAGGTACTTTCCATCTATTCAAATCATTTCCATCATAAACTTTCTGCAAAGTCACTACAAAAAGTACTAAACATTTTTTTTTTTTGGCTAATCCCAGATCAAACTGGAAGCACATCCCTGATCCTCAATGAAACATATTAAAAGATCCGCTACCAACTTAGTCATAACAAGAGTAAGCATCTATGCAGTTAATTGCATACAATTTCACAATAGGAGGAATCACATAGTTGAAAAGATCGTCACAAGCAGTATAAGAAAAGGGAATTGAAGATAAGTAGAATGACTTTGCACAATTGTGATAAAAAAAAAATTAAATGTCCCATGCAATCCCAGCTCCTACTCCTAAACCAGTCCAGCTCAAGTTTACAATCTAGTTAAAAAATCCCTCTTTTGTGATCAGTAGTCATCAGATATAGAAGCTAAAAGAAAAATAACGAAAAGAACATGACCAGTGCACATAATCATACAATCAAAATACTAAATACATTACTAGAGTTGGGTATTATAAAAAAACATCCAAGAAAGCTAACATTATGAGTAAGAATAGAACTAACCATTCTGTATAACCTGGATCAACAGTGAAACCATATATGTCAACAATATCACACATAGAAAGTGCTAGCTCAATAGACTTCATTCCAGTCCCCTTTGCTCCTCTGCGCAACACAATCCCTTGGAACAGATAGACAGGATTTGGAACTTTCTGCGTATGGTATAATAAAAAGGTAACTACATTGATGAAGAGACAGCTGATTCTCAAAGACTTGATTGACAAGTTTAACAGTCCATTGGTTTAGGGAAAGCATTTAGTGGTGAACATGCTAAACTGGATCACGAATAAGCACAAGGCAGCCACGGGCATGGGAGCTTCATGCAAAAAGCATAGAAACTAGCCATCGGGATTTGTTCAATTAGTTTATTAGTTGACCAAGGAAATGCAACACATGAACAAAATGCTCACCTTTATCATTGCATTGAAGTCTCGATGAGTCAAACTTTTGATTATGAGTACCTCGTCATCTGCAGGAGAAGACTAGGAGTAATGACAAACGCAGGGAATCTTCATTAACAATGCATGATTCGGACAAATATTTCAGAAACAACTCCTTACTATATTGAAACTCAATCAACATGCCCTAATCATCAAAAACCTCCTTTAAAGGTTACACCCCCATTAGAGGTGAAGGTCTGACCCCTTTTCGAGAGGGTCAACCCCTTTTTGCTGTCAACAATTTTGGGGGTCAGCCTCTCACCTTCGACAATAAATGCAAAAAAAAAATCAATTGAAAAAGAGGGGGATGTCCATCAAATTACGGTAGAGTGGGTGTCCACAAAATTTCCCTAATTCAATTTATTGTACCATTAAAAGAAGGGAACAGATGAAAAAAGTGTAATGAGACTGAGAACCAAAAGCAGATACAGCTTTGATTTTGTCGATTATGTATCAAGAAATTGGTCTATAACTAGGAAAACAAGTACTTGGGGAAAACCATGATTTGACAAGTTTCTACTTTGTTCCAAAAGATCAGAACATACCAGACCCATTCAGTATGGTAATCATGTTTCGAGCACCACCACGAACCACGAGGCGGAAATCCCTTTTCATGCCAACATATTTGGCATATTTCTGTATTAAGTGAGAAGCCAGAATAGACGGCCAAAAAAGGAAGCCAGAATAAGAACAACCCCATTTGCTTGCAACAATCTAATCAACAGGAATGTACTAGGCAAGAACTAGGAATAAAGCATCCACTTCACAAATACCACTCAATACATAAAATTCATGCGAGGGAGAAACAGAGTTAACAACCACATAGCTTATACAATAAATTCGGCATGAAAACCCAAAAAAAAAAAAGACAAGAAAGTAAATGCATGTTTCTTCAAATGAGAAAAGGCAACAAAAAAACTCAGTCCTTTAGTCATTATAAAGTTTTATACATAATGACAGGAAGCATCATAGCTCATGTACCTCATTAACAGGAGCCTCATTTTCTCTAATCACAGCATCATGACTATCAATCTCTTTTCCAAACTCCGTCTTCAACAAATCTCCAGAGTTTCCGACAACAGCACATCTGTGAAACTGTCGGGGGTGAAAGGGAGAATTTGACGGTAGAATCATATTTAGATGCTCCTCACAAAGAGTTCGATTGTAGCATTTATCAGCACCCCTAGAACCAGTCGATGAGCACGAGTTAGCAGCTGCCAAGCATTCCGGAATTAAACTATAACAGATGAATGGGAAAAAAGACAGTAAGAAGGATATTTTACAGTTGTGCTATTCTTTTTGCCGCATATTCCAGCCACCCGTCTGGCCGAGCATCAAGATATTCTCTAGTCAGCACGGTAGTCATGTTACGATACTGCACCCTAGACACATTAGATCAAATTATCTCCCCAAAAAATATATCGGTAACCCAGACAAAAGTACGATGGTACTGACCTGTTCCCACAATAAGATGGCCTCACAAACATCATACTTGTACTCCAAGGGCTCAAAGACTTTAAACTGCTCATTGTACTGTAATAAAAAACTAAAAAGGTCAGCCACTCAGAATGACAAAACGTCAGGATAAAGACTTAAATGAGAAGCAGAGAGAGAGAGATCTGACCCAAGTACTGTTGGTGCCTTCTGGGAACTTCAGGACTAAGTTGCAGTGATCAATTATGCGCGCGGAAAGTCCAAGTCCTCTCTTAGCCTATATTAGAGAATCCACGACTCAGCACCGAGCACAATTTAGCACTGAAGGATTCATCAAAACCCATTGCGCATATGCAGTGCAAAGCGCACGCATGCCACAAACGCCAAGCTACAAGTAACGGCTAACTTCGCAACATCAACCAGAAAGGGGCAGAATTCCCTCCCCAACCCAGATAACAAGAACGCGACCGATCTACCAACGTCACCTAAGCGGCTAAGCCAAAGCTTAGCAACCGCAATTGCGAAATGTTCACCGCGACAGCTTCGAAATGGTCACGCGAATTCAGAGAGGGGGATCGTTCGCAAAAAGGGCATTGGGGACCAACCACGCACTGTCGCACGCCGGACTGAAAATCGGACAAGACCCGAACTTGCTCTCCGTCGAGATCCGTATCCTGTACGCCTGAAAAAACCCAGAAAAAAGAGGAAAGGAAAGAAGACGGAGAGAGGAAGAGGGGGAGATCGAAATGAGCAAAGTGGGACCGAGCAGCACGAGAGCTTTCAATCTCAGGGGAGCGGGAACGGAAGGGCGGCGACCTGCGAAGAAGGAAGATTGAGCGACGAAGACGAGGAGGCAGAGGAACGCGGCGACGCAGACCAGATGCGGCACCGCGAACCTCCTGCCGTTGCCGGCGGAGGAGGAGGACGACGACGACGGCGGTGCTCGGTGGCGTCTCATCTTCTCCTTCGCCGCCCACCACCACGCGAGAGGGGGAGACCGGTGGAAACGGGGAATAACTGTTTCGTCTTCTCGTCGGGGGGAAATGCATTACACTTGACGGCCACGTCAGCAATCGGGCCGGGCCGGACCGCCTAACATTTTCTCCGGCGAGAGAGCTGCCTACTTTACCGGCGCTGCTTTGTTAGTTCAAAGATTACTTAATATGCGTTTGTTTCGCGAAAAATATATTATTTTTGAAAAATATTTTTTATAAAGTCATTTTCCTAAAAAATGACTTTTGTTTTTCGGTGTTGGGCTAAAACTTCAAAAAAAGACTTGAAAAGTATTTTCAATTATTTGGTGATAAAAATATGATGGTGAAAATTATCTAAAAAATTTTATATTTTTAAATTATTTTAATTAAGAAAATAAAATACATGAATTTTTTTTCTTATAAAGAAAAAAAAGAAAAATAAAAAGAAAGAAAAGAAAAGAAAAATATGAACAAATTTAAGATGAGTAATTTCAAAAAGTATTTTCACCTTCTTAGATTAGGGAATTTACTTTCTTAATTTTATACATGAATGTTTTCCTCCAACGGAAAGTGTTTTCAGTTGACTTATTATTTTTGGTAAACAAAATTGGTGAAAGTCCGAAAAACGGATTTCTAGAAAATACTTTCCCTTAAACAAACGCATCCTTACCTATAGTTTTATTTTCACTTTAACAATTGGATTCCAAGAAAAATCAGTGTTATCGTGCAGGTGTGTTGTCCTCATCCATCCAATGTGAGTGAGAGTACTTGGAATGGATTAACCTTTCAAACTGAAAGGTGTAATTGTGGTAAGCATGCTGCCGTGAAATTATCGAAATCATCAAGAAATAAACACAAGCTCTACTGTAATTGTGAGGGTAAAGGATTTGATTTTTTTTTTCTGGTGTTTGCCGACAAGCGGCGTGCCTTGTTCTATGACGAAGGTTCCACCTGAAATACTTGAAGATGATATGAGAAACATTTAAGCATTTGCTGGAGCATTTGAAAGATGAACTAAAGAACACTGATGAGAGGGTGCAGGAATTGAGGCATAATGTGCAGCGATTAAATGTCTTGCTTGTTAGATGTATTCTATTTTGTTTGTGTATTATTTGTTAGTTTATTAGGACTACTTGTCAAGAAAAACAGATGTTTGGAACTTGTAATTGTGCCAGCCTGAATCAAACATTATGCTGTGTAAGAACAACCAAGTTGAATGTTGAATGGAGCTTCCAAGTACACATCTGATAGGTCTTGTTTTTGTCAATTTTTTGGAATTTGTGCTTAGCTAGAACCTCTATTCGACATTTAACTTAGCTGACAGTGATTAAAATTACTCGATATCTTAATGTGACTAATGCGTTTGTACATCAGTTAAATTAAGGTTGGTAATTTTGGATAAAAATTATTAATTTCAAAAGAGCTGGTAAATCACAAAAATAAACGTTGGTAGACTATTATATTAATTGATAATCTTGGAAGTATAAAGAAGTGTTTGTACTTTTCAAAATCAATCAAGATAAAAAGTTGGTAAGTGATTCTTTACCCAAAAAAAAAAGTTGGTAAGTGACTAAAAATACTTGGAATTTTCGTGTGACAAATGTTGATACTCAAAACAAATTAAGGTCTGGTAATTTCATATGAATGCTAGTAACTTTCAAAGCGTTGTTGAGCCATAAAAACACATGTTGATACATTATTAATAATGTGATAATCGTTGGCACACCAATCAAGTTTAGGTCACTAACTTTGCAAAAATAGTACCTCCCCAGGCGTTCGAAAGCCACGAAAATGTCTGACCAAAAAAACAAAAAAGCCATGAAAATGATAAAAATTGCTGATAATTTTTTAAAATATATATAAATGTTGGTACTTGTCAGGACCTATTAGTAGATTACTTATGCGTGATCGGATAAGCAAGTTATAAGTCTTCTTCTTCTTTTGTTTTTTCTTGTAAGCAGTGGCATTTAACATTTACCGACCGTATCAAAGATTTACCAACATGGGATTGGATTTCGTACATATGCCCATGGTTGATCATGTGCATCCTACGTAAACTATTGTGATCAGACACTCGAGCATCAACGTGGCTAAGGGACAGTACTGACTATGTCGACGGTCTTTTAACGGCCGTAACACATCGACGGCCTAAGGGTGGTTTTTGCCGAGCTTTTTTGTGACGAGCACATCGACGCCTCGTCCCTTTCGCTGCTTCATAGAGAGAAGCGGACCTAGACCTCCCTCTATCCTCGGACTTCACATGAGCACTCATCGCTACTGAAAGAAATCGTCGCTCCGGATCAACTATTTGTATCGCCCCCGACCCCCTCGTCTCCCGGAATCACTTCCCTCCCTGCCTCCACTCTGTTATTCTTTGCCTTCGCCATCACGAAAAAAATGGTCTGGTCCGGCACGCGGTGATCTAGCTGACGGTCGGCGATAATCCAACACCGGGATCGAAATTAACACTTCAAGATCTTGAAAGCGCGTCGCGCAATGGGATTAATTGACGTATTGGTCTCTTTAAGATTAGAAATTATATCTTCAAAACACATCTAATGAATCTTAATAAATGCAAGACATTCTTCATCATTCGTCTAAGAAAAATTACCATTAAAGGAGTTACCATAAAAACTAGGAAGAATTGTAAAGTAAATAATGAGGATCAAACGGGAACATTACCTCCAAATCCATTGTCTACTCTATCATTCAAGAATAGCTGCGAGAGCTCAGACGATTGCTCACCACTCTACAAAGTTTTTGCTTCCCAATGCCTCGGGTCCCCATATTTTTTACCGGAGTGAATAGAGCACTTGACTCTTATACCAAGAAGGCCTCGAGAATTTGCAGCCTTGTTTATTTTCATTCGAATAATATTTCTGAACTTCGACTAGAACCTCTCCATCAACATGCATCGGATAAGGTCACAAAGTTACTCTTGATAGGGAAAGGTTCAAGCACAAAGTTGGCTTGCTTAATACAAGGTAGACATATTTTACTACTTTCTTTTCCTCTCCTCAGAGGATAAATGTACAGCACCTCTCTTCGTCATTAGAAGAAAATTGAAAGAAAGGAGAGCATAGGAAGCTCAGTATTAGCTTACACAGAAGAAAGGTTTAAAACCTGCTGCACGTAATGTTGAGGAGAAAAACGTTTTCTCCTCAGGGACCATACATCTGAAGATAATCAATGTCAAGAAGAAAAGTCCGGATTTCCATTGGGGCGAGTTTGATCACCAGCTCTATGGGATCGACAGGCTCTCCTCTTTTTTCCTCTGGTTCCTCAGTACAACTGTCGAAGATAATCGAAGTCGAGAAGAAAAGTTCGGATTTCCATTGGGGCGAGTTCGATTACCAGCTTTTCAGGATCGACAGGCCCTCCTCTCTTTACCTCCGGTTCATCAGTAGAACCTTCGACTTTCCAGATTAACCTCCTCTTCTCCATCTCCGCTCTCTCTTGATTGGCAGACAGGTTCATCTCCGTCACCTTGTTTATCTGAAAGAAGGCAGAGGATATTAATTTGGAGAATTTCCACCAGCAACAGATGAAGGTTCTGCATGATGCAGCTCTCACCTTCCTGCTTGGGAACAGCCTTCTCAATTCTACACTTGCCAAGGTCGAATATTCTTTGTCCTCCCCGACCTTCACGTACGAAACATCCACAAATATATTGTTGAAGCATAAGATGAAGTTTGAGGATGGAGCACTTTAGTAAGTAAAAATAACTGGAACTCCTCATTTCTCTCCTTGAAAGTGTGAGTTCAGTGTAGAAATGCCGTGCACGTCAGGTTCAAGGTGAAATATTTGTTTTGCATCACCAGTATCATCTCAGAGTTTCGGCATGGCTTCTCAAGAACGTATCACACATAAATTTTAAGGCTGTCATCAATCTCAGTGCATTGTACTCTTAACCAATCTTCAGTCCATAAGGACTTCCAGCAGAGATGAGGAAAAATGGGCGAGAGATGTTTAAAATCTGAGGCTACTATCTAGTGTGTCCATCCAATCATGCAGATATTCTAGAAAAGGCCAAAAAGCTTCTGCAACCTAGCTAAAAGATCAACGGACGAAGAATAATGTGTCATGAATGATGTTGGATAATTTAAATCTCGAGCATCGTATGACCAATTTAAAAAATGTAGTCAATCCTTATATAACAATATCTTTTAACAGTACCTATCAATCACAAAGGTATACAAAACCAATAATACTTCCAGCCGCCAAAATATCAACAGGAGAAAAGGAAAAACCTCATATAGGTGAGCCAGCCGAAGCAACACTCTTCCATTTTCAAGTTCCTGCAAATTTCAAATGAGGAAAAACATGTCAACCGAGCAACCACAATCACAAACAAAAGGTCACAGATCTCCTTTAAACTGGCCACTAGTCAGATTCCAGAAGATTTCTCCAGTACCTGGAGAGTTATCAGGGCAATATTGCTGGGAAAACTATAGGAAGTATCAATTCCTGTACAGGTTGTCACGCAAGGAGGCAGTGGCTCACCAACATCCTGCAAACCAAAAGCACAAAAGTTCAGCATGAACGCCCCTATAACCCTGACTCAATTTAAGTCCTTTTACCTTCTCGCTGAATGCTAAAAGAAGTGGAGAGTATATCTCCTGGCCAACAGTGCGACGCCACCTTGCACCTTCTCCTTTGGGATCAATTCTGAAGTAAAACTTTCCTTGGATCTACAAAATCAAAATAAAAAATTAGCATATGACAGCTGCCAACCTATTTCATTGCAGAAGACGAGGAAGAGAAGAGAACAAGCACCATCTGAAGCTATCATGTAACATTTATCAGCTGTATATTTACTATGTATTACACAATATGAAGTCTTGAAAATTAAGACAGAACCGGGAAAATGGCATTACAATCCAGAGGTTTGTACATAGTACGTTCTTCATCTAGTGTGATTAAACATTTGACAATCAAACACTTCATCTCCATCTTTAATTTGTATAAACTGAGGCATTTATCTGAACTACAGACATAAGGCACAACAAAGGTTGAGATATGAATGAACTAGGCATAGTTCAACTTATTAGTACCTCCTGCTAAATTGCTACGGCAACTATGCATAATATAACTTGTTATGCATAATGCAACAAGTTTTGCCTGTTTCTTCAATGTTATATTCAATGTTATAGACCCCGTGTGTCAAATTGTACACAAAAGCTATCAAGGACGACCACCGCTGCGTCTTAATCCGAGCTTTCAAAGGAAAAAAGTCATTCAGATTGTTATGGGAGGAAGACAGGCATAAGCACCGCCACTTATACCTATCTGGTTTATCTTTAGCGGTCTATGGCAGTGATGTGATGTCAGACCTTTTTAAGGGAACACAGTAATGAGCCCAGCACAGCAATAAAGTCGGTCACACAAGAAAGACATTAAAATAGACAGAAAAAGGAGTCAATCAGGACACAGATAACAATCAAAGATAGAAATTCCCTAACAGCCCCTCCTCCAATAAAACGATATGCATAATGTAGGAAGACATCATCTCTAAGAACAACACATCAATAAAATGTAGTGAGACGATTGTACAATAGAACGCTTGTGAAAATGAATTTGAGAGATATGCTTACGGTCAAGCCTTCACATTTATCAAGGACGCAAACTGTTTCATTTAGAACCTCACCAACACCTCTTACATCATCATGAAGCAGCCTCCTGCAACAATGCCTTTTTCTTGAGTACCACAAAATGATAACTAAACCCTAGAAAGCCAAGCTATAGGCCTCTTATGTCACACAAGTAAAATATGAGTATGACGGATAGAACAGAAGGAAAACAAGTGTAGAAACCTATGGAGCATCAGCTCTATTTCACCATCCACTAGACTAGATCCTCCCACAGATCGATCCACCAACACCGATAGCTCCATGCTACCATCTTCCACATACATTCCCAAATTTATCTGCAGAATGCAGCAATAGGTAGAAAGGAAGAATTGTCAAAACTCCCCACAATTTGCATATCACAAGCGCACCTAATACATCAAAATCATATTGTTGGCACAAATACAAGGTAAAGAACCTGATCTGGACAGATCTGTGTGGTCTATCAAACAACTAAACCGAAAGTTTGATTAGACAAAGGTACGTGAAGACAACACATAACTTCCTGAAACCACTATAAGCTTACCAATATTCAACACTAAAAATTTTTCAATTACGTGGGATCGAATAACAAGGGCATAAATCACAATTTTTCATCTTTTAAAGCAACCTCATATAAAAAATCAGGACCAATGTGGAAGAAGCATGAGCTCATCACATAATGCTTGTAACACAACACTGAGCCTTTTCTAACTTAGTATAGGCTACAGAAATCATCTTACACAATGGTACTCTGTCAATCGGTAAAATTCAAGTACCTAGGCTCATTCTACGATATCCATGTCCTTTTCGCCTTTTCCTGCCCCTTTTATTAAGCCTTTTCCAGTGGGGTCGGCTACAAATATCAACAGACTAACTTCTTATGCTATTAAATAGCTTCTCCCAAGGCAACAGATTATGTCAGACTGAAACAAATTTCTTCCCAGATATGAAGGCTGGGAGATTCTCTTATTACTCTTCAAACTAAAATGATATTCTACAGAGAGAAAAATACACCATCCTTCTGTACATGCTTTTGAAATTCCTAAAGTTGCTTCGCGCCTTCATAATAATGATGTACTCAACTCTAAGAAGTTTTTAGAAATAGCAATCAAAATCATAACAAACATCTCTGCAAGAATCAATGTAGAGTGATAGCCTAGTCACACATATCACGGCTAGACTACACTGATGGCCTGCATAGCTGGGTAATGCCCAGGTTGAGTAAAATGATGGAGCTGCCAATCCTCTGGAATAGGTAAGTGGTCAAAAGCAAGAACGTTATTTATACCCAATTGTGAGAATAAATTAAAGGAAGACTGTTTATGGTCAGCAGATATCTCCAAAAATTCGCCAAATAGTAAATGATGTCTAATCTCAAAACAGCAGAATGAATATAATTCTTGTAAACCTAGGAAATTATGGAACGTACAGGATAATAATTTCCGGCAACTGGCTGGTTGACTTCCAATTCCCAGTCACTCCTGAAGTCACGGATCTGCAAAATCATTACATAATCAGATTGAAGCACATGGAAACAGTGTCAAATAGCATAATTCATGGCCTTTTCTAAGGGTCAGTATCTACAATTAACAGTTCCTTGCAAAGTGATACTGAGGCATGTTTCTTAAAGACAATCTAACATAAAGTTTGCTAGATGAAGAAGAGAAATGCATTAAGTGGATTATCAACTAGCAAATTATAATAACTAAACTGCAAGACTTAGATTTTTGTACAAAGGCTACTGGCAACAGTCAACATACCCTTTTGATGAAGTCACGTCCATTAGAATCCGTGTAAAATGTCTTGTTGGTCTTCATATTAGTCCTTAATCGAGTGATGATTTCTTTACCAGTCCCATCATCTATCGGTATAGGCCCGATCTAAAATCACAAAAATTGAAGATTGAGCGTAGTCTTGCTTGATTTTGTTAGCAGAAAGGAGGTTGTAATCCCAACAAACTCGATCCACAAAAGAGAGAAACTTACAGTGAACTCAACTTCAGCATGTTCCTTTCCCTTGTAAACCCTGGTAACCTGTGGAAGAAATTTGTTGTTTAGCTATCCATTCGTTGTTCCCTTCCCTATCCATCACAATAGAAGCCTGGGGATGGGTTTTGAGCATGTGACTGGACTAATGATTAGGAGGCTGAAGATGCAAACCAATTCGGATTTACATAGGGTAAAGATAGAGGCACTTTCTTAAGTGAGTGACAATACTTTCTTCCTCATGAACATAAATGCCACATGGAATGCAAATGTAAGATTGCAGCAAAATGCACAAGAAACTGATTGCCAAAGGGCCAAACATTTCATTAACTGTTACAAATGTTCGCAGTACACTTTGATTGCTTGTTTACCTGAAGCCTTATACGTAAAAAGTGGTTTAGAAAGCCGTTTCCCCAACCATTTCACTGATTATAGTTATTTACCTGAGATATCCATGCATTAAGTTGTTGGTGTACTTCATCCACCAATGGACCTTGTATGATGGTCAATGGAGCCTACAAGAAACAAGAAAAGAACACATGGTAGAGGCATCTTCAGGTTTATCCGTACTCATCTGGTGAGGTTGTATGAGAGTGCACTACCTGGCCTTGTGATTTTATGGAGTGTGTCATATTTGGGCGGAAGACATAGGCCCCTGATGCCTTCAACAGAGATAAGCAGTACGATTAACTTAAATTATTTAGCAACTTTATACAAACGACGCAAAAGAAAGATCAAAAGGCCGTGCCCTAGTAAATCAAAGAGGGACACAGACTTAATGATACAAGGAAGGATCAAAGGATTAATTACCTGAGGATCCTTATCAGTTCCATCATTTCCTGAGTAATACCCATATGATTGCTCAGCTGCTGCAGTAACCTTCGGCAAAAAAAAATTTGGCGGACAAGTATTAGTATTTGCCAAATAAACTCGTGATGAAGATAAAGAGAAAAGCATTTCAAGACGACAAGAACAAGCAAATCATGTTACGAGAAAACACAAAGGTTGGTTTCGAAAAGAAAATGAATCTGCCCGGCAAACAATTTTGTCCTTCCCACAGATTTGGAGAGGAAGTAGGGAGGAAAGCAGTAATTTTTCTCATCTTTCCATATTTACTCCCAAAAGTAAGAAAAAATGACAAAATAACAGAGGACAAAATAGGAATTCTGCAATAAACTGTAATTATCTGTATCATGAAAAAAATTATACTACCATTTTCCTTCATCCCACTTTCTTTCTATCCAATCATGAAGGGTTAACTAATTTTAGCTTCTACTATTTTCACTCCCTCCAATTCCCATCCCTTTATTTTCTTCCCCCTTTTCCCAAACAGAGGGTATAAGCAAACAGAGATGGAACAAATCCAAGTAGCGGAGTCAAACTGATCCATACGATTCATTGCAGAGCCGAAGCTTGAGAGAATTTGCATACCAGACTGCGACTATTGACGTAATGAGAAAGTTTCCCTTCATTCGTGGAGTAAAGCAGCTTTAAACTCCCTTGACCAACTTCTATCGTAGCATTAGTATTTTCTTCTGAGGTGTATACAGTTGACATGATCGAACTACGATCTTCAGCCACAAATAAAGCACACAGAAAAACCAATTAAGTCATGGAATTAGTATCACGTGTAATCCAAGAGGAGGAAATGGATAACCTCTACAATTCAATATTGGACCAAGGAGAAAATGGCTAACCTCTTTTCTTTGCATTTGAAACAGTGTAAGTGCTGAAACCAAGAGGAGGAACAGATACTGGAAATGCAAGCCAATACTTGACTAATTCACTTGAGGATGTTCCCAAATATGCTCTCACATAGAAGCTTTTCAATTTTGAAGTGGCATTGGACACAGGCAGCAGCTGAGAATCAACTTCTACTCCACTGGAATTGTGAACAACAGCATTTTCCGTGGAAACCTGTTAAGCTCAGCTTCAATTATTTAGGCCACTCCGAAGAGACTTTGAAATCGCAAACAAGTCAATATCTAACTCCTAGAGCTTCAGTAAGTGGCTAATCTATGCATGGAAAAGAAAATGATATCTATCCCATTATTAAGAATATTCCGATACATTGATAGGTTTCACATAATAATGCAACATTATCCACTGCAAGACTACATGCTAAAGCACTTAAGACAACACCATCTTTAAAGCACTCGCATTAAGACAACACCGTCTTCCTTGTTCCAGCAGCTCCAACATGTTGACATGTATAGTTCTGAAAATTTAAACCTGTCACAAAAGGAGCAAACTCGAAAAACTTACAGGTATTCGTACCACCTCCTCTCTGTACCACCAAAGAGGATTGTATATGACAACAACCTGATACAGAAATCCCACGTGTAGAGAAATTAGCATCAACTTAATCCTTCAACATGACCAGTCTTTGAGCCAAAATGATATCATACCAAGCTTTTCCCATCAGACAAGGCAGCTTCTGACATAGGACAGTGACTGATGTTAAGAAGAGGACACTGCATAGAGAATTTAATCGAAGAACTTTGAGCAAAAATGACATATTAATAAGTGCATCATTCCAAAGAGATGCTTGGCAGCAAAAGTTGCTGAACAAGAACAAACAGTACAAGTTAATCGACGTATTCTAGAAAAACTGTTATGCTCAAAATGAGAAGAAGAGAGTTGAGTGAGTGCCCCATGTCCAAGAGGCATGCTGAGGCCATTCACAAGATATGCTCAAAATAATAATGGGAATGAGAAAATATTTATTCTGAAGCCGATTTCTCAAAACTCAAGCCGATTACTCAATCAATCAATGTTAGTTGACTTTGCATTGTATCATAAAAACAAAAGGTTCTCCCCATAATCCAATAAGAATATTGTATCTATCAACAAATATCCACCAATAAGTTTAACCCCATCGGCATGGAACAATAGTATGAGGCTTCTTTGGCACATCATGGACGAATTTATCTGTATCAAGATTCTTGATGAAACTCATCAATGTCAAAATCAAATTAAGAGCAGATAGCTAACGCGAGATTGCCTGCTGAAAGCTCAACGTGGACTTCTGCTCTCCTATGCCCACTTTCGGCTCAGCCAAGAATGCAAGCGAAGATGCAACCATCTTCTCAGCCTACAAAATGACGTGCTCTTCACATTACCTCATTATGCCCATTGCATAAAATGATAAACAGCTATCACGTGAAACCCATCAGACAAGCACCTCCATGTAGCCTATTGATAATCTCAATGCATAATCAGCAGCAACATGCTGTCTTTCAGTGCCACTAACAGCATCATGATGTTGAGCAATTGACAGAGCATCGGCCAGAGCATCAGTATTTGGCCCTGTTTTAGACCTGCCTTTGAAGAATTCCAATTGCCTTGCAGCCTATCCAAAATGTGCAAAAATCAGTGATTTATATAGGTGAAAGTACGTCATCAACCAGGAACTGACAGAATCCCCTCATTAACAACAGGCAGTGAACTTCAAGCCAGCCTCTTACCATATAATAACCACTCAATACCCTGACATAACCTTTCAGGCCAGGCCTACTTGTAAAGTATCCTGTCCAATAGGCATTTGGATGATCTGCATACCTGAAATAGCATTGAACTGTCGAACCAAGGTCGGATAAAAGAAGCTTGAAAAGTAAAACAGAGTTAGGCCAACTCACGGAAAGAAATCATCAGTTTTGAGAGGCCACTGTTCATTTGCTGCATTTTTTGCATCTGTGTATATGGAGGGTGTAGAATATAGAGCATTAACACGCCCATCCTGAAAGAAGTTCAAGTGTCAAAAAGAAAAGAGAATGATTAAATGGTACTAAACTCTTGAAGAACTTAATGTCATGTTTACTTGATTTTAAGAAGCCTGGAGAAATTAAATTACCTTATTGACATAATGAATGAACTTGTCCATCTGCCTGAACCATGACATTGCATATTGATATCGAAAATCTGTACCCATGGCCCACATAATATGGTTGGTTCTGGTCACGTTGGCCTGACAAAAGCCACATATTCCTGAGATGATTCTAGATGCAGATTTATGATTTGAAAGTACACATTTTTCATAATGGGAAAAAGAATTTTCAGCTTAACCAGTGGTAAGTACCATGTTCCACTATAGCGTCATGGAGAATATAATCGCTTAGCCTATCAGCAGTCCTCACTCCAAAAATGACAGGAAAAATAGAAGAAAAGAACCCCATATGTGAAAAAATAAATCGAGGAAAGAGAAGAAATTAGAAAGGAAAACAATCAATGATACAGACAAATAAGAGAAAATCTTTGCCAATATTCAGCCTTTAATTTATTCACTGGTGAGTGGCTCAAATATAATTGGAATGCTAGGAAGTCGAGGGCATCTAGATAAGAAGGCTCCGTGGGCATACAATAAATCTCAAACCTTCCTTATGCGGACTAAGTTATTAAGATGAAGACACAAAGTTAGTTTATCAAGAATTAAATAATGATGAGATATGATCTGAAAAACACCTGTGCTAAAGCAGCTGCTACAAAGGCATCAACTCGCTCTTGGACATTATAATCAAACAGGAAAACATCATCCTTCATAGGTTAAAAAAATAATTAGCTCCACAGAAATATATTTGATAGAATATCAATGTCATTTCCATGTGTTTTGGAAGATTTACCTGAATAGGAGGGGATACATCATTTATCTCAAATACAAAACCATCAGGAGGGTCATAATGCCTGGGGAACACACCAGTGAAGATCTGTAAATAGTTCAAATATCCGGCAGGGTAAGAACAAAGTGTTAGACGCGAATCATTAAGAAAGAAACAAGTATAATTCAAGTGATGAAACAAATTTAAGTATAGAAGACTCATCAAGAAGGAAAATCCAACAGTTCAACTCTTACAGGAAGAACGAGTCATGCCCCTAACCTGAGAAGATGATCCAAGGGACTTGGAACCCCGCCATATAACTTCAAGAGTTTTATCCTTTAGTCTCTTCGCTCTATCTTGGTAGTCAATGCGGGCAAAGAAGAGAGAGTCGAATCCTAACTGCACAGGAATTTGGCAAAAGAATATGAGTAAATCATAAAATATACATAAAAATTAAGCAAAAAGACTCATTTATATCCAGAGAAACTAAGATCTCATAAATTCAGCAGCCATAAAACAAAGAAGATTTCACAATGCCTGCATTTTTGTGCATCCACCGTTTTCAACTAGAAGGCCTATAACAGTAGGTGATCACCAAGCATGAAACAGATGTCAATATTTAAGGAAAGAAAGCTACGTACCTCTGCGCCAAGCAAATAAGCTTGAACAGCAGAATGTCCGAAAGGATCGATCTGCCAACCCACTCTAGGAACCTGATTGAATTCCTCTTTGATATACCAATGGCCTAAAGTCGTCTGATCAATCAAGTCAATGTAGTGTGGGGTTGCCTCATCATGCATACACATCCCCCCATTTCTTAGATGAAGCAGAGCAAAAAAAGGGGAAAAAAATCACCCGAAGATCAGTATCAGAACCACCGTCGAAAACAACCAACGCAAACAAATCTCCATAAGTAAGAATTCAATCAATCGACCCGCAGTTTGCAGTGCATTAACCATTTGTCACGTGCAGAACCAGTATTCTATTACATAATGCATGCAACCATCAAATTCACAATCATTCGCAAGTCCGAGACCATTTTCCATGGAGCAACCAAATGTGGAACGACAGTAAGAAGAAAGATTCGTAAGGCCGAACGTACATGAACTCCAATTGACCCGAGTCGACCAGCTCCTTCACTTTAATCTTCATCTTTTCGCTTTGCTGTCTCCACCATCTTTGGAAAAAAGCCTTCAAGAAAATTTAAAAAAAAAAAAAAAGGAACATACCCATTCAAACCACCATTCCTCTCCACGCAACCCGAAACGCCGCCGAATTAAGAAAGGAAGAAAAGAAGTTACCATCTCGACATAAATGAACTTGCGATTCTTATCATCGAGGAGCGCCGAGATCACCGAGTCCAGCACGTTCTGCACGCAAGCTCCCTGCGCAGAACCAAATTCGAGCCAACCAGCCCCCCACCCCGGTCAGCCCCGCCGATTTCGCCTCACGGAGCAACCAACAAATCGGACAAGCACGGAAGAGGAGAAGGAGGGGGGTCAACCGAGTTTGTTTCCTTACCCGGATGGTGTTGTTGGCGCCGACGTAGTACTGGTCGACGGTCTTCAGCCATCCGACGTCGTCGTGGGAGTGGGGCACCAGGTGGACGTTGAGCTTGCCGGGGGCGATCCCGGAGCTCGTGTTGTAGGCCACGTAGCTGGAGGCCTCCGCCGCCGCCGCCGCCGCCGCCGCCGCGGCGCCGGAGGAGGAGGAGGAGGGGAGGACGAGGGACAAGACGGCCGCGAGAGCCGACAAGACCGCCGTCGCCGTCGCCGCCGCCATCGGTGCCGGCGGGAAAGAACGCGGGGCTCAGAACATCGGAAGGAACGGAGCGGAGCGGAGCGAAGCGGCGCGAGGAGGAGGAGGAGGAGGAGGAAGAAGACGATGATGGCAAGCCGAGGGAGGGAGAGAGAGAGATAGAGGGAGGAAAGGAGCGTGGAAATGGAAGCAGTTGCGTGAATGGCTTCGTGCGTTGGACTGTCTTACACTGAGAAGCAAGAAGAGGGTGGAGAGAGAGAGCGAGAGAGAGAGGATGTGACATTCCTTTTGGATTATTCAATTAACTTATATATATATATATATATATATTAAAAAATTGTATTTTTTTGATTTTATAATTTTGGGTTTGGGTTATTTCATTGTTTTTTTTTATTCTATTTTTTGTATTTTTGTATTTTTGGGTTGAGTTGTCAAACGACGAGGAGGAGATGGATAGGGCGATAATCTAGATTAGCGGGAGAACGGGAGTTCAGTGGCTGTTTTATTAGTTGAAAGTGAGGTTAGGGAGGGAGAAGGGGGTGGTGGTTGAGACTGGTAAGTAAAATACACTGTTTTGCGGGGGCGATTTCGGGACTTTCCCATTAATTCTCTGAGTTTGACTCAAAATTCAATGCCCCTCCCAAAAAAATAAAAGAAGGACATTCCATTATTTACTTTTAAATCGCCGAGGTAGGCATGGCCACGGGCCGGTATCGGTCCGAAACCTGCTCGGGTCAAATCTGTGACCGGCCTGTTGATCGGGCCTGCGGTTCGGAACCGGAACCGGCCCATGGCCTATGGGCCCGGTTCCAGTTCCATCAATTTTGGAACCGGCCTGGAACAGTCGATTTAAAAAAAAATTGTAAATATGTGAAGAAACTCTTTTATTTCCCCAAATTGATTACAATATATATTTTGATTACATTTTATATTAAATAATTTATTATTTTTTAAATTTTTATCGGCCGGTTCCAAACTATGGACATATCTGACGGACTTTTTATTGACTGGGAAAGACAGTATATTGATTATCCCATCTTTTTACTAAAGCTGGAAACTTGCATACACGAGTCAATGATATCACCACATGGGAAAGAGACCGATAATCAGCACAGGAGGCGGAATCGGGGGGTTGCAGGGCAAATTAAGGAAAAAAGACAGATGGGGGGAATCGAGCAACTTCGAAAAGTGTAAGGGCCGAATCGTGATCTAGATGTCGCTAGGAGAACTCTTATTGCAAGGATTCGGAAGCAATCGAGTTATAATGTACGGCGAAGAATGTCAACAATAAAAGCGATTGTGAATTGATTACTAAGTTTGAAAAATGCTAGATATATTAATGGAGGGAGAATTGTCCTTCAATCCTAAACTTATGCACTCATTGTATAGATACTAATTCAATCCTGAATTTTCTAATTTTGCTAATTTAAATCTAAAACTTCTCACGAAATTTCAATGCAGTTATTCTATCAATTTTCGCTAAAAACTACCGATGCAACAATCGTCAATGACCGGATCAACATGTCAATAATTTCTAATGAAAATTGACCGATAAGATTATATGGAAATTCCACACGCACATTTCACACTTAATTGGCAAAACTGAAAATTTTAGAATAAATCGACATTCATATAATAGGTTTAAGACTTGATTAGACAATTCTCCCTATTAATAAACCTTACTAAAACTCTCTTAAACAGTGATGGGTCAATTTTTCAATCAGATGCTTACCATCCGGCGCATGGATCCCACTCGTTTCAGAATCCAATAAGAAATCATCACATCATTTAACGATACTTCAGTACTACATCTTAATATGTCTAACGTTACTCACGTGATTTGACGGCATAAGGAAAAAGGCTAATGAGTATTTTGACGCTTGGAGCACCATACCTGAGGTCCAACCATTCGAGTATATAGGGTGTGTACACGCAAAGGAAGATAATATTCCCCGTCTTTAGAAAGCAAATCAAACGGTAAGAGATCATAACAGAACTGCCGTCAGCAACCAAGATTTATTCAAAACCCCGCAAGACCATGAGAGCAATCCTCTCATTGTTGCCCATTGCAGATGGATCAGGGAACAAACAAGTCCACAGAGACTAACACAAGATATACCAATCTGACGACCAGATTACACTCCAAAAAATCCAAACCCAAAAGAGTTGAAGAATTAAGGACCGAGGTCGGAGATGGACAGTCATTTTCTGGTACAACGCACTTTTACCCTCAAGTTGCAGAAATGGAGGAAAGCATGAGATTACACAAGCTCAAGTTGTCTTCCCAGGGAGATTATCCAGCCAGGACCACTTGATGGAAGTGTAAAAAGAGGCACTCACACTCTGAAGTGACCGCATGGCATGAGTGACTTGAAAGGAAATCAAAGGGCTTTAACAATATAAAACAGTAACCACACATGCTTTACAAAATCAAAGTCCTTTTTCTAGCAAGGGAAATGCACTCTTGTTGCTTCCCCCCTCACCTCTGAGTTTTCATTTGCAGATATGGTGGGCAATCAAAGCCCGAAGTGTCGAAACACGGGAAAATGACAAAATCCTAACTACATGAGATGACTTCCACAACCGACAGACAACAAGCGCTTTGCTGATTTTCACAACAGAACCTATTTCCTTTTCCCTCTCCGTTTCTGGCTATAGAACCTAACCTACTGTATCTACCCCGTTACAGCAGAAACAAGATTACAGGAATAAACGAGCTTAGGCAAAAAATTTCACGTGGCCAAAGGAGCATAAGGACCACAGAAGGTAAAACAAGCACTTGAAAACATTTAGCGTCTTAAAACAAGCGCTTCCTACAATCAGCAGCACCACAGTAGCATGGCATTCTTTTCACCTTTCCATCAGGGCCAAAAACACTATCAAGCTCATAGCCATAGTCATAGGTGAGCTCCTACAAACGAAATAAGTGGAAGTTAGTCATGGCAACCAAAACTAGAACAGACCCATAATGCCAGTTTCTCGAAATTAGAAGTACCAGTGGTCCACGCTTTTGACAAATCTATCAGCAAAATTTTACTAAAATAAAAGTAAATAAAGGTCTACTTCTCCGAACCATGCAGCATCTGCACAAGCACATCTTCAGTTCACGTGAATAAACAAGGCTTATAGCAGCCATGTCCATGCACCTATATCTTGTAAGCACACACGGAAGTACAGACAGAGAGCTACAACTTGACACTGCTGAATATATTTAAATGAGTCTAAATAGCTACCAAGAGAAGAGTGCATCACGAGACAGAACAACAAACTACCTGCAATGGTGGTATGTTGTCAGCTGCAAATAGCACCACCCTAGCCAGCTTAATGTCTTGGTGGGAACTTAATACACATTGGACAAACAAATTAGGCTCGCAGCTATGATTGATAAACCTGGCAATATTTCCAACTGAACCAGCATCGATGCAGAACTCTGGGACCTCAAATTTCTGGTCATCATGCTTGTGCATCTGATCAACTGTCTCAGAGGATGCATCCCGTGACCTCCTCTGATCATGGATACGAAATACAAGAAACATGAAGTCACATTTCAGCTGTTCTTGACAGAAAATGCATTTGACAATGAGTTGAAGTTAGCTTTCACACAGTAACATGCATTTCCTTTTTTCAACTTTCAGTCTAAGAAGACAATGCTAAGAAGCAGTGTATAGATCTTGCA
The DNA here is from genome assembly GCA_031216285.1 of Syzygium syzygioides. Lineage (NCBI taxonomy): Eukaryota > Viridiplantae > Streptophyta > Magnoliopsida > Myrtales > Myrtaceae > Syzygium > Syzygium syzygioides. The sequence goes on along the minus strand of CM062248.1, from coordinate 28,951,774 downwards.
TAACTCTTGTCAAATTTGTGAAACAGTTAGATGAAAAAAAGTTGCCAAGCAAACTTTTGAACCATCTAGATATCTTAAATATATATCCAAAACAAAGCACTATTCTCCTGTACAAAGACCTTCATGGTAACTAACCTCTATTTTGGTAGCCAAATTTCAAGACTTTCAATTTTGAGCAATGAAAGGGCTAATCGTAGATGATATGCCACCTACCACATAATACTGATGCTGATGATGAAAATACTCCGTTCATTTCCAATGCAATGTCATTTCCAATTTAAAATGTTTAAAATTACAATGTCAAAAAACTTAAGTTAATGAAAGGAAAGAAGGTATGTGCAGATAAGATCATGACAGACCCCAACCCCATAAACAAGTAAGGTTACATAAAATTTAACACCCTCTCTCACGTGCAAATGGGAATGAAACTATACAAATGCACACGTGCAACTGCAGATCAGGGATCTACATGCAAAATAAACTTAAAACTGATGGGACAGACTGAAACTTGACTTTTAATAATGTGTAAAAAGTCTAACCCCAAAGCTTAAGCCATAAGGCCATGATAATCCATAAGCAAGTAATGTGGATAACACTTCAGCACAATACAACAAGAATTTTAAGGGAACTTTAAATATATGACCAATCACTTTATCCCCGCGACACAAATGCCTAGCACTTATATCTTGAAGTTGAGATCCATCCATGAGATGCATACTTGATAAAATTGAAACTCTAAAACTTTGAGTACAATATTCACTGTGTAATTATCCGGTTAATGGACTGGATATTATTCAAGCAATCAAGAGCAATTAAAAAAAGGAAAAGCTTGTATCATCGCAAGTTCATACCAATCCTCAGAAATATTTAAATAGAGACAGCATATCCAAATTAATGACTTTTTGATCAATAAGGAAAAAAAAGACACCAACAACTCCATCAAAAGAAAGATTTCATACCTTTTTTACAATAATTCGTTATTGTTAATTGATATGGTAAAGAAAATAAAGGTATTTTAATGACTACCTGAAAACAGCTAATATTCATGGTGTAATTAAATCAAACTAGAGTAAGCTACTCAGGGTTCGGCTTGCCAAATTCTAGAATCCTACTAGCTCAATATCAATCTGGAGTTAAGTTTAAGCTCAAGGATACTTAACTTGAGCAGTTGCTAAGCCCTTATCAAGTACATGTACTTGTTATATTTTTTTGACCTTAACTCTATATTTACCAGCGTACCCACTCTAAAAGCTTTATCATCCTTTCTTCCCCCTATTCATTATGGAAATATTAATCAACCAGATTAATTTGGGAATTAGTAATTAATTCACCCTATCAAGAAATATGATGTACCTAAAATACATACAAAAACATCTAAATACGTTTTGCATATAGTAAATTATTCCCATACAACATTTGCATCAACATATACGTGTTACAAATTTTTTTCAAACCTGTGTGAAAATGAAAGTACGTAGCTTGTTTACATGCACACATTTAACTTTAATAAGTGGAATGTTGACATGAAAGGCAGAGTATCCAATGCTAACCTCCCTTCCACCAAGACCCCTCATGGTTTGCAAGCAATCAATATCAAAAATGTAGTTATTCTCAGAGGCATTTTCCATGTCTTCAGCCCTATTGAGAATACCAATGTATTCACATACCGGTGCTCCGGAAGGTATAAAGTCCCATGATCTAACAGCCCAACCCTTTCGTGGGGCTCGGAACACCTGGAATCCATGAGCAGAAGTCAATCCAAGAAAAAGAAGTGGCTCGACATGTCATTGGGAAGGATTTTATATCATTCAATCAAAATACAACCTCAAGACGGTATCTTATGCCTCTCTGAGACACCCGATTCAAACAATCAGGTCCACAGCCACAGTTCGGGCCACATTCGTAAACAACATCCTTAGCTTCTATTAATCTGCAAAGCACAAAATAACCAGTAAATTTTACATTCATCCGTCCACCCGCCCCACAGAGAGAGAGAGAGAGAGAGAGAGAGAGAGAATAATGTATGACAACAAGTTCTGACATGAACTGGATTTAATAAAACCACTTCAAGAGAGAAAATAAATAAACTCAAAACAAGAAATTTCTTCAGGCATCACACCCAAAATTTTGTTCACATCACTGCTAGGATTTCTTTGGATCACACAATTCCAAAAAAGAAAGACTTGCTAGATTCATTAAATTGTCAAATCTATTAAATAGAAAGAATTAAAACTGAATACATAGACTCTTCTGAAAATCCTATTCCCAAGTCAAATAGGAAACTTAGATAAAAACATAAATCTGACTTAAAAAGTAAAAAAGAAACTCCACTCTAAATAAATAAATAAATAACATAGAAACTTTCTAAAATCGTAACAGATAAGAGTCAAGACCTCTAATTAAATTTAGAGAAGAATCCTCATCAAACTGGGATACTTATTCGAGATAAGAATTGATGTGATCTTCCATCCCCACCAAAGCTCAACAATAATTGAAATTTATAAACAAATAGAGACTTGATCAATCTTGTGGATTGCACGTCATTCTCCCCAGTTGGACAAACTAGTCTCAAGGTTTGAAATAGTTAACAATTGGATCTAGCAATTTCATCCTAATCATCCTATGCTCCAAAATTGAAGCCAAATAACATTCATTCTTTACTCTAAGACTTGTGGAATAATATCCTTGTTTGAATGCTTCAACTTGGATGGCATCAACAAAATCAATATCCTTAACTATGCTTGCGGGATTTCCACCATTATCTGATTCTTTCTTCTTCTGCCCAAAATGCACTTTCATTGAACATCGATAAGCAGCAATGCCTAGTTCTCCCGACGAAAACCAGGCAGGATTCAAGCTGACTTACATGCTTGATTCATCAACATCCTTAATCTTCTCGTGACTACTTAAAGTGTTATGTAACTCAAGATCTTCATCCTTAACCATGGAATTTTCTAACATTGAAGATTTAGGCCACTTTCAGAATTTTCAAATTCACTAGGGACTTTGTCAACAGTCATTCCGTTTGGTTGCACTCCTATAGCAAGGACAAACTTCCTTACTTGCTCAGAAAGCTAATCAATTCCACCCTTCCGTTGCTAAAAGAGCTCATATATTATGAGTGTGAGTCTTGTATTTGCATTCTGATGATCCTTAAGCAAAGTGTCAAACTTGGAGTTCAATTCACCAAACTTGGAGTTCAACGCAGTGTTGTTCACCATTGTGGGAGAAGAATTACAAATCATAGCTTATAGAAACCCAGCTCCACAGCCAAACTTAAGTAGGACCAAGAATCCTAACTAGTGAGCCTGATTTAATACAAAATTGAAGAAAAATCACGACAAATGATAACTCAAAACAAGTAAATTCCTTTAAACGCCACATCCAAAGCTTCTTAAATATCACATGCGGGGTTTCTATAGCATTACGTTAAGAAGAATCTCGTGACAATATTCCAAAGCATAGACTTGACAAAATACAATAATTCATCAACTTTGTAGATAGAAAGAACTACAACTATATATGTACTCTTTTGAAATCTTACTCCCAGTTAATTACTTATAACAGAAATAAGAAACATAATATCAAACTCCAAGACTCAAAGGCCGATTTGATTATGCAAATCAAGAAACATAAAGTCATTTACGAAAGAATTTATTTACTGACAAAAAAACCTGCATGAGTTGGGCCACATCAAGAGAAGGATGATTGTTAACTGATAAGCCAAAAAAGAAATTAACTGGGAGTAAGATTAACTGAGACAGCAATTCACATTGTTACCGCCAAGCTCAGCTTCGTCACACATTAGGATCTTGATATACATCACACTTAAACCAAGGAGTCTCTCAGTTTATGACAAGTAATAAACTTGAGGTATTAACCAACAAGCGCCATATCTGCAGGGGATCTTCTCTCAATTGACAAGCAAGTCAATTATCCTCACCTGCCACCGTCTCGCCGCACATATGGAAAGTCAGAACCATTCAATTTAGCACAAGAACAGATCCTTGGATCAATGCAACCTCCTCGGCACTTGCAACCTGTGGAAGCTGAGGGAAGAATTATATTCTTTGCAACTTGAATAGTCTTGACATACTTGAATCCTGAAATATAAGAATCCAACATCAAAGCTAGTTCATATTGGTAGTCAATTTATACCCAAAGAGCAATTGAATTGTAAGATATTCAAATCGTGTGATTAACTCCTGATGCTTGTATACATTGTGCAAACAAATATCTCTATCAGCTCTGTCCACTTTAGGCTAAAGGAAAAACCCTCCATGGCTTATTTCATGATCCTCTCTCCTACGTGGTTGTGAGGCACTATCAGTGCAAGTACAAAATTAATGCCATTCTGGGAACGTAGCCTACATCCGCCAATGTTTATGTCACTCGCCGCCATGCAGCGCAGGCACCCTGTTGCCTCTGCCACCATCTCCGACTAGTATCTCTCGGATCTCTCTTCTTCCAATCTCTCTGATCCGATCTCAAAAGGCATGCAGAACAACCAAATTCCTAGCAGGGTTTGCTCTCTCTCAATAAAAGTTGTATCCGTAAGACAACCCACTACCGACAGGACATGCTACAACTATATGAAACGCCAATCAAATTCACCTGAGTTAACCTTCATCCAAAGAATAAGACGTGACACAACCCCATGGCATGCTATCAACTAGTAATACTCCAACAGATTTGACTATTCATAGCTTCCATACTTAAATGGACAAGAATGTTTTAATTACTTGCCTGAAGGTGGAACAGGAGGATCGTCCACTAAATTTGTAGCCGGTATAGGAATATCCTCTGTGCCCCCCGTGATATCCTCACATACCAATCTTATACAACAAATACAGTGAGATATTTTTTTAATTTTCGTTATAAAAGATTCTTTTCCCCATTTTAGAGTTTATAAGTCTCATACCCACGTATTTCTGACACAGAGTTAGGAACGCGACCGTATACAAACTGGACCTGCCATTGCGGAGACAAACAATTAAAAAAGAGATCAATCAATTTACAACCATGTTGACAGTAATTACATGGTCATTAAGTATAAATACTGAACATGAACCATAAACACTAATATTTGTTTTATCTATGAATTGGAACTTGCATTCATAGAGTGGATGCCACCTCTCGAAAATAGAAAGGGAGGCTTCAGCACAAACCAAGACTTGGGTACAACCTGAATAGAATGTAAATCCAAACTGATTTCCCCACTAGAAGTACTTATTTTGATAAGCAAAAAAGGTCGCAACTAAATAAATATTAAAACTACAAAACCTCCCTCCCTCCTTCCCTCAGCAGGTCCCATTCTGCATTCAGTTTTTTCCTTACATGCGTTGAACAAAATCTTTAGGTCATTTTCCATCCTCTCCTTCGGCTAAGGCGCATTTTCTTCTGGTTGTTCTCTTATGTTTGAGATAGTTGAATGATTCTGACCTATTTTACACAAATCTATCGCTACCTCCTAATCTGAAGTTACCAAATCTCTCTCATCTTGGAAGTGTGCTTCTTTTGCACTTTTTTCCTTGGTCATCTTTCAATCTTTCCCCTTAGGTCTGCCTTTGACTACACAAATTATTTTTGTTTCCAAGGTATTCAAGCCTATTTATAAAAATCAACAAGCAAGCTTATCTTATATACGTTCCTCCTCTAAAAAAACTTTATTCAAAAGTTAGCAAGGATATATACAGAGAACTACATGAGCATAAATCTTTGAAAATGGCAATTGCACATCATAAATGTAATAAATGTTCAAGAAGATTAAAACCCACAGAAACTATTCTGCAGACAAGTAGCCTTCACATTGGCCATGTCATCATCTAGAATCACTTAAACCACTGCGTGGGTTTTTACTGATGATATGTATAATTAACTTAATTTTAACGCATTTCTTGCTATTGATTGGACAAATATTTTTTAATCAACCTCAACAACATGTTCAGGTTTAAAGAGACAATGAAACCTACTAGCTAATACCAGGCAATCAAATAGAAGATTCTTACTGAGGTTTTTGTATTTTCCCCTTTTTGGGTGGTCAACGTACTCTTACATGATCAGAAGAATAATATATGTTATAGCACTTCTTTCCATCCTTCACATGATTCGCACCTTTGTAATGCTTACTTATTTTCATTGTTGCGATGCAATAGACTTCTTAAAGCTCTCATTTTGCACGTGTTTCTTTTTGTTTCCCTTTTCACGAGAGTCACCGTGCCTTTAATGCCCAATATTATGCAGGCACTGCTTCACTTTGCCTAAAGGCCTTAGAAATTCTCCCACCATCAAAAAATGGAAGGAAGCAGATAATCCAAAATATACATTTACAAGGATGTATGAAGTCGGCTCAATGACTGATACTAAACAAGCTTAACAATCAAATATAAGACAATCACAGACCTGATTGGTAGTCAACATGGGCTGCCCTGGCATCCTCCTTAACCGAAATTTGAAGACAGTATATCCAGATAAACCCTTCTCTGCCCAGTACTTAACAACCTATAGAGCAGAAAAAAATAAAATGTGCTTGTAGACATCATATATCTACACAATTTCAATGAATTGTGCGCCTTCTAAACTGATTTCACAGTTCATAAAGCATGGTGTGTGCACATGCATGCTTGTGCATGTGAAAATGGACCAGCATGTTTCCTTTCGTAAAGAAATAATATTTGAAAAAGTTTGAGGCGACGAAGATTTGACGTTCCACAGCAGAAACTATCTGACTAGCAAATAATGGAACCTCTTTCACTGAACAGCCTTGGTACCTTATACAGTCCATCATATGTATAAAGTTTGCCACAGTAGCTGCTTCTAGATTCATGACCACGTATCACTCTGACTGGCACATTTTGGTCAATGCAATTCTGCAATAGCAAATGTTGACTATAAATTACTCCAATTTTTTTCAGATGCCAATAAGAGATTTATTTTACTTGCCCAGGAAAAGAAGTTTCTGAGAAGAGACTTAAAAGAGGACATTCGAACCCACCCTTAACAATTATGGAAACGAAGAGAATCAGGTTTTATATTTGACATCTCAAATCATATTGAAAGGACAATAAGATGGTATAAACGATGCCATCCGTATCAAGGAAAAGATGAAAATCGGAAATCGTAGCATTTATATAACATCACAAAACCATTGATATGATCATATTGCAAATAAGACAATTGACATGATATGAACTAAAAACATCGGTGTGCAGGCAAATTAACCTACAATGAGTCAAACAGATAAAAGGGGATTAGAGCCTCATCTTACAGTAATTAGCCTCAATGTAAAGATTCCACAAGCTACAAATAAAGAAAAGGAAAGGAAAAACAGTTTGGAAATGAAGCTTCTAGGAAGGGCAAGCATTTCAGAAAGGAAAAGAAAGAGATACTGGGGACAGAATGATCTGCATACCTTTAGAGCCAAATTACCACGCTCTAATACTTGATCCCGAATTTGACGCTTATCACCGGTAAGATTGTGCCCACCTTGACCAGTATATACAACGTCATCAGCATTATCCTGATCATCCTCATACATTCCGGACAGAACTATTGCCACAGCAACGGGGAATGTGTAATTACTGTATTCCTGCAACACACTCACATAACCACCGGCTTCATTTTTTGTGCACTTCAAAGCAGTTTCAACACATCTAACAAGAAGCAAATAACGTGTTTGAAAAACAAAAGCTGCTGAGGCAACAAGTCATAAAATATAAAGTAGTATTGCAAAAATAAAAGCTTGAATAGAGCAAGAGTTTTCTCGGTAGACAGTTTACTTATTAACAGGGCTTGTCAGATAATTCATAACTATACACGGTATTCAATGATAACCAAGAACCAAAGAATCGCACCGTAACTGTCCCGCAATTCTAATAAACAAAAGAAATTCAACAGAGAATCTACCAAGCAAGAAGTAGATGCATAGAATCCATAATTACAGACTAGTACGGTTAATTTTGACAAGGCCGCTCATCTTCCCTCTCCCCATCACCAAAACATCTATAGTAGGGAGATTTGCCACAAATGGCATTTGTATGAAGACTTAGAGGACCAAGAGTTATTCATAGTCGTTATAGGGTGTTCCAGAAAAATCGCACTTATTGAACTTGAAATAACGCTCATTGGAGGATAAGGCTCATTGAGGAATGACTTTTCACGAAACCTCTTCAATGTGCTAAAATATCAATCGTTGCTGTCATAATCTTTCTCTCACCACTGCCTTATGGCATCATTTTCTATAGCAACAAGAGCTTCCCGACAACCCTAACTTAATTCGCTTAGAGAGGTAGGCCAGTTATCATTATTCCTTCTCCCCCTAATGCTTTTACAGACATAAATTTCTCTTGACAAGTCCCTTTCCATTCCGCAACCCAATTACTCAAAGATACTCCATAGCTAACATCCAAAGGATACTTGAACCCTAAAATTTTTATCAATCAATTATATTGAAGCCAACTAAATTGCTGTTTAAGCCCTTTTGGATAATATTATTAAATCAGATGTCATTACTAGTGACAATCGAGCACAATTTTTTTTCCAACAGCAAACCTTCCATCACATAAAGTGAGCAACCTGTAAACTTCTCCCCTCTTTTTCTTCACCTCCCTCTCTCCCAAAAATAAGCTAAATGATCTTGAAGTTTACAAATCTCAAGAGGAGATGATAATAGGTTGGGTGCAACAGCGAGAGAATTGAGGTAACTAACCCAACTAGTGGGAGGAGGTTTTTTTCGTTTGCCTTTTTGATTTCCTTCTGATAGATGAGATCTATTAAGTTACAACTCCAGAACAAAAGTTAGAACATGCACCTTCTGCACCACTGGATCAAGAGTGCATTGGGAGGGGGAACTCAACCTCCCCTAGTTTTTTTCTTCTATTTGAAGTTATATTTGGCAAGAGAATTAACTAGGGCTTCTGATTGTAAAAGCCGAGAAGGTCATCCACCCTCCTTGACATTTCTTTTTGTCATTGGCTAAAATATTATAGTATGTCAACAAAATCTGAAAAGCACAAAATAAAAGAGAAAAAAAGTACTTGATTTATGATCCGAAAGACTAATTAAAAGAAGAACTAAATTACTCAAGGTATGCATATCTACACTTAACAAGGTGATTTTTCCTACATTTTATTTTCCCTCCAAGAATTGAAAAAGGAAAGAAATGTTTTAAGTTTTAAAAACTGTGAAAGAATTATATGTGACTCTGTATATCAATCGCTGTGTATTTTGAAAAGTTTCGCGTCTTACCCAATAAATATAAGTCGAATGATGAGAGTTGCAAAATTTATATGAAGTAAAAGATAAAAATAACCATAACTACAAACAGACCCCATCCTAGTATCTTTATAATCAATTCAGTATTGGAGAGGGTAATGTTAGTATTATCCAATATAAGGCATAGTCAGTTATGACTCAAAAATCAAGTCTCTCAAATACTGCACTAAACTACTACTTAAGTAAAAAGGCCATTGCCAAAAGCCAACACCACACCGAACACATCCTAAGTCATCGCGCTAAAATGTAACTTCAATAATTGATGTACCTCATTAAATGCTGGCACTAAGAGCACTTACTAATGGCAAAAGTTCCAATAAGCAAAAAACTTACCCCAACCTTACCATTGAGAACCAAAAAGATATATACGTTCAAACAAACAGTGCGGAGAAAAGAGAGCTGGAGAATCCCCTCTTAATAATCAATTCACTATTCAAAATTCGAAAAGTAAACACTCCTCAGTCAATCGACTAATAGTCCCAAAGACAATTACCGAAATTTAATGAAATTTATGATTCCAGCTCTTTAAAAGACCAATAAAAGGGAATAAACAGTCATTACCTTTCTATATGCTTGGCCCATATAGTCGATACCATTCAACCAATGACTATGAAATCCTACGACAACCATTTCAGCTCGTGAAAAGAACTGATGGCCAACATTAATACCTGACATTCAAAGCAACATATAAAACTCACAGAAGTTTATTGCGTATATTCATGTCAAGATCATATATAGATCCCAACTATCGTAAAACTTAAAAGTCTTAACCAAGACCAAAATCATCATTAAGTAAACATAACAATGCAAACCACCTACCCGGAATATTACCGAACCTTTTCTTAGGATGTAACACACAATTGGTCTCCATCATCTGAGATTAGAAAATGAATGAGTGAGACACATTGTTACAACACATGACCACAATCTTCTTTTTCCAAAAAATAAGGATAAGCAATGCAAGAGCAGCAAGCTTGAGAGGGATCCAAGACGTTAGAGAAGAAATCATATCGCGTGAACATCAGGAGCTACAATTGTCAGAAAAATTGAAGTACTATGAAAGAATCAAAGCATGCACAGTTACTTCTGACTTCTACTTATGATTCTTCTTTCAAAATTAAATATACATGTATACATTACTGAAGTTGTGAAAAACAATACATAATTCCACATGTCATTTTTTGAAATGTTTCAAGTGCTCTGAATCAAATAAAAGTCAAAGGGCGATCCGCATAATTTACAAAAAGTCAGAAATTAAAAGTAGAAGTAACCACTGATAGACCCTATAAAAAAAATAAGATCATGTCGACGTGCCTTGGATATTGCCTTCAAATCAGGCCTCATGGCTAATTTCTTGGTTTCTCCTTCTGTCGAATTTCCTTTCTGCATCATTCTTGGAGAGATGTCCAATAAGTATCAAAACAACTACATATAAGATGATATCACTTATCACCACAAAGCAAGAAGTGCTTTTGATAAGCATTTATATTCTACGATGGGGATAACACCACAAGAAAAACGGTTCCAAAAAAAATGACAACAAAGCATTTCACTAACAAGAGAGGAAAGATCGATTTCCAATTTGATAGAAGAAATAATCAGGAACTTGATACAGAACGGTAGAAAAAATTTACTCATGGAAAAATGTGAGATAGGTAGACCTAGAATTTCAAAATACATTATTCAGCCTAACTGCGTGTGATGCAGGATATCTATGCACTGCCAAGACTTAAAAAATATGAGTATAGTAAGAACAACATAGATATGTACGTGTGCATAGTACATGTAGCTAGCACATAAGTAATGTTGTGAAGCCGTGACAATCACTATCCAGAGCACGAATGCTAAAGAAGTAAAGGACCTGAACTAGATATCACCGATACTCAGTTTATGCCACACAGGAGCGCTGATACAAAAGGCGGTAACACCTTCAGCTTTGTTTAAAAAGAACATAAAGCTATCCTCAACAGGGAGCATGGTGTAATTAAAACCCCAGAAAAACTCATGCAGTCCAATATAGTTCAGGCACTACAATCCTTGTAGAATCAAAGAGATAAAAGGAAACTGCCTAAACAACATATCAGGAGTTGAAATGAACAGGAATCCGACAAAAGTACCGCAGCTATAACATGATACGAGACTACAAAGAAAATGATGAAGAGGACACTGACCTTGGAGTTAGATTTAGGTTGCTTTGAACCTTTTTGTTGTTCCTAATCAAGAGAAGATGAGGTCATACAAACACGTAATGACATCTCGTTCTATAAATTTTCACAGAAATGACAATGGCAAAAACCATGGTTGAGTCGTTCATCAATAGAACCTAGCCCCACACACCACGGAGGCGACAATAGTCTCAAAATGGAAATCGGTGAAGCAGACACTAACCTTAGATTTGGATTTAGATTTAGGTTTCTGCGAACCTTTTGAGCTTTCCGCTTTCTCTTTGTTACATCGTTTCTCCTCTTCCTGATAGCCATTGGGCAGACAATGTCATTTAAAGCAAGAACACCGAAGAGGGCCGAGTGAAAAAATGAGTACATAGCTACGGCCGAGTCGTCCAACGAGAAGGAAGCAATCGAAAACTGACCTGAACAAAGTGAAGATAATGCTTGTTGAACAACCTAAGAGTCTCCTTGACCTTGGCAAAGTCACTCTTCTCCACCATACTCGCCCCATTATCGCCACCGCCCGCGACCTGGCTTTCCCTGTCCGCGCCCGAACCCGCATTCGCCGCCTCGACGCCGACGACGACGAAGACGACGCCGCCGTTCTCCCTACCCTCGACGGTCTCCGCCGCGGTCTCCTCGACCTTCGGGCCCTCCTCCTCCTCCTCCTCTCTCGCGCTCTCCCCTCCCGACCTCCTCCGACCTCCCACATTGCGCCTCTTGCCGGCGGCCGGGGCCTCGTCGCTGTTGTCCAGGAGCTCCACCCTCCGACGCACCAGGAGCTCCTTCTCGGCCCTCTGCTTCGTCTGGATCCTCGCGCTGCACCGCCTCTGCGTCCCCGGCCTCGGCGAATCATCGCGCTCCGGCTCCTCCTTCGCCTCCGCCTCGTCCTTCTCCTTCTCCTTCTCCTTCTCCGTCGCGCGGTCACCGGCCCCGCCCTTCTTGCCCTCGCCCCCCGTCGCGGGGGTCTTGCCGCGGCGGGCGCCCGAGGCGACGACCCCCGAGCTGCCGCCGCTGGCCTCCAGCTCGTCGCCCGACAGCGAGCCCATGCACTGAAGCGACGGGGCCACCATCGCTCCCCTGAAATCAGGGCTTTTTCCCCCCGGGAAAGCGAGAATCGAGACGGGGGAGGGGCCCCCGGGAAATGCGCAATGCTCGCGGACCGAAACCGCAGGGGGGCTCGCCGCGGAGGAGCGCGACGAGGAGGACGAGGACGAGGAGGAGGAGGGGGAAGAGAGAAGAAGGAGAAGGGATTTTTTGCTCTTCGCTGCAGCAGCTGGCCGCTTCTGCTTCTCCCTCTTCTCCTCCGCCTTCTGCTTCCTCCTTTTTGCTGCTTCGTTCCCGAAGCGCTAATCTCGAGAGGAAATGGTGCGAAATGGACAGCGCTGATCTGGTGAGCAAAGCGAGCAACTGGCGCAATGTTCCTTTCCTCCTGCCTTTCTTCCTTTTTTTTTCCTTTTTTTTTCTCTTTTTTAATTTCGGAGGATTAAATCGAAGTCGGAGAAAAACATGAAAATCGAGCGACTTTCTTTTTCTCTTTTTTTTTTTGCTTTTTTGTTTCGCTCGTTTAATTCCCGCTTTCGCGTTTCGCCTCCCTCCCCCCCCCCACCACTCCCATTTTCCGTGAGGCGAGGGGGGGGGCCGCGATTCTCTGCGCCCGGGCGTAGGACATGGGGAGGGGGGGGTGCCGCGGCTGCGGCTTGATCGAAAGGGATTCGAAATCAGAGCCGTCGAGACCCTTGACTTTATCGGAGGGTGGGTTACCGGGCGGAACGAAGGGCCCTGATGCGGTCGCGGTCGCTGGCGTAGGTGAAGACCCGCGCGGCGGGGAAGCGCGGCCCCGGCACACGCCGGTCGCGCCCTGTCCAACCAAATTTCGGCTTTGCGTCCGGGCATTTCGCAGCGGGAGCAGGACGCGTGCCCAGGTACGGAGGCGGGCATTTTCGTAAATTCAGGGGAGCTCCTTTTCTCCAGATGGATTTGACGAATTCGGGGGCCTTCGCCTTTGCTGCAAATGCCTTCCGGTCATTTATTAGGGGGGTGGTTGTATCGCTTTGAGAGCATTTCAATTTTCAAAGACGGTAAATCGGCGCGCGCACCGAGAGATGAACAGTATACCGAAAACTGGAAAGTCTTCTTAGATTACTTTTTGCCCGGCTGGTGTTCGCTGGGGCACTCGTTAACAGAACCCTAATGACGTCTGCTCGATCTATGATTTGGAAGAAAGGTTAGCGTCTCGAGCGCCGATGGCCGATGGGCAAGAGGGGGTTGGTTGCCTCCTGGTTTTGATGTTTGATGATTGGGGAGAGTACGCGACGCGCCGGCGCGCTTTTTCTTCAAGCATCCTATGGTACTGCTTCGTGAGTGTCCGGCTCGTTTGGTGTTGCTACCAATCTCGGTATGGGCGTGTTGGCGCTTCGATTTGGTGAGTATATGCAGGAGCAGCGCAGTGGGGATGATTCTGCTTTGGCTTTTATGGTTGGAAAGACGAGGAACTAGATTGACAAGTAATAAGGGAACTTATACAATGTGAACATCGCGTTGTTTTTTTGAGATGGGTGAGGAGTTAAGAGGGCAAGATACTTACTACTACGTTCAAGTCATTGTTCGATGATTACAAGACTTGCTAGGAAAGCTAAGAATCATGAGATGGGATAAAGGAATCTAATGGTCCATTTGTTTGAAGAAAAGTTATCTTTTTGAAAATTGTTTTTCGAATTTTTTGTGTTTTGATGGCCAAAAATTAATCGATCTGTGAAAAACGTTTTCCATAAATTGAAAACAACGAATTCAGATTAGATTGGAATAAAACGACTTCCTCTTCTGATAAGAAGAAATCACTTTTCTTAAGCCACGAAATAAATGAATTCATAGAAAATTCTTTTCTTTATCATCAAATTTTAATATAACAAAGGCACCCCTTGTCCTGAGGCATATTTTCAAAACTTTGATACTTGTTGTGCACACCTCCTGCAAAGTTAACTTTGAATATAAAAAGACATTCTTTTCCATAGAAACCGAAAATTATTAGTTAAATCAAATTTACAAATCAGCTTTCATTCTTATGTTTCTTGGATGCCTTTTTTCCTTTTTAAAGATGACTACATAGAGGTGAAAAAGAAAGAAAATGTAGTAGGCATCCTCACCTAGACCCGTCGCCAATACAGTGTTACCCGTGCTGGCAGCGGCTCACCCGTAGCAACATGGCTTGAAAATAGAAAAAAGTACCCAAAAAAGCCATAAATTTGTTATGTTGATACCAATTCAGTCTTAAACCTTTCAATTGAACTAATTTAATTCAAAATATTTTCACATTGGTACTATTTCAATCCATACAACCAATTTATGCCGAAAATTATTGACGTTAATGCCAATTTTTATAATTTTTTAATGATTTTTTGGAATTTTTTTCTTTCTTTCCCTTCCCCTTCTATCGCCCATAGGCGGGGATCGGTCTCACCGAACTACCCTTGGGCGAGGGCAAGTGTCGGCCAGACCCCCCTTGCCAGATCTAACGAGGGCAAGGCCTGGCGAGCCTCGATGTGCTCGAAGGATCGACTATGGATTAGAAGACAAGATCGAGCCAAAGCTGACAAGATCGGACCAGTCATCATCATTCTAGTAGGTGAACACTCCGCCGCCGCTAGAAAATGGAGGCAGTGGCCACAAGCTCGAGGCAAAGGCAAAGTCCCCAAAGCCCTCATCATCGTCTTCCTTGACATGGATGTTAGCTGCCATGTATAAAGCTTGAGTGCTCGTCAAGCCTCGCCCTTGCCCAAGGCAAGGCGCCCTGGATTGGGCGATGGGAGCCTCGCCAACGCTCCCCCTCGTCTGGCCAGTGGCCAACTACCAACCACTAGTAGAAAGAGAAGGGAAAGAAAAAAAATTGAAAAAACTATAAAAGAAAATATACAAGTTAGCACTAATCGTGCCATATCGGACTACCAACATCCACATTAGTGATTTGCGGTCTAAATTAATCGGATGGACTGAATTGGTACATATTTGACAAGGTTTAAGACTAAATTGACTTGATTAAAAGATTTAATACTGAATTGATACTAGTGCAATAAGTTTATGACTTTTTTAGTACTTTTCCCTTGAAAACATGTGATGCTAGTTTAAAGTTACGCAAAATTTCTTTATAATCCCAACAACCCATATATAGGCGATGTGGGAATAGTGTCTGCAACCCAAAATCTCCACCTTAACTCCAATGGTGTTGACTTGAGGAGATACACCTGTTAAAATGGGTCATGAACCAATTTCTCAACCCACATTTAATAGATTGAGTTTTTATATGAGTTAAATATATTTATCAAATGGGTTATAGATAGATTTAAAATGGTAAAACCTAAAATAACATGGGTATTAAATGGATTTACAATTTACTTAGACTCAACTCACCTCTTTTCACTCTCTCCCGCCCTCACTCGATCTTGCGCACTCACCTCAGTTTGAGCATGAAATTTCCTAGATTATGTTAAATATAGAAATATTTTAGCAATATAAGTCGGATATGTATTGCTAGATTTATATTGCATAAAAATTGATCAAAACGAATTAAATGAATCAATTTAGGTTAGACCATTTTCCATCTGACCCAAATCCGACCTGACCTAATCGTTTGACGAGTCTAGTAGACAACCTCACCCTGGCCCATCGCCAGCTTGATTTTATCCACTCTGATCAGCTTGTCCGCACAAGCACAACTCTAAAACGTGTCATAATTATTTAAGGTTCCACGATACTCATTACGGTGCAACAACCCATATCTAGGTGATGGGTATGAGAGAAAAGATGATCAGCAGATAGGTAGACTGCTCGGTCGACTCAGGCAATAGAGCCTTGAAAGAACAATGGCCGACCTTCGACAACAACATCCTCACACAAGAAAGCCCGGCTGCCCCAACTTTGGCCCGTGTCTGGCTCGAACATTTTATGTTACAAGAGGGATTGGGCAATAAATTAAGCCAGACTTTCGGCCCCGGCCCGAGCCTGTCCAATGATCACCTCTAGATCATAGAGGTATCTAAAATCCAACAAAAACGTACTGAAAGGGAGCTCCCAAAGGTTGACACTCTGTCCACCAAATGGGTAATAGCAAAGATAATAACGTGATATTACATCCAAATGCAAAGGAAAAGAAACTCCTAGGTTGACATCATCCTCCAAAGCGGATATAGCAAAGCTAATTTCATGGCTTTTCAATATTTAATATTAGGATGTTAGAGAATCAGATATTATATGATTAATTTTATGCATAGGCATCGCCCCATTTTATTATAAAATTCAAAACATTAAAAAGCATTAACGACTTACCGAGAGCTATCTTAACTTCTCTTTTGGCGTGCTAGACTAGACTCCTCTATCCCTAATCTTCTTTTTATAGGAATGAGAAAAGGAAATGGAGACTCAAGAACAGAGACGGTAATCAAATAGACCAATTTGAAATTATCTCCTAACGTGATATTGCAAGTTGCAGTATTATCAATAGAATAGGAAATCTGATTTGATCTCCGAAATTGGAGCATAAAAGAACCAAAATTGAATTAGCATTGTATACAAGAACTGTCCTTGGACGAGTCAAGCTTACCAGGAAGATCATCGATAATGGAACAGGTTCAAGGCCAGCACTTTCAAACGATTCCTCATTCCACCTGTCTCCTTCACTTATTGCCCACACTTTCCACCATAGAAGAATAGACCCTGGAAATGCAACAAAAACATCATATATAGCCCCTGGGGCATTCTGAAGCATGCAGAGAACTGATTTAGGACATACAACTAAGACCAGTAGTTTCAGAGACCACATAATTACCTTCGTGCAAAACAAAATTTCCATAAAGTGAAACATCTATAATTTCCAAATAAAAGGAAAATGATGTCCATGCTAAAACCTTTCTTGTTGCTCAGGGAACTCTTCTTGTGGGCTGTTAGCAGCATGCCTCTGACTATCGTCGTCATTCGCCATCATAACCAGAGAAGGGTGTAGCTCAGGCTGTGGAAATAGCAACTTCAAACGGAATGCATCGACTCCATTCAGATAGTATCGGAAGAGCCTCTTGGCCCTAATGAATCCAAGACGACCATAAAGTGCCAGGGCTCCTTTATTTGTGACTTCTGCTTCCAAAGTCACCTTCCAGAACAAGAAATAAGATGGAGAGAAAGTCATAAGACACGAGCAATCTACCTCCAGACCAACTTAGCCTATAACATGAGAAACATTCTACACTACCCTGAAAGTTTCAACTAAGAGCATTCGGGAGTTCTTTCATATAATATGCTGAAAATATCACATCACTGCCAACAATGAGTGTGAAAGCGCATTAAGAATTAGGTCTTTCCTATAATCCCCTTCTAGGTTAATTCAGAAGACAAAAAGGGAACATTGAGAATCGTGTGAACATACTGAACCCCCATACATGGATCAAACCCTTCTTGTTGGGCCAACAAAAGATTTAAAAAATAGGTTGCCCGACAATCGTTTTACAAATTCAAGCATTCAAAACACCTAGGGTCTTAACCCCGAAAAAAAAACACCTAGGGCACTCCATTTGAGTGGAAAATCAGTTTCAGAACACAATACAGATCTGACCATTGGCTGCTGAAAGATCCGCATGCTTACAACAGTAAATATGGACGGAAAGGTCTCATTATTTTTATAAACACAAGAAAGCAATGAAACACTGTTAATGCAGGGTACAAGATCAATCAAGTCATTAGATGTTCAATGATTGATGTACATCAATTGACTACTAAAAGAAAAGTTCTAATTAGATTAGGCCTTTTCTCGTAGTTGAAATTAGCAGTCAAATGTAGTAGGATTTGAGTTCTATTAGAGTTTTAGTTAGTTTCTTTTTGGAGTAGGATTTAATGTTTCTTACTTTTGTTTGAAGCAGGATCCAGGTGTCAAGTTAAGCTTCATAACTCCTATTGGAAGTTGGGTGTGAAACTTTTAAAGTCCATATGAACTGCTTTCATCTTTCTATTCCAGAGTTAATGAAGCTTACAGAAATTGACCAGAGCACGAGTTAGCGTCGACACTAACTTGTTATACGAGTTAATTTCGAGTCTAGTGGATTCGAACAAACGCAACACGATTATTAATCGTGTCTTGCGGATTGACAAGAAATTGACCCAAGCACGAGTAGCCTCAACCCAAACCCGCTAACTCCATATCTTGTTCCAATCGTATTGTCCTGTCGTGTTGGAAATTGCCAGCCCTAGTCCCATTAAATAGTAACCAACTAGGACTATCTGTTAAGATAACATAATTCATCCAGTTTTAACTGGTAACTTATCTGACATGATTAGAAAAGAACAACTTATCCGCTTAGTTGCGTACCGTTCTTTTGCATATTATCAGAAAGCTAAGGCAGAGACTAGAGACTAGATCTTTCAAATGTAGATGACAACAAAATGTCCAAAGCCGGATTAGGCCATGCTATTCATACTGATAGATGATTACAGGAGAAGATGCCTAGAAAACATTTTTTAGCCCAGAATTCTCTTCTCTTAAACTTCCCATGACCATCCCATTTCCCAAACAGAAGAATGATATAAAGACAAATCAAAAGCAAGGGAATTATAGCATGCTCCAGCGATTGAAACACTTCATCTCCACGAGCAGTCACGATTGAGATGCATGTCTACTTCCGATTAATAAATTAATGTAATTGGACATACACGAGTATTGGTCACAAAACCGCAGAGGAAGAAAGATTTTTCCTCCCACAGCCCTACTGCCGGAATGCGTAATCATGACTCAAATTAAGAACTAAACACTAAGCTCATTGTTAAAAAGCTCGAGAGCCATGTCAAATTACCTCTTCGCAGCCAGACTCCTTCATGACTCTGATAGATCTACTCACGAGTTCCGTGGCTGCAACGAGAAGAAAAAAGCGGCACCTCGACTTTACATCCGTCCAAAAACACAGAAGAAAGAAATGGAAGCAAGGAAAATACGATAACGCAAGAGACGAATTTGGTCAACCGGGTAGCCATTCATTTCATTGCATCACAGCTACAGAACATTTCACAAGCATTTCTGATGCAAGCAAAAACTCTTTCAGACTTCACATCGCAAGCAATCGAGCTCGAGAGAGGATCACGCCTCACCCCGATCAACGCAACCAGAGTTCACAAGTTCGGACAGCTACCTATTCCTTTCCCTCGGTAGGGCTTGATGACGACCAGCATGGCAATGTAACCTCGGTAGGTGCTTCGATGCTCGCCCATCTTGCACACCACGGTCCCCACGCACTTGCCCCTGTGGAACGCCTGACTGACACGAAGACCCCCGCGCGAGCGAGCGCGCGAGCGCGCGAGCTAAGCGAAATTGAACAGCGAATGCTGGAAACTTTGAAGAGGGAGGGAGGGTACCAGGAAGGAGAGCTGAGGCCAGAGGTAGACGAAGTAGCGGTAGGTGAAGATGGAGTAGGGCTCGCTGAGCTCGTGGTCGACGAGGCTCATGATGAGGGGGAGGTGGTGCTCCCCGCCGTAGCTCGCGTACTCTATCTCCGACGCCCCGAACTCGGCCTTCTTCTCCGCTTCCGCGTCGCTGGTCGCCGTCTCCATCGGGAAATCAGAGCGCCCCGGCGATGCCGGCGGCGGCGGCGGCAACGGCGGCGGCGAGGGATAACAATGGAGAGAGAATTTTTGGTGAACGAAGGCGGAGGAGGGGGGAAGAAGTAGGAGATGGGGCTCCGAACCCGATTACTGAGGATCCGGATTCGGAGCGGGGCCCCATCGGTTTTTTTTTTTTGTTTGTCAAGGTCTCGTCGGGCCTTTGACCACTAGATAGAAGAGGCAATTGATTCCCGAGTGGTCCGATTCTAGGAACCGAGAACCGGACCACCAGGTCGGGTTGTCCATTCCAGGAATCATATCGGACCGGCATATTTAGCTTTTTTTATTTGTTTGTCATTAATATTCAAGATAAAATTGAAGATATTCTTAATAATTAAGATGTTTTTACAATCAGTAAATTACATGTAATATTGTAAGTTTCACATAATTTTTTAAAATTTATGGCAAAATTTAGTTAGAATGAATAATTATTATTGTGCTTTGATTTGTTCTTGAAGTAAACGTAATCGCTCAAATCTTAAAGGTCTTCCTTTGTACAATTAGAAATAAATTATGATTTCTTTTTAGAGATTTTTAAGAAATATAAAAAAAATTCGGTCTGATCCTAGGGGGTTCCTTTTGCTCACCTTACTTGATAGCTTTCTGTTAATTTTCGATTTTCTCTTCTTTTTTATCTTTTCATAAATTTTGCAAATATTCCAATTTTGCCTGTATTGTTTAGAGAATAGAAGAAATATTGTCACGAGAATCATACACAAGTTTCTCATGATTACCTAGAATTTAGAGAATTTGTCTTTAGTTTTCAAATTCCGAAAAGTTCGAACCCCAAAATTTTTTTTTTCCAAATAAGCACTCATGACAAAGAATAAATGTTTTTCGATGTGCTTGTGCATTTAATAACAAGCAATACTGGAGTTGGTACGTAGAAATAAAGTGGCAAATTATACGTGAATACTTCAACTTTCAAAACTATAATTACAGGGAAGATTATAATTCGGATCAAGGGTGGCAAAATTGAAAGAGGGTCTTGATTTTAGAAGAAAAGTTAGAGAGAGAAAGAGATATGGGATGAAAATATAATTAAGACGGATCAATGGCGGCAAAAATTGCAAAAAGCAGGACTAATGGTGAGCACGCCGTCTGTGGGAATCGAACCCACGACCACGTGGTTAAAAGCCACGCGCTCTACCGGCTGAGCTAAGACGGCTACTTGTCTCTGTGCCTTCTATCTTTTAATTTAATGTCTGTCAAGTGCACGATGGGCACGTGTCGAGAACTCAAGCCGCCACGTATGTTCGCGCACACGGTCCCTTCGTCTCTGCACCATCATGCTTTCTCTAGAACAAGAATAGGGTGGGAATCTTTTCCTCGATCGGCCCTCTCCCTCTCTCTCGAAATCGAGCGATGTGAGGTTGGCATTCGAACGTCACGGCAAAGTTCACGCTCGGCCGGGCGAGTATGCGGAAGGCCGCGTCAGCCGGGAGGCGGCTATCTCTTCCCTCCCCGCTCCGGAGGCCGAGCAGCTTCCGCGCGGCCACAGCTGCCACCGCCACCGTGGCCAAGCGTTCGAGAGATCCCGGCTCGTCGCCGCTCGACTTCTCCGGGTACTTCTCGAGCGAACCGCGGTTTCACCTTCTGGGGAGAGGTTGGTTGTTTGCCGTCGTCCTACATAACTGTGGTCCTAGTGCACAAGATTTTAACATTTCACGCCATTTCATGTCTGTCTATCTTGGCACCTTCATGTTTGAGCTCTCAAAACGAGGTGATGTTTCGCTCTGCGTGTTCATGCTTGAGCTCTTGGCGATGAAGGACAGTGCCCGTGACCATGAATCCCTGCACGTAATGTTATGGCGCAAGTTGAAGATGACAGTGTCGAGAGAAGAAAGCATATAGTTCATCATAAGTTTCGGGTCCATCTCATGCTTTGTCATTTAGTATTTTACGCTGTGTTTTTTGAACAATCTGAATCAGGTTTCGCCTCCAAAGCGCTCGCAGCGCGTGGCAAGGCATCGCCGTCGCGGACAACGTGCCTCCGACCTCGGCCGCCATCAAGAACCCCACCCCGAGGATAGTCTATGATGAGTATAAACACGAGCGGTTGCCTCCCGGCTCGCAGAGCAAGCGGGCCTTCGCCTACTTCGTCCTGGGCCTGGGGAGACTCGCCTCCGTGTCGGTCGTCCGCCTGCTCGTCGTCAAGCTGGTCCTGAGCATGTCGGCCACCAGGGACGTGCTCGCCCTGGCATCGCTCGAGGTCGACCTGTCGAAAATCCACCTGGGCAGCACCGTGACCATCAAGTGGCGCGGGAAGCCCGTCTTCATCAGGCAGCGGACGGAGGAGGAGATCGACTGGGCGAACCGCGAGGACTGGACCTCGCTCTGGGATCCCCAGCCAGACTCCGTGCGGGTCCAAGACCCGGAGTGGCTCGTGGTCGTGGCCGTGTGCGCGCACCTGGGTTGCATCCCGTTGCCGAACACCGATGACTACGGCGGTTGGTTCTGCCCGTGCCACGGCTCGCACTACAACATCTCGGGCCGAGCCCGGAAGGGCCCCGCGCCACGCAATCTGGAGGTGCCGGTGTACACCTTCCTCGACGAGAGGCGGCTGTTGATCGGTTCTCAATGATATCTTGTTTGTTGAACTTTGTAGCTTTGTGATGTATCTCTGGACTTTAAAAGAAACGGCACAAGTGATGATGACATTATGATCGAAGACTTACAGCTGCACCCAATATTTAGGTTGGTTTGGTATTGATGTTTGATCATATGCATTTCCTGAGGAAGATTGTCAAAAAAGTCTTTAACCTATTGTACTTTTGCCAATTCAGTTCTAAACCTTTTAAGTATATCAATTCAGTCTTAAACATTTTTTCTTCTTGCCAATTCGGTCCATTTGGCCAGCCGGCGCTAACGTGGCAATTTTTAAATATTTTTTCACATTTTTTAACATTTTTTTCATTTTTTCTACCTATTCGCTTTGGCCAATCCGATGATCAACTAGAGGCACAGGTTGACGAAGTCGACCTTGCAAGCCTTTGGTGAAGCTTGCCCCCGCCGGCCACCGGCGAGGGCAAGCCTCACCTAGCCATGGCAAGGCCAACCTCGCCGTCATTAGGCGAGTGAAACCCAATGACGGCGAGGTCGACCTCGTCGGATCTAGGCGAGGTCGGCCTCGCCATGGCTGGGCAACGCTTGACCTCATCCAGATCCGCGCGAGGTCAAGCCTTGCCTAACCAAGGTGAGCCCGGCCTCGCCGTCGTGAAACCCAGCGACGACGAGGCCAAGCTCGCCTCAGCTACGCGAGGCCAATCTCACAGTGGCGGCCGAGGCTCGCCCTTGCCAGTGACCAGTAGAGGCAAGCTTTGCCAGAGGCTGGCGAGGCCGCACCTCTGGCCAGTCGCCAGATCGGCCAAAGGGAAAAGGCTAAAAAAAAAGAAAAAAATATATTTTAAAATTATCACGTCAACGTTGGCCAAATGGCCATGTTAGTGCCGGATGGCCACGTCAACGCTGGTCGGCGACCACATCAGTACTGGACGGCTAAATGGATTCAATTGGTAAGAAGTGAAAAGGTTTAGGACTGAATTGAAAAGAAGTAAAAAGGTTTAAGATTGAATCGACAAACTTAAAAAGTTTAAGACTAAAATGATAAAAGTTAGAACTTTTTTAACAATTTTCCGCATTTCATGTCATGATCCTAAGAGGAAGACATTTGATGATTATAGAAATTGCGACAACGAAACATTTCTTCCATAACTTGGAGGGTCTACACGATTTTGTGGGCCTCCCCGTATTTCGAGTGGCACCGCCACAGATGTAATGAGTGCGCGTTCACATTGGTAAATCAATGTCATGAAATTGAAATGTTCTTGAATTTTGCCACCTTTCACGTTAAATTACCAATGGGTTTAATGTTGAGGTACCATTTGCAATGTCTTCTAGCACCATACAAAAGTTATGTAGCTAATGGATATGAATCTAAGAAATCGAGGATTATAGAAAGTTCTATAACGAGGTGAAAATTCGTTATGATACGGATTCTTAGATTGGCAAAAACTTCTACAGCCATGCACCATTCATAATGTTTCACAGGACCATTCCGAAGTCCCATTGCTAATGTTTGTAATTGTATCTAGGAAATCGAGGGAATAGATAGTTCTTGTGTTACTTCTTTTATCATTGAAGGTGTTGTTTAGAAAGAAACTGTTGATGCCGGAAAATGATCATCCTTTGGCTATTACGGACGAGTGCAATCCCAATCGATGAGAGAAGAATTTGGTCAAAATAGAAGCCACTAGCAACCAGAGAAGTCGACAACTTGAAAGAAATCAATAACTCGCTAAAAAGTCATCGACAACACATCATGTGAAAGTTCTCAACAAGAGCCTCAATCAAGACTTGAGAAGTTGATCGATTGAGTCATTGACAACAAGTAGTCTTTGATTTTGGCAAAGTGTTGAGATAGTGCAATTAATGAGAAAAGCCTACCAACATATCAATCGAGGATGATGACGACGAACCGATACCAAAACATAATTGTTGGGTGGTTAATTGATTATGTCTATGGCTGTTAATTTAGAATTTGTATGACTCATTACAAATAAGTGTTGATGTATAATAAGAGATTGTGGAATAATTTCTTGTAACTACAAACAAGATTATGAAATGTTTTATTTATTTAAATTAAAAAACTTCTTGTACATAACAGTCCATAGTGGGCTATGAAATGAATACCCGCCTTGTATTTGTAAAAACACACCCAATCAATTACAGAACTCAATGTCCTGGAAATTTATCTTTATCTGACTTAACTGCAATTTATATCACTAGCAACTATTGTTCCCAATGTTTGGACCTTTAAATTTCTTGTCATTTTTTTTTGGTAAGGAAATTTCTTGTCATTTTTTATCTATCCAAAATTAACAAATGATCATTCATAACTTTTGCCGATTCATATCGATCCATCCAAAAGATAGCAGCTTGCTGTCGCAAGGTGGTTGGACAGAGATGAAGGCTTGCAAATTCGCAATGCAATAGTAGACCAACAGGTGGCGTTGGCAAGGATCTCAACTGGGCTGCTAGTCAAGGTAGCGAGGTAAGGGGAGCAGTGTCTGCTTCGCAGTAATAAGCTCGTTGAAGCAGTAGTGATCGGCGAGACAACAGAGATGGGTTGAGCTTACAACTCAGCTGATCCTCGTTGATGGCTTCTCGATAGGATGAGAGGGCGATAGCAACGACAATAGGCGGAGAGATAGCGGGCGGTGTGGCAGCGAGGGTGCTGCCGTGAGCTTGAGAGGATAGGCAAGGGACGGAACAGTGTGACTGTCCCGTGGGCGGTGCAGCTTGGCGCCGGTGCACGGGGGTCTCGGCCAGGGCCCGGTGGAGCGCTCCTCCCTCTCTCTTTCTCACGTGTTTCTCTCTATTTGCTCTATAAGGTTTCGACTGCCCCATCTTTAATTTGCGAGGCATAATGTCATATCTATAATGGTAACCCAGGCTAATCGGTAGGGCTTGACTTCGGCCTTTCAGTACAACAGGCTTCACCTAAGGCTTTTCTCAGTTAAGCCCTAATGGGCTGGATAATGTTTGATTGAGGCTCATTAAGGCCAATTACGGCCCACCTCTGTCCATGAATTTTGGGCAGTATGCTTCACCTGGGCTGCACGAATTTGGCCCTCCTTTGCGGGCTTAACCTGTTCAATCTAAGCTCGGGACTTTCCACCCCCGTTTCAATTGAATGCAATTAAATGAATATATGCTCCTAATGACTTTATGAAATTTAATTGATTATTTTTGCTAGGGGTCGGGGCCAATCCGTAATTCTCTATGCCGTGAATTATTAAACAGGACACCGAAATTTAAGTGTCAACACCACCGTGCAATCGTTATCACCTCCAACCACCGCCGATTGTCATTGTCGTCGAGCCGATCGTGCTCCAATATCTGAGGGTGAAAAGGAGAAGTTATACGGCACGTGACCATCACCATCAAAGAACTGGAGTCCTTTCACGAGTGTGCCGAATCCTCTGAGGTTGTTGTCTACAATAGAGGCGTGTCAAGCCCTTATTACTCGTTGCCCCAATGCTGCCCACCTTCTCTCTATGCCTCACTAGCCCCAGATCGTCAACTTTGACGTCAAGTGGAACCTAACCTTCGCGCGGTGTCCACCACCCTGTTACTACCCTTACATCGGCCGTTTCTGGCTCGTCTACCAGATCGTTGGGGCCACTACCTCCTCTGGTCGCTCGACGACCCAAGGCTCGTCTTTGCCCATGTCCAAATTGCCTCTGATAGAATGAAGTTGAGTGAGGACTATCGTCTATAGGTACAGATAGTGGTGGTGGTGAAGGAGACGAATGAAGGGAGTTGAAGAGAGCGGGTTTGAGAGATGTTGGTAAGGGAGTTGAAGCGGTGAATTTTGGATATCACGTGAGATTGTGTCGGGCAAATAAGATTTTTAAAGATTTTTAATTCTACCTTGGATTACACTAAATACGAGATGAGATTTTCTACAATCCAGAGGCTATTGAGAATTTCTAATCCCACTTTATCCCATTCTATCCCAAATACAAATCCGGGCAACCAAACGCATATGGGTTCGAAGTCCTCTGGCAAAGTGTTACCAAACGAACCCTGCATTTTCTTTCATTTTTTATTTGATAAAATTACCTTCACACGTTCCTACGTAACCCACAAATTTAAATACATAGCCAGAGACTAAAGATGTCATAGAAAATAGAAACGACCCATGTTCAGAAAAGTTGTAACTTGGAACGTCACCTCGTGTCATTACAAATTCAATACCAGCTCAAATGTCTTCCTATCCAAAACATTGTTATAAGCGCTACACATACTACAAAAGAGCGATGCAGTTAAATTTTCATTCTATGGCTCGCTAGCAACTCTGCCATCGATTTGGGTAGTCCACTCTCCTCAAACTTTTATGGGATTCGCTTTATCGTGAAACCCCCTTAGTGGGCCTCTTATGTTTAAGCATTTTCAGAATTGAATACACAAAGTCTTCTTTGAAAAGGCTGGTGAGAAGGAAAAACCAAAGGGACAAGAAAAGCACAAATCGTTGACTTCACGAACTCAAGTCGCCGATGACTCCACAAATAACCCAAAATGAAATATAATAAGACCTTCCAATTCAATGCAATCTCTCTAGCCATCTCCTGGACCGGGTCCTAGGTTTTTGCCCTTGGTCTTAGATTTTCCTTTTTTTTTTGTTTTATTCTTTTTATTTGGGATATTCAAAAATGGATGAATTCTTCCTATTTTTAGGACACGATGTTGAATGAATGGACCCGCACGTTTCATTCTCGAAGCTCGCCTTTTGTTGATTTCTTCGTAATTGGCCCAAAGCAAGCTGTCTCGTGTTAAAACAATATTAAATCTATCACCACTTTCTTTGGTTTACTACTTTGAACACGTGACTCGTGACGCGAGACGAAAAGTCTCAAGTCACGTTCGGGGCGTTTGTCATCATTCCCTTCCGTTTTCTATCACTCGTTTTAGATTGCGAGGCCTGCGGTGGTTGGTGGGTCATCTACTAATTTTGGGAAACACTCATGCTGGTTTGACTTTGTTATGAAAAATCGAGGGATAAGATTGAAAAATTGCAGATTTGGGGATTACGTCGCGCGTTTCGCGATAGTTAAGGAACTGAATTGGATATTTCGTAGTAATTTAGGGGCTTGTGTTGACTTTGTCCGTAGTTTGATCAAACAAAATGATTATATTGAATATTTAGGAATAAGTTCAATGACCACATTGAATGAATTAAAAATCCAAAGACGGCACTACGAATTGGCCAAACTTTAGAGACGATTAGCCTAATTTTCTTTTTACTTCCTTTTTCTAACACTTGTGCTCGATAATGGATAGTTACTAAAAAGGTTCCAAACCTATTGTAAGGCGACCGGTTCAATATTAAATTTTGCAATTTTACCAATTCAGTCTTAAATCTTTTAACGATTTGCCAATATAATGCTTTTGAGCAAAATCGTTGACATGGCGGTCTAGGTAGCGACGACTATCCTATAGTGATGATGTGGACAATTTCTTCATTTTTTTTTAAATTTTCTTCATTTTTTCTTATTTTTTCCTTTTCCTTTCTGTTTTTTTTACGGTAAATGATGAAATCGGCAAAATTGAAAGATTTAGGATTAATTTAACCGTCGTATATTAGATGTAAGACTTTTATGGTAATTTTCCCTACTTGATAACCAGCGATATTCCCTTCTTTGTCGTGATAGAATTCTAATCCAACTCCAGCGAGCCTATGACCAGGACGATTGCGTCCATTCAGCAAGTCATTAACCATCCTCGTCTTTCCGTTCCGGTACATACCGAAATCACAATTCCAGCGAATCGTCGCGTTCCTCCCGTCGCCCAAGAGGCATGGTGGCGAGGGAGAATTAATGAACTTGCCAAAAGCTCGTTTCAAAAATGGCAGGCACCGCGCCTGTCGCTATCCGCCGAAACGAAATCAAATCGATCCGCCGGTACCTCGGCACTGGAGCGCGCGTTTCCCCCCGCTATGGCCGGTTTTTTGAATCCCTTTTTCCCCTTCACATCTAGGAAGGAGGAGGAGGAGGAGCGAAGGGGCGCTCTACAAAAAGGCTCCCTCGCTCTCTTTTTGCGAATCTGCATTTTTTGCACTTGGTAGGGCACGGTGGTGGGGACTGGCGAGCGACGGGCGGGTCAATTCGTGAGGGAGGGCTTGCTAGCTCGCTCGCGGACAGTTTCGACGGCCCGGAGATCGGACCGGACCGGGACGAGCCCAGCCGGGGCGGGCCGCCCGAGCCCGAGCCGGGAGGGCGCGCGCGCGCCCCCGAGGGAGGAGGCGGTCCGGTTCCGAGGCGCCCCTCGCTCTTCCCCTCGTCGATCTCTCTCCAGCCGCCATGTCCTCGCGGTCCGCGTCTCTCTCTCTCTTCTCTCTCCTCTCTCTCCTCCGTCTCTCTCCTCGAGTACGAATTGGATAACGCGGATTTTCTCCTCCGTTTCGCTTCGTTTGCCTCCCCCTTCCCCTGCCCTTCTCGCTCGCTCTCGCTCTCTCTCTCTCTCTCTCTCTGCGTTTTTCTCCCATTCGTGTTTCGATTCTTTCGTTCTTTCGCGGCCGAGTCGATTCGCAGCGCAGCTCGCTTGCCCCCTTCCGCGTTTCCGGCCGCCGATTCGCCTGCGAAAGACGAGGGCTCTGTCGCGGCGCGGGGCTTCGGCGTCCCCACGGGGTGGGCGGGGGATACGCGGGTCGGGTCGGGCCGGGGGTGGGTCTCCGCGTCGCCGCCTGGGTCCGCCGCGGAATTCCTAGGGTTTCGGCTTCCGGCGCCCCGACGGATCGGGGATTTCTTTATGGGGGCGGAGAGAGGTACTCGCGGGAGCTTCGGCTTTGTTTCCGAATTTAACTCGCTCGCTGATTGATGAGCGGGGGAGCTCGATATTCGTCGGTCGTGTGTTTGTGTACGTGTTGTGTTGTTTTGATTGATTTGTTCGTGAAGTTCGAGTCCCCACGGCTTCTCTTTGTTGGGATTGGGGGAATTGCTGAATCTTTACTTTTTATGCTCGCAATTGAACTTTTTTCGGTAGTATTCCCTCGTCTGGGTGTAATTGTGTATCGTGCGAAGGGGGTAATGCGCCAATTCACGTTGCTTTAATGGAGTCTTCCGGGACAAATTCAGCAAGTGGTGAATTGAGGTGGGGCTTTCGTGTGTTGCTGTTTTGGTAGTGTGCAGTGGCAGACTTGATCGGGGCTTTGCTGATGGACGATTAAATGTTGTTTTTTGTCAGTCTCTTCGCAATATGGTAGGAATAAGTTTTGCTAAAAGCGTGCGGAGAGTGGTTAGGTTGACCATTTGGGCTTATTTAATAAAGTGCCCATGGTGCAGGGTTCAGTTTTATGCTGGTCTCTTAGACGGAGTTGATGAGTTTGTTTCCCCCTAATTATCTAGTCACCACTTTTATTTTGGTTATTCTTAGAATTCGACTCATTTCAAAGGCTCAGGATACCCATTTACACTTTGCATGGATTATACAATTTATGGTGTCATTTATGGTCTAGAGGCCTATTCTAGAGTGGTGCATTTACTCCAATGTCCAATTTAGGATTTTGTGAATGGATTAGAAATTAATATTAGACTATTGCTTTCTTACTTTATTTCCTTTCCTATTTTTTTTTCATTAATCAGTTGGGAGAGCCAATATATATTCATCTCTTTAAAAATGTGAATGATAGAAGAAATAGAGAGATCTCCTGGCACATATACTCCGTAAATCAACTTCATATCAGAAATTTCATCTAGTGAAGTGCACTTTTAGTTGCTATGTTGTGAGAGATCACTTTTTGGAACTTGATTAGTGGGGCTATGAGATTGTGTGTTTAAATTGTTTAATATCATTGATCTGCATTGTCATTTTCATGCCTTTTGAGGGACTGATTGGTAGATTTGTGGGTCATTGGAAACAATCTATAACAGCCTCAGTTCTCTGGCTGCAGTTTCTTTTTCCGAATATCTTTGGATTTGCATTTGTTTTTGTGCTGTCCTAGCATAATGTTTTACTTTGTGGGAGTGTTAGTGTTTCCTTCTTTATTGGCATCTTTGGAGGATACATGCCCTTTGTTATTCTTTTTTTGGCGCTGGAGGAAGGGAAATATTCTAATGTAGTTTTTGCAATAGTGTCTGTATTGGTGTTGATTGATAGCTAAAGCACATTGGGTGTTGGCTCGTTGGGTATGTCATTTTTCAAGTTTGTCATGTATGGCTGAGAATTAAGGTGACTTAAGCATGAAGTTTAGGGGTGTGTTTGGATAAGCTTTTACGTTTTGCTTTGGGCTTAATCCAAATCTTGCGACGAACGCACATTGACTTTTTTTTTTTTTTTGCTTGTTACACTTGAAATTTTCGCTATATATACAAATTTTGACACGCAGATTCACATGTATTTTTCATAACTGATTGAAATTTGAACAATATATTAAATTTTAGTGGGAAAGCTTTTTTGCTTCCACTGAAGCATAAATAGACGTGCCCTAATTTGACAGATTGAACATGTTTTCTAAGCTTTGCAGTCAATCTTTATCCTTAGATATCTCTTCACGGTTTTTTTTTTGAATCTTTTGTGCACAAAGCATCTGTGCTTCTACTTAGGTTGCACGTTAGACTTCTATAAATTGCTAAAACTACTGAAATGATGATTATATATTATTTACTTCACAATAACATCATACACTATTGTTAACTGCTGTCTGGCAATTTTAATCTTTTTGCATATGGATTTCAGATCACGTGTGGATGGAAGATACTCCTTCAATGCTTCAAGAGAGCTTTTCCCTCTAGCTAGCGTGATGTGTTTCGTGGTCTTGTTTTGACATTATCTATTGTGATGGCTGCTGATCAAAGAAGAAAGCTGTCAAATGGTGCTGCTAATGTTGATAGCACTTTGCGTGGACAATCTAGGGCAAAAAGGAAACGTGTGGAATCAGTAGAGGATGGCTTAAACACGAAGTCCCATATATCTCTAAAGTGGGACGTGAACCAAGCGAGGGTTATCGCTAAAAAGGAGCAAATTGGCATCAGTTGGAGGGATTTGAAACCGTTTCTTGATTCTCTGCCGCAGGGTCACAATATCTTGGCTGATGCCTTTGATATCCCGAGAGAAATATTTGACTTGGAGAGTTTGAAGGATGTGCTCTCGCCCGAGGTAGCTTCATAGAATATGGTTATGCGAATTGCCTGCGCTTTTGCATGTTCAGATACATTGGAAACTTACCAAGGCATTTCAATTGGAACATGCAGGCTTGGAAAAGTTGTCTATCAGAGAGTGAGAGAAACTTTCTGAAGCAGTTTCTCCCTAGAGAAGCAGAGGCAAAGGATGTTGTTAAATCATTGCTATCAGGAGATAATTTCCATTTCGGAAATCCTTTAATCAAGTGGTTAGCATTAATTTGAAATATGTCAGTTGAAAATCATTTTCTTTGCAAGTATCATTCTGCCTTGATACGTTTTGTGCTTGTGGCATGGTCCAGTGTCCAACATAAAGAGTTGCTCTCTTTCATGTTGGCATGGTGCAATTTACGACATTAGCAGTTTTTCCTCTTTCCTGCCTTCAAGAAAAGCATACCCATCCGTAATTGTGATTGCTCTTTACATTGTTTGATAGTCCAATCAGGTATTCATGATAGGTAATTATTTGTTTCAGGTTAACTGTGTCACTTACAGGTTGTCATCTTTTCTACACCAAACTTTGTGTCTTCTGTCTACATCATGAAAGTCTTTTGTGCAATGAAACTTAGATTCAAGGAAAATTATCATGTTTATGAACCTCGTAGATGTGAAACTCTGTCGTGCTTTGTGGGCTTTGTAAGAAATTTTCCCGGTTGTTGATATTTTCCCTGACAGCTGGAGCAGTCATCTCTTTACTTTTTTAAAAATCCACATATTTGGAGGGAGTCCTTGTTCTTTGTGCACGTGCCGAAGTTTTTGTTGGATTGACCAAATTGGGACCTTACTAGGTCATCTCTGAGTAGAGCGGATTCCATCAGCACTGTCCATTAACAGAAGAGGAATAGTATAAGGGAATGTAGAAGAAGTGTTGAAATTGCTTGTACGACTGGAAGGGACGAAAGGTTGAAAGTTGGTGATAATTTATTGATATATGTTTGAAGATAGAGAGAAAAAACATTCTTACTTTCTGTGAGATTGTAGTTTGTCCTGCTGCGCATTAGAAAATTTCTTTCTTAGATTGGAATATATTTTTTTTCTTAGACTTCAAAGAAGCTATTTAACTTTTGGGCTTGGCTCAAATGTCTGTATTTTGATAGGTTCTGTTGACTTTTAAATGTCTGTATTTTGATAGGACTTGTTGAAACTTTTAACTTTGTGAAAATTTGCATATTGTTATTTAATTTTAATTCTTATTCTGTTTATGAAAATCTTTTTCTCATTGTATTGAACCCCAATCTAGTCATCCAATAGTAACTTTCATACCTCCCTGACATTTGGTTATGAAGTAACAGTTGTTTATTTCTGCCTTTGCTCATTAGAATTTTCTAGTTATTTAGGCAGCCTTACCCGCATCTGTGCTTTTGAGTGCAAGTCTCATCACCCCCCACCCATCATAATTAACCAAAAGGAAATGAAAAAATAGTCTGGTCGTTTGACCTTTTCCTTCCTTTAAATGGAAAGTTGGGATTCTCTGATTCTGAGCTCCTACTGAAACTTGTGACTGCAGGGGTGCTTCACTTCAATCAGGTAATTTGCATCCTGATGCAGTTGTTAGACATGAACAGCATTTAAAGGCGGAAAAGAAGGAATACTACTCAGACTTGAAGAAATATCACAATGAGTATGTAAAAAATGTTCAACCCAATCTTTTCTTCAGTATTTTGCTTGTTAGACCGCAGTCACATTGACATCTCAATTGATTTTACCCCTTGCAGTATTATAGGAAGCTTACTGAAGCTGAAGGAGAGTTGGGAAAGCTGCAAGGACCCAGAAAAAGAATTTGTCCAGAAGATCAGGAGGCTCGTCCCTTTCATATACCTTTTATATGCATATTGACGATGGCTACATCTAATTGAGAATATACCTTTCACTTTCGGCAGGTCAAAAAAGAATGCAGGAAAAAAGTTCTCATCACCTGCAAATGGATCCACGTTTCGTGAACTTGAAGAGAGTGTCTCTGCTTCATCTGAATTTTCCTCATGGGATGGAGATGAGAGATCAAATAACAGTGATAAGTACCTATCTGCTGTTCTGAAGGGTGTAGTTTCAAGGAAGAGGTAACTGATCCATGCAAAGAGTTCTGTGATGTTTGTCTTTGAGCCTTCCTGAAGGAGATAGGTTGACAGGAGAATCTCCTATTTCTTTGAAGTTGACTTTTATGATTATAATAGTGTGGTCTCTAACAAAAAGCCTTCATTGGAGAGTGTGACTCTCGTGAAAGTTCTGAAGTGTGGTCTCTAAAATCTCTGGGTTCTTTTGTTTGGTTTAATGTACAATTGTTTAGTTTGTTGTGTTTCTCTTATTCTGCTTTCTCTTTTTTCCTCTATTTTTTTGGGTTTCAGATTGTTTTTGGTTTCTTTCCACTGTTCCAACAATTACTCCAGGTCAATCTTCGGTTAAAAATGCTATCGAAACCCTATTTGCTGGAAGCATTACACTTTGGCAGCTCCAGACAAGTGATTTGATTAGATAACTAGCCGCCATCATAAATGTGGAATGACGAAATATTTTTATTTTGTCAGTGATTACTAAAATCTATTTTATGAGGGGTCATGTGCACATGTGCGTGTGTCTATAACTGATGAATCTCACAAAAAAAATGGTTGCAGGATGGGCAAGAAAGGCAAGGGCAAAACCAGGAATTCATTTGCTGTCTCAGATGATGTGCCTAGTGCGCAAAAGAAGCTGAAGAAAGACAAAAAGCTAAGCAAAAGTAGTGTAATCTACAATGATGGAGCCAAATACATGTCCTACATCAAGGTCAGTAGTTTCTTACCTTAGGGAGACTGACTTAAAGGCCACAGCTTGGAAATTGAGCGAATCAGTTTAGTTTGGGCACACTTATCTCCGTCTCCGAGAATTGTCTTACCTGTTGGTTGATCAGTAGTGTAAAACATGTGAAGTTTAGAAGCACTTCCATGTCCCCTGTTCCAGCCAGAGTCAGGCACCATTATTGGTGCTGCCAAGCTCAGGTTGCACTGAGCCAGAAGTGTAGGATATTTTCCCTTCTATCATTTGTACTATCTGGCTTTGAGCACAGATTCAGTTATCTGGTTTAGCTTCAATCTTTCTTTATTGTTAGGGGACCTTGAACATATTTTGAACAATATCATGTCGTAAAGCTTAGGAACAATACTTCTTAAACTTAAATATTGATTAAGCTTCTCCTAGTTCAAACGTTGGAATATTGTGAAAAATTGTTACAAGCTACATTATAGTTTGTCCTTTTGTTGTTCTTTCTTGTTTAAGCGACTAGGCAACATGATGAGAATCTGTTATATTTCCCACGTTGAAAATCACTGTCTGTCCTTGCATATCATTTGTGCTATGAACCATAGAATTTACTAAAATTGGTTGTTGATATTGCTACTAGAGTTGGCGTGTACACTATTCCTGTTTTTTGTTCACTTGCACTCTTCAAACAATATGAAATTCTCTCTTGTCTATGTTTATCTACTTGATTAAGGAGCATGTGTGTCAAGTTTGGCCATCGTCACATGATGAAAAAGAGTCTTCAGGTCATTTGGACTTAAAGTAGTCATATGATCGATCATTTCTTCAACTCTATTAGTATATTTAAGTTTCAAGGCAGTCTAGCCAAGTAATGGGTGCAATCTATTGCTTGTCTTATTGTTATTTTGTTTAAAATGTTCAGATCAGTAAGAAGCAGCATGAACTTGCCAAGAGCATGGAGCAATCTGGTACTACCATTCACTCCAAGTCACTAAGACCTCTTTTAGGCAATCTTGATGATTTCAATGTACAACCATATGAAGTGTTTGTAGAAGAAGAACGGAAGAAGTTGCATGAACACTGGTGAGTTATTTAAGTTATCGCTTCAGTTTTTATTTTCCTGGTATACGT
The DNA here is from genome assembly GCA_031216285.1 of Syzygium syzygioides. NCBI lineage: Eukaryota > Viridiplantae > Streptophyta > Magnoliopsida > Myrtales > Myrtaceae > Syzygium > Syzygium syzygioides. Next base: position 28,916,157 of record CM062248.1, on the reverse strand, counting down.
ATATTGAAAATCTGTTTTTGCCTAGGGTGCAATTGGCAAAAGAAGATATCCCCTCTACGTATGCAAGCTGGAGGAACATGCAAGAGGAGAAACATCGTATGGTTAGGGCATTGGAGCAAGAACTCAACGAAAAAGTAGATTCTTTCACAGAGGTTCTTACTGTCCTCCTTTTTTACCTGCATTTTTGGCTATCATGTACATGAGCTTTCACATAGAGCTATGACTTTCTCTGAAATTCACCCCAACATGAACTTCTACAAGTCTGTTGCGTTAAGAATCTTCATATGATTTAGTCCTGCAGCTTTTCTCTGGACATTGCTGATGTGTTTTCTTCTGACAGGGTGGTGAGGATGAGGAAGAAACTTCCGAGGGTATGTCTGTGGACGAAGATGTTGATGGGGAGCAGAACACACTCAACATTGAAAACGAGAAAGAGTCTCTTTCAGGTTCCTCTGAGGATCAAAATGATAACACAAAAGCAGAATTTGCTTTTGATGGGGAGGATGATGAAGAGCTGGAACCTGACTTCTCCCCTGATAGTAGAAATGATCAAGCCACTGGCCTCACATCAATTATGCAGGCTGACCAAGAGCCTATTCCTGGATCTGTGCATGATCTGAGAGATGTTGATTTGGTAGACAATATTTCTGCTGTGCATGGAGATGGAAGTCCTGTTCCTGTGTCTTCGCAAAACCCATCTATGAAGGAGATGTCCCCACTTAGTGGCTGCCATGATTTTAACCAGCTGAATCTCGAGTCTGTAGATAATAGAGCAACCTCAAAATCAGATAATGGTCCTCACAACGTATCAGCATTCTCGGGAACCCCTGGTCCCGTGTCTTCCAACAACCCATCTATGAAGGAGATATCCCCACTTAGGGGCTGCCAAAATTTTAACCATCTGAATCTCAAGTCTGTAGATAATAGAGCAACCTCAAAATCAGATAATGGTCCTCACAATGTATCAGCATTCTCGGGAAACCCTGTTTCTGTGTCTTCCCACAACCCATCTATGAAGGAGATATCCCCACTTAGGGGCTGCCATGATTTTAACCATCTGAATCTCGAGTCTGTAGATAATAGAGAAACCTCAAAATCAGATAATGGTCCTCACAATGTATCAGCATTCTCGGGAACTTTGAGCCACACTAATAGAATGGCTGGTCAGGGACTTCCTCTCTCTTCTGGTGGTGGTAACATCTGGCAACCAGTAAGCATGCTTCATCCTTTCTATGATTCTAATACGGGCACTCAGGGCACTTCTTCTGGTGAGTTGAAACTCACCCATCCGCCGGTTAATGATGAGCAACGAGGGCACTGGATGGATCTTGAATGCAACTTGCATCAACAATCAAACGAGGTTTCTCTGAAGTCCTACCCAAACCCTGACCAAAATGAGCTTCTCCAATCTATTCTTAAGGGCCAGGACATGATGTCTTACAGTCACGGGCAGAAACCTACAGAGTTACACTTTGCTCCGTCTAACAGTGTTTTGATGGAAGATTCTCGGTTTCCCAGTCACTTCCATCAGCAGCCAAGTCTATCTATGCCCCTGGAGCAAGTGCAGAAGACTGGAAATGAGGTTGTTTACATGCAACAAAATGTGTCCGACAATATTTTCCCTGATGGAGGTAGATATTTATTCCAGAGGCCAGAGCAAGTGCTCCCTGTCAACGTGCCAGACTGGGCTGTGAATTCTGTTCGTATGCCGGACACTCTCCAGCCTCCTCTAATTGGTGGAGATTTGTCCAGCCAAAACTGGTTTTCTGGTGAACGTCATGCTCGTGGAGGCTGGACTAGTTCAGGCACAGTATGTGGCCCAAGTCAGAGCATTGGGAATGCAAGCAATCTCGATCAGGGTCTGTACAGTGTCTTGTCACATTGCAATCAACTACGTCCATCAAGCACTTCTTACGATGCCATTGGCTCTGCTGAGCAGTTCATTCCTTCAAGGAATTATGCTCTGGTGGGCGGGCCTATGCCCAGCATGAGTAATGTTTTACCTCCGGCAGCACATTCTCTTGATTACATGAATAGGCGGGACCCAACTACTTCCCTCATGCCTAATGACACTGGATGGATAAACTTGCCACATCAGAACTCAAGCTTGAATGACTCAATGGGGAAACCGTTCTTGGGTTCATGGAATCAATAACAACAGAGCCTTGTCCCCTTATCTTTCTCACAAAATGTCAGAAGGCAACCCCAAGAAGCCATTAGAAGTAGATGCCTGTAGCAGGAGTTTTGACTTGATAGTTTATAGGAGCAACAAGTTGCGAGGTCTTGGAGATCCGCAGGTGTTGGATGAAGCCGTCCAGGATAGGTTTCTGTACATACTCATACAAGAGCCAACCCAGCACAGTGTATATAACTAGCCATTAGATCTTAGATGAGCATTTGAGAGAAAATTTTATGGTAGGACAATTTTTCCGGGCGGGCATCTCGAACATGGGAAAAGGATAATTGAGCCTTATTTTTGTGATTCTATTCTGTCTCTGTGTCCTTCTTCTCATCTCACTCCACAAGAGTTCGTCTCTGTAATTTTTGCATCCATTGACTCCTGGAATAATGAATTGCTGATGTACAGCCCGATAATTGCTCATCTCATCCCATTCCATTCTGTAAGTGCGTGTTGTACCCCTCTATGAATCTGCTTCAGATTGAGCTGCAGATTGATCCATCTTGGGTCTTTTTTTGGGATGTGTAACCAAGCGCGTGTACAGGCATGGGATTGTTTGAATGTATGAGGAACCTGAACCTTCTGGTCAGTTTCTTTGGCCTAGTTCGTGATGTAGGCAGCTGATCGAACCTGTGTTGTTTCCTGTTTGTTTCCTTCATTCAATGATTTGCTAGCTATGCTCCCAAGGCCCCAACAAAGGTAACTCTTGCTCTTATCATTTGATTTGTCTGATAAGTTTCCTAGTTTATGGCATTCGTATCTCTCTTTCTTTTGCCATGTGTATTTCTCGTTTGGTTATGATTGTCTTTGTGCCATTTCTCAAGAACTTACAAATTGAGATCATGCAACAAGCGAGATACCCCATATCTGAAAGTCTCTTTTGTAGAGAGCACTGCTTATAATGGTCGAAGAAAATGTGGGTTGTGTTACGATGACTATGCACGTGTTGGAAATCGAATGACTTGGAATATTTTCGCCTTTCCACGTTCATTTTTCACACTGTGAAGATGATATTCTTTTTCCTCCTAGAGATGCTTTGGTTGAATCATTCGCTTTGGTTGATGTTTCGACCTTGGCTTTGGCAATTTCAGATTCCTTTCGTAACGTTTGAATTGTCTGCGACTTTCAAGAGAACCTTCCTGGCGTCGTACGGCTTGGACCCACTAGGCAGGCGCCACCAAGTCTAGGCCTCTTTCTCTTAACCAGTGTTAGCACCTTTCGATTAAGTCAAGTTCACCTATGGATTGTGGCGTGTGCACGCGCATGGGCATGGGACTAGCCGGCCTCATCCGACGACCAACCACGCCTTGCCTCTCGCCACTGTTTTTTTTTTAAACTAAAACAGAGTCTCCATGTTAAAATTCTATACAAAACTTTATTGCTTCATGATGAGCTCTCTTACTTTCTTGATCGGTTGAAAATACTATGTTTCTTCAACGAAAGTTAGGATATCTTTTCCATGAAGGCTTGGAGTTGGGTTACCGGGGATTTTACATCGGGGACAGTAGGTATTGATCTAAGTGGCTAACTCACTGTTGAAATTCGGGCAACTTGTTCTAAAATGACTGCAGAATATGACAGACGAGGCCCGAAAATGACTGGAGAATGACAAACGAGGCGTGAAAAACCGCACGCTTTTCAGGATAGTGATGGGTGAACAAAGCAAACCATCCCTGGAGACGAGCCTGGGCGAGTTCTGTCTTGATGTCTAGGCTGCGAAAGCCTCGATTGATGATGGATAAGGAAGGTGACAGGGTGGTGGCGAAGTTCAAAGGGAGCTTGCGCAACTGCGAGGGTGAGGATCCTCACGGGAGGCCAGGACTACGGCCGGGGTGGCTTGAAGGTCTTTTTACCGGGCAAGAGGCCCAACTGAGGCGTGGTGTCGAGCTGACTCTAAGAGCACGTGCGAGTGAAAAGCATCTCAAGACTTGCGATGCATGCATGAGTTTCTCTCAAAGACGTTGCGTTTCATCTAAATGGTATCGAGTGATAGGGGTGGTGTGCCTATAGTGGCCCAAAACACGCTAAAGGGGAGGTCTCAACGGCCTCGCCTTTCGCAAAGCTAGGTATATATAAGCAGTGCAAATTTTGTGTATTCAAGCGATGTCGGACAAAGTCCCTACCCGAATGGGCCCCAAAGAATGAGTTCTTTTCTTATGATACTTAGCACAAGACTCAAAAAAAGAGAAAGAGAAGGGTAAGACTTAGCTCACAAGCTTGGACAACCTCTTCATTGTCAATCAAATTCTACTTTATATTGTCGATTTCTAAAGAGCAGTTAGTCAAAGGCATGTCATGCGACAGAAAAGAAAAAAACGAAAATGGGGGTCGCCGGCCCTCGCCGGAGACGAAGTGCCTCCTCCCTTTAAACTTCAACCTCGAACCAATTGCCTTACTTTTATTTTTTTGGGTTTTTTCTTTCCAATCTTCCAAATTTGATCTTTATTATTCGCTTTTGCTATTTCATCTTTTAATTTTCTAACGCGGTCACACAAAATCACACTATCTTGCATTTGCTTGTGAAAAGAACATTAAAAAATCCCGTAGAATAAAAAAAATGATGATGGAAAAAGGTCCCAAGCACGTCTCTGTCCATTTGAAATTAAATACTACAGGATTCAGAATTCAGCGCACGAATAGAAAATTTCAGAGACAGGAGTTCATGAAGCCGGTGGTAATATGCTAACACTTACCTCGTCATTTTCTCACTTCGTCCATCTGATTATAGATTTGAGGCCGATGGGTGGTTCTAAATTCCATTCCATTTGCCTAAGGCCCTCTTCAGAAATTTTTTATTTTCTGTTCCGTTCAAAAAGAAAAAGAAAAAGAGATTAGTTTGACTCATCGATGAGACCTCCTCCATATTAGGAAAATCGAGATACCAAATAAATAAATGAATAAAAATAAAAAGGGTTTCAGACGAAAATTGGACGGTCTGGTCCAGTCCGGTCCGGTCCGGCGATTGGACCGGACACGACCTCGCTCTCCAACGGCCAACTCAAAATGGCGCTCCCGCCGGATGGCGCGGCTTGCAGAGGAGAGAGAGAGAGAGAGAGAGAGAGAGAGCTTCGGCTTCCCTCCCCATTCATGGCGGAGACGAGGGGCCTTCCCCCATTCATCGCTGCATGCTTCTCTCTCTCTCTCTCTCTCTCTCTCTCTCTAGGTTTCCATCATCTCCTTGCCGGAAGAGCGCTCCGATTGGATTTGCAACTCCGGCGGAACGCGCAGGCGAAGCATGGGGAAGAAGAAGAAGCGGGAGGTGATGCGCCTGGAGCGCGAGTCCGTCATCCCCATCCTCAAGCACCGGCTCGTCGCCACCTTGGCCAATCTCATCGGTCCGTAGTTTCCCCGCCTCTATCTCTCTCTCTCCCTCTCCGTGACAATCGCTCGATCACATCGGTCTCCACTGCGTGACTCGCATTTCGCGACGTTTCGCGGTTTCCGTTGTGATCTCCCGATTCGCGTTTGGCGAGAAAGGTTGGATTTTTGAACGCGGGGGGGCGGGTTGAAATTGACCTTAGTTTGCTGGGATTATACGGTAGCATTGTTGCGGGAACATCTTCCTGATCGCGACCTTGTGCTGAAAGTGAAGCTTTTTTTGCGTGTCCTGCAGAGCAGAAAGCCGATCGGCCCGAGTTTGCGAAGCTCTGTGGTTGTGTGGAGTACGCCATCCGCGCCTGGTACAACCTTCAATTCGAGGAGATGATGGTAGTTCCCTTTTTGATAGAAGTACCGAATTCGTATAAGAATTTTACTTTTTTCACCGCCTTTTCCCTTTATTTTTTTCGTGACCGACACATTCAGGTGATATGCTTGTTCCCTCAGAGTTTTAATCCAACTCCGGTGGATCGTTTTGCAGTATTTGCACTCTTTGTTTGATCCGGTTCACGGGGCTAGGAAATTGGAGCAGCAGAATATGACTCCGGAAGACATAGATTCTTCTGAAGAGAAATTTTTGACAGACTTGCTGCAGGTATATCAGCTAGTGTGCTAACCAAATTGCAATTGAGAAGAGATAATGTGAAGCAGAAAATGAAGTCTAATTAGCTGAAATATCTCGAAAATGACTAAGAATTATGAACAAACTGCATGGCGAGACTTTATGATGCGCCCTTGGAGCAGTCCAAATTGGTAACATTTCCCTATTTTAATGGGATGATACTTGAAGGAGCCATCTGATCTTTTGTTTCCTGAGCTTTTGATATAGTATCCTAGAATGTGGTCTAGCGAACGTCTTATGACGATCAGGAGTTTCATATATGTTGTTTTCACCTCATTTCATCTCTCAACAAGTGGAATTGTTTGTGATGTGATCATCAAAATAGTTTCATGCATAGCTATGGTTAATTTGGCAATCCCAATGCCTCCCTGTGTCCAATTCCAGCTAGCCTCCTTTCTGACAGAGTTCTAGAGAGCTTTAATAGATAGTTCATGCCTGACTTAGCTTGAACTATTCCTTTCTGATTGCTAGACAATTTGTCCTCTCGTGAGCAAATATATGTATTTCTGAGTGATTTAAGTTCCATTCAGTCAGGATGCCTCCAATTTCACATCGAGTCACTGATTTTCATGCCATGTTTGTGCCTTTTGCGATGCGATCAGATTTACCATAGAATGCATAGTAATCTGATTATCTTGTTTGACTTGATCAACGTCCATGTGACAAGACCAAGTACTAAACTGTATTTCACACTTATTTCTTTAATTTTCCTTGTCCTATTTGTTTTTTCTCCTTCTTCTGGGTTTTGGTTGGGGAGAGTTTGTCCCTTCTTCAAGGTTTTAAATAGAATTGCTTTGAGTCAGAAGGCACCTCATTGTTGTTGTAATAGCTAATCTATACAGGTCATGGAAAAGAGCAACTTCAAGATACTTACTGATTACGAGATTAATGTTGCTCTGTCTGCACAATATCGCCTCAATCTTCCAATCAAAGTTGACGAATCAAAGGTCTGTATTTATCTGGAAGAACCATATGGGAAACTGGCACCGAAGAAAACATGCTTATGACCAAAAGCACCACAAACCCGTGTCAAATGTCTGTACACGACATAGAGAAGCATGAAATTCATAGCTTTGCATTCTTTTATTGTGTCCTAATCATCTTATACCGATCTTTCTCATTGTAGCTCGACAAAAAGCTTCTGAGAAGGTACTTCTCTAAGTATCCTTATGACGACCTTCCATTCTTTGCTGATAAGGTAATGTAGCATGGATCCAGCTGAAACAATTGCAAGCTAAATGAACTCTTCCAGTGTGATCCAGAATTGGCCTCTTTGCTTTTTGCTGAGAAACTGTTTCTTTGGCCCCAACCAATATTTATGTACATATGGAGTTCCAAGATTAAAGTTTCTTGCATAATGGATCTTATAAGACTAGTAATCTTTTAAGGAAGGTTGCTTGCATTATTATTGAGCCATGACTCTCTCTCTTTCTCTCTCTCTCTCTCTCTCTCTCTATAAAGGCTATGAATAATCCATCAGTTGCATATTTTTTTGTTACTATCCATATATTGGGATGAGTTCCATTTGTGGAGATGTTAAACTAAGCAGTATTGAAGGGAAAAATTAAATCTTTCAGTACTCTTTAATTTGTATAGAAATGGAAAAAGTTACAAAAGATGTGAATGTAGTTATAACAAAATTAGGGTCTTTGCAAATTCCACGTGTGATATATATTTTGTGCAGATACCCGATCGATTCAGTTTAGATCCTTTCCACTTTCTTTCAATTTGGTACAGGACTCTAGTTTCTTTCCAAGAGGAAATCAGTACTGTCTCTGTTTTTGTATTGCATGTGAATAATGCAAAATATATAACCGTCCCTTCCAAAGAATCCAGTAATTATTATGGAGAGCTAAAGTGTATAAGTAGACCTTACATTGGCTGACTTTTTTAATGGTGGTTGCAGTTTGATATATTAATCGTTCTTTTAGATACCTGATAATTTTTGGAATCTCTCTCTTGCACACGCCCACTTGCAGTTTTGTTTAGGCAGACTTATGCACCACTCATGTGTATCCTTCTACTCATTTTCAGTACATCATTTTTCGACGTGGGATTGGAATTGATCGTAGAACTGATTACTTTTTCAAAACAAAGTTAAACACCATCATTGCACGTTGGTGGAGACGTTTTCTGAAGTACACTGGGTATGTCTTTACATTTTAGGGGCCAAATGGGTGTATGAAATTCTCAGTTCATTCTATCTACTTCCTAAATCAGTTCAGAAAGGCATATTATGCCTGATTATGAATTTATGTGCAACTGGCTTAGTTGCCTCTGGCATTTTGTTGGCAACTCTTATAGTGCCCTTTTCTTGCAGAATCAAAAGAGTTTTTTTCAGAAAGTCAAGTGCTCAATCTAAGATTAATCCAAGGGGACGTATTCAAATCAACTCTGAAGCAGAGCCTGACAGCTTATGTGTTGAGCGCATCCGTATTGAAAATATGAAACTCAGGTTTTACCTGGCACTTTGGCATTGATGATCTGTGCTTTCTAATTTATCTTTTCTTGTATTGATACGGAATTTGTGAGATAGAATAAGAGTTCCAGAAGTAATAAGATTGGATAAGAGTTTTTTTTTTTGGGTAAAGAAGATTGGATAAGAGTTCATGTTCATATAATCCAAGAGTCACATTCTCTCTAGTTGAAAAGGAGGATTAAAGACCACAAACACACGCTTACATGCTCGCATTTGTATGCCTCGATTGGTGTTGTTCACTTGTTTGTCCTACAAATCTGACAATTTGACCAATTTGATTGAATTTATTTCCCCGTTAGAATAAAGAAAGCTTCCATTAGACAAAGATTAGGGCAATTCTATTGGTTGTATTGAATTTGTTTACATTAGGTGTCAATTGTAACAAAAGAATTGGAGAAACTTCGACTTCCTTTGTCTTTGACATTGTCGCTTACTGGAAAATTGTGAATATCCAATTATTCTGTGCCATTGTAGAAATTGAATGCCTTCTCTCCTTTGTATCTGTAGTCTAGTTTGAATGTATCTATAGAATGTAGCTTCTGATACTTGTTTTGATAATTTCTGTTCACTTCAAGAAACTGTTAATGCATAAATGAACCACACTAAGCATGCATTAACTTTATATAATGCGACATTGATTACTGGACTCAAACTTGACAGTTTACTGACTTCCTTGTGCTTTCGTAGTTGATTTCAAATGAAGAGAGAGAGTTCACACATTCCGAGAAGTGAGGATTGTCTCATTGGTGAACATGATAAGTAGCTTAAAATCATCTCATTCAGAGAGGGAGGGAGGGAGGGAGGGGACTGTCTCATCAGCGGATGTGATAGGGGGCTTTAATTTCTTAATTAGCTTAAATTATCTCATGGTTAAAGCACGAGGTAGGTCACTGATAGTTCCAGTAACATTAGTAGTTGGTTGGTTGGCGGTTTTTATTTTGTTTGATAGTTGAATCTATCATATGCTTGGAGCTAGTTTCTTAACAACTTGGAGGCCCTATCTATTTATAGTTCGATGGAGGCTTAGGCTGAAGAGATAAATACTGTCCTTGCTGTCTTTCTTCTTGGCTTTGCATGCACAATGCCCCAACCTTTTGTAACTGATGTTTTTTCTTCATTTGCATGCCACCAGTATTTCTAATCTGCTCAGCCAGAACACTATCCAAGAACCTACCTTTGAGAGGATAATTGTTCTTTACAGGTATAAACAATGATTCTGAACTTCTTACCAAAAAAAAAAAAACAATGATTCTGAACTTCTTTACCAAAAAAAAAACAATGGTTCTGAACTTCTTTACTGGTGATATTGTAGACAAACATGCATGGTTTATCTAAAGATTAACTAGATTATGTACTCATCATGGCATGCCGTGAAATAATATTTTCTCGTATATTGGAGGAGGGACTCTATCCTTTTGCTAGACTAAATGAGGCATTTTGAAGTTTTGTAATCATCTACAAACATAAAACAAGAATGTGAATTTACAGGCAAGCAAGTGATGAAGCAGATACGGATAGGGGAATATATGTGAAGCATTTCAAGAGCATTCCAATGGCAGATATGGAGATTGTACTTGTGAGTTGTACTCTCCATCTCTCATGCACGCGAGCTAGAGCTACTATTTTGATCAAGATGCTTCTTTATGGCTCCAACATCATTCTGAAAGCTGTGTCTGAAGATTTTTGTTCAATAGCCAGAAAAGCAAATTCCAAGCTTAACACCAGTGGACTGGGTCAAATTTATTGTTTCTGCTGTGATTGGTCTGGTGAGTTGTAGCAAATTCATGCAATAGTTAACTTTATTTTCTATTATACATCTGACCAACTCCATCTCTCTCTCTCTCTCTCTCTCGCTCCAGGTTACTGTCTTGACTTCCCTTCAAATGCCAAAAGCTGACATTTGGATCATTTCCGGCATCCTATCCGCACTTGTTGGATATTGTGTAAAAACATACTTCACGTAACTTACATTTTGCAAACATAACTTGTCTCCAACATGGATGAAGATAAATTTGTTACGTGGTTCCTCTTCCCTTTCAGAAGTTCTGATAGAGCCAGCGGTTCACTGTACACATGAGAAAACTTCCGGTTTACAACTTCCTCTCCTTATAGCGATGATTTCTGCACATAGATAGTTGGTTCTCTTTTCAAATAAGATGGTGGTAAACCATCAGGATTCTATTTTCATGTATTAATTGCTTGCGGCAGTCGTTACTCATTTCTTCTTTATTAGCTTTTTATCTTGACTTCTATAACTGCACCATAATAGCATATCCTGGACTGCATGCAGGTTTCAGAAAAATGTGGTTGCATATCAGAACTTAATTGCCCGTTCTATTTATGACAAACAACTTGATAGTGGAAGAGGCACCCTTCTTCACTTGTGTGACGACATGATCCAGCAGGAAGTAAGCAATAAGACTGTCTGTTCAATGCTTGTCTAACAATAAGAAAAAATAAGCTCCTTCTTCAACAGTTCTAATTTTCAGTTACCTATCCTTTTTTTACTGTGTTGAAGTATTGTCCACCACTATGTGACCTAAGAGAAAATTATGTCTAACTTCAGCTGACAATTATAGATCGTTTCCTCTGATTCATATAGTCTATCAGTAATTGTAGCGTTCATTGCTTCATTTTTGCAAATATGAGATTAATATGCATGCGACATGTAGCTTCTGACACTGACCATGACTAGCACTTCAACTTTCTTCTCCCTGATGGAAATACAATGTCCTTAATAATTTTTCCATAATCAACATGATATTCTTGCATGTAACTTTTGATGAAAATGTTCTTGCAGGTAAAAGAGGTGATTGTTTCATTTTTCATATTGATGCAAAAAGGAACAGCTACAAGACAGGTAGCGCACATGGTGCTTTTGACAATCGATAGTTCACCATATGAGATGAGGGAATCGTAATACTTAAAGCCTTCACCGCTTATTTTGTGTTGTAGGATATTGATCTGCACTGCGAGGAACTTATAAAAAAAGAGTTTGGTGTGAATTGCAACTTCGATGTGGATGATGCTGTTGAGAAATTAGCAAAATTAGGCCTCGTGGTTCGGGTAATCTCTCCCCTCAATTTTCTGGTTTTTAATTTAGGTTCTGTATTTGTATCTGGGGTAATCCTTCTGCTCTTATGTCCTTCATCTTTAGTAGTGCACATTTTTTTTCCCTCATGCCTCATTTTCCTAAGACACAATCCCAATCAGCTGATGATTATCCAGCAGATATAATTGAGCTTAAAGATGCAATTTTTCTATTTCATTGGCGGGAAAGAATTTTAGCATGTGGATTTCTCTGTCAGATTCTTAATAAGGGGCGCCAATCTATTGCTCAATGCATATGCTTCTACCATTTAATAGTGGATTGGTTTGAATTGTTTTAATGTGTGTGGGAGAGGCAAACCTCTCCATACAATTTATGCTCTTGTGCTTCCTACTATGTCTGATAAGAGAATAACCGACTCAGGATGCAGAGGGAAATTATTCCTGCGTAGAGTTGAAACATGCTAACAAGATCATCGGCACCACAGCAGAGGAGGCTGTTATGAAGGCCAGGGAGGGTGCTGCCATCCCTTGATATGTTCTCGGAATGTAAAAAATATTGCTGTCTTTTTGTTAATTTTTGTTTCTTTTTGGCCAGTTATATACATCTTTATTAACAGCAGCAGACCTAGGAAGTTTGTTTGCACCTTTGCTTGTATCATGTGCTCAGCAAAGCACCCCTAGAAACTAATGTTCAGATGTAACCGTGTGCGGTTTCCGGATTCATTTAATCCAATGCTACTTAAAAGTCTTAAAGTGTCTTTCCAGTTTATGCAAAAGATTTCCAACTTCAGTTACGCCCAAGTTCTGTGATTGTAGCTGAACATTCTGCAGCGACTAAGTTCTGTGAAATTGTAGCTGAACATTCTGCAGCGACATAGTTCAAACATAATTTACTGAAACGCTTATGTTTCAATTATATGCAAAAATTTGATACTATTCTGTCTGGAACCACCATGGCCATGAGCGGATTAAAAAGAAATCAGGGTAACAATAGTGTGACAACATGCAGTATAAATTATAGATGCCAGAGACCACGTAGGCTTTAGGAGTCCATTACACGACTCGCGCACATCATTTTCACTAGATAAAGCTCGCTCACGCTGTAGTAGAAAATCAGGCAATTTTCAGCATTTCCTCAAGCTTTTACCATGCTATTGGGGAGTTGCATTTTGCTCATGGTGCATGACAGTCTTTCCGTACGTCAGATTCTCAGGAAGCCAAAAGGAGAATGGAATGTTGGTCTGTCTTGTCAAGCAATGAAGCATTGCATGTGCCAAATCCCCCATCACCTCCAGAAAGAAAAGCTATCATTATAGTCAAAGGGAAACAACACTGTTGATACAATCAAATCAGTTGAGAACAATAACTTTGCTTTGATGCAATTATATCCACAAACGGATTGAATACAAGAACAGTTTTTCGTTTTTTTCCTTTCATGCTTCCACGCAGGGGAAAGAAAGAATCAAAAGATTAATGCAGCTGTTCTTTATACACTTAACAGCCAGCTGATCACTTGTTCTTTAAGACTTTTGGGAGAAAAGGAATATGATGTAAAAATGAAATAAAAGAAAAAAGAAGAAGTACTGCACAAAATTCACATTCAAATATGAAGGTAATTAATTTTCGATTTCTTTTCTTTTTTCCCTTTTATTTTGTTCTGAATAGCTGACTTCCCGGGATCACATTGGGCATTCTTTCCACCATCACTGTTGTCAAGCTCCTTTCCTTCTCGAGCATCCTGTCCAGCTCCATCATCACATAGCTCATCGCCGGTCGCCGCTCACTCGAAATGTCCACGCATCGAACTATTAGCTTTATGAACTCTTCCATCCCTTCAACAGTGAAGCTGCTTGCCAGTTTTGGGTCGATGATGCTGGAGAACATGCTATAACCTTGATTGTTTTGCAACTTTATAAAAGGAGAAAAGGAAAGAAAATCAACCACTAAATCAGCATGATCGGAACAGTTAAATAGACTTGCACTCAGCCACATTACCACAAGCATTCGTAAGAGTGATTTGTCGATTTCTCACAATAATTCTCCATCAGAGACACACCCCAGGTCACATAGGTAAAAGGAAAAGGAAGATTATTATACACTTAATTCTTGTGATGTAGTTGTGTTGTGAAAACATGTTTAGAGGAGCCAGTTTGCCGACACAGGTCAGCATGTGCAAACTCAGTGGCTGAGCATAGTACTTAATCAGCATTTTGTGCATGTTATCACACTCATCACATACCCATTCAACCAAGCTCTGACTAGACTCTGGAGATGGTGTCTCGGTTGCTTCTCGTCCACTCACTAATTCCAAAAGAAATACGCCAAAACTGTATACATCGCTCTTGTCAGAAAATCTTCTGAACTCCTTCACCCTGCACAAGTATGCATACGATATGTTAGAAATGAATCACATTTGACACTGTCCTGATCCGGGAGAAGGTTCTAAAAAGGGTCATACTCTGGCGCAAGAAATACATCATCCGCTGTCACCTCGGAAGATGGCCCTGCAATATCGGCTCTTGCAAGGAAGTTGCGTAGTCCGGCATCGGCAACCTTTGGAATGAAGTTCTCATCCACCAGCACATTGGCAGTCTTGAAATCCTTGTGTATCAATCGAGGTGTTAAAGAATGAAGATGGGCCAAACCTGCAGGGAAGCAAGATTGATCGGGCTTACCAAACCATTCAGTACTAGAGGATTGATGATTTGGCATATTCATTCTTAGAGAAGCTCACAGAGGAACTTCGCATGAGGTACATTATATGCGAACACTCTTCTATGAAAAAATAAAAACTGATACCAGGAAAGCCATAAATGCTCACTGATTTTGCAGATGATCACCTGTAGCTGCCCCAAGAGCTATTGAAAGTCTATGCTTGAATTCTAGCTTCTCGCGTGAAAGCTGAGCAGCACCTACAAAGTAAAGCAACATAGCTTCAATCTATGCAACGGCATAAATAACTTCATGCTGACTTCTTTAATTGATGATAAAATGTAGGATGGTTAGGTCTGTGCAGTGAGAAATTTGGGTGAACGAGTACATGAAAAGAGTGGTGAAAAGTATGCTCTATCTTCAACTACAAAATGCTGTAATTTGTGCCATTGTAGTTGTATGTTATTGGAAAGAGCAATACCATACAAGTGAGTGGAAACACTCCCATTTGGTATGTACTCATGCACAAGAAGCTGCATATGGTGGTTCTGGCAGTAGCCCAACAGAGACACCAGATTGTGATGGTGAATGGACGAGAGGAAGCGAACCTAATAGTGTTGGCAAACAGACAAAAACAATACGATGTCAAATAGATAGAATTCCACCAAGAGTTAACCTTGTTGCATGCACGAAGAAGATCAACGAGCAATTGAAGGGAAAGGAAGCAATCTCATGCTTGAATTCAGATTCTTCAAGCTACCGATCAGCCGATAGGATGTCACAAGATCACCATAGGAAAAGAACAGGACAGGTCAACCAGATACCACTAATGGTGATGACAATTCTCCATTGAAGCTGGGTATATCTATTTTAAAGCAAGTTATTTTCAAATTCAAGGGTTTATTTTTTCAGGGGTTAAAAGAGGAAGGAAATCTAGCCAGGTTATTGAAGCTGATACCACAAAAAACTTTTGAAGCATGTGCCGAAAATTAACTGACATCCAATTTTTAGTTACAATGGGGAAATTCATTAAGATGGGAAATTGACATCCAGAGAAATTTCCCAAACATGTATGGTAGGAGAAACACTGAAAGCATGCCAGATTCTATACGACGTATTTATTGTGTAAGATATATGGAACTGGCAAGGATCGAAGAGGAGAAATGTTCAACCTCGTCGACAAACTCCTGAGTAGGGCTTGCGGAGCGCTTTTTTATGGCTACAAGCATCCCATCATGAAGTAATCCCTTGTAAACCTCTCCGAATTTTCCGACCCCAATCAGATTTTTGTCAACAAAATTCTTTGTGGCCATAGACAATTCTTCCATCTCAAAGCGCCTGGCTTCTCTCAAAGACATCTCAAGCCCCACATGTCTTCCTGCTGCAGATTACAAGAGTGAACACATCAACTGATTGTTTTAGACTCATTTAATATTCTCAGTGAGGAAGAAGAGGGAATATGGTACTAGCGTTACATCGGACAGACGGATCGGAGGAACCGGTTTCTGAAGTTCTTGACACGCTCCTTCTGTGACATAGGCAGAACCATATGATCAATATAACTATCCCCACCAATGCCACGGCTCCTGCAGAACCTCCTAATATTGCTGCAAGAAGCCCTGACATTTGGTATGGGAACCACTTCAGCTACACACTATAGGATTATTCGCTCGCAAGGACAAGCGCATCCAACCTGCAGAGACGAGGACGCTGCAATGAGATCAGTAGGAAGCGAGAAAACAGAATAAATACACAGAAGTAAACCAAGAGAAAACGGATATGCAAGTTATCTAGGGCCACAATGACAAAAATAAGTAAGCCAAGTAAGCATCCTACTGGTCCAGAGATGAGTTCTTAATTATCAACGACCTCAAATTCCTTAAAGGGCAATTCTATTAGCGGACACGGCGGATAAATGAGGAATTAGAGCTGTCACACCTCTAATTGGAATGAGAGGAAAGCTGGATGGCGTTTATCCTCACACAAAACAGCTCTTGAATTTTATTAGTATGACTCATGCTAATGCTAACTCTATTGAAGTTTGAGGACTCTTGTTTCTATTACAACAACAGTGCACCAGGACAGGTACCTCCCAGAACCAGAATTGGGCATCTGTGCATCAGGAAATTTTGTTTCATTCGAGATGCGCTTCCAATTCCATATATGCACGCAAATTACACTACAATCTAGAAGTGCCATAAATGGAATTGCAAATCCAAGCACCACAGACAAACCTGTGTTCCAAGAGAAATGCAGACAAGTGACCAGCCAAATAAGCCTCATTGGTTCACCGACAGATTGAATCATCCACCACAATCAACTCAAATCTCACCCTCATTCCAGCATCGACCCTGGTTGAGATCACATTCTCTCTCCCTCTAAAACCTCAGTACGAAATCACGATGAACAAATCCAGTCAATTCAAAAACAATTGGGTCTCACAGCTCAAAATTACCCAGCAGCACTCAAACATGATCGAATTTCTTGAAATTGCGAAGTGGGTACTTAATCAAGAATCCTAGGTGGGCTTGTTTAACTAAATGAATTGCGAACACCCACCATCAAGAAAAAGAAGAAGAAAGCATCTCTCTCTCTCTCTCTCTCTCTCTCTCTCTGTGTTGTACTTTGAATAAACAAATCTGTGTATCATCGTTGGATACAGACAATGCCGACAGAAAGTGACCTCGCGCCGACAACACTTTCTGGGGTTTTTATCATCACCCTTTCACTCACTCACAGCAACACAACAACATCAATGAATGAACTAATGAACGAAAGAATCGATGATGAATGAACAAATCACACTCCTCTTCTTTTCACCCGTTGACATGTCCCCCAACCCAAGAGCAGAAAGAAACCCCAGAGAGAAAAGGAAAAATCTCCGCGTGAACAAACAAAAGGGAAGGAAAACTTCAAGAATCGGAACCCGATACACAAACTGGAAGAGTGAATAAACAAGAAAATGATGGGGGCGAGGCTAAAGCTTAAAAATTTAGCTTCCTTCTTCTTTCTTTTTTCCTTTTCTCTTTTCGGGCGTTTCTTTAAACAAAAAATAAAACTGTGGGGTTTTTTTTTTTTTTGGTCGGAAAAACTGTGGGTTGTAAAGCAGTACTATAGTGGTTGTCTGCTTCTGCAAGTTGAGAGTTCGTGCGTTGGTTTATTTGCTGAGGGAGTTCTGTACAGGGCATCTTTGGCGGTTCAACAGATCCATTCTAGTACCCCGACAACAACAACACCAACAACAACATAGCAGAACAGAACAGAACAGAACAGCTTTGTCCCCTTAAACAAAAAAAGTTACGCACTCACTCACACAGAGTCAAGAATCCAGCTTCGATGTAAAATTTGCAGGGAGTGTATATACTTCTAGAACCAGTAAATCAATTAAATTAAAAAAGACAAACAAAAAAAAAAGGTTCAAACATGAGAGCATGAGAGAGAGAGAGTGAGAGAGAGAGAGATATTCAAATCTGTGGGGTTGCTCTCCCCACCAGCCAGCTATGTTGACATTGCTCCTATTCGAGAAATATATTATGCATCCAGCAGAAATTCATATACTACTGTCAAGGCCCTTTTTTTTTTTATAGACTTGGGAGCAAGGGGAATACCCCCAAGGCAAAAAGAAGTTCACAACGGCTACCTTATACTATTTTAAGCAGAACACATGAAACACTTTGGATTCTCGTCACTCTTAGCGTGCACAAATGATGAGGTTTTCAATGATGCAAGAAGAAGCTGGCCAATGGCATCATCCCCCTCTTTCCTCTTTTTCGTGGTCTTTAAGGACTCTACACCCCAAAAGTCTCGGCATTCTTGACACCGGAACAGAGCACGGGGAATGTGTCGTGGCCGATCTCCGTTTTGGCTTTTCTCTGTAACAAGCAAGGATTTGCGGACAGTAATCACGCTCCTCCTCCGCATATAAAACGTCAACTCCAGAATAATTGATCCTTTACCCTTGTCGGTTAAGGAACTTTTAGCCTTGTACTCTTTTCCCTGTCTACCCCTACGAAAGAGGCGGCCTGTCGTGGCGTTTTCAGCTTTACCATCCAAATCCAAACAAACCCGCAAATGAAAATGCCCGACGTTTCACACCACGCAAAGATCCACGAATCTCTGTACGAACGACAAGATCTTTAGTTAGATCGTCCTTACAAGGCCCATGCGGCGTACAATGACGTGGCTAATGGCACTGACATGCACAAGAAAGTCATGTCCGCAGTAGATAAGGGCGTGAATGATAATTATTCTGTTTCTATCCAGAATTAATTTCTATTCCCGTGAACATGTTTGGAATAGAAACTCGTTTGATAATGCAATTCCATTTTTCTATTTCTAAAACAATCTTTTATTCTAGAACTGGTTGTGGACCATAAATCAGAACAAAAAAACAGTAGATTTTCTGTTTCTGGATGAGAAATGAAAATCATTTCTAAAAGAACTTATTTTCATTTCTAAAAGAACCTATCTTCTCTCCTCAAAATACATGACGTCCTAAATTTGGCCTCGGTTTGATGTGGTCAAACCAGTCCAAACCGATTCTATCCGATTCATTCCTGGCGGGAAAATAAAAAAAAACTTCTAAAAAAAAGTAAAATCATAAAAAATTAGAAAATTCATAAAAATCAGAAAAAATCACAAAATTCAGAAAATTCATAAAAAAATTAGAAAATCTGGAAAATTCCTAAAAATCTCAATTTTTTTAGAAAATTCATAAAAATTGAAAAATTCCAGAAAAACTCATAAAAATTTTCAGAAAATAAAAAAAGTCAGATTTCGGGAAAATAGGAAATTTGGTGAATTTTTTCAAAAAAAAAATAAAAAATTCAAAAAATTCAAAACTTCATATAATATCTTAAAATATTTGTGGCCACCCACTTTGAGTAAAATTTAAATTTTTTGAGGTACCCAAATGATATTTTTGAAGACTCCTTAATTTAGGGATTTAAAAGGGGTTTTAACCTCTAAAAAAATCCTAAAAGGGGTTTAACCCCCAAAAAGGGTCTTTACCCTAAAAAACCCTAAAAAACAACGCATCTTTTGAATGAGTAAGCCTTTAGGGTTTTATTAGGGTTTGAGTGTTTCGATTGATTTTCAATTTAGAGACCATTTATGAAAATATGGATTTCTATTCCGGGAAATAGAAATTTGTGTTGTTATCAAACGGGTTTATATTCCAGAAAATAGAAATTTTATGCTATTATCAAATGGGTTTCTGTTCCATAAATAGAAATTTTTGATCATTATCAAACAGGTTTTTTTCTTCAAAAAATCGTCTTGGGAACATAAATAGAAAAATCTATTTTTGTTTTAGGAATTGTTTTTGGAACAGAACAGTTATTATTTGCGTCCTAAAATTCGTTGCGAACATGCCGGCGATAGCCGGACGATTCCTTTAAGATATTGTCTGTTTTGTTCAAGATGTCCTTGCGGCTTTTTTCTCTGCTAATTTGTTTCTCTAAAACATAATTGTTAGCATCGTTGTGTCAAGTTTCGTGGATGACAAATTTAAAGATGAGTACTTTTGTCCCTCACGGTAGAAATTCGTGGAGTTTCTTGGATCGTTCGAAAAGTCGGGACATTTTATCTTGGAGACGAAGATTCCGATGTTACTTGGGGATTTGGTCGGACCCTTTTTGTTGATAAAAAAAAATATACGTGCCATTTTTCATTTAACATTTTATTGTAAATAATTGTCCGTTTTCAGAACTTTTATCCATGCTTTTTTTTATCCCAGGAGGTCCTTTTGTGTGAATTCTTATGTTTTTAAATTTTTTACTTTTGCTCGTAATGCTTTAATAATCTGAATTTTATTTCACGCAATATATCTAAATCTTGAAAAATATATGAATATTGACTCGTAGAATCATATTCAATTAGTAGAATATCCATATGTTACGCTTGGACCAGCAATAAACAATGAAAGTTTTAAAGCAACTATTAATTCAAGGAAAGAGCGAGAAAAATTATATATTGATTTAAGGAATGAGCAAGCTTAAATATGTCGATAACTAAACATATTAGATATACCTCGGTTTATATTTATATTTTCTTTCTTTCTACACAAAAATCTGGTTTTGGTTTTTAGTTTAACTCAATGCATTTCATTGTTTCATTTTTATCTTGATTTTTCTTTCATCTTGCCCAAAGGAATTGTTTTTTTCATTATTTTATTAGAAAATTTGCATTACATGTTCTGAATCTTATGTATGAAATGCAATTGATTGATAAATTTTCAATTGGGTTCAATCAAGTCTTAAACCCTTATAAAAAGTGCAATTATAATTCCTAAGCTTTCAATTGGCTCAAATAAATGGTGAACTTTTATTGAAAAGTGCAACAAAATCATAAAAATTATCGAAAAGTGCAATTTAAGAATGTCACATAAGAAGCTTTTTAGTAACACATGCAATTTCAGACATTATTTATCGAAAGGAGTTGACTGCAATATTTCAAAATATTTAGGATTTGATAGAATCGATTTAAAAGTTTATGACTTGATTGCATATATAAACAAGTCTTGAATAAATATGCTTCGATTTTTTCATCTTTCTGAACGACTTTTCTCATTAGTAGATTTCGGTAATGCAAGTAATTGAAGTTGACTCAACATTTTATTTTTCTTAAATGTCAAGATCATTGTTCTCAGTTTCTTTTTCTTGAAAGAAATTCTCTCTGTAGCTTTTTCATAATCATCTGAACCAACTTCGAATGAAAGACCCTAAGTACAAGTAATAAGTAAAAATTCCCGGTTCCCAATCAACATGGAGGTAATTTTCTACTCAGAAAAGAAACTACAAAGTACATAAGAAGTTAGTATCGTAACATTTACGCTTAGAGGAGGTATAACTTTGTCGTACCAGTTTTAGCCATGACATTCGACAAATATTCTACGGCTGCAGTAGCTTACAGTAGCCTTAGGGAAGTTGTCTCACCTAACTTTAAGGTGTTGCGTTATCAAAACATATTTCATCAAACATACAGGTTTACATCATTTTATGGCACATCTCCAACACAACATAACCAAACCCTAACTATATCAAACAAGTTCTTAATCTCATAGCTTTTGAGATTTGTGAAAAAAACAGTTTCAAGAATGATCAAGTGATTCGAGATCTTGTTGTAGTGATGTGGTGAATAAGAACATCTACTTAGTGATTATGTGTATGGGTTAGTTGAATGATTAGATTAAGCTCTTGACAAACAAGTGGTGTATGGTATCAAATCCACTATGGAAATTTGAACAAATCTATCACGGATTTGAGGTTAGAGTGATTATCTGATGATCCATATATTGTTGAATTTTTTTTTTGGTAAGGAATATATTGTTGAATTTTGACTAAAGATTTTTCGCTTATTAGTATTTAAGGCAATTCTACTGATTTCTTTCCTACCATCACTCTTCCAAAAGACTCACTAGTCATCTAACTTAGCTCCAACCATGCATTTAACCCTAATCTAACAATCTCAACTTTGTTTTTTTTAGATCTCCAAGTGTTAGACTGTGCCAAAGTTCCAAAGGGGTGGGTCTCGTTCTCTCGGGTCCAATGACAGAAGTACCAAATAAGCATAAAATCTCAACACGTCACCAACCAAAACCCTAGAACTTCCTCAACTCATCCTCAGCAAATGCCAAATCTCAGGCTGACCAATCAAAAGCAGTGCCCAACTTGCATATGCTTCATCTAATCAGATGAACAAAGGAAGATCCTGTGATGTGCCGTGCACCCATTAAGATGGAGCTCATTATAACTCCAATAATACCGGCCCAATAAATGCAGATGATTATTGTGCACTACAGAGTATATAGAGCTGTAAAGACAAAGAGCATTGGGGGCTTAGACTAGACTCCCTTTTGCTCCATTCATTTGTCTTCTTCATCTAGGGCGCCAGCTTGAAAGTGTAGTGTCACCACCCAGTCCATCATGGACCACATTGCTCACCAAGCTTCTTGTAATAAAACCATGTCCTCGTTGATCATCTACAACCTTCCTCTCCATACAATATCATTTCTGACATTTAAATTATATTCTTGATGTTGTCAGGTACTCTGTTGGCATAACTTCACCATTTGTCTCTCCTCCTTCATATAAAAACCTAGCATCTGTTGGCCTATGCTTGTCCAACTCAATGCTTGTCCAACTCAAAAAGATTACTCAACCACTTTATAATTTCTTATTTTTCTCCGACTTAATAATTAGACATCCCTTTGTTAAATCTCGTCTATTACTCTCTAACTATACTCTTAAACTACCACAGCAGTTCAAGTCAATGACTCAATGGCATCATGTCCTCCTGAACAGAATGCTAAACCTACAAAGTTTTCTCCATTTTTTTGGGACAAGTGCACTACAAGTCCTAAAACTTGTCACAAAAGTACATTTGAGTCCTAAAACTTACAAAAAATGCAATCAAATCTTAAAACTTGTTAAATTGGTTCAATCGAGTCCTAAACTTAATACGTTAAATTTACTAATGGAAAATGCTGATGTGGCGTTGACATGTCATATTTTAATACTTTTATTAAGTCACGTGGCATCCAACAAGCGCCACGTTAGAAAAAGTTGAAAAAAAATGTAAATTAAATTAGAAAAGGCTATAAAAAAACAAAAAAAAAGGAAAAAACCCTAAACCAGAAGTTGCAGCGGTGGCCAAACCCTTGCCGGTGGCCGCCACCATAGCCACCGGGAAGGACTAGCGGAGGTCGCCTGGGCATTCCCGAAGCCCGGCGACCCTCACCGGCCCCGGGCAAGTCCCCGATGAGGGCCTGCAACCCCCGATCTGAGGGAGGGTGCGACCCTCGTCCCAGATCTGAGTGAGGGTCGCCGGCCCTCGCCTGAGGTTGGCGCGGATAGGAAAGGCCCTGCCCAGGGTGGGTGAGGGCTTGGCCACTGACACAGCCGCTAGTTGGGTCTCCTTTTTTTTTTAATAGCTTTTTTTCTATTTTAATTTTAATTTTAATTTTTGCTAACGTGGCGTTTGTTGGACGCCACATCATTGCCACGTGTCTCAATATAAGTAATAAAATATGACATGTCAGCGCCATATCAGCGTTTTCCGTTAATAAATTTAACGGTGTTAAGTTTATGACTCAATTGAACCAATTTGACAAGTTTTAGGACTTGATTGCACTTTTTATAAGTTTTAGGACTCAAATGTACTTTTGTGATAAGTTTTAGGACTTGTAGTGCATTTGTCCCCCATTTCTTTGTCTTACTTCGTTTTTCTCTGTAAACCCATATGAAAGCACAAGAGGACATTCATGAAAGAAACACACCCAACAACTTTCTCTATCAATTACTAAAGGAGACAAAAAACTAGCAGTTTCTCTGTTAAGTTTGAGTTAAAGTATAGCTGGGGTCTGCTGATTAACATGGTAGCTTAGCAGATGAGATATTGCCATAAATCATGTATGATGGGTAAACCTACTTCTCATGCGCAATTCTCTCTCTCTCTCTCGCTCTGTAGTTGTCTAACTAGTATAAGATCTCTTCCCAGATGATTTTTTCTTTGAGTATCTGTGATGTGCAGCCTAGAGCAGGTATAAATATGGAAGCCATGAGGATTCTAAAATAAATATGCTAAGTAGGTTGAGCGTGAGTAATTGATCTGAGCCAATTTTCTGACCGAGTCCATGAACGAGCCCCAGCCACGAATTCCTCACCCAACCATTCACCATTCGTGGAGTAATGGCAATGGGGGTGGGAAGGGAGGGAGGGGCTGCATTCCCCAACCTCTTCCGACGATATAGTTGAGGAGGCCTCGTTCTTGCCTCATGCGGGAACGTTTATGGGGTTCGTCTGTGTTTGGTTCGCCTTTTGGGGAAAGTTTTGACAAGATGCAAAGGGCATGGGAGTACATAATAGTGTTTGGTAAATTGTAATTGAAAGATATATTGGAAAGTAACTTTGGTTTAAAAGGTGTTTGAAAGGCTTACACTTTATAAAGGACTCGTTACCTTTTTTTTTTTTTTAAAGAAAACCTCAAATTGATGAGAGGCTTAGCTGCCGATGAGCTTAATTTTGGCATTGGCGGCCCTTACATGAGGTTGTCGGGGTTGCATGATCCCAGACCCTAGACCGTGTCTCCGAGGTCGCTTGATCTCATGCGAGGGCTCTTGATGCCAGATTTGGTCAGGGTCGGCGACCTGAGCCCTTCGCTAGCGACATCGCACGAGACGAGAGCATTTTCGAAATTATGAAAATTTTGCAAGTATAAAGTTGGAAGAAAAGAATATATTAACATTTCGGAAATGTTCAAAATCCAAAACATCTTTGGACCTACCTTAAGCTTAAGGCCTGACCTTTAGAAATGCAATTGTTTCTCCCTAAAACTTTCAAAAAAAATTGCTAAACATCATTTGCCTTGTGCGGACCAAAGGCCTTTGGAAAATGTTTTCCTATAGACACCCCTCCATCCCCGCTTTCATGAGGCATTCACGTGTCACTGGAGCCTGTTTCGTCCGGTCTTTTAGGGTGCGCATGACAATCATTTTGTGCCCGGAAACTATTTCTATTCGGAAATGATTCATTTTGATTCTGTGCCCGGAAACAATTTCTGAGCATTTGAAAACGTTTGGTAACTGTCCAAAATTTCTATTCTTGGAATAGAAAAGAACGGAAATACGTTTGGTAACTACACAAAATTTTTTTTATTAATAATATTTTACATTGTTTAACATTTTTTTTTCTTTTTTTTTTCTTTCTACCCTTCCCTTCTTTGGCCATGGCCGATCGCCAGTGCCGACGACCGGCCATAGGCCAAGGCGTCGCAGCCCTCGCCGCCGTCTTGGCTGCCTGCCTCACCGCCGGCCTCGCCCGATTTGGGCGAGGCCGACCTCACCGTGGGTCGCGACGGCGAGGTTGGATGGCGAGGTTGGCGATCTGGGTGAGGCCGAGCCTCGCCGTCGTGACTCATGGTGAAGCCGACCTCACTGTTAGTCGCGACGGCGAGGCTTGGCCTCTCCCAATCTGCGCGAGGTTGATCTCACTATGGGTCGCGATGGCAAGGTCGGCCTTGCCCGAGGCCGACCTCGCCGTCGCGACCCACGGTGAAGCCGACCTCGTCGTCGGTCGTGATGGCGAGCCTCCTCGCCCAGGTGGCGAGGGTCCAGCCCTCACCCTCGCCTCTGCCGGCGGTTGGCGAGGGTCGTGATGCCCTGGTCGGCCCTAGGCTATGGTTGGCCGCCGGCGACCGGCCACAGCCCAGGGAAGAACAACACAAAGAAGAAAAGAAAAAAAAAAGAACTCATTTTCATAATTGTGCAAAAAAATAAGAAGTAATTTTTTTTTACTTTTTGTTTCTCTTCCAAAACTGTTTCTGGGCACAAATTTTTGCAAAAATGTGCCCAAGAACAAAAAGTTTACCAAACACATTTCTGTTCCCAAACCATTTCTGGGAACAAAAGAACAGAAATTTTTACTGTTTGATACGTTACCAAATGGGCCCTTAGTCTTTAATAATTCCAAAAGTTTAGTTAAATTTGGCATCATGCCATTTTTCTAATCCTTGTAAAAGTAACAATAAATTATCGTCTAAGTACTATTCAAATTTAAAAAAATGACAAAAGAGGTCCTTTTTTTTATGCAAAATACTTATTAACACTAAACTTAATATATAAGTGAGGTTGGCTGCGGGACGGGACGGGTCAAAACAAGAGATAATGATGACCAAATCCGTCCCCACCCCAAACATTTTGCGGGGCAATATTTTTGGCCCCATTACCGCCGGAAAGCCACTTGTTACGGGTTTTATCGAGGATTAATATCACGAAAATTTTTAAATTAATATATTTATAATAAATTATCTCATATTAATTTTTTAATCACGAAATACTTCAAACTGATATATTCGTGGAAAATTTATCAAAAATTAATTTTTTTATTACAAAAAAACTCCAAACTGATATACCTTCGTTAGTTTTGGTCAAATTTTACCGTTAAATTTGCTAACGTGAAAGACACATGGTGACGTGGTATGGTGACGTGTCAAGTTAACGTGGAAATCTATAGGGTAAAATCCCAAATTTATCTGTTAACGAAGGATAAATTCGTCACAAGATTATTAGTTTGAGGTTTTTGATAACCAAAATGTTAGTTTAGGGTAAATTTGTCATAAGTATATCAGTTTGGAGTTTTTTGTGATTAAAAAATTAGTTCATGGTAAATTTATCGCAAGTATACCAGTTTAGGGTTTTTTATAGTTAAAAAATTTATTTATAGTAAATTTATTACAGATGTACCGATTTGAGATTTTTTATGATCAAAAAATTAATTTTGACTAAATTTATCACAGATGTACCAAGTTGGAGTTTTTCATAAGATTAATCTTTTTATCAATCCCCATTAGCGATAATACAATGAAGGTATTTGCTAAGGCAGACTAAATTGCTTTTAGCCAAAAAAAAAAAAAACAAAGGCAGACTAAATTGCCATTCTACCTGTGAGATTCTTCATCTGAAGACTTGATCGATTTATCCACTAAAAACTTTCAAAATTTAATCCCACGAAAGGAAAATTTTAGAATTCGATCATACTTTATGCACAAATTTTATGACTCTATCATAATTATTCGATTCAAGTGTACATCCAATGAAATTCGGCATTATTAGAGCGCGGTTGGATTTTCGCGTGATTGCGCCCAAAAAGACTCGATTGATCTTTCATCTTCTATTTATTGCAAAACACGAATTCTCTCCGGAAAGCTGCGTTCTCACTCTAGCGAAAAAACAAAAATTAGGGCAATTCTCTGTTTATTTACATATGTATTTTGTACCCGGATCCGATCCGAATTCAATCTCGGGCCATATCGACTCGGGCCACAAGATCATAAATTTTCTATGATCTTCTCTATTCATCCACACGTAGCAAAACGTGCTCAAATGAATCCTGAGATTGAATTTCGATTAGACTTAGCGTGGATATATGCTAAGCTCGCATTAGTAGCGCATGATCCTTGCCTAAATCTCCCAAAGAAACCAAACAAAACATGCATGCCGTGACAACAAACCTCGCAAAGCGACATCATGCGAACTCGATGAAGATGGTGCTCCAAACGCCATGATCGCTCGACCTCCCCCTTTTTGGCCATTCGCCAATCTGTTTATAATCACCCCGATCCGTCCCGAAATGTCTCATCATCGGAGAACCGAAAGAACACGGCCCCGACGAGCCAAGCCATGAGCGCCATGAGCCCGAGATCCGCGGCGTGCGCCGTCGCCTTGTTGATCTTGCTATCGTGCACCGGCACGGGCCAAGTCGAGGGTAAGGGTAAGGGTCACCACCATGGCCCGCCTGTACCGCCCGCACCGCCTGTACCGCCCGTGCCACCTGCACCGGCTGCGCAGTGCCTTCTCGATTGCGACCTCAAGTTGGTCAAGTGCAACTACAAGTGCGCTAGGACGTTGCACCATCCCAGGATTTGCGCTTTCAATTGCGCCATGACCAATTTGAACTGTCTCCAATCTTGCTTTAACCCTGGGCCTGGGCCTGGGCCTAAACCGCCTGTGCCTCCCACGCCACCACCCGTGCCGCCCCCGAAGCCGTGCCCGATGCCGCCGACTCCACCTCCGGTGCCGCCGCCGATCCCATGCATACCACCGCATCCATGCCCGCCGCACCCATGGCCGCCTGTACCGCCCCCGTTCCCTCCTCCGAGGCCGTGGCCGCCGATCCCTCCGTGCCGAATTCCGCCATGCTCGTAAGGTCGTCCACCATACAACAACTATATCGATACTATACTACGCGACGCCGGCGGCTCAAGAGAAGGGAAGTAATAACAAACAATTTAATACCAGCCTAGGCGGACGACATATTGAAATTTCGGTAATGCGATTTCACAAAGTATAATCTATGTTTCACGGAAGTTTATATAAGTGTATGTATATCATTGGACTTTTAAGAGCCGGAATCAATAAAAGACTCGAATCAAAAATTTTATCTTTTATCGTCCATTTATTTTCTTTATGGCCATACTACGATAGCCCGACTTGTGATCAAAGCTCGATATGGCCCGGCGACTGATCGCGCGGCCATACCGAACTTTGTGCCCGAACCTTGATTTGAACCCATTCCTAAATCCACGGGCGAGGCTCCATAGCCGGGCGTGTCCGATCCGATCGCATCCCGCCGGAAAGGACGGGCGTCGCCTGGGCTGCCGGGCAGGGTAACGGATCGGGCCCGACCTGGTGGCGGGCCTCCCCCCGTTTTCTCGTGGGCCGGGCCTCGGTGCCTCCGGCGACCGTGGGCCTCCGAATCTCCCTGGCGATTTGTTTAACGTTCACGCTACAGGGGGACTCCCACCACCCACCCGACGACGAATATGCCTCCGAGGCTCCAGCGAAAGGCCACCTCCAAAAATACCAAGACGCGACCGAATATTCCTTTTCTTTTTTCGGAACCACGGATTTCTAATATTTTTTGGGAAATAATATAATTTATTTTTTTACCCCGTTTGGCACAAATACCGGAAATTATCAATATAAATAGAGATAAATCGGGGTCGGCGAGATTGAAATGAGAAAAAAAGGAAAAATATTCGGGAAATTTCGAATCGCGAAAGTATAAAAAGGGTCGATATCATGAAAAACCCCGAATCGGTATACCCGTGATAAATATACCCAAAAACTAATTTTTCGACCAACAAAACATCCCAAACATATGCATTTGTGATGAATTTACTCTCCATTAATTTCCGTTAAGTTGGATTAATATCACGAAAAATCGCAAATCGCAACAAACGGGAGGGGGGTAAAACCCCAAACCGGCACACCAGTCAGTTGCCACGTGTCATCTAACTCCGTAATTTGATGGTAAGATTAACGGATGTTAAATTTGTCGCAAGTGTACTGATTTGAGATTTCTTCGCGGTCAAAAAATTCATTTTGGATAAATTTATCACATGTAAACTGATTCGGTATATTCCGTGGTACTAACCCAAATATAAAATCCCACGTCGGATATATATCGAAAAAAAAGGGAAATGATATATCATTTTTCCCCCCATAATTTCCCTCCTCCGTCTCGTAAATTGTCCTGTCCGGTCGATCCGAATCACATTTTTCGTTATAATTTAAATAAGTATTCTTTTTTTTTAGTCGAGAATTTAAACAAATATTCGAATTCGAAGAAAATGCATACCAAATATACAAGAGCAAAAATCGGGGCGATTCGATTTCTCTCGCTCTCGATCTCTCGCCGTCCCTCTGCTGCCTTTGCTGCCTCCTCCTTTCCCCTTCCCGTCCAGGCACGGGCATCTCCTCCGCCGCTTTGAAGCGGTCGCCGCCGCCCGGCGATCCCCCCCCCGCCTCCGGCCGGGATCTCCTCCGCGATGGCCCCTCGCCGCCCCGCCCCGCACGGCGGGCTCCGCCGGCCCTAAGTCTTCGGTCGGGGTCTCCCCGCCGCCCCCCCCTCACCCGTTCCTTCTTCCCTTCTTTGACGCCCCGTCTCCTCGCCAGGGTTTTCCCCCTTCGCGCGGTTTGAACTCGTCGGTCGCGTTTTTTGACCTAAATTGGACTCGGATTCAGGCGCTCGTGCTGGTTGCGAGTCGCATTCTCGCCCCGCGCGCGTTGCTCATCGCGATTCCGTCATCGGTGGCGAGGAGGAGGAGCTGGAGCTGCTGCTGCCGGAGGTTACTTTGTTCGTCCGCATTTCGGGCGCGGATCCCGATCGGGTTACGGTGAGGCCGCAGGGATCGATTCTGCCGTGACGAGCTGCGTAGCTCGAAGGAGGTTTTGGAATCGTTCCTCCTTTCTTCTTCGGGATCGGAGGATTTTGTTTAGGTGGGGGTGGGAGGGGCGGGGGAGGGAGTTCTGATCGGCTCGAGTTTCGATAAGGGCGATGGACGCGGCGCGCGCGAAGAGCGAGAAAGGAGGGCGGCGATCGGACGGGCGTAACCCGGTCGGAAAGCCGGGCCCGCCGTCGATGGATCACGTGCTGCTGGCGTTGGGGGAGACGGAGGAAGAGAGGGAGCAGAGGATCAGGAGCATGTTCGGCTTCTTCGATGCCGAGAATGTTGGCTACCTAGATTATGCGCAGATCGAGACCGGCCTCTCCGCCCTGCAAATACCTTCGGGGTACAAGTACGCCAAGGATTTGCTGAACGTGTGCGATGCCAACAAGGATGGGCGCGTGGATTACCAGGAGTTCAAGCGGTACATGGACGACAAGGAGCTCGAGCTTTACCGCATTTTTCAGGCCATTGATGTGGAGCACAACGGTTCCATTTTGCCCGAGGAGCTGTTTGATGCTCTCCTTAGGGCAGGTAATACCGTCTGTCATGAGCTCCTGTCGGTTCGTTCTTGAAGTGTTGCTTATTTGTACTCTTTGCTGGTTACTTCATTTGAGATGCCGATTGCTCGGTGGCTAGTGTTCTCAATGGATTGAGGGTTCTGGTTTTAGATTTGGTTGGTCGATTTGATTCGCATTGACTGATTTGAAGATTATAAATCATGTGTGTTGAACAATCAATTTGAGGTCACACTCAATTGGGATCGCCAATGTCCTCGCGATTCACTGGGCACTTACGGTCGTATCCTAGTCTTGTTTCCATGCATTGAACCACTGCATATTGTGACAGGACTCGATTAGTTTTCTTCCCTGAATGCGATAATTGCTTCGTTTTATATCCTATACTGATCAGTGATTTGTTCTTGTTGTCAGTGCCCCTACCCGAAAAAAAAAATAAAAAACAGTCGAATCGAAAGAGATTATGTTGGCCTGCAGGATGATGTATATGGGCTGCAGGAAATAAGCTTGACAGATTGTTGCATGCATATATTTTTCATAGCAAATCGTTTTTCGTATTTGAAGAGAGTTAATAAGAGCTCTTCGTAGTTGAGTACAATATCCCCAGTAGTAAGTAAATCTTTCACATTCTGCCAAGTGTAACCGAAATTGTCTTTAGTAATTTCCGTTATTTTTGTCATGAAAAAAAAAGAGAGTAAGACTGAAACATTTTCCGAAACTTCTGAAGATTGATTGAAGAAGAAGAATGCCAAAACGAAAATGTCCCCTTCCCCTCTGCACTCGCTGTTTATTTTGGTGGTAAATGGTGACTAGTACTTTTCCCTATTCTTCCCTTGCTATTTTTGTATTTGATATATCGCAGTGTCTATGACCTCGAGGGCTCTGTACTTGTCTTTCAGTTAAAAGATACTTTTATTGAGTCCCAGCCTTGCATCACGTGATGTTTGATATTGACCTGTCAAAATTGATTCAGCAACCATCTTGACTATTCCTCTTTATGCTGTGAAGGCAGTTAGCAAAATACATGCGGCATGTAACAATTCATCTGGCTAGGTAGATGTTCATAATTGAATGAATTGATCGGTTTGATGTTTAGCACTCATGGATTCTCAACAAAGGAATGCTTATTAATGGATCTGCATAGATTGGTTATTTTCATTCTATAAGCCACACCAGACTCTTGTTTGCAGGCATTAAAATTGATGACGAGGAGCTTGCCCGTTTTGTCGAGCGTGTGGATAAGGACAATAATGGAGTCATAACCTTTGAAGAATGGAGAGATTTTCTTCTTCTTTACCCTCACGAGGCAACTATGGAGAATATTTATCATTACCTGGAAAGAGTTTGCCTTGTTGATATTGGAGAACAAACTGTGGTACCAGAGGGCATTAGTAAACACGTTCATGCAAGCAGATATCTTATCGCAGGAGCTGTGGCTGGAGCAGCATCTCGTACTGCAACTGCCCCACTTGACCGGTTGAAAGTTATTTTACAAGTGCAAACCACCCGTACTCGTATAATGCCTGCAATAAAGTCAATATGGAATGAGGGAGGTCTTATGGGATTTTTCCGGGGCAATGGATTAAATGTTGTGAAAGTGGCTCCTGAGAGTGCTATAAGGTTCTATACTTATGAAATGCTGAAGCGTGCGATTGTGACCGCACAAGGAGGAGAAGATAAGGCCGAAATCGGGCCTATGGGGCGCCTTCTTGCTGGTGGTTTAGCAGGAGCTGTAGCACAATCGGCTGTTTATCCCATGGATCTCGTGAAAACTAGATTGCAAACTCATGTTCCTGACGGAGGGAAGTTTCCTAGTATAGGACAAATGACTAGGGATATATGGGTTCAGGAGGGGCCTCGGGCATTTTATAGGGGGGTTGTTCCATCTCTGATTGGGATAATTCCGTATGCTGGCATTGACCTTGCTGCATATGAAACCTTCAAAGATTTGTCCAAGAAGTACATTCTTCAGGATGGTGGTAAGCTTGTCACGACTGCTGAAATAGCTTACTACCTTTATTTCGCCGTTTCACAGTGATTGTGGAGTTCTACTTGTGCCTGGAGCTTATTCTTATTAATGTTGTTTTTAATGGCTGTAGAGCCTGGCCCTCTAGTACAGCTGGTCTGTGGGATGACCTCTGGAGCTCTTGGAGCTAGTTGTGTCTACCCTTTGCAAGTCGTAAGGACAAGGTACGTCCAAATGGTTCCATCTCATCTTCTCATTTCCCTACCTGTGCACTCGTCGTTTAGATCTGGGACTAGATATCTAATTTCTTGCATCACATCCTAACTTTGCTTTTGATTTCAGAATGCAAGCCCAGCGCCCCAATACAGATGCTGCATACAAAGGCATGTCAGATGTATTTAGGAAAACATTTAAACACGAGGGGCTTAGGGGATTCTACAAAGGAATCTTCCCTAATTTGCTCAAAGTTGTTCCATCTGCAAGCATTACTTATATGGTTTACGAGACTATGAAAAAGAGACTACATTTGGAATAGCAAGTTATGCAAACTTTTCCAGTTGCTACTGCAGGATTGACTAGGCTGACATATGGAGGGGTGGTTTCATGAGGAAGACATTAATAAGGTTACTCATTTTTGGTAGATCCTATGGTTATTTGTCTAATTTATAATCCAGTGCTAGTTTAAGATATATTGGAAGGGGCAAAATTGGCTTGCCCACGATCTGGTAGCTCAAACCCTCTTTTTTGGAGCGATTACCAATTACCTATGTTGTATGATACAGAAAGCACACGGCATAAGATCGACAGGAACCTGATTTTGTTATTCTTTCTGGCGGCAATTTAATCAGAATCTCCAGTTATGGATATATTGTGTTTTCTGTATATTTTACTCATTACTGATCCCAATATTCCATAGTCTTACCACCTGTTGATTGTCTTTGTGGTTTTCATTCCTCTCGGATTCACTGTGATGGTATCCAATTTCTTTTTCTGGAATAGTAATGGCAGGATCACTTTAACGGACACACATTGACTTGCCTGAGTCTTTTCGTGGGATATCCATTTCCTATTAACCATTTGGTTAGATCATGTCATTGATGTACAATAGATAGCTTCATAGCTTCAGTCCAATTAATTTTTCGGGCTTTGGCTCTTTGATAAAATTTTGTGACTTTTGGAAATTCTGGTGATATCATCCATAACTTGTCCCTGGTATGCGCATTTCAGTTCTTTAATGTTGATCCTGGACGATGATGAGCTGAGTTTCTGGTTCTGTGCTTGTCACTTAATCATCGTAACTGCGAATGTTGACAGTTTATAGCGATTACCTTTGGACTGTTATTGTAGCAATCAGCTTGTGCGTCCCAGTTGAGCTGATCATCCTCATTAACTTTGCCTGTCGATACTTTGCTGATACAATGCCAGATTAATAGAGCTTCAATCAATCTTAAGCTTTGATCTTCACTATAACCTAATGCTTAATCTTACTATCAGGAACACGCCCATAGGGAGGACATAGTTTTTCTTGGTGTTATGTTAATCTAGCCACAGAGGAACAGATTGTATTCTGGAGGCTAGCAGTTTATGAATATTTCATACCGGAAACAAATTCTGCCTGCACTGTACCGCGACCGAGCTTGATGATTTTCGTTTTCATTTGTTCTTTTTGACCCAATTGACATTCGTTGCTTTCTTGAATGGTTGCTTCTTTTGACCCAGTTGACATTCATTGCTTTCTCGAATGGTTGCCGAGTACGACTTCTATTTAGTTCTCTCTCTCTCTCTCTTTCATAAGAGAAAATGACATAAATGATCCTTCAACTTTAACTTACTGTGCAACGTGATCTTTCAACTTTTAATTTGTTCAATGTGAACCTTGAACTTTAACATAATATACAATATGATCATTGAACTTTTTATTTGTTCAATGTGGTCCTTATATTTTTTGTACATGTTTAATTTAGTCCCTTAATTATATGGAAATGTTCAATGTTGTTCTTGATCTTGAATTAATATAAGGTCAATATTAAACATTTTCATATAGTCTAGAGACTAAACTGAACATATATCAAAAGTTAAGGGATTATATTGAACAAATTAAAAGTTTAGGGATCACATTGCACATTGGGCTAAAGTTCGAGGACTATATTAAATAAATTTAAAATTCATGGACCAAATTGAATATTAGGCTAAAGTTTAGGGACTATTTGTGTCATTATCCCTTTAAATATTTGCCCTCGATGTCCTTAGAAAGGACGAGGCTACTCATCAAAAGAAACAAAAGATGACAGGTGATTTTGGATTAAGAAGTTTGCTCTACCGATCCGTACCCCAACAATTTTTTTGTTTCCTTTCTTTAGCGAAGTGATACGCACCGGGCTGTAGACTATACAGCTACGAGTTGTACTAATCGGGCTTTCAAAAATTTGCAGATGCTTGGCGCTGGCGCCGCACATAGAGTCCGCTAGTCAATTAAGCTAAAAAAAGCAAACGACCCATCTGCATCAAGATGTTCATCATAATACATTATGGCCCGGGGCGATATGCGGTTTATGGTTCGGCAAATTCAACGTTTATCATCTCCTGCGCGCGTTCCACACGTGCCTCTCATCACTTATAAACAGGAAACCCGATTCCATTCGTTGGAAAGGCAGCGTGCAACGCATGCATCCATCGTGTGAACCTAACACCGGCCCGAGGAATCTCTATCTCCATACTTTTGGCGACGGATAGATCGATCGGCGAGTTACCACGAGAACAATCGAAGAGCCGAATTGTGGCGTGAACTTGTCGGACGTGGCACTACATCGACCCTTTAAAGAAAGGACGAGTTTCACGATTCATTCATTGCACGAAAGTGGGGGATCTATGAATGATCACGAGCGCAATATGGAGGATGGATGTGGACCTTTAGGAGGACGTCCTAACGATCGTTCGTCGCGTAGCTTTGGGGACCCAAGGGAGGGGCCGGACCTGTGTGTCACGGCCCTTGTCTGATTCCCTGTCGCTGGACGTGGCCCGATCCGGGCGTTGACTCGAGTAAACGCACTTTGGCAACGTTCACTTATTTTGATCAATCATTCACCGTTTGGCCCCACTGAGGAGCTGCTACTCTTTTTTTTTTTTCTCTTTTTTTTTGTGTGCGCGCGCATGCGGTGGCGAAACGAGTAGATCGCAATTAAGGGTTCTTGAAATCTAAATGCGAAGCCGATTAGGATGAGACATGGTGGATTGTATTGAGATGCGCGCGTGAGTCGCATTAAAAAAAATCTTGTGTAGGAGAATCGGCATTGCGCGGAGTTGTCGAGCTTCTGTTTGACGACCCAACAATTGATATCGGAGCTGGTGGTTGATCGATGGGTCCTCACCGTGTATCGACATCCTGAAGTCAACAAGGAATCTCACGAGTCTTCGCCATTGCCGAGTGTGTGCTTTGCCATCACAATCCGGATCACAGGTGAAGGATACATGAATTGAGGAGGAATAGTCGTAACATTGAGCTAACACATGAATAGGAAATTACTGAGATGCAAGTGTGAGTTAGCGTGAGAAAAGTCCACGGTATGAAACAGTTAATTCTAGTTAGCCGTTGACTCGTTCATTTAAATTTTTGAGTGAGTGTGAATTCAATTGAATGCGTTGATGGACTTGGTACGTAATTTCTTCCATAGGAAATAAAGGGGTGATCCATCACATCCAAAGAGTCCACGCCATTCCATCGCGGCAGTCCCTCTGAACCTTTTTCCCTCGTCATCTCTCCCATCCATGTATTGCAAGCCCCATCCGTTTCTCCACACGCGTTGCGCGATATAAAGCTTGAGGAACGCATTAATCAGATCGTTACCGCAGAGAAATGGGAACATCAATATCGTGGGTCAAATCCACGACGATGTTTGTGGATGAAATCGTACGTTGATAGATCAAAAGAGGGAGTTTTCCGGTGTGAATTCAGGTGACGGGGGGTCTTCATGTTTTTTGGAGCTTCTCGATGTCACGGTACAGAGAGATCCCGGGGTAAGAGTTCCGAGGATCGGAATTCCCGTATTCAGAGAGTTTGGATAAATAACACAATCAGTTCTCTAACCTATTGCACGGATGCTAATTCAGTCATAAACTTTCAATTTTATCAATTGAGTCCTAAATCTTTGCGTAAAACGTCAGTTTAGTCATTCCAGTCAATTCTTGCCGGGAATCGCTGAAGTGGCGGTCTAATTATTGCCGGATGTCGATTTATGGCGAAAATTGACTAGAAGGGCTGCATTGGAATTTTGCACAAAAGTATATGACTAAATTGATAAAATTGAAAAACTTATGATTAAATTAACACCCGTACAATAAGTTAGAGAACTGATCATATAATTTTCCCTTTGGAGGTCGCGAAAAGAAATATATCATGATCGTTTCTTTGTTTGCTATGTGTGTGGTCATTTGATGAAAGCAAAATGCTCTCCGTCTCTCTTTGGTGCTACCGCATATTGCTTATGAAAAATACTACAGATGTTACACACTTATGTACACAATCGCATGGCTAGCAACTAGAAAATAAGTCAACAAACATTTGTTACGCGGGACAGAAATAGTTAAAAGCACCACAAACAGCAAATCATCATTAAATTACCACATCACATGAATGCCCCCATATTTTAAATGCATTAGAGTTAAATTTATTATATTTACTAGATCATCAATTAAAGTGGAATGGCATCCCTATCAGAGCTAAACGGGGAAGGAAGTGAGCTTTTTGTCCTCTTGTGCAAACTCTAATTAATGGAGGTTAAAGAAAGGAAGAAAAGATAGTTTTGTGGGATGTGGACAAGAAGAAGATCGTCTTGTTCGTCCCACGTGGTTTGAAATCGGGGGTGCATCGCCGTAGGATTTGGCCTACAAAATCCAAACAATGTTTGCAACTAGCAACGTCAGTTCCCATTGAAGCATTTGGAAATATGCACAGTGAGTTACTGTAACGCATGGATGGATCATCGCCAGATCCCGCCGTCCGTGGAAAATATGTGCAAATGGTTGATGATTGTTCATCGAAACACGTGTTTGAATCGATGCGTGATCTGGTTTCTATCGGATCGAAGAGCGATCACTATTGTCTCTCTAAAAAGACTTTCTTGCTTTTCGTGACTAGACGGGTGATATGGAATTCAACAAGAAAAAACTGACTAGAAATGATTGCTTCCAAATTTCTACGTAAAAATTTAGAACTACTTTTAGTAAATTTAAAAATATTACGATTGAATTGACATCATTATAATAAAATTTAATATTAATTACGTAAATTTTCCCGAAAATTAGTAAGCATCGTTCCATCATCGGTTCCATGAATATGTACGAGAGATTGTTCTTCTTGGGTAGGTGAAAAGAGAGGAATAGTTTAGATGAGTTACCATCTTCTTCTTTTCTTATCATTCGCACCAAATTCCACATTTTTTGCTTTCTTTCTTTCCTCTTTCCTTTTGGCCTTTTCTGAAGGGAAATTTTTTTTTTTGAGAAAACAGATAAAATTAGTGATTTTCTTTGGAAACGCATGGAACGAGCACAACTTTCGAAAATGACATATTTTATTCTCGGGATCAAACGCAATGGAAACCCTTTTTTCCATGCAATCATGGCTCTTCTTTCTTATCCTTTCGTCACTAAGTCACAATCGACCCTTGAAAGGACGTACTCTATTCTGTTCCGCGGCACAAACCTGTGGACTCTTAGGAACAGAGATACAATTTGACGAGTATGAACGGCTCACGCGACCTTTAACCTTATATTTCCTCATTTTAGTGGTAGTTAGTAGAGACACTTTAGGGACAGACAGATTGACATGGCAAGAATAGACGGTAATGGGCAGCTCGCATAAAATATTGGATTGACTTAACTTACAGAGATGACGTGATGGACAGAATTAATCACGATGCATAAATTATAAGGAAATTATTTTTTAGTTGGGCTCGCCATTTGTTAACGTGTTATTGATACAAAATCTGTCACAAATGCTCTAAAGATGACATGGTGGATAAAGTTATTACGGTCATGATTGGTGGATGGACAATTTGCAACTGCCCAAGGGACGATTAGGTTTTGTTATGCCTCTCTCTCTCTCTCTCTCTCGTTTCTACAAATGCGTGTATGAAAATCAAACCAAAGTGAGTCCAATATGAATCTCAAGAGCAATGACATCGGTGCATTCATTTTACTCTCTCTTTCTCTCTCTCTAACATCATCGACATACCACAGACAAGGCGGTTCTTGAATTTTTGCCTCATGTATGGACTTTAGAATGTGTTTCTTTGTGATATCATACATGAGACTATTCTCGTAATAATAGGCATCTAATCCTTGACAATTTTCCTTTTGGCCTAAGTCGGTTCATCGGTCTTGTCGTGCGTGAACATCGGTATCTTGCTAATATCTAATATATTTTTCTAGGGCAAGAAGTGCAAGAACATGATCTTTATCTAATATTCCACAAAGAAATATAAGTTGGTGTGCAGAGTATCAATCTTGAGGCTTCAACTGCAACCCACCAGCCAGCAGGTGCCCGCGTTTGAGGGCCCCGACGACAACACTCGAATTGAATAGAAGATCATCATCAAGAACACACAGACCCATGAATGCCTCCCACATGGCTGAGGCAACAAGCCACCAACCCTATCATTAATTTCAAATTCAAATTCAAAATCCTAAGATCCATTCTTTTTCCTCTCCAACCGCTCCCAAGTGAAGGCCAAATCTGCAGATGCTCTGGTCAGAATCTGTCTGCTGATGGAAAGAAGCTTCACTCAGATGGTTTTGGTCAATAACATGGTACTATTGTTTAGTTGAGGTTTCTAGCCTCCCCCGAACACACATGCATTTCCTGGAAATTCTGCGGCCCAAGCCTATCTTTCTGACTACATATATTATATAAACATGCATGAACATATGAGATGAGTATGCTCAGTTGAAAAGAATCATTTGCCATGGCAGCATCGGATTGGCGATGACCTCGCATTTACAAAGTTTAGGATGAAAATTCATATGTTATGCACGGCATGAGTCCGTCACATCATTTGGTCATGGTGATAATTTTTTTGTCGTGGGGGCGGCAGGATGATTATCCTATATATAATTAGCCCGAGCTTCACCTATTGTGTGATTTTCGATGACTTTTTTTTTAAAGATGGATTCTTGATTTTTATCATGGTATTATTCTTTCTTGTGCTTTTTCTATGATTAAATGGTCTACCGAGCGAGCTCTTTGGGTAAAACTATTTCTTAATGTATAGAATCTTATACGAAAGATTCGTGAAAAAATGTTGTAAAACAGGCGCATGTGGTTCAATCATAGTTTATAGGTGTCTAATGTTTGACCTTGAAGATGGAAAATTAGGGTGTTCCATATGCATTCATTTCTATCTCTTGATCTAATAAAATTTTTCGCGACATGTTCATAAAAAGTGCTCGACCACCTAACTATTTTCTTCAAAAAAAAAAAAAGTGGAGTCAAATAATTAGACTAAAGTTGATTAATTAGACTAAAATATGGGATAAATTGGGTGGTAGTATATATCATGGATTTGCGCTCGTGAGTATTTTTGGTCGGTAGAAAGGTTATTAGCAATCCTAAAATTTGATAAACATAAGAATTTTCAACCTCGCAAATCCCAAAATTTAGGATCCATATTTTTCGGGAAAATTACCCAGTTAATTCCTAAACATATCGTATGAATGCTAATTCAGTCCTAAACTTTTCAATTTTGTCAATTTCGTCCCAAGACTTCACGCAAAATTCCAATGCAGCACTTCTGGCCAATTTTTGTCTAAAATAACAGGCAATTTTCCTCACGTTTCCCCCCGTAAGATTCTCTATTTTCCTAAAAAATAATATAAGGACCGTAAATGGTGAGGTTAAAATATATGTGTAGGGACATTACTTTAGCAAGTGCAAATTTAGGAAAAGACAAGGTATGAACGAGGTAAATGCTGTTGACAAATCCGGTCTCAAGTTGGAGGGGTAAGAGCATGTGATGAAGACATGGATGTCGGTATGCAAATTGGGACAATTATTATATCATGTCACCGTCTCATTCATTGCTATATTGCACGGGCCTTCATTTAATTTCTACCATCTTCTTCCCTTCATCAATTATCATCATCTTCTCTTAATTTATAACATTTGTCCCCCAAAATATTAATCACACGTTGACTTCGAGCTCATACTTCCAACGGGGTGTGTCCATCTCATCCGATGCAGAGAGCAGGCACGCAATGCATTGAAGAGTGGGGGTGAAATTTAATACATCGATTCTATAGCTCAGGAGGATCTTTATCTTTTGACCGTTGGAGCAAAGAAAGGGACAAAAATTGAAGATGAAAACGATATAAAAAGCCGTAGATTCTGAATAAGACACGAGTGAAGTGATGACTCGAGTAAAAAAAGAATAGAACCAAACCGATGGGGTTCTGGCATTATACCTTTTATCACTGACTTTTAGTTAATTATTAGAGGAAAAGAAGAAACATCGTTGGTGTTGTTGGATATTGCGGAAAGAAAAGGCTATAAAAAAGTGGAAAAAGAGAGAGATTTCTTTATGTCCAAAGGATGTTCATGGGAAATTGCTGAGAAGCTTCACTAATCATTTTCGAGCTGCCTTTATTTACTTTTGTTGTGGATTCCATGTTCTCCTGCGGGATGTCTTTCCCGCCTCATCCTCTGATTTGTCATCACCTACGTTGAGTTTATATAATCTGCTCAGCAGATAAAGTTTATGCTGCGTGCGCTTCGTTTGTCTGAAACTTTCTTCTCACCATTTTCCACAGGGAAGGAAATATATATATATATATATATATGTATTTATACGAGTATAAACAACTATCGGTATATACCGCTGTGAGGAGTGAATGATATGGTGGGTGAAATCGTCAAGCATTGCCTGGCGAATACTAGGGCTTGGTGTTAGGTTTTCTTTGATCTTTATCATAAATATAATTATACGACCCCGCAAATGCGTGATGATGTATATCAGTTAGTCTTACGAGATTGGTTTAATGGTTAAAGAATAAATATGTGTATGGATTAGGCAAATGACGTGACATGATCAAATTCTCCAACTTTCGTAATTTTGAGCACTCACTTAGATTTTATTTATATCTTATGGGATTCATAAAGAGATTAGTTAAGTATGAACCCGGGACTAATTTATCTAAAATGGGCTTCCCATCGTAAGAAAAGGATTTTGTTTAGTCTTACGAATGAAAGACCTTGTCATGAAGCAAAAAAACCTTTGAATAATCTCTGGTACACGACAATATTCTAGTATTGATCTACAACACGCATCTGAGAGCTGTATTTCTCAGGTGTTACGCTAGTTCCTCGTTGTCTGGTTGTGATGCACCTGAAAGTGCATGCAATTCTCTGAGATGATCCAATAACTTGTGTTGGGATGTTCTAATATTAGGGGTAACTCAATTGACCATTCTCTCACTAGAAACCCTACATACTCTTCCCTCTCTCCGTCTCCCCCTCTCCTCCGCCTTAGCCACCAGCTCGCGCTGAACTCGAAGTTACATTGCGTAGCCCCTACCGTCTCACCTTGCCGCCGTCCCCCCATTTCCCACCAACGTCTACCCCTCCAATGGATGGTGGCAAGGGGCTCATTCGCGGAGCCGTTGCGTCGACATGATTCATGGCAAGAGAGAGGGGAGGGCAACAAGAAAAGTTAGAAAGGAAGAAAAGAACGGTAAGAGAAGAAGAAAAAGAGAGAAAAAAGGGGGAATAGATCCGAGCCGCCCTTGTCGAGAGAAGTCAACTTTTTGAAGGTTAATTTGCTCGCTAAAAATTAGAGGATCCCATTCCAACATTAATCTACGAAATTTCGCAGAAACCCTTAGTGCATGTAGACACACACCCGCGAAAACAGTCAACAAACCCTAATAAAATTCTAGTTCTAGGTTTTGCAAGATGCATGCACATGCCTCGTGCGACGGGTCATTCTTGGACTCCAAAACAAAAAGATACGAGAGCATACTGTTAGAGACCGAATATTCTAAGCCATCCCACGGACTCGCGAGTATAAAATATACAAATAGTACCCAGAGATCATCACGGCGGGAGATTTTTCAATGAAAGAGAAGTGCATTTTTGGCATTGCTTCCTTACCAAAAAAAAAAAAACTTTGGATGAAATTTCGATGAAGTGATTTCTTTGGATCGTTCGTCCAATTGTTTTCTTTGATTAAGTCTTGCGTTAGTCAACTTTTGGGGAGTCGAGAGGGCACCTCCAGAATCTCTTTGATGACTGTAATTGCGTTCATTCATTTGTTCAATTTGTTTATTTTGGAATGAAAGCATCTCTCGAAACTTGATTGGTCAACTTAATTAAGAAGACGAAATAATTTGTTTCAATCATGGTGCATTATTGCACATGTAATGGTTGCGGGTGCTCTAACTCCTTTTCTTTTCCCTATTTTTACCCGACCTTGGTTTCACAAGCTTGTGAAATCAAAATACCTCTCGTCATGCAACTTTGGACATCGCTTTGGACTCCATAGCTGACCTACGTAAGTAAGCTCGAGTCGTCTTCAGCATTTCGTTGTGTATCTGCATGTGTTTGTTTTCTTTCTTCAACTTTGGTTTACTTGGGACACAAGAGTATCAAAAAAGTAGTGGGTTTTGATGAATTAGTGGGGCATGAGACCAGACCACCTCCAATTCACGTCACGAATGGCGAGAGAACGTGCGGGAAGGTTCTTTTGAGAGATAGAGAAAGAGAGAACCCTAGGAAGCAGCAAAATTTACTTCTTCTTGTACAAGTGGGGTACTTAAAGTTTAATCTTTCCGAATGTGAGATTATTATATAACCCTAGAAGTCTGTGTGCGATGGCCATGTTGTTTTTTTCTAAGGCGATTATCCGGTGAAACTAGTATGTATATTCGGTAAACTCTTTGGACGGTTGGATCTGATCGAGACCCAAATGAGATGAAGTTGTCCAAATTCGGTTCAGTGTAATTCATGCATTGATTTCTCACTTTTCTTCCATACACGAAAGAGAGTTTACCATTCTAGG
Source organism: Syzygium syzygioides (assembly GCA_031216285.1). Lineage (NCBI taxonomy): Eukaryota > Viridiplantae > Streptophyta > Magnoliopsida > Myrtales > Myrtaceae > Syzygium > Syzygium syzygioides. The sequence continues at coordinate 28,872,541 of CM062248.1, read as the reverse complement.
GGAAGGACAAATCTCACGGACTTTATGCAAATTGTTCTAGGTCAATGCCACCTACAAAGACTAAAGCTTCAGATTTAATCGGTTTGTGAAGCTTGTTTGGCTTTCCACGAACCTCCAGATGGTCAGTCTCTGCTCTCGTGTCCTCGAGTTATATGGGAAAAAGTTCGCCTTTTAGTGGTATGATAGTTGTCCTTTTTAAATGTTCACATTGTGTGTTTTTTTTTTCTTTTTGGCCCACTGTTGATGCTCTGTTCTTTTTTAAAAGATCGGATATGATGAAGTAGACTGGGTAACAAAAGCACCTATGCGTGTCTCTCCTGTGATGGTTGGGTCAAGTTGACCTTAAATTCGTGATACATGTGCAAGTTAATTCAAATAGATCTAAGGTCGGTTCTTTCGGAATTTGACTCTATAAGCTCTTGACTTATCTTGTGTGCTCGAGTGGGTTTCCGTCAATCGGTCTATTTACACATCCGTCGCTCATTGCATTCACTTTGCCTATCGTGTTTGATAGGTTATTGGGAGGTGGAGAGGAGAAAGCAAAACTTAGACAAGCCTAAGAACATACATCTTTTCGTGTTCATTTTGACCAAATGGAGTTCGCATTCGGGCGTGGTTTCCCTATACACGTGGCAAATCCCCACTTCCTCAGGCCATCTTCCTTTATAAACTAAGTACATAATTGAAGAAAGAGATTGGTTTGTTCACATAAGGTTTTGCGACCTAATTACTAACTTTCGTTGGAAATATTAGGAAAAAAAAATACTATTAACAAGGAAAGGGCATTAAGTTCTTGGAAGACATCGATATTTACATAATAAGGATCGAGATCCTCTAAATTTAACATTTTTTTGATTTTAGATAAATTGACCCCCTAAAATCTAGACACATCAGCTGCTCAGTAGATGGATACCTAGATCAGTCGTCGCTATTTTGTTCTTCTCTCTTTTTGTTTAGGTGTGCGGTCCTTCGTGTAAATTTCTCAAAAGGTGAGAATATTTTAGTCTTTAGAGATATATTTATCAGGTATATTTATCCTCTTAATTATAGAGGAATCCAATTCACATAATAAAGTCATGGGACCCAAAAAAGAAGCAATTAAAAGAAATCTTACGCAACCTCTTGCAACTAGGATTCTCCCAACATGGGTTCGATTTTGTCCATTATGTTATGAAAAGTGCATTGAGCTTTTTTTTTTTTTTACCCAGGGACAACATTACATGAACCGACTACTTGGAGGAGGACTAGCACAACAATCCACCGCCATAATTCCTAATTAAATTTGAGTTTTCCAAGCAGAAATTGAACCTACAACTATCGGATACCGAGCTAAAAGTATGAGAATGCCCTTATTATGGAGTCGATCCTGAGGCGGATAAAGTGCGCTGTACTTAATCATGCCAGAGAGCAATAGAGGATGTTAGAGATGCATATAATTTTTTAGGACAATTATCTATGTGAATCGAGCCTCTGTTGGTGCATGTGTATATAGCTGCAACAGAAGGCAACATTTTCATACAATGTGGTCACCCAAAGACTTTGGTTCACATGGATTATGCTTATGCAAGTGTACTTAAATAATACACTCGTTGCATTATCTGAGTAATGGAACATGTCAATGATAGGGCAAGCAAAATTCAAGTAATCATATTTTTGTGGGTTTATGAAGGATAATGGAGGAGTACAATTTGTTAGCGATTAGGTGGTGTCCGAGCTAGCTTTTAAATCCCTTGTTTAGTCCACCTCCCGAACGATTTTAAGGGAGCACTCGCCCACATTGGCCTGGTGCAATCGGGACTTTAGTCTCAAAGTTTTTCCAGTAAGGCTTGAACCTATAAGATCACAATGAGAAGAGCAAAGTCCCTATAATCTAAGCCAACACCTTATTGGTGAATTTCTAGTACATGTAGAACTTTGTCACTCATTTTTTAATACACTATAATCTGACTCATTGATGCCACGAAAAAAAGATGAAAGTTTTGTGCTTGACACATTTTTGGGCCAACATGTCACTTCAACATTATTTCCTTTCTTTAAATGAGCGTTTTACTTGAAATTAATTGTATATAATTAATACTGAAATATTGTCCAATATCGTTTCCCGACCGGTTATATATGCTCTTTATATTAATGTGGTCTCCCTCCACCTAATAGTTTAAGTTTTTGAGTTAGACTTTCTAATGATTAAAACTAGGATTAATAGTATCATCTACCAATGATATCACAGCATTCCAATTTCTCATGATTTTGATTTTCATATAATAAATAGATTTGAAATTATGGAACAAATCATTGAATATGGTTTTCGTTCATAATATTTTCAATGGATCGTGAATAAAATAAATTTGCAAGACACAGAGAATATAAACTCATTAATAATACAATAATGAATTGACTTGAAATATAAAAAAAAAGAGAATATAAAGTACACTTCTACCAATAATGTCTTTTGTTTTTTATTTGTTTGGGAAGAGAAGGAAAGAGACAATTTTGAAAAACAAATGACAAAAACCAAAAAAATAAAATAAAATAAAGACATTGGAGGCACTAGAGCTGGGACTCGTACCCCACAGCCTATCGACTAAGAAGGCCATACATCTATTTAAGCAGCGTATTAAACGCAGGAGCATTCGCGAGTTTGTGGGGCTGCCGACCATTCAACAATTGATACGTGATAGTTTGTGATGACGGGTCATGGATTTCTCTCTTGGTATCTCGTATTAATGTATTTGAAGGGTGTCCATCGCCTATTGTACGTGTTGTGTTGACATTATTACCCTTAGCTAAACTTTCGAATGATAAACTATTCGATTTGATTAAGGAGTGCCCCATAGGCACTCGTTAAGTAATTGATCAGGCAAATTTTGTAGTTTTCAATGCATTGATGATTGTCCTTGTATTTTACATAATCAGCGTTGTCACGATCGAATGATTTCACATCAAGCAGACTTAATAAGTGCCCTGAAGGCACTCATTAGTAAGATTAATGACGGGGTTATGACTATCGAGGGAGATTTATTTTGGCTTGAAGCACAATTTTGTAGGCATTGATTTAACTAGGCCACGTTATCTTTGGACAAGGCAAGGCTAACTTGGCCTGAAAATAATTTCATCAATAAAAAGCACATGAAATTTGAAATTTCAGAAATTAATATTGGGAAATATATATATTCGTATATTAAAAACCTGACAAAGGCATAGAAAATTTGAAATGAAGAATCAAATTGGTCAAGACCTCGAAGAGTTAAGGTATCGACTTTAGGAAGTGGCTAAAACACAGAAACTAAAATAGGCGTTCGAACGGAATATAAACTTACCCCATTCACCTTTAACATCATGGTGTCGAGCTCTGAATAACTTTTCGAATTGTGCTCGAGCAGCTCAGACTGAACTGGGCCGATTCAGTAGGAATTGTTATCAAAGTGAGGAGGAGGCGACGCGCTTCTAGAGAATAATGAACATGGCCGTTTTATATATTCACTTCAATTTGCCATGTCACTCACTCATATTATTTTTGTAAGGAAAAAAAGCCACAAAAAACTCCAAATTATGAATACTATGACACATTTATCCTGAATTTTATCTGTGATATAAAAAAAACCACAGATTATGTCCATTGTGTATTCTAAACATTTTCGTGTGACGTGAAAAATCTCCAAATTTGTAACTATGCGACACGATTAACCCTTCATCAAGATTATATCAGATGAATTTTCAGCCAGAACGTCGTTTTTATATCACTTAAGCCACGTGAGCGCCATTTCAGTACCGCTTGCTTTTGAATGTCCATCTAGGCAGACTTTTGACGGTGCTCGGCAGATGGTAACTATGTTGCACGGATGCAGATTTATGATTTTTTGGCTTCATTGGAAAAAAGTTTAGCGTAAATGCGTAACAATAACGGGAATAATTTAGAGTTTATGGTGGCTTCCCATCCCGGTCTCTGTAATTATTTTTCTGACACGGGGCATTGAACTCGTCCAATGGGGTTTGGATTTCGTTGTGGCGGACAAAGATTGGTTTTTGGGACAGCGATTGCCCGAAGGGATTGATTTCGGCGCCGGTCGCCGACCGCTCTTTGCTTCCCCGCCAGAACGCTTCTGCAAAAGTACACACCATAATAATAAATAAAATAAAAATAAATAAATAATAGCAATAACAACAAAAGAAGCGAAAACTCCAAGAAAGCCATGTAATTTTAATTTTATTTCATGGAAAAAAAAAGAAGAAGAAAATTTGCGAAAACTCACCCGCGCCGGTTAAAAGTCAAGAGCATCGTCTGGTAGAACAAAACAGAACAGCAAAGACAAAAAAAAAAAACAAAAAAATGAAGTAGAGGGATAACAAAAATAACGACCGCGAACCACCCGCCTAGATGGCGTTGCTGGAGCGCGTACTCTTCCTCTCGCAAAAGGTTGAGTGTTCGAATCCCGGGCGCCGCAGGGTGACTTAATCGGTGGCACGTGTGTGGTGGCTAGCACGTGTTGCCCCCAGGATTTACTTCCCGACTGTCGGCCGTGCGGGTTCTCTGGGTTACCAAAAAAAAAAAAATAACGACCGCGTCGCATGGTCGGGTCCCGGAGCCTCCTGCGCTCTCCAGCGGCGGGCCAATCGTTATAAATTGCAACCGTCGCCCTGCGCAGATCCCTCGCCCTCTCCGTCGCCACTCCTCCTCCTCCTCCTCCTCCTCCTTTCGTTTCGTTTCTTGCTCATCGTTTTCCGCCCCCCCCCCCCTTCCCAAAGAAGGCGAAAGGCTTCCATCTTTCTCCTCCTCCTCCTCCTCCTCCTCGTTCTTTTTGTTGTCGTCGTCGTCTTTGTCGTGTCTTGTTCTTCATTGCCTTTCTTCTTTCCTCCTTTCTTTTTGTCCGCTTGCGGTTCCGCCGGGGGGGCGCTTGAACTGGTCCGAGAAGGACAGAGCACGCGCGTAGCTTTGTCCGTCCGTTCGAACCTCTTCGCCTCGTTTGCCGTGGCCGGTCGTGGATGGGGGAACGGAATTCTTAGATCGCGACGGGGGCCGAGTTAAACGGCGAGCGCTTCGTGGTTCCGAAAGGATTCGAGGATATTTGTCGTCTTCCCTCCTCCTCCTCCTCCTCCCGTTCTTTCTGTTTTTTTTTTCTTCTTTCTTTTTGTTCTGTTGGGGTCTGTGATTCGGAGAGCGCGCGGCTTCGAGAGCTCTCGTCGTTCTCCCGCATTGGGCTCGGACAGGGGTGAACCCCAGGAAGAAAGACGAGAACTCGGTATTTCCTCCGTGCTGGTTTCGTCGATTGCTTTGCGTTTTCTGTTATTTGGGTTGATGGGTCTTGTTGGGGTTCGATTGGGTACCGTTTGTTTTGGCTTTTCACGCTTCAGAGATTCTTGCGGCTGCTTGTTTGGTGAGTTTTTAGTGAATTATTGACTCTTGTTTTTTCTTGAAGATTTTTGTGCGGGGCGAACATGTCAACAATGCTGGCTCGAATAGGCCGACACCGACAGCGTTACGAGAACAACTTGCGGCTCGTTTCTGGGTATGCCAACCTTTCCTATTTCCTGGTGCAACCTCTCCTCTGTTCTATCGACATGAACAGTTTGCCTGATATGCTTATGTGCCATCGTTTTTTTTAAGTGGCACTGAGTAATTACTGCTGAAATTTGATGAAATCGTGATGCCCAGCTCACCATTTTGGTCGAATATCTTTATGTTTTGTGTGATGGGAAGTTTCGAATTGAATTTTCCTTGATATTTCTGAGAAAATTCTGAGCGTGTCCGCATGAAAAGCATATAGCTCTACAGAACTTCGTATGGTATGATGATGGGGTCAGTCATACGACGTATAAAACTTGGATTCCTACATTCAACTGGCCAAAAAGAGAGAGGCAAAAAGGAAGGATGACGCACCTGCTCCTTATCTACTATTGTAATTTGATCAAGAATGGGTATTATCATTGACTTAACACACGCACGCTCGCAAACTCGTTGTGCGTGTATCGTATCTGTAGGTTTTGAAAGTTAGACCACTTCCTGCAAAAAAACTATGCCTGACAGTTTTTGTCTTACGCGTGGAATACAAGGATCAAATTATTCGTGCTCGGCACAGACATTGCTTAAGAAAAAGGGCAAACGGGAAATGCAGATCTTTAATGTCTTTCTTTATCTATAGACATGATATATGGGGGCAGACGGTGACCTGAACTTGACTTTGGTGTTTCAGTTCATTTTTTAAGGGGAAATTTACAGCGTCAATAATTGTTTCCTCAATTTGTTTACCTTGGTTGTCGCTTTCAAAGGTCTAGTCATCCTCACTTAGGGCTTTTAGAAATAACCGATATCTGGGCACTCCACATGCACTGACACGGACTTTTCATGACAATATGTTGTGCGATGACTTTACATTATATGGACAGGGACGTGCAGTGCGTTCCCATCTGGTGGAGGCGCTATTGAGCTAATACTTTCACTAGTGTGGTTTCTTTTTGGGAAGGCAAGAAAAAACAGATAAAAGCATAGAACATTATTGAAGAGTTTGTGCAAATTTCCATTGGATTACGTGCGTTCACGCTTTGCAAAGACTAAAAATGATGGTATTTCCTAAGTAGTGACGAAAGTAAAGTAAACCAGAAATGGAAATTGAGTCACTCGGGATATAAAGACCGGCTAGTGAAGCAATTTTCTGCAGACAAAAGTTATCACATTTCTGGGCGTGCACTAATGGCTATCGCAAACTCAATTATCTAAAGTTTTAAGGACGTGGATCCATCCTATCATATAAGCTAAGATGTCAGAGTTCGTAGCATGCCGCACCATGACATGTTTGTTGTCCCTTTCTCCTTCAGCAGAAGAGCCTTGAGATCTGTAGTTAGACTCAATCCTGTTTTATGATGGCAATTTGAATTAGCTGCTTGACTTCTAATTCTGAAAGATAATATAAGTTCTGATCATCTGGAGCAAGTTACTTGATCTGTTTGAATCCCATAATTCTTTCGTTAGTAGATCATCGTTTATCATTGGTTGCGAGAGATCTTGTGATTGGAAAGTTCTTGTGTGCACTTTTATTGAGACGGTGCATAATCCTTGCAATTTAATGCTTAAAACTCAGCGTCCATTGGGGAGTGTTACTTATAGATAAATATGTGTAACAGATGCATTCCCTACCGCCTCACGAAAGGAAATGACTGTCAGACAGATAGCTCTGAAAGCAAAATCGAAGTCCTTATGATCTCATCGCCAAATCGTGACGATCTAGTCTTTCCAAAGGTATAATTTGTCTCAAGACATCGGTACTCATCGTTTTCTTGTGTTCTGTTTTTGTTAAGAGAGATATTTCCTTTTATTTTCAGGGTGGATGGGAGGATGATGAAACTCTTGAAGAAGCTGCATGTCGTGAAGCTTTAGAGGAAGCGGGAGTAAAAGGAAAGCTCAATGTAAGTTATTTTCGTCTTTTGGATCTTCTTCTTTGTATGGAAAAGTCTGAGAAGCCTGGCAGTCACTTGAGACATGCTTATCGTAAAAGAAGCCAAAAGCTGGGAAGAATTACCTAAATTAGGCTTTTCATCCAATGTGCCACAAAAATTATCTGATATGAAATCTTCATTTGCGGGCAATTCTACCTTATCAGACGTATGGTTGCTTTAACTGTAATTGTAAGAGCACATGATGAGTACTCGGCAGTTATTGGGGCGTGTTTCCACCTCGTACCATCTGACACATCACTAATATTTCTGATCGTTCAGGACACACCATTGGGGGTTTGGGAATTCCGAAGTAAGAGCAGCCAGGACATGTGCGGTCTAGAAGGAGGCTGCAAAGGTTATATGTTTGCGTTGGAGGTCACTGAGGAGCTAGAGACGTGGCCAGAACGCGAAAATCGTGATAGGAGATGGGTGAGTGTTTCTTGGAAACTCAAATTCTCACACCCAAAGCAGAGTATCATACTTAGGATGTTTGAATATCTTGGTTTGAGTTGGGGACATAGTTGATTAAAGGTTCTAGTGGAAATTGCCTTCTGCATTCGTCTCAAAACTTGTTGCCCGAGCCAAATAATTCTTTCTTGTTGACTGCAATCCCCTTGAAGCTTGTGGTCACTTGACCGATATTGTGCAATCACTAAAATTAAGCTCCACATTCACATTGCTTCTTTGCTGGAGCCTTTGACTCAGTTATTAATGGTAATCCACAGCTATGTGTCAAAGAAGCATTTGAACTCTGCCGCTACGAGTGGATGCGCAGAGCACTGGAGAATTTCCTGAACATGCTTGAAGAAAACTGGAAACAGAAATTTGAGGCGATCGAAGAGCTGATTGAGTCCCCTTCCCCGACCGTCTCGGATTGCCAAATCATCACGCCCAACTTGTGTATAGATCACCCTAATAGTGCCCAACGCCACGGTATGCCGTTCTCTTGGTTTGTCGCAGTGAAGGGCTTACCGTTGTCCTGAATGATGCTGCCACGTCTCTGAACTTGTATTTATTAATTTGTGGGTTCTAAATTATTAGCTAACCTGCTCGGGTTCGGGTTTTATTTGTGTATTAGGTTCTCGTGTGTTTTCTAGATCATAGTGTGCCGAGTTATAGTCCTTCCAAATGTGAAAAGGATTAAAGAGTTTGGGAAGGAATAGACTGTTGGCACATCTTTTTCTAGATTAATCAAGTTAAGTGTACATTTCTTCAATTCCCCAGCTTTCAAGGAATTTGACCTTCAATGCCCAAACCTGTTCTTGAATTTGCAAAGAAGAAACTTAGGGTGTGCATGGCAATGATTCTGTGCTTAGGAACTGATTTTGCTCGGAAATGTTTCTTTTTTATTCCGTGTTCGGGAACAATTTCTAAGCATTTGAAGGTGTTTGTTAACTGCTCAAAATTTCTATTCTTAGAATAGAAAAAGAACATAAATGGATATGGTGACTACACAAAATTTCTTTTAATTAATAATATTTTAATATTTATTTCTTTTTTTTTTCCTTTTTTTTTGTTCTTTCTTTCCCTTCCCTTTTGTTCTCTTGGTTTGTCACAGTAAAGGCCGTTGCGGCCCTCACCGTTGTGACCCAGGTTCGTCGCCTGGGTGGCGACGATGAGGTCGGCCTCGTCATGGCTGGGCGAGGCCTTGCCATCGTGGTTGCGACACCCTTGCCGGCCCTGGCTTGTGGCTGGTCGCTGGCGGTCAGGAAGAAGAAGAAGAACAAACCAGGAAAGAAGAAGAAAATCAAGAAGAATCATAAATGGAAAACTTGTTCAAGAATCAAGAAGCTACCTTTTTATGCTTCTTGATTCTGTTTCAAAACTGATTTTGAGAATAATTTTTTGCAAATTTGTGCGCTAGCACAAAAAATTTAACAAACGGATTTCTGTTTTCAAACTAATTTTGAGAATAAAAGAATAGAAATTTTCACTATTTGCCAATTTGCCAAACAGGCCCTTAGTCTTACTGGCTTAGACTCGTGATGGTGATGTTCTTATCTATTTTCTGATGCCGAAGGAAAAATGAACTCATATTTTCGGGCATACTGAAGCTTGACCTGACTTTCTTTTTCTAGTCTCATATTTGATGTTTGGTCGCGGTACTGATCGATTTGTTTTGCTTGTTTTTTGTTTTACTCGATACACGGTAAGTCGCAATCGTCCCTGCAACGGACCACCTCGCCACCAGTTTAAATAGATAAAAATGTACTTTAATCTTCGGTTGAATGATAAGCAAACCCAATTTAAGTTCACCTGTAGGGTCAACCATATCTACCGCTTGATCTATTTAGTCAAGCGTTTTCACACTTAATATCTCCTTTGTGAACAAAATTATTTTAAAACTTAGTCGGAGTTTGACATGGTAATAAGAGTGAAGCACAGCTTCATTTCGACGAGGAGACCTTTGGTTTTTGTTTATTTAGCTCGGCTCGAGCGGGAGGCATTCTCGATTATGTAAGAATTTCCTAATGTGGGCTTTATTAATTGAAATTAATTGAATTAGTTTGGTTTAATAAAGGTAAGATATATGGGTTCTTAATCAGTCTAATATGGGGTTGGCTGGTGTGGGCCGAGTTTGGCCCGGCTCGTAATGAGAGGGCCCGTGGTTGAAAAACTCTATAAATAGCGCTCAAGTCCCTCCCCTAACCAGATGATGCACATTTTGATTCACATACGGATCAAGAGAGAACTTTCTTCTCGTGAGTGGCAATCTCATTAAGCCAGTGTTCTAACGAAGGGTATAGAGGAGAAGATCTTGAGTTCGTATTCCGAAACCGTCGCAAATTCCGCGTCAAGTACGATGGATTCCAAACCAGATACTCGAATCGACAATTTCTCCCCATATCGTGTTTCGATTTCTGAATATGGTGATCCTGGGCATGCCATTTTCGTGGCCTTCATTTGGTATTAGAGCCTCCCATAGATTAGAACCGAAACATGCGGATTAGGACCGTTTTTTTTTCGTTTTGTCCGAGAAGTTTTTGCCCAATTTCGAAATTTTTTTGTAGGATAAAAGTTGTTTTTTATTACATATTTGGAATCTACTCGTCGAGACGAGAAAAATGGTGGGCGGCACGTCGCCGGAGGACGCCGGACGCGCCGTCACGCGCCTACACGCGCCCTAAGCGCGGCGGCGCGTGACGGCCACGCGCGTCCGTGCCAGCCACGCGCGTCTGTGCCGAACCGGCGTGTCTCTCCGCCGGTAACCGTGTGCTGACGTCAGCATGACGTCAACGAGGCGCCGATCCGGCTGACCCGGATCCAGACCCGACCCGATTTTCGACCCGATCCGGATCTTGACCCGACCCGTTTTTGACCCGACCCGACCGGACCGTTGACCCGACCGGTCAAACCAATCGGACCGGTCCGTTGACCGTTGATTGGTTGGACCGGTCGGACCGGCTGTTCTGACCAATTTGATCGGCTGAACACGCGTGCACGCGCCGCGCCTTCTGGCGGCGTGTGCGGGCGCGTCCGATGTTCGTTTTGGACAATCTTGGTATCGACGCGCTCGTATCGAGATGCTCTACATTGTGGTGTATTTATTTTACATGTTTGAAGCTTATACATATGTGAAAATATGCATAGAACCCTATGTACACGTATTTTTAGCATATTTTTGCGTATTTTCTTGTATTTCTCTATGGTTTCAGAAATACATAAGGTAGCTCACATGTATATCACCACATAAGGACTGTGTAGAGTATAATTCATTGTCTATCAATGAATGGAACAGTACAATTAGCATGGCATGCAATTTCAGAGACATACGTTCTTGTCTTTACGTCTAGCATTACATGCATATAGTAAATGTGATACATAAAGTTTATATCCCTGGTATGAGAGATTTTCAAAGATTCAGTTGGGTTATGACCGCCAAAGTGGCACACTTGACTGGGTTTGAGAAATATCGGTCTCATATTGTGGTGCGATGTCTCCTGGTCTATTATGTGATTATACTCCTAAAGGAGGTGATCTTGTATTAGTTCATGGAGGGGTACATGTATAGCATGAGCTTGAGAAATGACTAATCTTAATGGTTCATACACCCAAAGGTGGTGATTTCGCGAAAGATTAGAATATGTTCTCATGGCCGCTGTCATGTAGAGAGTGTACAACTGCATGTCATATTTTCTGCCCAAAGGTGATTATGTGATGATGTATGTAACTCTCTGGATAAGTACTCACATGATGCTGATTGTATTGTTTGTTTATTTTGCAATCACCTTTTCTGTAAACGGCAATTCTATTTCAATTGAGGTCCTTACTGGGTTGAACTTTAAGAAATAGAAAGAGGATTTCCTGTTTGAAATGGAGCTGGCAGATGTTCACATTACTCTTACAAAAGATAAGCCGGCAGATATCACGGCCACTAGTACTGAAGCTGAGAAAACGGACCATGCTGCTTGGGAAAAGAGCAATCAGATTTGCTTATTGACAATGAAGAAATCTATTCAAGAACACTTGAAAAGTGGTTTGCCAGCTGACTGTGCTGCTAAGGAAATGATGGCAGCCTAAGAAGCTAGAAACCGCATTTCATCTAATGCTGAGGTTGGTACACTTCTTCAAAAGCTCTTCAATATGAAGTATGATGGTACTGCTGGGGTTAGAGATTATGTCCTTAGGATGGTAGACCTAGAGATGAAGTTTCAAGCTCTTAATGTTTCTATTCCTGATGCTTCTATTGTGCATCAAGTTTTGAACACCCTTCCACCTGATTTTGGGATTATAAAGACAAATTATAATTCCCAAGATGAGACTTGGTCAGTTAATGACTTGATAGTAAGGGTGGTGGCAGAGGAAGAGAAACTTAAGAAGGAAAAAGGGCATCTAGCCTTATATGTTTCTAGTTCCCACAAAAGGAAGGATAAAAAGTTCAAGAATCGTACTCATAAAGGTACTCATGACACTACTGGTCAATCTGACAATATGGGTCCAAAGAAAACATCTTTCAAAAAGGATGGTGGCCACTGCTTCTTTTGTAAGAAGAAAGGTCACATAAAGAAGGACTGTGAAAAATTTAAAGCTTGGTTGTCCAAACGTGAGCCTACAGGTAATGATTCTTTGGCACTTGTTTGTGAATCCAACCTATTAGAAGCACCATCCCGTTCTTGGTGGCTTGATAGCGGTGCAACTAATCATGTTGTATTTACCATACAGGGATTTATAAACCGGAGGAAGCCAAATCAGGATAAATCAAGACTCACTGTGGGAAACAACGAGAAAGCTGATGTTGTGTTTGTGGGAGATGTAATCTTGATTCTAGACTCTGGTTTTATATTAATGTTGAAAGACACTTTCTATGTACCTTCATTTAGACGGAACTTAGTTTCCGTATCGTGTTTGGACATGTATGGCTACTCTTTTGAAATCAAGAACAATGTTATTTCTTTGTTTCTGAATTCAAATAAGGTTGGGTGTTGTTATATGTCCAACAGATTGTACAGATTGTGTTTGTCTCCCAATGACATATACATCGTTTATACGGCTGAAAATGTTGTTTCTAAGAGACCATTACCTAAGAAACAGTCATATGCATTGTCGCATAAACGGCTTGGCCATATCTCTAAGGATAGAGTAGAAAGGCTGATAAAAACTAACATCCTGCCTGCTTTTAAAGATGACTTAGAGACATGCGTAGACTGTTGTAGAGGTAAAATAATCAAGATAAGGAAGAAAACTGCAGTCCGAAGTTATGACCTGTTAAAGGTCATTCACATTGATATAAGTGGACCCTATACGGCAACCTTGTGTAGAAATTTTTATTTCATCACATTCATTGATGACTATTCTCGATATAGTTATCTGTACTTGATTAAAGAAAAGTCTAAGTCTCTTGACAAGTTCAAGATTTTTCGGACTGAAGTCGAGAAACAGTTGGGAAAAGTCATAAAGGTTGTTAGATCTGATCGAGGTGGAGAGTATTATGGCAAGCATGGCGATGCCGGACAGCTTAAGGGGCCATTTGCCAAATACTTAGAGGATTCTGGGATAGTGGCTCAGTTTACTATGCTTGGGAGTCCTGAGCAAAATGGTGTGGCCGAAAGGCGTAATCGCACCCTTATAGAAATGGTGAGGAGCATGATTAGTAGGACAAATTTACCTGATTTTCTGTGGGGTGAAGCTTTGAAAACATCTTTGTACATTCTGAATCGTGTACCAACTAAAGCTGTTCCATTAACTCTTTTTGAGTTATGGATTGGACGTAAGCCTAGCTTAAACCATCTTAAGGTTTGGGGATGTCCTGCAGAAGTGAAGTTGTATAATTCAGCATTAAGTAAGTTTGACTCCAGAACCACTCGGTGTTACTTTGTATCTTACCCGGATCATTCAAAGGGATATCGGTTCTATAATCCCAATGGAGGCACAAGAATTGTGGAATCACAGACAGCCAAGTTTCTGGAGTTTGATATGGCCGAAGAAAGTAGCTGCTCACAGACTATTGAGGATAATAGTACGGTGGGTAATATTGTATCTTTATCTCCTCCCATACAGATAATTGTGGAAACTCTCATACCACAGACTGAACCTGTTGAGGCTCGGGATCCTGTTGTCGAGACAGCTCCTAATGAAGTTCCTCAAGGCTCTCAGGTGCAGGATGAGGCTGTTGTTGTTCCAATAAGAAGATCCATTAGAGAGAGACGATCAGCTATACCACCAGACTACTTAGTCTATATAGGAGAGCAAGATTACGATATTAATTATGTGGCTGATCCAGTGACTTATGCGGAAGCTGCTTCTTGTCCTCAGTCAGAATTGTGGTTGGATGCAATGAGAGATGAAATGCAGTCTATGAAGCATAATGGAGTTTGGGAACTTGTTGAATTACCTGAAGGTTATAGACTCATAGGCTGCAAATGGGTGTATAAGACGAAAAGGGACTCCAAAGGAAAGATTGAGAAGTTTAAAGCTAGACTGGTAGACAAGGGTTTCACTCACAGAGAAGGAGTAGACTATGAAGCAACTTTTTCTCCAGTCTCTTCTAAAGACTCCTTTAGAGTGATCATGGCATTGGTAGCTCATTTCAATATGGAGTTACACCAGATGGATGTTAAAACTGCTTTTCTCATTAGAGACCTTAATGAAGAAGTCTATATGATGCAACCTGAAAGCTTTGCGGCAGATGATTCAGGTACGCTTATATGTAGACTGAAAAAGTCTATTTATGGTCTCAAGCAAGCTTCTAGACAATGGTACTTGAAGTTTCATAATGTTATCGCTTCATTTGGTTTTGTTGAGAACAAAGTAGATCAGTGTGTATACTGCAAGGTCTGTGGGAGGAAATTCATTTTCCTTATACTCTATGTGGATAATATCTTGCTTGCGAGCAATAATCTTGGTTTACTGCATGAGACAAAGCGGATGTTGTCAAAGAACTTTGATATGAAGGACCTTGGTGAGGCGTCTTTTGTCCTTGGCATTGAGATTCATAGTAATCGTTCTCGCTGATTATTGGGTTTATCTCAGAGGGTATATGTTGATCGTATTTTAGAAAGATTCAACATGCAGCAATGTAAGCCAGGAATTGCTCCTGTCTGTAAAGGTGATAAGTTGAGTCTATCACAAGTCATCATTCAGATTTTGAGAAAGCCCAAATGAAGAATGTACCTTATGCTAGTGCACTTGGGAGTATTATGTATGCTCAAGTATGTACTAGACAAGATATTGCTTTTGCAACAGGACTTCTAGGTATCAGTCAAATTCAGGACACGATCATTGGATTGCTGCCAAGAAGGTTTTGAGGTACTTAAAGAGGACAAAAGACTATATGCTGATTTACAAACATGTCAGGACCTACAGCTAGTTGGGTATTTGGATTCAGACTTTGCTGGCTGTCAGGATGAAAAGAAGTTGACAACAGGTTACATCTTTAAGTTAGCAGAAGGTGCAATATCATGGAAAAGTGAGAAACAGAAATCAATGACATCCTCTACCATGCAAGCGGAGTTTGTAGCATGCTTTTTGGCCATTACTCAGGCAATTTGGCTCCGAAACCTCATTAAGGAGTTGACCGTATTTGATTTTGTGGATAGGCCTACACAGTTGTATTGTGACAATAACTCTGCAGTGTTGTTTGTTAACAACAACAGAGGTCTCAAGGGGTCTAAGCATATAGAGGTCAAGTACTTGACTATAAAAGAAAAAGTTCAGGATGGTGACATTGCAGTAGAGCACATTTCAACAGATGATATGATTGCAGATCCGCTAACTAAAGGCCTTCACCCTTGTGTATTTGATCGACATGTCATTAACATGGGCTTAAGAGTATCATGGGATACTGTCAATTAGTGGGAGCTGTTTAGTTTTACGTTGCTCTTATGAAGTTTGTATATGATTTCATTACATTTTTGTAATATTTGAATATGTATAAATTCTTTTGCATTCAATGAGGTATTTGTGAATGTAGATTTATCAAGTTGAGTACATATATTTGATGAAAATCTCGAGGCATTATGTAAACCTTGAGTACAGGCTATGGGGCATTCTTGGTATTAGCCTTAACAATATGTCTTGTTACACATAAAGTACAGTTAACTATCAAGTTAAGATATATGCAGGTTCGTTGGAACCATAAAGAATATTCTCTGGTGACACACTAGGTTTTGTGACACTTAAGGAGAGAGAATTTGGACTAACAAAGTGGACAACACATGAAGTATCACTCATTATGAGGTATTGTCCATTTGACACACTATCATATTGAATTCATATCGGTAAAGTTGAAAGCACTCGTGACTATGGAAGGCTCTGCGTGAGTACATGCAGTTACCGCCATGATTCGGTGTTCGAGACTTTATGGGATCGGATTGACTATTAAGAATAATCTCTAAACCAATATAAGGGTGCGCACACAGTTGTGTTTCAATTAATATCGCCCAAGTGGGAGAATGTAAGAATTTCCTAATGTGGGCTTTATTAATTGAAATTAACTGAATTAGTTTGGTCTAATAAAGGTAAGATATATGGGTTCTTAATCAGTTTAATATGGGGCTAGCTGGTGTGGGCCGAGTTTGGCCCGGCCCGTAATGAAAGGGCCCGTGGTCGAAAAACTCTATAAATAGCGCTCAAGTCCCTCCCCTAACCAGATGATGCACATTTTGACTCACATACGGATCAAGAGAAAACTTTCTTCTCGTGAGTGGCAATCTCATTAAGCCAGTGTTCTAACGAAGGGTATAGAGGAGAAGATCTTGAGTTCATATTCCGAAACCGTCGCAAATTCCGTGTCAAGTACGATGGATTCCAAACCAAGTACGCGAATCGACAATTTCTCCCCATATCGTGTTTCGATTTCTGAATATGGTGATCCTGGGCATGCCATTTTCGTGGCCTACAGGTTACTCTTGGCCACATGAACTGCTCCTTAATTACGATGCATCGACTGGCCTTGTGAAACTAATTGGGACTAGTTTTGATTGTAAAGCTAATGTTAGGAGGGAATTTTGAAGGATACGTTAGGGGGCTTGATTGCAAAGTAAAAACGGATTGGGGAGATTCCTCCACTGATAGCTTGCCTCTTTTACCATTTCAAAATGTTTGGGCTGTAATGTTCGCGTTGTTTTTGCCAACGTTATCAATGCAATTGGAGTAGTTTGTTTCCAAATACGTATCCAGGCGAAAGGCTATGGGGTGTTCTTCTTCTTATGAACTAGAGACTGTACGCTTTCTTGGGCACTAGTCGTGATGGTGTCATCTCAATCAGTGGGGAGGAACTCGTCATATTGAATCAACTGGCATATGTGGCATACTTTTTGCGAAGCCCGCTCATTGCCATTGTCAATATCTGTTCCACTTAGATCTCCTCACCTAGTCCCAAATATTTGCAATGTGCAACAATGAAATGTTCGATACCTTCCAACTTGAACTAGGCATCCAAAACAGTGGAAGCAAAACAAAGAAACCAAATATTGTTATAATATTTGAGGAATTTCTTGTTCATGGCTAATATTATTTCGTTGGAAAAGGGATCACCCTCATTGTTCGCCGATTGAATTATTATAATGGAAATAAACGAAATGGCTTGGTTGTTTGACGGATGGTTGGCTGGGCTTCAAAGCATCTGTTGCATTGATGAAAACCGGCAAAAAGTCCCTAAGCACTTCGGCAACTCTCCAATCTTAGTAGAGCGTCAATACACCCATCTCCTTGCAGGTCTTCTTCAACATTTTGTATGTTGAATTCCACCTCGTTCTTATGTGAGAGAGAAAATATCAGCTTGCCTTCATTGCATCGTGTATAAGACCTCTAATCTTGATGCTATATTGAAGTGGATTCAATGAATTGAGCCAACCCACGTATATTGGCCACAAAGTTTTATAACCGGTGGAGGCCGTCTTACACGCACAAAGTGAGTAGCGATGAGCAGCTGAATCGATCAAGGTAGGTTCCCAATTTTGGAAACTGGGAACCGAACCGCTCCCCTTATGAACCGACTCGAATCAGTCTTATTCATTAACCTGTGTATAGGTCATTAAAGGGAAGTAATAATCCAAGCACATTGATCCAAAAATTTATTTTTACTTCATCACACTTTCTGCAATCCATTTTCTAGAGGAATCATATCTTATTATAATGTTATATTATGGACTTGTATTTGTTAATTTGTGTATAGATCACCCTAATAGTTCTCAATTCTTTACCGTTAACCGGCCAGCTCTACTCGGGAACTTGGAACATGAAATCTGTAAGGCCGATTTTAGGAAAGAACTTGGAACCGAACCGATTTTGAACTGGTTACTCCTAAACCTTAGCAAGTTTTTTTTACTATTTAACAGATTATTCAAAAGTAGAAAGAATTTTATTTATTTTTTATACATGCATATTATTGTATATATAATTTAATGAAACAAAAAAGAAAGAAAGAAAGAAAAAGGCCCCAATTGACTCACAGGTTAACCTTGTAACTAACATGGAATTGGCGGGTTCGTTTCTAAGCAGTTCCTAAGACAATAGGGTTGACTTTCGATCCCAAAAATTAGGAGTCGACCTGACAGGTAAGTTTCAAGTTCCAGATGAAACTATTCACCCTAAAATCGATCATCCTTGCAAGTGAGTGTAGTGGCACATGCACTACACATTGCAGAAAATTCTTGTGTAGACGAGATATAGCTTTTGGGTAAGAGGGTAAGTCAGGAGGTATTCATGCTAGCATTATTTGTTGGAATTTGGGTGCAAATCCCTTGTAAAGTGAATAAGAGGTGTGGATGGAGGAGTCCCACATTGAATAGAAGAGAAATGAGAGATAGGTTTAAATAGTTGAGCCTTACAAATGGGATTGGACCCCAAGGAGTACCTCACTTTTGTGGAAGAGAGAGAACCTACGCCAAGTTGGGTTGGTTCCCCCGCGCACCGCTGCCGCCGGCTGGCTCAGCTCGGGCCGGGCCTGGGATCCCGTTGGTTTTAATTTTCCTGAATTTATTTTTTTTTGTTTTGTTTTGAACAAATATGACTGTTCGTAGGTTCGGGTTCTACATCTGTCCGAACCAAACCGAACGAAATTGTTCGCTTGGTGACTCTTCATTTTTTGTCTTTCTATATCCAAAATTCGTTTGGTGAACGAAACTTCTCTGTTCTTATGGAAGTCATATTGCTGCGCTCTCATTTTGGTGCGATTGTCTATGCAAAATTGCGTTCAAAGGAGTCCTCTGAAAACGTACCGCTTCAGAGGAACGAGATCCGTTCAATCCTGGGAGACGATTGTCCAATACCTCGGGTACTGATTGAGGGGCAAAATTCGTCTTAAGGACATGACATTACATCATTGGGCTTGGATCAATGTTCTGCTTATCTATATATACTACTTTTAGGTTAGTTTTCCTGACGTTTGATTTCAATTTCTGGTATACGAACTTAGCTGAACAACAATCTTAAGACGAATTTTCTTTGGTTCTGTTCGTATATTCTTATGCATTGTTCATTGAGTTTTTCTGTTAAATATCTAGATTGGCGTTCCTTTAAGTCGAACTTTTCTATAGTTAGTATGTTCCTTGTCATAGTCGTATAGGAATACGATTCTGTTCATACATTCTGTTCCTATTAAAATTTTTCAATTATGTTCGTAAACAAATTTTTCATTTCTGTTCATATTAAAATTTTCAATTCTGTTCGTCACCAAGTTTTTCATTTCTGTTCATATTAGAAATTTTCAATTCTGTTCATGAACAAACGACTCTGTTCGTAGTCATATATTTCCGATTCTGTTCGTGAATATGTTCTGTTTTTATATTTCAGAAATGGCTTCGACTTCGACTCCGATCAACCTTATTCCGGATCACGGAGAAAAGCCAGAAAAGTTCAACGGTATGGATTTCAAGAGATGGCAACAAAAGATGTTGTTCTATCTCACGACCTTGAACTTGGCTAGATTCCTAGATTCCTTAATGAGGATGGTCCTAAATTGAACGTTGGAGAGACAAATAAAGAAAAGGTTGCTGCTGTGGATGTATGGAATCATTTTGACTTCCTGTGTTGTAACTATGTCCTTAACGGTCTGGACAATCCTCTCTATAACGTCTATAGTCTGCTGAAAACAGCTAAGGAGTTATAGGATAGTTTGGATAAGAAATACAAAACCGAAGATGCCAGATTGAAGAAATTCATTGTTGGTAAATTTCTGGACTTTAAGATGATTGACTCAAAGACCGTCTTAAGTTAGGTTCAAGAGCTTCAAGTGATTATGCATGATATTCATGCTGAAGGAATGACTCTAAGTGAGTCATTTCAAGTGGCTACCTTCATTGAAAAACTGCCACCATCCTAAAGAGATTTCAAAAATTATCTCAAACACAAGAAAAAGGAGTTGTTACTTGAAGACTTGATTGTTTGGCTGAGGATTGAGGAAGACAATAGGCTTTCTAAGAAGAAAGTTGGGAAGAACCCAGATGTTTCAAAGGCCAATGTTGTTGAAGAAGGATCGAAACCCAACAAGAAGAGGAAAATGCCGAGCAAGTCTGGAGAGGGATTCACCCAAGGCCTAAAGAAGTTTGTTGGCAAGTGCTTCAACCGTGACAAGTCTGGACATCGAGCCAAAGACTACAGAGCCAAGAAAAGATAGAAAACTCAGGCTAATATGATGGAAGATATTTCCAATGGTGTTGATGATATCAATCTGACTGCTATGATATCCGAGTGTAATATGGTGGAAAATCCCAAGGAGTGGTGGATTGATACTGGAGCAACTTATCATATCTATGCAAATATATTGATGTTCTCAACCTACACAACTGTGGGGGGTGATGAAAAACTTTATATGGGTAATTCATCAACCTCTAAGGTTGAAGGTGTCGAAAAGATTGCTCTAAAGATGACATCTAAAAAGATTGTGACACTAAATAATGTTTTGCATGTGCCGGATGTTCGCAAGAATTTAGTGTCTAGATCTCTCCTTCGCAAGAATGGCTTCAAGTTGGTTTTTGCATCCAATAAGTTTGTACTCTCTAAAAATGAGATGTATGTAGGAAAGGGTTATCTAAGTGATGGTTTGTTCAAGCTGAATGTAACGACTGTTGTAACCAATGATGATTTGAATAAAGTTGCTTCTTCTTATGTGCTTGAGTCTTCTAATATTTGGCATGCTAGACTAGGACATGTTAACTATAAGTCGATAAAGAAATTAATGAATATAGGACTGTTGCCGAAATTTGACTGTCTAAGTGAGAAATGCCAAGTGTGTGTTGAATCTAAATTTTCTAAGCCTAATTTCCATTCTGTAAATAATAGAATCTCAGAACCTTTAGGTTTAATACACATAGATATATGCGATATGAAATCAATACCCTCAAGAGATGGTAATAATTATTTTATCATATTTATAAATGACTGCTCGAGGTATTGTTATGTTTATTTGCTTAGTAGCAAAGATGAGGCTGTGAATGCTTTTAGAACTTATAAGTCCGAAGTTGAAACTCAGTTGAATAAGAAAATTAAAATAATAAGGAGTGACATATGAGGTGAATATGAATTTCCTTTTGAGGAAATTTGTACCGAGTTTGGTATCGTTCACCAAATGACTACTCCTTATACACCACAATTAAATGGTGTGGCGGAAAGAAAAAATCGATCCCTAAAGGAAACAATGAATGCATTGTTGAACAGTTCTGGTTTACTGTAGAATTTGTGGGGGGAAGCTGTCTTAACAGCAAATTTTATTTTAAATAGAGTACCCCACAAAAAGACACAACAAACTCCCTATGAGAAATGAAAAGGCAGAATGCCTAACTTGAATTATCTCAAAGTGTGGGGGTGTTTGGCTAAGATTGCAATTCCTAAACCTAAAAAGGTTAAGATAGGACCAAAGATTGTTGACTGTGTTTTTATCGGATATGCTCAAAGTAGTAATGCATATCGTTTTCTTGTTCACAAGTCAGAGATCCCATATATACATGTTAATACGATCATTGAATCAAGGGACGCTTTGTTCTTTGAAAATATATTTCCATATAACATAGTATATGAGCCAATTGATAATAATAAGAGGTCTCGAGATACTATATCTAGAAGTGATCCAACAGAGGATGAACCTAGATGTAGTAAAAGACAAAGGATTTCCACTCTTTTGGACCTGATTTCTTAATGTACCTGTTAGAGAATGAGCCTCGGACATTCAAAGAAGCTGTGACATCGCCAGAAGTACCTTTCTGGAAAAAAGTTATCAATAGTGAAGTTGAATCCATCCTATCAAACCATACATGGAAATTGGTTGACCTTCCTCCTAGTAATAAACCACTATAATGTAAGTGGATTTTTAAGAGGAAAATAAAAGTGGATGGTACTATTGATAAATATAAAACTAGGCTTGTAGTAAAATGGTACAAGCAACGAGAAGGTCTTGATTAGTTTGATACTTATTTACCTATTACTAGAATTACATCTATAAGGATGTTAATTGCCATAGTAGCGGTGTATAAGCTTGAAATCCATCAAATGGATGTTAAAATGGCCTTTTTAAACGGGGATTTGGAAGAAGAAATATATTTGGAACAACCTGAAGGGTTCATTGTTCTAGGACAAGAGAAGAAAGTATGTTGGTTTATCAAGTCACTCTATGGATTGAAACAAGCACCAAAACAATGGCATGCTAAATTCGACTAAGTCATGTTGTCGAATAGTTTTAAGATTAATAAGTGTGATAAATGTGTATACGTTAAGAACACTCATAATGGTTTTGCCATTTTGTGCTTATATGTAGACGACATGCTTATAATGGGCAGCGATAGTGAGGTTGTTAAGGCGACCAAACGCATGCTCACAAGTAAATTTGATATAAAAGATATGGGCGTTGCAGATGTTATTTTAGGAGTTAAAATCCATAAGACATGCAGAGGATTAGCTCTATCACAATCCCATTATATTGAGACGATTTTTAGAAAGTGCAAGAATCTAGATATTGTACCAGTAAAGATTTCGATAGATGTTAATTTACATCTTTCAAAGAATACTGGTTAAAGTAATGCTTAAAATGAGTATGCTAGTATACTAGGCAGTCTAATGTATGTCATGAACTGTACTAGGTCGGACATAGCTTGTGCTGTAAGCAAGTTAAGTCGATTTACAATTAGTCCAAATGAAAATCATTGGAAAGTTATGAAACGTTTATTGGGTTACTTAAAGTATACTCAAGATTATGCTTTGCATTACACAGAATATCCAGCGGTACTTGAAGGATACTGTGATGCAAATTGGATAACTGGCACTAAAGACACAAAATCGACAAGTGGATATATATTCACACTTGAGGGAGCGGCAGTGTCTTGGAAATCATCCAAACAAACTTGTATTGCTAGATCCACTATGGAATCAAAATTTATTGTTTTAGATAAAGTCGGTGAAGAAGTATAATGGCTTCGAAATTTCTTGGAAGATATTCGGCTTAAACCAGTGCCTGTTGTTTGTATACATTATGACAGTTAAGCGGCAATAGGAAGGGCAAGGAATGTCATGTATAACGGTAAGTCTCGACATATATGTCAAAGACATGACGCAATAAGATAACTTCTTTTTAATGGAATTATCACCATTGATTATGTGAAGTCAAAGATAATGTTGCGAATCTATTGACAAAAGGCTTAACTAGAGAGATGGCTGTGAAAACATCAAGGGGAATGGGTTTAAAGAGACAACTAAACAAGTCATCATAGTGGAAACCCTACCTAGTTGACTGGAGATTCCAAGATCTAGGTTCAAAGAGACAACTAAGTTATGAAGACAGTGTAGAGTACTGTCAAATTTTTGACTCATTCCCGGATGAAGACAGTACTAATATATGAAGGTTAAGCAAAAGCTTTTAATGATTCTGAATTGAGTATGTGATATACTATATGTTCAGAAATCACCTATGTGAGTGTGAAATGAGGACTGCTTCTGTGAGAATCGAAAAAGGCCGAGTTCTCTAAAACACTCATGAGATCAGGCGGTGTTCATAACCAAAATGAATACAACAATGAGAACCAATTTTGTTCGAGAAACAGTTGTGTGATTTCTATTATCTAGGCTTACACCAAAGATCAACAGTTCAAAGACATCAAGTTTACTGATTGACCGAGTAAGTCCGATAGGTTTCACTAAGGAAAGTTCAAAGTCTCAGACTACTTATCCCGATGCAACGTTTTCTTATGAAATAATTGCACATTGCATCTCATGCATATATGAAGAGTTAGGAAAAACTGAATCTCTTATTCATGTGGGGGATTGTTGGAATTTGGGTGCAAATCCCTCGTAAAGTGAATAAGAGGTGTGGATGGAGGAGTCCCACATTGAATAGAGGAGAAATGAGAGATGGGTTCAAATAGTTGAGCCTCACAAATGGGGTTAGGCCCCAAGGGGTACCCCACTTTTGTGGAAGAGAGTGAACCTACGCCAAGCTGGGTCGGTTCCCTGCTCGCGCGCCGCCACCGCCATCCGTCTGGCTGGCTCGGCTCGGATTGGGCCGGGCCCGGGATCCCGTCGGTTTTATTTTTCCTGAATTTATTTTTTTTGTTGTTTTGTTTCGAACAGATATGACTGTTCGTAGGTTCGGGTTCTACATTTGTCCGAACCGAATCGAACGAAATTGTTCACTTGGTGACTCTTCATTTTTCGTCCTTCTATATCTGAAATTCGTTTGGTGACTATTAATTTGGACATGATTGAACAAAACTTCTCTATTCTTACGGAAGTCATATTGCTGTGCTCTCATTTTGGTGCGATTGTTTATGCAAAATTGCATTAGAAGGAGTCCTCTGAATACGTACCGCTTCAGAGGAACGAGATCCGTTCTATCTTAGAAGACGATTGTCCAATATCTTCGGGTATTGATTGAGGGGCCAAATTCGTCTTAAGGACACAACATTACATCGTTGGGCTTGAATCAACATTCAGCTTATTTGTTTATACTGCTTTCAAGTTAGTTTTCCTGACATTTAATTTCAATTTCTGGTATACGAACTTAGCCGAACAATATTATTTAGTGTGACGCTCTAGATTTTAACGAAGATACCAAGAGGTATTCACACTGGCATTATTTAGTGTGACCCTCTAGATTTCAACGAATATACCAAACTCATTGACAGCTCTTATAATTTTAATAGCCGCATTTCAACAATCATGCTAGAATATTAACTTCTTAAACGTAAGAGCTCGGTGATGTAATTTCTATTCCTCATTGACCCAGTGGCCAGTTTTGACACAGCATGCGTAATTCGTTGGACTAGCTCATAAATTAAAAGTCAAAGAGACTCGAAAGTTATCTGTCCACAACATATGCACAAACGCCTCCCTTTTGCTCTTTATGCAACAACTTATAGTGTCTTATATTTGATCCCTACAAAAATGAGTTCGATTGTGGTTGTAGAGCTGTCTGTACAACAAAGCGGGCATTTTCAACGAAACCAAAGAAAACTCAAAGGCAAGACAACATCATGCAAGCTCTCGCTGATTTGCAAGTCGAAAGTTACATGTTTGATTCGCATTGCACTTTGCAAATTCTGGAAACTTGGTTAGTAGGCTTAGCCGTATCGCCGGTTTTGAGCTTCCCCACTTGAATTTGGTGGAGCTACGGTGACAGGCTTGCCCAATGGGCAATTGGTGCTTCATTATCGACTTAAACCAAGCATTCAAGTGGAGGATGAGGTAGGGTCTCAATCTTGTCAAAACCCTTTGAAGAAAACAAAGAATTGTGTCGATGAAACGTACTTTTCGTTGATACGTTGTCCTGTATAAATAGAGATATTATCACTTATGATTATGGTAGAAGTTAAAGATAAAAGATAATAATTTGATCTACATGGAAATTGAGTATAGGACAAATCAGAACAAATCTCCAATTGATCAACTTGGGGATGCTCTGCTTGATGTGTTATCTACACATTGATCTGTTGAAGATTCAATACTATTACCATTATGATTTTCAAGCTTTTTGATTTGTTACTTCAATACTCCCCTTCAAATTGGTCAATGGGGAGGACCGGAGACTGATTTTGGTTCGTAAGCCAACAAAAATATCTCGAGTCAATGGTTTGGTGAAAATATTAAGAACTTATGAGGAAGATGGAATATAGCAATTCACAATAGAACCAAGAGCAACCTTTTTTCCCGAACAAAATGTAATCCATTTCATTGTGCTTTGTCTGAGCAAAGAAAATTGGATTAGTTGTGAGATATAATGCTAACATGTTGTCTGAGAAAAGTAACGAAGGTTTAGTTGGTAGATCCTAATGTCACGCACTATATATGAAATCCGCGTGAGTTCAGAAGCTGTAGAAGCAAGAGCCCGATATTTAGCTTCAATTGTGGAGTGGGCCTCAGTAAGTTATTTCTTGGCACACCATGAAATACAATTGAATCGAGAAAAGTACAAAAACCAGTGGTAGAATGTCAGGTGAGTTTGCACCTTGCCCATTTTACATGTGTAAAGCCAAATAAATGTAGAGAATTACGAGACAAAATGCGAAGCCCAAAGTGTAAAGTACCGTGAACATATCATAGACTACGTTTTACCATCTAATAGTGAGCATAGTTGGAGCATGCATATGTTGGCAAAATATGTTGATCGCAAGCGAGAGATCCTGACGAATACAAGTAAGGTATGTGAAAAGCGCCTACAATGCTTTGTAAGTCATATGGATCAGCATAGGACTTATCACCATGTTCGAGTGGTGGCTGCTTGGTAGCTATTGAAGTAGCAATTGGCTTACAGTTCGCTATTGATGCTCAGCTCAAAAGATCTAAGGTATATTTTTGTTGTAAGAGAGAGTCCACCGGTGGAGTGATTAACTTCAATGCCCAAGAAATAATGAAGAACGCTAAGGTCTTTCTTGTAAAACACTTAACCCAATGCATGCACAAGATTATTTAGTAATTTTAGAGAATCACTAATGAGGACTATATCATCCACATAGAGCAATAGGATGATAATATGACCATGATGACGATAAACATATAATGATGGATCGGCAATGCTACCGAAGAATCCATACTCCAAAAGAAAGTCACTAAACTTGTCAAACCATGCCCTTGGAGCTTGTTTAAGGCCATATAGCGTATGCCAGAGTAAACAGACATGGTCAGGATGAGATGGATCACAAAAGCTCGATGGTTGTTCCACATAAATAGGATCAACAAGATCGCCATGTAAGAAATCGTTATTGATATCTAATTGGAAAATTTCCCAATTGTAAACAGTAGTAACAAATAGGACAATGCGAATTGTGGCTTGTTTGACTATTGGACTAAAAGTTTCTAGCAAGTCAACACACTCCTCTTAATGAAAGCCTTTTACAACAAGTCGGCTTTCAATCGGTCACATGAACCATTTGCATGTAACTTTGCTTTGTACACCCATTTACATCCAACCACATTCATTAAGGGATGACAAGGAACAAATTCCCAAGTTTTGTTGATTGCAAGAGCATCCAACTCTTCAAGCAAAGTGGCTGTCCAACCAGGGTGTTTTATGAATGGAATGGACAATCCATAGGTCAGGAGGGAAAGATGATATTGCTATATTGGCATACTTAGGATTTGGCTTCGAGATCCCAACTGTTGAACGTGTAAACATGGGATGTATTGAGGATGTGAAAGCTTTAGATTGAGACTGAACTAAAGATTCACTCCCTAATGGTTGTGGCACATGATTAGAGAGAGTAGTAGATGAAGCATTTGGGTCTAGTTCTATCTCAGCAAACAAATTTGCACGTTTGCTTGTAGAGTCAAGATCTGTTGGTGAACAATCATTTTGAGGAACTTATGGACTAGGTTGTGGCATGGTCCAATGATCACTAGAAGCTTTTGTTTGTGATAGATTTAAAGTTAAATTCCATTGCAACAGCTCCCTCTCACTACAAAAAAACTGCTTTTTTCCGACGAAATTTCCAACGAAAAATTTGAAAAAATTCGTTGGAAAACAAATTTCCAACGAATTTTTCAACGAAAAAAAATTTATTGGTAATAGGTCGTTGGAAATTTTTCCAACGAAAAATTTCAATTTTCGTTGGAAATTTGCGACGAATTTTATTTCGTTAGAAAATTCGTTGGAAAACTCGTGGCTAAATTCGTTGGAAAAATTACAAAATTTTTCCAACAAAAAATTTTTCGTTGGAAAAATTACAAAAAAAAAAATTTTGTCGAAAAATCGTAGAAATTTTTTTTCCAACGAAAAATTTTTCGTTGGAAAAATTACAAAATTTTTTTTGTTCGAAATATCGTGGAAATTTTTTTCCAACGAAATTTTTTTTTTCGAAATTTTTTTTTGGATTTTTTTTTTCGAAATTTTTTTTTCGAATTTTTTTTTCGAAAATTTTATTTCGAAAAATCGCCCTCGCCGCCGGCAAAGACAGAGCTCGCCCAGATGTGGGCGAGCTCGGCCCTCGTCATGGCCGGCGAGGGCCAGTCTCGTCGCCGGCAATGGCCGATCTCGCCCAGATCTAGGCGAGGGCTCGGGCTCATCGCCGGCGAGGGCCGAGCTCGCCCAGATCTGGGCGAGCTCGGCCCGCGCCGGCGACGAGCTCGAGCTCGCCCAGATCTGGGCGAGCTCGACCCTCGCCGGCGACGAGGCTTGGTGGCGTCGGGGGCGGCCCTGGATGGCCGCGGTGACGCCTTTGAGGAGGGAGCTGACGTCGCGGAGGAGGGGGCGGCAACGGAGTCTTGGTGTCCATGGCGCTGGAGCCGGAGCCGGAGCCGAAGGAGGAGGGGGGGCAGCAGGGGAGGAGGCGGAGGGGGAGACAAAGGGAGAAGGAGAAGGGGGCAACGGGGGAGGAGGCGGAGGGGGAGACAGAGGGAGAAGGAGAGAGAGAGAGAGAGAGAGAGAGAGAGAGAGAGAATGAATTTTGAAATTGAACGAGCGCGAAAATGTAGTAAGGTTTTTCGTTACAAAATTCGTTGGAAATTGTGCACACTAAAATAATTCGTTGAAAAATTAAAATAATTGTGCACATTTATTTGACAACTTTTTTTTTTAGCTTAGTTACTTATTTGACAACTTGTACATAAAGTGCCAGTGAACTTATTTACTGAAATCAAATCATTAGACCTTTCTGTAAAATACAACTATTTGGATAGCCTAACCGGTGATGCCACGCAAGTTCATACGCAACGTTGTTTCTTTGATAAAAGAATGCCATGGAATGCGGATCCTTATTAGTATATAATTCTTGATGATTAGTACCCGATGCGTCCCAGAGTCCTTATTAAAATATCCAAAGGTATCAAACTCAAAATAGCAAGGATAATCTCGTCAATTGAGAAAAAGATAATAGATTTTTCTTAATTTGCAAAACGGCTAGAACATTATTAAGTGAAAACCGACCAGTTTCATTGCCAGATTAACCTGTCCCAACATAAGTAATCGGTAGTGATGTATCATTCTCAACTATCAAATTATCTTGGCCGGGGTAAGGAACTACATTCACAAGATTACCTACATTATCTATCGTATGAGTATTAGCATCGGTATCGAGATGCCATTCTTCATCTTGTGAGTTCGAGATATGGAGAGTAGCCAGGATGTGGGATATATTATTGCTATGATAACTATTGTCGAAATGATGCCAACAATTTAATGCATCATGCCCTTTCTTTTTACAAATCTGACATAATGAGAGATGGTACTCCTAAGTTTTGAATTACAAATCTGACATAATGAGAGATGGTACTCCTAAGTTTTGAATTTAGTGGTGCCCCAACGGTTGTGGTTTGCTAAGTCGTACGGTAGTTTCTAAAAAATGCCAACCATTCTAGTTTGTCGGAGTAAAGCCACAACATGTAGAATTAGATATGGGTCCTCTATCCCTTTTTGTAGTCACCAATATGTCGCTATGAGATAAATGCCAATGAATTGTTCAGGAGCATGATTGAAGTGTGGTTGTTTCGTAACTCATAACTTTGAAGTTGTGCAACCATTTAAGTATGAGATAGAAAAGAATGCGTCAACATAGTCATTGTGAACGACTCATAGCTATCAAGCCATTCAAGTAATCTGAAAACTTTATTACAATCCCACATAGATTTACCAATGGAATGCAACTAATCGCAAATAGACTTAAAGTCGTGAAGATAAACAAATAAAGGCTTATTTTCTTTCCTTATGAGTTGAAGTTGTTCAAGGAGGTCAAGTTCATGAGTCACCGAGCTTTGCTTGAATTGATCAACGAGAGCTTTTCGTACTTTTGCTACTATTTGAAGTCCAACGACATGTCCGAGAACCACTAGTGTGCCCGTGATCCATGACTTTACGAGGAGGTCACTACGCACCCCTGATATATATTTTGGATTATGGGCTTGGGCTACATTTTCTGATGTCCGAGTATGTGGTGGTGCAACTATCTCTTCGGTAAGTAAATCAAGTAGGCTTTGACTTTCAATCAGAGAAAATACTTGTGTCTCCAAAGTAAAATGTTGTTTTCATTGAGCTTCAATGTAACAAAATTTGTCGAATTGATGTTTGAGAGAAATGAAAATTTTCGGGTTTGAAGAAGAAGACGGCATGAATGTATCGTATCGAATTTTGTTAGAAAGAAAAGATCAATGTGCCCTTGCGTGGCTCTGATGCCATGAAAAAAAGCAAAGAATTGAGTCGATGAAGCGTACTTATTATTGATACGTAGTACAGTACAAATAGAGATATCACCGCCCATAATGACGGTGTAATTATTGATTGTTACTTGAATACCCTCTTCCATCATTCACCCAAGTTGGGCGACGGAAATATAGATCGATAAAATTAACTATAGCTTGTGCAATTAAAATGATTAGGTAGTCTTAGTAGTGGAGTTAGCCCCCCTTGTTTCAACCCGATGATTACCCTTTTGTGATCAAATCTATGTCGGGATCACAGGCTATGCTTTCTCGTGCAATTATTGCCGGAAATAGCATAGAGTTCCCTGGAAAGTGCTATGTAATTTTTATGCTTGAATAGGTGCGACCAGATGGAGTCAAGTGACTGTAGATGACTAATGTGGCAAACCCACACATCAAAAAAGGGTCTCGTGGCCACATTTCAAAACTAGTTTTCTAAATTTGGAATTTACCTTTTCCAAGCAGAAAGCATCTCATGAATAAAATATTACTATATGCGTACAATCAAAGCCATGATCAAGATTTCCTAAATTTCAGAATCAGTGTAAAAAGGAAAGTTCACAGAAGCGGCGTCTGCATCTTTTCTTCGGGTCTTATTTGCTGAAAGTGACGGCCCACCATAAACATCGCTTGCGGGCCCAAACTCAAAAACGAAGATGCTATTTGTCGCGTTGATGGAAAACGTATTTAAATTGATCTTTATTTTATAAATTTTCTTTCTGCTATGTTGAAGCATTTGTGATATTTTTTTTTTTTTGGTTTATCGAAGCACGTTTATGAGCGTCTACGAGACTCTATGCATGGGGTACGTGTCCCATGGATACATACATAAACATGTTTGGATAGAATTCTACTTTCTATTTTCCGTTTAATCCAAATTTTACGACCCCCACATTTTGACCTTTTCTTATAAAGTAACACATGAGATTCCCAGTATACACAAAATTTTACGTGTATGTAAATACCCATATGAAAATTTCATACTGTTTTAAGATTCTAATATTATTTTAAAAGATGTACACTGAAAGTCCTAAAATTTATCACGAAAATATAATTGAGTCCTAAAACTTACAAAAAGTACAATGAAGTTCTAAAACTTGTCAATATGTGTAATAAAGTCGTTCCATTAATTCCGTCTAACTTAGCCAACAAAAAATGCCGACGTGACTTCTTTTAAAATATTTTCTCTCTCTTACGTGGCGATGACATGGCTAAAACATGAAACATAAGGCTAAAATAATATCGTTTTGATTCAAATCTGATTTTTTAATACAAAATTTTATCTAAATTAAATCTAAAAAATGAGCGAAAAATTTTTTTTAGAAAGGGAGAGTTGGAAACCAGGCAATTGCAACCCTCCCCCTCGCGCCCCACCATCGCCAATGATGGTGGAGGAAATGATTGATGGGGATCGCCAGGCCTTGGCCAGGGGCCGCCACAAGTAGGGTCGGTCGTAGTCGCCAATAGCGATGTTGAGCCCTCGCTACCTGATTTCCAGCTCTCCTTTTTTTTAAAAAAAAGTTGCTTACTTTTAAAATCTCATTTAAGCAAAATTTTTACAAAAAATCACATTTAGACCAAAATGACGTCGTTTAGGTCACATCATCGCCACGTAGGAAAGATACATATTTAAAAAAAAGCCACATCAACATGACAGAGTTAACGGAAGGACTCGATTGTATCAATTTGACAAGTTCTAGATTTTTGCGATAAATTTTAGAACTTGCAGCGCACTTATCCCTATTTTAAATTTTGGCGGCTTTTGCTGATGCACAAACAAATCTTAAGCCAACGACAATGAAAATGCAATCAATTACAGAGATGAAATCCCCGTGTGCTATGACCATCGACGTTGCTTGCGGATCATTTTTTAACTATCGCACGGCACGGGAATATCACCTAAATTAATAAATAAATAAATAAATAAAATGAATCAGAAGGATTGATTGCACATCAATGTCCAAATGGAAAGAACCTAGAGACTCTCTCCTAGAGAAAATTCCTATCCCCCTCGGTCTCAACTTGACACCATCATGATCGAAGCAGTTAACGTTGCCATCATCCCACACACATTCAATCAAATGACGGATCAATAATCCACGGGAGAAGGGCCAAAAAAAAACATAGCAAAATTAATCGGGGGGTCACGAGATGGTGTGGCTCTTATGGCTAATAATTTGCTAACTGTCCCTTTCGAGATCTTCCGGTTTCAACCCTAACTATCAATCATGCCACTTCTTTTTTATTTTGTTGATCCATCATTGATCGTGACATTTTCAAATGCTCCTTTTTTGTGGCCGAGCGAAGCCTCACGATGCCCCGAGACCGATACCTCGAGAGGGCCTCGTTCGATATAAAAGCTCGAGATCGGACCCGAGCTTTTCGGAATGCAGACTTTCAGGTCTATCTTAGAGCCGAGCTCGAATTTGGGTTTTGGATGTGCCCGCGGAATCATAACTGTGCGAGTATAAGAATCTAACCACTCGATTTTCAAGCGGCTCGTGCGAGTTCGAGCTTGAGTCGGCGAAACGTTCCGATTATGTTAAACTGAAGGAAAAAAATTAAGCTCGAATAAAATTCGTTAGTAGGAGCTTGTTTTTCTTATTAGAGTTAATACCACAAAAAACCCAAAACTGATACACTCGTAACGATTTTACCTTAAATTAATTTTTTGATCACAAAAAAAACTTCAAACCAGTATACTTGTGATAAATTTAATCTAAACTAATTTTTTAACCACTAAAAATCCAAAACTAGTACATTTGTGACAAATTTACCCTTCGTTAAATTGGATCAGTATAACGAAAAACCAGAAATTAGTATATCCGTGAAGCCAAACTTGTGTACCCGTCAGCTGTCGCGTGTCATCCAACTTAGAAATTTGACAGTAAAATTTAATGAAAATTAGCGGAGGGTCAAATCGTCAAAAGTGTACCCGTTTAAGGTTTTTAGCAGCGTTAATCCTTGTTATTATTACCGAGCATGAGGATTACACGTGGCATTGATTTTTGGTCTTTTTCCTAGCATATCGATATCCCTATCTTAGCCGCACGACCGAAACATAAAACAAAACAGAAAAATGAGTTCGCCGTTAAATCCCAAATAAAATAGAAAAAACAAATGAAACGAGAGAGAGAGAGAGAAAAAAAAATAAATCACGTTCTGCGTTATTTGTCCCCCCACATTCCGTGCGCTCCGGATGCAAACCCGCGCGCGCCCCCTCCCGAAGGGCGCGTGTGCTATACGCGCTGGCCGGAGCGTGGGGGGGCGGGAACCAGCTCTCCCTCCTGCTGGCTGCTGTGAGGTGGGGGGGAGGTGGTGGTGTCCACGTCAGCGTTGCGGTCGCGATGCCGAGAAATCGGCAGGTCGCATCGTTATCTTCGAACGGCCTCTCCGAATCATTACCAATCGAAGAATAATGCCGGGAAAAAAAAGCGAAAGCCGTTGAATATCTTATTTTGCCATTTGAGAATTTTAAAATTAATTGCGAGGTTTGATTCCTCCAGTTTTTTTTTTCCTTCTTTTTCTCTCGAAAATAGGCGGAATCCCGCCTCCTATGTCGTCCGCCGGCAGCGGCGGCGGCGTTCGACGCGCGAGGGGGCCTGTCCCCGCGGCCCTGCTCCGGTCCCTCATGCCCGCGCGGCACGCAACGGTCCATGTTGGTGCCTGTGTGTTGGTGCTGGGCAGACCGACGCCTCAGTAATTTCCAACAAAAATCAATCGGAAGGACTATATTGATAATTCGCCAGAAGGGCCGGGGCTAAAATTGACGAATGGTCGAGAGGCTCGGGGCTAA
Organism: Syzygium syzygioides; assembly: GCA_031216285.1. Lineage (NCBI taxonomy): Eukaryota > Viridiplantae > Streptophyta > Magnoliopsida > Myrtales > Myrtaceae > Syzygium > Syzygium syzygioides. The sequence goes on along the minus strand of CM062248.1, from coordinate 28,838,268 downwards.
ATAGGCACGGCCGAAAAAGCTTATGATCCGGAGCTTTCCGGATAATTTCTTCTCCGTGTACGGAATGAATCGTGTCTAGTCGAGGCTCTTGATATAACTCGAAGGACGTAGGGATAAGCACGTTGACTAGTCAAGGTGGGCAATGACGACGACGACGACTTACATTAGAGAGATCACGTAAAAAACGTGAACATCGTAGTCCTTCTCTAAATCATGTCCCTTTTGTTTATATTGGGCGGTGTCATCTCGAAACTAAAGTAAGGGCATTGCATCCGACCCCGTATGCACCTCTCCCTCTCTCTCTCTCTCTCGATCAGATACGCTAGCGTAGTTTTCTTACGAACCCACTTGTTATCTTCTATACCCTTTTGGCTTGGCCATGCCGTTGACTTCGAAAGTCAACGCGAAATTTTTCCCACCTAATAAGCCCAGGCCTTAATGCCAGTTATTATCATGGTTAAGGGGTGGGAACCTTCAGGTCTTAATCGAACTTGGCGCGTTCATAAGTAATCGAGAACGGTGATTTTTGGTATGCAACGAACTGATGAGGAACCAACCAACATGAGCATGTTCGTGTGTACTGTTTTTGCTAGTGGATTGGGCACTAGGAGCTGCCGGTAATCAAGATAACGAAGAATAAGGTGGCCTATGGTCCCGCTCGGATTTTTTTCACGAATGTGCAAAACGTGACGTGATCTTGTTCTCTCGGTGGGCAATGACGGGCAATAATTCCGTTTCGCTCGTCGATTGGATGAGAGGATCGGGGGATGGCGCACCCCGGGTGCGCGGGCCGCCCTGCCCCGAACGGGGAAGGTTTTTTTCCCCGTCACAAGGAAAAGGATTGGTGGGAAGACCCGCGGGGAACGAGGGCGGGGGGTTTTGGCGAGGTGGGACAGGAGCGGTAGCGGGCTTGCCCCGCTCCGTTCTCCCCTGCACGTCTATATAATTAGTAGTTACGATTAAAATTGAATATTTGATATCAGGTGTCGGGCTTCTCATGATACAATCCAACTCGCGATCATGCTCTATAAAAAAAGAGAAATATACCCTAATTTGCTTTAAAAATTGGCCGAGTTTTTAAAATGTTCATATCTATTGCTCTATAAGATGGAAACGTCGACCCGGAATAATTTCGATATTTTTGTTTTTGGTCGGACAAAAATGATTTTGATTGACCACCCGCCTGGGTGGCGCTGCTGGAGCGTGCACTGCTGGAGCATGCACTCTTTCTCTCGGAAAAGATTAAGTGTTCGAATCCCTAGCGTTGCAAGGTGACTTAACCAGTGGCATGTGTGTGGTGGCTAGCACGTGTCGTCCCATGATTTACTTCCCGGCTATCGACCTTGCGGAGGTTCCCTAGGTTATAAAAAAAAATGATTTTGATTGAAATGGAAAAAAGAGGAAGAAGCTGGTACTCCATTGTAACGTGTTCAAATAACATGATGCAAAAATGGTGCCAATGGATTATTCAAGTAGTAAATGGGTTTGTTTTTCTAGATCAAGGCCTACCTACATTAGAGATTCGGAATCGAACGGTTATATTTTGATCTTGGAGCACCCTCGAAGGAATCTATCGGTGTCTTTTGGCTTATCCTCATTTCGGATGATGCTTTGTATTCTCTGTATTACCACGACCGCTGGCACAGAGTTAGCCGACGCTTATTCACGATAAGTGTGTGCGTGGGACGAGAAGACTGGCATACCAACCAAGGACAAGACACATGACCCGAAAGGAAAGTGAAATTCGAAGCCCTTAACGGACAATCCCTCGTATTGATTGCACTCTAAACCATATTTTAAGCTCATTTATGGATTTTCCCAATTGTGAACTCGTGACACGGATTGTTTATTCCTGATGACTTGAGAGGGGCAAACTTAGACGGGAAGGAAAACGTTGACTCCATAATAATTTCGATATATATGACAAGATGATCCTTGATTATAAAGGGGAAAAATATAGGAAGAAGTAATCAGAACGCGTTATAGCGCGTTCAAATAACATAACGTAAAAATGGCGTCCGAGGAATTATCGCGCAGTAAATATGTTGGTTTTTCTCCATCGGGGGCCAACCTGCATTAGAGATTCGGAATCAGACGCTCGTGTTTCTGCTCTTGGGGTGCTTAGTCGCTCGTCTGTCGATACAGGCGTGTACGTGCGGGATGAGAAGACCGGCATATACCGAACGAGCACGGGACCACCCGACCCCATGAAAAGGAAAGCGGGAGCTCGTGCGAGGAGGGGCCTTCCAGCGAAGGCCAAGAGTTCCAGGCACGGATCGCGCGTGGCGCAGCCGCAGTCGCCCAAACCAACACCAACCCCACCACCCGCAAGCGCAATCCCGGGCCGGTTCATACCCGACCCGACCCGTGAGCGCGCGGAGCACCGCCCCGGATAAACACGGAAGCTGGGCTGGCTGGCTGGCTAGCGAGAGGGCCGCAACGCGCGTCTCCCCCGCGTGGGGCGCAGCCTCCGCGTCCCATAAGACCTCGAAACGCGAGCGGGCTGGCGGTACTGCCCTCGCTCTAGAGAGAGAGAGGAGAGAGAGAGGGAGAGGGATAGCTTCCTCCGGCCAGGCGACGGCGGTCATGGAGCCAGAATCCGGTATTCCGACGCCCCGCAACCCCTCTCAGGTAAAGGGTTAAGGGCTCTCCCCTCCCTCCCCCTCGCGCCGCGCTGCGCCGCGCCTCGGCGGCGCGTGGTTCGGTCTCGAACGGATTCGAATCTCGCCGCCGCCGCCGGCGCGCCGCGCGCGCCTGCCGTCGTGTCGCGCGCCCGCCGCTTTGATCTTCCGGTTGCGGGGTGTGGCGGCTTGTTTCTTTCGCGTGGAGATTTCGGGATGGTTTCCCTCGCCGGAAATGGCCGCCCCCGTACTCCGTCCCCCGCCCCCCTCCATTCGTCTCGTGATTCTGGGGGGGGGGGGGGGGGGGGCTCCGTCTCGTCGAACCCGCGGTTGTGCTCCGGGGAGGTTGGAGCTGCCCTCGGGCGTTCTGCATGTTTCTTCGTTGCGCTTTAGCTCGCATGAAGTGCAGCGAATCGCCTGGAACTTGCGAAAGTAGCTGGTTTCCTCAACAAATGACGGAACTTTTTGTGTATTGAGCTAATTTAATATACGTGGTTATCTTGTCGAATTGGCCTTTGTGGGCTGCGTTTGTAGTTCGGACACAGTTTGTTTGTTTGTTTTTTTTTCCTTTTTTCTTTTCTTTTTTCCGCGGAAGTTTGTTGTTCTGATGAGGGACGTGATATGCCGGATGGGTGGCCGTGGATGTTGTTGGGATGAGTAGGCTGCGGAGTCTGATCGGGGTTATTCATGCAGATCATTGATTATTCGGCTTCTTGCCGTTTTGTTCTAGATAAGCACGGGTATTGGTCGTCTGGTTGAAGTTTTCGATTCGAATCATCGGGTTTACAGTTTCTTGGGATGCTGTTTGAGTTAAACGCGGTCATTAATTATTAGCTGTCTCTGACTTTCCGATAGAATTCATCGTTTGTAGTCTTTCCACATGTTACTCGAAAGCTTGGGCCCAGATTTTACGAATGTTTCTCTTTGAATTTCTATAGGTTGACATTATATGAGGTTTAGGAACTTGAGGATCCGTCGTTGTTGACTGGCTACTTGAATGTGTAGATGAAGTGTGTGCGTGTGTGTTTGCTTTGGTCCTGGAACTTCACTCAAGAAGTGAACATATATGGGTATACATGTTTGCTTTGTCTTTTGCTGGTTCCTTAGGATTTTCGTTCACGTGAACACAAAGAGATATAACCATGGCACAATTTATGGGGATCTACATTTTGCTAATTCTCGTCATTCATATGTCTTATATATGGCTAAAGCTTGACCTTTGTCTATGTGGCCTTGCAGCTTTCTTGGGTCAACCTATCAAGGACTTTGATGTTAGCGTACCAAAGCTTCGGTGTTGTGTATGGAGACCTGAGCACCTCGCCTCTTTATGCCTTTACTAGCACATTTGATGGGAAGTTGCAGAAACACCAAAATGAAGATGCGATATTTGGTGCTTTCTCCCTAATCTTTTGGACTCTTACTTTGCTACCGTTGCTTAAGTATATTTTCATCCTGCTCAGTGCTGATGATAATGGCGAAGGTATAAGGACTTTACTCTTTCTCAATAGAGTAGTTATATGGCTATGACCAAAACACTAAAGGATCTGATGCGTGTCAGGTGGGACATTTGCCCTTTATTCACTGCTTTGTAGGCATGCAAAGTTTAGTTTACTTCCCAATCAACAAGCGGCTGATGAGGAGCTCTCAGCCTACAAATATGGACCCTCAGCAGCTGTTGCAACCCCTTCTCCACTGAAAAGATTCTTGGAGAAGCACAAAAAGCTACGGACAGCTCTCCTTCTCGTCGTATTATTTGGTGCTTGCATGGTGATTGGAGACGGTGTTCTTACTCCAGCTATTTCAGGTCAGATACTTGGAATGATCTTATTAAATTGGTGTATATTAGAATTTAGTGGATGCTCTCGCCTTCATGTTAATTTGATTGTTGGATTGAGTATATTCAATCTAATGCCTTCTTGGTCTCCTGGGGCTGTGGAACATTACTTGGATACCTAGACCTGTTTACTTTCCGAGTAGATTTTTTGTAAAATTTCCGATGGATATGACAGATAATACCCATAAGCAGCTTCAGGACATCCAAATAATTGCAAACGGAAAAAGCTCGGGCAGCACCAATAACAATAACTAATCTTTATCTCTGGGGTTGTTTCTTCGCTTTTTAGCTCACATCTGTATATATTACATTAAGTATCACAGTGAGTAAATTAGTCATAAAATTAGTAGGCTCGAGTAATGATTCGAGGACTGTACATGATAATGATAATGATTGATCATATGCAGCACTATTGGTCTGTTATATCATTTTCACCCAGATTTCTATCCAACTGGGAAATTGAAATGGAACGTAACTGCATTTATTATTAGTTGTTCTGTTTTTGCTATCGGAGGAACACTTGCTTAATGACATACTCTGTGTGGCTAGTGGTGACTATTGAAGCTTTGATAGGTGATCGTGGCACTTCTGTTTTCTTACGGCTTCTATTTTGCTGCAGTTCTCTCAGCGGTATCAGGCTTAGAAGTCACGGAGCAAAAGCTAACAAAAGGTATATGGATCTCTGTTCCCATCTCCATGTGAACGAGAGATGTGATTCTCATTGGTTTACTATATGCAGGTGAACTGCTCTTGCTTGCATGTGTCATATTGGTGGGCCTGTTTGCATTACAGCATTTTGGCACTCACAGGGTAGCTTTTATGTTTGCTCCAATTGTTATAATCTGGTTGATATCCATTTTTGTTATTGGTGTTTATAACACTATACGCTGGAATCCAAGTATCATACGAGCCATCTCTCCATATTACATAATCAAATTCTTCAGTGACACTGGGAAGGATGGCTGGATTTCTCTTGGTGGTATCCTCCTCTCAATAACTGGTATGTTCGTGCCAGATCCCCATGATCTATTCGCTATTGTGCATGTACTATTCGTTTGACTTTTATTCTGGGCCTTTGTCGTTTAGGTGGTGTGAGAGATGTTAGCTGGTCCATTTTGAAAGGCTTGGGTGCTGATTACCATTTCTGATTCCCTACTTCTTCTGCTAATTTCTTAAGTTCTCTCTGTTCTGGGTAGGTACTGAGGCCATGTTTGCTGATCTTGGTCATTTTACTGCTTTGTCAATAAGGGTGAGATCTTCTTGCACTTATGCATTTCTTTGCAGCATGCTCATATATATGTATGATGGGAATGCCGCACGTAATCATTATTGGTGACTCTAGTTCGTGTAATAGATAGATTCGTGGGGAACAAAGGCAAATGAAATTTTTAATGCCTTCTGGAAACAAATAGCCTAAATGGTTGGAGTCCAATAATGGTATTTTTTCTTCATAGTGGATATTAGGTGGAAAAGGGCTGAAACTTTCCTTGTTATGCATTGTGTTATCCCAAACTTCTGCTGGTGCAACACAGCACTTGGTTGATCCTCCTTTTACGTGTAAATTAATCTCATGTGTACTTTCTCGGTGAACTGTGCAGCTTGCATTCGCTGTTGTCATATACCCTTGTTTGGTAGTTCAATACATGGGTCAGGCTGCCTTCCTATCCAAAAATATTGGCTCCATCCCTCACAGTTTCTACGACTCAATACCTGGTTAGCTTATTTTCTCCGTAATGCCTCTCGAAGTTCTTTATTTGGATTTCACTTGGCATTTGGTCTGATGTTACTTTTAATCCTTGTCCTGCAGACGCCGTGTTTTGGCCTGTATTTGTCATTGCCACTCTTGCAGCCATCGTGGGCAGTCAAGCAGTTATAACTGCTACATTTTCCATTGTCAAGCAATGCCATGCCCTCGGTTGCTTTCCAAGAGTGAAAGTAGTCCACACGTCAAAGCATATATATGGACAGATCTACATCCCAGAGATAAATTGGATCCTCATGATTCTTACCCTTGCTATTACAATTGGATTTCAAGACACCACTTTAATTGGAAATGCTTATGGTAAATTTTTTCCCTTTTCCCCTCTCTACATGAGTCCTTTGCTTTTTGAGTTGGGTAGATGGCTAGATGCGTCAGGACAATGAACTGTGGGGGTTTGCTCGCATCATAAACTGATCTAAGTGACAAGGACACAATAATTTTGGAAAAGTTATTTATCATACATTTTGCTAAAGATTGTCTAACATGAAGGAGACTTAGTGCACTGGTATGCTTTCCCATTGTTCCCTGGAAGTTACTGGGTCAAGTTGTGACGATAACTTCTCTGCCATACCAAGATAGTCTAGCATGTTGTCCTTTGAAATTCTGCGGCACAAGAGCCTCACATTCTTCGATGCTGTTTTGTCTGTTAGACCTTCCTACTTAATGTATGCTCATATCTGTATGAGATCTCTAATCATCGTTGGGTGAAGGAGTTTGGTGTACTGATATCTGCAGCTGTGATGATTTGTTTTCTTCTTAATTATTATGATCAGTTGTAGTTTGTTTTAATTATCCGCTTCAATTTTGGTTTTCAGGACTTGCGTGCATGACGGTTATGTTCATCACCACTTTTCTCATGGCGCTTGTCATCGTGTTTGTCTGGCAAAAAAGAGTTTTAGTGGCTGCAGCTTTTCTTCTCTTCTTCTGGATCATCGAGGGTGTCTACTTGTCAGCAGCCTTAATGAAAGTGCCCCAGGGAGGATGGGTCCCTATTGTTCTCTCTTGCGTTTTTATGATTGTCATGTTTGTGTGGCATTATGGAACCCGCAAGAAGTACAATTATGACCTGCATAATAAAGTTTCATTAAAATGGTTGCTTGGCTTGGGCCCAAGCCTTGGTATTGTGCGTGTGCCAGGAATAGGCCTCATATACTCGGAACTGGCGACAGGAGTACCTGCAATCTTTTCCCATTTTGTAACAAATCTCCCTGCGTTCCATCAGGTGCTTGTATTTGTTTGTGTGAAATCAGTGCCAGTGCCATACGTCTCACCTGAAGAACGCTTCCTGATTGGTCGTGTTTGTCCTAGACCTTATCGTATGTACAGATGCATTGTCAGATATGGGTATAAAGACATTCAACGTGATGATGGAGATTTTGAGAATCAGCTCATACAGAGCATTGCCGAGTTCATTCAGATGGAAGCTGTAGAACCCCAATTCTCGAGTTCCGAGACTTCATCTCTGGATGGTAGAATGGCTGTTATAAGCACCAGGACTGTCCAATCAACTGCAAGCTTAGTAGTATCTGAGGTGGAGGAATTTGATCTCTCCATCCCGAGTAGCAAATCATCAACGCTTCAAAGCTTGCGATCTGCATATGAAAGCGAGAACCCTCAGGTCAGGAGGCGTCAAGTGAGGTTTCAGTTACCAACAAATCCAGGGATGGACCCAGCTGTTAGGGATGAATTGGTGGACCTGATCCAGGCAAAAGATGCAGGGGTTGCTTATATAATGGGTCATTCATATGTGAAGGCAAGGAGATCATCATCGTTCGTGAAAAAGCTGGTAATTGATATTGGATATTCATTTCTCCGAAAAAATTGCCGAGGCCCTTCTGTTGCGCTGAACATTCCTCACATCAGTCTCATTGAAGTTGGCATGATATATTATGTCTAGAGCCTCAAGGGATGCTTGTTTTCTCTCCTGTGACCCAAGATTCTCTATCTAGTGGGAAGAGAATGATAAGACGCTGTCGACTGCCTTTGGAGAAGGTGGTGGTATACATTGGACTAGAGGTTAGAGCTTTCTTTCTTTTTGCTTGCATAAGATGAGGGAGAGGTGAACTGTGACTCAAAGATACACCTAGTGGTTGGTAAAGAAGAGTGACTCCTGCTCGTTATAGGTCATCAATCTTCAGTTTTCAGTTATTAGGTTCCTAGATGCAGGACTTTCAAGGGGAGTACACTTGGGGTACTTTCAGATTGTATAGCTGGACACAAAAAATTTAAGACTTTTCTTCATCTGGCTAATTGATCTCGTTTTTATATATCTTATAGATTGATTTGAAGCTGGCAACTTGATATTAACAGGTCGTATCCTGGAAGCATTTGTATTGTTCTGTTCGCAAATCCCAGATTATACGAACAATATGTGCTTATAAAATGAAAAGTATGCATTCCAAACCTAGTCGAGTTTTGAAATTCTTTTTAGTGGGAACGATTGGAGTTCTATGGTGGTTACATTGTACGGCAACTCTTGTTATGCTGTGGTCTCCTTTTCAGACAAATTTGATCTTCTTGTCTGAGAAGACAGGTAATGAAGGAGCAGAACTCTGTCTTAGCAGCATGACATGGTATTTCATCTCAGCACAAAATGTCTCCCGTTGGTGATTCTGTGCTGCTATGACCTACTCTTGCTCGACATTGTCCAGTCAGGAGTAAAATCTTTGTTTTGGAAACCGGAGGGAAGTTTGAGTATGTGCCACAAAGTACTGATGACCGGTCCCTCGGGTGATATAGGGATGCTAGCTCGAATCCTTGAAGATATAGGTGCTCTTTCGAAATGGATTGCATTAGTTCTCTCTTTGTACTCTAATCCTATCTATTTCTTAAGTGGGCTCCCGTCGAAGCGATAGAGGAAGCAGTTTTGGAGTCTTTGGACCGATTTGCAAACTTCTCGCGGCGAATTTCAACTGTCGAAACAAGCTATTTGGAAATGTCAAACGGCGTAGCTAGAGGTGGTAAACCGGGTCCAGAACTCCGTTTTTCAATCTGAACTTTTTGAGCCAAGTTGAGTATTGAGTAAACTTTCATCAATTGGTTAGAAATGAATTTAGAGGAAAGCCAAATCATGCACGAGTCTCAGTGGATTTCAAGCAGACCCATTCTCGTTCTATGATGTATCGTGTTGACCCACCAGACGATTCACCAAGTCATGAACATATCTCAAAAAGTAACAAATTGTAGATCTTTTAGTCGATTACTACATCTTTTTTATTGCACTTTTATCAATCCTGACGGTTTGCTTTCAGTTTGGTAAGTACTCGATGATATTAAATAATTTCGAGACTGCTAGAGACCTCCGAAAAGAAAAAAAGAAAAAAATAACAATCTGTTGCTTAAATTATATTTTAGTTTAATATTCTTATTTATTTATTATTTACTTGAAATGAGATGAGAAAGTGAAGCGATTCGAATAAGTTCTAATGCCTGTGGCTATAGTTATTAGATTTCTTTTTGCTAGTTGACTTAGCCCTTAGAATGGGGGCAATCCGATTTTGTAGGTGGTTCTTCGATTTGGTACAATCGAATCGAAGCTCTATTACATCGTGTCCAGTTGGATCGCAGGATGTCGTACGCTTACTTCTTCAAGTACATCATCATCCGCGATACGAGTACTCTTATTGAATTCCCCATTGATTTTGGGTAAGGGCCGCCCGAGTAACGACCAATACTTGGGAAGCAGTTGGAACTTGGGGCGCCTTTGTTTGAGAGAAGATCTTTTTCCAGAATAAGTTTTCCGAATTTTCACTCGTTCCGTGTGCCAAAAATGATTAGTCAATAAAAAATACTTTCCGGTCAAGAAAAATGTTCATGAATAAAATTAAGAAAGTGAATTTTTAAATTTCAAAAGGCGAAAACACTATCCGAAATTTGTCATATTGAATTTTTTAATATTTTATTTTTTTTATTTTCATTCCTTTCTTTTTTTTTTCCTTCTTCCTCCTCTGTCGGTCGCCAAGCCTCGGCGATGGCCTGGTGATGGCCGGCGACCGGCCACTCCAGCCTCGGGCGAGGCTCGAGTTCCCTAGAATCTGGCCAGGTCGAGCTCGCTTGAGGCCAGCCAAGTTGGCCGTCGCCGGCCGTCGTCAAGGCCCTATGACCGGCGGAGGAGGAAGGAGGAAAAAGAAAAAAAAGAAAAGAAAAAAAGAACTTAAAAATTGATTTTTTTTCTTGAGATAAGGTCATGATATTGAAATCATTTTTCAAATTAGATCTAAACGCCAGAAAATGTTTTCGATTACACATCACTAAACAATAGAAAATTAACCATTTTCCTGAAAAATGATTTTTGAAAAGCATTTTTCCTTTTTTTATGAAGTTTTCTCCCAAACAAAAGTAGAACAAGACCGAGCATGACTTGCCATCACTTGCAAGTTGAATCTTTGATCTGGAGAAAATCGAGAGACTAGGAAAGACGACGAAATGACCACGGAAGGTGCTGTAGCTCGATCCTGACTCGCAACAACTGCCAGTGCATCCGAATGCTGCACCTGCTCGTAATAGGCCCATAGCACGGCTGCACAGCTGGTCGGCGGATGAAGGTTGAAGGTGAGACAAAGAAGCATTAAGAAGGATTGGACCTTTTATGGGGAAATTTATTATTCTCGAAGATAGGTGAAATCATGCAAATAATGAAATCTTTGACCAAATATAATGATTTAACAAAAATGTCAATTACATAAAACCCTTCATCGAACAAATATAATAACATCAAGGCCTTTCTCATCACTATCTAGGCTTTTTTGGTGTCCAATCGACCTAGATTTACGTAAATTGATTAATGACGACTTTAGCCTAGTATTTACATTCATGATTGTATCTTGATCCTTTTCTTTTAGAAAAAAAAACAATAGATTTTGTCTCACTATTTCATCACGCTATTCTTTTGTTATGATTTTTCCTCTTTTTCTCACGAGCTTCTTTCTCTCATTCATTTTCCGTCTTTCTTACGTAGAGAAAATCTTCCTCTCTCTCTCCCTCCGTCCCCATTCTCTCTCCTCTCAGCTGATGCCTCTTCAGCTCGTTCTCTCTTCCCTGATTGCCATTCCAATCCACAATTTGACAATGTTGATACATGAATGAAAATTACACTACCCATGACAATGAGAAAATTGGGCTTTTCACAAACCGTAATGAATATGCCGGCTTACAATTTTTTTTTTGAAGTTTTTATCATATAGTTGATACACTATTCGGACGTATCGCATTTTCTGCGTGGCTAATATGCATATAGATACAGTTTAGTGTTGCCCCAAAGACCTATAAAAGTAATAATATCTGTCACGGTGGTGGTTTTCTTTCGAGGGTGTTATGGCATTTGGTGAAGGAAAGTGGGCCCAAGTCGGTCCATTTTCAATATTTTGATTCCAGACCTAGGCATGTATAGGAAAGACGAAAGAATGTATTGCTTGTAAGCAAATGGTTTCAATTTATTGTGGACTCATATCACAATCATTTGACTCTACACGGGCCTTTTTGCTTTTTTAAGAGAGAAATTTGTTGCCATTTAAGATGAATTTCGAAGCTAAGTTGAATGATACCGAGATATTTATGCTCCTGCAAACATGCTATCGTCAATAAAGAAATGTCGCCATATGGCAAAATCAAGGGCTCGAATTAACTAACTACATTTGTTCATATGTCCCAAGAACATTGGCTAGTAATGGGTGGGCTCGTGTCATTAAGAATGAACCAACTTGAAATCCATTAAAATAATAGTTTGGGTAGGCCACGTATTCATTATTAAGCCCCACTCCGAGTCCATTAAATCAAAACTTTCTAAACACTACAAAAAAGAGTATATTCTTTCGAAGTCGGTAATTATGCTTTTTTTTTTCAAGGAGTAGACTTTTTCAAATTCATTAAAAGAAGGCAATACAATCTTACGACCAAACTCATAAATACACTTATACTTCTGGATTTTGGAAATGCAACTGCATTTTCTCAAAACTCTCCAGAAAATTTATCAAACGGTATTTACATTTTACCCGAGAGACTTTAAAGCCCAAAAGCCCATTAGCGAAGTAGTTTCCAAACGCACCTTTTAGGGCATGTTTGGTAACGATTTTGTTATTATGTTTTTTTTTCCTTGAATACAAAAAGTTAAGAAATCAAACAGTATTTGCATTTACCCGAGAGACTTGAAGCCCAAAAGCCCATTGGCGAAGCAGTTTCCAAACGCATCTTTTAGGGCATGTTTGGTAACAATTCAGGTACTCTATTTTTTTTTCCCCAGAATAGAAAAAGTTAAGAAATCCGCTTGATAACGTTAGTTAATTTTTCTATTCACTAGAATAGAAAAATGGCTAGGGAATAGATTTGGAACATAAATAAAAAGTAAAAAAATCTACTTTTCTGTTCTCAAAAACAAAAAGAAAAACAATAGAAAAACAAGATTAGCTCTCTCTCAAGATATTCTCGTGCTAAACCCGAAACCCTAAAACCTTAAACCTTAATCCTAAAACCCTAAATCTCAATACCCAAAGCCTAAAACCCTAAACCCAAAACTCTCAACCCTAAAACCCAAAACCCCAAAACCTAAATCCCTAAAACACTAACCCTAAACACCTCCAAACCCCAGATCCCAAATCCCAAACCCTAAAATCTCAAATCCCAAACATGAAACACGAAACCCCAAAACCTAAACCCTAAAACCATAAACCTCAAACCCCAACACCTGAAACCCGAAACCTAAACCCTATACCACAAACCCCAAAACTCGAATCTCTAAAACCCTAAACCATAAATACAAAACCCCAAAACCCCAAATCCAAAACCCGAAACACTAAATACTAAACCCTATACCCAAAACTCCAAACCCCCAAACTTCAAACCCAAAACCCTAAAATCCTAACCCCAAATCTTAAAATCGTAAATCCTAGATTGCAATTTTCTCGACTACCACTCGGTATTTGCTTTGTTTATAAGGAGTAATTTTCTTTATATTTGAATTAAGGTCGTTCAATTTTATATCATAATATATTTTGAATTTATTTCTAGTCTAGTTTTATCCAAATATGAATTGTTAAGTCTCTATTGACATTTTTTTAATTAAATGAAAATTTGGGAGTAGAAATTTTTAGAGTCGTACCCAACGCATTTATGTTTTTTTTTTCTATTATGGGAATAGAAATTTTGTGTAGTTCCTAAACGCATTCTTTTTTTAGAAACTCGTCTAGGGAATAGAAATACAAAAAACTTTTTTTTAACAAAAAATATTCCCAGAAATAGAAACGTCACCAAATCAGACCTAGTATAGAAATAAAAAGGAGTTCTTCTGTAAGTGCTTGTGCTTCCTCTCCTGGGATACTTTGCATACGAGTGTTACATGCCTCAAGTGTATTCTTAGGCCTCATCTATATGTCAAAGCCCGTGTAAGCTTGAACCATGCCACAAAGAAATTTTTATGCAATCGAATGTTGATTAGTTGTCGAAATTATTTACTATAGATCCGTCCTATCTACCGACTTGATAAGCATAATCAATCATTGCTTTTGAAAATGTAAAAACCCTTGAGATTTAACTCTTTCAAGTATGAATGTTTTGCCTTTTTTAGGGAAAATTGAAGGTACCATAGCGTGGGTGTATTGCGATAGCTAGGGTCTTCTGGTCGATGGTTTCGCGTGCACGGTCTAGGTGTCCTCTGCCGTCCAAACCAAAGTGCTCGCTTGGTTGGAAACCCTAGAATACTTTTGATCAAGGTTGGAAGCTTCTTCTGAACAACACTCGGATCAACCTGATCTGATAAGGTGTATAATTAGCACGAATCAACCCTTGTGAGAGGTAAGTCTACTAATCAAGAAAGCCCAAACTCATTTGAGCGTCTTTTCAAATTTAAGAGTAGCTCACTGTAGCAGAAAGGCAAATAAAGTGGCGGACCGGATCACCAAAGCCCATCATAGGAAAAACTTTCCTTCCGATTGAATTTTATATCCCCTCAAGCCCTTTGGGCTCTTGTATGTTCGGAATGTGCACCTATGTGCCGGTCCAACGATCTCTTAACGAGGGGATATTATCTTTCCGACAAAATAAATGAAAACAAAAAAAAATAGGGATAAGTGCATTGAAAGTCCTAAAACTTGTCATGAAAGTGTAATTGAGTCCTAAAATTTTCATAATGTGCAATTAAATCCTAAAACTTGTCACGAAAGCGTAATTGAGTCCTAAAATTTTCATAATATGCAATTAAGTCCTAAAACTTGTTACGAAAATGCAATAAAGTCCTAAAACTTTCAAAAAGTGCAAATAAGTCTTAAAACTTATTAAATTAGTTTAGTTAAGTCCTTTCATTGATTGCACTTTTTGAAAGTTTTAAAACTTGATTGCACGTTCGTGATATGTTTTAAGATTTGATTATACTTTTTGAAAGTTTTAGGACTTAATTGCATTTTCGTGATAAGTTTTAGGACTTGATCGTATTTTTTAAAAGTTTTAGGATTCAATTACACTTTTATCATAAGTTTTAAAATTTTTAGGGCACTTATTCCCAAAAAATAAAGAAGTGTGAATTTTCGTGTTAGCCAAATGGGAAGAAGAGAAGGAGTACCACAAAAGCGAAAAATAATTTTGCTATTTCCAGTTTGGGTGGGGAAACACTTTTGTCTAGGGATGAGCGGTTCCTGGTCCGGTTCGGTTCCAAGGTGGAACCGGGAATCGGACCGAAAGAACCGGTTCCCAATTTTGGGAACCGCGGATCGGACTGATTGGTTCTAGGACCGGGAATCGGTTACTTAGAGTTTGAGATTTTTTCTTTTGTCAAACACTTAAGGTTTGGTTCACATTTTATTAATTTTTGTCAATGGATTTATGTCAATGAAGTTCACTTAGGATTTAATTCATATTTTACTAATTTTCATCAATGAATTTATGATAATGAAGTTTACTTAGAGTTTAGTTCACATTTTATTAATTTTTTTAAAGAAAAAAAAATAAAAATATATATTAAATAATCGGTCTGGTCTGGTCCGGTCTGGTCCTGTCCGGTCCGGTCCCTCTCCCTTGGAATCGGAAACCGGACCGCCCAGAAACAGGTTCCGCTTTTTGGAACCGAAAACCGAACCGATAGTCCTAAGAACCAAATCAAATCTGTCGGTCCGGTCCGATCTCGATCTGGGCTGTCCAAGTTACTCACCCTAACTTTGTCGACCCTTTTCATCATCTGGAAGCAGCAAAAAGTTTCCTCTAATCCACAACCGCTACACTACCTTCTCTCTCTCCCTCGTTGCTCGTGAACGTGACCGCCACTTTCGCCGTGCTCGTACTTGGTCATCGTCATCGAGCCGCGACGGTGATTCCGGAAGCTCGAAGGTCGGAGGACGGGGGATGAGCTTCCAGGACGTCCAGAACGGCGCCCGGCCGGCCTCTTCCCGGTCCCAGAGCCCCTCGCAGGCCGTGGCCGCCGGGATCTTCCAGATCAACACCGCCGTCGCCGGCTTCCGCCGCCTCGTCGACGGCATCGGCACCGCCAAGGACACCCCCGATCACCGCCAGAAACTGTCCGTCTCCGCTTCACCTCCCACCACCCCCCTCTCTCTCTCTCTCTCTCTCTCTCGTTGCTCGCTTTTTGCGGTGCCTGATGAAGGCAATGTCCATTGCAGGCACAGCACGAGGCAGAGGATACTGCAGTTGGTGAAGGACACTTCGGCGAAGCTCAAGGCGTTGAGCGAATCCGATCACGACTCCAGGGTCAATGTACGATCTCTCTCGTTGCTCGCTTTTTCCCTGCGCTTTTACATCATGATCTGGTTTGATTTCCATCTCTGCTGAGATTATGGAGTTCGATTGAAATTTTGAGCCCCGATTTTGATGCATCCGCGTGCGTTGCGTTTCTTTTCAGCCGAGTAAGAAGATAGAAGATGCGAAGCTCGCGAGGGATTTCCAAACTACGTTGCAAGAATTCCAGAAAGTTCAGCAGCTCGCGGCCGAGCGCGAGTCTACTTACGCTCCATCTGGTCCTCCTCCCTCTGCGACAACGTACGTCGGTCTATTGGGATTGTTGTGTTTTGATTTATGGGAAAAAGATAATGGCTTGTTTGATTCTTGACTAATGTGGGTCTGTGTCTAATGGGAAAAGAAAATGGCTTGTTTGATTCTTGACTAATGGGTCTGTGTCGACTGGTTCTCCGACAGTTCCGGGTCTGATGAGCAAGTGGCGTCTAGAATGGACCAAGAATACCAACCTTTTCTTATGGATCAGAGGAGGTAGGCAATTTCAATACTCTGCCGAATTATTTTGATGTTGATTAATCAAGGTTGGTATAGGCTTGGAACCCATTTCCATTGAGTCTTGTTTCGATGGCTTGTTCATTGTTGGATATTACATGCGGTGCACATTATATTCTTTGGTGATCTTTTGAATAGTAGTATTCATGCTGGGAGCTATCAATTGCAATCTCGTGTTTGTAGTTTATGTTACTTGCAAACATGTGTTTTTTCTGTTGTCCGCTCGATGCAGTAGAGCCTTGGAAGCTCGATGTAGTCGTTTTTCAGCTTTTATTTCCATTATCTTATTGACTAAACATGATTAAATTTCATGCTAATGAAATGGAAGACAAAAGTCAAAGTATTTTGAAGCCATGTCTAGAATCAAATAATATCAGTTCTTCTATTTCAGGCAGGAGGTTGTGCTTCTAGACAATGAAATTGCTTTCAACGAGGCTATGATTGATGAAAGAGAACAAGGTATAAGAGAAGTAGAGGAACAAATTGGACAAGCAAATGAAATATTCAGGGACCTTGCTGTTTTAGTTCACGAGCAGGGTGTGATAATTGGTAAGTTGGCAAAATAACACGAAGCTATCTGATTTCCTGTGCTAAATTTCTCCTGGTTCTGTTGATTTTTTAACTTTGGTTTTCATATGATCACATATTTCAACATTACAGATGATATTCAATCAAACATTGAGAATTCCGCGGCTGCGACAAAACAAGCGAAAGTTCAACTGGTTAAAGCTTCTAAAAGTACAAAATCCAGATCCTCATGGGTGAGTATCTAGCTTCACTATCAGATCATGTTTTCTTTCATTTACCATTGACAATGTTGATAGCCAGATATCAGAAATCATTGTTGGAAATATCTAAAATAAATTGCCACCTGAAATTGTCAATTGTAGTTTAAGTTAAAATTCATTGTGGTTTTCATGTCCTTTGCTTTAAGAAAGGATATGTAATATTAACATTGAATGCAGCTGAGGATGTCACAGCTGTTGCTGCTACCTGTAGGCCAGTAACTTGACTTGCCACGATGGCAAAGGCATCACTCTGCGGTTTCATTTGTGTAATATGAAGGTCATTTACAAGGACTTTTTCTGCTTCCTCTTTCTTTGGAGAAGAATAGTTAGAAAAGAATCAGAATCAGATAGCAGAGAAATGATAAAGTAGTTCGGTTAATTTGGTATAACGAATGTTCAGTTGTCCTTTGTGTCTCAAAACACCTAGTTCCTCTGGTTACATTATCTTCTCTTGAGTCAAGACTTTCTAGTTCTCCTTGAACAAGTTCTGGAAAATTCCATGTGAGAGCACATTGGGAGAAAACTCTTGGGTACCAAATAATTTGCTTGATCTAAGAGGTGATCTCGTGCTCTTCACGAAATTGATGGCAAAAGCCGCCCAAGCCTAAGTTTGTTGGGCATCTTAGGAACCAAGTCTCTGGTCCTCTCAGGCACCGTTCATCTTTACCCCTTAACCTCAACTTAATTGTTGATCCCTTTCGAAGTATGAATTGTCAACTTATGCTTTCTACATCCCCGGAGAATCACCTCTTGACGAGAAGCCTATCGAAGAAAGAATTGGGTTATCAGGCTTATTAGGTGAGCTCACCTGTATATGAAGAAGAATGATACACTAGAAGAAGTCATACATAACCTAAACCTGATATTTATCATCACAATTTTTGATCACCCCCTCTTGCAACTTCAGCTTAGTCTTTGGATCTGCATGTTTAACTAGTATCCAATAGAAACAGAAGGTAGAAGACGTGGCTTGAGGACCGATAAGCCGATTACTTTCTTAGATATATTTCAGGGATTCAGTGGTTCTACGTGATCATAGAATAAATTTTGACTCTTAATATCCTTTGTTGAGTTCCGAGAATGTCGCATGCTAACTGTAGGATGTGTAATAACTTCTGTGAAAGGATTGGGCTTTTTGTTCTATAGTTTTCGTAAAGCGTTTTCATTAAATCTTCTGTATATTACTGAGTTTTCTCTTTGTTGATTTGGCAGTGTTGGTGGTTGTTGGCAATCTTTGTGGTGGCCGTGATCATCTTCCTCCTTGTCCTCATCCTCTAGCTTTGCGAGTGTATTAGGCCGTCGAGGAGTGATACTGCTTGATTATTTCTTCACTGTTGGTACAAGTTTTGCTAGTCTCCATATCATAGATGAGTTTAGCGTGCATAAACGTGGAACAGTATTGTTTTGCTTTTCTATTTGTTGATCCTTTTGGTTTTTTCATTCGGTTATGGCTGGGTTTTCTTGTTTCTCTTTCGTTTATTTGTTCTTTTTTCCTGGATAGTTGTTATAACTGATTTGATATTGTTCTTCTGATTGGTGTGCTTTGGACGGAAAATACATGTAGTCCTTTTCATTTAGCCATTCAATAGACCTTAACTAGATCTATATGGGGTCAATTACGTGTTCTTCTCTTAGAGTGGAAGTATGATTGGTTATGTTCCAGACCCAAGCAAGGGCTCTGGAACTTGCAGCCTGGAAAACGTAATCTCGTCAAAAATAATAAGCACAACTTTACCTTTGAGGGTAGTGTGCGTGTGTCTGTGGCGAGAGAGAGAGAGAGAGAGAGAGAGAGAGAGAGAGAGAGAGAGAGAGAGAGCTCGCTCCTCGTTGTGGTTCAGGCTAATTAAAAAGGCGCACAACGACATATATCCATTTCGGTGGAAAGATCATTGGGTAAGCTCTCTTGTTGTGGTTCAGGCTAATTAAAAAGGCGCACAACGACAAATATCCATTTCGGCGGAAAGATCATTGGGTAAGCTTCTCCTTTCTACTTAACCAATGAGAGTTCTTGCTGCCAATGAGATGCCAGAGCAACATGTTTACTCTTGTTGGCTGGTTTTTGTTGGCATTACGGTTTCCTATTGAATCAGGGTGAAAAATCTCTGTGGGGGGTGCAATGAAACCCACCGGTTTTTAGAGAAATGGTAAGCCTCCTTAGCTTTGAGTTAATCGTGGCATACTGAACGAGGACGGAAGAAACAAAGTAGTTAAGGTTGCTTTTGTCCTTGAGATGTGCATTGGCTTGAGACTTCAATATGATCCACGGTTGGGCCTAGGAATCAAATAGAAGAAATTGATGAACGGATCGAGATCCTCGTAAAAGTCAACTCTCTATGCTGGGAAACATTTCCTCGAAGTTGCATCACAGGAGAAGAAGGGAGCACATTGACTCCTGTCCTATGTACTTATCAACCCGTGGTATGTAAAGTGTAACTTGGATTGCACATAACATTCGTTTTACCCTTGCTATCCGGGGAAAAAAAAATACTAGCAGACTAGCAGTGCCATAATTTTTGTGTAATGCTCACTTTCTCTTTCAACTTTTCAATTTATCACCAAAGTGCTTTTACTTTTTAAAAAAATGTCCACTTGAGTAACATTGACGATTTCCCTTGTCAAAAAACCCGATGTGGTATTAATTTTATTTCTGACATGACTTCCTGGGGAAATGAGAACATTAAGATCATATAGAAAGATGTTCAGTCTATTCCTTGCCCCAAATTGATGACTCGAGGCTGAATTTGGTTCCAATTGAAAACTCTAGATCCCATTTTCATCTGCCTATCGAAAAGTTGCAGGTTCATGAGATTGCTTCTGAAATTTACAATGGAGAGCTAAGGGGACACTGATAAGCTACCTTTTCATGCTCACAGCTCTACTTGCAGACATGGCAACGCTCCTCCTTATGTTCGGAGAAAGGCACATCTCCCGCTCAGATGACAAGTGCGTAATTCATCTCTGTAGCAGTAGAAATTTATGGACTTGCTGCAGCAACTTCTACAAATAACTTCACATTTCTGATCACTCAGATCCAGGCAGAATTTGCATCGAGTCATAAAATCTGAGCATGAACCTTCCAAAGAACGAGCTTGAAGGAGTTCATTATCAACAATATTTTGTAGGATATCTAGGCCTAAATTCTTGATTCTATTACGATAAAAAAACAAAAGTCTCATTGTCTTTCTGGCAAAGGAAGAATTTTGGGTACAAGCCCTCCGAATAGCAGTATCGAAGGAGATTGTTGATCTTTTGTGGTAAATGAGAGAGAGAATCAGTTATTTTGAACCTCCATTAATATCTTTGATGCGGTGCTGTTTCCCAGCGGTCTACCACGTGGTTTGGTCGTTTTTCCACTTTAGACTTAACTCTCTTTTAAAAAAGTTACGTCGAATATGTTATTATTAAATAAAAATCCACGAACGTTTTTTTTTAAAGTTATGACATTTAAGTGATTGAGTTCAAAAGTTATGACACGTTAGCATCATTTTCTCTTCATTATTCTTTGTTATGTTCAACTGACTAGAGAGACTAAAACCTACCTTGCAACTTCAACTTCAAGGAAATTCATCTGGCAATGCAAACACATACACACAAACAAATTCCTAGGTATTGGGGCCATCTTATTTCCAATAACCTAGACTTAAAGCCCCTTGCAGTTTCTCCTTTTCCCCACATAAATTTGGGGAGCTTCCAATGTCATTTGGCTTCTAAGTTGGTCGAAAAGCCGCGAGCCCTCTTATTATATACCACCGGCGGCCCCACCCGCCCCCCACCCCCCCTTTTATTGCTTCAAGTATCCTCCTCTCTCTTCGCCAACTAAAGGTTTGCCGTATTGGCCAAGAAAGTTGATCCATCAAGAACTAGCGAGACTCCAAGAGGACTCGACCTTGCCTGAACTCTCTCCCTCAAGGCTCCTCGCTTTGTTCTTCCAGCCGTTGTC
This sequence comes from Syzygium syzygioides, assembly GCA_031216285.1. Taxonomy (NCBI): domain Eukaryota; kingdom Viridiplantae; phylum Streptophyta; class Magnoliopsida; order Myrtales; family Myrtaceae; genus Syzygium; species Syzygium syzygioides. The sequence continues at coordinate 28,817,099 of CM062248.1, read as the reverse complement.
CTTTCTATTCCTTATCGAGGTCGATGCCTCAGAAATGTTTGCCTGAAGAACCAAACAAGTCCTTCCTGGGACTTGAAATCTTACAGATCCTTGAGCTATTGAGACGCAGAATTGTTTTGGATTTCTCTCGGGTTTAACCTTAGTTTAGTGAAAACTCGAGGGTCCTTTCAGTGATGTTTTGCTGGTTTTGTTTGCAACTGGATATATTTTTATTCATGACAAAGCCTTCCACCTCCACCATGTTCATCAGCTTCCTTTTCCCACTGCTATCGTGGAAGAATTTTCGTACTTTTGATAGGATGAACATTTTTATTAGATTGTGGCAGATTCATGTACGCTTTTCCATTTACTTTACAGTTCAAACTTCCCATCACCTTCAGTACTGGAGAAGATTGGTTTTTCCATTAGTTTTATGCTTTTGCCGAATTGGGTTCCAGACATCATAAATCACCGTGCACATGTTGCTGACCTTTTGCTCCAGTTTTGTACAAAACTGTTGCCAACTACCAAAGAATACAATTTAAAGGATGTCATTGTATGCATTTTCTGACTGCTGAAAAATTCTCTTCAACCAAAGGCACCTAAGGTGTTGTGTGATAAACTGTGGCAAATTACATTTTCTTCTGTCTTCCTTTACTTTTCATCTTGATATTTTCAGCTGGCTTCATCTCGATTTTCTTCTGTATTGCCTTTGCTTTAAGCGTTGCTAAGTGTCTTTTGGTGTTTGTGATTGGTCAGTGTTCTGTAAAGTTTTTGATGAAAAAGAGAGACTATCCATGGATTATTTTCTTGTACTCTCGAGTGAAACAAGAAAGGGGAGACTTGGGGGGAGATTCATACAAGATTTAGTTCTCTCTTTCCACCTCAATGCATGGTTCGTGTCTCTTGAAGCTTCCTTTCTGCTTCTCCATTGGAGTCGACATATTAGCCTTGTACCAGGAAGAAATCCATGTGTATATATGCATGGTTTTGCAAGTCGTCAAAGCATCTCACAATATATGGATAATACTGTTAGCAGGCATGGAGTAAGATTGAGGGAGGCACGGTTGTGAGGAGTTGGTCCGACATCTTTCTACCAGGATTTTAGATCAACGAGACACTACTATACTTGCAAGCTGTATATGAGTCTGGTTGGATTGCTCTCTCTCTCTCTCTCTCTCTCTCATCACTCTTTGGTGCCAAATCCTGTCAGTGTCAAGTGAACTGTCAGTTAAGCTGATATGCCTTCGACTCGGACCATTTTTGTAATGCTTTGTGGTCTTTATTTGCCATTGTGCCTGTCTTGTACCAATGAATTTGAGCCATTTTTTTGCGCAATGTCGAGTCATCATTGTTTAGAGTAATTCTACTAGACCAGACTAAGTACAATTAAAAGAGACCTCCATTGGGTTTCACACATTAGAGACCATCTAAAGAAACATTTGAGGAAATCTTCTGCATTGCGATTTTTGTTCATACAGGATCATTCATGGAGTCTTTATATGATATATTTTCAATATAACGATGGACAGAACTGTCGAAGTGACAATGTATGTTAATCGCACCATGTGTGAAAAATAATTACACCCCTATATGCGTTTACAAGATGTTTGGAGTTTGTCCTAATATAGTAGGCTTGATAACAGAGCTCCTAAGCTGTAGCCGGAGATGATGCACAGAACAAAGATCGCCTCATCCGAGATAAGCGGGGAAGTAGTATTGTACTATCTCATATGATTTTCGAAACATCTCCTGATTACAATGTTCACTGGTTTTATTCGATCTCATTAGGTCCTCACAGTCAGCTGATTAAGCCTTCGGGCATTCCCCAGAACTCATCGATCCCCTGCATCGAAGGATTGAGCCAACCACGAACTTCTCTTTCATTGGACTTGGAGCAATTTGGTGAAATATCTGCTTCCATTTCAACCCTGCAAAATAACCTGCATGAAACAAACTGCGTTGTACCTACGAAACGTGGGTCTAGACTTGTGTAGTTTGTGGCAGCTACTTTAACATTCATTCTATACATATATTACACAGTCATGTTAAGTTCTCTCGCCAGCAATGTTATTAAAATCGAACATAAGCTACAGGGAATCTCACATTCTTTTTTCACTAGTTGCAAGATAATTTAAGCATTATCTAGTGTTTGACGTTTGTATATCTGCTGTTGTCATTGGCCAAATTATTTTCCATTTGCTTCTTGCAGATAAACGTGCACAACCAAAGTAGTATTGACGGGATCATTTGGTCAAGAAAGGCACAGATTTGCTCAAAGAGACACAGAGTTTTCCAGTTACCATCCCCAAAAAACAGCTGATCATCAGAGATCTTCCAAACGACATCAGTCCAGAAACAGTTTTCTTCAAGCCTCTGTCTTTTCTTTTATTGATTAACAAACCCTTTTCTTGGTGTGAACGAGTGCACTCGAAGAAACCAAGAAATATGTCTTCTAGGTCTTTCCACTCCTGTGGAGAAGTAAAAACTTGGTCCGAATGTTGTACTGCTGTAGATTATTATTCCTTTCTGGCTAATCAATTAGACCCCGCTAATTTTCTTGAGTTTAATCAATTCATGTTCTCACTTCGTCTTTCCATCCTTATGTCCACATCACTAGATAAACTCAAATGTTTAGTTTAAATAAACTCTAACGTTCACCATTTCCATTTTTTTGCTTTTCTTTGGATTAACTTAACACGTCCATGCCAGTTTAGCATCTTTAGACCGCATACTAAATCATTTGATCGATATCAATTTGAGAAATAGAATTTTAGTAAGTCAACGACTAAGGAATCGACATTTTTTAGGGCAGTATCCATATGAATATTCGATTTGTTTTGTTGAAATGCGTTCCTCACCCAACTTTCGAATTTCATGGTGTTTACACCAATAATTAATTAGTTTGTCGAAATAGATTATCATTAGGGAATATTTAGAATAACAGAGATAAATGCACATTGAGTGTAATATTTGGTAAAACATAGGTCCAACGATGAGAAATGATGTAAGCCATAAGTTTAGTTGTCAAAAGTACGGCGATAGACATTTGGCAGCCACTAAGTCATATGTCGGCAGGAAGTTTTAAGTGTTTGAAATTTGAAAAGATTGAAATAAGAGAGGGAACAATTACCGCTTGGGGATTTGTTCCGGAGATTATCGACGAAACCGTTATTGCATGAGGACCAAGTCACGTAACTTATCGATAAGAACAAGAGCACATGGTATTATACTTGATCGATGGTAGTTACTTGACATAGATTAACAAGTGTCGCAAGAATGAGGATGAGGATGAGGATGAGGATGAGATTGATGGCAGTTACTAGACATAGATTGACAGGTGTTGTAAGAATAAGGATGAGGATAGGATCGATGGCAATTACTTGACATAGATTGACATATGTCACGAGAATGAAGGATGAAGATGAGATCGTTACCAGTTATTTGACGTGGGCTGACATATGTCATTATAGGATGGTTATCACACTTATAGTATAAATACCACCCGATTGCCAACAAAAGCCTCCCGAGCCCGCAATCAAAATGCTGCCTTTTTTATCTTTAAAGTTTTTGCTCTGTACTTCAAGTTTCCTTCGCAGTAGCTATTTATGTTTTAAGTCTAGTGTGAATGTGACATGGTATCAACGAAGTTCAAGTGTGATGATGTCAGTCAACGGCTGGTTGGATTTGTTAGAACTGGTTGTGTAGCCTAAGTTTCCTATTGATCAAATATTGTCACGGCTTGAATTTATTTTGTTCGATCGAAACAAGTGAGTTCCTTTTTCTCGCCTGGATATCTCATCTCCGAAGTTGCCACTGAACCTAATCCTTTCTTATAAAAAAGCTGAAGAATGACGTTCGGTGTATTATATTTTGTTCTGGGTACATTCTCGGAGAAACACATGGATTGGAATTAATTCAGGAAAATTACCAAAAAAGTCTTAAACTCATTGTAATTATGTCAATTCAATTTTTTTTTTATTTATCAATTGAGTCATAAATATTTTGCACACATTTTAAACCATGAAAAAAGGCACATGCTCGCTAACATAATATATTCAGCAGGTTACAGAGATTTTAGATCAATTATCAGTAATTGGTGAAACCATTTTTGAGAACGAATATCACACCCGCTTGTTCCGTGGGCTTGGTACTGAATTTAATCAGCTGGCGACAGCAATATTGGCGTTGACCCGAGCTTCTCATTTGAGTAGAGAAGACATTCACGGACTACTATTGTCTCACGAAGGTAGTCTTGAAATTTCAGCATTTGAAATTGCCCAACCACCGCCCGTAGCATTTGCCGCCGACACCGGTGCCAACACAGAGTTTCAATTCTTTGGGCAACCAAAGCTGCCAGAACCAGTTTTCACAATCGTCCCGAAACTCCTCATTGGGGTACAATCCAGGACCCACGTAACCAGTGCCCCTTCAACCTTCGACTAGCCGCGGCCGTCGTCGAAATGAGCTGTATTGCCAGCTGCGTCGTTGCGCAGGTTACAAAGTTGCCACATGTTGAAAAAGATACAATCCTCATTTTATCACTCCCCCGCCAACACAACAAATCCATTATGCCCATCAATTTTTCAGAGCACTTACAATCCAAACCATGCCCACCCCCACCACACGCCTACTGCAGTTCACTTTCCCCATCCGTATCCCATGCTCCTGTTGCTTCTCGTCCTTCTGCTCTCGATGCTGAGTCATGGTACCCGGATTCTGGTGCGTTTCAACTTGATACTATACTAGTGCTGCACTGTCCAATGCTACTCCGTACGTGGACACTAAGGCTGCGAATGACAACAATCCTATTTCAGAAATTAATTTCTCGCTAGAAATTGATTTTTCCATTTTTGTTCCTGGACGAGTTTCTGAGCAAAAGAACATGTTTGATAATGACATAAAATTTCTATTTCCGAAACAAAAATTTATTTGATATCAGTACAAAATTCGATGGGAGGACGGCAGTCGACGGTAGGAGACGGTGGTCGGTGTATGGCAGGCGGCAGTGGAAGATAGCAAATGGCGGGAGGCGAGCGGTGGCTAGAGGAGGGCGACCGGTGGCGGGATATGAAGGCCGGTGGACCAAGGGAGAAGGACAGTGGGTGGCGGGAGACAACGGTTGGTGGACGGCGAGCGGTGGCCGACGGTGGGAGGTGGGCGGCGGTCGAAGGCAGGCGGCAACGGGAGGAGGGCTGCTAGCAGTGAGAGACGGTGGCTAGTGGATGGCGGGCGGCAGCAGGAGATAGCAAATGGAGGGAAGTGGCGGCAGGTAAGTGGGCGGCGATGGGCGGCAGGTGGGCAACCAGCTAGTAGCAAGGGTGAGCGATGAGAAGAATTTTAATTTCTCATTTTTGTTCCAAAAATAAAAAAGTGGAAAATTTTAACTCCTCATTTCTATTCCAAACTTATTTCTAAAATCAAAATTTGTTCCAGAAATAGAAAAATGAAATTGCATTATCAAATAGATTTTTGTTTCAAACTTGTTTCTGGAAAAAAAAATAAAAACAAAATTGTTATCATTTGCAACCTAAAAAACTCACTATGGGTGATGAAGTTCCTCTTCCTATCATCTACATAGGTACAATTGAGCCCACATTTTTGGACTCCTTTTGATTATCTAATGTTTTAGTTGTACTGTCTAAGGGTGATCAGCTCCTGGTCTAGTCCGATTCCACTCAGAAACCGAACTGGAGGGACCAATTCTCAGTTTTTGAAACCAAGGACTAGACTGGATTGGATTGTTTGGTCTGATCTGATTCCCGGGCGGTCTAGTGGAATCGATCATTTTCAAACAATTCATTTTAATCAGAGTCCTCAGTAGTACCTTTGATTTCGATTGCCAAGTGGAAAGATTTCATACATATTAGTTGATCTCTAATGCTTCACTACCCAAAAATTTAAAAAAGGCAAGCATGCATTAGGATGGAAAAACCAATCAATATGAAATATCTATATTATTGCTTTTGTTTTACAAAATTTAGAATAGATGATAGAAACAGTCTAACTAACCTCCCATTCTACCAAGATGGTCACCATTTGAGGCAATTGAACTAAACTCAAAATTCAAAACTGATAACTCTTCAAAAAAATCAAATAGAAAAAACCTAGTTGATTCTGTGTTTGATATGAGACAAATTTAAGTAAAGAACATCTAGTTTCACCTGAAATAGAGAAGCGAGGAGAGGGAAAGATTAAAGAGGAGGCATGATCATCGTGGGTGAATTCGAAAAGATCAAAAGAGGAGAGCGAGAGGAGGCGTGTGTGATGAATTTTAGATTATGAGGTTTACATTTAAAAATTAAAAATTATTATAAAATAATCAGTTTGGGAAACCGAACCACCTAGACACCAATTCCATTTTTAGGAACTGGGAATTGAACCAAACTGGCCGGTCCGGTTCTGTCCGGGCGGTTCCTGATTTGGTCGGTTTGTCTTGATCACCCCTTAGTACCACCTATCACTAAAAACTTAGGTTAATACCATACTTTTGTAACAAATTTATCCTAAACTAATTTTTTGACCACAAAAAATTCAAAACTGATACATTTTTGATAAAATTTATCATCCATTAAATTGAATTAATACAAAAAAATCACAAACTAGTACACAATGGACAAACGAAGGGTAAAACCCTAAATGGTACATTCGTTAATTGTCACGTGTCATTTAACTAAGTAATTTGACAGTAAAATTTAATGGAAACTAATTGAGGGTAGATTTATTACAGATGTACTAGTATAGGGTTTTTAGTGGTCAAAAAATTAGTTTGTAATAAATTTTTCATAGGTGTACTAGTTTGGGGTTTTTGTGATAATAACCCGAAAACTTATTATCAATTTCTCAATTTTCTTGTGTTTTCTTGTTTTATGACACATATTTTCTTGCGATCTTTCATCTCAATAATCATATTCTACTCCAAGGCAGACTTAAGAATGGCCTCTATCACGTCTTGCTCTTTCTGCCCATGGTGTGTTCGTCAGCTTTTACCTCCTCTCATGCTAGTTCAGTAAATTTGTGGCATCACCGCTTGGGCATGCATGTTCCGATGCTTCGGTTCAACTACTACGTTCCACCAAGACTAATTTTAATAGCTCACCCTCCGTTATATATATGCCATGTGATCTTAGTAAAAGCCATTACCATTCCCACCCTTCTCCTCTACAGCTGGTACATTTTGATATTGGAAGCATTCTCCTGTAATGTCTTTAAGTGGTTATAAATAAGGTTAGTATCACAAAAAATCCCAAACTGTAATTTTACTTAAAATTAATTTTTTGATCACAAAAAATTTCAAGGTGGTACGCTCGTGACATTTTACCTTTGTTAGTTTCCGTTAAATTTTACCGTCAAGTTTTTTACTTGAATGACATGTGATAGTTGATAGGTGTACTGGTTTGGGATTTCACAAGTATACCGATTTATGATTTTTCTTAGTATTAATTCAATTTAATAGAGGATAAATATATTACAAATGTACTGGTTTGGAATTTTTGGTGGTCAAAAAATTGGTTTGAGGTAAATTTGTCATAAGTGTATCAGTTTGAAATTTTTCATGGTATTGACTCTTATAAATATTATGTTTGCTTTATTGATGATTTCTCCTGTTTTACTTGGTACAATTCTCTCACGGCTTGTGCACAATTTTATCTACATTTATTACTTTTCATAAATTGTGGAGACTCAACTTCAGTATAGATTGCAAGCAATACAATGTGATGACGCACTTAAATTTCTCTCATCGACATTTCGAGCTTACCTGCTTCAAAATAGCCTTCACCAACGTGTCTCTTGCCCGTATTCTCCTTTTCAAAATGGCGTTACTGAGCGGACGGAAGCATTGTCACCTTGTTGAAACAGGCCTTGCCTTCTTGAGACTGCACCTTTCTCATTAATAGACTCCCTTCGCCTGTCATTGGTAATATTAATCCTTGGCAAGCCTTATGTGGGACACCTCTTGACATTTCTTATCTAAGCGTCTTTGGGTGAGCAGTATTCCCTTATTGGCAGCCCTATGCTCCCCACAAGCTCGCCCCACGATGAAAGACATGCATTTTTCTTGGCTATTATCCAGGCTATCGCGAGTTTCGCTGTTACTGTCCACTTACCCGCAAGTTCTACATTGCTGCTGTTACTATTTTTGATGAAACAAGCTTCCCATTTGGCAACGTATCTTCTACATCAACGCCAACTCACATTCCGGACATAGTGCCACCACTACCTCCACCTCCAGTTCCAACTTCGAACACTTGTCCACAACTCGTGCCTCCAACGCCTCTACCTCCTCCACCTCCTTCAACGTCTCCGCCTGAATCATTGACATCACCACCCGTCTCAATAGCTACACCATCTTTGCCAGAAACCTGTCCTTCTGCAACTACTCATTCGATGGTTACCTGTCTCAAAGATGGTACTATTTTGCGTAGGACTATCAACCACTACCACACATATGCAATGACAGTCGGCTCATACTTACATTGAACCTACATGCTTCACTCAGGCATCTCGTGATCCTCAATGGTGTGTAGCCATGGTGGCCGAATACATTGCCTTAATACAAAACGGAACTTGGGAGCTTGTTCCTACTCCAACTCATGCTTGTCTCATTGGATGTAAATGGATATTCAAAGTCAAGCTTTGAGTCAATGGTTCTCTTGAATGGTATAAAGCCTGTCTTGTAGGTAAGGGATATCATCAACGGGCAGGACTATACTACAATGAAACCTTTAGCCCTGTTGCAAAACCTATAACAATTCGCACTATCATTGCTATTGCGTATTCTTGGGGTTGGAACTTCTGTCAACTTGATGTCTCAAATGCTTTCCTCCATGGATATCTCAATGAGGTTGTATATATAGTGCAACCCCAAGGATTTGTAGATACAACAGGCCACATCATGTCCGTCGTCTCGGCGTTCTTTTTATGGCTTGAAGCAAGCTCCTCGAGCCTGGTACCAATGGCTTAGCTCCTATTTGATTGCTCTTGGATTTTGAATGTTTGGTGCGGACTCTTCATTATTTGTTCTACATACACGCCACTACAGTATGATACTCCTCGTGTATGTGGATGACATCATCTTCATAGGTTCTCCTCGAGCTCTATTTGCAAGCCTCTTACTGCTCTCCAAGCCGAATTTTGCCATCAAAGATTTGGGTCCTCTTTATTACTTCATTGGTGTCGAAGTACAGTCCACTTCCGATGGCCTCATCCTCCATCAGGCCAAGTTTACACATGACATTCTAGCTAGCTCCAAGATGATTGATGCTCAGGCTGTTTCTACACCATGCACAACCGATGAGCCCCTCTCTCTCCACCAAGAAGACCCTCTCCCGGACCCTCTGCTTTATCGAAGTATTGCTGGTGCTCTACAATATTTAACACTTACACGATCAAATATTGCCTAGTCAATCAATATTGCATGTCAATTCCTCCATGCCCCTACCACAGCTCATTGGCAATCGGTAAAGCGCATTCTATGCTATCTTGCAAACATTCCTTGATTTGGTATTCTGTTTACTTGTGGTTCATCTACAACTCTCCATGGCTTTTCAGACGCAAGTTGGGCTGGTAATCGTGACAATCGGCGCTCTGTTGGAGGTTATTGCATTTTCCTAGATCGTAATCATATTTCTTGGAGCTCTTGCAAGTAACGATATGTGTCACGTTCCAGTATAAAAGCTGAATACGAGTGTTTAGCTGACACGACTGCAGAACTAATGTGGATTGAATATCTCTTGAAAGAACTTAATGCTCTTCCATCACATCCACCTACTCTTTGGTGTGACAATTTATTAGCATTGTACCTAATTGCAAACCTTGTCTACTATGCTCGCAAAAAGCATGTGGAGATTGATTATTATTTTATTCGTGAATGGCTAGCTTGTCGGTAGTTTTATCTTCACTTCATTTCATCCATAGATTAGCCTGCTGATATTTTCACTAGAGGACTCTCCTCTACACGTTTTCGATTTCTATGATCCAAGTTGACAATTCGTGCCGCCCTGTCAATTTGGGGGGATGTTGAACAAGTCAAAGTCGTCTCCACCATAATCGGTTCAGCTAGAAATTTCTGACTCCTCTCCACATATATAACTCATTATCTATTCAATTTCATTCAAACTTAAACTGAATTTTGTTATACAAATTCTTTACAAGTGTATTTTTAACCCATCATCTCTTTGTAAATCATCAACGGAATAAATCAATAAACAGGATCAATTTAAAATCTCTGTTTCCTCTGCATTATCTCTCTCTCATTTATTGTTCGTAGTTTCAAGCTTTTCTTCTTCTGCATTTCCGTTCTTCCTTTCTCTAAAGGTCTTGTTTTTAACAATGGTCCAGTCTATTTCGAACGGCACATTTCGGCGGAAAAATCATTGGATAGCCTTCTCCTTTCTACTTAACCAAGGAGAGCTCTTGCTGCCAATGAGATCTCAAAGCAACATGCCACCCTTGTAAGCATTATGGTTCCTATTGAATGGGATAAAAAATCTCTGTCGGGCGCAATAAAAACCACCGGGTCTGTCCTTTAGACAAATCGCTAGCTTCCTCAGCTTCGATTTAATCGTGACAAACTGAACAAGGAAGGAAGAAACGAAGTAGTAAAGGTTCTTTTTGTCCCCGAGATGCACATTGGTTGAGACTTCAATGTGATTGGCAGTCGGGCAAAGGAATCAAACAAGAAAAATATTTATCAACCGACCGAGATGGTCTCAAATGTCAACATGATGTCAAACATTTCCTCAAAAGTTGCATCACAGAGATAAAAGAGAGCACATTATTGCTGTCCTATTTACATAACAACCCGCGGGAGAAAGTTCACCACAAGTCCTAAATCTTATGTATGGAATACAATTGTGTCCTAAATTTTTCAATTGATTCAATCGAGTTCTAAACTTTTACCAAAGAGTGCAATTGAGTTCTAAACATTTCAATTGATTTGGTTAAATCTTTGTCAAAAAATGCAAATAGTCCTCAAATTATCTTGACAATTGCAATATAAGGATTCCACATAAGCACTTTTTGGGTGACTGTTAACAATTTTAGATGATGTTCATCAAAAGAACTTGATTGCACCTTTTGTGAAAAAACTTATGACTTAACCATTGGAAATGTTTAGAACATACAGGAATTAGGATTCCAGTGTAAATTTCCCCAACCTTTTGGTATGTAGTGTAAATTGGGTTGTAAGTGTCATTCCCCTGACCCTGGCTATTCTTTGTTATCTTCAACTGCCTAGGGGCACTAAAACCTAGATTGCACCTTCAACTTCAAGGAAATTCTTTTGACAATGCAAACATACGCACACAAACAATTTCCTAGGTATTAGAAATGCTATGTTCTTTCCACTAACCTTGACTTAAAGCCCTTGAAGTTTCCCTTTCTTTTCCCCCACATAAATGTGTGGAGCATCCAATGTTATTTGGCTTCTATTTAGGTAGAAAGCCGCGAGCCCTCAACTATATATACTCCTTTTTATTGCTTCAGGTGTCCCCCTTTTCTCTCTTCTCCATCTCAAGTTTTGCCATATCGGCCAAGAAAGCTCGTCATATCAAGAACGAAGCGAGAATCCAAGGGCACTCGACCTTGCCTGAACTCTCTCCCTCAAGGATCCCTGCCTTGTTCTCTTAACTGTCGTCCTTTCTACTTCCTTACTGAGGTTGATACCTCAAAAATGTTTGCTCGAAGAACCAAGCAAGTCCTTCCTAGGACTTGAATTTTTACAAATCCACGAGTTATTGAAATGCAGAGTTGTTTTTGGAGAAGATTGGTTTTATGCTTTTGTCGAATTGGGTTTGAGACATTATAAATCACCATGCTGTTGTCCTTTTGCTCTTCAGTTTTCTAAAAATACTGTTGCGAACTACCATAAAAATACAAATTTAAAGGATGCCATCTTATGCGTTTTCTGACTACTGAAAAATTCTTTTCAACCAAAGCCACCTGAGGTATTCTGCGTTAAACTGTGCCAAATTACATTCCCTGCGGTAATCTTTTTCTTTTCATCTTGATATTCTTCAGCTGGCTTGATTAGTTGAAAAAGACAATGCCAAACCAAAATTGCTATTAATTGCACTATAAACGGTGTCTTCTTCTGCATTGTCTTTTCTTTCTGCGTTGTTATGCGTCTTTTGGTATTTTGATTGGTAAATTTTCTATAGATATTTTTTTGTGAAAAAGGGAGGTTATCTATGGATTATTTTCTCGTATTTTAGTGTGAACAAGAAAAGGGAAGCTTGAGGGGGAGAGTTCAAACAAGGTCTAGTTCTCTCTTTCCACCTTAATCCACAGCTCACGTCTCTTGAAGCTTCTTTTCTGCTTCACCACCTGAGACGACATAAGCCTGGTACTGGGAGGAAATCCATGTATATGTACACGGTGTCATGAGTCGTCAAAGCATCTTGTGATGTGCGGATAATCCTACTACCATGCATGGAGTAAGATCGAGAGAGGCATGGTTGTGAATTGGTTTGACATCTTTCTACACTACTGCACTGGCAAGTAGTATACAAGTCTGCTTGGATTGCTCTCTCTCTCTCTCTCTCTCTCTCTCTCTCTCTCTCTCTCTTTCTCTGTGGGTTTGCCATGCTGTCTGTCTTGTACAAATGAAATTGAGCCATTTTTTTTTAATAATGGTGAGTCATTATTGTTTGGAGTAGTTATACTAGACCAAATTAAGTACAATACAAGAACTACTGGGACCGCCATTGGGTTTCACACATTACATACCATTTGAACACACATTTGACATATTTGGCATGGTGATTGTTCTGCATATCAGAGCATTGGTAGAGTCTCTATACAATCTATTTCCACTGTGGCGAAAGACAGATTTGTCGAATTGAAAATATATATTAATTGCACCATGTATGAGAAATAAATACATCCCTATAAGCATTTATAAGTTGTTCGTAGTTCGTCCTATTATAGTAGGCTAAAAATAACACAACTCATAAGCCGTAGCTGGGCACGATGCACAGAACAAAGATTGTCTCATCCTAGACAAGCAGGCAAGTAGTCCTCATACTGTTTTGTTTGATTTTCGAAACATCTCCTAATTCCAATGTTAACTGATTTTATTCGATCTCATTAGGTCCTCCAGTCAGCTGATTAAGCATTCACGTTACCCCAGAAGTCATCGATCCCCAGCATCGAAGGATTGAGCAAATCATGAACTTCTTAAATTGGACATGGAGCAATTTTGAGAAATGACTGCTCTCCATTTCAACCCTGCAAAATAATCTGCATGAAACAAATGCACTGCACCTATGACCCGTGGATTTAGACTCAGGTAGTGTGTGGGAGTTACTTTGATTTTCATTCTGTCCATAAACAACACATCCATGTTAAGCAAAGGCAGCTCTCGCAGCAATGTTATTAAGGTCACATAAACTACAGGGAATGTTACGCTCTTTTTGACTAATTGTGAGATAATCAAGCATCATCTGGTGTCGACCTTTATATCTCTACCGTCATCGACCAATTTACTTTCTATTTTCTTCTTGCAGATAAAACTTAATACAAGCCAAGGAGCATTGACAGGATCATTTGGCCAAGAAAGGTACAGATTGGTCCAAAGAGACCCCAAGGGTTCAAGAGAAGACATAATGTCTCAAACCATCAGAGATCTTCCAAACTACATCAGTCGAGAGAGAGTTTTCTTCGAGCCCTTGCCTTTTCGTTAATTGTTTAACGAACCCTTTTCTTCGGGGCGAACAAGTGCATTTGGAGAAACCAAGAAAAAATGTCTCCTAGGTTTTTCAACTCTTGTACAGAAGTACAATCTTGGACCGAATTTGTTGTACTGCCACAGATTCGTATTCCTTTTTGACTAATTAATTAGACCGCCCTAAATTTCTTGAGTTTGATAATTTAATGTTCTCCTTTGTTTTTCCATTCTTATGTCCAACGTCACTATATAAAATAGAATATTAAGGTATACGTTCTTAATTATTTTAGGCCAGTACCCATACAAATATTGGATTTGCTTTGTTTAAGAGTATATTTGTTCTCAACCAACTTTCAAATTTCATAAATTGAAAGTGGTTCTTGTCACACCCCAAAAACAACTAGAAAAAGGGGTTGACACGGCTGTCCTTCCACACGAAGGACACAACCTCAACAATAACCAACAACCTGTTATCAACATATATATATTTCAAACCACATATATATCAGGTAAACCAACGGGTTAGTTACAACATCAGAGTTTCTATAATCCACCAAAAGAACATGTACATCAAGAACTCAGCCAACCTGACGAACTATCAACAACCTTAGAAGCAACTCCAAAATCATACCCAAAAATTTTTCTCCCAAACATCCTTGTGATAGCGCTCTCGTACTAAAGGCCGCTAGCCGAGGAACCTGAAAAGACTGGGAAAATAGAGGGTGAGCAACCACAGCTCAGTAAATAGTACATCTCTTCTAAGTAGATCGAGCAATCACTATGCATGTGTACCGAAACATTACCAGAACTTCAGAAGTCAAACTCAAGACATAAAATACATATCGAGTCATATAAGAGTCGTTTTCTTTCATCAAAGCTTATACAATTCAGAAAAATACCCCTTTTAAATCATCATAAACATCAATGGTCAAGTCCATTGATCAATCTCATCAAAAGCACATACCGATGGTCCATTCCATTGGCCAATCTATTGCTCAAAATCAAACCATGGTCACGACACAAAGCCTTGTGACAAGGCTACCAAGATTCCCCCATCCTACAAAGCCGGTGGCTCGGCCCATAAGGATATCCTAAACCCGGTATGCATACCCCAAAACCCCTCAATGGGTTCACAGTCATATTGAGCATCAAATAACTATCATCCAATATCAGAAATCCAATCCAGAATACATTTCACAAATCAAACAAATAACTATATCACAATACAGCTTATCCGCCATAAATACATTTCGTAACGCACTTCTCAAATCATTTCCAAACTCATTTCATGAACTAGTTCGTAATGTAGTACACATATGTATCCTTTCACAATACATTTCCAAAACAATTTCCAAATCATTCTCAACTATTAAAAAGTAGTAAATGCCCGATCCATACTTTTATGCAATAAATATGTTCTTTCACAACTCGTACGATTACTCAAATTCTTACTACTTTCAAAATATGAGTTTATAAATTCAGAGAAGAGATAGTACCACTCACCTGAAATCCCGAAATATCAATTAACCTCCCTCACCCGAACCGATGATATCGCAATCCTAACAATTAAACGAGAATCGACATCAAAACCAAGTAATACTTCCCCCTAACGTGCGACTCGAATAAGCTAAGGCTAACTATCCAATAATCCGACACCCTCGAGCCCACAATGGCTTGCTCCAAGGAAAAAAAATCTAAGTTCTGAGATTCAGACCCAGAAAATTCTTCAGCTGCAGACGCTGAAATTCTTCAGACTCAGACGCTGAAATTCTTCAGACTCAGACGCTGAAATTCTTCAGACTCAGACGCTGAAATTCTTCAGACTCAGACGCTGAAATTCTTCAGACTCAGAATTGTCCAGACGCAAAATTCAGAACATAACAAGTAGTGGTTCTGACATGGATTTTACAAAAAGAAAGCCTTGATTGTTTAACTTCCTCCACCGTACTCCGTTTTGCGCGCTCTTATAGTCAAAACGAAGCTCATCTAGCATACTATGAATGTCCCAACATAGCCAACCCAAACAACAGTCCAAAAACAATAATAAAAGCTCTGAAAAGTACTGTTCACGAAATTCCAGATTTTGCTCTCAACTTGAAAATTTGATTTCCGGACAAACCGTAACTTCGAATCGATATCCGTCAAAACGCACAGCCCCACAACACCATAATCTTTCAGTTTCATGGATATTTAAGACTTGGCAACCCAAAAATTTAGATTATGCAGCTCAAATCCACATACCTCTCATTTCCGAGCCCTAATTTCTCATTTCCGGCCCCTAATCGAAAAATTACTCCGATAGGACTAACGAGGATTGCAAGTACTTACTAGTTGTTGTGATATGAAGTCGAATAAGCTAGATGTGGTTTGCGCGGCACAAAACCCTCATTTTCTTCTTCTTCTTCTTCTTCCTTCTCTTTTCCTCTCTGTCTTTCTTTCCCTTTTTCTTTCTCGGCCGTGCACCCCCTTGGCTAATTAAGCTGAAGTGCCCACTGTTCTGCTTTTTTGACTTTTCAACTCCTTTTTGACTATTTTGTTTTTTTTTCTTTTCCCTTCAACCTAAGTCTTTTGACCCGGTCAAAAGAGGATGCAATTATTACATTCTACCCTCCTTAAAAACAAATTTCGTCCTCGAAATTTAATCATACCTTAACGTTCAAACAAATGAGGGTATTTGTTTCTTGCTTCCTCCTCAAGCTCCCATGTGGCCTCTCTCTCAGTATGATTTTGCCATTGAATTTTCACATAAGGGATTGTGCGTCGTTGCAGTACTTGCTCCTTCTTATCCACAATGCAAATAGGCCGTTCTTCATATGTCAGGTTTTCCTTTAACCTCAAAGGAGTGAAATCCAATACGTGTTCAGGATTTGACACATATTTTCGCAATAAAGATACATGGGACACGTTATGAACTCCAGATAACGCAGGTGGCAAAGCCAGTTTATAAGCAACTTCACAAATCTTCTCCAATATCAAGAACGGTCCCACATATCTTGGACTTAGTTTCCCGCGAGTGCCAAATCTCATAACACCCTTCATAGGTGAAACTTTTAGGAGCACATGATCCCCCACATCAAATTCTATCTTGCGCCTTTTAAGGTCTGCATAGCTTTTCTGACGGCTTTGAGCTATTTCCACTCACTCTCGAATCAACCCGACTTTTTCTTCTGATTGTTGTATAAACTCAGGACCAGTCAACCTTTTCTCACCAACATCATCACAACATATAGGAGTTATGCATTTTCGACCATACAGAACTTGAAAAGGTATCACCTTAATGCTCAATTGATAACTATTATTATAAGAGGACTCTGCCAAATGTAGATGTTCATCCCAAGAACCACCAAAGTTAATGACGTAGGATCTCAACATGTCCTCTTGAGTCTAGATCATTCTCTCTAACCGTCCATTTATCTGAGAGTGAAAAGTTGTACTGAAGTTGAGTTTAGTACCCAATGCTTCTTAGAAATTTTTCCAAAATTAAACACGAATCCGGATTCCTATCAAAATCGACACTTACCAAAACTCCATGAAGCCTCACTATCTCATTGACATATCACCTTGTCATAATTTCCGGTCAAAGGCCAAATTGATATGAGAAAGAGTGCGCGAACTTGGTCAATCGATCAACAATCACTCATGTAGCATTCAAGTCCAATTTGCTTACATCTTCGAGAATAGACTTCTAAGTAACGAGTAAAGTTGTAACTTCCAGAAAACTTACGAGGCACTTGCTACTACGTTTGCCTTGCTTGTATTAATGGACAAACAAATCAAAATCTTTCAAAAGCTCCAACCATCTCCTTTGCCTCATGTTCAATTCTACTTGAGTAAAAATATACTTTAAGCTCTTGTGGTCCATAAAGACTTCGCGTTTTTCTTCATACAAGTAATACCGCCATGTGATTTCAACTGTCTACAAGCATAAGCCCAACTTTACCATTTGCATCACCAAAATTCTGAAATTTTATTTTCCGTCCACTACTACTAAACAATTTCTAATTTCACATCCATTGCTTAATCTTCCCATTTCGCATTATTATCCTCAAATAAATCCACCGAAAATTATTACTTACAATTTGTCATGCTTAAAAGATCATACTACCCAAATAGTCTAGCATCTAAACACCTCTTCTTCTTTTTATCATATCCTGCATAGTCTCTAATATCTCCAAAGTATCATCAATTAACAAAATACCATCACGACAATTTTCTCCAATACCATAAAGTTCATTATCATTCGCCATCACTTGAAGTATAATCCGCAAAATATCCAAAAAATCAAACATATCACAACCTGAATTTTCACACATTGTTGATTCTCCTTTCAACATTTTATTCACTTCTATTACGTACATAGTCCAAGAATATCACATCATCCACTTGAAGATTCGTGCAAATCAATTCTTATTTATGGGACAAAAACTTTTGAATACTTTTCCTGTCATTACTAACACCTCGAGAAGAGATTATAGTAACACCCTCCACGCCAACCTTTCTCCATGGCCTTACCAATCAATTCACTAATTTCTCTCTCACCATAAGTTGATATTGTTCCAACCCATGCAATCTCCTTTTATGCCTGTGCTCTACTTTCTAAATTTGCTACCATTACACCAACTACTGGTGAGGCCATATCTCAGGTCTATTACATTCATCTAGCTACAATTGACTTGCATCACTCAGTGAATATTGCTCGTATGAGGATTGTAGCGCAGATGGATCATTGGTTGCATTTGCAATCTGTTTTACAAGGCTAGGACTTGTCCTTGAACGCTAACACCCTTGTCATAGTAACACTGTCCTTTGTTACCTTGAGAGCATCAAAGCTTTCCTCAGTCACCACATTATGACTCCTCAAGCCCAAAGTGACATTCATATCAGATTCAAGGTCTTCTACACCCTTAAACATCACAGAACCAGCCTCGATTCCAAATTTAAAATCTTTTATAGTATAATTCCTTGTCTAACTTGCTCCGCTTCTTGCGAGTTAGGATTTAGATCATAATAGCCCTCTTTATCTCCTCGTCAAAACCGCTCCTAAAAATCTTAGTATATATTCTTGGTATCAAAGGCAATAATTCGCTTGCTTTTGTTATCCCTTACAAGGCAAAGCATGCTTCTAGTGCTTTCTCTACATTGTTCTCTCACCAATTCCAACGATGGCATTCGCAATCAAGGTCAAGAAAATCACAAGGGGTTTCACAACTGCAGTTATTTGTATCTCTCCGCCTTCCTCACCATCCATCCAAGCCAAAATGAAAGACACAACGGCAGCAACTAGTAAACTCCCAACTAGGTTTCATTGAATTGATCTAAAATCAGTATAAAAATCGACACACCCCCGTGCTTCTCCAACTCTTTAAGCCCTTAAATATGTTGCCTCTTTCCTACTTAATTCAAAGACTGAAGCACTCACCTCTTGTTACCATTTTACCGAAAATCGCAATTGAAATTGATAGCCTCCACTAGTTTCACAAAATTCTTTAAAGTAAGATCCTAACCTGCTAGTTAGAAGTTCACAAGCTGATCGCACTTATGTACCATAAGTAAATCTCCGTCTCAAATGTCAATTCAAGCTTATAACTTCTAAGATCAATTCTTATCATACCAAATATCGACCCGTATCAGACCTTCCAATATAAATTCTCCTTTTCTAACCAAGAAATAATAATTAGAAATAATAATCTATCTCAACCAGTCACGATGTAATTCTCAAAATCCCAACTTACTAGCTAGAGATCACAACTTATCAGAACAATGATCATGATTTATTACTTCCAAAACATTAGTAGAGCGATTCTACTGACTAACTGCTTCAAATCCTCAAGTGCTATTTGTCTTTCTGTAGGCTCTTCAAGTACATCAATATGTCTTTGATGAACACCACTATAGATCTATTGTATACTGTATGAATACTCAGTTCATCAAAAACATGAAAGCAAAAAGGCATAATCATTAATTCAAGACCCATAATGAGAAATTCTTAATGGCCATATCTTGTTCTGAAAATAATTCGAGGCACATTGTCTCCTTCTCTTTTTCAAGTTCAGAAAGTGTCATGCAATGCGGTGTCTTAAAGAAACTGATGCACTCAATATCCATTCGATATCAGCAGATAAACCCGGTAGATTCTCAAGAAACACATCTGATAACAACAATACTTTCTAACTTCACAACATTCTTTCTTATGTCTTTCATATCGACCAGGTAATCATATGAGTATCATAATGTGAGGATAACCAATCAATCGCCTGAAATAATAACAAAATCATGTATATTCAACTCCACCAGATTGCCATGCAACTCTTTATCATCCATTCGAAACACACTTCTTGAACACATGATTCGCAACTAAGAAATCACTACTTTACAGAGTGAAGTATGCTTCTCTAAATCAGAACCAACGGTCACCTAGACCTTAAAAGAAACATACATCCTAACGCACTACCTCACAACGTCCCATAGACTTTGTACCCCAAAAATCATATCCAAAACTCTGATACCAATAAATGTCACACCCAAAAAAATACTAGAAAAAGGGGTTGACACGGCTATCCTTCCACACGAAGGACATAGCTTCAACAATAACCAACAACTTGTTATCAACATATATATATTTCAAACCACATATATATCAGGTAAACCAACGGGTTGGTTACAACATCAGAGTTTCTATAATCCACCAAAAGAACATGTACATCAAGAACTCAGCCAACCTGACGAACTATCAACAACCTTACAAGCAACTCCAAAATCATACCCAAATATTTTTCTCCCAAACATCCCCGTGATAGCGCTCTCGTACTAAAGGCCGCTAGCCGAGGAACCTGAAAAGACTGGGAAAATAGAGGGTGAGCAACCACAGCTCAGTAAATAGTACATCTCTTCTAAGTAGATCGAGCAATCACTATGCATGTGTACCGAAACATTACTAGAACTTCAGAAGTCAAACTCAAGACATAAAATACATATTGAGTCATATAAGAGTCATTTCCTTTCATCAAAGCTTATACAATTCAGAAAAATACCCCTTTTAAATCATCATAAACATCAATGGTCAAGTCCATTGATCAATCTCATCAAAAGCACATACCGATGGTCCATTCCATTGGCCAATCTATTGCTCAAAATCAAACCATGGTCACGACACAAAGCCTTGTGACAAGGCTACCAAGATTCCCCCATTGGTAAGGTCTCCACCTACAAAGCCGGTGGCTCGGCCCATAAGGATATCCTAAACCCGGTATGCATACCCCAAAACCCCTCAATGGGTTCACAGTCATATTGAGCATCAAATAACTATCATCCAATATCAGAAATCCAATCCAGAATACATTTCACAAATCAAACAAATAACTATATCACAATACAGCTCATCCGCCATAAATACATTTCGTAACGCACTTCTCAAATCATTTCCAAACTCATTTCATAAACTAGTTCGTAATGTAGTACACATATGTATCCTTTCACAATACATTTCCAAAACAATTTCCAAATCATTCTCAACTATTAAAAAGTAGTAAATGCCCGATCCATACTTTTATGCAATAAATATGTTCTTTCACAACTCGTACGATTACTCAAATTCTTACTACTTTCAAAATATGAGTTTATAAATTCAGAGAAGAGATAGTACCACTTACCTGAAATCCCGAAATATCAATTAACCTCCCTCACCCGAACCGATGATATCGCAATCCTAACAATTAAACGAGAATCGACATCAAAACCAAGTAATACTTCCCCCTAACGCGCGACTCGAATAAGCTAAGGCTAACTATCCAATAATCTGATACCCTCGAGCCCACGATGGCTTGCTCCAAGGAAAAAAAAATCTAAGTTCTGAGATTCAGACCCAGAAAATTCTTCAGATGCAGATACTGAAATTTTTCAAACTCAAACGCTGAAATTCTTCAGACTCAGACGCTGAAATTCTTTAGACTCAGAATTGTCCAGACGCAAAATTCAGAACATAACAAGTAGTGGTTCTGACATGGATTTTACAAAAAGAAAGCCTTGATTGTTTAACTTCCTCCACCGTACTCCGTTTTACACGCTCTTATAGTCAAAACGAAGCTCATCTAGCATACTATGAATGTCCCAACATAGCCAACCCAAACAACAGTCCAAAAACAACAATAAAAGCTCTGAAAAGTACTGTTCACGAAATTCCAGATTTTGCTCTCAACTTGAAAATTTGATTTCCGGACAAACCGTAATTCCGAATCGTTATCCGTCAAAACGCACAGCCCCACAACACCATAATCTTTTAGTTTCATGCATATTTAAGACTTGGCAACCCAAAAATTTAGATTATGCAGCTCAAATCCACATACCTCTCATTTCCGAGCCCTAATTTCTCATTTCCGGCCCCTAATCGAAAAATTACTCCGATAGGACTAACGAGGGTTGCAAGTACTTACTAGTTGTTGCGATATGAAGTCGAATCAGCTAGATGTGGTTTGCGCGGCACAAAACCCTCATTTTCTTCTTCTTCTTCTTCTTCTTCCTTCTCTCTTCCTCTCTGTCTTTCTTTCCCTTTTTCTTTCTCGGCCGTGCACCCCCTCGGCTAAATAAGCTGAAGTGCCCACTGTTCTGCTTTTTTGACTTTTCAACTCCTTTTTGACTATTTTGTTTTTTTTTCTTTTCCCTTCAACCTAAGTCTTTTGACCTGGTCAAAAGAGGATGCAATTATTACAGTTCTCTCAATCCTTAGTAATTGGGGGATACTTTTCCATAAAATAACGGATTTGTTTCTTAGGATAACTCTACCCGTGCGTAGAGCGGGGTCAATTATATATAAGGAGTAAACATGTATGCTTCAAATGTTGTATCCAACGAACACAAATTCGACACCTTAACATGCACTATCCTTGGAAATGATGGGAAATTTCGCGTAGGGTCATTGGACTCTAGTGAACTTTGCAATAAGGTAGCATACTTTAACTTCAATAATCAAACGTCCAAAAGTTTTTAGAATTTTGCGATTGATGCCCTTTTTACCAAAATTCGATTAAATTTTTGAGCAAATCTAAATTTGGGCATTCCAGTGCATACAAGATGTTTGATGTGGCACGCATGCACGACATTAGCAAGAAAACAGAAAAATCGAAAACACTATCGCCAGACATTGCTATTCGTCTACTTAAGGGTCGCACCCATCACAATTGAGGCCTACTTGACATTCAACTATTGTACCTTAGGGCCGCGCAACCTTGACGGACGGACCCTGTCTCAAAGGTGATAAAGGGTCTGTTGGCACCAAAACAAATGAACAAGTCCTTGTAATTGGCATGATGCCGACACGATAATTGTGGTTAGCTATCTCCAATATCGACAAGAAGGCAAGAGGAGAAAACTTGTCTACAGAGGCAAAGTGTTAACTATCTATGACATCGATATATATAGGATGTGTAGCAATAGGGTTATCGCTAGGACATTGAAGGCTAAGAAGTTTGCGGATGGTTATGAACATCAACGACTGAATGTTGTTACTGGCGTACGATGACAAGCGGTCGATGGTTAATACTAAGAAAATTTAACTTAGTGCCAAGGATAAGATTTAACACTAGAAGATGTCGATTAAGAAGACATTTATAATTCATTGAAGAAACTGTCATGTAATCGTAGAAAGCAGATTGTTGTCAAGTTCCTCCGGCCAAGCGATTCTCTCTCTGCTGTGGAGCTTCCTCTTTATCCCCATGGTGATAGTGTACCCACAAACCCTAACACTCCGTGTCCCTTACCAATCCTACATCGTCCTCTTACTCTCCGCAGGTGTCCCCACTCCTCTGTCTCGCCACACTCACCCAGGGCAGTAGTCCCCTAACCCAAGTCTCCTCTTCAAAGTCAATGGATCCAAGTCACCTCAGGGAGCTTCTCGGTTTCCATTCCCCTTTCTCATCTTTTTCACCCAGGGCAGTAGCGCCCTAACCCATATCCCTTCATCAAAGTCTTTGGTTCCAGTTTGCCTCGGAGAGCTTCTTGGTTCTGTCGAGGCCAGCAACCTTGCACTCTGTTTACAGAACTCCCCTCCGAGGTAAAGAAAATGGGAGATCCAAGGTTGGTCAAGTTTTTACAAGTTTCAACATTGCCAAAATCCCTAAATTCTCTTCCCCTTAACCCGCCCAACTAGCACCACCTATATTACTAGCCTCCGCTTCCATACCAACCCTCCCTCCTCTACCGTTTAACTCTCCCCTGTTCCTAGTCGCTGTGGGCTAAAGAAGAACAAATTGGTCTGAGCAGTTATGCTTATGGTACCGGGGTCTCTAAGCCAGATGCTACAATTTATTGATGCCCCTAAGTAGATTAGTCAACCCAATCTCAGAGGCTAGTGGTAGCCGATCAAGCACATTGCGGTAGGCAGAGGAGGTTAGTCTTTCCTCTTTTCCCAATAGCCCCGATGGACATCAAAGTAGGCTATGATGATCGCTTCGTAGCCTTGTGTAGAGAATTAGGCAACCTCTGGTCGGAAGACGATATTGTGTTATTGAAAGGTGAGATCCCTGCAGAAAAACAAATAGAATGTGAGCTAATGTTGTATGGGAAGCTGTTTTCGAAACCAAACTGTAAGAATTTCCTAATGTGGGCTTTATTAATTGAAATTAACTGAATTAGTTTGGTCTAATAAAGGTAAGATATATGAGCTCTTAATAAGTCTAATATGGGGCTGGCTGGTGTGGGCCGAGTACGGCTCGGCCCGTAATGAGAGGGCCCGTGGTCGAAGACTCTATAAATAGCGCTCAAGTCCCTCCCCTAACCTAATAATGCACATTTTGACTCACATACGGATCAAGAGAAAACTTTCTTCTCGTGAGTGGCAATCTCATTAAGCCAGTGTTCTAACGAAGGGTATAGGAGAGAAGATCTTGAGTTCGTGTTCCGAAACCGTCGTAAATTCCGCGTCAAGTACAATGGATTCCAAACCAGGTACGCGAATCGACAATTTCTCCCCATAACGTGTTTCGATTTCTGAATATGGTGATCCTGGGCGTGCCATTTTCGTGGCTAACATGTGGTATCAAAGCCTGCCATAGATTAGAACCGAAACATGAGGATTAGAACCGTTTTCGTTTTGTCCGAGAAGTTTTTGCCCAATTTCGAAATTTTTTGTCGGATAAAAGTTGGTTTTTATTACATATTTGGAATCTACTCGTCGAGACGAGAAAAATGGTGGGCGGCACGTCGCCGGAGGACGCTGGACACGCCGTCATGCGCCTACACGTGCCATAGGCGCGGCGGCGCGTGCCTGCCATGTGCGCCCTTGCCGGCCACGCGCGCCCTTGCCGAACCGGCGCGTCGCTCCATCGGTAACCGCGTGCTGACGTCGGCATGACGTCAATGAGGTGCGGACTTGGCCGATCCGGATCCTGACCCGACCTGGTCGGTGACCCGATTCGGATCCTGACCCGACCCGTTTTTGACCCGACCGGACCGTTGACCCGACCGGTCAAACCGGTTGGACCGGTCCATTAATCGTTGACCGGTTGGACCGGTCACCCGGTCGGACCGGCTGTTCTGATCGGTTTGACCGGCTGAACACGCACGCACGCGCCGCGCCTTCCGGCGGCGCGTGCGGGCGCGTCCTACGTTCGTTTTGGACGATCTTGGTATCAACGCGCTCGTATCGAGATGCTCTATATTGTGATATATTTATTTTACATGTTTGAAGCTTATACAGATGTGAAAATATGTATAAAACCCTATGTATGCGTATTTTTAGGGTATTTTTTCGTATTTTCTTGTATTTCTCTATGGTTTCGGAAATACATAAAGTAGCTCACATGTATATCACCACATAAGGACTGTGTAGAGTGTAATTCATTGTCTATCAATGAATGGAACAGTACAATTAGCATGGCATGTAATTTCAAAGACATACGCCCCTATCTTTACGTCTAGCATTACATGCATTTAGTAAATGTGATACATAAAGTTTATATCCATGGTATGAGAGATTTTCAAGGATTCAGTTGGGTTGTGATCGCCAAAGTGGCACACTTGACTGGGTTTGAGAAATATCGGTCTCATATTGTGGTGGGATGTCTCCTCGTCTATTACGTGATTATATTCCCAAAGGAGGTGATCTTATATTAGTTCATGGAGGGGTACATGTATAGCATGTGCTTGAGAAATGACTGATCTTAGTGGTTCATACACCTAAAGGTGGTGATTTCACGAAAGATTAGAATATGTTCTCATGGCCGCTGTCATGTGGAGAGTGTACAACTGCATGTCATATTTTCTGCCCAAAGGTGATTATGTGATGATGTATGTAACTCTCTAGATAAGTACTCACATGATACTGATTGTATTGTTTGTTTGTTTTCCAGTCACCTTTTCTGTAAACGGCAATTCTATTTCAATTGAGGTCCTTACTGGGTTGAAATTTAAGAAATGGAAAGAGGATTTCCTATTTGGAATGGAGCTGGCAGATGTTCATATTGCTCTTACAAAAGATAAGCCGGCAGATATCACGGCCACCAGTACTGACGCCGAGAAAACGAAATATGCTGCTTGGGAAAAGAGCAATCGGATTTGCTTATTAACAATGAAGAAATCCATTCAAGAACACTTGAAAAGTGGTTTGCCAGCTAACTGTACTGCTAAGGAAATGATGGCAGCCTTAGAAGCTAGAAATCGCATTTCATCTAATGCTGAGGTTGGTAGACTTCTTCAAAAGCTCTTCAATATGAAGTATGATGGTACTGCTGGGCTTAGAGATTATGTCCTTAGGATGGTAGACCTAAAGACAAAGCTTCAAGCTCTTAATATTTCCATTTCTGATGCTTGTATTGTGCATCAAGTCTTGAACACCCTTCCACCTGATTTTGGGATTATAAAGACAAATTATAATTCCCAAGATGAGACTTGGTCAGTTAATGATTTGATAGTAAGGGTGGTGGCAGAGGAAGAGAAACTTAAGAAAGAAAAAGGGCATCTAGCCTTATATGTTTCTAGTTCTCACAAAAAGAAGGATAAAAAGTTCAGAAATCGTACTCATAAACGTACTCATGACATTACCGGTCAATCTAACAATATGAGTCCGAAGAAAACGTCCTTCAAAAGGGATGGTGGCCACTGCTTCTTTTGTAAGAAGAAAGGTCACATAAAGAAGGACTGTGGAAAGTTTAAAGCTTGGTTGTCGAAACGTGAGCCTACAGGTAATGATTCTTTGGCACTTGTTTGTGAATCCAACCTATCAAAAGCACCATCCAGTTCTTGATGGCTCGATAGCGGTGCAACTAATCATGTTGCATTTACCATACAGGGATTCATAAACCGGAGGAAGCCAAATCAGGATGAATCAAGACTTACGGTGGGAAACAACGAGAAAGCTGATGTTGTGTTTGTGGGAGATGTAATTTTGATTCTAGACTCTGGTTTTAGATTAATGTTGAAAGACACTTTCTATGTACCTTCATTTAGACGGAACTTAGTTTCCGTATCGTGTTTGGACATGTATGGCTACTCTTTTGAAATCAAGAACAATGTTATTTCTTTGTTTCTTAATTCAAATAAGGTTGGGTGCTGTTATATGTCCAACGGATTGTACAGATTGTGTTTGTCTCTCAATGACATATACGTCGCTTATACGGCTGAAAAGGTTGTTTTTAAGAGACCATTACCTAAGGAACAGTCTTATGCATTGTGGCATAAACGGCTTGGCCATATCTCTAAGGATAGAATAGAAAGGCTGATAAAAACTAACATCTTGCCTGCTCTTAAAGATGACTTAAAGACATGCGTAGACTGTTGTAGAGGTAAAATGACCAAGATAAGGAAGAAAACTGCAGTCCGAAGTTCTGACCTGCTGGAGGTCATTCACTCTGATATAAGTGGACCTTATACGGCAACCTTGTGTAGAAATTTTTATTTCATCACATTCATTGATGATTATTCTCGATATGGTTATCTGTACTTGATTAAAGAAAAGTCTGAGTCTCTTGACAAGTTCAAGATTTTTCGGACTGAAGTTGAGAAATAGTTGGAAAAAGTCATAAAGGTTGTTAGATCTGACCGAGGTGGAGAGTATTATGGCAAGCATGGCGATGCCGGACAGCTTAAGGGGCCATTTGCCAAATACTTAGAGGATTCTGGGATAGTGGCTCAGTTTACTATGCCTGGGAGTCCTGAACAAAATGGTGTGGCCGAAAGACGCAATCGCACTCTTATGGAAATGGTGAGGAGTATGATTAGTAGGACAAATTTATCTGGTTTTCTGTGGGGTGAAGCTTTGAAAACAGCTTTGTACATTCTGAATCGTGTACCGACTAAAGCTGTTCCATTAACTCCTTTTGAGTTATGGACTGGACGTAAGCCTAGCTTAAACCATCTTAAGGTTTAGGGATGTCCTGCAGAAGTGAAGTTGTATAATCCAACATTAAGTAAGTTGGACTCTAGAACCACTCGGTATTACTTTGTATCTTACCCGGATCATTTGAAGGGATATCGGTTCTATAATCCCAATAGAGGTACAAGAATTGTGGAATCACAGACAGCCAAGTTTCTGGAGTTTGATGTGGCCGAAGAAAGTAGCTGCTCACAGACTATTGAGGATAATAGTACGGTGGGTAATATTGTATCTTTATCTTCTCCCATACAGATAATTGTGGAAACTCCCACACCACAGACTGAACCTGTTGAGGCTCGGGATCCTGTTGTTGAGAGAGCTCCTAATGAAGTTCCTCAAGGCTCTCAGGTGCAGGATGAGACTGTTGTTGTTCCAGTAAAGAGATCCATTAGGGAGGGACGATCAGCTATACCACCGGATTACTTAGTCTATATAGGAGAGCAAGACTACGATATCGGTTCTGTGGCTGATCCAGTGACTTATGCAGAAGCTGTTTCTTGTCCTCAGTCAGAACTATGGTTGGATGCAATGAGAGATGAAATGCAGTTTATGAAGCATAATGAAGTTTGGGAACTTGTTGTATTACCTGAAGGTCATAGACCCATAGGCTGCAAATGGGTGTATAAGACTAAAAGGGACTCCAAAGGAAAGATTGAGAAGTTTAAAGCCAGACTGGTAGCTAAGGGTTTCACTCAGAGAGAAGGAGTAGACTATGAAGCAACTTTTTCTCCAGTCTCTTCTAAAGACTCCTTTAGAGTGATCATAGCATTGGTAGCTCATTTCGATATGGAGTTACACCAGATGGATGTTAAAACTGCCTTTCTCAATGGAGACCTTAATGAAGAAGTCTATATGATGCAACCCGAAGGCTTTGCGGTAGATGATTCAGGTACGCTTGTATGTAGACTGAAAAAAGTCTATTTATGGTCTCAAGCAAGCTTCTAGACAATGGTACTTGAAGTTTCATAGTGTTATCGCTTCATTTGGTTTTGTTGAGAACAAAGTAGATCAGTGTATATACTGCAAGGTCAGTAGGAGGAAATTCATTTTCCTTATACTTTATATGGATGATATTCTGCTTGCGAGCAGTGGCCTTGGTTTACTGCATGAGACAAAGCGGATGTTGTCAAAGAACTTTGATATGAAGGACCTTGGTGAGGCGTCTTTTATCCTTGGCATTGAGATTCATAGGAATCGTTCTTGCAGACTATTGGGTTTATCTCAGAGGGCATATGTTGATCGTATTTTAGAAAGATTCAACATGCAGCAATGTAAGCCAGGAATTGCTCCTGTCTGTAAAGGTGATAAGTTGAGTTTGTCACAATGTCCTCATTCAGTTTTTGAGAAAGCCCAAATGAAGAATGTACCTTATGCTAATGCACTTGGGAGTATTATGTATGCTCAAGTATTTACTAGACCAGATATTGCTTTTGCAACAGGACTTTTAGGCAGATATCAGTCAAATCCAGGACACGATCATTGGGTTGCTGCCAAGAAGGTTTGAAGGTACTTAAAGAGGACAAAAGACTATATGCTGATTTACAAACATGTTCAGGACTTACCGCTAGTTGGGTATTCGGATTCAGACTTTGCTGGCTGTCAGGATGAAAAGAAGTCGACAACAGGTTACATCTTCAAGTTAGCAGGAGGTGCAGTATCATGGAAAAGTGAGAAACAGAAATCAATGACATTCTCTACCATGCAAGCGGAGTTTGTAGCATGCTTTTCGGTTGCTACTCAGGCAATTTGGCTCTGAAACCTCATTAAGGAATTGACCGTATTTGATTTTGTGGATAGGCCCTTACAGTTGTATTGTGACAATAACTCTGCAGTGTTGTTTGTTAACAACAACAGAGGTCTCAAGGGATCTAAACATATGGAGGTTAAGTATCTGACTATAAAAGAAAAAGTTCGGGATTGTGACATTGCAGTAGAACACATTTCAACAGATGATATGATTGCAGATCCGCTAACTAAAGGCCTTCGCCCTTGTGTATTTGATCGACATGTCATTAACATGGGCTTAGGAGTATCATGGGATACTGTCAATTAGTGGGAGCTGTTTAGTTTTATGTTGCTCTTATGAAGTTTGTATATGATTTTGTTACATATTTGTAATATTTGAATATGTATCAACTCTTTTGCATTCAATGAAATATTTGTGAATGTAGATTTATCAAGTTGAGTACATATATTTGATGAAAATCTCGAGGCATTGTGTAAACCTTGAGTACAGGCTATGGGGCATTCTTGATATTAGCCTTAACAATATGTCTTGTTACACATAAAGTACAGTTAACTATCAAGCTAAGACAAATGCAGGTTCGTTGGAACCATGAAGAATATTCTCTGGTGACACACTAGGTTTTGTGACACTTAAGGAGAGAGAATTTGGACTAACAAAATGGATAACACATGAAGTATCACTCATTATGAGGTATTGTCCATTTGACACATTACCATATTGAATCCATATCAGTAAAGTTGAAAGCACTCGTGACCATGGAAGGCTCTGCGTGAGTACATGCAGTTACCGCCATGATTCGGTGTTCGAGACTTTATGGGATCGGATTGACTATTAAGAATAATCTCTAGACCAATATAAGGGTGCGCACACAGTTGTGTTTCAATTAATATTGCCCAAGTGGGAGAATGTAAGAATTTCCTAATGTGGGCTTTATTAATTGAAATTAACTGAATTAGTTTGGTCTAATAAAGGTAAGATATATGGGTTCTTAATCAGTCTAATATGGGGCTGGCTGGTGTGGGCCGAGTACGGCCCGGCCCGTAATGAGAGGGCTCGTGGTCGAAGACTCTATAAATATCGCTCAAGTCTCTCCCCTAACCTGATGATGCACATTTTGACTCACATACGGATCAAGTGAGAACTTTCTTCTCGTGAGTGGTAATCTCATTAAGCCAGTGTTCTAACAAAGGGTATAGGGGAGAAGATCTTGAGTTCGTGTTCCGAAACTGTCGCAAATTCCGCGTCAAGTGTGATGGATTCCAAATCAGGTACGCGAATCGACAATTTCTCCCCATATCGTGTTTCGATTTTTGAATATGGTGATCTTGAGCGTGCCATTTTCGTGGCTAACACAAACGTGAACTATCAAGCTTTCCTAAGTATGATGAAGAGAGCTTGGAAGACTGACAAGGTAGAGTGCGAGTTAATTGAGCCGGGGTTCTTCTCTTTCTCGTTCAGTTCAATTGAGGAAAAAATGAGAGTTTTGGAAGCAGGACCATGGTCTTTTCCAAGTAACTTACTTGTACTACTACAAGGTGACCCAGATACTCCCGACCGTTGCTATGAATTCTCTCATTGTGCCTTTTGGGTACACCTAGTAGGCATCCCACGTGGAAGGATATCAAATGAAGTTGCTCGGGAGGTTGCAGGGAAAATTGGCAATGTTCTAGATGTGAAGTTTGAATCTAAAGGAGGCAGCCCAAATAATAGCTGCAAAGCAAGGGTCCAAGTGGACCTCTCCAACCCTGTGAAAGCGGGGACCATCGTAGACCTGGAGTACAAAAAACTTTGGGTGGACTTTAGATATGAAAGACTACCACATTTCTGCTATACTTGCAGCCGTATAGGACATTATACTACATATTGCAAAGTGGTGCCATTTGAGGAGTTGGGGCCAAACAAAAATACAAGGGGCAAATTTGGGCAATGGTTGAGAGCGGAAGTACGCAAACCCAGGCTTTTTTGGAAGATCTTTTATGGAAAGAATAATCCTATGCCTAAAGAAAATGTTATTATTCCGAAAACACTCAGGGATCTAATTCCTAGGGAGTTAGTGACGCCTAGAGCTAAGGAGAACGAAGCAGCCGGGCTGCTTGGGGACAAACCACACATTGAAATCCAAGGGGACTGAACCCACCAGCTAAGTTGTCAGATGAAAATCAGCAAGGCCTTGATATACAAGACTCCCAAATTACCCTCTTTCAATCGATAAGGAAGGGTAAGTCAGCAAAGCTTTCAAGGATGGAGAAGATCGAACTGAAATCCTTTAAAAAGGTGGTAACAGCGAAGAAACATAAAAAATTCATCCCACTTGGTATGTGTGAGATTCTCAACCAACCTTTTAATGAAGAGACGCTCCTTGATGCTCTGATCCTTTTGGCGAAAGGAAGGAATGAATGGGCTTTAGTGGCTAGCTCTAATAAGCCACCGGGTGGTATATGAAACTATTGGGCTGGAACTGCCAGGGGTTGGGCCCAACTTAGTGTTCTTGATAGAAACTAAGAACAAGAGTCCAGTCGTTGACAGAGTTAGAAGGAATATTCAATTTCAACATTCGGAAATAGTTGACCCTTTAGGATTAGCAGGTGGTTTGGCGGTGTTGTGGAACAAAGAGATGGCAGTGCAGGTGGAAAACAGCTCTAGAGAGTTTATTGATATAGTGTGCAGGGACCAAGACAGGGGAGCTTTTATGCGTATAACCTTCTTATATGCTCCCACAAATTTTTAGCAAAGGCTATAGCTTTGGCACCAAATTCAAGCTATAAACCAAGCTGATAACCTTCCATGGATTTTTGTAGGGGACTTTAATGAAATCTTATACCATTGGGAAAAGCGGGGAGGTAATGCGGTGGATCACTATAGGCTAGTAGCATTTTAGGATTTTCTAAATAGATGCTCACTCATGGATATTGAAAGCAAGGGATGTGCATTCACATTGGCGAACAACAGGGATGGAGAAGCACTAGTGCGGAAGAGGTTAGATAGGGTTCTATGTAATATCACTTGGAGAGTGCGATTCCCCAACGCGGAAGCTTTTGCCCTATCAACAATAGAATCCGATCACATCCCTATTATTCTGTCTCTTTCCCCAAGGATAACCAAGCAAAAAAAGGAATTTAAGTTTGAGGCATTTTGGCTGGAGGGAGCTGATTATAAGAAGATGGTGAAGAAAATTTGGTGGGGACCTGAAGTCAACTCGAGAGTTTTCACGAGCAAATTGAAAAATACAACTGATGCACTGTTAGTATGGAGCAAAAACAAATTCTCCAATGCCCATAATCAGATTGAGTCACTAAAAAAAGACTTACGACCCTCACAAATATAGGTACAAGGGATTCCGACATTAGAGAAATGCAACACATTAAGGTGCAAATTGAGAAACTTTGGTGATAAGAAGGACAATATTAGGGTATGCGTTCTCGTATTAACTGGATTAAATGGGGACATAAAAATACAAACTATTTCCATGCCACAACAGTCTAGCACAAACAAAAAAACAAAATATCAATGCTGAAAATAGACGATCTCTAGGTCCGAGATCCCAATAGGCTGAAGCAACATATCGCCAGTTTTTATGAGTCTTTGTACGAAATAGTGGGTCCAAGGACCTTCCAGCCAGTATTGGACCAGCGCACTTTTCCTACTCTAAACGAGTTGAATGAAGCATTAATGGTGCCGGTGACTTTAGAAGAGGTAAAATTAATAACTTTTCAGCAAGGAGTAGCAAAAGCCCCGGGACCCGACGGTATGAATGGCCAGTTCTAGCAACATCATTGGGAGAACATTCAACATGATTTACACCGGCTAGTCAGCATTTTTTTCCAAATAGGTTACCTTGACCCAGATATCAATAAAACACATATAGTTCTTGTCCCCAAAGTCTCTACCCTAGAAAGTATCACACAATTCAGACCCATTAGCCTTTGTAACTTCAGTTACAAGACCATTTCTAAAGTAATGGCGAATCGACTTAAGCCCTGGCTCCCAAACATCATCGCAATAGAACAAAGCGCCTTTGTTTGTAGGAGACAAATTCAAGATAACATTCTAATAGTTCAAGAGATCCTTCATCAACTGAGAATTAGGGAAAGAAAACGGAAATTTCAGGTGATTCTCAAGCTAAATATGCAAAAAGCATATGATAGAGTAGAATGGGATTTCCTTTGTGCCTGTATGCTGAAAATGGGTTTCTGTATAGAATGGGTGGCTTTAGTGCAAAAGTGCATATCCATTGTAACTTTCAGTGTCAAAGCAAAAAGGGAGCCCGTACAGTATTTCTACCCATCACGGGGAATTAGATAAGGTGATCCACTTTCTCCTTACCTATTCATTATCATGGCCAACGTGCTCTCGTCTCTCCTAAACAAGGCTGTGGAGGATAGGAACTTGAAGGGGATAAGCATGAACATGAATTGCCCAACATTGTCACACCTACTTTTTGTCGACGATGTAGTATTCTTCTTAGATGGGAATTTAAGGGAGTGTTAGAACTTGGCCAATATCTTAAATCAATATTGCTTTGCTTCGGGACAAGCAATCAATCTCAACAAATCAGGGATATTCTTTAGTGTTGGCTGCCCTCAATCCCTTAAGAGTAATCTGGCGATCGAACTAAGTGTACCTATCATGGAGAAAACTGGCAAGTACCTTGGTATCCCATCAGATTGGAGGCAAACAAAAAAACAAATGTTCGCATGGATTCTAACCAGGGTAAATATGAAGATGGAAGGTTGGAAGGAAAAATTACTTTCAAAGGTGGGCAAGGAGATTTTAATCAAAACAATGGTATAGGCACTGCCCCAATATGCCATATCGATCTTCAAAATCCCGATATCGATGTGCAAGGCAATTGAGCAAAAAATTGCATCCTTTTGGTGGAAACAAAACTCTTCTATATCGGGTATCCACTGGAAAAAATGGGAGACCCTTAAAGAGAGGAAAATAAATGGAGGTTTGGGTTTCAAGGATCTCGTTATCTTTAACAAGGCAATGCTAGGAAAAAAAGCATGGAAACTTGCACAAGATCCAAATGCATTATGGAGTCGGCTACTTAAAGGAATCTACTTCCCAAATGGAAGCTTATGGTATGCGAGTCATGGGGGTAGCAAAGCTTGT
Source organism: Syzygium syzygioides (assembly GCA_031216285.1). Taxonomy (NCBI): domain Eukaryota; kingdom Viridiplantae; phylum Streptophyta; class Magnoliopsida; order Myrtales; family Myrtaceae; genus Syzygium; species Syzygium syzygioides. The sequence continues at coordinate 28,782,227 of CM062248.1, read as the reverse complement.
TAATGGGAAGGGATGCGATTTGTTCAAAAGTTAAATGGCTGGTGGGGAATGAAGAAAATATCAACATTAGAGAGGACAAGTGGTTGGAACAAGGAACCATTGGGGGTCCAGCAAATCGAGAACACCCCCAAAGAGTTGCCGAATTGATTAATCACGAGACTAATACTTGGAACGTAAACCATTTGTATGAACTTTTTGAAGAGAACATTGTGACAGAAATTCTTGCCATTCGGATCAAGCCAAACCCGCAAAGGGATAAACTCGTTTGGACAGGAAACTCAACAGGCGAGTACAAAGTCAGACATGGGTACTCCAATCTCCGTGCATCTACACCAAAGCAAAATGCAGAACAACCATCTTCTTCATATCAACCGCCCCAAGCCCTATGGACTAAGATTTGAAAATTACATACCGAGCCCAAGATCCATTTTTTCTTGTGGTGTCTGTGCTATAATGCTCTTCCTGCAACATAAAACTTATTCAAGAGAAAGGCGTTACCTGATTTGCTATGCCCAATTTGTCAAAAAAACCCTGATACCACAGAGCATATCTTCATCTTGTGCGATTGGACCAAGGAGATTTGGTTAGACCTGAGGCTAAAGGTGGACGTCTCACCCCTAAACTTAACAAGAATGGACAAGTAGATTGAAGAAACTCTTATTGGTGGTGCAAAGCAGTCCTCAAGAGAGCTGGTCGTAGTAATACTCTGGCTGGTCTGGAAAGAACGGAATGCCCAGATTTTCCAGCACAGAACACCCAACCCAGGAACAATTGTTGACGACGCCTTCCTCCTCAGCAGCAACTATTGCACGCTAAACTCATCTCAGCAGAGTCGATGGGTAGAGAAATCCTTACCAGAACACTCGACGCTACCAGCAATAGGGTCGTGGAAATTCAACGTCGACGGGTCTTGGATCGAAGGATCAACAGAGGGATCGACAGCTAGGGTTTGTCGGGATCACAGAGGCTTGCTCAGGGCTGGGTTTGCTAAGAAGGCGATAGGATCTTCTCCACTGGAAATCGAAGCCACAGCCATGAAGGAAGCTTTGCTTTGGCTGAGGGATATGTCAGAATAGAGGAAGGAATTTGTGGAACATGTGATTATTCTATCCGATAACGTCTTCTCTGTGAATTTTGCTACTCATCCTTCTTTGAGCCCTTGGGCTTTGAGAAGCCTCTTTGATGAATGCCATGAGCTGCTTGCCCAATTACAAGATGTTTTCCTAGCCCACTGTTCTCGAGAAGCCAACAAAGCCACGGATTGGGTCGTCAAGACTCACCGAACAGGGACCCATTGGGTCGTCAAGACTCACCGAACAGGGACCCTCCCATCCAATTGGTGTTCTAGACCACCCCAACCTCTTTGGAATTTATTTTGTTTAGACTCTTGTCAATCTGGCTCTTGTAATACATCGTTCTATGAATGAAGTGATATGTGTTTTGACCAAAAAAAAATCGTAGAAAGCATATCATGGAGCCCGAAGGGAGCCCATTGATAGCTACAGGGTTATAATCTCTTATTGATAATACGATGTAGTTACCAAGCATTATCAGGAAGCCAAAAATCAAGGACATTGCGGTTAATTTCAAGTTTGAATATTAACCATATAGGAACGGTTACACCCATATAAGCCAAATTGAATCATTGTAAAAAAGGATTCACAATCATGAACAATTATGCACTTCTCAATTTATCAATTTGTTAGTTCATGCATTCGCGTTTATCTTTCTTATAGAATTTGTTAGTTTAAACACTAGTTACTTATCATAATCCTGTCCGAATCGCCACTGAACCCAAAATTAATAAAAACCGAAGATCTACCTTTGGTGAAAGAAATTTCATCAACTAGGACACTTCTCGACGAAATAGGGTTGCAAACCCTAGCTGGGGCGAATAAATGGCACGGGGTCGAAATCTTCTCCTTTTTTCTCATTGTTTGACTAGCCTGAGGCGATGTATAATTGAAATTGTATCATTGCCATGTCATTTTTAGTTTTACGCAAGATGCTAAGTTAGTCTTTCATAGAAAAACTTGTTAGAAATTGGGCAGAGTGTATTAATTACAAAAGAAAAAAAATAAAAAATGAAAAGTTCAATACCTTGAATAATTGAAATTAAAGTTTAGTGTTGCATAAATGCTTATGGTTGATAACCTTGAGAATGTAAAATGTATAACATGTATAACACCTGGAAAAAGTGCCAGAAAGTCTTAAACCTATTGCATTTGAATCAATTCAGTCATAAACCTTTCAATTTGATCAATTTAATCCTAAACTTTTTGCACTAATACCAATTTAGCTCATCAGACCATTTTCAATTAGAAAAGTCTGATGTGGATTCCAAGTTAGCGTTAACCGGTGCTGCAGGCGCGAACATGGACATTAGAGAGGAAAAAGATGCCGTTTCTCTCTCCCCTCTCAAAATAGTGTCGTTTTCCTTAAAAAATAATTTTTGTCAAAATTTTTTTACCTAAACAGCTTCCTTTTGTGCCTAAATCGATCGCTCCCTTTCGCCCAAATTGATCTTCCACTAAATCAATCTTCACCCAGAATGGTTGATGCAAATCGATCTTTGCCCAAACCCTAGTTTGATCTTTCCCTAAATTATTAGTCTCCTTCCTTAAACGAGCCCCCTTTTACCTAACGCCTTCGTTCGTCGCAATCCCAGACTTGCCTGTCTTTGTGGGTGAAGACTCGATTCATTTACAACCTAGTTGAGACATGATTTGTCTATCACAATCCACAATGAATACAAGCAAGAGTTGTGGTCTCGGTTTGATTATGTTGTCTGTAGTGTTGAGTGACAACTCTACATGGTGGCCTTGAATTTAGCGAAGAATGGTCAAAATGTATATTGTCATGGTCCCAAATTGAGTGTGTTGTCCTTATTTTTCGATTTCTTCGCGTAAACTGTTGCTAGTTAGAAGAGAAATATTCTTGCAAGCTTTTTGAGCATTGATAGTAACTGTCATGTACCTCAATGATACAATGAACGAGCATGATTATACAATGAACCTTACATTTTTTGTGTAGGGTAGAGATGAGAAAAAATTTAACATGGGTTTGCCTTTTCCATGGTGGAAATTTTTTCCATTGCCCAATGCTTGAATATGTTGGGGGAAAGTTTGATTTGTTTAAAATTGATATCAATTCAACGAGTTATGAATAAAGCCATTAAAATGAGGTAAATAGTAAGGTTGAAAAGCTTATTTGAAGATTCCTGAAAAGTCTCTACATACATATGGAATGAGACAAGTGTTATTGATGTAGTTTTCAGTTATTTGCATTATGAGTTAATTGAAGTATACAAAGAAAATTTTGTAGTCGATGAGGCAGGTGACAGTGATGGTTAGGGTACTAGTGTAGGTGTGGTTGCTGGTAAGAGTGAGGGTGCTAGTCAAGAGGTCAGTGTGCTGATGTTAGTTTAGCTAATGAGACAATATTTGAAAATGTGGGTAATTTAGATTCTGATAACTTAGTTGATAAAGATGATTATAGTATGAATGACGATGACGACGACGATGAGGAGACAAACTTCCTTGGCGATGTAAGATTCTTGATTGATGATGATGGTGATCGTGATAACAAGGACCTTTTAGAAGTAAGGAAGAACATGATGGAGTTTTGAGGGAGGCCACAAAGAATTTGATTACAGTGGAACCGTTCATGGGATTGGCAATGATTGGATGTGGATAATGTAATTGATGCCGAAATTGGTTATGAGATAGAGTACTATGGAACAGATGGAAATAAGAGTTTGGGGTATGATGAAGGAGGAGAAGACGATCATTTACTAAAGGGGAAGTAGATTTTCAAGACATAATCCTAATTATGTTGTACCTATGTTTGTTGTGTCCATGACATTTGATAGTGATATATAATTCAAGGATGCTCTGAAAAAGTATTCGGTGGCTAAAAATAGAGAGATGACATTTATAGAGAATGACAAGAAATTAGTTAGAGCAAAATGTGCTCATGAAAGTTGTCCTTCGAAGAATTTTGGATCTATTGGTGTCTGTTCTAAATCATTTCATGTGAAGACCTACCATTTAGAGCATACTTGTAGCATTAGCTTCAAAATTAGAGAGTGACGGGTTCTTGATTGGCAAATCACTATCTTCTTATAATGAGAACAATGCCAACTATTAAAACTATTACTTTCTTGGAGCTTATGAAGGAGCGAATGAGCTTAGATGTAAGTAAAAGTCAATGTAAGAAGGCTAAGTTGTTTTTTTATCAAGTGTCGATGGAAAACTATAAGAAGGAATATACAAAGTTATGAGATTATACAGAGGAGTTTAGAGAGAGAATCCTAAAAATACTATTAGATTGAAGGTTGAAAAACTTAATATGCCAACTACTCTTGTTGAAGCTGATAGCTTATTGGCATCCCTTATCCCCATATCGTTTCTACTATAATTATTGGCATGAGTATGCATATGTCTATGATGATGAGTGTTATAAGAAGGCCAAAATCTTAGTTGCATATGAGAACATGATGATGCCAGTTCAAGGAAAGGAATTTTGAAAACAAACTAATGGGGAGCCACTTGAACCACTTCTAGCTAAGTGAAGCCCGGTAGACTCAAACAAATCAAGGAAGGAAAGTGAGGTGGTGGGTGGAACTAGAATTTTGAGGATCGGAATGAAGATGACATGTTGAATTTGCTTAAGACGAGAAACAATAGTTCGACATGTCCAATTAAGAAGACTAAGTCCACATCATTGCAAACACGATTTTCAAGGCAAAAGTTTCAGTTAGAACTTCCATATAACCATTATGTCATACTTGTTTCATCAATAAAACTTTAAACGAATATACTCTTTGCAGGTTCAGAGACGTACATGTAAATGTGTAAGTGGCAATGGTGTTGGCCCTACCGATGTGGATTTCACAGGCAAAAGAGCAAGTGCCAAAAATTGTTTAAAAAGGCAAAAGTGACAGGATGTGGGGGTGGGTTTAGTGTTGACATGTTGCGATTCTTTTCTTTCTTTTTTCTTTTGTGATGATGGGTTCGATGAAGTTGTGTTGATGTAACGTTTTGATTTGTCTTAGATGGTTGTTTGTATAACAATTGGGATCGGTTAAGTACTTTGCTTATGAACCCTCTTTTATTGCAATTAAATTCGTCTGTGCATATGTTATTTGTTCATTTACTATATTACGGGTGTTCGTTCATAAAGCAGTGAGATTGCATTACTTTTATTCTCGTATTATACTTCACTGGTCATAATGCCATGTCATAACGGCAGGAATGATATGTCTTTAGTGTTGAGGTTGAGAAACATATTGCATATGAAACAGGACATTGCAAACATCTTTCACCTCATTCATGTTAATTCTCCAACATATGGACAAATACAAACTATATTACAAAAATCTACTAAAACAAACTACATAACATAATCAGTAGTAACGAAGCCTACAACGAGCTCATTACATCATTTATCTTCAAATTTCCAAAAAGCATGTTTCTTAGAATTACTATAAACACCCATGACACAACCAACATTGTCTTCAATTTTAAATTTTTTTTTAGCTATGTCACATTTTGTTTGACACATTTTAGTTGTGCCGTGAGAGCTTCGACTTCAACATCCATCAAACTGTCACCATCCTCATTATGGGTCGACACTGATTTTTCTTCAACATTGCCATAGCGAAAATTTTTTGACACACTTCTTGCTGATTAACTAATTTCCGCATCAACCCAAATAAAAAAACTGCAACTTTCACCAATTCTATATTTCGGGCAACTATAAATAATTTCTTCCTCAATTTTCCTTTGTCTTTGCTATTTACAAAGGACATTTCAAGCCATAATAGCAAAACATATATGTATCATTGTTGATTCAAGGGACCGATATCATCGATTGTGACGAATTCACAAATGACTTCATAGATTGTGATGATTGTAGCGAAATCGTTATTTATGCTTTTAGAATTAACACTAGTAGGAGCAATCCTAACTTGTAAGGAAGTTCAACAGAAGCAGCTCAAAATATATCTACATTTCCTGACCTACAATTCCATAATGCACCGTGTATGAGTAATCAAGTCTCAATCAAGCTATCTCTAGTTGGATGCAACTAGCTTAGTTAAATGGTTTAGGCCATACATTAGATTTAGAATTGCACAATTGAATTCAAAAGTAGCATTGGCCTTAAGCTCACTTTGATATGCTATGTTAAGATCCCTAGTTGGATACAACTAGCTTATTTAAATGGTTTAGGCCATATATTAGATTCAGAACTGCACAATTATATTCAAAAGTAATGTTGGCCTTAAGCTCACTTTGATATGCTCTATTAAGGAAGAGACCAAAGCATACTAGGCCATACATACTTCTTGTTGATACATCATTGAAGCTTGTCAACTAACATTGGAACTACTCCGAAGAATCTTGAATTTGTTGTTGGCACTATAACTCCCTCCCAAATAATAACTCTAAATTCCCTCCTGAAATGCTAATTTTAATTCATTTACTACTAGAAAAAAATATATTTACCAAAACAAAACACAGCTCTCGACATGGTTTCTTTCTGGCTTTCCACTGCAATTATATTGAATTCTATAGTCCTCTACTTTCTATGCCAAGCCAAAGCCAATTCAAATGCACAAACACAAAATGACTAGACTTAGTAGGGACAAATGTAACTGTATGTCATAACTCTTGAACTCAGTTTTCTCATATTAGCTATAACTTATCTAATAGAATTCTGGTTGTAGATCGATGGGTTATCATCATACTAACTATTACTTATCTAATATGTTTTCCTTATGCTGAAATTTGTTTCACCTAGGACGCAACAAATGTTGAACATCAGAGTATATACACACGACCATTAGTTTGTAACAACATGACACTAATAGAAACTAAACTTTTGCCATGAGACAATATAACAAAGTTGTCACTCAATGCTATCGACAACACAATTAGATCGGGACCACAATACTTGCTCATGTTTACTATTGACTGTGACGGACGAATCGGGTCTCAATTGGGTTGTGGGTGAATTGGGTCTTCGCCTACAAGGATGGGTGAGTCTAGGATTGCTACGAACAAAGGCATCGGGTGAAAGAGGGCTCGATTAAGGAAGGTGATTGAAGATTTGGGCGAAAATCAAACTAGGGTTTAAGCGATGATTAATTTGGGTGAAAATTAATTTGGGCAAGATAGATTTGCATGAGCCGTTTTAAGTGAATATTGATTTGGGAAAAGATCGATTTGGGTGAAAGGGAGTTGAGGCAGCAATTGCATGGGTGAAAGGAAGCTGTTTTGGTTTTTTTTTTTTTTGCAACCAATAAGGAAAACAACGCTGTTTTGGGAGAGGAAAAGAGAAATGGTGTCATTTTCTGATGTTCATGTTAGTGCCGGCCGCCGCAGACTTGGAATCAACATTAGATTTTTCAGATAAAAAATGGCCGGATAAACTGAATTGGTACAAATCTAAACAATTTAGGACAAAATTAGTCCAATTAAAATATTCAAAATTGAATTAGTACCAATGCAATATGTTTATGACTTTTTAGGTACATTTTCTTATAATATCTTGGGATATGTTCACTAGAAGTCCTAAAACTTGTCATGAAAGTACAATTAAGTTCTAAAATTTGCAAAAATTGCAATCAAGTCATGAAACTTGTCAAATTGATTCAAATAAGTTCTATAGTTAACACCGTCCAATTTGACAAACGGAAAATGCCGACGTAACTTTTTTATTATTTTTTTAATCCTATGTGACAATGATGTGGCTTATTATTATTTTAATATTAGTTTTATTTAAATTATGTTTAAAAAATAAGCCAAATTAAAAAAAAAAGTGGAGGAGGAGGAGGAGGATAGGCGAGGAAGGAGGGCTTGCCCTCCCCATCGCCGTCACCGCTGCCACCCCACCATTGCTAGGAGGGGTCGATGAGGGTGGCGGAACGGCAAGCAGGGGTTGCTGGACCTCAGCCAGGGGCTGGCGACCCTCGTCGATGATAGGCGAGGGCCGGCGACTCTCACTCAGATCTGGGGGAGGGCCACGACCCCTCGCCTAGATCTAGGCGAGGGCCCACAAGCCCTTGCCTGTCGCCGACGAGTGTTGCAAGCCCTTAGCCAGAGTTCGACGACCCCCACCTGCCATCTCCCCACCGTCGCCGGCCCCTCTCGGCAATAGTGGGGCGGCGACAGTGGCGGGTAGGGCAAGCCCTCCCTCCCCGCCTGTCCTCCTCCCTTTTTTTTTTAAATTTTAAATTTTTCTTATTTTTATATTTAATTTAAATAAAATTAGTATTAAAAATCAAATTTGGGTCAAAACGACGTCATTTTAGCCACGTAGGAGAGAGAAAATATCAAAATAAGCTATGTCAGCGCCACGTCAGTATTTTTCGTTAGTAAATTTCACGGTGTTAATTTTAGGACTCATTTGAATAAATTTGACAAGTTTTATAATTTGATTGCATTTTTTGTAAGTTTTAGGACTCAATTGCACTTTCATGACAATTTTTAGGACTTCTAGTGAACATATCCCTAATATATTTATGCATAAAACTTCATTTTTTCCAAGTCAATGGTAAAAATAGAAAAGAAAATGTTCCACCAAAATTATCTTCTCAAGCGTATTTTTTCATCTAACCAAAGAAAAACTTATTTTTTCAAAGGGTAAAAACCACCAAAAACTTTAAATTATGCTTGCTACGACACATTTACCTTAAACTTCTTTCTATGACACAAAAAATCCTAAACTTGTATCTGTGTAACACATTTACCCTACGTCAACGTTATGTTAATGACAACTGTTAAAGTTCTGCCTACATGGATGCCAAAAAGCAAATAAAATAGATATGATGCTAACATAGCTTAAGTGAAATAAAAATGACATTATTTTGGCTGAAAAATTATTTGATGGAACTATGACAGAGAACCTTAACGGTGGGTAAGCTTATTCCCCCCCCCCCCTCAAGGCTTGAGCCCCTCCACTCTCGCTCTCTCTTCTTTGCAAAATCACAAGCCAACCGGGTGAACCTCTCTCCTATAGGCCACTCAAACATAGAGAGATTAGGGACCAAATGCCTAGCCCTCAGTTCGGATTGTTCTCTGCAACTTGGGAGCATGAAGTTGGAATTGCTAGTAATTGCGGATCAGCATGCCATGGTGAATATGTACACGGGCCCTGTACACCCTTCACATCTTGGGAATTGGTTTTGCCCAAAGCATTGGACCAATGATCACCCATGACTTCTGTGTACCACGAGTGCCACAAAGGCTTTTGGTGGTCTTATTGGCACATACCACGGTGGGGTCTTCAATTGGGGTGAAGCTGTAACAAGGAAGCCGTAGGGGAACCTATGACTGGATTCAAAAAATTATCTAATGGAACTATGATGGAGAACCTTGATGGTGGGTAAATGTGTCACTTATTTGCCCTTCCCGCCCTCGACCCCCCTGCCCAAGGCTCGAGCCCCTCCACTCTCGCTCTCTTCTTTGTAGAATCACAAGCCACTCCCTTCGTCCGTCAGCCCGTCAGGCCCGACACTTGCAATCACACTCATCAAGTAATGCGACTCCTCGACTTCGGGAAAATTACCAAAAAAGTTCTAAACCTTTTGCAATTGTGTCAATTCAGTCATAAAACTCTTTTTTTGCCAATTCAGTTCTAAACCTATTACAAACTAGCTAATTCAGTCCTTTTGGCTGGCCAGCGTTGACGTGGCCGCCGGCCGGCATCAACTTGGCAATATTTTAATATTTTTTTTATTTTCGAATTTTTTTTCCTTTTTTCTTTTTTTTTTCTTTTCCTTCTCCCCTGGCCTAGCAGACCAAGGGGAGGCTCGCCAGCAAGGGCACAACTTCGGTGAGGCGAGCCTGGCCCTCGCCGCTGCTGGGCGAGCTCTCCCAGCTCCGGCGAGGCGGAGCTCGCCTTGGCTAGGCGAGCTCGCTCAAATCTGGCGAGGCTCGCCCAGGGGTGGCGAGGGTGGAGCTCACCATGGCAAGGTAAGCTCCGCCTCGCCAGATTTGGGCAAGGGTGGAGCTCGCCCAGCTTCACCTTCGCCGATGCTGGGCGAGCGGCAGCGAGGGCCTAGCTCGCCTCGCAGGAGCTGGGCCCTCACCGGCAAGCCTCCCCCCTGGCCGGACAGCCAAGGGGGAGAAGGAAAAGAAAAAAAAAAGAAAAAAGAAAAAAATTCGAAAATATTGTCACGTGGATGCTGGCTGACGGCACGTCAGCTGGCGGCCACGTCAGTGCCGGCCGGCCAAAAGGACTGAATTGGCTGGTTTGCAAAAGGTTTAAAACTAAATTTGTAAAAAATAAGGTTTATGACTGAATTGGCATAATTGCAAAAGGTTTAGGACTTTTTTGATAATTTTCCCCCTTGACCTCCCTGAAGGCCGTCCATGATTCCATGCTCCTATCCCACCTCCACTTCTTCATCGAACTGGTGGCCAGGCAAGCATCTCTGAACTCCCTCTCTCATGCACACGCTCTGTCCTCGCTTGTCCTCATCCTCTTGCTTGGGAGCATATTAGGCAGTTAAGGTGTGATACTGCTAGAATATTTCTTCACTGTTGGTACAAGTTTTGCTACTCCATGTTATAGATGAGTTTAGCGTGCATAAGCGTGGAACAGTGTTATTGTTATTTTCTATTCGTTGATCCCTTTGATTTCTTCATGCGGTTCTGGCGGGGTTTGCTAGTTTCTCTCTCGTGTAATTGACTGGATATTATTCTCCTGAATGGAATGCTCTGGGGAGAAAATACAGATTGCCCTTTTGGATTTAGCTATTCACTATACTTAACTAGATCTAAACGAGGTCGATTACATGTTCTTTCTTCGAGTGGAAGTATGTTATGTTCCAGACCCAAGCAAGGGATCTGGAACCTACATTATGGAACATGTGTTCTCGTCAAATATCAGAAGTACAAGTACTTCACCTTCGAAAGAGAGAGAGCGAGTTAGCTTTGTCGCGGTCTAGTCTAATTAGAAAGGCGCACTTCGGCGGAAAAAAATCATTGGGTAGCTTTCTCCTTTCTACTTAACCAAGGAGAGCTCTTGCTGCCAATGAGATCTCAAAGCAACATGCCACTCTGGTAGGCATTATGGTTCCAATTGAATGGGATGAAAAATCTCTGTGGGGCGCAATGAAAACCACCGGGTCTGTCCTTTAGACAAATCCCAAGCTTCCTTAGCTTTGAATTTTTTTTTTGGTCGAAAATTCTTAAATTTGATTTAATCGTGGCAAACTAAAAAAGGATGGAAGAAACAAAGCAGTGGAGGTTCCTTTTGTCCCTGAGATGCACATTGGTTGAGAGTTCAACGTGATTGGCCAGTCAGGCAGTGGAATCAAACAAAAAAAAAATTTATCAAACGACCAAGATGGTCGCAAATGTCAACTTTCTATCTTGGGAAACATTTCCTCAAAAGTTGCATCACAGGGGAAAGAGAGAGCACATCATTGCTGTCCTCTTTACATATCCCGGGAGATATTCTTTCAATTAGTTCAATCAAATCCCAAATATTTACCAAAAAGTGAAACAAAGTCCTAAACTTTTTAACTTAATTTCATTAAATTTTCAAGTTTTAGTGAAAAATTAAATTAAGTCTTAAAATTATGTTGAAAGGTATAACTTAGGGATGCCACATAAACACTTTTCAAGTGACATGAATGCAATTTTAGGTATTTTTAATCGAAAGGACTTGATTGCACATTTTCTTGAAGATTTATGACATAATTAAATCCATTGAGAAGTTTAGGACTTGATTCCATTTCGTACACAAAATTCAGGACTTTCTATGCAGTTCTCCCCAGCACGTGGTGTTTAGTGTAAACTGGGCTGTAAATCCCATTCCTTTTACCCTTGCTTTTCTTTGTCATCTTCAACTGCCTTGGGGGATTAAAACCTGCCTTGTAACTTGCAACTTCAACTTCAAGGAAATTCATCTGACAATGCAAACACGCGCACACACAAAGAAATTCCTTGGAATTGGGGCTGTCGTTTTCAATATCCTGCACCTTAAGGCCCTTGAAGGTTCTCTTTCTTTTCCCCGCATAAAACTATGAAGCATCCAATGTTTATTTGGCATCTCCGAAGGTTGAAAGGCCGCGAGCCCTCAACTATATAAACTCCTTTTCATTGCTTCAAGTATCGCCCCTCTCTCTTCTCCATCTGAAGCATTGGCCAAGAAAGTTTATTTATCAAGAACTAGCGAGAATCCAAGAGCAATCGACCTTGCCTGAACTCTCTCCCTTAAAGCTCCCCTTGTTCTTTTAGCCGCCATCCTTTCTATTTCCCTGTCGAGGTTGATACCTCAGAAATGGTGACTAGAATCAAACGAGTCCTTCCTCGGACTTGAAATCTTACAAATCCGTGAGTTATTCAAATGCTGGGATGTTTTGTATTTCCCTTGGGTTTATTCGAATTTACTGAAATATCTTGGGGGTCCTTTCAGTGACGTTTTTCTGGTTTTGTTTGCAGCTGAATGTGTCTTTTTTTTTTTTTTCATAACAAGTCTTACACTTCCACTATGTTCATCATCTTCTCCTTTCCCATTGCTTTTGTGTAGAAGTTTTCGTAGTTTTGATAGCATAAACAATTTCGGTGCGTTCCTTACCAAAAAAAAAAAAAAAAAACAATTTCGGTGCGTTGTGAGAAGATTCGTGTACGCTTCTCCATATACTTTACAGTTCAAACTTTCCATCACCTTCTGTAGTGGATAAGATTAGTTCTTCTATTTGTTTTTATGCTTTTGGCGAATTGGGTTCGAGGCATTATAAGTCACCATGCACATGTTGCTGTCCTTTTTGGTTTTCAGTTTTCTGCCAACTTCCATATAAATAATAATTTAAAGGATGCAATTATATGCAGTTTCTGACTACTGAAAAATGACCAAAGGCGCCTGACATATTGTGGGTTATCTGTGGCAAATTACATTTTCTGCCGTCATCCTTTTCTTTTCGTCTTGATATTTGCAGCTGGCTTCATCTCGATTTTCCTCGGTATTGCCTTTTCTTTATGCGTTACTAAGTGTCCTTTGGTGTTTGTGATTGGTAAGTGCTCTGTGTAGTTTTTGATGATAAAGAGAGATTATCTCTGGATTATTTTCTCGTATTTTTTGAGTAAAACAAGAAAAGGGAGCTTGAGGGGAAAGTCCAGACAAGATCTAGTACTCCTTCCACCTCAATCCATGGTTCGTGTCTCTTGAAGCTTCTTTTCTGGTTCACCACCTGAGTTGACATTGGCCTTTTACCAGGAGGAAATCCATGTATATTGTTAAATATGTTTTGAATTTTATGTATTCGGTCTGGTTTATGACCCGACTCGACATATTTTTGTGCGACCCGAAAGTGGAAAGAAAATTGAGATTTGGTTCGCGACGCGAAGGGTTAGGCCGATAGGCCCAACTTGCAGTAAGCGAACAAATTTCCATAGCGGACCGCCCAAGCTGGAGGAAGCGAACTAATGTGCGGGGGGTTAGCCCCCGAGAAAAAATTTTGGGAGCACTTTTATACTGTGGCTAGGTTTTTCTCATTGTTGTAGAGAGAATTTTGTTTCAGAGAGTTTTCGTGAGCCGTGAGGTTTTGTCGTTGTTTCGACTTCTGAAATTTATACTTTCTTTGATTATAATGGAATCTTGTCTTGTCTCGCCCGTGGACGTAGATCACATTGTGATCGAACCACGTAAATCCCTGTGTTCCGTCTTTACTTTCGCATCTGTTTCCAACATATATAAACACGGTTTCACAAGTCGTCAAAGCATCTCGGAGTAAGCGCATATTCCTGTTGCCATGCATGGAGTAAGATCAGAGGAATGCACAGTTGTGAGGAGTTGGTTTATCATCTTTCACCAGGATTTTATATTAACGAGACACTACTGTACTTGCGAGCTGTGCATGAGTCTGGTTGGATTTCTCTCTCTCTCTCTCTCTCTCTCTCTCCCTCTTTGGTGCTAAATCCTGTCAGCGTCAAGTGAACTGTGACTGTGAGTTAAGCTGATATGCCATCAAGTCGGCCCATTTTTGTAATGCTTTAAGGTCTTGGTTTGCCATTGTGCTTGTCTTGTTCCAGTGAATTTGAAACACTTTTTGAGTCATTACTGTTTGGAGTAATTTTACTAGATCGGACTATCGATTCGAGAAATGGTGAGACCACCATTGGGCTTCATACATTAGATACCACTTAAAGAAACATCTTTTGAGGACATATTATGCGTTGCGATTGTTTTGCATATCAGATCATTCATTGAGTCTCTAAGCGATATATTTTCACTATGACAATGGACAGAATTGTCGAACAATATATGTATCAATTGCACCATGTGTGAGGAATAAGTACATTTCTATATGCATTTACAAGATATTCGGAGTTCGTCCTAATAAAGTAGGCTTGGATAACACAACTCGCATCCTATAACCGAAGATGACGCACAGAACAAAGATCGACTCATCAGGCAAATACTCCTAATACTATCTCATTTGATTTTTGAAACATCTACTAATTGCACTGTTTACTGGTTTTTTAGATCTCCTTAGGTCCACACGGTCATCTGATTAAGAATTCAGGTATACCCCAGAACTCGTCGATCCCCAGCAATGCAGGATCAAGCCAACCGTGAACTTCTTGCATTGGACTCGGAGCAATTTTGAGAAATAACTGCTCTCCACTAGCAACCTTGCAAAATAATCTCCACGAAACGAACTGCACTGCACCCTTGAACTGCAGATTCAGACTCGGGTAGTTTTCATTCTGTACACGAACAACACATCCATGTTAGGGAAGGCAACTCTCGCCAGCAATGCTATTTAAGGTTAATAAATACAGGGAGTCTCCCATTCTTTTTGACTAATTGCAAAAATAATTGAGCATCATCTGTTGTTGACGTTTATATCTGCCGTCGCCGACCAATTCATTTTCCATCTTCTTCTTGCTGTCATGCACAACCGAAGGAGTATGGACAGGGCTATCTGGTCAAGAAAGGTACGGATTGGCCCAAAGAGACATCAAGGGTTCAAGAAAAGACACGATGTCTCCTACCATGAGAGATCTTCCAAACTACATCAGTCCAGAGAGAGCTTTCTTCAAGCCCCCGTCTTTTCGTCTATTGTTTAACGAACCCTTCTCTTGGGGGTGAACGAGTGCATTCGAAGAAACCAAGAAACATGTCTTCTAGGTTTTCCCACTCTTCTACAGAAGCACAAACTTGAGCGAATTTGTTGTACTGCAATAGAATCTTAATCCTGTTTGGCTAATTACTCGGACCACACGAAATTTCTTGAGTTTAGTAAATTAATGTTCTCCTTTGTTTTTTGCATCATCACTGAATAAAATAGAATATTCACCCGTTCCATTTTTTTCTTGCTTTTCTTTTGATCAACTTAACACGTCCACGCCAGTTTAGGCTCTTTAGAAGACATATTGATCAATTTCACTGAGTGAGGAATAGATGCTCTTGAGTTTTAGGAACTGAGAAAGTTTCTTTCTTTAATCACACCCCATATATGTACGTCTCAATTTTTTGGGCCACTATCATATGAATATTCGACTTGTTTTGTTGAAGAGTATATGTGTTCTTCACCCAACTTTCAAATTTCATGGATTGAAAGTAATTCTCTCAATCCTTAGTAATTTCGTGATACTGATCTATAAAATGACAAATTTGTTTCTTAGATTAACTCTACCGGTGCATAGCGCAGGCTTGACTATCCATAGAGAGTGAAAATGTACCCTTGAATTGTTGTATCCAAAACAAAACCCCTAATTTGACCCCTAAACATGCACATATCCTCAGAATTACTAAAGTTGAAAATGATGGGGAATTTCGCCTAAGGTCATTGAACTAGGGCGCCCTTTGCAATCAAGCTAACTTTTAATTTCAATACTCAAATTTATTAGAGTTGTTAGATTTTTGCGATTGATGCGCTTTTACCAAAAAATTGGTCAAATTTTTGAGCGACTCTTTGTTTGGGCATTCCGATTCACACAAGATGTCTTCTTTTTTTTTTTTCTCGAAATTCACACAAGATGTTGACATAGCATGACATTAGCATGACATTAGCATGACATTGGCAAGAAAAGAGAGAAATCCAAAGCGATGTCACTAGACCCCTGCTAGTCGTGCAGCCCTCACTACAACGTCTAGTTTCTTTGTCACTCTCACCAAGTACACATAAAGGCCTCGCGACCTTCATCGACCGATTGTAGAGGGTCAGCACCCTCTCTCAAAGTAGACAAAGGTCACAACCCTTAGCCTGGGCGGATGAGGAGTCATAAGGTTGGACAACTCTTTTTTTTAGGATAAGTACGTTATAAGTTATAAGTAAACCCGTTAAATGTGTGGGTCGGGTCGGGTTTGGGTCGGATCATAAATGGTCCGACCCAAATTGACCCATTAACCCGTTTATGACCCATTTATTCCTAGTGTAAATATCTCGACCCATACCCGATCCGACCCATATTGCTAAAACACTTTTATATTTAACCTAATCTAGGAATACTTATTTCTTATGATTTTTTTAAAAAATTATACTGCTAAAACATTTTATGCAATACAAAACTAGTGAAAAATTTTATAATTTTTTTTAAAATTGAGGTTATGTTTGTTTTACGAAAAATGTGACATTTTTAGAAAATATTTTCCATGAAGTCATTATCCAAGAAAATAAAAAAAAATTAATTTTTTTTATTTTTAAAATCGAATTTTTAATTATTATTTTTTCTTTTTTTCTTTTTCCTTTATTTTTTTTATTTTTCCTTTTTGGCCGATCGCCGGCCGCCGTGGCCGGCGACCGACCACAGGCGAGGCCGAAGCCTCGCCGGCCTCAGGCGAGACTTGAGCTCGCCCGAGGTCGGCAAAGCTCGTTCTCGCCGATCTGGCGAGGCCGAAGCCTCGCCGGCCTCGGGCGAGGCTTGAGCCTCGCCGATCTGGCGAGCGTCGAGCTCGCCGGCCTCGGGCGAGGCTCGGGCCTCGGGCGAGGATCGAGCCTCGCCGATCTGGCGAGCGTCGAGCTCGCCGGCCTCGGGCGAGGCTCGAGCCTCGCCGATCTGGCGAGCGTCGAGCTCGCCGGCCTCGGGCGAGCTCGACCTCGCCGGATCTGGCGAGGTCGAGCTCGCCCGAGGCCGGCGAAGCTCGTTCTCGCCGATCTGGCAAGGCTTCGGCCTCGCCGGCCTCAGGCGAGACTCGAGCTCGCCGATCTGGCGAGGCCGAAGCCTCGCCGGCCTCGGGCGAGGCTCGAGCCTCGCCGATCTGGCGAGACTCGAGCTCGCCGGCCTCGGGTGAGCTCGATGCTCGCCAGATCGGCGAGGCTCGAGCCTCGCCCGAGGCCGGCGAGCTCGAGCTTCGCCGGCCTCCGGCGAGGTCGTTCCGCCCCGGTGGCCGGTCGCCGTGGCCAACCACCGGCCGGAAAAAAAAAAAAGAAAGAAGAGAAAAGAAAAAATAAAAGAAAAAGATAAAAAATAAAAATAATTAAATTTCGATTTTTTTAAAACATTTTTGTAAAGAGGGAGAGAGAGAGTGGATGGGCCTAGTAGGTGGGTTGGACATGGGTTCCAAACTCAACCCATTTAAAACCCATTTAAGTTTGACTCTATAAAATTAAAGTGACCTATATATGACCCATTTATTTTTAAATGCGTCATATATGGGTTTATGACCCATTTTGACACCTCTAGTTATAAGTGCCATAATTTTTGTTCGATACTCACTTGAATACCATAACTTCTAAAAAACCTTCATTCCAGTGCCATAACTTTGAATTTGATTACTTAAGTACCACAACTTTTCAAAAACGTTTATCCAAGCGTCGAAAACTTGAATTGTGTTAAAAAGTCGTGACACTTAAGTGATCAATTGAAAAGTTAAATGACACTCAAATAATCGGAGGAAAAATTATGACACTCAAGTGAGCGCAGCACATAAGTTATGATACTTATGATCAGAAAAAAAGTCGTGACCCTCAAGTGTGCGTCATACAAAATGAAACATTTCAATACAAAAGTTGTGATATTTATATTGTCCTTTCCCTTCTCTTCTTTTTTTGGGTTAATACCACGAAAAACCCTCAACTGATATATTTGTGACACATTTACCCCCAAACTATTTTTTTTACCATAAAAAACCCCAAACTGGTACACCTGTGACAATTTTACCCTAAACTATTTTTTTGACCACCAAAAATCTCAAACTGGTATACCTGTGACAATTTTATTCTAAACTTACCACAAAAAACCCCAAACTGGTACATATGTGACAATTTTACCATGAATTAAAATTTTAATATTATTTATTATTTATTTTTTCGAATTTTTATTTATTCTTTATTTTTTTTCATCTTCAATCTTTAGTCGATCGCCTGTCCGGCGACCAGCCAAAGGCGGAAGCTGGCAAGGGCCGCCCTCGCCCGATCCGACGAGAGTGGTCCTCGCCGACGTCAGGCGAGGGCAACCCTCGCCTACTTCGAGCAAGGGTCGCTTGACGCAGGCGAGGGTCGCCCTCGCCAGATCCGGAGAGGGCGACCCTCATCTGTGTCGAGCGAGGGTGGCCCACGCCGGCTTCCGCCTTTGTCCGGTCGCCGGACCGGTGACCGGCCAAAGGTTGAAGGTGAAGAAAAAAAAAAGAAAAAAGAAAAAAATTCAAAAAATAATATTAAAAATTAGTTCTTGGTAAAATTATCACATGTGTACTTGTTTGAGGTTTTTTGTGATATGTTCGAGGTAAAATTATCACAGGTGTACCAGTTTGGGATTTTTTATGGTCAAAAAAATAGTTTGGGGTAAATGTGTCATAAATGTACCGGTTCAGAATTTTTTGTGGTATTAACCCTTTTTTTTCCCATTTTCTTCATGAGGCCGATGTAACACTTAGCCGTCACATCATCACGGTTTTATGCGATATGCTACCTTAGTTTTTTTACAGAAAAGTTTGTCGAAAATTGGATAGAGTTTATAAATTGGAAGAAGAAAATGAAAAGCTCAAAATGCTTTATAAATTGAAATCAAAGTCTATTTATATGATTGCAAATCGCACTAGTTAGTAAATATTATGATTGAAAATGCAAAATGCATGACATATGTATGTACAAAACTTTATCTTACCAAATTAATCGACACCTTATAAACTCGAAACATTCCCGATGGCTCTTCCGTAATATCATCGGAGCGGACTCCATGCAAGTGCAGAGGCTACGCGCGCTCGAGCCCCTCCACTCCCCCTCCCTCTCCTTCGCGGAATCGCAGGCCGCCGCCGCCGCCGCCGCCACCTTCGTCCGCCGCCCCGTCGGCGCCGACACCTGCGTCGCCCTCATCGAGCGATGCGGCTCCTCGACCTCCCTGAAGGCCGTCCACGCCGCCATGCTCCGCGCCAGCCTCCACCTCCACCTCCCCTTCCTCACCCACCTCGTCGCCAGGTACGCGTCCCTCGGCTCCCTCCCCCTCGCCTGCGCTCTGTTCTCGCGCTCGGAGTCCTCCTCCGACGTCTTCCTCTGGAACGTCGTCATCCGGGCCTGCGTGAACGGCCTCCGGCACCGTCCCTCTCTGGGTCTCTACGCCCGGATGCGTGGGCTGGGCATCGGGCCGGACAACTTCACGTTCCCTTTCGTCCTCAAGGCGTGCGGGTGCCTCGGGGATCTGAAGTCCGGGGCCTTGGCTCACCACGACGCGTTGCGATCTGGGTACGGCTCGGACGTGTTCGTGGGCAACTCCCTCGTGGCCATGTACGGGAAGTGCGGGCGCGTGGAAGTTGCCCGGCGGGTGTTCGATAGAATGCCTGAGAGGAACGTTGTCTCGTGGAGCTCGATGATTGGTGCGTGCGCGCGAAACGGGTGTTATGAGGATGGCTTGCGCTTGTTTTGGGAGATGCTGGATGGGGGAGTCCGGCCGAACAAAGGGGCTGCTGTGGATGCCATGGCTTGTGTGCGCAGGGAAGCCGAGGCTGACGCGGTTTGTAGAGTTGCGATGGACAATGGACTCGATTCAGATCTCTCTGTCCTACATGCGGCAATGATCATGTATGCTAGGTGCGGTAGAGTCGATGTTGCGCGAACCCTCTTCGATGGGATACATGACAAGGACTTGGTGTGTTGGTCGTCCATGATCGAGGCTTATGCCAAAGCTGATATGCCTTTAAAAGCTTTGGATCTCTTTAGAGAGTTGTTATGCCTGTGTATTGATCCTGATGCAATAACATTACTTAGTGTGCTCCGAGCTTGTTTGGAGTTAGGTTCTCTTTTGCGAGCTTGCACGGTGCATGCAATCATAATTCGCAGAATTCTTGAAGATTGCATAGCGCTAAATACTTGTATGGTAGATCTCTATGCCAAATGTGGAAATTTAGAGCATGCTAGGAAGTTATTTGATCTGATGCCTGAGAAGAATTTGATATCTTGGAGTGCTATGATATCCGGATATGCGATGCATGGCCATGGTAGAGAAGCACTCTACCTCTTTGATCGGATGAAGTTTTCTGTAAAGCCTGACCACATTGTATTTGTATCAGTGTTGTCAGCCTGTAGCCATTCTGGGTTCCTAAATGAAGGATGGGAGTGCTTTGAATCCATGAGTAGAGATTTTGGGGTGACACCAATACATGAACATTACGCCTGTATGGTAGACCTATTAGGTCGAGCTGGACGTTTGGATGAAGCAGTGGATTTTATTGAGAGAATGCCCATAGAACCAAATGCTGGTGTATGGGGAGCATTGCTTGGAGCATCTCGAATCCATAGGGATGTAGAACGGGCTGAAAAGGCAGCGAAGTTTTTATTTGAACTGGATCCTGAGAACCCTGGTCGTTATGCTGTATTGTCCAACATATACGCATCATTAGGAAATAAGGAAGAAGCTAATCAAATAAGAGACCTTATGAAAAGAAGGGAAGTGAGGAAACTTTCAGGCCACACAATAATAGAAATTGGGAACAGAATCTATACGTTTGTGGCGGGGGACAGGTCACATCGACAAACAGATGTCATCTACTCAGAATTGGACAAACTAATGGCTAAAACTCGGCTAGAAGGGTATAAGCCAAACAACCATGAAGCTGAGGAAGAGATTAAAGAAAACATGTAATACGCACATAGTGAGAAGTTAACTATCGTCTTCGGGATTCTAAATTTAGCATCGGGGAGTGTCATGAGGAATAGGAAGAACCTTAGAGATTTCGGCGATTGCCATAATGGTACGAATTTTTCTTCCAAGGTAACTGAATCATAGTGAGAGATGCTCACAGGTTCTATCACTTTGAAGATGGTTCTTGCTCTTGAGGAGACTACTGGTGAGTGGTGACTATATAGAAATCTGGCCTTTTGACAAATCTTTGGATTTTCTACTCGTTTTATGGTGACATTTCATATCTTGACTCGTTATTTATGATGAGCCAAAGATACCCGAAGTCTTCCGTGGCTGGGACAAAGTTATTTGGCTGATGCAAGGGACTTTTCCATGATCTTTTACAGTGTGCAGCCCTATGCATCTTTCTCTTGATAGCCTACTGAAGATCGGTGAAATTAGCAGGGATATAGTGGAATACTTTGTTGAACGAGACTTCTTATGCGATCTATTTTGTCTGAACTGGGTACGTGCTTATCTTGTGACAGTTGTCAATATCGGAGCTCATGGAATCGAGCAATAGATCACTCCATCTTAAGGATCTCAAAACAATGGACTTCTTCCTGAAGCTCATATCTGATCACCCGTCAGCTTCAGCAACGATTTCAACATGATTGGGTCGAAATCTGCAATGGAGGTCATAATGACAGCGGATGTAATTCTGAATGGATTCGTCTTATGCACTCTGATAAAGAAAGTTCAATGTCAGTTGTTGATGGCTTCTTCATGGAATCCTCATTTGGACAAGGACATGGACAATCGCATAATGGGAGTTATTTAGCTTGCTTTAAAGAATTGACTGCACCAAAAGGTGTATTGTGCGGTTCCTATTTTTCCAAACCTTTAAGATGTGGAAAGGTTTTGGATTGAGCCTTATATCAGAAAAGAGCTCTGATCAAGATCTCTTGCGGGGTAATTCTGCAGGATTCCATTGGTTTTGCAGCTGTCAGTCAATATCATAGGTCAGTGCCACATGACGCATCGAAGGAGGTTAGCTATTCCTCTAGTTGAAGAGCATAATAGAGCAACAATATAGGGATTCCGATTCCCAGACAGGACCTTGCCTCATCTTCTGAAACATGGCGTTGAGGAAACTAATTACTTGCTGCCTGATGCATATTATCCATGTTCATCACTTGCGATTAGTGGCCCTCCTAAGTTCTGGAAATGCCAGTGGAGCTGCAGTTCACCATGAATGTGTCTCGATTACTAGTTTGAAATTCAGGGGTGTGGAAACAGTGAGAACCCGGCTTTGATTTGTTATGTTATACATACTGATGGTCAATCGGGTCAAAATTGGTTGTCTATCTAAATATGGTACCGTTAGATGACTCATTCTTCAGCTCTTCTCCAAAAAAAAAATTGCATTATTTATATTTTGGGTATTTAGAGTCAATGTGAAAGCATACAATGAGAAAATTCAAGATGTGTACACAAATGTGATGAGATAATACAGAGCAGGAATGTTTCTCTCTCTCTCTCTCTCTCTCTGAGTTTGCGGTTGAAAGTTGCATCCTCAAACAAATGTCATCAAAGCTTTTAGATCCACCGCTTGTTGCGTCGTGAATGGTGGTCACCTCGGAACCACCGCTCCCAGCCAACATCTGAAGGACCCTTTGTCCTAAAGCAAAAACACAGTCAACGGCAAGAACATCTATAGGCGAAATCCAACCTGATGATGAAAATCTGGAAGGATGTACATGACATCAATGGAATCAATACTTACACTGGAAGTAGTGGATCCGGCATGGATTCAATGCTTGAAATGAGCCTGCGCAATAATCAAACTTACAGTGAAGTTCTAGTGGGAGTCTATGAATGTAATTCATGTCAAGCGTATGATGAATTGGAGTTTCTCCTTACTCTTTGCATACGAGAGATGATTCACCTATGGTTTCAAGCTCCTCCAACTCTTCCTGCAACAAGAAAGATCCATCAGACCGTCTATCAATTGTGATGCAAGCATACGGATGGAAACCACATGACCAAAAGCACCAGTCCTTTTCTTTCTCGGGCTGAGAAAAAACAGTCTTAATCAGTGTTGAACCTGAATGATATTGATCTGGTTTTGCATATGTGCTATGGAAGCAGCCAACCTGTGCTTGCCGATGAAGGCTGTGGGTTCTGCTCTTGGAAGAGGCAACCCTCCTTGTCTTCTTGCTTCGCACGGCATGGGAGTCTCAGATTTTGGCGTCTCCATTGCTGCTGAAGCTCTGTCCATCATGTCAAACTCAGACGTTTGTACAAAGAAGAAGAGAGGGCTTGGATTTGGACTTAATGTTCATTGTCAAAAGAAGAGAGAGAGAGAGGGGGGGGGGGGGGGGGGTGAAGGAGAGGGAGGACCGAGAACGTGGACCGAGAATGGCACACGTGATTAAAGCACTAGAGAAAAGTGTAAACGAAGGAGGGGAAATGTGAGATGTGATAAACAAAGGCTTAAAGTAGGATTTAGAAGAAAGGGAAATAGCGGTCAAAAGAAGAATACGGGTGGCGGATGATGACCGAAGAAAAAGAGGAATTTTTCTGAAGAATTGGGAAGAGGACAGGAAGTGGGGCAAGAGGTCCACAGTCAAAGCATGACATTGCAGACACTTTCAACTGTTTCTCAAAACATCCAATTCAGAATCGTTCATACAGATCGGTGAGCCACCCGCCCGCCGATGTCTCTGTCAAGCTGGTCAGCTGCATGTGTTACAGATCTATTTTTCTAATTCTGGGTCGGCAAGAGATGGCCATAACCACTCGGTCAGAGTTGATATTGACGAGGGGGAAGCGTTTGATGATGCTAGGAGCGTTAATAACTGGTTTTCTTGGAAACCTACCGATGAGCTGTTTCTACACTTGGAATTGTTTATGCGAAGATATGCACCGTTATCAACTTGGTCTAGTAAGATTATTCTACTGAGTATCTTCTAATAAGGGTATACACGCTTCTTCTTTCCCATAACCAAAAACCCTCGAACCAAGCCTTTTCAACTCATTGGTTGGTAAAATTTGGAGACACACGACGACTCTCGTTTCAAAGTTCGGATGAATTCTTCCGGTTCGTGACCGCCAGCCCCTACTTACTATGATGGCGAGAGTCAAACTCGTGTTGCCTTCAATCAATGGGGCCTTCACGACCGGGGAGGCAATAGCCAGATCAATACAAATTGCTTGGCTCCGTTTTCTGTTATGGACCATTGAATTGGTGACGCGAAGAAAAGATACAAAAATGGCTTTTTTTCCCTTGTTAATGGCAGGGCAATAGGAGCAGATGGGGCAGCAGGAAGTACCACAGGGCATCATTGCAGCCACAAAGTAAAGGACAATGATGCTTCCAGCAAGAAGCCACTGCAGCCAGAAAACTTTCTTTTGTACCAAGTGGCTGCATCCTTTATGTGAGTTCAAAATCAGGTCATTTATAAAGGAAAAAGCTTTGATTTGAGCAAATGCCAAGAATTTTCCGTACAGCCCATGGATTTTTTTTTTGGTCGCGTCAGCCCATGAAATTAAAATCCATAAGTTTTTGTGAGCATGTATGTGCTGACTAAGAGCCCATACGAGATAACCCAGCTCATCATTTTCAGGCCAAAGCCCAACTCCTCGTTACATCATGCTAAGCTAAACGAGCGTTTGAAAGAGAAGACTAAACCACGGGACCCCAAAAAACTCAAATTTTAAGGATAATTGACATTGATAGTCCATCTACTTTTTCTTGAAAATTTACAGTCGGCCCTTTACTTTACTTTTTTTTTTTGGGATTCTCAATATTTCAATAGAGGTGATCGATACTCTCCTAGATATCGGATCAGAGTGGCTGGTTTTCAAGTTTTGGAACTAGACCAACCACTCCCATGTGGGCCAATGGAACTCATGGCATGTTAAGTACTTTTTTATTTATCGTTAATGTTCATGACAAAGTTTGAAGATATTCTTGACAATCAAGATATAGAGTTATGTGTAACATTGTAGGTTTCATAGAGATTTTTCCAATTTGTGACAAAATTTTGTTTGAATGAGCAATTACTATTGTGTTTTGATTTGTTATTGTCATCTTACTCACTTGCATAAGTAAATGTAGTCGCTCTAACCTTAAAGGGCCTTCCTTTGTGAAATGGGAAAGCAAACTTTATATGGTCGGAGGAAAACCCTCTTTGATTCTTGAATGTATTGAACCCTCTTCATACTTATACTAATTTTCTTAAAAAAATTAAAAAATTGGTCCAATCTGGGTGGTCAAGGTGAGAGATTCTACACTTGGAAGCGGGAACTTGACCGAAATTCACTAGTTTCAATTTTATAGAATCAGGAACTAGACCGGTGTACACAAGAAGCATCCAGAACCGGCCGATTCGATCCAGGCTATTCCTAGTTCGGGTGATTATTTTTTGGCTCAGCTCTAATATTCAAGTCAACATTCGAACGTCCAACTTAGCACCCAACTCACGGCTTTAACAAAGAAGGACCATTCGAGCATATATTTGAAAAGTACAGGGACCATTTCAAATGAAAAAGTAAATGATGAGTGCAAGTTTCGAGAAAAAATGGAGAGATTATCGGTGATATTATCTCTCATTTCTTCCATGAAAATCAAACTGAAAAACTTTATCAGATGGGTCCTTCATTTTTACGGGGGAAGGGGCGGAGAGAGGCCACAACTACAGCTATCCCTCCTGTGCCTTGGCATAACAGGATCTCGCCCGCTATCAAATGTCCGTTTTGAGCCCCAAGTATGTATACATCCCTTCTTGGTTGTTGTAATGATGTTGTAATGGTGTGATAACAATGTGCGCAGCGTTATGTCACGACAAATTAAGTTAAGGAGTTTTAAAAGTCAAGAAGAGATTTGCTTCGCACGATTAGGCATGCGCTTGACTGGACAAGAAAAGACTACTTGATGTGGACTTGTGGGGAGACCTCTTAAGCGACATTTCGGTGGCGTAGAACTCAAACTCTTCCACCGGTAGGACATTTGCTGGCCGAAACATTGTGATTTCTGCATTTTTGTAATTTGTTGAGGATAATGATACAAATAGTTTTTATTATATTGAATATTTTTTATATAATTTAAGGACTAAATTGAATATATATATTAAAAGTACATGGATCACATTAAATAAATTAAAAGTTTATAGATCACATTAAACATTAGGCTAAAATTCAAGAACTATATTGAACAAATTAAAAGTTTAGAAATCAAATCGTATATTAGGCCAAAGTTTAAGGACTGTTTATGTCATTTTTCCTAATTTGTTCTATGTATGACTTGACAAAAAAAGGGAAGAAAAGAAGCTATTGATTTACTTGTTTGCTATTAACGTACTTGACTATGGCATGATTAGTGAAGATTAGAAATTCGTAGGCAAGGAGATTAGAACTTAATCGAATCGGGGAAGTAACTGAAATTGTACATTGTTCTATTCCTACTCCACAGTCGATGCACTCTAGCCTTTCTTTTTTTGTGGGTATTATTACACTTAATTCACGGAATGCACTTCCTTTGGGCATTTTGGAAGGTCCGGTGTATTATTTATAAGCTGGCTGTGTAAAATGTTTTGACCAAGCAGTCTTCAAATGTGTTCGAAATTCAAGTTGTGATGTTTGAGATCTTCTTTTCGAAGGCATATGCTTGGAGAATTATAGGAAAAATTACCAAAAAAGTCATAAGAATACTGCACGGATGCCAATTCAGTACTAAATTTTTTAATTTGTCTAACTTAATCCTAAACTCTTTGACAATTTGCCAATGTAGCCCTATTGGCATATTTTGGCTAGAAATCGCTGATGTGGATGCCAACAAGATCGATTTGGACAATTTTTGTAAGCTCTCATCGATTGCTAGCGAGGGTTGCAGCCCATGCCTAAGTGAGCCTCACCAAATCTAGTGAGGGCTACCCTCGCCAAGCCGTGAGGTTTGAGCCCTCGTTGGATCTGGTGAGGGTGTTGCGACCCTTATTGGCCATTGCCAAGCATTGGCGATTGGTGGAGGGAAATAGGAAACAAAGAAAAAGGAAAGAAAAGAAAAGAAAAATAGGAAAATAAATAAATAATTCAAAAGATTTAAAAAAATTCAAAAATCGTCCACTTTAGCTCTGGCTATGCCACTTAGAACGCCCGATGTCTACGTCAAAGATTTCTAGCCATAATTAGCAAGAAAGATTACATCGACAAATCGTTAAAGGGTCTAAAGTCAAATCGTCATAACTAAAAAGTTTAAGACTGAATAAGTTCATGATTTTTTGGACACTTTTTCTAAAATTATTAGTGTCATTCAACATACAAACTTGTGCACTTGTGCAACACAACAAAGGCTTTTAAGAGGAGCAATTGTTTCTATGAAATATCACATAGACCTGTCAAATAGGTAGGTTAGGATGGGTTTAGGTTAGGTTGAAGATGGTCCAATCCAAATTAACTCATTTAACCCGTTTTGACTCATTTCTATGCAATACGATCTATTGTCCCATACCCAACTTGACTCATATTGCTAAAACATTTTCACATTTAACCCAATATAGGAAAACACGTACCCAAGCTAAGGTGAGAGTGAGAGAGAGTCATAGAGATGAGTTAGGTCTAAGTAAGTTGTAAATCTATTTAACAACTTTATTATTTTGGGTTTTAT
The DNA here is from genome assembly GCA_031216285.1 of Syzygium syzygioides. Classification (NCBI taxonomy): domain Eukaryota; kingdom Viridiplantae; phylum Streptophyta; class Magnoliopsida; order Myrtales; family Myrtaceae; genus Syzygium; species Syzygium syzygioides. The sequence goes on along the minus strand of CM062248.1, from coordinate 28,754,540 downwards.
CATTCTAGACCCATTTATCCTTTACTGAATATAATTAACCCATATAACAACTCAACTCATCAAATATGGGTTAAGAAATGAGTTAATAACCTATTTTAACATATTCAATTTCATACCATCAGCATTAGACATGTCACAGGAAGTGCCATGCAACGTCTCGGATTGTTTTTTATACCGTTAGATGCATGATAAATTTTTCCGCTAGCCTAACGTTCCCTTTTATGATTCCGTCATCTTTTGACCCTTTCCAAACAAAACTACCATTGTTATGCATTCGCAAGTGACGCTATTCATGGACTAAATGTTTTTCATGGGGATTGGGCATGCGCTGTGCCAACCCAAGGGCGTAGGCCAAGAGATGATAGTGGCTCGAGCTGGAGTTGCTATCCATGATGCTGTCGACAATTCAGCTCAAGCACGGACTGAAGCACCAAGAACCTATGTACCTTGCCCTCTTAACAGTAAAGGAGAATGTGGCTATGACCATTCCAAAAGAGATCCAGGACGTGTTGCTCAAGTATGAATCTATCATGTCGGATTAACTTATGAAGGAACTCCCACCTCGTCGATCAACGGTCCCGAAA